>LR990295.1:13230000-15630000 GCA_905147355.2 Apotomis turbidana | reverse complement strand
ATTATTAACTTTGTCCCTACAAAATGCACCTCATCACAGAACAAAAATCTAAGGAGTCGCTATAGTTTTATATTTTATTAATTAATAAAGGAGTGCAATAAATAATTATCCTATTTTTTTTATTAAAGATTCCCACGCGATCCTAAACAAGGTGAAAAATTGAGGTCACGTTTAGTAAGAACAGACGTCAAGAATAATTTCAGCCAAATAATTCGTCTGTCGTGTGTTCGTTCGGCATAATCATATATGTTTTTTTTTATGTTTAATCAAAAGAAGCGTTGAAGTCTTTCACTCAACACAGCTTTAATATCTCAATAAAAACGTAAAATATGACAATGTATACAAAAGAAGCGTAAAATGGTTATGTAGTGTTTGTGGTATACATAAATAGATATACACTGTCTCGGGCGCACGTCACATGGGATGCTGCGTTTAGTTACCCGCGAGCCGAGGGCGAGAGTGGACGCATGACATTGCTATGTGTGCGGCGGCGAGTGAGCCAGTGTTATGAGCATATGCCTTTTACAAGCAGATCCTACAGGTTACATTAATAAATATTAATAAAAAAATTGCTCTGTTGTCATTGTTTTATTTTGTCTCAGAGTCTAGACACTGTCAGTTTAAACCTTTGAACGCCAAGTATACCTAAAGACAATGTGTGCTGCCGTGCATACTACGCCACCGACTTTCACGCCACGCCATCAAACTTTAAAGGGTTAAAAATGTTAATATTATGCACTTGCCTTACTCTCATTTCACATACCTACTAGAACAAGATGAGTTGAGAAATCATAATGTCATTATTACTGATCCCTTCTATGCAGTGTCGGGACCCTTTTATGCAGTTGTTTAATAAAAACGTAACTTAATTTGTTAAAAACAATTTGCGAGTTTATTTAGTTCAAATAACAAATATATTTTAATACATAAATAAAATAATAAATGAATATATTTTTAGTATGTAAAACTATTAAAATCTGCTCCATTCGTGCCATGTTCCAAGTTTGACAATAGACATGAGTCAGAATACGCTAAAAATGTTAATTTACACGAAAAATATTTGTGGTAATAAGTACGTAAGCCAATTTGACACTTAAACATTTGAGTAAAGAGTTATTTTGTACGAAGTAATTATGTTGTTGTAAATTATAAATAAGCGTTATTGGCATCTACTTGAACATGACAGCAGTGCCACTTTTTATGACAATTTTGTTCAGGTCTGTGGCTATATTATAAATAATACCTCAATGTAAATTACTCACTTATTTTCTTCCGCTACTTCTTCGACCTTTTTTTAGTTAATAAATGTACTTTCTTCCATTTCCATCTTTGAATTCTTCGTCCCTTTTTTCGTTAATAAATACGCTTTCTTCCATTTTCATCTTTTAAGCACTTTATTTATTATTATTATTAAGCTGAGAATGGCAGCTCGAGGCTTTTGCCAGTGTCAGTTATGCAGAGGCGCGTTTTAATGCTGCTTGATGCCAGGTTTTGAAAAAGCAAGAATATTAATTTATATAAGTAAACAAAACAAAACGGCCAATAGGTAAACAAATCAGAATGCTGTTAAATACAACGTAATGAATCAATTATATAAAAAATAAACGAGACAAACGGTAAACTACAGATGAATACTATCACTTTATTTATATACACGAATTTCTCAAGCATACAAACGATTGACACATGAGCAGTCAACACACACGCGCAGGCGCTAAGTATATTACCCATGAGCTTTTCGATCAGCACGTCTAGCACAACTTTGACACGCGACTCTTTTTCGCGCGACATATACTATACCTGCCACTTTCCTGTCAATACTGTGTAAAAAAGACAGGCGACGCTAAGTCGCGCGACAAGCAAAGTCGCGCCATGTTGTACTAGCCCCGATCTGACGATTGACATTTGTCTGTCGCGAGTTTAATATTTTTTACCCATCTAAAAAAGTGCCAAGCGCCGCTAAAGAAGTTTTCACTTCAAAAAATATTTAGTCATTTCAAAAAAGCTCGCGAGGTCTACAGCTCACAGTGCTACTAGTTTCAGACTGTTTCACACAATTTCTCTTCCCAAAACTTGCCGGCTTCACCAGTTTGGGGAGCACTGTCCGGCTACTAGGCACAGAATCCAAAAACGAGCGCGGAATAGGGCGACGACGCGCGGCTTGTCTGTCTGGTCTTCAGGCCGTCAATTTGTGGATAGCTGTTCTTCTGCTTCTCAAACCGCCGCTCGAGCGTGGCTCGCGGCGGTGTGGCGGCGGTTTGAACTGCGCCTAGAGATGTACTGTACTCGAGAACGTTTCCCGATTGATATGGAGACAGAACGTTCTAGAGAAAATTTTCCATACAAAATGAGGAAAGCTTCCGAAAATACACGAGAACGGAATGTCCCTAACTGCGCCGACTGATTGTTTATACTTACATCGATCTTATATAGGTATACTAGATATGAGGTACATTTAAATTAAATATGATGCCGATTTTCTATTTGGTCGGCCACGCAAAACATGGGAGTGTTAACCTAAGACGAGGTGATTGGTAATGAATTTTCCCACAGTGACTTTTATTTTCACCTGCTGGGCTTCATACTTCATAAAGCATTCTAAGCACTCGCCACATGGGCTATTTAAGTATCTCGCACCCAGTCATACCGGTCGAGTGCAGGCATATCAACTATCAAGTACTATTCAAGAAACTGACATTTAAGAGCAAAAGGGAAGTTGCGATCGCATTTCCCAGTACGTAAGTTATACCAGCGTAAAAGTATTTAGTATCGGAAGTCGGTTTTGGAATTCCGTGGAAAGTTACGTAGGGGAATAGCCGGTGATGGACGATGGTAGAATTAGCAGTAAGTTAGCAGTAGTACACCTCTCATGTAATAAATGTAATTACGTACTACGAACATTTACTTCAATACGTTTAATTATACCTTAAAAGGTATGATATCAATCCACTCTTGCTTATAAACTTACAGCACATACT
Organism: Apotomis turbidana; assembly: GCA_905147355.2. NCBI lineage: Eukaryota > Metazoa > Arthropoda > Insecta > Lepidoptera > Tortricidae > Apotomis > Apotomis turbidana. The sequence continues at coordinate 15,627,022 of LR990295.1, read as the reverse complement.
ACATGACACTTTACAGATCTTTTAGACACACATGAGTAGACTGTAAGTAGCTGACACACCCACAGGCCGAATAAACCATCGGCCTGCTGGACATATTGTAACATATGAACTAAGGAAATAAACATCTTTCTATTCTATTCTATTCTATTGCTTATAAACGATGGGTAGTGACGTCCCTTTCGTGAAATAACGGTAGACCCATGACTCGCTATTGTACGATTTGTACGAAGTAATAAGATTTAGCTTATTAGTTCGTACAATGCCATATACATATAAAGCTAAGCTAATACATTTCGCGAGCTAAGAGCTAAGCGAGCTATGCTGTTTTTCCTTATCCTTACGTGAGGAAATCATAAGGGGATCCGCAGGAGAACCAAGGTTATTGACATAGTTCAGAGTTGCCAGAATTACGTAGAACTGATGGCTGTTGGGGCAAACACTGTTGGTTAGTTCTTGCGTGGGAATGGGAAGGCATCCCGCAAGGAAGCCTGATGATCTGGTCAGGACACGAAAAGCTGTTTGCTTAGGGCGGCGTACGTCATAAAGTAACCATATTCTAAATTCGGTTTCGGACCGTAACATAAATAGGATTGAATTGATGAACGATGTTTTTTTTTTAAATATCAGGCAATCTAACACAAGTCGATCTAGGCCCACAGCTCAAGTAGGCTGTGATATGGATGGACACTAGACGACGATAAACATACTTATATAGATAAATATACAGGGTGGAACATTTCTAAAGACTGGGCTGACAGGATAGTGTCATCTGAGTGATCTACAATCGACCTATTATAATTGTAAAGCTGGATTTAAAAGTAAAAAAAGCCATCAAAATAAAATATTTTAATATCAGTGACAACCCTACTGTAGTATATAGACATTTATAGATTATAAATGTACCCCCGATCCGCCAGCTACCGGTCATGACAGTGACAGACGTCACCGGTGGCGGACGCACTGCAGGTTTACTGAAAGCCCGATTAATGTGTTTATTGAAGTATCCTGGTAGGAAACCCTAGTGAACACTACAATGGCGACGAGTATAAAGCAACGGAATAAAAGCGTGAGTTAAATTTGACTTAAATCATTGACGTAATTACCGACGTCCTTGACAGTATTTTTTTGGAAAATAAAAAGGGACGACAAGGGCATTGGAAAAGTAGATGCGGTTTCTTTGGGGGTGATAAGACTATTAACACAAGTTTTCGGTAGCTAAATGTACGATAATTTTATTTTGGGTAGTGTATAGTGTGTATTCGTGCTGAGGCCTACCCACGACATAAGGCTGAGGCCTACCCACAAAGCACCACCTTGTGGAAAGTTGCTTAAATAAATAGGAACACAGGCGAAGTGTATTATTTTGAATATTAATTTATAGTTGTGCACTCGAGGAATATAAATATTTAGCAGTTTAGCGTAATTCTCGAATTGGTCGTGTTACTAATCTTCGACTGCGCAGTGGCGCAGTGGATGACGAATCACAATATAATAATTATGAACAGATTGGGAAAACGATTGGACTGCTAGGCGTCTATTTAATTTATACGACTGTTCATTTGTGCGTGCGTACTTAATTAAATACGCTACTTAATACTTTCCTATGGAGTGGGCTTGATTGTTCTGAATTCCAAAATATATTGACGGGTTTAAATATTATAGTGTGATAAGCTTACTTGTCTTATGTTGAAAATGTTTTTTGGAATAATTATCCAGAGTATCTTGTATAGTTTATAAACCGTATGAACATCCAGCTCAAGGGTCATGTATTAGTACACATGACACACATAGGTGCATATGTCACATGTAATCAATTTGGTATAACAAAATCAGTAATTACATACCAGCAGATATTTTTATAGAATTACAGACCAGCGTCTTGTAAGGTATAGAACAACGAAATATAAAGAAGCAAGAGAGCCATACATCTGTGGGAATTTCGTTGTAATTATAAGCTATTTGAGAATGTTGAGCGTTCATTAACATTATTATACCAAGACGTATTAAAAGTGATATGGAAGACTTTTATTTGGAAAATCATTTTAAGTTAAATTATAAATGTATTTGTTCAAATGTTCAGTAACACCGTAATCCAGTATACACACAGTTTGGTATCTCTTAAGTATTTAATACTTGTGCTAAGAGGCAGCACTCTTCTACAAGGTTAAGTTATTTGTATTATTGAGGAGTTTATTACTTTTAATTAAAATGTTACTGACTAAGTATACAGTGGAAGTCAATATGATAGGCTATGACTAGATTGTTATAGAAAAAAGGTGTATCTATAAGGAAGGTCAATATGATAGACCAAGTTGAATTTAAAAGTGATATGGAAGACTTTTAAGTTGAAGGTCAATATGATAGGCTATGACTGTATGGTTACGGAAAACGGAAGGCTTTATGAGAGGTCAATTTGATAGACCATGCTGGATTGCCAATATGATAGGCTAAGGCCGTATGAGAGGTCAATTTGATAGACCATGCTGGATTGCCAATATGATAGGCGAAGGCCGTATAAGAGGTCAATTTGATAGACCATGCAATCATTGCCAATATGATAGGCTAAGGCCGTATGAGAGGTCAATTCGATAGACCATGCTGGATTGCCAATATGATAGGCTAAGACTGTATGAGAGGTCAATTTGATAGACCACGCTGGATTGCCAATATGATAGGCTAAGAGGATTGTTAAAGTAAGCGAAATGCACTTTGAAACGTCTATTTAATAGACCACGGGAACCAAAGTATTCGTAAGAAAGATAATCGTAAGGGTTAAAGGCGAAGCAAATATAATTGCATGGAAGGTAAATTTGATAGATCATAGAAATATTATAGCAGTATGTAAATTGTAAAGTGCCGCGTTCGTGCTGGAAGCTCAATTTCAAATACCATGTAATTAAATTTGAATACTATATGTATTAAAGCTTCTTTTGAATTGGGAAATATAATAGTAGTTTTGAGACTTGAAATTCGAATTTGTAATGAATCTGAATATAAGGTCTCAAAGCGTTCATAAACTGGAGTATGTGTTTTTGAGACTTCCATTAAAATTTGAATATCGATGGCTTCGACGCGTCGATTAAATTGAAATATGCTGTGCTTTAAAACTTTCATTCAATTGAAAACGGCTGTTGTTTTAAGACTCATTAAATTGGAATATCTGAGGTATCAGAGGGTCCGTAACATGGGAATATGACTTGGTTTTGACTCCCATTCAATTGGGATACTAGAGATCTGAAAGCCTCCAGTAAATTGGAATTGATTGACAACCTTCATTGAATTAACAATAGTTTGGTACTTCAAATGAATGCCTGGATAAAACTATAATTGTTTAAGAACAATTTTAAATTGACAAAAGTTTGGCAATTAAAATGAATGCCTATATTAGGTTGGGATTGTTTAACAACCTACATTATATTGACAAAAGTTAGTATTTAGAATAAGAGCTTACATTAAGTTCGAATCGTTTGACAACGTTAATTAAATTGACATCATCATCATCATCAGCCCGGAGTCGTCCACTGCTGGACATAGACCTTCCAATTAAATTGACAATAGTCCGGTATTTCAAACGAATGCCTATACCTATTACGTTGGAATTGTTTAACAACCTCCATTATAATGACAATAGTTTAGTATTTAGAATAAGAGCTTCCATTAAGTTGGAATCGTTTGAAAACATTAATTAAATTGACAATAGTCCGGTATTTCAAACGAATGCCTCCATTAAATAGGAATTGTTTATCAACCTTCAATTGAGAATGGTCTGCATGGTATTACAGATGAATGCCGGAATTAAATTGGAATTGGCATATCACTGTGATTTAAAACCTCGATCCGAATCGAATTAGAAATGTTGCGGTTTCAAGATCTCAATTCAATTGGACTATAATTGCAATTTAGTTTAATATTTCAAATAAGTGCCTTCATTAAATTGGAATCGTTAGACAACATTAATTAAATTGTCAATAGTCCTATATTTCAAATGAATGGCTCCATTAAATTGGAATGGGTTATCAACCTTACATTGAGAATGGTCTGGTATTCTAAATGACTGCCGCAATTAAATTGGAATTTGTTTATCTATGATTTAAAATCTAGATCCAATACAGAAAGACGTGGTTTCAACATCTCAATTCAATTGGACTTTAGTTGCAATTTCGAAAATTTATTTGGATTCTCATATTCTTTTGAATGGTATATCGGAATTTCAGATGACAAATTATAAAAGATGGCCTTAGTGAGAATATTGAACGAGAGTTTACGATGACGTGTCAAGCAAGTTAGCTACTTTCAGTTTCAGTTTCATTTAAAATAATTGAAGATGGTAAAAGGGGGAAAAGAGCATCAAGCAATAGTCCTTAAGCGCTTGACAAGATGGTTGTTGTGAAATAATTATACAGATAAGGCTACACCTATGTCACAATTCTTAAAATTTCTGGAATCAAGTGTATACCTTTGTTTTTATAATTCATTTATTTTTCAAATAAGTTACACAATATTACAGTAATAAAACCTACATGCTTTGAAACTACAAAACTACATGCAGACCAAACTTAAAAATAGTTAAATTTAATTAAATAAGCGCCTTAATAGCTGAAGCGACGTAACGGCGTGGCTCCGTTGCGTTGTTTGACCCGCACCTCTGGCATAACTGTCATATTCATATGCGACTATTTCTCGCGCGATATATTTGCCTGTCTCTTGCTGTGCAGTAATGTGAGGGAGTGACGGTTAACGCTATGTCGCGCGTCAAGAGTCGCGAAGCATAGTTGTGCTAGACAGGCTGGCGTAGGATTAGACAGATAGTAGCAGCCTGTAGCAGCTGGGACATGCGTAGCTCAAACGAGCTGAATCGCACGTAATGACAGGTCTGAAATGGTACACCTTCATGTCCTTGTTGGACACGGTGCAATCCCAAGAACTGAAATAACCGGCTCGCCTATGCCACATAGTCTTGTGGGGCACCATGCGCGCCTTGCCCTTCCTTTCCACCAGTGTGACTCCCTCCCTATCCACGTTGGTATGGGAGAACTCTTCCTAATCGCGAACCCGTACGGGGACCGCCGGACCGGTTAGCTGCGACAGACTGACCGGCGACTACACAGCATATTGCACGCAGACGCGACTTCGATGCAGTATCCTTTGTGCATCCTCTATACCGTTATGTATGAAACAAGGTTCAGGGCAAGTTTATATTGCAGAACTAGTTCTAAAGGGTTGTGTGTAAAACGAATTAAATTTTAAATTTGACTTGATTTCAGAATATTATTTTCAAGTATGTTCTCTGGAATGTTGTTTCAAGTCACTAATGTCGAGAACTATCACTGGTTTAGAAGTAAACATACTAACGGCACTTTACGATAAGGAAAGTAAGCTCGGAAAAACATTCATTAAAATCTTTGAACTAATTTATATCTTTTGCTGACAGGCTTGATAGAAATATTAAAAAGGCAATCTGTGAGTTTTATTGAGGCGCTTCTTTCTCACAGGAAGCCTTGTTTAGAAACGCTGGTAGATATTGTAAATTTTCAAATATAAATAGCTTTCTAGCTAGCACATGAGTAAATACTTAATAAATATTTTAGAAACATTTTGTATGAGATGGAAAAATATAAATTAACTAAACAGTAAATAAAAGTAACAAAAAATTTGAAATAAATATTAAAAATAAACGCAAAAAAAAAGTTGTCAACGGGATATGGAGGGCGGCATAGAAGTTTCCATTGGATATAGGAAAATAGTGGGTATGATTAAAATAAATACTAGTAATTGTATTAACTTGAGGCAAACTAAGTAGGTAAATAGAGGATTATTAAATCATAATACAAAACAGCTTTGGTTGTTATCGAGACGTCGTAATCGACATAGGGTAAAGAGCGTTGTGTTGTTGGTCCTCGAGATCTTTGAGCGAGCATTTTGTGTGTTGGTGCTTGTCATAGCTGTCTGGTGTAGGGCGCCTGGAAGTGGTCCCTAAACAGAATTAGTTGGCACTTGGGCGAGGCAGTGAGTAAGTCTACTAAAGGCTTGTAATACTTGTAACTACCTAATTCCAAGCAATTCCAAATTGGTTAAAAAGGGAGAGATGTAGTATATAGACATTTATAGATTATAAATGTACCCCCGATCCGCCAGCTACCGGTCATGACAGTGACAGACGTCACCGGTGGCGGACGCACTGCAGGTTTACTGAAAGCCCGATTAATGTGTTTATTGAAGTATCCTGGTAGGAAACCCTAGTGAACACTACACCTACTAATTCAAAGGTTTTATTTACATTTTAAATTAACACCTGTCTTTAACTTAGCGATGTTCAAAAGATTCTAGGGTTGATATGCGCATGTTTTTAGACTAATGTTTAACAAACTGTATCTCAAAAATGGATAGAAATATTGACGTATTAGTTCATTGGTGAAAAATGAAGTACCTACTTAGTCTGAACAATTCCCTGTTTGCTTAAAAGTCCGTCGATCTGTTCCACCCTGTATACTTAAATACAAATAATATCCATGACACGTTATTCCCAAAAATATTTGCTCTTGCCGAGATTCGAACCCAGGACCGCCGGCTCAGTGGGCAGCTGCTTTACCACTGCGCCAACCGCGGCGTATAGTGTCCATTGCGAATTGAAGGTAGTTTCAAGGACGATTAGTAGTCTGATAGAATCGGTCTGATGTCGAACGAGTTTAACACATCCGCATCGGCGCGTCCGCAGCTCCGAAAGACGTCCGCTGACCGGAACCGTTGAATAACGGTGTTGTTGTTATGTAATGCGCCGAAGTGGGTCGGTAGTGCTCTATATTGTTATTTTCGTTGTTTTTCACTAGTAAGCAAATGAGCCTGTCAATCTGATGGTAAGTAGAGTGGAGCCCGTAGTATAGCGTTCCCGAAAACAATACAGCATTAAGGTAGTAAACATATACTTTAAAACTTCGCAATCCCTGAGGATTGAGATAGTTTGGTATATATTTTTTTAATCGTTTAGGTTTTATAAAGAAAAATAAAAATAGTTTGGTCTACTGTGATAGCTTGCTCTAGTTTACATTTAAAGAAAATATATCCATGTTACGATAATTTAACTTACAAGTGCCAATAACGAACCATACATGTACTGTGATTGAGTGAATTGAATACTTGTGATTATTGAAATGAATTACAAGATTTTGCATGATGATTGATAGAAAGAGTTCGTAAGTATAAGTTAAGCAAAGCTTGTTAAACTTGACTAGGTACCAATTGTTGTGTACTTGTACCTACCTACTAAACGTCATGTTCGTGTTATCGTAATAGTGATGTAGCTATAGGAGAAGGCTCCTGTGCTAAATAAAAAACCGGCCAAGTGCGAGTCGGACTCGCGCACCGAGGGTTCCGTACAAACACTTTCCATCCCTAAGTGGTTAAGTTAAGTTTGCACCTGGTATGTATAGCGCCCCATATAAATTAGGTGCAAAGTTAGGTATTAAAAAAACTACTAACTAGATCTCGTTCGAGACAATTTTAGTTGGTAGTTTTTTACAGTAATGTACATCATATGTTTTTTTCTGATTTTTCATTTTCTTATTTTAGAAGTTAGAGGGGGGGACCAACTTTTTTCCACTTTGGAAGCGTCTGTCACGCAAACTATTGTAGAACGGCGAGCTTCGAAGTAAAAGGCTGTGTCACTTTAACCACTTTTATTATATCCGACTTGCACAACTTCGATACAAGAATTTCCAACTTTTATCAAATATGCAACGTAAACATTTCTTGTACGGTAACGGTCTGTCTTCGGCAACGCGTGCTATTTTTCGCTATCTCTCGTGAGAACCCCGCCGCGGCCGGTGTATGCAACAGCGGCGCCACTTTCGACAGCACGCGTTGACGGGGACCAAGGCCGAACTCGCTATTCAGCTTTAAAGTAAAATTTTGATAAATATCCGAAATATGATAAATTATAATTTATTTAATTTAGTATTTACCTAGAACATTTAACATTACGAAAATAACAATTAATACACAGTTCTATTCTAACAATTCGGCCATCCGCAACATGTACACGTCCCGTGTACCAGGTCAGTAACTACTATACTAACAATAAATACTCTTTATAAGTAGACTTAATTAGTCATGACTTTGATATTTGACATTGTTCAAAATACAAAATTATCTGACAGGTTTTGAACAGGCATTACTAGTACTATTATGATAGTTACTTTTGTGACATACATACACAACAAATATTCTAATTATACTCTCATAGGTGCGACAAATTGTTCTATCTTAACATCCACGAGAAACCTAATTTAATTAATAACTAAAGTATGACACAGTGGTACAAGTCGCTACTACCTTGAGACCACTTTGGTTATGACGCAGTTCAAGTCGCTTCTATCTTGAGCCTGCCTCATACCTTAAAACTAGTGACAGTTCAAGTCGCATCTATCATGAGCCTGTCTCAAATCAAACATCTAAACTAATAACAGTTCAAGTCGCATCTATCTTAAGCCTGCCTCAAATCAAACATTTAAACTAATAACAGTTCAAGTCGCATCTATCATGAGCCTGTCTCAAATCAAACATCTAAACTAATAACAGTTCAAGTCGCATCTATCTTAAGCCTGCCTCAAATCAAACATTTAAACTAATAACAGTTCAAGTCGCATCTATCTTGAGCCTGCCTCAAATCAAACATCTAAACTAATAACAGTTCAAGTCGCATCTATCTTAAGCCTGCCTCAAATCAAACATCTAATGACAGTTCAAGTCGCATCTATCTTGAGCCTGCCTTAAATCAAACTTCTTAACTAATGACAGATACTTAACCAATTAATACGAATACACAATAATCAATCCTTATAGTAAATAAACTACTGGTCAATCACTCCAGACGAAGCCTCTCCTTCATCGCTGCTGCTAGTAGAGGAATCAATATTTGTTCTCTCAAAACTCAGCCATGACTTCATTTTGTCTACAGAAATTACCGCGCAATATTTCCGATTAGCTCTCTTAGTTAAAGGCGTATCTTCGACCTGATATCGATCATTCTCTAGAACTGCGGTGACGCGGTATGGGCCTTGGTACTTTGGAACAAGTTTTCTACTCTGCCCAGTCGACGGAACTTCCCTCTTAACACTTACTAAATCGCCAATTTTAAATTTTAACGGTGTACTAGCCCTCTTGTCGTACATCTGTTTTTGTTTATCCTGATATACTGTAATGTGTTTATTAATTGTTTCTCTAATATCATCAACCGTACTACCGCAGTCTATGTGCTCGTTATCTAAATACGCCTTAATCCTACCTTCCGAGCTGCCGGTCATAGACGTGCCAAATAACGCTTGCGCTGGAGTCGTACCAATTCCTTTGTTTAAGGTGTTATTTAACCCCCACTGTACGTCAGGGACACTAAGATCCCATTTGCGTTCGTCTTGACCTAGGCATTTAGCTGTGAGTGCATCAAGTAATGTTCGGTTGTACCGTTCAACCTGTCCGTTTGCTCTTGGTGTGGCTACAGCATTAAGGATGTGTTTGGCTCCTACCTCGTCAATGTATGCCTGAAACTTGCTGCTTGTGAAACATGACCCCCTATCTGAAATTATTCGCTTTGGCACTCCAAAGATACTAAAATATTCGCGTAACCGATCGATAACTATTGACGTTTTTGTACTCCTGACAGGTCTCAATACAATGAATTTTGTGTACGCGTCTATTATGACCAAAATGTGAGTGTTTCCTTTCGAGCTCTTGACGAACGGTCCGACGTGATCAAGGTGGATGGTCCCAAATGGGGTATCTATTTTTGGAATAGGGTGCAACAAGGGTCTTTTCTTTCCCGACGCCTTGGAATACGCACACTCTAGACAAGAATCTACGTACTTCTTAATAAATTTTTTCATTTTACCAAACCAGTAGGTTTCTTTAACCTTAGCGTAGGTTTTTTCAAAAGCGAAATGGCCGATATCATCATGACACTGTTTAAGAATTTGCCATCTCACCCCTTTTGGCACCACCCATCTCTCTCCTTCAGCCGTCTTTCTATACAACTTCTTATTGCGTATTGTGTAATTTTCTAGTACCTCTACTACTTCCGACGATTTTGGGTCCGTTAATATGCTTACTTTCCTTTGAATTTCTGAATCAGACGCTTGCACTGTACTCAACCAGTCAGAGTCGCCTACTATAATAGTATTCACCGATTGAACGATGACGTCGCCAGATGGTGGGTTCCTGCTAAGTGCATCAACATACGTCATTGACTTGCCTGGTCGGTACTCGATAGTGTAATCAAACTCCTGCATTGAAATCCACCATCTAGCGACCCTCGGTATTAGGTCACGTTTGAGAAAGGTCGCCCGAAGTGAATTGCAATCAGTGAATATCTTAAATGTAATGCCGATAAGGTAAACACGAAACCTCTGCAATGATGACACTACCGCTAAAGTTTCAAGCTCATACGATGTCATGTGTTGTTCTTCAGGGGTCGTCTGGCGGCTAAAATAAGCTACTGGCTTGAGAATTCCATCGTTATTCCTCTGCATCAATATACCTGCCACACCGATTTTACAGGCATCTGTATGGACCTCTGTGATGGCTTTTGGATCGTAGAGCGATAATGTTGGTTTTCTAACTAGTTCGTCCTTTAAAGTATTAAATGCGCATATTTGAGATTTTCCCCATACCCACGGGGTATTTTTCTTGAGCAAAACAGTAAGTGGCTTTGCGATAACTGCGAAGTTTCGCACAAAGCGTCTAAAGAAGCTACATAGGCCTATGAACTGTCTAACCCCGTGTTGATCGCGAGGTTGAGGAAACTCCTGAACTGCCTGCACTTTTCGAGCACCGGGTTTTATTCCCTCCGAGCTTAATTCGAACCCAAGATAGTCAACACTCTTACTGAAAAAACAACACTTTGAAAGCTTAAGTGTCAATCCTGCTTCCTGTAACAATTGTAAAACGGACTCTAATCTACTTATGCCCTCGTCAATAGTTTTCGATGGTATGATGATATCATCCATGTATGCGGATGCTATCTTGTTATTCCTAGGCGACGAGTCACCGTTTTCGTCCACATGATTGTTGACCGTTCCTAGCACAGAGTGAACCATGCGCATGAACGCTGATGGTGCATTAACCAGGCCGAAAGGTACCCTTTTAAACTCGAATTGTCCATCAGGTGTTACGAAACTAGTCTTTGGTCGATCACTCTCTTTTACTCCTATCTGGTAATAGCCAGATGCTAGGTCCAGGGTCGTATAATAGTTAAACCCCGACAGTTCATCGAGCTGGTCATCGATTCTAGGTAATGGGAAATTTTCTTTTATGGTCTTCCTATTGAGGGCCCTATAGTCTACGCAAAGCCTAATATCACCGGTCTTTTTCTTAACTAGGACTATAGGACTCGCATACGGTGATGATGAAGGCTGAACTATATCACAATCGACGAGTTCCTGCACCATGTTGCGTACCTTCTCCCTTTCGGAAAACGGTAACCTATACGGACGATACACCACAGGTTCATCGTCTTTTAACTGAATCGACATTTCGACTAAGTCTGTTTTGCCTAATTCCTGCAGGTTAAATGCAAAAGCTTTGCGATACTTATTTAACAAACCTAGTAGTTTTACGGTTATCTCTGGGTCTAGCGTGTTCGACTTTAAATCATCTACTGATATGGCCCGTGCTGGCTCAAGTAAATTGACGCGCATAACCCTATTCAGCATATTGTCATTAGGTTGAGCTTGTTCTGCGCGCTTGCATCTAGCTAACAACGATCCCCTTTTAAGCTCAAACGGTCTTGACGACATCCCTTTAACTAATGCTACACCACTACCCTCAGTTACGGTAAACAGTCCCTGTACTATATAATGTTCACGCCCTGATTGATAACGTGTGCTACCATCGATATAAACTTCCCCTGTATATTTGGGTACTGTAGTAAAATTAACAGCAGTTAATCCATCGATGATAGTCTCAGCCGCGCAAATTAACTTAATCCTACTATCTAAATAATCGTCTGAACTACTTATACGCAAAGATGTACTGTCCTTCTCGACTATAATATGTGGCTGCTCGGTAAAAGTCTGTCCAACCAGCAAAGGCACTTCCAAAACTTTATCTGGAACAACCATACACTCTACCAGTGCCTTTGCCGCGTCTATTTCTATTTCTAATTTACATTTACCTAATGGCCTAACAACGGCATCACCGAATCCCTTTAAGTAGGGTAACGTAGGGTCGTTTTTCCACACTAACGATAATTCATGAGCAAAAGTTTCTTTAATCAACGTAGCCGCGCTACCGAAATCAATAAAACACTTGCAGAGAATTTTATTAGTTATGGCGGACTTGTAGTACTTAGCCGACTTTGTATCCGACACTCCTACACACATGACAGGTTTTGATGTTCTAGTGCTGTTGTCGATGTTTTTAATATTATTATTGGTTCGACAACTATCAGCAGAATGACCAAATCGCATACATTTATCGCATTTTAATACCGGTTTGGGACACTGAGACTTATAATGCCCATCTTGCAAACAGTTAAAGCACTTTATCGTTTTATCGTTAACTGTGTTTCTATTCCCGATTTCTGACTTCGTTTCAATTCTACTCTTAGCCTTTCGATCGATAAACGAATTATTCTTAGCGCTCTTCAAGAATGGTAACAGCTGGTCTGGACTATCGAAACGAGCCGCTTCGGCCCCTAAGCGAACACTACGATCATCTATCCCGAATACCAAACAGTCTACTGCTCTCTTGCCAGTAATATCGCAACGATTTAATAACATAATTTTATCATAGAAATATTCCTCTAAGGAATCATTAAACCTAGCACGTTTAGCGAGCATTGTCGTGAGTAATTGACCATAGTTATCGTCGCTAGGGAATGCTAGTTTCAATTTCTCCTGCCACTCTTGCCAAGAAAACATCACAGTTGAAAGGCCAGCGTACCATTTTTGAGCCATACCCTTAAGTTTTGGTAACGCAAAGTGAACGGTCTGACGATCATTCCAATTGTATATAATTGCACACTCATTCACTTTGTGTATCCACATTGCTATTGTTTGTTCTTTACAAGCAGGATCAAATTCTGGCACTGTATTTTGATTTGATAATTTCTCATTAGAGCCTTTGTCGCCAATGGTACGCAGAGCCTCTACTAGCTGCGAAATAGTAACGTTATTGCTGAGGATGGATTGAGTATTCGAGGACTCACATACAGATCTGGGTGGTTGTTGCCCCTTGTGAGTTGACGTATGCGCGGCCGTAGCTCTGCTATGTGATCGTCGTCTCTCGCTTCGCTGCCGCTGACTGCGTGAGCGTGGCCTACTGGGACGACCCTGAGCACGGTGGCTGCTACGGCTGCGTGTCCGGCGCCTGTCGCCGTCAAAGCCGCGTAACCGGCGCCTGCTGGCTCGTTCCCGTGTCCTCTCGACACCGCGACTGCATGGCCGACCCGTGTTGCCACGTTGACTGCGTGGCCGGCCCTGGCTGCGATGGCTGGCACGGCTGCGCGAACGACGAGATCCTCTTTGCTCCGTGTGCCTGGTCCTGCTACGTGACCGGTGCTGACCCTCGGGTGGCCACGGTGGCGTTGTCAGCACACGCGACCTCCTTCGATCATCTTCCATTTCCTGGAATTGCAAGTATTCTAGCACAAATCTCTGTTTTCAAACCAACACAATAAATCCAAGTGAGGGAAATACAACTGGCTAAGTTTATGCATTTCAACGTAAGAGCGTGAAAAATTTGTTTCCCATATATCCCTTAAATTAAACCCGAAAAGCATGCCCCGGGAATACTGTAATGCACTAGCAATTTCTCGTAGTAAACCGCTTTGAACGAGTATTTTCGAATTAAATGGGACACGTTAGTGAAATAAGTAACAAACATTCAAAGAAAACAGCGAGGAATAAGAAAAAAAATATATCTATATTATAGTTAGTAATATCAAATTAAGCGTACTTTGACCATGTGTAAGTATTGGCTAGTTTAAACGAGAGCGGCGTACAAACAATTTATACCTATAAAACTTTCATTCAGTTCCATAACCACGAAAATACAGAAAGAAAACCCACTGCAATTGCATAGCTCAGTACATTCAAGAAAAAAAACGTGAGTAAAACATGACCATAACAAACAAACAATAACGAAAAACAAACAACACTAATTCGACTTTAGTATTTCACTTACGTATTAAACCCATAACATACTTTATCATTATCGTCATCGTTGTAGAATAATTCTATTACTTACGGTTTTATTAGTTGTTCTCAACAAACCACAGGTTCGACTCAAAGAGTTAATGCTTACAACTCCTTGCTATCCCTTTCTTCTGAATTGTAGAACGGCGAGCTTCGAAGTAAAAGGCTGTGTCACTTTAACCACTTTTATTATATCCGACTTGCACAACTTCGATACAAGAATTTCCAACTTTTATCAAATATGCAACGTAAACATTTCTTGTACGGTAACGGTCTGTCTTCGGCAACGCGTGCTATTTTTCGCTATCTCTCGTGAGAACCCCGCCGCGGCCGGTGTATGCAACAGCGGCGCCACTTTCGACAGCACGCGTTGACGGGGACCAAGGCCGAACTCGCTATTCAGCTTTAAAGTAAAATTTTGATAAATATCCGAAATATGATAAATTATAATTTATTTAATTTAGTATTTACCTAGAACATTTAACATTACGAAAATAACAATTAATACACAGTTCTATTCTAACACTATTCGGTTTAGAAAAATAATATTTTAGAAACCTCGATATCATTTTTGAAGACCTATCCACAGATATCCCACAATTGAGTTTCAGTTCTAAGTATGGGGAGCCCCCAATATTTATTATTATTTTTTTATTTTTGCATCAAAATCTTAATGCGGTTCACAGAATACATCTATAATTTTATGAAACATGTAATGTCTCATTTTTTTTTTTAATGTGGGTACACCACAATTTTATTTAAACCATGAATACAAAGATCAAAGCTTAAAGAAAAATTAAAAAAGGAGCTACCTGGTGCCTTCCCGGTCGCTTCCACCAGGTAGCTCCTTTTTCAATTTTCCTTTAAGGCCGTTCCCTGAGCCAGAAATGCAAAAATACCCCAAAAATTATCCTATTTTTCTACGAAACGTTGATATTAGTAAACGAGGGAAAAATATATATCATTCTTGATTATATTATCTTTAATAACACAGCATTCGATACACGATTCATAACACTTCGCTCGATACAATTAATTCCCAAAGTAACCTCCAATTCGAATGTTTACTCCAACTTTACTTGTTTTTTCACTACGTGACACTATGAAACAAAAAAGGAGAAAAATCAATCATAACTAAAATAGTAATTTGACAGCTTCCGAATTTCAATAATTTGAGGCAATATTTTTAAAATAAATAATCATCGACAAATTCTATCGTAAAAAGATATCGCCTTACGGCCCGCAAGCTCTATCTCCGTCACTCTTTTGAAATGTGACTGTTATGTGACAGGGACGGGTGGCCTGAGGAGGGGCTCGGGGCTCTGGCTCAGGGAACGGCCTTAAGCTTTGATCTTTGTATTCATGGTTTAGAATACATCTACCTACCAAGTTTCAACAGTATAGCTCTTATAGTTTCGGAAAAAAATGGCTGTGACATACGGACGGACAGATGGACGGACAGACGGACAGACGGACAGACGGACAGACAGACATGGCGAATCTATAAGGGTTCCGTTTTTTGCCATTTGGCTACGGAACCCTAAAAAGAAGCTCCATGTCAGTTGAAATTAGCCGAAGCCCTTGGATTAAGTTTCATTTAGTTCTCTGGTATTTGACTTTAGTAAAAAAAAACATTAAACACGCATTCAAAAATACATGGAATCAAATAAACAACCAAAATTTTTTGGACATTATACTATTTTTCAAATGGACAAAAATGAATACATAACAAGACGTGTTTTGACCATTAACTTTTATGACGTCACAAGCCTATATCTTTAAAAACTTAATACTACCTACGACGTAGACCTACGATCTGTAAAGTTTTTGACATTTCATAAAAAGTTGTTGATTTAATAAAATTAAATACCGTATTCTAAAGTAGTAGCGAATTACATTAAAATCACACAGTGTATCTTTCCGGTAGCCTACTTCGATTTACATTTGTATATAACCATACCAGCGGTATATCACTGTGACATGGCCGAGGAAAAATTTAGCCAGGAACCAGTAAATTCACTTTTTCTTTTTTATGCCATGGCGGGCAAACGATAAAGCGATTACCGTCGCCCATAGACACCTGCAACACCAGAGGGGTCACAAGTGCGTGCCTTTCAGGTGGGACTACGCTCTTTTCTTGAAGGTGTGAAGGTCGTATCGGTCCGAAAATACCGCAACCGACAATTCATTCCACAATGCAGTCGTGCGCGGCAGGAAATTTCTAGAAAAACGCAAAGTTGTGGACTGCCAACTATCTAAGTGCTGAGGATGAAAGGATTATCACGTAGAAGGTTACCACTACAAAATACACGCAAACACATTTGATCCCATTGAGGCTTGTCAGCACTTGTGTCGAAACTTCAAGGATGGAGCGGCTTCTGGTTGCGTCATCGGAGCTGATTCGGAGCTGATAGCTGTCAGCCGAGTGTTAGTTTTAACACGCCCCCGCTGTTAACAATCTCGAATATGTCGGTTTGTTTGTTTGCTTTTAGATAAGCATAACTGCATAAGCAACGTTTGTTTGTTATTTGTTTTCACAGACTTCAAAAGAGAGGTTCTTAATTCAAAGCTTATGTATTAGGCCTGCTGGAGCTGATCTGCTCATCATAATAATCTAAGCTCCTTAGTCAAAAAATAAAAAATAGAAAAAAGGCCAAGCTTATTTTTTTTATTGTTATTGGTGTCACCCCTTTTTGAAAAATATTTTTTATACGAAACAGTTCACTCCCCGGATGGTCCTAGGAATATGTTTGTTTAGAAGAGAACCTCAACTGTCAGCCAAGGTGTCGGCATCTTGGACCGTGCTAACGAACTATTAGATATACTCGTAAACAAAAGTAAGATGTGACTACACTCGAAAATTAATCAAGAAAATATAACTAAACGCATGCTTCTTCTTTCACACTTACGGTGTATATGCTGTCACAGAAAATGAACCTCATACGAATCTTCTTTTCCTTTTAACTTTCTATAATATTTGGCTATAATTAATTATACCTATATTCCGAAAATTCTTTAATCTCTTTCCCCATAACCTATCCGTCACGTCAACGTTAGCCCATACAGACTAATTTAAGATGAGTTATTAAATTCTTGACACGTCAATTAAGACTTCTAACCTATCAAACTACGAAAAATTCCAATGGAGATTTTTAAATTTTCTCAATAACAATCTCTAAATCAAGGCATTACAATATTTTTCAAATTAATACAAATATATAAGTTCAGAGTATTTGAAAGAAATCTTTCTTATGACCAGCACTGATTCGCTGTGAGTAGTTCTCGTAAAACGATTGCGGCTACTGCGTGATTAGTTGATTACCGATTACTTAATTATGCGACTTTTTTCTCGTGATGCTTATTCATGAATTATGAATTTGTTAACGTGTAAATCGTTTATGCTTTGAATATATTAATGAATGATCTAGATTTTGCTTCAGCAAGTCTGGTGAGGTGAGGCGTGGAAAATATGATTAGTGTAGATGAATAATTTTGTAATTATGCATAGATTAACGTTAATAATTTGATAGTAATTTGTTAATAAGTTCAAGAAAACGTATGATATAATTTATAAAGGTTAATTTTATAACTAACTAGCGACCCGCCCCGGCTTCGCACGGGTGCAATGTTTAAATTATGCATGTATCATACAATATAAACCTTCCTCTTGAATCACGCTATCTATAAAAAAAACTGATCAGGACTGACAGACAGCAGACAGCGACTTTGTTTTATACTATGTAGTGATTTATAACGGTTACTTTTGTAAGTAATCTATACATGTTACTTTTATAAGTCATTTATGTGCCTATTTTTAGGCGACTTCTGCAATATAAGCTGGACTCGAACCCGCGTCCCTATATACTTGGCAGGGTACACTCGAAATGCCTGAATGTCGTTACGGCCTCATCCGGCCAATTCGGCTGGATCGATTTTGATAATTTTAGATACAAGGATAGTGGAAACTATAAGATGTTTATGTTATAGTAGGTAATATTTATGCTATTTGCGTTAAAACAAAAAAGAGGGTTATGTTATGCCTTTTCCTCCTCCGCGAACGATGTTACACCATCTAGTAAAAAAATACAAATATTTGTAGTACTAAAAGGTCACAAGTCCCAACCCAATGGTCTTACACACAACTTATTTGCTTTGCCCAATGGTTGACTGGTAGAGAATGCCCAATGGCATTAAGTCCGTCTTTGTACAATCTGTTTTTCATTTGTGCAATAAAGATTAAATAAATGAATAAGTGGTAATCGGAAGCCCATCGCCGCCGCGTTGATGGCATTTACACGCATCCTTTCATCGTTTCTCAATCTACCTGATCGTGTCATTTTTATATTAAAAAAACCGGCCAAGTGCGAGTAGAACTCGCGCACCGAGGGTTCCGTACAAACATCTCCCATCTTAATTGGCCGGGTTAAGTTAAGTTTGCACCTGGTACGTATGGCACCGGAAACAAATGAGGTGCAAAAGTTAGCCCAGCCGACAACGTTCGTGTTTTATTTATTGTTATAGCGGCAACAGAAATACATCATAAAAATTTCAACCGTCTATAGCTATCACGGTTCATAAGATAAAGCCTAGTGACAGAGAGAAAGACAGACGGAAAGATGTATAGTATATAGTCTTAGTAATAGGGTCCCGTTTGGGTACGGAACCCTAAAAACCAAAACTATGGCAACACCAGAAGGTCAAAAGCCCCAACCGAATCGGAATCCGACGCCAATCAAAGCAGCGCATTACACGCATCCCTTCGTCGTTTCTCAATTCTCAATTTACCTGGCCGTGTCATTAATGCGTGACGCAAACTGCGTATTACCCGTCATTGTCACTTTTCCCGCCGGTTTCACTGGCTTTCTAAACAAGTGGAGCAGGGACGACACCCTATCGGTTGTTGCCTGACGTAATGGATACTTTGGTCTAATTACCTATGTGTGCACTAGAAGGGTGCAGCGGCCCTATGATGGTTGCTTTTATCACGCGATAAATATGTGACACGCGATAAATCTCTTGTTTCTTTCAAAACTCAACTGAAAGAACACTATCTTCCTCTTCCCTTTCATAATTCGTATTTTATTCAAATGGTCCTATTATCTGTTGGCTGAATGTATGTATGTATTTATTTTTTATTATATTTATGTATTTATTTGTTTTTATGTATATATTATTATTATTATTATCCGATTTTTGCACCGCCTAATAACAAAACCTTATTTATTCAAGTTCTCCACTACCCAAAGGTTGTCTGGAAGAGATCGCTCTTTAGCGATAAGACCGCCTATTGTTTACCTCTAATTGTAATGTCTTGCATTGTATTTCTCGTGTATATTTTATGAGGTGTGCAATAAAGAGTACCTACTTGTCTTGTCTTGTATCGCGTGATAAAAGCAACCATCATGCTGCACCCTTCTAGTGCACACATAGGTAATTAGACGATAAATAAGTGACAAAGCATCCGTCACGGATTATATGATCTGTGGTCACGGTTTGACAAAATGCGAGTGTGAGTGACAGATGCTTTGTCACTTATTTATCACGTGATAAACGCAACCATCACAAGCCCCCTAGAGGACATTGCTCGTTCTGGAAAACGCAGTGCACACAGACGCAGCAGTATCGCGGAAACGCTGGGAACCCGTTGGGTGAAGGTGACGCACGACCGATTTGGGTCATAATCAGTTCAAAAAACAAAAGTCGTCCCTCCGACGATGGTCAAAAGTTAAGAGCTTGTATGAATCCAGGTTATATTGCTATGACATCGGATAATAGGAGAGGGAGCATTCTTTATTCTCATACGGTTTTATCAGAAAAGTAGGCCCTGGAATCCTTAATTTCGCTTATCCGCAGGAAAGACTCGAACCTAAATCTGAGTATGAACCATTTGCACAATTTGTCATTAGAACATACTTCAACGAGTTGTCAAGGTATCTTTATAGTTTGATAACATTAATTGAATTTCAAATTGATGTTGTTTCTTATAAAGAAAACTCCCCATTTTAATGCTAATTATTTTCTGATCAAGCAACAAAACTGGCACAGATTGAATCTGAAACGTTGGTGCCACTAATTCTTACACTGCGTCAATTACCTTAAAAAAGATTGTCTTCTTATATTCAAAAATATACTTCCTTTTAATGAGGTCCCATTTTATAGTATTTATTGTAGTTAATATTATCATGTGTGCACAAACTTACACTTATCATCTAACGCACGACCGATTGTCGTGGAGAACATTAAGAGGGGCCTCTGTCCAGTAATGGACGTCTTTCGGTTGATTATTATGATTGATAATAACATTGATAACAATTTAGCTAATAGAAGGCGCGTGCGCAGGAGGAAAAGGGCATAACATAATCTCTTCATTAGCGTATTCGAGTAAAAAACTTCCCATAACTATTCATATGTGTCGTATTTTTTATCCAGCCTTTTTAGCATACTTAATCGTAATATTCCAATCGATAGGTGATGTTAAGGCTATCGCTAAAATTATGATCCCCTAAAGATGATGAACCCATACTGGATTTTATAATTATGAATGTTATGATTATATATAGTCATAGTCATACAATAGGTATATAAACGGGAATAGGATTAGAAATATTACTACACCTGGAAATCAAACTAAGTTGTATAATTTGCGATTTTCAGCTCTATGTTTCTCTGATTACAAAACAAGTCGTATAATTCAAGTACAGATTAATAACTATGTTAAGATGTCACAAAATAATAATCAGAAATTAATATGCAAGATAGTCTTCAGATGATAAGATGATGGGATGGTCTGTACATGAGCGGTACTTGTCAAGGACTAGATTTAATGAAGTGGTCCATGTGTGGTGTCGAGTACCAACGATTTGAAGACACAATTATAGTGATTCGAACTTCAAACTTTGGTAACATCCGTGACAGTATGTGGTTAAACCTTTATAGACAGTAAAGTCAATAGCCAGTACATTAACTTAATGAAAATTCATTCCATATTTTGACCGTTATCTTTACACAACTCATAATAGTTTAAAGATTAGAATATTGTATATTAGTCGAACCTTGGCTGTATAAATATCCTATGAAAATCGATATTATATTATTCAATAAAATCAACGTTTGCACAATTTTTCACAAACCTTCTAGTAGGTAGGTAGTAAAATAAAAAAAGTAGAGTGCCTAATTATATAATGAGTACTAAATTATCTATATTTAAAAGGATTATGGGATTTGAAAGGAATATAACTGATGAACAGGAACTTTGATTCGTCAAGGGAAGGAACAGGAAATTTGAGTTGTCAAGTTTTCCTATAGTTCGAAAACTTCCTATTTCCATGTTTATTATTTTCTGATCAAGTAACATGACTAGCACAGCTTTTAACCATCTGATCTGAATGGTGGGTGCCGCTAGTCGTTCGTGCACCGCATCAATTACCCTAGCAAAGATTGTCTTCTTATATTCAAAAATACATATACTTTCTAAATGAAAGTATGAGGTCCCACTTTCTAGTATTTATTATAGTTAATATTATCATGTGTGCACAAATTTACAATTGGTATCTAACGCCTCATCTCACAGACCCCAGACTTTAATTTTAAAGGCAAACTACTGTTTCACACCTTATCTGTGTGTACCATCTGTACTTATTACTAAATTCACTCCTAGCTTAGATGTTAACTTAGGCACTTTATAATATTTTATGTAACAAGTCTGACAGTACGTTACTGATGATTTAATAGACTAAAATAGAAAGTTTACACTGAAATTAATCATGATTATTGCAGTTTTCGTAATCTCTAATTTACGTTAACATGAGCTTTGAGAGTCTTGTATGAGGATTAGCAAATTAGGTCGCCATCTTGATAAAGGTATGTAATACTTATAATTTAATCGCCAATTAATTTACAAGAGTAATTATGCTTCTTTGGATCCGGAGGCCCGTTCCCATCACTGGGAACCGTTTATGAGCTGCTGTGTTTATGAGTTATGTGATAATTAAAGCGTAAATTTAGACAGTTAAGGTGAGGAGCTTTATTTTAGAGTTACAAAGGCTTTCATCATGTCGTGTTTGTACAACCCAACAATATTTCATTCATTCATTCCATATTCTACCATTTGAGGTAACCAGCTGTTTAACCAAATTTCATTCCATCGAAAGCGTTTTTTTCTGAAACCATAAAATATTTTGGAATGTTATAACACAAGCCTAACCTAACCTAATCTATAGGTAGATATTTTGAAGATTTCTGAAAAATTTATGATTTTCGAGGATTTTTTTTTCTATGAAATTAAAATTCTATCAAGCATTCGGTGAAGTGTTTTTCTATAAAAGAAGTCCTTCAAAATGTTTTATCCAAGTTTGGCAATGTTTGTTTTTTAATTAATTTTGAGTTTGGCGTGACAGTTTTAATTTTCAAAATTAGTTGGCTAACTTATAAGTAGCTAATAGCGTACTAAAATAAAATATTTAATAGAAACTTGCCAAATACTCATATTCCATTAACCATTAAAAAATATCCTGTTGCTAATTGCCAGCAAAAATTCAGTTAATGTCCGTATGTTTTTTGGCCAATACTTGTATGGTATAATCGCCGACAATCTGTGTTGCTAGAAGTTACCTAACTAAGAGTACCTATGTAATATGTGGCTATATAGTGTAGGTTTGTATATACAGCGTGATGTAGCAAGGTCACTGGTGTGGGTGTCTATTGTATTATCCAAAAAATAAAACATCAACTTCATCCACGTAGCCCTCCTTTTCTTTATCGTAGTTGGAAAAATTATACATCTATACTATTATAAAATTCTAGATTTGTATTGAAAATCACGTATGTATGGAGAGTGGTCATGATTTCAGGAGATGCAGGATCGTCATTTGTTCCGTTTGGCGCGCGGCGTCGTTCCAACCTGGCGCCATCTGTTTTCATAATTTCCTTTGTCCTCGCATCACGCCGGAACGGCTGGACGGATTTTAACCAATTTTGGTACAGGGATAGCTGGACATCCAACGACGCTTATAGGATACGTTTTATCCGTCTACGGTAAAGAATAGAATACGCGGACGAAGTTGCGGGCACCTCCTAGTTCCTGTATGAGATTGGTTAAAATCCGTCAAGCCGTTTTGACGTAATGAGGCCCAAAAAAATGACGATTGGCATTGTAATCGATGCTCATATTCACTGTCACTTAAAGCCACCGTTAGCGTCCGTTCAAAAATGCTGATTGTTTTACAGAATGTTCTCTATGATCAAACATGTTTTCTATGTTGCCACTTAGAACAGAGCTATTGCGATTTATGGGTATGAATGTGGGTTTTGCAATAGTTTGCATATATTTGAAACATATAATTTGACTTTTTCATTGTTTTTTTTTTAATGTATTTTCGATTAAACGCAATGAAACCATGCATGTTAGTATATAAAACTCAGGGAAAAGTATTATTCACTTAAGAAGTTCGTTGAAATTATCAATAGGTATTTATGATCTGGTCTTAATATAGGTTTTTAGTGAAGATGGGCTGACTAGACGGAGACTAAACATTTTGCAGAAAAGTCGTCGTTACCGACTAGTAGACTAATCGGCCATACATATCTATCTTAAATTTGAATTGTCGAGTTCTTAACCTACGTATGTGACAGTATGTACATGTACTATGGCCTATTTGGTGTCCAGCAAGAAAATTAGGATTGGTATAAAGATTTTCTTTTTACAAGCATAATGGTGATTTTGCTAAATGTATGCTATATGGCTATAATAATATTTTAAATAGGTACATTGTATATGATTAGTTTTAGTAATTGCAAAATACATTCTTATAAAAAGTGTTAATAATTTCGAACGAACGTGGCTGACCAAGCGGGGCGTCTGTGCCTTATGGTGTGACTGACATTATTAAAAAAAGAGAAGGAGCTGATTGGACTGTCAACGAGTCGATCAAACGGAACGCTGAAAAAGAGAAACCATTTGGAAAATAAATACCTACAACACCTACAATACAAAATGCTTTATTGCACACCAAAAAAAGTTTACAAATTGAACACAGAAACAATAATTTTAATAACAGTAGACAACAGGCGGTCTTATCACTAAAGAGCGATCTCTTCCAGACAACCTGGGTAGTGGAGTTGATCAGTATTAATCACATAATGATGATGGTGATGCACAAGGGGAAGGGAGAGCAAAATAATGATCAACAGATACGCAAGTAATCACATCGATAGGTATACACATAGATAAAATAGATATATATATAAATAATAAATAAATAAATATTAAGGGACAATCTTACACAAAATCGACCTAGTCCCAAACTAAGCAAAGCTTGTACTATGGGTACTAGACGACGATATACATAATATATAAATACATACTCGTATATAGATAACATTCATGACCCAAGAACAAATATTTGCCCCAGCTGGGATTCGAACCCGGGACCGCCGACTCAGTAGGCAGGTGTCTACAAACCGAGCCAAGCGCGTCGTCATATAAACAAAGTTTTACTTAAACATACATAAATATAAATATATAAAAGACAGATAAGGAACACATACACAGTCAGAGGCAAACGAACGAAAGCAGTTTCACAAATCACACAATTAATCGAGAGATACGTAGAGATAGTATTTTTTTTTTATCTAGCCTGTTTGCGTGTGTCCCACTGCTGGGCAAAGGCCTCCCCTCTTTCTCTCCAGTCGTCTCGCTGAAGAGCAAGTTGCTCCCAAACGTTCTCAATTGCGTTCCCGCCATCTCCTTTTCGGTCTGCCTCTGCACCGGCACCCATCCTGCGGTATCCACTCAGTGGATAGTTTGGCCCAACGTTCCGGATGCATTCGGCAGACGTGTCCTGCCCAGTCCCACTTGAGCTTGGCGGCCTTGACACCCACATCTGTAATACCTGTTTTGGAGCGCAGTTCGGTGTTTCTGACACGATCAGTCCTGCGAACTCCAAGTATGCTGCGCTCCATCGCTCGCTGGCAAACCTTGAGTCGGGACTTCTGAGCTTCCGGTAATGACCAAGTTTGGGCGCCGTAGGTTAGGATAGGAAGGATATACACATGTCGACGAGTTTGCGCTTCAGAGTCAATGGCAGGTTCCCCTTCATTAGCGGCTTCATGGACCAGAAGTTCCAGAGATAGTATTATTTTATTTTAAATAGCGAAAGAATATTGTTAAATTTTAATACGAATAAATATTGAAAGATTGATTGATTGAATTGTCTTCAACTGAGTTTCGATTAATATATAGGAATATCGCAAAAACTCTTTGAAATTGTTAAAATAGGTTTAAATAGGAGATAATATATATAACAAATGTACATATACTAACAGAGTGTCATAGTTGCCTAAGTGACTAAGCTTTTTAAATAAAGATAAAAAACTAGAGCCCAGGTTTAGCAACACAAATCACATTTGCACAACGAGACGTTCCGCCATAACCCTCAAACAGAGACGGCTATTAACACATGCTTCATAGCTTTTGTTAAAATGCAATTTTATACTGCGAGAGGACTAGTGACGCAATCATACATAGTTTTCGACGTTTTCTATAACTACAATGGACTCGTATGCCGTGAAATATAGGGAGTTTGACGGCGAAGAATGCTTTAAGTCAACTAATTGGATATATTTTACTCGACTAATTGGGGATTTCTTGTATGTACACCGGTGCTCAATACGCATTACTTAATATACATTTCCTTAGAAGAGACAACCGGAACATCTGCCAGAGTGATCATCCGTTCTCTCTACGAGGCACCAGAGTACACAGTATAGTTAATTAGTTATACATTTAGCTACATTTGCATGTCTCGTGACAAAACATTTAGTTCTTTAAGTAAGTGAGCTCTTTAAGACCACCTGTATGGATCATGTTTGAGCAAATGAATGACTGATTCTGCTACTAAAAGTTTATAAGTATAATAATCAAAATATTCCAATTCAAAAATTCTATACTTTACTTCCAAAATTGTAGTTGGAAATCGGATCTGCCTACATATCTAAAAAAACTTGTGTAAATGTTCTGTAGTAGATAATGTCAGAATTTAAACAACCACGTGACGAAATATCCTAATCACTTTGACGAAACGAAACCCCTTGGTGGTTTTACACTTTGTTTTTTGTTTCGACATATGAATAGTTTCGTTGGATAATAGGTAATTAGTAACTCAACCTATAATACCTAGTCGGTTATCAGACCTGCGTCGCGTTCCGCTGAGAATTACAGTCCGACCAAAAAGAGTAGAAATTAAAAACTGGCAATACTGTAGTGTCGTCCCCGTTTTCTTATATTGATTAGAAAGGGAGGTCACTACAGTATTGCCACTTTTTAATTTCTTCTTTTTGGTCGGACTGTACGGGCGGCGATAGAAAATCGTCTAAACGGAGATGCGGAGTTATACAGGGTGGATCATCTAAAGACTGGACTGACAGGATAGGTAGTTCAAAGGTAAAGTGCGGAAAGTTATACTTTTGAGACAGCTCAATGAGTGCTAAGTGTTGCCCTTTTTTCCCACAGGATACTCAACTCATAATGTTACCGAAGTGTATTAAATAGTAAATACTAGAGCGTTACCTATTTAGTTTCAAAATTAACGATAAATTCCTTGTGTTATTATTTGTTTTATATTCTTAATAGGTTTTTTGTTTTTGTTTTAAAATAAATGTAATTGTAATTCGGCTAAAATTAAACAAAGTGAATGTGTCCCCCGTGATCAGCTAAGGTACTGTAACCGAGCATAAGGTGCAGGCTGAAAAACAGCGGCGTGCAGCCTGAAAAACAGCGCTGTGCAGCCTACCTAGCTCACAGCATACGCTGAGCCTGAGCCTTTTGCCACTTGCCGAGCGAGATGGTACAAACGAGGACAATCAACTGTACTACCATAGATATTAACACGTTGAAATAAGGTTTATATTCGTTTACAAATGTAGGTACAGTTATCAGTGTCTTCGACAAAGTAGTACTTATATTATAATTCTGTCGTGTATTTTTGTTGTTCTGGTGGCAATAAATATTTTTTTATTTATTTATTTGATCTACAATCGACCTATTATAATTGTAAAGCTGGATTTAAAAGCAAAAAAGTCATCAAAATAAAATACTTTAATATCAGTACCCTACTAATTCAAAGGTTTTACTTACATTTTAAATGACACCTGTCTTTAACTTAAGCGATATTCAATAGATGAAAGAGGGTTGCTATGTGCAGATTTTTACACTAATGTTTAACAAACTATATCTCAAAAATGGAAAGGGAAATATTTACATAGTTCATTGGTGAAAAATGAAGTACTCAGTCTGAACAAAAGTCCCTCGATCTGTTTCACTCTGTATATTGTACCGTGCAGATGTGTATACAAATTTTGCAACAAATCAAGAATCTACGGTAAGCGGGATGCGGCAGCAGTGTGACAACCAACTTACCTCTCGTACCAATTATTACCTAGTAGGGTGTACTGGAGTAGGTAATAATTGAATAAAATTAATAATAATGAATCTGTTTAATCTAAATCTCTATTTATTCAACAAAGTGGATACAATACAAATAGGTACAGTAAATTGTCGTAAAAAAATAAAATTCAGTCGATGTGTGGGAGGGCAGCAATAATAATCATAATAATGAATTCTGACAAGAACGACATGCATGGAAATTGCTCCACCGACAAGAGTATAGCTCTTAAATTTATGATGATGATGACTGGGGTAATGCCAAATGTCGCGATATTCCGAAAATTACTAATATTAGTTAACCAGCATCTAAGGAAGTGTTGCTAGCGCAAATAATGTTGTCACGTTGAGTGGTTACGGGTAATTTTTGGAATATCCCGACATTTGGAATTACCCGAGTACAACTTATACCTAGGTCATGAAATTCCTGGCGAATTATATTATGATTGGGGGACGACATAACGTACCTATATTTCAATGCAAATGAAAATGTCTGTCATTGCCGTAGCGGTTAATTAGCGCATAGTATCACTAAAGCAGAAATATAGTGGCGAGATCTCAGACAGATGCCAGTGTGAAACGTCGAAATGAGGTAGGGGCAAGTGCTGTACCTGTGGACGGTTTTACCTGTGGACACTACTCATACCAAGAAAACGAATAACCATAGACCAATAGCAATCACTTATTTGAAAAGCATTTTTTTCATATGGCAACACTAGCTAGTCGCCATCTTTAAGGATGGCAGAAACTGAGTGTTTTATGGCTGCCGAAAGTTTTTGTGACAAAAAGTAAGTTTTTTTCCTTCTTTTTAAGTATGTTTAACGCAAAATCTGCAAATGTTACGGGTGTCTTTGCAGTGGCATATTAATTTATGTGGTGTAAACGTTATTTCTACAAGAATTCGTTAGTCGTAGGTAGCATTAATAGTGACCGGTATGAATTCAAAATAAAAACCGCCGAAATTGTACCTGTGGACACCTCCGTAAATGTACCTGTGGACTGTCCATAGGTACAATTATACTGAATGTTCCTGTGGACAGTAAAATTAATATTTTTGTTTTATTTAGTGCCTCGTAGTAAAACTGGGAAAAAGAGACAAGATATGCCTGGACATTCTGACTTCAGTAAGGAAAGCCATAGAGACGTTTAAAATCCCAAATTCGATAATTTTTAAATACAAAAAAAAAACATTACTGTCGAAATATTGGTGAAGAAGGCTTAGAACTCCTCAAAAATGATATCAGGAGGATCTTTAGCAATACTGAGGAGCAACAGCTGTATGATTCCTTAACATTATGTTGTTATTGATTGTTGATTATTTTTCATAAAGAAAATGAGGTTTTCCTTAAGAATGTAAAGTGTCAAACGATGATTATGCTAAATCTGCTGACTATGGAGGCTTTTTAAAGTCCCATAATTATACTTGAGATTCTGCTAAGAATATTACATTTCAAGAAGAAAAAAAAGTAATTATGATATGCAGAACAACTTATAATTACATGTTGATTAATTGTATGTTGTTAATTACGTTATTTTAGAAGTTTATTCTGTTTCAAAGAATGTTGTTGATTATTGTCCATAGGTACGTTACCGTCCACAGGTACGTTGTTAGTGTCCACAGGTACAAACAGGAGATGTACCTATGGACAAAATGAGTATTTTCTTATTTTATTTTTTATCCGCCATCTCCGGATAGCTAGCGTAGAAAATATATGTGGACTTTATAGATTGTTTAACTGTGATTAAAACAAAATAAATAATTTATTGGTAATACCCTTAGTTTTGGTCTAACAACTGATTAAAGGTCAAATTCTGGTGCCCACAGTGTCCCAGGGTCACAGGGTCAAAGTGTCCACAGGTACAGCACTTGCCCCTACTTATTGAAAATAAATGGGAAATGCTACGAAAGTACCATAACATATCACGTTTACGTAAAACAGAGAGCTTCCATTAAATTAATACATCGGCACTTATATCGCAAATGTTACTCAACCGATCTATTTAAAGAGCTTTCTAATAAAAAAGTGAGCTGATTTATAGTTTGTTTACAAGATGTTGAAACCGAGACAGCGTTAGCCCTTACACCTACCAGCAGATGTATCTCATAAACGAAAAAGTACATATTCGATATCGTCGGGGATAGTAATACCGCGCAAATAACAGCTGTCGATAAAGTTCTAATAATTTCAATAAAATACTTAGCATTTGTTTGAATATTGATCCGTATCTACACTTGTTACTTACGCGGTATTGCACTATCCCCGACGATATGCTACATGACCTTGTTCCTCTGGCGTACTTGTCCCGACT
Organism: Apotomis turbidana; assembly: GCA_905147355.2. Taxonomy (NCBI): domain Eukaryota; kingdom Metazoa; phylum Arthropoda; class Insecta; order Lepidoptera; family Tortricidae; genus Apotomis; species Apotomis turbidana. The sequence goes on along the minus strand of LR990295.1, from coordinate 15,597,091 downwards.
GGCAGTGCTGTATTTACCCCTAGGCTAACAAGGCGCTGACCTAGGGGCCCAGTCAGTCTAGGGGCCCCAGTCCTAGAAGTAGAGCTTGCAGCATACTTATGTTCTCCTTATTTATCCCTTAAAATACTACTACCTGCTATTTAATTTGCTAAAAACCGTTTCGTAATAGGGGAGGGGGCCCCAAATGCCAAGTACATGGGGCCCTGGCCCCCTAAGTCCGGGTCTGCCGACTGGCCTTATACCGTTTACTTTTCAAATCATCTTTCCTGATTTCTATCTGGTGTCTATTACTAGACTAAAAGAAAGTAGTATTAGGAAAACCTGTGCAGTTAGTCAAAGTTTATAATGCATTTTGATCATAACAAGTGGGTATGATTTCAATCAAAATAACACCAATGAATGTGGGATGTACCGCCTATAAATGCCACTTCACCTCATTTTGTAAGTATCACTTACAGATATTTCGACGTCTAAAATTTCTTTTGTGACATAACAATGACGGATTGAAATGCGCGTTTGATCGGTCCCTAAAAATGGCTCATCTTAATAACCCAGCCATTAAAACGAAATCGATCTGCCAATTTCATAATAATAGTTGTAAATATTACGATCTCCTATCCTGTAATCGTTTTGCGGTAATAATAACTGCCATTCTCTGTAATTATTGGTTTTAAAGTTACAAGTTGCATTTAGTCGTATTGGGAGTTCGATGGAACGTTTAAGTTGGCGAAATGCAAATGGTCCATTGTCTTTATTGATGGTAATGGCTACATAAGGCTACGCGGAAATGAATTATAGGAATGGGTGGCGTTATTTGCTTTCCTGAGAATAACTTTAAAATAAATAAATAAATATTAAGGGACACTTACCTACATAAATCGACTTAGTCCCAAACTAAAAAAATTGTGGAGTACTAGACGACGATATATATATTATATAAAGACATTATATAGATAAAACCCAAGACCGAGGAACAAATATTCGAGTTCATCACACAAATATTTGCCCTTGCCGGAATTCGAACCCAGGATCGTCGGCTCAGTAGGCAGCTGCGCTACGAACTGCGCCAACCGCGTCGTCTATATTTTATTTAATTTTAAATAGTTGCAGTCAATCTGATTTGTATCACATTGTCTATTGCTAAGAGTAGTACACTACACGTCGTGTGCCTACCGTTCAGTTTAGGGTAAAAATGAAATAAGTAAGATATAAATATATTAAAAGGAATAAAATTTGTATATTAACTGTATCTGAACCCACTTTCTTTGCTTTTGACTATTACTGACAACATATTTCAAACTTATTAGCGCAGGCTTCAATGAAAATCTTGTATAACATATTTCGTTTAAGTAATCTATGATCATAATATCATGTGTCACAATAATCATCTCATACCATACCTATTGTAATAATTAGGCATTGATAATTTAAGAAACGTTTCAAGGCCTAGTATTACAAATACGCAAATCCACGTAGGATTATCAATACTATCAGATCTCATCACCGTATCATCGTTCCGGAGTCGCCGATCGCCTTTCTGTACCTACTTCAATATGTAGAGTAGTGCGGTATTTAACAACACAACGCCGACACTCCGCACCACTTACAAACCGGGCAGCCGGCCGAACGCATTTGCGCGGTACAACAATTTAAAAAAGTTCGTATACCATTACAAATATTCACCGATAAATTCCATCACTAGACACTGGCATCAAATAAAGAAGTTAAACTGTCACTTTTCCCGCGCTTTTTTCCTTTTCTAATGCAGACCATAAACAAATGAAAATCGGTGCAATTAACGCGGTCAATGGAGGAGTCAAAGATTTTCTTTTTAACCAATGGCTTTGAAATTATAGGATTTCCATCGGCTCCGGTTGCATGGATACTGACGGACGTGAGGACAGTATGCAGTTGACGTCGTCATGAAGATGCAATGACTTCGGGATCAGCTGTGTGGTGTGATTGAAGTGCCTTGCCATAGACTATAGTGCTCATGTTCTGTGACATTTCGGGAAGTTCTTGGGATTTGTGATCTGACTTTACTTCTGCACATTTTAATAATGATTTTGAAACAGGTGAGATTTACAAATAAGTTTAAATTAATGCACTACTTACTGCGTATGTAATATTGGCCCAGCGACTTAAATAACCCAATTATCATTTATGATACAGAAATGCACAAGAATCACCCAATAAATTAAAAAAACTTTAACCTAGTAAATCACCCCTGTTGAAATTTTCTTCATTAATTTAATCCTTTTCAATACATAAATAAAGTAATGCCATTGGGAATCTTGAGAAATTCAACAGGTCCCGTGTCGTATAAAATGATCGATGTTTGTAAGAAAATTCATATGATACTTTTTCACACAATGTCAAATATTTAAGAGAAGACTGTAGAGTTTTAGAGATGGCAATTTTATGTGTAGGTACTAAATCTGTATGTATGCTTTAATCGGTGGGTAGGTAGGCTTCGAAATAGGTAGGCTAATTTCTGTTTAATCAAATCAGTCACTTTTAAGACTGTAATTTATATAAATTGCCAATGAGAAACCCCATCTACGGAGTTTTTAAAAGGTAGATGTCAGATTTTTTTTATCGGGAGAAGTTAACTTAAACTTGCGTAAAGCTAATCTCGCGTAAAAAGAGCGAAGTCAAACTCATTGCGCAGTAGTCATTTATACTGAGCAATGAGTACTGCATAGTTTGACGTCGCTCTTTTTACGTGAGATTAGGTATATTTAGTACACACACGAGTTGGATAAGAGCGACGTACAACCTTTTTTGGGAGGCTTTTGGCCAGCAGTAGACGTTTTTCGGCTGATACGGTGATGATGATGATGATGAAGATGGCACGCGGATATCCAAATTGTTTAGGAGTTAAGGCGATACGTTAGCAGAGAGCACGCACATACGTAATATCTGTCGTGTATACCTACGAGTATACATGCATAGTACGTACTCCCATGTCTTTATTAAGAACCGCAACTATTTATAGAACCCAAGAACGTACCTACAGTGCAATCCTCGGGTTTAACTTACCTACATGAAATGTATCAGTATTAGGATCAGAGGGATCCAGTTGGTATCACATAGATAGACATTCAATAGATAGATATAAAGATGCGTCACGACATACATATATCTATGTATGGTTGAATATAAACATTAGTATAGGTACATCATCTGGGGGGGTAACTCTGAAGTGCGAAATCCGAATTTGTATCGTGCCAGCAGTAGCTAATTCGAATGTGTGTGATTCATTGCTTATTAGCACAATAAAACACTACAGAAAGTTATCTTTTTTTATCTTCCTAAAAGCGGGGAAAGAACTGTATTTTATTGGTTGTTTCTGAAAAAAGCGACGCAATTGTTTGTAGGGTGTGGTGATGTGATCGATTGACGCGTACGTACCTACCTGTAGAAGTGGCTAGGAAAAGCGCAGAAATTTAAGTAAAAACCAGTTTTCTATGTAGAGCGGACATTATTTCAGGAAAATCATAACATAGCGCGATGTAGCAGCGTGGATGTATCGAGTTGTAATTAAAACAGGTGTGCCGGTACGAGTGGCTACGAAGGCGCCTCGTCTTAGCGCCTTATCGCACTTATGATTTGTGAGTTAATTTTGTATGAAGGCGTTCATGCAGCGAGTTCGCTGCGACGTTAATTTGTATGGAAAACTCGCTCGCAAATCGCAACTGTGATAAGGCTCTTAGGTGTACCTATGGTGGCATAGGCTACAGCGCGGTTCGCGGACCGTATTAGTGAGCCCGTATTGCTTACATGTAAATTCAAATTGATATAATTATTGAGACTTACGCATACCCCATAAATGTACGGCAAAGGAAACTGAAATGCGTGCCTTTTTTACCCCTGGTTTTCACAAGACCGAAAAAGGTTTTTCTTTTAATCCTTGATTGCCACTCCAATATACAATTAGGTACTTACTTACATATAATAAATAAAGACACACACATACACATCTTTAAAATTACTATATTTATATACTAGATATGAAACATAATAGGTATAATTTAGCAACAACGTAAATAAAAGTCTAAGAGACAAAAGGTTTGATTAAAATGCTTTGAGTGCATCATACTTGTTGTAGGTACGTTTTGATGAATTCTAGCTGTCTAGATAATACAAAGAATCATAGAAGTTATTTCAGCGTCCGATGCGGCTCTTAAGACAGCTATTTCGGAGGGATATCATATATAACTTAGGTATGAACTATTGTTGCGTTTTATGACACTTAAATCATAATCACGACATTTACGACAAAATTGCGCCAGTAGAACGTTTTATAAAGTCATTCAAGATTATCACAATCTAAAACTGAACGCATACAAAGAAATAATGTCGTTAAAGTGTCCATAAATGTCTGAACTACTTCATATCACATATACATTGTATCATTATAAAAGGTACAAAACGACCTACGAATTGACTGTAACAGCCGTTGACACAAAAACTTTAAGAAGACCTTTAGTTGCGCAAAATTGTTGTTTTTAGGTAACAAACGAGTTCTTTTACCATCTCGCTTATTACTTTAATAACTGTAGCGTGGGATTGGAGGACGATTAAAGTATTGAATTTATTTTATTATTTTATTGCGGTTAAGTGCCGTGAGTGAGTTTATTGAATTACTCGTCTTTTGAGAAAAACAACACTTTAAATTCTTTTAAGGTTACAACACCACAATCTTGCGATTCTCTTGTGGCGTTTGTGGGATGTGCAATTTTGGATTTAGGTACTTTTCGAGTAAAATTTCATGATATTGTGTCGCAAAATTCGAGGATGAGTGTATTCTTGAATTACAATTAAGAGCAGAAGTACCTTTCAGTTGCTTCCTGTATTTACTTTTTTTACGTAGCGGATAATTTCTATACATTCCATTGTAATAAATTTAAGATATAGAAATAAAATAAAAAAGAATGCTCAACATAAGTCTCTACTTTCTATATTGAAACAAATAGAAGCATCCACTCGCTAATACGTACTCGCGCTCAGCTTTTACTGCCATCATTTGTAAAATATTATCTAACACTAGTCGAAAGGGATAGTAAACTTTTTTCATTCGTAATCATTTAAGTACTTTTCTTTAGCTGGTTGGACATCTGCAAGCGTACAAATTAGTAATATTCCTCGCGCACTAATCAATGCCATTCACTAACCGACAACACTCCAACTCTTATTGATATGAGGTGTCATTCGCGACAGTAGTATTGCTCATTTCATTCTGACAGCACCAAGTCATGAGATCGCCATATTTAAATTATTCACGATCATACGTTACGGACGCTGCATGCGATGTGAACCTCAAAAACAAAAGACGATTTCGTTTCACAATATGTTATAACTTTCAATTAAAATTCAAACAGCGAATGATACCTTTAGAAATTGAATGCGTTTTATACATCTATCATGCGTAAAGCTTTAAATATTTGCAATGATAATCAGCTGTAAAACCAACAATACGACTAACCTACGATTAGTTGCGAAACTTATATATCATCAGCTTATTTAGATTGACGTGTGATTACGTCGTCGCGACGAAAATTTAACAATAATGACATAGCGGCGAATTATTGTGGCCGCATATAAGTCAGTATGAAAGTGTTGGCATCTTTTAACCACATAAATTACGAGTAAAAGCTAGCTCCCGTTTCTAAGTACTCCACAAAGCTAACTGGTTTCGTAATAGACTGCAGTCAATTTTTTGCCGTTCACCTGTTGGACACGAGGCGCAGGCGGCACGCCTCTTCGGGCTATGTTTGGGCATGTGGTGCAACGGCCACGCGCCTCGGACATCCACCTTACTCACGTACGCTTTTACTTTCAGGCTGCCTTCGTGTGCTTCCTGGCCCTTGCCGCGACAGCCGAGAAGAAAATCGAGCTCCAAGACATCGAAGACGACAATTTGAAGAGCGAAAAGGAAAAGGACCTCGACCAGAAATCCGAACCTCGGTCACAAACTGTTATTCCAGGAACGGCGCCAGGATTGTTGCCGCTAGAATTCTTTAAGAATGGACTACTTAGATATTTTGAAAGTCCGAATCCAGTTCCCCAGCAGCCGAGGTATGTCCAGCAATACGCAGTTACGGAGCCGCCGGAAAAGCCACCAACACAAATAGCGTCGCCCAAATCGCAATACGGAGCACCTACGGCTCAACAAGCAATGGTGGGTTATTTGTCCAATGTTCCTATGCAAATATATCTGGTCCCACAGTATTATAATGACAACGGAGAACAGACTGCTAATACCCAGCCGGGAGTTCAGTACGCGCAACCAGTGCTTAATCGAGTCAACGCCTATCCTACCGCTCCGGAAGCAATACAGCCACAACACAACTATATTGAGGTCCCGACTTATGTAACGCCATCCGGAAAAACGTACATCCAGCAACCAGTTGCTTACGTCAGCTACGCCGCTCCTTCGACTGTAGCTCCTGTGCAGGCCACCGTTGCACCAGTGCTGTACCAAATGCCGGTAGTTCAATACCCGACTGCAATAGCCGCACCTCCTGTTGCGCCTAAAGGATATTACCAGAACCTTCAATATACCGAGACAAATAATGTAGAAGAAGTTCAAGAAAACGAAGTTGATAATCCGAAAGATTATTCAGGCCAGACAGAGCTGCCTTATCCTAAGCCGAGCCCTGAGTATCCTCGTTATTATTCATCCCGCGCTCCAGTTAGAGACGATCCGCGCCACGGTCCCATTCCTGAGCTTCCTCCACCAAATCCCTTGCTCCTAAAGGGTCCACCATCACACCTTTCCCATTTACCTAAAGCACTGCCGATTTTCCGTCCTTTATCAAAACCGGTATATGCCGCCAGTGGTAATTTCATATCTAGTGCCTATTCGCCAAAACCTAGCGAAAGTTATGCTCATCCGTATAAACGAAGACCAATGTCGCTCCTCGATTCGTATGTGCCCTCAGGGGTTCAGTTGGAGTACCTCAAGAGGGGCTACGCGAAGGACCCTCTGTCCGCCTACGAGGCGCTGTCCAGTGGTCGACACTTTTCCCACTATCCCACGCCTAGACATTACGAAAGAGGTTTCCTTCCTAACCAAATGTACCATACTGCGGCCGGAGGCATCACATATGGACACTATAAAAGAACACCGAAGATAGATAAATCGTCACAAAATTAATTACGTAAGTTAAAGTTATGGTTTTTTGTATGAGTATTGTCGATGTCAATGGTGAGATGGTGGATTTGTGAAATCACTGAACTGAATATGAATGTAGATATATATGTTCTTAATGTGTAACATAATTAAATTACTTTAGGGATTATTTAAAATATTCGTTTATCAATTAAGTAGCTTTATGTTGCTAAGATAGGTAATAAATAAAGTTGTAATGAGGCTCACACTTTGTAAATTATGCTATTCGTCAGGTCAGTATTGAACATCATTTCTTTGTTATGAAATACATGTTCGTTAAAATTGTGCTTCTTCATTGAGTTTCATCTATAGGTTTACTCTAAATTCCGAAGTGACACATGACTACCTACATACGTACGTATAATAAGGTGAGAATTCAATATACGCCCCTAAATTTAATGCATCTGTACCTAATTGTCTTATGTATATAATCAAGCGACTCTTAAGACATTGAGTTGTCTATCACTAATTTCGATTCCATTCACTCTTAATGTGAATTTGCTCGTCATGCGGTTTCAAAGGCTATTTTCACAGATACCATAATAGATTTTGCAAGGAAATTAATTCGCAATCCATTAAGACCTCTGCCCGCAAGACAACCACCGTTAGACACTGAGAGTTAATCTAAAGACCTCATTCAAAGTAAAGGACAACTTACTTCTTAACTTAACTTAAGTGATTAACGCTTCTAAGAGTTCTAAGTGCCCTCATTAATAATCTCAGATCAAAAAGTAGGATATCAAGTGCAGTGTTGTATTAATTGTACAATTTCATTCAAGCTTCATGCAAAGATAAGTGTTCGTAAATGTTGAACGAATATATGATCAGTATAAAAAGTCAGTAGGTATTCTCTATAAATAAAAATATTAACATTTTTTTAGAAAATGTACTTACACATTTTTATACATTGCTCTATAACATCCAAATCCATTGGCTCAAAATATATGTATACAAAACAACAGCTCAATAATTATAGGCATAAGACTAATTGATGCTTACTCTTCAAGAATACTGAATACAGCACTTAATTTATATGGTTGAGTCGTCAATAAAACCTACCATTAATTTGTCGGGACGTAATAGTCATCAATGATTTTCATAATATTTCATCCTCCGCTTAAAGGGGCAGTATTGGGCAATTTATTTGTCCTTAATATAGTACCTCACAAAGTGTACAAAACAAAGTACAAAACAAAGTTCAAGGAATACAACTATTAAAATACTTACAATAAAACTACACCTAAAAATTAAACTAAACTCGAACATAATAAAGTTAAACTAAATCTAAAAATGGCCCCTGCGGCATAGTGCCAAAGATGCTGTCGACATTTCCTCGCTGAATCGCCAAACTGATTCTTTGAGCGAGGAAACCGCTAGCTCTCCGGTCACCAGTAACATCGATAAGCCTCTTCGAGATATCATTTGGGCAATTACATCTCTATGGACTATATATAGCAACGAACCTACCGGGTGATAATTCGCTTGCGTCTTGTAAGTTTCATACAACATTACCATAATTGGGGTATACCTAAACATTAAAGACCACATTTTATTAAAATCGTAAAATGTAGGCCAATCTAAAGTAATAATTTCATTTGCCGTTTGATCTCCTTGGTATTTCGTAGTGACGTAGTTACTATTGACTTTACTTGTATCTATTGCAAAACGGCAAGGACAAGTGAAAGTCGATAAATGACAAATGAATAACTTTTCCCAGGTGTCATATTGTTTTATTGGCCTATTCCCAGAAAAAATAAAGCTGTATATCCCAATTCTTATTTAGTAAATGTAGAAAATACATTTTAATCCTTGTAAACTACCAGCAAATCAGTTTAGATTGGTAATTTAGTAAGGATCAAAACCTTACTAAAATACCAATTACGTTGTTAGTCATTACTAAATTGCAGACTTGTACATGTTTCATTACTATACTTCTCAGTCAAACCAGTCTGGGTAATAAATAGCTTTATAGAATAGATCAATAGTAAGTACAAAGTTAGGTACTTAAGGCTGTAGAAGCTGTCCAACAGATAATTGACTTCCGAGTCGGAGTCACGAGTGGTCAGTTTGATCCAGATTATGTAAAAGGATCTGATTTCACGCAATCTCCGATTGGCCACGCTGTACGCCGTAGACGAATTACACGCGGTCATCATGCAACGGCCATGGATCATATGGGGCCATTCATGTATTACGTGTTCAGAATTTTGGTAATGTTCGACTTTCCCTTCGTCTTGTTAGTAAAAGTAAGTAAAGCTCGTAATCTCCTGTCCCTAAGAATAAGTATTATTTTTACAATTCCTGTGTCTATATTGTTTTACTATTATCCATGACATCTTCGCATCACACTCATGTTGCGTTACTATAATGTGCAAATTATAAGAGGTATTTATAATCCTCTAGATGTCAAAAAAAAACAGTGAACAAAAAGACGTCTACCCTGTTTTCGATATGCGATACATTTGGATTTGCTTATACTTACTTACGCTTGTTTTTCGGTAAAGTTTATCGGGTAAACCATCAGAAGGTCCTTTCTTTTAATGTTCGAGAATGCCGCCTAAAACCTGTATTTTATTGGTCGTTTGTGTTAAATAGTCATTAATTGGTCGTGGGGCGTGGTAACGCGACGGTCTAACGCGTGCGCACTTCTAGGAGTGGCTAAGGACGAGCATTGAATCAAAATCTTGTGAGAGGACTATATGGCCAGCAGTGGTAGTGGTTTCCCCTGATGCTGGATTACAAAATGCACGCCATACTATTCTGACCACTTTAAAACTGAGATTGCCGAGTCCCTGACCACTCAATCAATGATACATTATAGCATCGGGATACGTTATAATGAGGTAATGAATTGAACCACCGATTTTATCTGCTCCAGCGCTTGTTACTGGCACTGTCGTGATACAGTTACCTATTGGTGTAATAGTGTTCTTTATAGATGCGGCTGTGAGCATAGGGACAAGGAAAAGGAAAGCCTAGTGATACAACTGGTCGTTTTTGCTGCGTTGCGTATGTCGATACGTACTTCACCAGGCTTCGTAATTCATTCTTTGAATTGTCAAGTGGTGTCACCCAATACATCTTCACACACCCACGATTATGGAATTAAGGATAGCAGTAGCATCTCTAGCAGACAACTGTGACACGCAACTCTTTGTCGCGAGCCTAATGCTACCTGTCACTTTCGATTCAATACCGTACGAGCAAGACAGGTGACGTCGAGTCGCGCGATCAGCGAAGTCGCCGTAAGATACGCGTCTAATCCAGTAGTTTTTTCTCCTTTGATCTTCGCCAAAGTCGTCTGAGAACTGTATGTTATTTGTTTTTCGTGTAAAATGTTACGCAATGTTTAAATGTTTTTTTTTGCATGTAGGAATAATCCCTCATTCCTAAAAAAATATAAATGCTTTTCTCCACCTTATATATGTTAGACGGAGCCGTAATTTAAATTACAATTACAAAACTCCTTTTACTGTTCATACAATGTTCTTCAATTGTACTACCTAAATACATAAATATCCAGAAGCACTGCAGCACTCGTACCGAGTCAAGTACCTTTGGTAGTAGCTTTGTAATCGCAATTAATAGCACAGCTCCGTATAACACCGCTAGGTATCCGTATAAGGCCCGGCCCATACAAAACGGGCAAAAGATTATTTTTTAAAGATACAGAAAAATCTATTATTATTTTCTAGGAACGAAGGGGTTATTAATCCATAGAGCTATTGGATATTCCTCAAAAGTCGCGGGCACAGAACAGAAAACACAAGACGTCATCGACGAATGCGTGCGCTACCAGTGTTTATGTGACGACTGGATATGGTGTGAGGCCTATTCTTAAGACTAACAATCTATCCCGTGTCGAGGACTATCGACCTATTGCTATCCTTTCGGCTCCAGCCAAACTATTTGAAGACGTCATAAATACTCTCGTGGCGCCTCAAGTTCAGCCTTTTCTCGGTGACTCTCAACACGGTTTTAGGCCTCGAAGATCATTCGAAACGAACTTCCTAACACTGGTTGACTCCATCTCAGACCATTTAGATAAGTCCATACATAAGTAGACGTGTCGTACTACTTCAGTTTAAAAAAATCATTTGACCGCGTAGATAACGATGTGCTATTGGGCAAGTTGTGTAACATTGGCTTTTCCCCACAACGGCTTCGGTTCTTTGCCAGCTATTTGCGCGGTAGACAGCAGTATGTACAACACGGATGCTTTGTCTCGAAAAAATTCCACACTCGTTCAGGAGTTAGTCAGGGGTCAATACTAGGTCCGCTGCTCTTTAGAGTAATGATTGACGATCTCGCTTCGGTTCTCTGGTCTGCTAGATGCCTACTTTATGCCGATGACCTGAAACTGATTTAAATACGGGGTCCAAGAGTTTTCTGACTGTGAATCACTTCAGAAGGACATCGACATAGTGAATCAGTGGATGTCGCAAAATGTGCGGTTATCTCCTTCAGTACAGCTCGGAATCCATTTCACTATAAGTACCTCTTGGACTCTGAAGAAATAGCCCGGGTTCCATTCGGGACTTAGGCGTCAGCCTCAACAACCATCTAAATTTCCACGAGCATATATATGCATTGACTCGCGATTGCTATAGGAGGTTGGGGTTTGTTGTCAGGAATGCTCGGGACTTCCAAGATGTTAGAACCATAAAACTCCTATACACCGCTTTAGTGCGAAGTAAGCTAGAGACGGCTTTTGTTATCTGGAATCCCTACGAAGCAACTTATGTATTACTTCTGGAGAGAGTACAGAAAGTGTTCCTGCGGTTCTTGTAAAAAAAATGTATGGGTACTACCCATACTTATACCCAACCAAATATTTTCGAGCCTTGGGTTTTAAATCTCTAGAGGTCAGACGTAATTTGGCTCTTCTTACGATTACCAGCAAAATTTTGCGCGGTGAGTCTGATTGCACAGAATTAGTAGGGCAGTTAGTGCGACATACACGTTCCATCGTTGACCAAATTTAGTTTCAGACCTCTTGACCGCCCCTTGCTGGAGGTGCCGACGTCGCGCACGGTGTCTCGAAGAGAATCTACGCTAGTCCGCCATTTACGCCTCTTGAACAATCTCCTCGCATCAGCCCCGGAGTGTGACGTATTTGGGAGCAGATGGGCATTATTGTGTAATGAATGTTTGAAGTTCTGTGAGAGGATGGATGTCCGTGTGTCCTCAGTTTGAATTTGTAATGTATAACTGATTTTGTTAATGTATGTTTTTCAAATGTTTGTATAACATTGTTTTATTATTATTTAAAATTTCACAGTGCCTTGGTTATCTGTTATGCTGTGTAGTTCAGTTAAATAAATAAATAAATGGCGAACCCCCGAACCCGAACAATAGCGGAAGGAGGATCCAAGCACCGATGTGCACTCGTTGGCTGTTACCGCGGCTCGCGGCGCATAGTAAGCCCGCCTTGGCATAAGTATAGACCGCAAGCAGACTAATGAATGCCTTTGCATCTATATGGCGCATCACTGATGACAAACTTCAGTGGTATAATTTGCATCATTAAGCAATCCCCATTTGAATACGCATGCGCAGCACGAGGATATCACCATGACATAAGAAAATAAGGTATCGCACTCCGGAATGACAGACGAGACTTTGTGACGCCATCACATCACACTTGTGTTGCCAGTAGTGTATCATAATACTCCCCGATTCTCTTGTTATCTGTATGAATCTAATGAAATCGTGAGCGAAATAAAACTTAGCCAAAGAATTATGCATAGAGGCATAATAATTATTTTTTGTACGACTGGCGGCAAACAATTTTCTCCTTCCAATTATTTTGTTACCATAAAGCGTCAAAAAAAGGCAGACGTCGGGTCGTATCGGGAAGTCAAAGAACTGGCGTTAAGTAGAACGGACTGCACGGCTAGCATAACTTTGACACGCGACTCTTTCTCGCGCGAGATATACTACCTGTCTCTATCTGTACAGTACTATGAGATAGTGACGGATGATGCTATCTCGCGCGACATGAGTCGCGTGTTAAACTTATGCTAGACGTGCTGGAGAGAACTGCAACGACAAGAGTGAATCTCTTAAACTTAACTTAAATTAATACAGAACTGAGACAGAGACTGGTGCAGTATACCCGTAATAAGATGAGCATATCACATACGCTTGTATCATATTTAGATTTTGTTATTTGTGCTTATTTTTTATTAATATTTTTCATTTTTTTTAATAATAATAATAAAGCGTCAATAATCAGTGACGTCTCACTAGCCGGCGTGCCATACTTTATTTCCTTATACCATGGATATCACGTAAGCTTAATGACAAATGATTGTACAAAACAAGACTGGAATATCGACCACGGAGCGTGAAACCACAGCATTACCCGCGGTCGATAACAAACTGATTGTTCAATTTGTTCACCGCGTTATTTGTGACAAAGCGGAAGTAAACTATCATTTTTTGCCTTTTTACACTTTTTATAGCCTTTTTATTGTTGTCAAAGGTAAAAGGTGAAAATTGTAGAACGTGACCTGAACGGCTTACTAAAATGAGTTACTGGAATTTATTGCCATATTCTGTCTTTAAGGATAAGATGATTTATTCTCGTACGTTTAGATAAGTCCCATTACTTACGAGTAAGTTTTATGTAAAAGGTGATTGTATTTTATAGTAAGACTATATAGTTAGCAGCTCCCAACTTCGTACGCTTAAATTTTTTTGGGATGTCCAACTATCCCTATACCGATTAAAATTTGTCCAGCCGTTTCGTGATGAGAGGATAAAAGAAATTATGAAAACAGATGGCGCCGGGCTGGCATGACGCCGCGCGCCCTTATAAAAACAAATGACGATCCTGCACGCTATTAAGATTTTTCTTAAACTCATGATCCCCCTTCATAGAAATATGATTTTCAATACAATTCTATGATTTTATAATAGTATATGTAGATATCTATGGTGCGGTAAGAATCACATAAGTACTTAGTTTATTGTTAGAAATCAAAAATCGGTACTTATACGATGAAACACGTCTTCTTAAAAAAAAAACAAAAACAATTGAACTAACTTATTAAACTTTAAAAGTGTAGTGATTTTTACGCAAGTTTTTTGTGAACAGATACTTAGGTATGTTAATGGAAAACTATTATAGAATGTTCAAACGGGATAGGAATGAAAGTGCCTTTAAAACTTTTTTTACCGAAAAAATTGTGTATGTGTCATCTGTGCTTTGGGGCGGAAACTATATGGAGTGTTTGCTGCTTTACCGACATAGCAAACTAGAGAAGGAAGCTGTGCATATCGAGTTATTGGACTGTGGTAGTCTTCCCGCAGTGATAGTCTTATTCTAACTTACCTTATCCTCATTATTAAGTAGAAGTGCCGTTTTAACAAAAGAATATATCTTCAAAATTTGCTTGCAACTGGTGAAGATTATCTTTCCAAAATTTGCCCTTTATTGGCCTTCTGCGTCTCTCTCTTAATTCTTAAGAAGCATTGACGTAATAATTACATGGACACACAATCAGACGGAAAAAATGGCACCCTCCCAACTAATGCAAAATCACAAATCGCATTACTTGGGCGATCAGTCTCGTTTCGACCATGACACGTGACGGGTCTGAAAAGTGACTTAATTTTCAGTGAAAAATTACAGAAATAACAACTATAAAATAAAGGAACAGGACGGAATATTCTTTTTTACTTAAGTTCTATTGATTAATTAACGAATCCTATGTAAAATCATAGCAATTTTTGTATTAGAATTATTAAACTTGTCCCTACAAAATCTCATCACAGAACAAAAATCGAAGGAGTCGCTATAGTTTTATATTTTATTAATAAATTAAGGAGTGCAATAAATAATTATCCTATTTCTTTATTCAAGATTCCCATTCTCAACAACGTAAAAATGGAGATCACATTTAGCAAGAGACAAACGCGAAGAATAATTGAAGCCAAATAATTCGTCTCTCGTGTGTTCGGCATAATCATGTTTTTTTTGTTAATCAACAGAAGCGTAAAATGGTGACATTCATACATTACTAAAAAATAGCTCTGTTGTTATTGTTTTATTTTGTCACAGAGTCTAGACACTGTCAGTTTAAACCTTTGAACGCCAAGAACACATAAAGGCGACGGCGACGTGTGCGGTGTGCTGCCGTGCAAACTACGCCACCGACAAATAAGATCAAACTTTAAAGGGTTAATAATGTCAATATTTTGCACTTGTCATACTCTCATTTCACATACTGGAGCAAGGAGAAATAATGTCATTATTACCGATCCCTTCTATCGGAAACTTTTTATGCAGTTGTTAAATAAAAACGTAACTAAATTTGTTATTAACAATTTACAATAAAAACGTAACTTAATTAGTTATTAACAATTTACGAGTTTATTTAGTTCAAACAAAAAATATATTTTAATACCTAAATAAAATAATAGTGAATATATTTTTAGTATGTAAAAATATTAAAATCTGATCCATTCGTGCCATTCAGTCAGAATACGCTAAAAAAGTTAATTTACACGTAAAATATTTGTGGTAATAAGTAATTAAGTCAATTTGACACTCAAAACGTTTAGACAAAGAGTTCTTTTGTACAAAGTCAATATGTTGCTGCAAATTATAAATAAGCATTATTGGCATCTACTTGAACATGACAACGGTGCCACTTTATTTGACACTTTTGTTCGGGTCCGTGGCTCTATAATAAATAATACCTCAATGTTAAGAAGACGGTTCTTCAACAATAATTATTGTAACAAGATTATACGTCCAAAAAAAGGAATCGTACTCCATTTGAGTCGCAGGGGTCAATGTAACAAGATTATACTTACGTCCAAAAAAAGGAATCGTACGCTATTTGAGTCGCAGGGGTCTACAATGGCATTCAAGTTCGTACTTCTTAGTACCGACTATCGTCAGTTGCGTCCTTTTGCGATTTTGACCGTTTATACAAAGGGCCTTCAATAACCAAAGGGCTATAATTATTGTGCTGTAAAGGGAAAATTAACCGAGACTTTATTTACAGAGTTTCACCCACGGCATCTCCGCTCGACTTGAAGGATACCTATAAGCCTAATGTGCCTATGGGAATAGTACATTACGGCAGAGACCAGTAAGTAAGCCATACTGGCCGAGTAGGAATTAGACGGACCGAGCCGTAGGCGAGGTCCGGATATAATACGAGGCCAGGATGGCTCTTACGGTCGAAGCAAGTATAGTGCTTTTCTCAAAAATTAAACAATAAAATTAGATTAAAATTATATTTTGCAGGTGACATTCATATTCGGCCATTTTCCAATGAATATTTTTGTTCTATCCCATTTTTATTATTACACATTGTGATATTCGTCGTCGCAGGCACCATTAACTCCCATGATAACAACCTATAACAAAAATAATTATGAGTTTATACTTGGATAAAAGATATAGTTATATCGTTATCAAATAGTGGCAGCATTTATTTACCTTGATCGCCAAAATGGTTATAATCTAGAGCTTGATTTAAGAACTTTTCTATATTTTGCTGCTGAATATTTGTGATTTCTTTCCTTTGTAGCCATCCGATTGTCTCAGAAAGATTGTTGAAATATTCTGACCTTATCACACATTATCTGACCAATTATTAACTTGCTTTTCTTCCTTCCATTTAATGAATCTCTTGTATTTTTTTTATATCTCCTTGGATTTAGTCGGTAGTAAATTATTTTAGCTAACTCTACCTCCGCTTTTAAGTATGGAGGAGTGCCGTCTATTCGGAATCAGACTCCTTTGAACTCATTTTTGCTGAATTATTGTAATAGATCACACAAACAAATTTGAAATTTTTGTCTTTTAATTTAAATCCCGCCTTAATTTCTTTTTTTATAAATACTGCGTTTAATTATTTGCACTGTCTTACAAATGTAAGTCTTAAAGATAAAATT
This sequence comes from Apotomis turbidana, assembly GCA_905147355.2. Taxonomy (NCBI): domain Eukaryota; kingdom Metazoa; phylum Arthropoda; class Insecta; order Lepidoptera; family Tortricidae; genus Apotomis; species Apotomis turbidana. The sequence continues at coordinate 15,579,996 of LR990295.1, read as the reverse complement.
TAATTATTGTTATACATTGTTGTATTTTCTAATTTTCATATCATAAAGCTTACCTTCAATTTTAACTCCGAGGTTTTTTCTAAACGACACAAAAAAGGAAGGAATTCCGAAATATCATTGTCATTTTACACAGCACAATTATGAACTAAACGCTGCATACAAACTTCCGCACTAAACCTTTTCGCTACATTTTAAATATGCATCTTGAGTTACGTTTAATACTGCCAATAGTGCTAACCTCTTTTTATTTTACATTTGCTCTTAGTGTAAATTGCAAGTGTATACTGCAATGTCGTCTCTTTCTATTTAATCTATGAAAAAGGGACGCCACTTTTTAATTTCTACAATTTGCTGTCGCACTGTACCTATAATTAAAACAATTTGTGGAATGCATCCTTTTTACATTTATATACGACCTCATCGCCTTCACATCCTTAGATTTTTTATAGGTCGGTGGCGATGTAAATCGTGTTTCGATATTCAAATATCTTGATACGTAATAGGAATTACATACTTACTTACTGGACAAATATTGATTCCAAATTTAAAATCTCGCTGTTTACTGGACACTTCTAAAAAGTCTTCGGTATGTTCCACTTACTGTAGTCTATCTAGCGATGGTAAGGCAACATTACATGCAATTTTTGAGAAAAAGATGTATCAGCATAATAATACAACGAATACTATCCATTAGCCAACGATAGTAACGCCATCTACATTAACAACGTAGCGCATTCTATCGTCATCTAAGCAAACTAAAACCAAGCAAGCAGTCTCTCCAAGTCTCCACGAAACTATTGCAAGCTATAACATCACCTTTCGTATTGAAGTCTTGTGAGCAACTTACAGATGGCACTGTAGTCAAGACTTTCACTTTACAAAAGTCGAGTATCGTCTTGAAGACTGTTCTGAGTTCATTCGTTTCGCAGTAGATGGCCGTCCAAATATGAATAAAGAGTTTACCTTTTAATCTTGGCCCACCTGAGTTTAACCTAGGTATTATTCTGCGATCCTGTCTTTTAACCATTTGCGAGACAACGATCTGCAATCGGAAGATTTATACTTTATTGTGTGCCTTACTGTTGTGGACAAAGGTCTGCCCTTTTTTCCACCGCACCGTTCCGTGCGTATTGACACTTGAAATGGCACGATACTATCAGACAAATTTGTTATTCCTTTTCCACACATTTTTTTTATGGAATAACCAATGACACTGATGCCACCACATCTGATGATTTTTCAACGAACACTACTGTTTCTTATACACTATCCCTTTCAACCTTTATTCACTGATATTGTTCTGTAATATCGTTGCACAATGAAGGTTCTTAAAGTCGTGTGCCGCGTTTAGGCCACGAGGCTCGCCGAGTTATTAAATGAGAAAAAAGCTGAAAATATTTTTTTACTAGAAACGTCATTCCCCACCATGAATTTTTATTTTAAAAGAAACCTTTTTCTTTCAGCTTAAAACATGATCGCGATGGTTATCGCGGGTGCCTGGTGATTGGTAAATTTTTTGACAAGTAATTTCAACCAATCAGGGAACAGTAGCGTGTTTATTTAATTAAATATGCTGATGTTCAGTTTTTGAAATTAATTTGAGTTGGATGGAGAGTTCAGTTTTTGAAATTAATTTGAGTTGGATGGAGAGTTGTCGCATGAAATATTAAAGTTCAGTAGCGGGTACCATGTATTAGTCGACTTTTGGTACAGGTTTAAAAAGTGCGTTTTGGTGCTTTTGTCTGTGAAATTATAATTGACTCGCGTGAGTATACAAAATATATTTACTTTATTACCCACACAATAGCTAAGGGCTTTCAAGTCAACAGTTTAATCTCAAATCTCCATTAGGTAGATAAGCCACTCAAATGTCTGACCCTATTTAAAAATTAATTGAAACTCATGATAGTTACGTCGCACTTATCTCAAAACGGTTCATTAGCTTACATCTTATTAGAGATCAGTTACATAAGGACGACGAATTCCGTGAGATCTACAAGACAACATGGCCTCATGAATTATTTATGGACATCGTCATCGGTTATTACACTCGCGATGAATGACAGGCGCTGAGAAAAGTGAAAATTTGCCAACGATATCGGCGACACAGCGGTAATTATACGTTGGATGTTATTAAGATTAATGTATTAAGTAACAATTCATGCTTATTTACGCGGATAATGCTCGGATCGGCTTTAGGATATTTGATAGTCTCTGAAGTTAGTTATTATTTAGTAGTATCGCAGTATAGCTCATGTCATCCTAAGTAGCACTCATGCTGTATATAAGAGATTATGCAGCCCTTTCACAGCTGAAATAAGTCGTATAAGGGATGTATTAATCTCTTATGCAGCCTGTGTTCTACGTGGTATATACCAAAGCCCGATTCCACTTGAGATAATTGATTTATAATCTCAGCTTTTCAAATTAGCACGACAAATTATAACGACGGTATTACTAAACAATAAAGTTCTTAACCCTTTAATCCTTTGTTCATTCTTACCGCGTAGTGACATTCTCAGTTTATGAAATTAACTATAATTGTTTTTATTGGATTATCGAAGGAAATCAACAAAAAATTTTATGTTATGGTTTTGATTCTGAATCTTTTACGTGAGACGAAGATGACCGATCACGCGTGTACATCGCTAAGTTTGGAGCCAGCCCTAAGTTTCGAGGCTAATTTTAGTTCTTATTATGATGTTGTAACACTATTATTTTATTAGTAAGTATTTCGATATAAATATCGGCCGAAATAAGTCTAAGGCGGATAGTCTATATTAGGTATCTTTATTATCTATGCGTGGTTCAAAGACGATGATGCCTACCTACTTTAAGTATCATATGACACAGCAGTACTTATTAGTTAAATGTTAACTAATACGATGCTCACACGGATAGGTAATGCTCGTATCGGTTGCGGAGTATTATAATACCCATGTACGAGTCGGTTTGTATGTTGCTCACGTCGTAAGGAGGAGTCTAACATGATGTTGGGTTTGCAAAAAGCCTCACGGTTTAACGCTTTGCCAAGCTGCCTTGATGTATGTTGGTTTTAAGGGCCACAGTTGCCTGAAAATAAAATATATTGATATTAATTAATTGATGGTTCTAAGAACCACTATTATTGTGACTTCACAGTTATGTAACCAGGGTTGGTAAAGTTTTTTCAACACAAAAACATTTCTTTCCCGTTAGTCCTTGTAGAAGAGTTGTTAGTCCGCTGTTTTCTAACATAATTGTGCGCATCGGGTTACAAGCATGTTATTTCTACCACAGATAGAGTGTTCCACGGTGATTATTTTCAGATGTGGAGGGAAGTCAGATTCGTCCCCTGTCAGGCGGGAGAGCGGAGTGAATACGGCCACGTATCCCTCTTTTCTTTCTTTATTGCTGGTCAGTTAAGTCTACCAGGACGTGTTTGGTATCGTTTCCGTGTAAAACAAATATTAGAAATTAATTTTTTATGTTATTTTTGTATAGTTCTATATAAAAATATGGGTGTAATGGCCGATAAGGTAAAAATGACAAGTTTTTTTGTTCAATGAGGTAAATTAGTTCAATTTCGTGAACATTTTCAAATTATTATTATTATTTCAAAAAGTTCATTTAATCTGGTTTCTAAAAATATATGCATGTTGGGCACTTCTCATACAAACAGTAGCTTAAAATATATCTTTACGTCGGCGTAACCAACGTAAATCTTCGAACGCATCCTATTTCGCTTCATTAAATACATTAAATAATGATTTTCAACATGCTTTTACATATAATATTTACTATATACGTCCTAAAAAAACAAATTAATGTAATTGAAACAAAATATTTTTTTTGTTTCAAATAAATTAAATAAATTTCAACATCAACAATTTATTTAAGTTACTGTTTGTATGAAGAGTTCCCAATCCATACTAATACTAATATTATAAATGCGAAAGTGTGTCTGTCTGTCTGTCTGTCTGTCTGTCTGTTACCTCTTCACGCTTAAACCGCTGAACCGATTTAGATGAAATTTGGTATATAGATAGTTTCAGTCCCGGGGAAGGACATAGGATACTTTTCATCCCGAATAAATATAGTGTTCCCGTGGGATGAGCGGGGTAACACCGCGGGGCACAGCTAGTATTTATATATTTTTAGAAACTAGATTAAATTTGCTATTTTGCAATATTTTTGTTAGTTGTAAATATTCAGGAAATATAACTAATTTATCTCCCTGAATAAAAAAAACTTGTTGTGATTTTTACAATTTCGGAAATACAACCATATTTTTATATGGTACTATAAATAAATAAGAAAAAAATAATTTTTGATATCTGTTTTACACGAAAACGACACGACACAAGTCCTACTAGCGTTATCTGATCAGTAATATAAAAAGAAAAAAGAGGACTCCTTTGTCCTCTTCACCCCACTTTCCCGCCGCACAGGGGATGAATCTGACTTCCCTCTACATCTGAAAATAATCACCGCAAAATACTCTATCTGTGGTAGAAATTTCGTGGTTGTATCCCGATGTACACAATTTCACGACTTAGCAAAATGTACTAGAACACGCAGGCTAAGCTTAACATCAACATTTTTTTCAAGGTACTTTTTGTATCAGATGTGCCCAATATGTATACATTTTTAAAAACGAGATTAAATTTTCTGTTTAGTAATATTTTTTAAAATTGTAAATATTCAGGATAGATAACGAATTTATCGTTCTGAATAAAAAAAACTTGTTGTGATTTTTACCTTTTCGGCAATAAACCCAAATTTTTATATGAAACTATTCTTAAATAACATGAAAAATTAATAGCTGATATCTATTTTACACGAAAACGATGTCGCGCAAGCCCTTATAGCCTTAACTGATCTGTAATTAAAAAAAGAAAAAGAACAGTACTTGGTCCTCTTCACCCCGCTCTCCCACCACACAGGGGACGAATCTGACTTCCCTCCACATCTGAAAATAATCACCGTGGAACGCTCTATTTGTGGTAGAAATTTCATCCTTGTAACCCGATGCGCACAATTTCGCGGCTTAGCAACTCTACTATTGCTATAAAAGGATCTACAAACTAACGCGCTTTAATTTTTCCTCATGATTGGTGTCCACAAAATCATTCTTGATATTTTCGCCTCAATATTTTGCATACATTTATTAGCTGTCTGCCTTTAAAACCCACAAAAAAAAAACAGTTTGACATTGACAATTGCCGATGGAAGAATGCAAAACACGCAGCGTTTTTTATATCACGTGATAAATAAAGATTAAATAATTTGTCACTCTTCAGCTCACACATGCTTGTTATAGTGACAACGTTGTCACTTAACTATTGCATGACAATCATAGATCACAGGCCTCCTGGTGGAATACCATTTTGTAGGGGGACTTCGCTAATGGACGGACCTACACACGCAGACGCTTTCAGTACGCGTTCGTATTCCATATCCCCATGTGACCATCATAGTCTCATAGACCCCCGTCTATCACGCGATAGATACTCTAAGTGACAGTCACTATCCGACAAGAGTTTAAGAATGACAGATTATAAGGATTATAATTATGAAAACGGTTTAAACACGTAAAAATTGTCAGGGACGACCCGACATGATTCGAACTCATTTGGAGCTCTTCATCAGGGGCAGCTTAAAGATGTCTCACGATAGTTTTAATAATATTAATGACAGATTATTTTAGATACAGCAAATGCAAGCAAAGATAAGCGATATCAGTGCATGAAATTGAATTTGTATAAGCCATATTTTTGTACACAACAGTAGACCTTTAATTATTGTATGTGTGTTAGGTTAGTAGTTATACCTATGGATGTGACTGTATGAATTTATTAAAGTGCAGTAAACTTAGGTACTTCTATGGGGCGATTTTTGGAGTGATGAATTTCGAATCTTCTTTAATTTAATGAGAGTTCAAAACTCAATAAAATTTTGTACGATATGATACTCTGCGTAGCGTCGCAGGGATATAATGTAATGTCCTGTCCGTTCCATAATAAGGAGGATAAGGTTCTAATCAATGTAAATAAAGCATTTTACAATGGGCTCAATTTTTTAGGCACAGGCCGACTCAACCGGCCATCGAAAGAACGTCAAACAAGACTGAAAATGATTTGATTGTGTACAACTATACTCATATACTACACCAAAACATCAATGGATTAATAAATAAATCTGATTTGCTAAGTGTACCTACACCTACAGGGGTTGATGGAGCAGGGGACAATAGTTGATGTTATATGTGTCACGGAGCACAACATGCAACCAGGTGATGAACCTCATTCGGTCATTCCTAATTTTAAGTTAGCATCATTTTACGCAAGAAATAATAGAAATGGCGGATCCTGTATTTTGGTAAGAAATATTCACAAATATGTAAATCTGGATGAAGTTAATTATATTTCTATACCAAATGTAATAGAATGTGCAGGTTTGGAATTAATTGATCACAACATTATTGTTCTCAGTATATACAGAGTACCTAGTAACAAAAGTCAAAATATCCAGATATTTTTGACAAGTTGAATAGTATACTACAAAAAACATGTCATAAAAAGAAAAAAATAGTAATTTGCGGAGACTTCAACATTGATGTGCTAAAGAGGACGCCGCAATCAATTCAATTTAAAAACTTAATCTCGAGTTATAATCTAAAATTAGCAATATCTGAGCCCACAAGACTATCGAGTAACACCTGTATAGATAATATTGCTCACAACCTGCGGGGCAGCACAGCTCAAGTCATTGATTTTGCCCTATCAGACCACTCAGCTCAACTGTTGAAAGGCCCGGTAAAGGAGACATGTATTCTTCCACACTGGTATAAAAAACAGAGATATTAGTCAGTATAATATTTCAAAATTTAGAGATCGCCTGCAAGAACTGAGTTTCATTGGAGTTTACATGGCAAATAATGCTAATGAAGCTTACAACAGTTTTGCAGATCAGTTTGATTTACTTTATAATTTATGCTTTCCTATTAAAAAGATTAAAATTTCTCCAACGTTTAAACCGAAATGGATTACTAAAGGAGTAAAAAAATGCTGCAAGCGAAAGCGTGATTTACTTTGGAAATACAGATTTTCGAGGGACAATAAACCTAGCAACAAAGAGACTTTTATGAATTATTCCAAACGTTTAAAAAAAGTCATAAAACTAACTCAGAAAGCGCAGAACGACTACTATATTAAAAATTCGAGAAACAAAACAAAGGCAGCGTGGAATGTCATCAAAAACAAACAAAAGTCTAAACCACTTATTGATAACATCTCTCGAATATTATCCAATGGTAAAGTTGTTACATCCCCTCGAAAAATTGCGCAAGAATTTAATAGATATTTTATTGAGCTAACGCATAAACAATCTATTCAACTTGGACATAATATTGTGAATACAATGACATGCAATTTACCGAATTCTATATTTATGAAGCCAACAAATCCAATTGACATTCAAAACATAATTAGCTCTTTAAAAAATAGTCACAGTACTGGCTACGATAATATTAGTACTAAAGTTGTCAAAGCAGTGTCTCACATTATTGCACCTTTGATTAGTCACATAACAAATTTATGTATTGAAAATGGCGAATTTCCCGAGAGACTAAAAATAGGCATTGTGAAGCCGCTTTTTAAAAAAGGCAATAAAGAAGACTTGGGCAGTTATAGACCTGTGGCACTGTTACCCATTTTTTCTAAAGTTATTGAAAGGGTCATCCACAGTGGTATTTATGACTATTTTGAGAAAAATAACCTTTTTGCTCCAGAGCAAATGGGATTTCGCAAGGGCAAATCCATCAACATGGCTATCTTTAATTTAATGCACATAGTTTTAACAAATGTAGATAAAAGAGTCCCAGTTTCAGCTCTATACATGGATATGTCTAAAGCCTTCGATTTTGTTGACCATTGCATACTTTTAGATAAATTACACAAATACGGTGTTAGAGGTAATGTACACAGCTTATTAAAATCATATTTAAGTAACCGTAAGCAGTTAACACAAATAAATAGATACTCATCGGAAATTAGACAAATTCAGTGTGGCGTACCCCAAGGAAGTGTTTTAGGTCCTTTATTGTTTATCATCTATATAAATGACTTACCGAAAGCTATTGATCACCCTACTGTTCTCTTTGCAGATGATAGTACCATACTTTTTGATTCCAAACATTTAGAATCATACGAGGATAACATAAACAAGACATTAGAAATTGTAATTGATTGGCTTGAAAATAATAATTTAAAAATCAATATAGATAAAACTAAAATCATGACATTTAAGCAAAGATCAAATAACACACATACTCTAAACATATCCTACAAGGGTCAAAAAATTGACGAAACTGATGTGACTAAATTTTTAGGATTAAGTGTAGACAATAAGTTGACATGGAGAAACCAAATTGACGCTATATGTAAAAAACTTAATCAATTCTCATACGCACTGTATAATTTAAGAAAAATTGACAATGAATCAGTAGTTTTAACAGCCTACCAAGCTTATGTAACATCGACTCTTAGGTACGGCATCATTTTCTGGGCAAATTCAGTTGACAGAGAAATAGCTTTCAAAGCGCAGAAGAGATGTATTCGATCTTTATGTGGCTTAAATCAACTTGACTCTTGTAAACCATATTTTCAGAAATTAAGAATATCGACACTCCCGTGCTTGTCGTGTCGTTGCCGTGATATTTGAAGTTGCAATTTTCGCAAGATCTAATCTGCATTTATTTAATAGTTTTAGGAGTACCCGACTTAGGAATAAAATAAATGGAATGTCCTCGAAAACCGCTCTTTTTCAGAAAAGTATACTCGGAATGGTCCCTAAACTTTATAATAAAATCCCAACAGACATTGTAAATGTAGAAAATATAGTAGAATACAAAAATAAGTTATTTAATTTCTTGGCAGAAAAAGCGTACTATAAAATAAGTGATTTTTTGTTAGACAATAATTAATGGAGCACAACTTCCCTGTACTCTATTAATTACTTATAATATTTGTATGCCTAACGGCTCAGCATAGTGGAACTGAAATAAAATTGTCACACCTGTATTATGTACATATGCACCTATGTTGAACAAATAAACGATTTGTATTTGTATTTGTATTTGTATAACTATATTAATTGGGGATTCCTACTGTTCTTGACTTAATGGTCCATGCTTACTATCTGTCTGTCAACCTAATTCTAACAAATCCTATAATGTTGGTGAGATATAAGCCTTTCACTTGGCAGTGACAATGTTTCGTCCGCCGAATACCAACTATCAATTTGCATCCACGCGATCTAATATATGCCTTATTCTAATAGATGTAGGGTGTATGAAAGGTAACGGTCGACTAGATGCAGCTATGCAGTTTTTCTTGGTCATCGGAGCAGGCGGTCGTTGTCCTAAACTTGAAAGTGAACTACAGTTTTGTGTTTATTATGGTTCCGCTGTCAAGGGTTCACCTATAAACGGAATCAAATAATAAAACAATATAGAAAGGTTCTTTCTTTTGACTTTCGGAAAACCCGCCTTAGTACCGATTATCATGGTATGGGCACGTGATGCGAAGAGAGGAAAGCCACGTTACCAGAAAAGCGTTAAGTATGAATGTGCATGGACGAATATAGAAGAGGAGGAAGACCAAAGAAAGGATGGATGGATTGTGTGAAAGATGATATGAATGAGAAGGAAGTAAACGACAAGATGACGAGTAATAGGAAAGAATGGACGAAGAAAACATGACGTTTGTGTTACGGTGCTCATTCGAATGCTTCACCGCCGTGAGTATTCGCCAGCAATGTTGTACGAGTTAATGCCGCGTGCGATTGGCTGTGATCGCCCATCAAAGTGATCGAACAAAAGTGGAAGATGGAGCCGTGTATAATAATTTTGTAAATTACTAATAATCCTACTAATATTTATTATAAATTCAAAAGTTAGTAAATAACGTGAAAAACAAAGGTGCGTTGGACGCACCATACTTAAAAAAAGTTTCATGGATTAGCATAGCTTATACCATAATGGATATACCATAGATGTATGGAACTCTTTGTATCATCTCAATGGATAATGGTGATATAGCCCTTCTAGCACCTGCGCAATTCTATTATTTCTTTCCACCGACTAATAAAGAGATGGGCGATGCATGTGATGTGTCGTGCGGCCAGTTATGCTATTTTTGTAAAATAAATGATTTTTGTTTTTTTTTTGCTAGACCGGCAGAACCTTCTGCGCGTGAATCCGACTTGCACTTGGCCGATTATTCAGAACGTTTTTGCGGTACATGTTTTGGTCTCGCTTGGTTAACTTCCTAAAGCTGGAAAAATAGAAAAACATGGCGTTTCCAGGTTTTAGCGTTGAAAGCGAAATCAAAACTGAGACACAGAATAAAAACAGAGATCGCTTTGGTACCAGAAGGGCTATTCCGAAGCCCGTAATTCGAACTTCGAATTTCGAAGTTCGTGCCGTGCTGTTTCTCTCGATTTAGTGTCAATCAATATTTGAATGAGCGGGAATCTTTGAGGGATTATGTTTCTACTAGTACTAATATTTTAATTAAAAATTCAAAGTCAGCCTAAATATGGAATATTTAGGCTGACTAGTAGAGAAAGTTTTATGGCAATAAGTTCACCCAAAATAACTTACTGTACCTACTTAATAAGTTTTAATTTTGTTAAAGAAATATACAGGTTACATAATCGTCTGTTGACAACCAAGACTCACTATGTAACAAAAACCTATACTTAAAACAAAGCTCGTATGTCAGTGTCAATCTACTTAATAGGTACGAGCAAGAATCTTATATACTAACTGGATGTTGCGTGCCGAACTATGAGTTGAAGCCAGGTTAATTCACCTTTACTCATATGTTTTATCTCTTTTCCACACTGTGATGTGTTACCATGTTATTTATAAAAAAAACTTATTTTTTATAGAAATAAGAATTATCGGGCATTACCTAATTAATTTACTTTAAGCTAATTCCTACAAAAATTTATATTTTTCATATAAAACTTTATGCGATCCAATTTACTTAGTTTTCTATGTATTATACAAAAAAAAATAACTGAATCAAAATTCTCATTTCACGGGTATGCACCTCCTACGTACTATGACAACACTAATAATAAAGAAATATCGCCGATATGTCAGAATTGTCAAAAGTCATTCACCAATTCAATATTTTTTTTCGTGAAATAAACATATTTCGTCGATTTACTTGCGTAATGCGCTATGTATTGCATAGTAAAGCATTGTAAAAGTAATTGGAGGCAGAAATCCGACACAAAATTTTATAGGTGAGTACTTATTTTACGAAAATGTTCAAAAATCTTACTAGCAATCAGTCTTCCTCTATTTTGCTTGTAAGCTTTGTTAATTTTTATTCAAGAACCCCACGAATAGGTTTATAATGATAAGTTAGAAGTATATTTTGTTTATTTGAAGTTCAACATTGTCGTAATGAGAAACTAAAGATTGTGTGGTTTTACAACTCGGGTGACCAATTCGTTTTCATGCATGGTATTTACTCGTATAAAATGGACCTAAATCTATCAACTTAGTACGTTTTCTATTCTCATAATTCATATCACAGAATAACATGTTTATTGTTTGTGTCTTTACAATTTACTTGAATAATATTAAATATTGCAGTTTTCCAAAAGATGAACGAAGGAGGCGGTTTTGGCTGTCGATTGTACCGATAAAGGGTTTCAGAGCGTTCGACAATTTGATGACCCTGCTGTCGAAATTGTTCTCACATGTGGAAAATAAAGAAACTGTTATAACGTCCTAGTATTTCATTATTTTTTATCCATTGACAAATACTCCCCTTATGTTTTTGTTAGTAACTATTTGTAGCGTGCTCAGGTAAAAGGAAACCTTTTGCCGGATATCATTAAGGCGGACTAAGTGCAGAGTGGCATAGAAATGCAACCAAAAATGGACTGACAAATTGGTATCTTTTACTACAGAACGTCACATTGATACCTACACCAATGGTAAGTATATTGCTAACCTAATCCACTAATGGCTACCTCACTGTGAACTAAGCCATAGTCATACTCGTATTCACAAACACATATAAACAAAAAACGTGTATACTAAAATTGCTACTATATTTAAGGATTGGCCTCATAGGTGCTCACAATACTCTGGCGTTGCGTAAAGGCGGCTAATACACGGTGAAAAAGGGACGTTGACGTATGCGTCGCGTTTTTCTCCATACATTTAGCCGTCCGTTTAAGTATCAGTAAGTAGTCTCCAGTTACACGGACACTTGAAATCAGCATTGCCTAGAATGCTAATGTTTTATCGCCGACGTAAGGCTTCCATTCCTTTCTGGTAAATTAGCCAGTGCGAGCGGGACGGCAACGCACGAAACAACAATAAAATTTAGCTATGCATATACTTTCCTATCCTACTAGGATGGGTGTTCACTTTCATGATAAAACAGTTGATCGGATTTGAATTTAATAAATTACAAAATCATCAATCATCAATCTGTTGTATATGTCAAATTCCGCGGGATATTCCTAATGTATGCTTAATCATGGACACCTTAAAGAAAGAGATGCAAGATCGGCGTGACGTAATTCAAGGTCATTTTTTCTGGCTTCAAACGAATGTTCGGCATGCAATATCCAGTTAGTATATAAGATTCTTGGGTACGAGGTTTTGAAGAACAGCGACAGAAATTTTAGTGAGTTTTGGTTCAAAATAGTTACAAAATTATCGCCAGGCCACACTTTATGGTTTATAATGTTGATCCCAGGAGCTTCAATCGGCGGAATTCTTCATTTTCATATTCATTTCATTAAATATTCATTTTCAACAAAATATCCTCAATGCACAAACATTAATTTCATTTGTAGAACTGTATACCTACTGTAGAAGGTAGAAGATGGACGTCAGTGCGCTGGGATATGTAATATTCCTTATGCATGTTCTCATTACGTTGTTACATAACTTGGCATCGAAATGACAGCCGCAGAATCTTGCAAAAATAGCAAAAACGACGCTGATGAACATTAGCCGTAGATTCCGGTACCGAGTTAACATGTTTTATGATACGGATGTGTGTTATTAGAGCTTCGGTAATAAAATTCGTTCCACGTATTTTGTAGATGCTATTGTGTTGAAAGAAGCAATATAAAAACGGTTTGCCTACATTGTTGTTTAGATAAACTAGAAATCGTTACCTATACAGGTATACATGAGTGTACCTACCGTAAAAGGACCCAACTGTCAGTCCATACAACTATGGTCCATACATAAAATAAATACAATTATTACGGATAAAATCTAAGTTGAACAACTTAATTACATAAATACAAAACGGATACAGACAGTAAAAATGTACATCAATGATAGATTATGGATCTTGATAGTTATGAATGAGTCTTGTTTTCGACCATGGGGTGATTGGACTATTGTTGGGTAATTCTACGGTACCTCTATATATAGCTTTATTACATTGTAATGCATATATGCAGTTTTATAATTAGTGATTGAGACATGAGAAATGCTGGGAACGAGTGATGGCAGACAATACTCTGACGTCTAGGCTAAGATAAACTGACTTAATAGATTAATTTAATTCGTGTCGCAAATCTCTTGGGTGGAGTACTCTAGTCTGAAGTCTTGATAATCATTAAATAGCGCCTGAAACTTCGTACAAGGAGTGAGAAAATACATTTAACCCTCTTTTTTGCATGAGTAAGGAACTATGGACGGTTAGTTTATTTTCCCTAAAGGCGTTGGTCTGTAACATAACAGAATTTGACAACACAGTGATATTTGATGCCCAAAGTTGCTCTTGTGGTCTCCGAATACACAAATTTTATATTTTAAATCATATTTTAGAAATTAATTATATGACCGGGCGAGCGAAGCGTTTCAGTTGGGCCAAAATATGTTTCAGATGTCAGAATTCCACATGTATGGATGTCCGGATGTTCTCACCCACAGGTCGAATTTCTCAACCGATTTCGCAACCGTGAAATTTTGTGAGGTTGGTTCGATAATTAAAAAAAATATATTACTCATTCACTTTTTAAGATTTTTTCAAATGGCGGTGATATCGGGATTGAAAACGTAACAGTAATATTTCATCCTATTAAAAAAGATAGCGAATTCAACAGCCCACAGCCACTATCAGTCTCAAGCGAGTACCCTATTTAAGGCTTCGTTTCCACCAGAGATGTCCGAAGATGCGTAGCGACTTAGCTAGGGATGCTTTAACCAATAGAATCAGCTGCGCTCAGCGAGTATAAGTAAATGAAGCTATTCCATTAACAGAAACACATCCGTCGCTAGTCGCTATGCATCCTCGCACATCTCTGGTGGAAACACAGCCTTAAACTGTGGTATAACAGACGAGATTATTCTATAATATAGGTACTTAATAACTGACAAAAGCTCTCGACGCGACGGGATACCATTACATTCGTTTCGCTACGCAACTAAATAGTAATTTCAATCACAATTTACTCCGACTACTTATTACTTATTTTGCAAACCGACTTCCTGAAGACTCATTTTGAAATATTAAGTTACTAGTTATTATTTTAGTAATACGAGTTATTATGCCGGTTCGAGCAATTAACTGACGCAGTATGATGTAGTGCCATTAAGAGGATAGAGAAATGCAATAATTATTAACTAGGAATTCAAGCGGTTGGTTGCACTTTATATTTCAGTTCTTTTTTCAAACATTCATCTGTAATGCACTGTAATTTTTTTATTTTTTTATTAATGATACATGTATGTGGTGGTATCTACGCCAGAAATGTAATAAAACTCATTAGTACGTAGCGCCACGAAACTGTTTTGTTACTTTTCTGTGTCTAAGTGATCTAGATCTCTCAAGGCCCAAAATCTAGGAACAAGATTGTTTTAGTGATCATCAAACAGTATTTACACGTTTTTGAGATGCGAAATCATGTCATGAAGGAGGACGATTCATGTCTTTGGCTCTCGAGATATACTCAATCATTTCGTTCATTTCCTTTATTTCGTTCAGTGGATCTATAGACTCAAACTGCTTCATCATATCATCATACTTTATTTCGTTCATGTGTTTAATTTCATTCAGTGGTTTATTTGAATGATGCGTCGTAAGAAGCATTAAGGAAGTTAAAAAAATAATAACTCACTCATTATCATAATAAAACGGGACTTACTCGCGTTCAAAAAAGTTTATTTAATTACCTCGGCGTTTCGCCTCCTGCTCATAACGTCACGTTAAAAATTAAGTTCGATGTGGAATAATCATAAATGATTGTTTAAAACTTTTTACGATACTTAATTCAGTAATATTAGCTGAAAGGCAAAATGAAAGGACAACTTTTATTTTATTTATTTATTTATTTATTAAAATTAATTACACAGCATAACAGATAACCAAGGCACTGTGAAATTATAAATAATAATAATATAACAATGATATACAAACATTTGAAAAACATACATTAACGAAATCAATTATACATTACAAATTCAAACTGAAGACAGACGGACATCCATCCTCTCACAGAACTTCAAATATTCATCACACAATAATGCCCATCTGCTCACAAATACGTCACACTCCGGGGCTGATGCGAGGAGATTGTTCAAGAGGCGTAAAGCGCGGACTAGCGGAGATTCTCTTCGAGACACCGTGCGCGACGTCGGCACCGCCAGCAAGGGGCGGTCACGAGGTCTGAAACTAAATTTGGTCAACGACGGGACGTATAGTCGCACTAACTGCCCTACTAATTCTGTGGAATCAGACTCTCCGCGCAAAATTTTGCTGGTAATCGTAAGAAGTTTATCTATCAGGATATGTAGGTTATAGAGCCAAGTTTAATTTTATCTACTCTCCCCCCCTCTCAGGGGTGAGCGTCACCCCCCCCCGCGCCCTCGAATGTGTCCCGGAGCGCGGTATTTTCCACTTTAAAAGAAAACCGTCTACGATACATACAAAATGTATAGGAACGAAATAATCCTGAATAAATTTACTATAAACCTTTCATACATACAAAAGCGATAGCACTTATACAATCAGCGCAATTTGTAATCAAATACTAACGTTTTTAATTATTGATCTTTTTTTTCTGCTAAAAGGTTTTTTATCTCAAAAACTGCAAACTTCTCGGCCAAAATATGTATGACAAAAGTAAAGAATGGAAAATGTTCTTTCTAAAAATGTATAATTTATTTCTGTTACTCTTTCATTTACCGTTGCAATGCTATTTTTAAAATTTAAGTAATTTGGCCATTATGCGAAATATAAATATTCGTACTAGTTAAACGGTGTTACTTTCAATACCATAGACTTCTTATATGTTTTTATGTAATCTACAAGTATTGAACTTTATCCCGTATTTTTTTTTTTAGACTTACTATTTTAGGAAATAAGGGATGTGTGGAGAAATCGTCAATTTTTGCTCATTTTCGTAAATAACTTCAAAAACGTTTAATTTAGAATGATGAAATATATATATTTGAGATGTTCATAATGCACCCTTTCATTTGATATGTCATACGATATACTTTTCTATTTTTTTTTTCTAATTTACCCCTCAAATCTGGCCCCCATGTTTCAAATGACTTGAATAACTTTACGTTACGTTACATTTCCATGTTTGGGTCATCAATTTACATACGTGTACCAAATTTCAACTCAATCGGTCCAGTAGTTTCGGAGAAAATTCGCTATGATTATAGTAGGATCCCTCGTGTGTCTGTGTCAGTCCGTCCGTCTGTCATAGCTAATTTGCTCCGAAACTACTGGACCGATTGAGTTGAAATTTGGTACACGCATGTAAATTGATGACCCAATCATGGACGTGTAACGTAACGTAACGCAAATTAATAAATTTTGACATGAGGGCCAGATATAGGGGGCAAATTAGAAAAAAAAATGGCAAAGTATATCGTGTGACATATCAAATGAAAGGGTACATTATGAACATCTCAAATGTATATATTTCATCATTCTAAATTAAACGGGTTAGAAGTTATTTACGAAAATGAGCAATACTTGACGATTTCCCCACACATCCCTTATTTCCTAAAATAGTAGGTCTAAAAAAAATAAAAAAAAAACGGGATATAGTTCAATACTTGTAGATTACAGAAAAACATATATGAAGTCTATGGTATTGAAAGTAACACCGTCTAACTAGTACGAATATTTATATTTCGCATAATGGCCAAATAACTTCAATTTTAAAAATAGCATTGCAACGGTAAATTAAAGAGTAACAGAAATAAATTATACATTTTTAGAAAGAACATTTTCCATTCTTTACTTTTGTCATACATATTTTGGCCGAGAAGTTTGCAGTTTTTGAGATAACTAACCTTTTAGCAGAAAAAAAAGATCAATAATTAAAAACGTTAGTATTTGGTAACAGATTGCGCTGATTGTATAAGTGCTATTGCTTTTGTATGTATGAAAGGTTTATAGTAAATTAATTCAGGATTATTTCGTTCCTATACATTTTGTATGTATCGTACACGGTTTTCTTTTAAAGTGGAAAATACCGCGCTCCGGGACACATTCGAGGTCGCGGGGGGGTGACGCTCACCCCTGAGAGGGGGGGAGAGTAGATAAAATTAAACTTGGCTCTATAACCTACATATCCTGATAGATAAAAGTTGTCCTTTAATTTTGCCAAATTTTCCATATATTGCAATCTAATTTTCTTGAACTAACTGCCAAAACAAGTACAGCAAAGTTGGTAAAATTCTGGTAAAATAATGAAGTGATGCTGAAAACTATGATGAATCTTTAGATATGCGTACAAATACCTATTAGTAAATATTTCGTATTTAAAACATATGTATTAATTTGATTTGAATGAAGTCAGCGGTTACTCCACTCGTCTAAATATTGCAAGTCGGTGTGTGTAGAGGTGTAGAGCAATTTTGCCTCTTCACCGAGCTACGCAATCAGGTCATTCGGTCACGTGTCGAACACAATTCGTACACTAATGTTACTGCGAAACTCAGTTTGTCAGTCTGTCAGTTTGTTTGTATTGTATCACTAATAGTATAAAACAAAGTCGCTTCCTGTCTATCTGTCTGTCCCTATGTATGCTTAAATCTTTAAAACTACGCAACGAATTTTGATGCGGTTTTGTATAAAGATAGAGTGATTCAAGAAGAAGGTTTAGACGTATGATACATGCATAATTTATCAGCATTGCACCCGTGCGAAGCCGGGGCGGATGGTTAGTACTTCATAATTTTGGAATCAATCATTGTGTATTTATTTTCGGGAGATATTGCTAAAATACATAGAAATCAGGAGAGACCGAAGAATTGGAACCTTCCTCGCTCAATGAATCGATTCGGAAATACAGCGAGAAAAAATTGACATAATTTATGGCACAAGACTCTGCTTCTTCATATATTTAGTATGTAAAAACTTTAGTCATTAAGATAATGTAACAATCGGTGGGAAAATAAATAAATAATAAAAAAATAAATATCGGATAACCTCACACAAATCGATCTAGTCCCAAATTAAGCTCAAGAAGGCTTGTGTTATGGGTACTAGACGACGATATACGTACTTATATAGAGAAATATATACTTAAATACACCATGACCCAAGCACAAATATTCGAGTTCATCACACAAATATTTGCCCCGGCCGGGATTCGAACTCGGGACCGCCGGCTCAGTAGGCAGGTGTCTACAAACCGAGCCAAACGCGTCGTCAAAAAAAAAAGATGACAATAAGTAGTTTACTACCACTAGGTCATATGTCATGATGAAAATTTACTTGAATATATCGAAGCTCGGGCAACCGGCATAATTACTTAGCATCAAACTTCAAGGAAAAGACCCTATTATGGTACATTCCATATAGCATGTGAAATTTGTCGAGTCATCTTACATTTTAATTGTACTGGGATGACAGCTGTCAAACGCGCTTAGCTACCTACATGAAATATACTAAATTGATAATATTAACTATTATATGAAAATGTAAATCGATTTGTGGTCTGCACTGACGTACGCTCTATTTAATTTAAGTATTCATGTAAGAAATTAAAAATAATTAACGTCTTATACTGGCTTAATAAGTCACCGGATTCTACACAACCAAAGTCGGAATATTAACTAGTCACATTAATACGCATTAAAGTCTTACTAAAACAAGAAAAAGCATGAACTTTTGAGGTCAAATGGCTTAGAGGCATCGTAGGCGCTGACTTGCAAAGTTATGTTTGATAATGGGCTAACTCGCTTACTTTACCACTTGGCTTATACCTACTTATTAGCTTAGTCCACTAGCAAGTTGACTTGAACGTAAACGTGTTGCAAAAGCCATCTTCCAGTTTTTTTATGAGCAACTATATGAAACGACCTGATGTTTATGATACAATAAAATATTTTAATTGCTGACAACTGCAATATTTAGTTCAAAATAATTAAGTGACATAAAATGGTGGCAAACAAGTTATTTTCAACATCTTAGTCGACAAATATAAACAGCGTCATAAACATAACGAGGTTTCAGTAGCGAAAGCATTTAGCAATAGATTAAAATCAGTAATGTTTACTTTTAATACGCCATTGATATACTCGTACAAAATAAATCGATTTGAATATGTTTCTTTTCTTTTATGTAAGTAATAATCTATTATTTACGCTTACACACCCACAAAAATGATGGGCTACAACTGTTGTTTAGTAAAACATGAAAGATTAGTAAAAATTGATTAAGCATCGAATGGGACGAGAAGTGAGGTACCTACTCTTGACAACTAAATCAAAACAAAAGTCACCAATCATGACTTCACGAGCTTCTAGATTTTGACACATAGATAAGTTATGTAACGCAAACTGATTTTCCACGACTCGAGGACTTATAGCGTCTCCACACTACTCGTGAAGTTGGCCTAGGTTCGGCGAATATAGTGTGGAGGGGCACTTAGCTGCGGAAACTTAGCCAACTTAGCCTCGTCCAACTTCGCGAGTAGTGTGGAGCTAGGGTTAGCCTGCCTGTCCAGAAGCGGAGCGGAGAAAATAATCCAATCAGGATGCATCTTTTTGAAGCCCAAAAGAAGTGCATTTAAATCAGAGGAATGCGATTGGACAACTTTACACAGCTGCGTTCCAGTGGACAGGCAACCTCATAATACGCCTATTTTCGAAACCCAACAATGATTTGTTTACTTTAGATAAAGCTATTAGATGTTACGCCAAAATTCATCGGAAATTTTAATTCATGCTAATCTAACTTCCTCAGTGCAAGAGTGCAAAACCGGAAAATTATCTCATGAATATTCAAACGCATCTACTGGCGTGTGTAACATGTGAGCGGGTAATATATTCGGATTACATCGTTGAAATATGGCTGTCAATATTTAAGCGTTGCTAAGAGGCAAATGTATGTGTAGCGCAAATTTTTATGTTGCGTTTGGTAAATAAAAGCTTCAGTAGGTACGGCTACAGGCTGTTTGATTGCATAGCTTTGAGCGTGCGACATCTGTCATTTCAGTACATTACACAACTCGATTACATTTTAATGGATTTGTTTACCTATTGGCCGTTTTGTTTTGTTTACTTTCATAAATTAATAATATTCTTGCTTTTCTCAAAACTTGACCTGACATCAAGCAGAATTAAAACGCGCCTCACAACTGACATTGGCAAAAGCCTCGAGCTGCCATTCTTGGCTTAATAATAATAATAATAATAATAATACATTTTAATGACAGATGTCACCTGACCACAGATACTTTAAAAACGAAATAAACTCTAACTTTGTAAGTGCTTATTTGTTTGTCTTCCTTTCAATTTTTTTTTTATATAAAGGTAGTAAGTAAATAGCATCTACTCACGTCAGATCGAATAAATTTAATCCCAAAATATATCTAGAAGTAGGTACACAATTTTTCCACGTTTATTTTTGTGTGTAGGTATAGGTACCCATCTACCGCCGGGGTTTGGACACACGCTGGCACCTAACCTACTACGTATATACCTTAGGTGAAATAATATAACTTAAATTTGATATGACGACCCCCGACGCCCGACGTTTGATGTAACGTTTTTTGACCTAATGTAACGTTTCGTATAATATAACGTTTGACATAACGCGTTTTTCTCCTTTATTTTCTTTCAAATCTGTCAACTTGTAAATTTTCAGACGAGTTAGGATAGATTACGTTGTGTTAGGTCAGGTTATTAATAATTTTAGAAACCGTGTTAATACAGACCGTTATTATAGCAACTATTACATTAGATAAATAATAACATTACATATTACGGACCCAACTAAATTGAATACATCATTCAAATGATCCACAAAACCGACGTGCGACGTGTACCAATGATTGATCGAGATACACGACCAGGTACTGATTTCAATTTAATTTAGATATACTTTCATATAATTTTCAAATGGTAATAAGATTTGCGATCGTCGCTGAATGATGATTCCTCGCAATACTTGTAACCGTGATCCATCAAAATCTAACTTTGCCTCTATATTGTTGTTGTTTTCGGGGTTCCGTAACTCTATCAGGAAAAACGGAACTCTTATCACTTTGTTGTCTGCCTATATGTCCATCTGTCAACCCCCTTTCTCAGGAACGCGTTGAGGAAGCTCATATAAAATACTCAAATCTGCTACCCCACGAAGCTGTGAAAAAATCAAACTTTTATCTGTTTTTAAGTAAACGCAGTCAAGGGATAAGAGTGTTTAATGCTGCATTTGTTGTCGCTGGCAGGGGAATCAAAAACTATAGGACATTTACCGTTTTTATCTTATTTGTAGTCAGTAAACTAACGGCAAAGTAGCTCGTACAGCAAATTTAATAAATATTAAGTCTGTATAGTTTATCTTTCCGTTAGAGAAATAGGGAGCGCTTTCATAGTTCTTACGGAACCCTCGCTGCGCGAGTGGGACTCGCGCTTGACCGGCTTTTTTTAAATAGTTTAATGATGCGTCTGGCACATTGAGAGCACATTATTAATACGCATTTCGAAATGTTGATCAACATTCCATGTGGAGGCTTTGGCGCCTTTATGTTCCAAATTATTAATAAGTTACGCAATTTAGAGTAGCTTTGTGTTACTAATAACATAGAGTTAGCTAAATTACCGAATTAATACGCAACTATTAAGTAGTTGCATAACGTGGAACAATAGATTGCACTTTCGGAGTTATGACAATTGAATAGTAATTGTCACTGATTCACTACGAGTACTTTTAAAATTTTCAGTGGTATGCAGATGTCCATAAATGTACCTATTTTGCTACAATATCTTTTAAAAATTTGTATCACCTGTGTTATTTTTTTAGCAGGAAAGTTTACTGTGTAAGTATATATACATGACCGCAACTCATACAAGTGAAGTGACATAATGACGTAATATAATTAATCAAGCAGTCAAGCAGCAGCAGTCAAGCAATTATGCTGATGAGGAGAGTGTATCTCATCATTTTATGCAGCAATCGTTATTCGCGGTATTTCAAGACCCATACAATCTTCTAACCTTCAAGAAGAGCGTACTCCTATCTGAAAGGCCTAGGCCTATAGTGTTACAGGAGTCAATGGCTGACGGTAATCGCTTACCATCAGGCGATCTGTTTATTTATCCGTTTATCCGTTTGCCTCCTCCATCATAATAAAATAACTTAGAGTCCAAAATAATGAATGCACAATATTTATAAATGCTCGCTAATGGAGACTGAGAATAACAATTTTATAACCAAAATTAATTCAGATCACAGATAATTTGAATACAGCAAAGTTTAATTTAAATTCCTTCAGCGGTGAGAGAGATTGAATCACAAAATACGAAAACACACAAAACTTTCGCATTTCTATACTTAACAGCACATTCTCACATAATAAAAATCCTTAAAGCTTAGTCCATATCGTTAATATATTCGCATAAGTTTGCCTTGCATCATAGAATGAATGTAAATTAGGTGTTTTTGTGCCTTTCAAATGTGTTATTAGTGTTCGAGAATATTTTATCTCGCTGCATTTATTTCATCTAATTAATATCTAGAGTTTAGAGTTGCATAACCTCTTTTGTTGCACGAACGGCAATTTCTCCGGGCGCCCGCGCAACGCAAGTGTATGAGAATTCTCTTCATTGTTTCTGAATTTCGATTAACTCGGACAAATTGGGTTGGATGTCTCGTAATATTTATTTAAATATGATAAAGCGACATACTTAATCTTCCCTGGGAGCTAATCGGTGATAGGGTACCGTATGTATGATGTGAAATCCTCGCTTATAATTTTTGAATCCCGTATATCATTGGTATACGTCACGAATTAATACATAAATAATAAATATTAAGGGATAATCTTACACAAATCGACCTAGTCCCAAACTAACAAGGAAGGGTGTTCGACTCCGATTTGATACTTTTTGATATATGTTATAGAGTAGTGTAAAATAGCAGACACGTATTTTTTTTAGCTGCCCAAATTCAAGCTGTTACGAGAAATTGCCCTTCAAAGTACTGAAAATTTACCAAAAAAAATGTGAACGGTGACGATTGTCATTCCACCTCAAACTCATATTTTGTTCTGAGTGAGATTGTCCACTGGCTTAGACAACGTGTTATCTATCAGTCGGTTTTGAACATATAAGAAGCTGCAGATAAACATACAGAACCCTTTAAAAGTAAATTCTATGCGCTTCAGTCCGAGTACGTCATGTGCAGTCAGTCGTATTCATGATAAGTGGAATCGTGAGCCTTGATATTATATAATTTAATTGATTGTTAACTATCACACAACGATATTAATAGAGATATTAAATCATTATTTTTATGTAACTTTGAATGATGATGATTAGGTACATCACGGAAAAACTAGACTGGACTGCACCTGCGTTGATCCTGCACTTGTTTATTTATTTCCACTGGTAATTTATTTACCACGTTAATTATTTCGTAAAAAAAAACTTACATAAAGTATAATTACGAATAAATGCGAAATACAAAGCTAATTGGAATGATTTATCAATCAATCGAATTATTTATTTCACGATAACATAAATATTAAAGTTAATTATAATTTAAGTTGAGTAAATGTGCCATTAATAACATAAGAAATATTGCCAGCAATTTTTAGAATGCATAGTGTTGAGCAACCGGCAGCTTTGGCCGTGCCCCGCTGCACCCTAGGTTAGGTTTTTAGGGTTCCGTACCCAAAGAGTAAAAAAGGTACCCTATTGCTAAGACTCCGCTGTCCGCCCGTCTGTCTGTCCGTCTGTCACCAGGCCCTCATGAATCATGATAGTTAGACAGTTGAAATTTTCATAGATGATGTATTTATATTGCCACCATAACAACAAATAGTATTAAAAAACAAAATAATATAAATATTTAAGGGCCCCATACAACAATCGAGATCGGTTGCGTTAACTTTGTGCCATACATACCAGTTGCTAACTTAACTTCACCTGGTCAGTTAAGATGGGATAAGTGTTTTGTACGGAACCCTCGGTGTGCGAGTCCGACTCTACCTAGGTTTCATTACTTTGTTTATATTTTGTATTATAATTATTATATTTTACTTTTTATAGAAATTTTGTAAAAGAAACCTACCTGAGCTTGCGGCCCGTCTGATGTTAAGCAGTTACCGCGCCAGGAGCATCACATGCGCGTTGCCGACTCTATAAGAACGTACCTACTATCTTGAAGGATCTCTCCTCTTCAAGTGTAATATAATACTTATTCATGTATGTCGCTCCCGCTCACGGGACAATAGTGCCCCGGACCTTTGGGAGGCGTGCGCGGAGCCAAAGCCAACCCGTAGAAGCCCTGTCGACAATTTAATGAAATGTAATGTGTACATCGAGCGGATGCTGTCCCTATCCGTGTCATGGGACGCACACAGAGACAGCACCCGCTTGGTGCAAGAACTATTTATGAATATATGGAATCTAAATACAAATCGGGCTATGGGGATGA
Organism: Apotomis turbidana; assembly: GCA_905147355.2. Taxonomy (NCBI): domain Eukaryota; kingdom Metazoa; phylum Arthropoda; class Insecta; order Lepidoptera; family Tortricidae; genus Apotomis; species Apotomis turbidana. Next base: position 15,555,046 of record LR990295.1, on the reverse strand, counting down.
AATGGAGGACTGGGTAATTGGACTATGGATTGAGACTATCGGGCGTCTACCAGGAAAAAAGTCTCATGTTAATTAATACTTATTATTATTAATATCGGACAACCTCGTATACTGTAGCCTCCGGAAAAATCTCGGCATGGGAGCTCATTCCACATGCGGGGTTTCGCAGTTCTCAACCAATTAGGCCCCAGTGTGTGAGGATGAACACCCTGCCGAGCATTGAATTAATAAGTGGATATTAATAAAAGTATAAGAAATTAAACTTCGCCAAATTATGTCATGAATTTTGACTAATACATACGGCAAAAATTTGCACAGAAAAGTGAAAATTAAGTTTAAAGTTCCTCGATAATATTAATAGAAATCGAGAAGCTTATCAACATACGGATAATCAATCCCAGCCAGCTGGGAAAGGTCAGAGGGCGGTAATTAACACTTTTACCTCAACCACGTTATTAGGAAGGAAGGCATTTGCCCATTAGCGGTTCACAAATTGAACATGGCGACCTGTGAACCGATGTGTGATTGAATGTGGACCACAAGAAATTACATGAATACTGAGACTTAACTTACTCAGCTGATGGAACGAGGCAAATGTTATAATATGAAGCTGCAAAATGCTATAATATGAAGTATTTCAAGTGGGTACAGCGTGGTACAGCTTACATCATTAACAAATATAAAAGTTGAAACTTGTCGAGGGAACTTCGCAAGGATAGTTGTATAATAAACAATTAAAAAACCGGCCAAGTGCATGACAATGCGGCTGTAGGGTGCCAATGCCGTGCTCTGTAGACGATATTTAATAGTATTTTATGCAACCGTTGTATAAGAGGGGGCAAAAAACGCGAGTGGCATGGGTTACGATTTGAGCGTAGCGAACATCGTAAGAAAGATGCCACGAGCGTTTTTTTACCTACTTATACAACCTTGCATACAATACTTTTTCTACGACTCGACATTTCATAAATAAAATGCAAATAAACAACAAAGAAAATAATATGATCCCACTCGGAATCAACAAAATTAAAAAAAAATTGTCTCTGATAAACTTTTTTTTATTGACGTCCTTCTGTCAAAAAAAATTGAACTTATACATAAAGGTATACGTTCACTATACTAAACATCTGTCAAAAAAATATGAACTTATACATAAAGGTATACGTTCATTATACTAAACATCTGTCAAAAAAATATGAACTTATACATATAGGTATACGTTCACTATACCTACTAAACATCCATGCGCTGAAGATAAAACTTTTTTTTTAAGTTGGCATCAATGCCTTAGTACAATAGGATTTTTTTTAAATTGCAAATTGTGTGAATGCAGTTGTTTATCTTGTAATCTGTGGTACTAAGTGATGCTTTTTTGGCGACATTATAGCATCGTTTAGCAGTATTTTTTTGGACAATAGAGTATAGACTTTTACAGACTTTCATAATTTATGTCTTTATATTAGAGTTAGTAACTAAAAATATAAATGACAGAAAAAAGTACCGGAGTAGAAAAAAATGTTTTACGGTATACAATAGTGTTATAATAATAGTACACTTAATTAAAAGTACACATAGAAAAAATAAACATTATCTATTATTACCATTAAATCACATTTATATCTTACACACATCACATTACAACTCCACTGTAATAAAAATTAAAAAACACTATAGTGTTAAATGTCCATTACAATATTTGTCATTTTAAGAGAAGAACATATTATTTGGCAATTCTGTCCATGAAATAGGGATGAAAACAAAAACACGCTACTGTTCCCTGATTGGTTAAAATTACTTGTCAATTTTTTTTACAAATCACGAGGCACCCGCAAATCACCGCACCATAATCATCGTGATAATTTTTTTAATAGGTCGGTTTTAGTTGAACGAGACATCAGAGATCACATCAATCACAAAAATTCATAGTGAGAATGACGATTAAAAAACAAAAATAATCTCCGTTTTGCTCGTATAAAAAGTATTGTATGCAATTGTTACACAATTAGGTCGTAAAATCTCATACCTACCTTACTTAGGCCACTTGGCAAGCCTCGTGGCCTAAACGCGGTACTCGGCTTTAAGAACCTTCATTGTGCAACGATTGCATAAAATACTATATTGTGATGCATTCTGATCAGAACCACCACCACTTTTATGAATGCACAATATGATAATTAATGATTTATGATAATAGAAAAAATTATAAATTATGAGTTGAACCCCAGTATTCAACTCATATTTATAATTTTTGTACAAACCTGTATTAATTGAGCCAGTTATCCTTTTCAATATACTATCATAAAATTAATTTATGAAAAATCTTAACAGCGCCATGCAAAATTTAAATGGGCACGTGTAAGGAAAGCAAGCCGGTAAATTTTTCTATGGAAATTACCAGTAATTTGGAATGTATGGAAATTACCAGTAATTTCCATACATGTAAATTCGTATGCTCACTCTATGCTCTTTTAGTATTTTGTAAACGTGATACAACCTATTGTCAGATTAATCAATATGAAACTGTGTCAAAAATTAGTTTCATAGTTACGTTTAGATGTCGTAAAGATTATATCATGATGAGAAAAACATACTTAATTGATAATTAATGTATAATTATTCTTTAAGATAAAGCTTCCGTCTTCAGACTTCTTTTACTTGAGAGCAATGACACGTACGTGACCTACATCGTATGTACACGCTATTTACGGTAGCAGCTAATTATCAGGCTAGTTAGCAAACGACAATAAACCGTCTGAGTCGGTTAAAGCGAACCGACGTCTGGCCCAACTTTATGTAAATAAATCGAAAGCGCCACCGCCAGAGGTACAAATCGTTCTAAAAACAACGGTGCGTCGTTTTGTGTAGGTTTCTAGTTTTACATCGCGTGCTTTTGCGTTTGGATTGGACACCGATAGTTTTGTGTTGTCACATAAAGAAATGGCTAGGAAATATTATATGAATGATTATATTTATTAAGTTGAAGTTTGTTGAGTTTAACACGTCAATGCAGTACAGGTCATATGAACCCTGTACGGTTGATTACTCTCTTTATTCCGCGTTTCAATAGTTCGTTAGTGTAATAGGTAACACATTAGTGTAGGTACAAACAAACCTCAAGAGTGTAAACTGATAGACTAATTAGTGAGTAGAATTCAGCCATGTTTTTCAATTGTTACCTAAATGCAGAAACTCTTAACTTATAGAGTAGCATAAGTAATTTAATACATTAATACACTACAAGTAAACATCAAAACATACACTTAAATATCGATATCTGGGTATGGTCGTAAGCGTTTCAGCCGCCCTTTACCGTACGTTACCAAATAGTCGTATATGCGATAGCAAATGCTTTAGGTAATTTTAAATGAGAATAAGAAGATCCAGTATTTTTTTTCTATAGTCCTCAAAAGTATGCATTTGTTAACTTGTGTATGAATATATGGTAACCTACGGGAAAGAGCCATTGAAACAATCCGCGGCCATACCCATCTGCTAGTGAAAGTGTGCACCATCTTCCGCCGTACAGCCTCCGCGCCTGTGTGAGTGCTTTCTGACCAACGATCGCAGGCGCATCTCAACATTTCCTCAGTATAAAAGAAGCGGGCTTGCTCGTCCGCGGATCCATTTGCCCACCGGTACACCGGCCACATACCGAACCCTCAGTGCAAGTACGTGTTGTGACAGTGCTGTGACGTGTTGTGTTGTGACGGATGACAGACTAAACGGTTTGTTTTCTTTTGACAGACGGCGATAGACGTCAGACCAGGATGCGGTGGTTTGCGCTGGTAAATACTTTTGTTTTTATAAAAGAGTCCCAACTGGGACACATTAGCTCTGCCAAATTGGGATGCCATGGCGACACCGCCTACACATCAATCTCACAAAGATGTTGTAGCCAAGTGTTGCTAAGTATGTTAGCTTCCATACATTTCCATATGATTTATTTACGGTAGCAAACAACGTCGCTATGATGGCGTCCCGGTGTGGTAGGACTTATAGTGGGTGGTAATTGGTAAAGGCATAACCAAAGCAGGACATCATTAGAATGCGATTTTTATCGGCTTGGTACAAATCAGTATAAGTATCTACATATAGAGCAAATAATACTGAAAAGTGAACGAAATGCTTCAACTTTAATCTAAATAATTTTACAAGTAATTGGGCCTACTAAAGAGGTTTACGGTAATTTATGCAAAAATGCTTGGTGATATAACAAGGTATGAATTGGTTAGATTTCAGGTTTTAACATGTAGCATGCATGTAAGACCTTCAATCTGTTACTAAAATAACATCAACACAATCTTTTATTCCATCACTTCATTATACGAAAATAAAAGCCGTTAAAACACCTTAATACTTTATGATTATGACTTAGAGTGAGGTAAAAAGTGAAATGGCCAAGATCTAATATTAGTTTAGGTTATACTTGGCGGTCTGCTTTGATAAAGAGGTTGTACAAACAAGAGGCCTAAGATGAAAATAATGCCGTAGCGTAAGGAAGTAGGTAGAGGTACTAGTATTAGGTACATGTATAGGAGGGATATTTAAAATAGCGTAAAGTATAGGCAATTAATGTCATTCGTTTCATATAGGTGTCAAAAGCAAGCATTTAAAACACTTTCTAATTATATGTATCTTGATCGATTTATCTGTACAAGCTATTAGCAGTATGTTAATCCGATCAAGTCGGCTAAACCGGATCGATACAAATATCACTGCATCATCTAGTCGAAATTGTATGTATTAGTTTGCAAATATCTGTTATACAATTATATTACATAATGTATACTCTATATAGTAAACACTAGGTATTTAGCAATGTTTCAAATTGTGTCAGGTTTATTCTTTTGACCTTGATCCTGGATTAGGCAAGTTACCTAGGAGCAATTACTATCTTAGCTTACCTACCGTAATTTGTATGTCAGAAAACCGAAGGTGTGAACCGGGAGTGATACGCAAAGGGTGAGATTATTGGGTCAACTGAGTATGTATGGTCATGATATGTCAAATTGCGAGCTTAAGTCGTCATCTACTGTACATCAAATGGGAATCGAATCTTACTAAAATCATAGGACCCTCTAGTGCCTTTATCCTTGTATTAATTTTAGGCACATGCTTTAGTACTTATAATAATCTGTAGTCATGTGGTGATGGAATTAATTTAAATGTACCTATGGGATCACCTTTGACTTTAAGGCTTCAGCTAGCAGTACAGTCTGAGTAGCAATAACCCATGGCCCCACCCTACAGCGCCCGCTTCCAAGCTTGCATTATCTTGAGGTATAGGACCCTTTCGGGATATATTTCTAGTTTAGTTTCGTTTAAGGTAAACTCTTTTATTTCTTTTATCATATTTTATGCGCTCGAATAAATTTATTGCTTTCTCTCTTTCTTTCAATAAGGAAAATATACTGGCGAACATGAGAGGGAACGATAGAAAGTAGAGGATCCATCGAAATTCCGGCATTAAGGAGATGGTACTAATGGAAAATTATGTCTTCACTGGCTAAGCCAATTTGAAATGGAAAAATAGGTCAAGAGAGCATACATAGGCTAAGCGAGATGACTTAGGCGGCCCGGTGGTCGCTTTAAGGGCCTAACACACTTGCGATTTGCGAGCGAGTTTTCTATACTTAGGTACAAATAAACGTCGCGGCGAACTCGCTGCGTGATCGCTTTCATGCAAAATTCTCTCGCAAATCGCAAGTGTGATAAGGCTCTAAGTAGCGTTAGAAATATATCAAAATTAATTGAGGCCGCCACTGGTTGTCATACGTCATTTTATTCGATTCATCGATTTTACTCGCATTTTACGATCCCTAAACAAAATTAACTACTCTCTAGCAAGTCATGAATAAGAAGTTTTAGTCAAGAAGTATTAAAACCTATCGAATTAACGACAGCGTAAATCAAACAACCTAGTAGTGACCAGTTGCACCACTTGTAACATCTAACACAGCGATTACTTCACCACAAATGCCATGCGAGATTATGTTTAATGAACTATGAGTTCCTCGTTTTGAAACAATCTCGCACTCCAAGCGATTCGCAATGAGTCTTAACTTTACTTTGATTATACGGTTTACTGTGACCGGTACTTGATAAACATCTTTTATCTGCTTTAAAACATCTTATTTATATTATAAACTTGAAGGTTTGTGAGAATGTACGTTCCAATTAAACTCAAAAACTGCGTATTAGATCTACATATAACTTTTCAGTAATATAGCTTAGATATCAGAATAGGACATGGCTAAAATAGACAAGGATAAGGATATTTGTTCATAAGAGGGCTAAACGGGAGTTGAAGGTTTGTATGAACACATTATCATCCTTTTGGACGAGTAAAGCCGCAAGGAAAAGCTAGTTTTAAAATTTAATTTAACATGACAGTCATCAATGTCATTATGATTGCGAGCCATGTATTCAAATGTCATTGTCATTGTTAGATGCGGAGTACGTACAGTGTATTGATGTTACATTGACGTTATTGACGGACGATGATTTTATTATGAACAGGTATTTTGATACGATGTTGGTGTAGGTCATCGTTTATTCTTTATACAACAAATAATATCGCAATGGAAGATGTTAGGTATATATGCTAAAGTTTGTAAAAAAAGTGAGTTAAGTGTTAACAGACGCAATCGGTTCCGGTCAATTAACTTTAGAAAAAATAGAAGTAGTTAAATAGACAAAACTTGCAACGATTCAGTTGTAATCTGTATTACTACAGAAAACGTGTGTAACTGAAAAATATAGGTTCCGAAGAGTCACAAATTTAGTATGCTAGTTGATAAGTTGTTGTATTTTGGCAGATATTTCTTCTCATATTGGCAGTTACATAAAAGGAGGAAAGAAGATCGACTACGTCAACCTAGCACGTACACAATGTCTCGTTATTTCCAACAAAACAAAGCCTAACATCACGTGTGCCTTTCGCAACGTCACCCGAGACCTCATTAATTCGCGTTTAGTTCAGGGCTGGAGCCAGGAAATTTCGCAAACCCGTGGATCCACCACTTTCTCTAGACCTGACTAAGCGCCAACCCGTCCAATAAAAGCCGAAACCAATTTATTGAGGAAGTGTCTAGGCATTGTATTGCGCCTAAACCAGTCTTTGTTAGGTAATCTTACATGTAAAATTATAGACTCTAAAAGATATTGTATTTTGTAAATCAGCTGCACATATAAGCGTATCAAATTTCTAATAGGCAATGATTTTAGAGAATAAGCAAAATGTATTCTGTTTATATAAATTCACAAGGTTACATATAATCGAGTTGTCACTCAGTATATTTTTCTTCTGCGGTATTAGAATGTATATTTAATGTAAAATGTAGACTAATCCAGCGGTTAACCCGATTTTGAATACCATAAAAATAAGATAACCCCAAAAACGATTCCATAACTGACGCAATGACGCGGAATATATTAACATATCGCTAGCCCTAATTATAACCGCAAAATAATTGTGCAACAATTTATGTAACACGCGTGGCAATGTTTTAGTTGTGAGGTAGTTTATCACGAGATCCTGAGGTCGTGGAAAGCGGGGGTCGCGACTCTTGCGCCGAGAAAATGACGGTGACGTAACAGCCTCGAGATAATCGCACGCGCATCGCGTAAACATCGATTACGTCGCTTTATGAGCTTTGAAACAGATGTTTTGCGAAAACGTTCATTTGTCTGATGGGAATGTAATCTATGTTTATTAAATGGGGTTTTTTGTTGGTTCGGGAAAACGACACTGTTCGTGGCCCTCCTTGAAACACGTTCATTAAAATAGTATTCGGTACTTTGGAAGGTAGTATTGCAGTATAGCATTAGTAGTATTGCAATATAGCAGTTTAGTGTTGGTAGTATAGCATTTTGTTTACAACGCTATAATATAATATAATATCTTATAACATCTTCGTCCATAGCAATATATAAAGACCTATAATTAATGGCTATCCCAAAAATACCTACCCTATATTTAGGTAAGACTTAGATATTATATTATATTATTATTATAGTATATTGGCTAGAGTTAGGTTAGTGTAGGTTTTAGGTTTTTAAATTGTTTTACCACTTAATTCGAATGTTTTTTTTAATAAAGTATATATTATAAGGACTATCTTTCCCATTATTAAAAATCGTCGACTATTCTAATGTTACTTATTCCTGTGAACATGTTTGTGTTGTTATTTGGGGGTTATTATTGCTAAATGTTTGTAAGTCGAGTGAGCATGATAAAGGCGATAAACTATTAATTTAATTGAAGCGCCGGTTATGGTCGTATATACAATTACGGTGAATGAAAAATGTATGTTTTTTTTATGAATTGGTACGCATTGGAGTGGAGTCATTCATTAAAGACTTTGTTTATATAACTATTTAGCAACGGATGGGTGCATACATTGAAGTATTTTTTTTACCGATATTATATTTTTTTAAAGAGTGAATTACCTATCTGAATTTTTGTTCGGGATTTTAATTTCTTTCGCCAATATATAAAATGATGCTGTAAATTCCGTTAAGAAGATAAGAATGAATATTAAGAGGACTCAAAAGCACGCGGTATATTTTATTGTTGCAACTTTCAATACTTGGATGTCTTTACGCAATAAAGCTGCAATAAAAAGGTCAGCCATAAATAAACGTCTTGGCATACATAAATCTGAATTATAAGTTATAACTTATAACCACACACACTTTTAACGATTAACACTGCAGATGAATTGCTAAAGATAAGGTTATCTTTTTGCGTGATCAACAAGAATACAATTCACATCTAATTTCATATTACTTTCTTATTATGATGCATGCGTCCATAACACGTGGTTACTTCCATTGAAAACGTGTTAAATTATGTTGTTTTGTAATTTCAGTTATTGGTGCTTGCTGCGTTAGCTGCAGCGAGTCCCGCTCCAGAACCCAAGAAATACAAGCCAGAAGTCAAAGACACAAAATCAAATTCAAGCCTTACGACTGAAGAAAAGAAGTTCCTGAGGGAGGTCGAAGCAAAATTCGGAATCAAAACTGATGTGCCTGTAGACGAAGAAAAATCTGACAAAAATACTACTAAATTATTACCCAAAGGCCCTTTGCCTAAGTTGCCATTCCCAGCAGTCATAGCTATAGAAATTGTAAATGACACTGACTCAAAAGGCAAAGGCAAAAGAACAATCGACGCTAACTTAGGATACGGTTACAGAACTAACAATGGATACAGCTACTCGTATTTCGGAAAGCCATCACAAGAGAAGGGCAAATTCATGTTGTATCCGTATTCGCAAGAAGATATTCCACCAGCACGTCCAAGTGATCAGAAAAATAGATACACGAAAGGAGGCTATACAACAGAGTCTCCAAATGTAGAGATCCAGCCGTCACAAGCTTACGAACTCGTTCCTGTAAAGGAAGAACAACAATCGGGCTCTTATGATTATAAGAAACCCTCGACCGAGTTCAAATCTGAATATGAAAATGTCAAAGGACAGGAATCCCCTCCGCCGCCTTATAATCCAGGGCAGTCTCCACCTTCTACACTGTACACGACGTATAATGGAGATCATTTCTCTGGTTTGAGCGGTCAATTCCCTATGGTCATGCCTAACTACTTCGTAGATTCCTCCCAGCTCCTTAAAAACCCTCAATACCAGAGCGCTGGCTTAACTACCGACTACATTCGGTCCCATGGACCACAACCGGAGCAAAAAGTTGTTCCTGTATTAGTCTTAAGAATTCCCAGCTCGTATCTCAAGAACCCATCAGCTGAATTGTATGCTGACCTGCCTCAAAACTATCCGCTTTCACAGTACTTGAACAATGTGAATTTACAGGAACTGGTCAATCAGTACTTTGCTAAGATTGGGTATTCAGTTGCACCTCAAATTATGTCTTATAATCATTTGCCTTTATCTGCGCCTGTATCTGCACCAGTCACCGTGCCTGCCTCGTCCCCAGTTTCACACTACGCCCCTCAACATTATTCGAATCCCTACGTTCGACCTTCATACACTCAAGCAGACTACTCTGGAGTTCAGTACTCTGCGGTTCAGCCAGTTATGGCCAAGTACCCTTCAAGTTACCCTTCTACACAGTATTATATGTCTCCAGCTCAACCAATTTACCACCAGAAGCCTGTACAGAACCAGCAGTACGAGTATCAGTATCAGTACGTCCCATCACCTGAAGCGCAACCGCAATATTATGTCGATAATGTTGATCCTGAATATCAGCAGCCAGGTCAAGGATCTCATGCTGAACAAGCAGCCGTAGACCAACAGCCCACTGTACAAGAGCCAGCTGCTCATGCACAGTACGAAGAATCGCAGGCGCCTGCTCATCAACAAGCCCATACCACACACGAGATTCCGCAGTCTCCACATTACAGACCACAACACCTAGAATCACAACAGTATGAAGCGGAACCGGAATACGAACTTCCTAAAGAGGATAATTCAGAATATCCTAAAGGCGATAACCCTACAAAAGTATCAGTGAGTTCGTATAGTACACCTAAACCGCAATATACAGCTTCACCAGGATTGCAACAACAGCAACAGTATTACTCTCAACGTATCAATGAACCGATTCAAAAAGAAACAGTCGCTATTTTCCCATCATCTCCGAAAAGTCAAACAGTACAAAGATACCAATACGATCCCCACTCGGGACTTTCTCAGCACTACTATTATCAAAAACAAGTGGGCGATGACTCAGCAAGCAAAACAATAGTCATTTCAGAAAATTATCCCAGTAATGATCACACGATTGCGACAGTACTACCTTACCACAAGACTACTAGTAAACCGAACAAACCAATGCAAACAGTGAACTATGTTACCCCTGTGCCATTTTCTACAAAATACCAGTCTCAATACAACATTATGGTACCACAGACAGTTCTCGGAGGTGCGACCAGTGAGAAAGTCTCCTACGTAAATTCCCATTCATTACCCGCACATTACCTCCAAAGTGGAGCGCAATACAACCCTGCGGAAGAGTACACAACAGGAACTCACTTCGTACCTTCAAGGAGCTCACAGAAGGCGCCTTCTTACCCTAGAAATTATCATAGTCAACCGAAGAGGATGGTGAAATCGGAAAACAAACCAGACAGTTCGTCGTCTTCGTCCAGGAAACGAAACGAAAAAAAGAAGTTGGCGTAGAATAGCTCAGGTCCAATATATTTATCGTTTCGGAAACCTTTGTAAATATAGTGATAAGTTAATTATAATGTTTTGCAGGAGTAGAATAAGTAAAATCTAAACTATTGACTATCAAGTGATCGAAAATCGTGATCTAACAATAAGGGCCTTTACGCATGAGATTTTTAAAGCAAGCTAACGTTACGCGTTTGTGATACGCGTTTTCGCTAGGTTTGTAAAAGACGATGTGTGTAAAAGCTCTAATATTCATATTTAATAGCATGTGCTAACGGCCTATTAGTATTCATATGCCGGTAATCTTCATCTAAACCGCTAAGAAACTAACGGCACGTCATACAAAAGTAAGGCGATTAAATATTTGATTATAGTTTAGAATCCATAATAAACGGCCAATGGCCGAACGAAATTTAGATGCATGTGCTTTTCAAGTGAAAGAGAAATTGCAATACTAGGTATAGTAGGATATATTATGTTTTTGTGAAAATGAAGCTGTTATTTATTGTATTACTACCGAGCAATTTGTTATGGCTGTTTCTAAGTGCAATATGTTGAAATAAGGCTATGTAGTACAATAAAACATTAGAAATCGAAAGGTGCATTAATCCCCCCTAAAATAATCCCGCGCGAATTATGATGATTGCCCGTAATTTTAAAAATATATTACTGCGCCAGTGTTTGCTGGACTATATAATAGTTGTACCTAATTTGCTGTTGTGTTTTTTATACTTTATACAACGGTGGCAGCAAACAAACTTACTAAGCGGTATTTCTCAATTCGAGACTGCTTTCAATCATTCAATAACTTGAAATTAGGAATCCGTGTGTTATTAAATGCAATTTTTATGATTCTTTATCTACTAAAGAAAAGCAGCAAGAAATTATTTCTACCGATAACGTTAACACGATGTCACTACCTAACATAAAATGGATAACTTTAAATCCTGGAAAAATTCGTTAACGTTTCCTAATAAATAACGAATAATAAAGAGTAGACAACGATAGTATTTATCTGATATAAATTGTATTATGAATAATAGTGAGGTTAAAGAGCACACAATGTGTGACGAAGTCATGTCAACTTAGTAAAATGGTCACGTTTATAACGTGATAAGTAAGTAACAAAGAATCTGTCACTTTTTGACATATATAGCGTGAGAGTGATGGATGTTTTTTCACTTATTTGTCGCGTGATAAACGCAACCATCCTAGGGCCGCTGATGGACCATACTTTACGAGTTATTTTATTCAATTAACTTAAAAAAAGTATCTATTAGGTAAAATAATAACTATTAACTTAGTACTTTCTGGGAAAAAAATGGTGAAGTGTTTTCACGTTTAAAAAAAAGGTTATTTTTTAAATATAATTTGTTTAGGAATATGTATATAGGTGGGTATCATCGAGTTATAAGGCTTGTCTGTGAAAAATAGGAATTAATCCTAAACTACTTCTTTTTTTCTTATTTATCAGTAGTTGCTTCAACCATGTTCATGAGTTTAAATGGATTTGAACTCGCATCAATAAAAAAAACCTCAAGCTCAGTAAAAAATACGTCACAATAATATCAGGAATACCTTATCCCATCCCAGTACAGTGGAGCAATAATGAGGGCTAAGCTTAGTGCGGGAAAAACGGACACTTCTCTCAACCAACATTCCACCTCAACATATATCTGACATGGATAAACAGTGCCCAATCGACTTGAAGTTTCACTCCAAGAGTGCTCGATTCAAATCTAGAGGGCGCTACTAAATTCTTGAACGTCAGCCAACTTCAGTCTTGCTACCAATTGGAAAGTTCCTTCGTTGTCAAATAGGTGGCAGCATGCAACAGAGTCCATCCGTTGTCAGTATCGTTTACTACCTAGAGCCTCAGTTGGCTCGAGTGTAAGTTTGCATTAAATACAAAAAAAACACCTCCAATACCTTTGTGCCTTTCAACAAAAAAATTTGTAACAATCGTTGTAAGTATTCGTTAAAGAGCTAATAATATCACACCTAACTAGTTAATATATAATAATAATATTCCACCAGGGTTTAAGAAAATACGCAAAATATTTCCATTGCGGTACCAACTGGAAAAAAATCATCAGCATAATTTTTTTACTTAATAAAAAATAGCAGTTCGTGTAATGGCGGTTAGTCAAATATGAAAATCAGCTGATTAATATTTTAAAATAAAGTGAAATAAATAAATTTAATAAAGTTCAATAATCCACCAAAATATGACTTACTTGACTTAATGTCCTATGTCCCCTGGATGGGGCAGAGGGCGTCCACAGTACGTCGCCATCCCGAACGGTCTTGGGCTTCGCGCTTCACTTCGCTCCAGGTCATTCCTATCGCCTTCGCTTCTGCAGTGATCGTCCGCCGCCAGGTTTGTTTAGAGCGACCACGTTTCCGCTTTCCTTGGGGATTCCAGTCTAGGGCTTGCCTTGGAATGTGATCAGGATTCCACCAAAATATACATGATCATAATCGTGGCCCTATTAAATGTTCATAATTTAAAATTATCACCCAATTAACATAAATGTTTCAGAGCACGATTAACATAGCAATTAAACATGATTAAACTAGCCACTAGCATTGGCATGTCTCTGTCTATTTATCTCAGAGAAGCAGAGTGATTACCTGCACAATTAGTATGAAGGTATGCGTATTGCTAATTCATGCATTTTCTTATAAATGTGAATGGCAAAAACTGGTGGCAAAAGTACTATTTTAATGAATTTATGCCATTCTCCCGCCGGAGAGATGTAAGGTAAAGTGGGGTAAGACTTGGGAAAAGTCTGCCACAGTCCAATAACTAACTGTTAGAGTTTAAATAGTATTTTATGCAATCGTTGCACAATGGAGGTTCTTAAAGTCGAGTATCGCGGTCACGAGGCTTTCCGAGTGGCCTATGTAAGGTACGAGACTTTAAGACCTAATTGTGTAACTATTGCATACAATACTTTTTATACGAGCAAAACTCAGAAAATCATTTTTTACTTTAATCGTCATTCTCCAATATGATTTTTATTTTTGATGTAACCTTTTTCGTTCAACTAAAACTGACCTATTAAAAAAAACATGATCGCGATGGCCATGGCGGGTGCCTCGTGATTGGTGAATTTTTTTGACAAGTAATTTCAACCAATCAGTGAGCATCAAATAAGCTTATGTTCTCTTTTTGAAATTATTAAAGTTGTGTAGAGAGATGTCTTATGAATATTAAAGTTCTGTAGCGGGTACCATAGAGATTGGATTTTTGTTACAGGATTAAAAAGTGCGTTATTGTGATTTTGTCTGTGAAATTATAATTGACAGATTAGAGTCTGCGAGTATAAAAACAAAATTATAGTCCTAACCCACCTTATCTTAAAATGTAATCTCCTATCACTTCACTACATAGTATAAAACAAAGTCGCTTTCTCTGTCCCTTATGTCCCTTTGTATGCTTAAATCTTTAAAACTACGCAACGGATTTTGATGCGGTTTTTTTAAATAGATAGAGTGATTCAAGAGGAAGGTTTATATGTATAATACATGCATAATTTATCAGCATTGCACCCGTGTGAAGCCGGGGCGGGTCGCTAGTACGAAATAAAATAAGCGCATTGTGAATGACACTTTCCTAGTAGGCAATGATAAAAAGTAATAGGGTTGAACAAACATTGAACAATCTTAAAATATAATTTATACATGTTTTATCGGAATAGTTCCCATAATATTTTATGGAACATGACGTCATCGGACAGAGTAAGACATTTTGAGAAAATATGATTCCTATTCTATGGCATGAAACTTGGGTACAAAGCTAGTACTTGTGTAGTTCTATGAAAAAATTAATAGGCGAGGCAGTGGACTTCAGTGGCTTTCATGAGGCCATTTTGTGCAGAGCCTGCGGGGGTAGCAAATCTTGCCGCGACATCGCTTGTCGCACGACTCAGCACCTGTCTTAGGAAAGTGACTGGTAGTATTTGTCGCGTGCCACAGTTATGCTAGACGTGATGGGTAGGTAGGTACTACGCGTGTTCCGCAAATTAATAAATTTTGCATAACATTTAGAATTAGCGATGGAGAAAGTAAACATATGATATATCCGTGATGTATGATGGATAAGATCCGGCCGCAAGCGGTGTGTGCGGGCCAAGTGTCAGACCCAGGTCCCAAGTCACCGGACGAGGTAAGGAGACTTCCTAGGAGGTGGTGAAAGAAGACCCAGGGATTATATTCGACGTTTGTAAAAACAACGAAATATAATGAACTATTACAACTTGACAAGCTGCACAAATCTTAACGCTTTAAATCATTCCTTCTTCCTAATACACTTCACCAGCCATGACAAATAAAATAACAGAGGGATGCGAGCCATGGTAGAATTGGCTTATTTCAGGCTTGTACAATGAGCCATACTTGTCGTTAGATTGGATAATCGGCGAGATATTTATCTAAACTGGCGGCAGATAGTTTGCTCAGCTCTATGTAAAAGCAGATTTACTGTAGAGTTAATCAGTTTTAGGTTAATCTATTCGAGATTTTGCTCGCTACTAATGAGTTCCTGACAAATAAATTATACGAACATATTTGCTTGCTGCTACGATTTTACAAATACCCAATATCGTACTTTACATAAGGTTTTTGCATTCCCACTTCCTGATTCACTTTACCAGACAGACGAAAAAAAATACAGAGTTACAAAACCTGCACCGATAGCCATGGTGTGCTAAATGCTAAGTACGGTTGGCTTATTTCAGGAACACAATTAGCAGCAAGCCATACCCGTCGGGCCCAGTTCGGGCGGTGGTTACATAATTGATCGAAGCGTGTCATTTCCTACTGTTTTCCCTGCAAGTTAAGTGTACACGCGGGTGCGTACACTCACGGGTAATTAAAACATTTAAAATCAAAATACTCCATATATTCTACTCCAAACACACCTGTACATAATTATATAAAAATTAAATCTAAATAATTTACCTATACCTAAAATAAATACACAAATAAAATCTTTCATGGTTCCTCTTAAACTATGTAATTTTAGAATTAAGTAGTTTTCTCTTTCGCATACTTGTAACCGACGGTTAATTAATGTTGTAAAATAGTTTGGTTCTACTAGCCCTTAGCATGCATTCATCACAATGTTGCATTAGTTGCTGCCGTTTACCATACTTTGTGCGTTTACCCTGTTTTCTGACGAGATTATGTTCGGTCACTTTGCATGTTACCCTCTCTTACCTAGATTTAAGTGAATAATGTATTTTTTCTGACGAGATTATGTTCGGTCACTTTGCATGTTACCCTCTCTTACCTAGATTTAAGTGAATAATGTATTTTTTCTCAGTAAGTGATTTTGTAAAATCTTATGAGGAATAAATATCTTAAACCATAAACCATTTAAGATTTGCTGGTAAATTCAGAGTAATATAGACATTTTTTTTAGTGCGTACTAATTAGTAAGGCATTGATTGGTTGGATTTTAGTTGAAATTCTGATTTTAAATTCATAATTATGGTAAATCTTAGTCTGCATAAAATCTTAGTGCCCAAGTTTAAACTAATTTTAAGGCAGCACCTATTAATGGCTTGATACCTATCTCTGACATCGCCCGTGTCGTGATATAAATATTATAGAAGAACACTTAGTGTAATTAATTAAAAGAGCACGGAGTAGAAATATAATACTTTTATTTAATACAAAATATCACTGTAATCACACTAATATTATAAAGGCGAAAGTTTGTGAGTGTGTTTATGTGTATGTTTGTTACTTCTTCACGCTCAAACGGTTGGACCAATTTCGATAAATATTGGTATAATTCTGACATCCTGAATCAACACATAGGCTACTTTTTATCCAGAAAAAATGTAGTGTTCCCGTAGAATGAGTGGGTAACACTGCGCGGTGCAGCTAGTAAAACCTAAAAACTTGCAACTGTAGACCCTAAGGTCAAATAAATGATCACTAACTTTTCACTGTATTAGTTATAAGCGCCCGTATGTCGCCGCTTTAATAAGAACTTCCAGTTGGCTTTAGACGCGCCTTTTCCTGATTCCTCACAACCGGTCACTTATACCGGAATACCGGAAAATGAGCTGGGAAATGAGAGTGAAAATGTCGACACTATAAGGCCCCCTGGTACCTGTCTGATTACCACTAAATAACGTAAGTATATTAGAAATGTGAATCACATACGTCGTTTCAACTTTCAGCGAATTGGTCTTCTCGGTCCTATGTCCTAGGTATTCCTTGCGACCTTCTGCCTGTGACAGTAAGGAGTATAATCGCTAAAGTATCGAAGTGTAGTGCCGAGTTAGCACATGGGCAAGTTTTTGTGCTATGTCGTCATTATAACTCTGGGGTCCTTCCTGGTCATTACCATCAACGAGACTTATACCGTATCTATTACTTTTAATTTACAATAATGTTATTGCGTGCGGTAAGCTTAATACTATTTATGTACATGTATTTTATTTAAATTTTAGTACAGTTGTTTATGTGAGGAATTATTTTACCGAGTTCTGTTTTGCTTTTAATGAATGCAGTTAGTTTCATTGACTTGATGAAAATGGGTTTCGTTGGATGCATAACGTCTTACTCACAAAACGTTTTCTTTGCAAACGGGCCCTTGGGCAAAATTCACAAAACGTCATTTTTATAATAACGTCTTATCTTTCTCGCAAAGTATTCCTTCTGCTTAAAAGCTCCTTTTGCTTAATGTCCCAACTGTAATAAATACCTTTTCACAAGATGTCCAGTTTGCAAAATGCACCATTAGCAAAATGTCGCGAATGCAAAATGCTTGTACAGAACAATTAGGCCTCTTCTCATTAGACGGGCCTACACATAATGCGCTTAACAATTTTCTTGCCATTGACCGTTACTACTGACGAAAGTACATAAAATATTATACATAATTACGTATTTGCGAACATAGCTGAAAAGTGACGAATGTGTCCGGAATCAATAAATAGTACCTAAGCATAGTCAGCTGCCTAGCAGAATTAAACGTTGACGAAAAGCCGAAACAGATTTGAACACGACTTTATCGTGACCAAGTTAAATCCTCATTTGAACGAATTAGCTTAGTCTGCATATTTTTTTCTTTATCATAGTCGGGTTAAAGTATTCTATATAACGCGCCACGCAGCTGCATCGCGCTGCTTACATTTTTGCTGACCCGACCTAAATCCCTGGGCCCCTCCCTATTGAAAACTGGTTGGTTGTGTATAATCTATACTATTTTGTAATAGTATAGATTATGAAAAATAAAGTAATGACACATTTTACGAAAGGTACATTTTGCGAATGGCGACGAAGGTTTGACGTGTGTAAGGGACATTCTACGAAAGAAATGTAATTTATTTGAAGGAACCTTTTGAGGGAAATATTGCGAAAAAGGCAAATGGGCATTCGGCGATATGTGCCTAAATCAGTTAAGATTATAACTTTAATAAACCTTCTCATAAGACCCTTAATAATTAAAAGTACCTAATACTTTTTGAACGACTCAAGATCTTCTTCGTATTAGGTGGACAAATGCGAGTGTCCGTCCTGTCGGAACCACACCTCGACTACGTTGCCATTTCATCCGTGTGGAAGAAAAAAACACATAATAAACCACTTTGAACACACGTGTGCAAAGCTGTTGGATTGACATGGCATGATTATTAAATACTCTAGTAATATCACTGATGCGTGCGCTATCATTGTGGATAATACACATTGAAAATGACGGTTTACTCTCAGTTATGTGTGAGGAATGGCCGTACATGAATCACCATTGAGGTGATCGCACCGAGTCCCTAAAGAAGGACTACATATGAATACATGGTGGGCCGTCCCTGGCACATATACGTAAAGTCGTAATCTTCAATACTATTAATAATACTGTAATATTTAATACTATTAGTAATGCCTCACGAATATTATATTAAAAGTAAAAGTACAACCTCTTGCAGCTTGGCAAGAGGTTATGGGGAGGTAGCTATTCGACCAGTCCAGGATACTTGAGGTTTCAATACTCACAATACTCAAACAAACTAATTTTTATAAATATTTATAGATTCTTCGTCATTGGAACGTAAATGTCGTATCAAGGTTCACTCTCGTTTTCTGCAGACAAGCTATTAAACTGGTACTTCATTTCATTTCATAGTTTATAAACCGATAATTGTCGCTTATTTACATTTCCATTAACAAGTACGCTGAACGGGATCAGCATTTTACATTCATTTAAACGTAATCTAACTTTCTCTTTCCCTATCAGTGAGATAAGGAAAACGTCGCCGTTTAAGCTTTTTCCATAGAGTTACAAGAAGAAAGTCAATCAAGCATGAGAGATTGTAATTTTTCACGTTTGTCCTGCACCTTACAAGTGAAGTACTCTAAGACATTTATGAGTGACGCCGCCGTACCTATTACATGCCCCGCCTATGTACCGTAATAGCATTGA
Organism: Apotomis turbidana; assembly: GCA_905147355.2. Lineage (NCBI taxonomy): Eukaryota > Metazoa > Arthropoda > Insecta > Lepidoptera > Tortricidae > Apotomis > Apotomis turbidana. Next base: position 15,535,453 of record LR990295.1, on the reverse strand, counting down.
ATAAGATGGAGTATGTACGAGTAACTACCGGATTTGTTGTAAGGTTGGAATCCCACCATAATGTGTATTCCTTTGTGTTGGGTGTTTCACCCTACCCTATAATTCATTTATGTATCCAATGGCAGCTACAAAGTGCCATCTGTACATTTAATTAGGTAGATTGCAATAGGTTACGTTTAGGTTTAATTATCTCATTTATTTTGTTCTCTGTTTTATAATGATATTGTTGAAGTGGATTTAAAGAGACAGAATAAAACAAAAAGGTTTTTCCTTGTGATTCTCGCAAAGGCCACCCGAGAATTGTATTTTATTAGTGGTTAGTGTCAAATATGACACAATTGGTGGTGGGGCGTGGCGACGCGACCAACCTACAGTGATGGAATAGACTGTAGTGTTTTGAACAGCGAGATGCGAACTCAAGCACCATGGTGCGTGCCTCTGCGTAGGCGATGAACTGCGGTATGCGGCGCGTAGCAAGCCTCTCACGATCGTGACATTCGTGACTATCGAATGATTGAAGTTCCATGGCATTAGGCATTAAACGTATCCTGCTGTGCCAAAAGTGACGTTTTCTGAAACACATTTGGCCTTAAAACTTTTCTTCAACCGTTTACTATAGTGGTAAATATGTGGCGTGACTAATTACGAATATATTATTACTATTTTATGCGCTCGATAGCGTGTTGTAATTTTGACAGTAGATACAAATGTATCAAATATTTATCAGGTTACCAAACCTTAAAATTACTTAATATACATAATTTAAGGTTTTTATTACTATAGATTTAAAATGCTTTACTGACACCCAACGTCGATTCCAACACAAGTGTTTTTTTTAGTAAATATAACTTGACAATTATTTGCAATACGAATCCGTGTGCAAATATTTTGCAAAGTTATTTACGAAGGAGAATACAGGTTATTTAATTTTTCCACTGATGTGTCGATATAAAACTGTCGCTTTTAGAAAGGTCGATCAAATGAATGAACTAAAGAAAAATTATGTTCTTTTTAGAGTTAAAATCGGGACCCTATTAGGTACTAAAGACTCCACTGTCCCTCCGCCTGTCTGACTGTTACCAGGCTGTATCTCATGAACCGTTATAGCTAGGCAGTAGAAATTTTCACAGATGATGTATTTTTGTGGCAGCGTGGGTCAGCCCCCGACTAGATGGACGGATGACTTCGTGAGGGTAGTGGGGAATCATTGGATGCGGTCTGCACAGGATTGCACTTTGTGGCGAGTCATGGGGGAGGCCTATGTTCAGCAGTGGACGTCTGTGGCTGATAGATAGATGTATTTCTGTTGCCGCTATAAAAAAAAATACTAAGAACAGAACAAGATAAATATTTCAGTGGGGCTCATTTGTATCCGGCGTCAGACATACTAGGAGCAAAGTTAACCCGGCCAGTTAAGATGGGATAAGTTTTTGTACGGAACCCTTGGTGCGCGAGTCAGACTCGCACTTGGCCGGGTTTTTTAATAGTATCATTTCAATAACTATTATGACGAAATTAATTTTTATTACTTAATCTTAGGGCTTTGAAGTGGACATTGATGAGTTATTCAATCCAGGGGCTCCATTAATTTTTGAGATATCTCCGATATATCGCCATTTTTCACTTTGACGTGACAGATGGGGAGATGTGGCGATGTCCTCAGAGGATCGCAACTTCGCCGACCCGGCCCAATTGGGCCCAAGTAACACACATAGTCTGTATAACACCTGAATAAGTTATGTCAATTTCTCTTAAAGCTGAATACATTACCTGTATAAGTGCTGTATGAGACCTTCTTGGCACAAATTATTCAGCCCTAAGTTCACATTGCTGCTTAAAAGCTGCTTAAGAGCAATTTAACGGTGGAATAAAGGGTAACAGGAGTTATAAGGGCTGAATACCAGCTGACTAAGAGTGCACTAGTTACCTTTTATTCAGAATTTTATTCACATGTGCACCTTTATAAATATTTTAAGCATACATAGGCTGCCGCTGAGCTGTATTATGAGAAACTATTTTTATTAAACATTGCCAAACAGTAACATAACTGGTTCAATTCAACGCATATGGTGACTTTATTGTGTTGTGTCATGTGTTACAAGTTACAATAGTTATTTGTTATGCAAGGCTGCAAAGTTGTTATTTGGCGCGAGTGTTGAAATTGAAAGCTGAGCGTAGCGAGGCTTTCAAGACACGAGAAGCTAAATAATTTTGCAGCCATGCGGAACACACAACTTTTCACCTCACTACAGCGAGGAAAATGCAAGATTCAACAAAAACAATTAAAACATAAAAATAATCATATTTAATTTTGCCTTCTATTTAAAACACATCAAATTTAAAACATAATACACTCAAATCCTTATCCAAACCAAATAAATATGAGAGAAGCACACATATTAAAAATTAAAAGTAATATGGCCGTAATTTGTATTATCGTCGTGTATATTTTATCGTTGAGTTTTTCTTAAGCACAAATTATATTTGTATTTGAAACTACTTGACACATTCGTTGTGAATGTGGGAGAATGGCATTCTGGGAAGGATTAGTTGGCCACTCGGAAGTATTTTCCATAACACTTGCTTTGGAAGTTATTGGACGATGGGATCCGAACAAGATTATTTCGGCTTTATCTTCTTTGAAAACGCCAATAGTTTCGGTAAATTACTTATCGTCTCCAAATATTTATAACAAATCCTTTTTCGTTTGAATGCAGGCTTTTAGCATTGAATAAATACTCCAAATTGGGCTTAACTTTCTTGATTTCGATATTTTCTATAAAGTAAGACAACACACAGAAAAAAAATACGTTATTTACGTGAATTGTGAAAACTTCCAACTTTTTAATTAGTAATTTTTTTCTCGGGTGCGTTCAGAAATTACACTCTAATGTTCCAACTTTTATAACAAATAAATATTAAAATTTGTGTTGTATTTAATATATTTACTAGTCAAAATATGTAAATGAAACTGAAATACTAATAATAATATTAATATATATAAACATATTCAACATAAAATAAAGTGCAGAAAAAATAAAAAACTTAAAAATCTGTAACCAGAAACCAGCTAGGTTTCTGGACGTGATATTGTAGGTGTATTTATTTTAAAAGAAGTATTCAAACGTACATATGATTTTAGCCGGCCTGACCAGATCGCCCTTTATTAGCGTGCGTTGATTGGTTATTAGAAGATTTATCGACTGATGAAAGTGATGAATCAGTCACGCGTTGAAGGAGTCTTAAATATAAAAACGTTACATGCACCACAGAGAATCAAAATCGTCGTGTTCGAAATTCAAATGATTTTTGCACGCTAGCGGATAAAATGGACTTTTGCACGCAGACTTCGCCCTATAAACGGAGGTTTTCTGAGCGAGTGAGGTGAAAAGTATTTTTATTGATTTAAACATAAATATTAGGTTAAAAGTTATAACAATGATTTTAGGTAGTAAACATTACTTCTTTCGGTTTAGTATTCACGCCTAAAACTTTTAAAACGAAAAAAATAATACGATAATTTCTAAATTCACAATATAAAATGGTGGCTTGATGCTAAACAGCGATGTGAACCATTATACATTCAAATTCTTGCTAAGGGCTATTTTGTAGGTCACTTGTGTTCTGCTTATTAGCAAAAAACTGTGTAAAATTCAACACGTGAACTGTAATCAGCTATAACCTGTTTCGTTAATGTTTAATAGTTCGCATGCTCGGTATTTAGCCCTGCCGTGAACATTAAAACAGGTCTTATATAACAATTTAGGAATTCACATTTAAGCCACTTGGATACTTTAGTGCAATACAAATGATTAGTTGTTATATTACTTTAGTGGAGCTAAAATCCGTTTCTCAGCCATCAACAGATAAATAAACTGATTTAAGTAAGTACCACATTTACTTCATTTACTGCACAAAGGTACACCTACTCATTTATTCAGACAAAGTCTGATGAAAGTTACTTTCATTAACTACTATTAAGTAACAAAAGGTATACCGGTACATTATAATGTACCTTTAAAGAGCAATTAGGCATCTAGTGAATGTTTAATCAGCCCCTCATCTCAGCATCTCTGTTTGGCCCTATGGTTGACTGGTAGAGAATGCCATTAGGCATTAAGTTCGCCATTTGTACTGACTTTTGTTTTGTGCAATAAAGTTAAAATAAATAAATATGCAGACTATATCAACGGCAGTATAAAGGTTGGTTAGCGGTAAATATGGTCAGCATTACGCAGTATAATAAACCACATTTCATCCATTATACGCCTATTGACTGTATAAAAGTTCACTTGTGGTACCTTAAAAAGTCAGCGGAATAGTAGTTCACACATGCCTCGCTATACCGCTGTCAGCAAAAAATTACCCAATAAACAGCCCTTATTCAGGCAAAAGGTCTCAATCCCGGTTAAAGCTGAATAGAAGCGATATAATGATGCTTTTGTGGACATAATGCAGCTGTTAATCAGACTTAAGCTGAATAAAAATTACTGAATGCTACTATGCAGCTGAAAGTGGAAAAAGCTGAATAGAAGCGATATAAATGATACATTTTTAGGACATAATGCAGCTGTTAATCAGACTTAATCTGAATAAAAAGTACTGAATGCTATTATTCAGCTGAAAGTCCACCAGCGAACTCTTATTAGAGTCTTATTACACCAAGAGCTCTAAAATAGTCCGAATGTGAATAGTTATACAGCAACTTGTGTTACTTGGGGGTTGCATTCAGTTTGCGTCTCCTTCGTATGTGAAGGCATAGATATCAGGCGCATTACTTAACTTGACCGGGTAGTACTTGAAATTAGACGGCAGGATCAGGATTATTATATATGTAGATAGAAGATAACTGCGCCAACCTCTAGTTGAAAATTAGTAGTTCCTACATTTCTCGGCCATTACTCCAAGTCAATTATCAACCTACAAGTTGCCCATCAATTATCAAGACAATGGTTACATAACAACAATGCAGGAGGCATTCCATCGTGATACCTACAGTGCAAATTTCCCTCTATACTCCCTCATACATTCAAAAGGGCTTAAATTGACGTGAGTTCAATAAAACAAATGTCTTTTTGGCTTGGTTATCGTTCCACTCGTCTGATATGCACTCTGTACTTCCTAGTAGTTCTATAGGGTAAAGGATTTGTATAAGTTAAACTTTAAAGCCAATAGGAAGTATAGTTGAGGACAATTATATGTTAAAATTTTATCGACGGGGTTGGGTGTGTACACATATAGTTTATAGTACAGTACAGACACGAATAGTATAAATAACAAATAAATAAACTTTTAAAATAAATATACTTACTTATAAAAATATAAAAAAATATACTTTTTCTACCGACTGTACACACCTTTAGTTTACAGCTACTTCCTGGAATATAAACATGTCAAAAAATCTGTAAAACGTGAAATAGAGGTCGATAATCCTTGAGGCCAATTGAGATTTTCTATTATGATCTTATCTCTCAAGGATTCTGAGGAAAATTATCTTTTGCAGAGTGTTATTCAATCTTGTGAATTTTGTTTGCATTTATACTGGTACCATTAAAATCAAAAATTCTGATTATTGTCGCTGCCTTAATTAGTGTTTTTTAAATAAATGCAAATGGACAGATGGCTACTGTGCGGCTCGCGGTATTTATAGTAAATCCATCTTGTTTTAAATACCAGTTCTCCATCATTTCAAATTTTTGATTTAGTAAAACATTTATAGAAACATTGTTATGTTATCATGGATTCAGGAACTCTATAGTAGTCGCACCGGCAGGGCTAGCATATCTTGTCACGACTTGGCTTGTCGCGTCACTCAGCAATGCCTATCCTGCTCGCACGGTATTTAAAGGACAGGCAGTATTTGTCGCGCGACAACCAGACGCGACATTTGTGGCAGAGGTGCAGTACTGTAGTCGTACCGTTATTACTGCTAAATTCTATTACACATAGCTTTGTGCGTCATCTCAGTACATTTTAATCGAATTCAGGTTATAAAATACACTAAGTTGACAGATGTCACACGCAGAAAACTATATGGAATTACAATACTGTGCAAATTACAATGTGCTTGACAATATTTACAACGCGCGGCGAGTGAAATGGAACTTGCAGTCAGCGGAGCGACCCCGACCACAGAAAGCGCTTGACTCCCGCTTGGTGTTCATCCTAATGATTAGCGTGATTTTCTGTTACATACATTCAATATTAATTTCTAATTAGTCGATCATATATTAAGTTAAGTGGTTAATAAATAAAACTAGCCTAATCGTAACTTCGCTCGTCTCTATACTAAAACCCACTAATTATCTAATAAATAATGCTTGGATCAGGGGTCAGATACAGAAGTCAGTACTGCTATTTCAAAGACCATACGTAGTAGGTATCATACAACTCGGAAGTAAGTAATAAATAAATAAATAAATAATAATAAATAAATATCGGACAACCTCACACAAATCAATCTAGTCCCACAGTAAGCTCTAGTAGGCTTGTGTTATGGACACTAGACGACAATAAACATACTTAGGTATATAGATAAATACATACTTGAATACAAATAACATCCATGACCCAGGCACAAATATTCGAGTTCATCACACAAATATTTGCCCTTGTCGGGATTCGAACCCAGGACCGTCGGCTCAGTAGGCAGTTGCTGATACCCACTGCGTCAACCGCGTCGTCAGAAGTTAATTATTACTGTATGTTATGCTCACACGGATAATGCCCGTGTCGGTCTCGGACTGCTGCGGGACTTTGATGGTTGCGTTTATCAAGCGATAAATAAATGGTGAATCGCACTAAGACTCAGATCATAACAAATAGCACGAAACGTAGGGTCGAGGTAGATGGGCACGTTATGTACTATGTCAACGAGTATATTTACTTGGGCCAGATAGTCTCTTTCAGCAACAGGCAGGATAAGGAAGTCGAGAGACGAGTTGCAAACGCCTGGAAGAGCTACTGGTCCATGAAGGACCTTATGAAGGGAACCCTCCCACTAACACTCAAGCGCAAACTCGTTGACATGTGTATTCTGCCCACCCTAACCTACGGTGCTCAGACATGGTCACTCACAGGAAGTCAAAAGTCCAAACTGAAGGTCTACCAAAGGGCTATGGAGCGCAGCATTTTAGGTGTTAAAATGACGGATTGAGTCTGGAATACCACGCTGCGCTCTAAAACGCGTATTGCTGACGTTGGAGAAAAAACTGCCACGTTAAAGTGGGACTGGGCAGGTCACGTATGCCGCATGCACCCTGATAGATGGGCTAATCGAGCCACGAAGTGGGTGCCGGATGATGGGCGGCGACGACGTGGCAGGCCGAGACGGAGATGGCGGGACAACCTGGACACGTTCCTAAATAATTGGACAGAAATAGCACCGAACAGGGAGTTGTGGAAATCGCCCTTGCCCAGCAGGGGGACACAAACACAGGCAAAAAAGAAAGATAAAGCATCTGCTACTTTTCGACAAGAATGCAAGTGACGTCACAATTACCGGAAGGGTACACACGATGCGCATCGTCCCTCTCTGTACCTCTTATCACACCGGTAGCATTTTTATAGGAACACCAGCTGCGCCCCGCGGTGCTACCGCGATTTATAACACTACTCCAAACCGGATTTAATCAAAACTGAACCAGCCATTTGAGCGAGAAGAAGTAAGAAACATAGGTTCAAACACTCACAAACTTTCGCCTTTTAAAAGGTATTATAATGTCATATTGTAAAAAAAAAATCAACAATTAAAATAATATGTGAATAATAAATAAAACCCGTGGTCACCGCCGATCTTTGACCCTATGGCTGATTCAGAAGCTGCACTCTAGTTGATTATTTAACATAAGGAAGGTGGAAAGGCATCCGAGAGAGATGGCATAGGTGCGGTACAGGGTACCATTGCTCTTGCTGGGGGTAACTCACACGGATAGTGTTACCGACTGTGGTGTTCAAACTTTGATAAAAAACAGTGCCAAGACCACGAACCGTCATCAGAAGATTAAGTCTTTCTCATGTATTTTTTCGCTTTGCAAATATTGTTTCAGATGATGGTTAAAGTCATGTTACTGTTTTGATTTTTTTTTATCCGAAAGACACTTCTGAGTTTGATTTTCGCTTTCGTTTTAAATTGGATTGACGACTTATGCGCTGCTGTTAATTGTGTATTTTTTGGGTGGAGGCCTATGTTCAGTAGTGGAAGTAAGTTCCATCTATTTTGATTCTCGTATTAGTAAGTTCCATCTATTTTGATGCTGGTATTAAGTATACAATTCGATTACCTTAGCTATAAACAGTCTTAACTGGCGGCGTAATGTACATTTCACCCGAAATGTACGAGTACCTATGGGAATTGACAATGCATGCTACTATATTTTCCGTACTATGTATATCGGAATATCGTTGTATCCTTACGCTAAAACGGCTGAATGGATTTCGTGAATTTTTAGTAGGTATAAGGACAGCCGCACTTCCTAATGTGATGATGATCATGTCACCTCCACGGGTTAAACTCGTAGTACGTCTACGACAGCGGGTGTAGGTATGTTTCGCAAGTAAGAGAGATACTTTCTACCCAAAGAATGTAAATAAAATAAAAAAGGATATTGTGAACACATTCTCTCTCTGCTCTAAAAAAAAAATCGTAAATAGTGCCTACTGTGGGACGCTACGTGCGTCAGCACTTTTGCCGCCTCGTACCTTGGTCGCACGACCAGATCTGCAGGCGCAGCTGCTGAGGTAGCTGCCTGTAGGAAGCGGGACAAGTACTCTGTCATCATCATCATCATCATCTCAGCCATAGGACGTCCACTGCTGAACATAGGCCTCCGCTTTGGACTTCCATATATACCGGTTGGAAGCGACCTGCATCCAGCGCCTTCCGGCGACCTTTATAAGGTCATCTGTCCATCTTGTAGGTGGACGTCCTACGCTGCGCTTGCTGGTCCGAGGTCTCCACTCGAGCACTTTTCGGCCCCACCCTGTACTTACCAGTAATTATATATTTCCCGTTCGCTGTGGAGACGACTGGTTGTTGGGGGTCCGAAGCGAGAGCTTTCATCGCGGAGATCGGGCGGCGTTTACGCGAAAGAGGTCTAGACCCTCGTTCCGGGTCATTCCTGGTGCAAAGGTTGTCCATCGCGATTCAGCGCGGTAATGCGGCGAGCGTCATGGGAACCTTCGTGCCGGGAATGACACGGGGCGGGTTATTCGACTAGTGCCTAAGTTAATGAATGGTACATAAGGGATAAATGTATTTATTTATTTTAAAATCGTGATTATGTTATTGACTGTATTTGTTATAAGTAAGAACTTTTTTCGTAAATTTATGAAACACGTCTAATTTTTTTATATGTGTACACACCACAATTTTTATATTAAACTATTGATACAAAGATCAAAGCTCAAAGAAAAATTTAAATGCATAATCTGGTGGAAGAGACCGGGAGTCGAACCCTCAGGACTGCCGGTCCAGCGCGTTACCTTCCGCCGCCCTAAAATTGGACATTCGTTACAAGTCGGTTTTAAAACTGCAACTGCACACTTTGAGCACCACCCGCAGTCTGCAAGTGTGCACCTCTTGCACATGCACCGGCCGCACACCATCTTGCTCTCACGCTCCGCTACCCCCGTATATAAACCCGGTTCGCACTAGCCTTGAACTTCATTCCTAGCCGTTCCCTTGCCCTAAGTTCTCGTGGAGTGAAAATATGTGATTTGACTTTTTGGGAGAGTGTTGGTGTTTTATGTGAAGATGAAGGCCGTACTGCAATCGGTGAGGACTGTGGTTATGACACTGGATGGAGTTCGGAAAATTGGGCATGATAATTCGTATTCATATCTATTGCATATCACGTAAAGAGAACATTATATTTTCATCAATTCATTTCATCATGAGAAAGAAAACATAACATATTGATGTCTTCTTTCTCATGATGATAAATGAAAATATTTTTTCAACAGTATACTATGTATCGAATACCAAAAAATCACTACTACAGTATCAACATAAGATACATCATCATTATTACAACATAGGAAAACAAAAATGTTAGAAAATGTCTATTCTACGCTATGGTCAAAAGTATTTGAAATTATGACTCTGATAATTTCTTGTGTGAATTCATAAGATTATTGAGGTTAATTATATTAATTAGTAAATTTTTATATGGAAAGTTATGAGCGGTAAAATAACAATGCAATTGTAGCAATGTTTTTCGCCAGTCGCCACGCGTCGCATCCAATGTTTTCTATTTTTTTGTTTATTAGCGAACAATGTCCAACTTTTTTAACTCCATGTATTTTACTATGTAAGTTTATTGTTTATCTATATTTCAATTAGTGTATCCCATAAACTACCATGTAATAATATAGATTAGAAATTATTATTTTTTTAAAACAAGTATTAACAAGAAGAAAAATTCAACGATTTCAATTCTGCAGTTAGAAAATTACAATGTATTTAGAGTCACTTAGTAATAGGTTAATATTATTATTCCGTTAAACTATATGAATATCTTCTTCTTCGTCTTCTCATAAATAACAACATTCCCTAAAATAAAACAATAAAGTAACATTGCTCTATTTCTTAAGATACATATAAGTCACAGAATATCGATTCATATCTCTTCTTAAAACCACAGAAATTTCTATTCTACAGCATATATAATTATCTATGTAGGTATGTATTGCATAGTATAATTATGCACGGTAATGGTCAACGTGACAAATATACCTTATGTATCTCAAAAGAGAATAACATTAATTCATCTACTCTATCGATCGAAGAGCATCGATAGTAACGAGATCAAATTTATAAACTGGGAAGAATTAAATTGGCATCAGTGAATATACTAGTAATAGACAAATTGACCATACACTAGACTATGTTTGACCACAGTTCTTTTTTTATTAGCTGATCAACTACTGGTGCATATTATGGTATGTTAAAGATGCATTCGTCTTATAAAGTCAAGAGAAAAAGAAACGGAAAGTGGAAGGCATTCTTAATACCATATTATTCAACTAGTTCTAGACTCGACAACTAATGGTAAATTACAATCTCGATCTTTACGACGACGAGGTTGCAGTGCACCTCCCTACTGCCGATGGTCCTGGGTTCGAATCCTGGCAAGGACAAATATACAATACAATACAATACAATAATTCTTTATTGCACACCAACAAGAAAAATGTTACAATTGAAACCTTAATTTATAAATGGTAGACAATAGGCGGACAATAGGTAGACAATATTTGTGTGATAAACTCGAATATTTGTTCCTTGGTCCTGAATGTTATCTAATCTATATTTATGTATTTACATATTATGTCATCGGCTAGTACCCATAGTGCAAGCATTGCTTAGTTTCGGACTAGGTCGATTTGTGTAGGATTGACCCTTAATATTTTTTATTTTTAAATACAACCACGATGCGGGTAGAAAATATGAAAACAATAGGTTCAATACATCAAGAAAAGATTGTCTTTCTACCAGCGATATAGACTTCACAAAGGTTTAGATCTAGATATCCGTAGGGTTGACCTTTGACTGCGTATCGACTCTGACGATCAAACACTACGTTTACTTTATACTGCAAATGACCTTTACGTTTGTCCCTTAAATTTTCACCGACTTTGGTAGGTTCAAATAAACATTTTCAACCTTTTCACAGATAATTTGGGTAATACCATAATTGGGAGAGGTATTCATATCATATTCTTCCCCGAAAGTATACGTTATTTATTAATCACGACTAGTTATTAATCTTCAACTATACGACGTAAAAACAAAAATAATCGTAGATTCAGAATCTGAATCCAAATATCGTATAGATAAAATGTAATATAAATATACATATGTATCTCTGAAAAACTTAATGTTATATCAATTGAAAGTTAAGAAATAATTAAATTATCGGTTTTGTTATCTCCTTGATTCGTTTTAAATCTTAAGTTAGGTTTTTTACAATAAAGTTATATCAAAAGTAAAATACAATAAATAAATTACAAAATATATAAACACATTATAAAGAACCTAACCTAGGGTAATCGTAGATTCAGAATCTTGATCCAAATATCGTATACTATCGGTAAAAAATGTAAATTTATTGTAATAATAAATACCTTAATGAAAAACTAAATGTTATATAAATTAAAAGTTAGAAAATAATTAAATTATGGGTTTTGTTATTATTATTACGGAAGGAAATTCCGTAAAAATATAAACTGGACAATGACAATATAGTGGGAAGTAAAACAAAGATCAGATATGAACACGGAACTAAAAAGATTGCTATGTGACACCATAAAACAATAACTGTAATAACAGGATGCTATTGCACAATTATATATTATTATTCGTTTACATATATATACATAGAAATACAACCTCAACAATAGTAATTCTGTTCGTAATTAAGCTACAGTTTTCGTAACATAAATAGATTTAAATAAAAAAATAAAATATCTTGTAAAGTGCAAGTTAGCATTTTCTTTTAAGTTGTATTGACGATGATAATCACGTACTTAAACCATAAATAGTGGATTAAGATGATATTTGAATAACAGCTCAAACCAAGCCCGACATTGGATATCTTCAATATTTCTAGAGAAAATTCTCAGGTAATTTTATGAACATTAGTATTTATCAAAAGAGAAAACAACGGCCTTACGCTTCCTACAACTTCTCAATAGCAGCGTAATGCTCTGTAATACTAAGTTACCGGCCTAGAGTGACAAGCGGCTATTAAAGTCATTACGCTTCAGTACAATGACCTCTATAAATTACTGATTGCAGACATTGAATTAAACCTCATCGATTAGTAATACACTCGTAAGTCTTGTAACTATCCATCAAGTGTCATTACTGAACCTTAATCGAATCAATCGAGTAAAAACAACTCAAGTCGCTGTAGAATCAATATTAGCTTGAGCTGTTTTTGAACCTGGTGATTCAATGGCTGTCATGTGTGCTTAGAAGTGTTAAGGCGTAATCGTCTAATGATTTGTTATAATTTTATTCTGATGTATCTCGTACAATTATGTTGTATTTAACGCAGTAATGCTGATGATATCTACGAATGTTATATGCTTCGTAAATCACAATGAGATGATTTGTAGGTACATTTTCTTTTTTTAATTGAATCTGCTTACGAATTTGGCCGTTTTCAATCTTATTTATAAATATAAGTTATATCATAAGTTACAACAAGATAATATGCGTAGCTATAAGTACAGATACAGTAGAGAAAATGTTTTCCCTTCGTATTTTGTCGGGCATGCTTGTTTTTGTATTCCAGTTCGTCACACAAATATTTGCCCTGGCCGGGATCCAAACCCAGAACCGCCGGCTCAGTAGCATGTATCTAACTTTTTACAAGAGTTGTATCAAATTAAATGAAAACTATCTCCATTCTTGGCATGGATCGCAATCATAGCGACGGTCAGTGTAATTTCCCTTCTAAGTTACTTAATACCCACTTTACAAACCTGTATAAATTAGCGATATACGGCCGTCGTCCGGGTACAGGATATTATGCTCTCGCAGTTCCTACCTGCTAATTGCACTTGTTTTCTTCCTCTTTCCCCTTCGTGGGTTACGTGCATTACTCACCACATTATAGCTCTAGTGCATAAACATAAACATTAACCATCTGCGCACACGTCAGCGTGTGACAGTTATTAGTAGGAGGATGAAACTTCATGGATGCATCATTACTATTGCATTTTTGTACATTCTTTATTACCTAGGCGAAGTTGGTTCTGCTTTCAATGCTTCACTACTGTTAGTAACACAAATAAAGCTAGCAGTAAAGATAATTAACATTAGTCTACACCAATGCATCATGCTTGGCACTGAAACACCCAAACACTATTGATCATTAAGGATCAAGATCATTCAAGAATCTCATTATACGAGTAAATAGTAAGTGTTTGGCCAATAAGAAGTCAATCCTGACCCCTTTCAGCTCAGCACGTTTTATACTCTCAAACAAATTTAAGGGTAGAGTCCAGCAAACTGTTGTCTGTACCTGACCAATCAACTTGGGGCGAAGTGCAGCGACGTCTCCTCAACTTAAGAACGTACAATCTCGGTAGAATAAATTGCATCCTCGCGTCTCCTTCCTCGGGGGAGGCTCAGCTTGTGTACAGTCTAGTTAAGCATTTAATCAAAATAAGGAATGGTTAGAATATGAGAGAACTTTACCGCTCCGGAGACAAAAAGTAAATCCTAACCATCAGTTCATTTTATAACGTACCTATCGCGTACATGCTTACTTGTCTCCTCCTGGCCAGTACGAGCAGTATGGATTACTTAGTTAAGGCCATCATCAAGATTCATTAACTCAAAGTGGTGCGCAACTTAGTAACTATATTATTTTTGCATCATGTAATATTACAAAGTTTGAGACTCGAGAGGTCTACTTTGACAAGATGAACCTTCAGAGCCCATACAACATATGATTTACCTTCCAAATCGCCTGATTAACAATAACCAGCTGTAATTTCTTGTTGATCGTGTTTAATCGATATTCCGAAATAGCATTTTGCACAAGTGTATGAAGTTAAGAGCTTTAAAGTAGTACCACAGCAGTCATTAACCAAGCCCTACTCTGTCATTGACTATGTAGACAGTGCGTAACTCGGTATGACGATGTTTACTATTACCGCACGCTCGTAACATTGACTCTTCTATTACCGTAATACAATACCGTTATTACTTATTACGTCTGTTGCGTGGTTAAGTGGCTTGACATTTTTATATCTGATTAATTTCAGAATTACAATCAAATAGCGAATAATACGGAAAAAGATAAATTCCCGTCATTTAATGTCACGTAAAGAAAACAATAGACGAATTATGTAAGCGATTAATGTAATTTTGGAAAGTAAAGCTGATAAATTAGCGTACCTACGTTCCCAAACAGTTACTTTGTGAGTCATTATTATTTCATAATTTGTTATGTTGACGTAATGTTGGCGGCTCAAATAAACCTGTACATATTGTTTTGTCAACGGTGTTATAATAATGCTCTGTTCTCTCCAGTGATTCACTGGCAGCGAAAAGAAATTGAAATCATTGTCCCTATTAGGATAGCTACAATACAATACAATACATCAATTCTTTATTGCACACCAACAAGAAAAAGGTTACAATTGAAACCTTAATTTATAAATGGTAGACAATAGGCGGTCTTATCGCTAAAGAGCGATCTCTTCCAGACAACCTTTGGGTAGAAGAATGATCAAAAATAAACAATGAAAGAGTAGGTGGTGAGATAAAAAATTAAGCAACATAAATAACATAAAATATAAGTCATAAACATACTTAAATAAATATATATAACGATAAAGATACATATATACAAATAGTATACATATATAATATAGGCAAAAATACACATATAAACAAGAAAAATAATAAATACAACACAGCTGATATCCAACTTAGCTAGGAAAATTACCAATAGCACACAATAAGCTATGGGAGCGACAAGTAGTGATCTTTTAATTTAATCTTAAAAACAGATAGTGATTTAGCCTTCTTCAGATCCAATGGAAGAGAATTCCACAATAGAATGGCTTTAACTGTAAAAGAATTCGAATAAAATTTAGACTTTGCTGCCGGAACAGAGAGTAAATAAATCAAAATTAGTATCTCATAGGCAGAACTTTAGTAAAAAGAAAACCAAGGAGCGTCTAATAATTCTAAGATTACATCTCATTTTATCTGGACTTAATTTACAAGAACGTATTTTTTTTCTACTAACGTGATACCTATATTTACTACGTTGTGTAGTATCCTGCAAAAAATTGCTAAGTACTAAATCAAAATATTTTTACACAAGTTCCACACATCGCAAAACCACTCAAGACAATTGCAAAAACCTGCCAATTCGCAACATCCGCTAACCTCATACCTATAACTATGGTACACCCACCGGAACCGCAACTGCCAAGTTCCAGGCCATCGATTACGCAAGGCAATCCCATAGTTTTCCCTTTCTGTTATCCCACGTTCCGTTCCTTCAATGTCAAAGGCCAAGTCATTTCGTAGGCCTAAATTTACATTTACAAGAATGCCTTTTGTTTTCAAAAACACACAGTTAACACACATACATATTATATTTTATGTAGTGTCCTAAAAAAGTAGTGTATATAAGTTGTATCCTATCTCAACAAAAAAAAAATACTTTCACAGAAATGAAAATTAGGCAAAACGTTACAGAAGGGACACAAAAATTAGTGTTTCAGATAGGTAACCAATATCAATTAAGTACCTAAGTCAAAATGTTTCACCCCGCACAACCTCAACGCAAATCAAGACTAGGGGGCCTATGATGGTTGCTTTTATAACGCGATAAATAAGTGACCAAACAGATGCTTTGTCACTTACTTATTTATCACGTGATAAAAGACCATGTTAGGCGCGCAGACCGGAAGCGCAAAATGCTACATCTATTCGACTACAGGTCCTCGATTACGTAAAACAATCCAACCCATAATTTAGTTTCCCTTTCCGCTATTCCCACGTTAGCCAATGTCAAAGACCTTAAGGTAGCTGAAAGCGAGTCGGAAGGACTTTCGCTGCTGCGCATCTGGAGAAACGTGACCGGTAAAGGGCAGAGAAACATCCCGCGTCCCTGTCATGTGACCTATGACTTGAATAATGGATGCTGTCGTGAGCTAAGTTGTTACTCCGCCTTTAAGGGAAGATGGGAGATAGCTTTGTTATGTTATGTTACTAGCTGCTGGGCTATTAAATAATAGGTAGGTGGATAGGTAGCGAAAGTTGTGTCTTAACTGTTTTATATCATTCTGTCATACTTATAGTAAAGTTAATAATCATCGCGCCTATTATATTACCCATGTGAGTTAACATGTTATTGAATATTATTTAAATAGATAAGTGGATTGGTTCTTTTTTTTTTATAACAAGTTCGTAATGGCATATTTAAAGGTAATAGTATATTTAACATACCTAAGGGCAGTGAATTAGTAAATGTTCCAGATCGCAGAGGTTGTTTGTTTTTTTTTTGCAAATTTTTCCATTGCATAATTGTTAAGTATACATATTTATGGCATATAAGGTCCTCTAACAATTTCTTTTTTTTTTTTTTTGTTAAACTTTTTGCCAAAAATATCGACAATGTGTTAAAACATAAAATGTTATAGGTATATAATTATGCAAGCAATTATATATGACTTCCGTAGCTCTAGTATTTCTCCTACACTAACCTAGTATTTTGCAAGTTTACTATTTCGGAAATGATTAACATATTTAGAACGAGCTTCATCAAATCTGAATAGTTATGTGTTACACCCAATCCGGTTGCTCTAGGCTAGATGTCACAATAAAAACGAGTTTGTTTCGTATTCTTTCTCTCGGTTGCTTGTAAACCATCTTGAATTAATCGAACATTAGCGACGTTTCACTCAGTATTTTTTTCCATCCTTATTTCTAACTTCTTTACATAATTGTCGAATTATGATAGTCAATCTAACGAATAGCGTAGATCCAAAATGGAGATGGTAATAGCGTAGGGCAATATTATTGCAAACATTAAGGTAAGGCTTCAATTAATAACATTATTATAATGTACGTTAGGGTGTTGCTTAAAAATTAACTTTCAAAAAGTCATTGTCTCACCCCGCCATTATGTTCTAGTACCCTGATTAACGGATGCTAGTTTTTTTTCTTAAATCAATTTTAGAGGTCGCTACCGCTTGATAATGTTTTGGAAAAAACATAATTTAGGTTTCAATATGACAAGCTTGGCAGTCATTTTATATTTATTTTACTTCTATAACGTTTGTCGATTGCTTGCGAACCCCCCTTGATCGATACACACCCCTCGCCCCCCGGCAGGCCGCGTTAAGATAAGCAATCGGTATAGTTTAGAGTGCACTGCACCCTAATGCGAAAAAATCTACTTTAGTGTCATAAAAATTGAAATTTTAATTTTCTTTTACTTAATTATCATAATTTTAATTAATTTTAATAAGAATGTATGTAAATTATATTTGTTTATTTGAACATGTTTTTATTGTTTTTCCAAAACTTTGACAGCTGGTAGAGACCCCTAAAATTGGTTTAAAAAAAAAGCAAGAAAACTAGCATCCGTTAATAGGGGTCGTAGAACAAAATGGGGGGGTGAGACTTTAAGATTTCAGTTTTTTTCCTTTTTTCGCCATATAAGCAACACCCTAATGTACGTAATATTAAATAAAAAGACTTGGTACTATTTAATAAAGAACTCTACTCGTCGAAATATTTGTGGCTGTATCTAGCGAAACACTTCAGTGTTTCGGAGACTTAGCATTAGAGTGTATGAACGACTGAATGTAACAGCGTCAAAGAACGTCTAAGAAACGTAATACATATATATATACCTACGTATTAGGTACCCCTACAGCTGCATCACCAGATGGTGTTAGTGCACTTTCCCTTTTCCTTAACTATTATTCCCGAATTGTGTTATTTTCCAACTCGCGATTTTCTCCAAACCAAAAACAAGAACGATTTTTTAAAGGTAACGTACTCGTACCTTTCATAAAAGTTCTGAAAACTTATGGTCCTCGTCAGACAACATTGTGCCTCTGATAAATGACATCTTACAACATTTTACAACCTAAAATGGAGTTTTTGATTATAAAATGTACTTAGATAAAACATGTCACCGGCACGATGCTATCTGACGAGGCTGTAGTTGGCGGAAAAGAACCGCGGATAAAAAAACTGTTTAGGAAACAAAACTAGCCGATTTGTCAGTGCTACTCTCGACAGACACAAAAACAGCGAATGCTTAGAGAGTATCGAAATGCATCTTTCGTAGCCTCTTACATTCGCACCCTCTGCCTAGCAGTCTAGCATGCTCCTGTCTAAACATATCCTACTTCAAGATGTTTTCATTTCATTAGGCATGCCGTCTCTAAGGTTGTCAAACCATCACTAGTACCTACTTGCACCTCACTCCCATTAGCTCCGGTCACACTCTGTTAAAAAGGTCATTGGAATTTGCATGTACGTTGAACCGTACCGAATGAGAAATCGGGAATTAATACACACGCGGGAATTAATGTCACCGTTGCATTTCCGATATACCTCCCGGTACAGCAGTGGAGCTTTTTCCACCTTAAAACTACGATATTAAGAGAGAAAATCATTGGAGTCGTAAATTACTGATACATTTGTCGCTTGAGGTCTAGTCTAGTCTGCCAGGTGTTATACGCTAAACACTCAAACATTTCGTTTAATTTTCAACCGTATTAAATAGATAGACGATTAGAAATTATCTGATTTAAAAGTAAAACAGTGGGATAGAGTAATATGTCATTATGAAAGAGCTAATTAATTGGTCAGATATGGTGATCAGGTGATATATTTGGAGTGCTTATTTCTTTGGCGGCTAAGCTTTATGAATGTCTAATGAATATAAATTAGCGTGTCCAAATATGGTAAATACGATAATTTTGTAACCCTCCATAGTTCTAACCGTTTATAAATAAAATTTTAGAAGGTATTTTATATAGGAATACTCTGTACATTTAGAGTTTACTGAGGTAAATATTGTTCGATAAAATTAAAGTGTCAGTTTCAACTGTCATTATAAGCGTATCAGCGCATTTGTTTACACAGCCGATTGACGTCATGAGCAATATGGCGTCCACTGCGTCCAGCGGTCTCATGATATACGCATGAAAGAAAATGTAAAAATCAATGCACCCCTATGCATCCCTCTGGGGATCTCATATTATGTGGAACAGGGTTTTGCCCAGTAATGAGACACTTTAGGCTCTTAGACTTCAGTTTTTTTTTTATATGACAGGATTCTTCCCTAAATACTGACTGACTAAGAACTTAATCCTGTTGAAATACTAGGAAGGTTACTGTCACTGTGTAGGTAGTATATACTATTATGTGTAAATGATTTTTCTCAAAAATTGCATGTAATGTTGCCTTACCATCGCTAGATAGACCACAGTAAGTGGAACATACCGAAGACTTTTTAGAAGTGTCCAGTAAAGAGCGAGATTTTAAATTTGGAACCAATATTTGTCCAGTAAGTAAGTATGTAATTCCTATTACGTATCAAGATATATGAATATCGAAACACGATTTACATCGTCACCGACCTATAAAAAAACTAAGGATATGAAGGCTATGAGGTCGTATATAAATGTAAAAAGGATGCATTCCACAAATTGTTTTAATTATAAGTACAGTGCGAGAGCAAATTGTAGAAATTAAAAAGTGGCGTCCCTTTTTCATAGATTAAATAGAAAGAGACGATATTGCAGTATACACTTGCAATTTACACTAAGAGCAAATGTAAAATAAAAAGAGGTTAGTACTATTGGCAGTATAAACGTAACTCAAGATGCATATTAAAAAAAAAAAGTAGCGACAAGGTTTAGTGCGGAAGTTTGTATGGAGCGTTTAGTTCATAATTGTGCTGTGTAAAATGACAATGATATTTCGGAATTCCTTCCTTTTTTGTGTCGTTTAGAAAAAACCTCGGAGTTAAAATTGAAGGTAAGCTTTATGATATGAAAATTAGTTAGAAAATACAACAATTTATAACAAAGCTGACGAAGCCTGTTGCGGATATACTTTGTGAATTGCATGCATTATTTTTAATTGACGAAGCATGTGGTGGATTTTTGTTTGTTCATAGGTGTCGGTTTTATTATCAATAAATATCATTACCCATTTATAACAATAATTAAATTTTATCTTTAAGACTTAGATTTGTAAGACAGTGCAAATAATTAAACGCAGTATTTATAAAAAAAGAAATTAAGGCGGGATATAAATTAAAAGACAAAAATTTCAAATTTGTTTGTGTGATCTATTACAATAATTCAGCAAAAATGAGTTCAGACGAGTCTGATTCCGAATAGACGGCACTCCTCCATACTTAAAAGCGGAGGCAGAGTTAGCTAAAATAATTTTTCTCAAAAATTGCATGTAATGTTGCCTTACCATCGCTAGATAGACTACAGTAAGTGGAACATACCGAAGACTTTTTAGAAGTGTCCAGTAAACAGCGAGATTTTAAATTTGGAATCAATATTTGTCCAGTAAGTAAGTATGTAATTCCTATTACGTATCAAGATATTTGAATATCGAAACACGATTTACATCGTCACCGACCTATAAAAAAAACTAAGGATGTGAAGGCGATGAGGTCGTATATAAATGTAAAAAGGATGCATTCCACTAATTGTTTTAATTATACGTACAGTGCGACAGCAAATTGTAGAAATTAAAAAGTGGCGTCCCTTTTTCATAGATCAAATAGAAAGAGACGACATTGCAGTATACACTTGCAATTTACACTAAGAGCAAATGTAAAATAAAAAGAGGTTAGCACTATTGGCAGTATAAACGTAACTCAAGATGCATATTTAAAAAAAAAAAGTAGCGACAAGGTTTAGTGCGGAAGTTTGTATGCAGCGTTTAGTTCATAATTGTGCTGTGTAAAATGACAATGATATTTCGGAATTCCTTCCTTTTTTGTGTCGTTTAGAAAAAATCTCGGAGTTAAAATTGAAGGTAAGCTTTATGATATGAAAATTAGTTAGAAAATACAACAATGTTTTAATTTTATCTTTAAGACTTAGATTTGTAAGACAGTGCAAATAATTAAACGCAGTATTTATAAAAAAAGAAATTAAGGCGGGATTTAAATTAAAAGACAAAAATTTCAAATTTGTTTGTGTGATCTATTACAATAATTCAGCAAAAATGAGTTCAGACGAGTCTGATTCCGAATAGACTCCATACTTAAAAGCGGAGGCAGAGTTAGCTAAAATAATTTACTTCCGACTAAATCCAAGGAGATATAAAAAAATACAAGAGATTCATTAAATGGAAGGAAGAAAATCAAGTTAATAATTGGTCAGATAATGTGTGATAAGGTCAGAATATTTCAACAATCTTTCTGAGACAATCGGATGGCTACAAAGGAAAGAAATCACAAATATTCAGCAGCAAAATACAGAAAAGTTCTTAAATCAAGCTCTAGATGATAACCATTTTGGCGATGAAGGTAAATAAATTCTGCCACTATTTGATAACGATATAACTATGTCTTTATCCAAGTATAAACTCATTATTATTTTTGTTATAGGTTGTTATCATGGGAGTTAATCGTGCCTGCGACGACGAATATCACAATGTGTAATAATAAAAATGGGATATAACAAAAATATTCATTGGAAAATGGCGGAATATGAATGTCACCTAGAAAATATAATTTTAATCTAATTTTCTTGTTTAATTTTTGAGAAAAGCACTATAGTTGCTTCGACCGTAAGAGCCATCCTGGCCTCGTATTATATCCGGACCTCGCCTACGGCTCGGTCCGTCTAATTCCTACTCGGCCAGTATGGCTTGCTTACTGTACTGGTCTCTGCCGTAATGTACTATAATTGAAAGGGCAAGTTGCGAGTTATCCCTTATGCAGTTGCAGACTATGTCCTCATTAACGTGAGCGTAGGTTATGTAATGTTATGTTGTTTACATGCACAGTTATGTTTAAATTATGTGATAGATACCAATATCATACTATAAATAGGTTTTGTATACACAAAAATTATGGAGCATAATTAGCATGCCAAATTCCAAATTACCCTTTTCCTTTCTGATTAACAGTAAAAATATTTTAAGATCGTTTAGGTACTATGTAAATAGCCACGACGGTTCTCTTATTTTTCGCAGAAAATTGTTACGCCGAATATCACTTCCCAACTCCCGTTTCGCCGAATTTTATTTCGCCGACCTTTCATTTCCCAACTTATCAATTGCCAACTTATTAATTGCCAACCTCACTGTTACCAACTTAACTTTTGGTCTGTGTTTTATTACGTAAATTTTTAAAACGCCACCTTTCATGTAGCAGAATGTTTTAGTTGGCATAATATACACTTAGTTGTTTATTGTTTACCAAATGTTTTATTGAGTAGAAAAATTATTGATGTGCATTGCTTCCAATTTAAAAGTGTAGAGGTATTATTAGTAAATTATTGCTAAAAAATAAACAAAATATGTAGGTATGTGGTAAATTTACCAATTACAAACTAATATTTAAAACGAAAAATTAAAACTATTCTAAAAGTAAATTATAAATATATGTATAATATTTTTTTTTGTAATACTTTTAAGCATTTTAATATCACCTTCATGTAAGCAAGCAATCTGACGCTCCGCTATCCATAGTCATAAAACAAACCTAACCTAACCTACAGTTTTTAGGTTTTGACCCATATTCCATTTTGTCGCAGTTACTCTTGCTTGCCAGAGTTTCGGCCAACCAAAAAATATGTAAGCGTTGGTATGTATCTTTTTCTTATTTGTAACTTGCCTAATGTATGAAAAGGGAACTGTTCCATCGACGAAACGTTAATCGTCCAAAAGTTGTTCGACGAAGTGAAAGATTTGACTAATGATTAGTCTGCCAAAGGTTTAGAGGCATAATAATAATCTGCTTTGCAATAATTCTGCCAAGTGAAAAGTTGTCATACAAAAATTTGGTAATCGTTAGTTGTCAAAGTGAAAAGTCGGCGAAACGTTAGTTGGCAAATGAAATTCGGCCAAAAATAGTTCTGCGAAAAAGCAGGATACCAGCCACGACCTCTCCAAGTACTCTACCTTATTCCTTACAGGTATAAAATAAATACATATGATTAGGTATAAATTGCACGGAGAAAATCGATATTACTATAACTATAAGTGTTGCATAACCACCGCTTCAGCTAATGAGTCACAGTATAGTCAGCGGAGGCGACAACTCGCCCTTTCACCTCGCAACCCGCACGGTACACCCTGCGTTTTAAATCCCACTTTCTATCCATTATGCGAATCCGTTCACGATTCATCGCTACAATTATATTATAAATTTCATGGAGCATTGGAAATAATGTTGAATGAGCTCGTGCGAACACGTTTAATGAATTTAGGAGGCTGAGGTTAAGGATATTATTGAATCATTCCAGTGTGTTAGGAATGCGTGTTAGGTATGAAATCATAGAGTATGGTCATTACAGAAGTAGAGATAAATATTCACGAACAACCAGTGCATTTTTGTAGGAACTTTATAAAAAGTATGTAGATATATTTACGTAGATTTTAGGTAGAGTTTTGAGACGTCGAATATAGGCTGGAGAATCAACATAGGCAACAATAGCTATCCAGAAAATTTTAATAGTTAGTTACAAATCCCAAAGTGTAAATTTTTCTTAAAAACTTCGATTCGATAAGTACGATGTATATATTCCATAAATATTTATTAGTAAAAGACCAGACTGATTAATAGTCGTCAAAAAAAAATCATTATCATGAACCGTTGATTGTTTAATACGATAATTGTTTGTCATTTGGAGACATGATGACCATCTGGGGCTAATATCAACTTTTCTTCGACATAAGTCTATTTTAACGAAGTGATCTATTTACCTATAACGAAATAAAAACAAATAAAATACGAAGACATCGCTCAACAAACCTACAAATAACGTTAAGTGACAACAATATGTGTAAAGAAAACTTTTCACCGAGCTCTTATTTATATTAAGCCACTTAAAATCGCTAGAAGAAACCGACTGTAAGCTAAATTACAGTGTGTTGTTATAAATCAGCTAGTATGAGACCAGTGGAGTCACGGCTGAGGGGCCGCAGCTTGTCACTATCGTGTTACAAAATGCCAATTCCACATTCCAGGGCGTCACGCGCCGTGGTCATTCGGTTTTCCTTTTTTTTTGTATCCTGTCTGATATCCGGTACTTTTTGATAAATATCTAATTGATAAGTATTGAAGGATTCCTCCTTATCATGGTGGCATATGTCATTTTAATCGTTGTTCCAGAATTTTGAGTATGCTCAAATTACTAGGGCATTCAGAGAATGGATAATTGTTAAAAATCCTGTATGATCTGTGGGTTCAATTCCGTCTTTAATAGAAGTTCTTTACAAATACATAGCTATGTACCTAATGTTTTTATGAGAATATCATTAAAATCTTCCGTTATTTTGATAATTAATCTATATGTATGCAATTTCCATAACTAAGGGAAAAGAGACTTTATGAGTCCTATAACGTTTTTTAGAAAACTATTACGAGGCATCTCATATTGTTAACTTAGTGCCATCATAAAATGATGACCCTTAGCACAAAGTTCAACATCCACATTAAAATGACGATAAAACGATAATATATATAACGATCTTACCAATTTAATATACCCGTCAACCAGGAATGCATAAATACAAGGAGCGAAAGTGTACAACTAGTTCCTAATTGCTATCGTGGGATGCGTAAGACCCTAGCATAACCTCGGTAAAGCAAACCTGAAAGTGAAACTTAGAGGCCCAACCTTGTGAACTATCTAAAAACCAACTGTCAACGTGTAACTAATTACTTATACTAGCTATGGTCCGCTCGTCAGAACTTGTCCTGGCAACTTTCCTGGTTTATTTTATTCATAGTAAGGTTGAATTTAAATTGTATTTCGGTCTAGGTGTTTACTTGATATACTGGTTAGTCTTGAATTTGTTCGGGTCACACCGTGGGTTTTATACTCATTAAGGTCTTATGCCGTTTTTGATAACTTAGTGTTATGTAGAAAATTCACTTTCATGGTGCATTGATCTGGCTGGTATTTATTGGGTTATGTTATAGGTAGCTGTTAAATTACAGCACGTACCGAAGAATATGTTGGAAGAAGTTACCTTTAGGCACTTCGATTTAATATCAATTTAATAATGGAGTGATGGCTCGACAAAGCGAAAGTTCAAACCCTTCTTAATGCGGGCAATATTTGGAATAACTACATTATTTTTTTCTTGGTTTCAGATACGGATACTAGTCATAACCAGTTTAATCATCGAAAACGTCCGCTGTCAGGATGGGTTCAGCGATCAAGACCTACTTCGTCTTCAGCAGCTGGCAGCCAACGATGGTCAGATTGAGACAATCACCAGCTACAGTACCAACATCATTCAGAGAGACCCGAGCAGTCAATCTATGAGCTCAGTCAACGTGCAGTTTCACCTCACGGATGACGCCCAGAAAAATGAAGACTACAACAGACTAGACCGCGGAAGATCACGGAAAGTGTATCGCATTAAAAACCCCTTTCAACGCCAGTTGGAACAAGATGAACCGAAGAACGAAGTCCAACAAGACACGGACGCTGGGGCTAGCAACCAGTATGCGGCTATGCAGTACTCTCTACCACCAGAGGAGTTCCTACAGCAAATAAGAGCTGAAAATCAATATCTACAACAACAACAACAACATCAGCAGCAGCAGCAACAACAACAACAACAGCAACAGCAGCAACAACAGCAACAGCAGCAATATGTATCGACACCAGCTCCCAATTTAGGATATACCGCTACTCCGCAACCCCAATACCAGTACTCTACAATCATACCTTCTAATTACGAAAACAATCGTCCCAATCAAATACCGCAATTGGAACCGAAAATGTCTCATTCACAGTCGTACCAATCCAATAATAATCCTTTCCAGTACAACGGGCAAAACGCATACTCATTTGATGGCGTTCAAAGTACTCCATCACCACTTCCTCCGTTCTTATCGACGTCTTTACCGAGTAATCAATATGTTGGTACACCAGCTAATACGTACGTGTCTAGCTCGTCACCAGTATTTCTTTCCAGCCAGCCTAACTTACAGCAATATGTTTCCTCGCCTATCGCAGTTCAGTCCAGTTCGCTGGATTACAACAATAATAGGCAATCGTCTACAATAGGTAATCCGTTTAGTTACGAGAACAATGATTTTAACAAAAAAATGCAAATTGATCATTATGACAATTCAGCTAATGGAGTTAGATACCCAAATCCACAACAGTATCAAAATGAGTATCAAACACCAGCGCCATTGCCATCTTCATCGCCTTATCCAGATTCGGCACGTGACAACTGGCAAAATAATGTAAATTCCGGAGTTAATTCATTATCAAAATCGTTACAAGAAGTGTCTCTATCACAGTATTCAAATTCGCAATACAATAACAACCAGCAGGATGGTATATCCGACGTCAACGAAAATACTAACAGCGATACCCACCGTATTGGTAATCTTGCATCAGCTAATAATGTCTTTATGAATTTCGTACAACCCGATTATCAGGCGGTAAGTAATATGCGTAGTCGCACTAGAGATATAGAACTAGATACTGCTCAGCCCGGATACTACTCCCATGGTGACTATGGGTGGAAAATGGGGGATAAAAGGCAGCTACCTTCTCAGGATAATTATCCATCAGCTAACTATCAAAGGCATCAGGTCCTACAACCTGAAAATGCGGCAGTCAGTCAAATGTCTTTCCATATGGATACCGGGAAACAGTACAACTATGATCAGATCTCCAAATCGGCTCCAGATAATTATGAAACCCAAGAATTTGCAAAAGCCGCTGCAAAAGCTCACGAACAATTGAAACAGCAACAAATGTACGGAATTTACCAGTCAGCGTATAATAACAACAACCAAGGAAGTTCATATTACAACACTAATGATAAGAAGTCTCCACAGCCAAATCCGTACGGCAATAGTCCGCAAGATTTAATAACAGCGTCACCATTTTACTACCAAAATGGAAGAGAAAATGTAGAATCTAAATCAAAACAACCGTTTGATCACGCTAAAGCTTTAAAAAATATAGTGCCTATTGATGTGTCTAATGTCGTCTCCAATTCTGATAACGTTAAAACACCACAAAATTTTGACGGAAATAACAGATATGCCATGCAAAATTATCAGAAAGATATAAATGACCACAATTTGAAACAATATTACAAACAAATAACTGATTCATACTACAAAGACAAAAATACAGGTTATGGATACAACATCAAGAGTAAGCCCGAGGACGTCACAGACGAACTTAAGCAATTGGAACAAAATATACCATATTACGGAAAACCACAGACACAAAATCCATCGTACGGTCATGATAATAAACGTTACATTGATGGATCATCGACGGCCATAAATTACGTTCCTCAAGCGCCAAATAACTACCAAGATAATCCACAGTCATCTGCCAATAATCCAAACATACAGCGTCCTCAAAACCAAGCTCCCACCGACATAGCCAGTATATTAAAATTGAATGATGTTCCATATAAATTGACCCAGGGACTCTCTTCTGATACTCTGAGACTTCACAATAATAATTTTGATCAGACAAATTTACCATCGACACTGCCGGGTAGGCTCAATCAAAATGTGGGCAGTCATCAAATTGATGTTGGAAGCGAGATTCTCAGTAAATTAATAGCTAAACAGTCAGGTTATAATCAAAATAGACCCGATTTTGATGCTCAAACAGGAGGGTTACTATCAACAATTAATGGTTTTAGAGTAGCCAATCCATTTAACGTTGATCTGAAATTAGTTGCCGAAATGTTGAAAGGGAAAACGCCTGGTGATGATACACACCTATTGGGATTACGAGATCAGTTTGCGAAACCAGCACCAATCAAACTCGACATTGCGCAACTACAACAGCTCCTATTGAAAAATGATAATTATGGTGGTCTATCAGCAGTCAGTGATAGTCTCAACGCCTACAGTAGTCCTTACTTAGATTTTTACAATAGCGGCAGATTTCCTTACCAAGGTGTGAAGTACTCGAGAAGCCAAGAGGAGGAAGAAAGTGGCATAGTACCCATTGCAGACGCGTCAAACACACATCCTATTGGAGCTGTTATAGAGCAAGACGACTCTGTAAATGGTCGTGAGGTAGTTTCTGACGTCGATTTAACAGCTCAAGGCGACGACACAATTAATAGTTTTACAGAAGAAAGGCCCAAACGTCCCTTTAACATGGTGAATCACAGGGCAAAGGGAGACAGACAAAGGCATCCGAATTCACTTTTGCCAGGTCGTCAGTTACCAAGAAAATATCCTAAAGAAGTTGAGGAGCCCTACCCACTTCTAAAGCCTCCTCCCCCATCATCTTCAAAAAGCAGGGGCAGTCGCAGCAGGTACAATAGAAGACGACGGTTAAACAAACCTAAAATTACTCGCATATTAAGAGCGGAACCATTGTTTGAGGCCGAAGCCTCAAACGAGGAAGTGGAGACCGCAGTAACGTCACTGTTGAGACCACCAGCTCCTGTAATAGAAGCTAAATCTGATGACTTCAATGATGAGAAGGAAAGTTCATAGAGAGTATGTTTAATTAGCCTTGGTGCTCTAGCTTTAAAAAACTGTTCAACTTTATCCCTAGTATTTTCACGTAGGTATATTTCGTATTTGTAGAATGTTATTGTATGTGTAAGTTCGTATACGTTTTGTTTTTGGTTACGTTGTGTTCAGTGAATTTTGTTATGTCAATAGGAGATATTGTTTTTGATTCGGCATTTATTTACTGTAAGGTTTATTGCATATTATGTACTTTTAAGACTGAAATTAATGTATTGTAAATATTTTTCTGTTTGTTTTCAAATTCGACTGTTACATTTTAAACGATTATTTACAAAATAAAAAAGTAAGTTGTAAATATTATATTGACTAGATTTTGTTATGAATACGTTATTGTGATAAGTCGTTGTTATTTTAATCATATAAGTTTTGTACCTTGATTTCGTAAGTATTAAGTACATTGTTATTAAATAAATTATTTGTTAATTTTTTTTTTTTCGTTTTAATTATACACCCATTTCATTACAGTTTTACATCTACCGGTCCCTCTTTTCGTTGACTGATATTTACTATCCTATATTTTAAGATACATATTTATCAGAAAATCATAGGTGGGATCTCTATTGTAATTGCATGCAAGGATTAATATCTGGAGGTGGAAATCGTCTATAAATCGTAACGTGCGTGAAAATAGAACAACGCAGCAACGTCGCGTGCCCGCTTACTAAAAAGTCAGCTAATTAGATTCATGTGCTTAAATAGTGAAATGAGATGACATCATATCACGTTAAGATTCCACTTGGCTGTGAAATTTTCCTCTGATTTCACTTAAGTAACGTTAATGATCGATTACAAAGATGAACGTCCTCGAGGTTACGCAATCTATGAATAGATCGAAGACCTGGGATGGGACACGCATCGGATAGGTTTCGCTCTTTAATAAGAATAATGTAAGGCAATTAATGATAATAAGTGAGAATCCGTCAGCTTGGACATCAAACAACACTCTTAATGCCTTATTAGTTCGGCTGCTAGAACAAACAATATCAAAAGCTACTGTTTTTTTGGTATCATATTTCAACACACTCATACAGCCACAGTATAGTAAAACAATTGCGACAAAGTACTAAAATAACCAGACGACAAGAATCCAGTATGTTTTTACTGATGACAGCATCGGTGCGTCTGGTTTGCGTGTGTCTCGCTTTCTGCCCGCGTGGTCCCATACTTTTGTTACCAATCGTCTAATAAAGATTTAACGATCAAATCAAATTATGAAACGCATCGGCTTTTTTAATGAGGATTTCGAATATCTGTCGCTTCGTTTAGTGATGATGATGATGAGTGTGATGCAAATGTACGAATTAAATCGATGAGAGTTAAGATAAAGATAAATGAGCCAATTGATTTAATTATTATTACACTAACGTGAATACTGGTATTCCAATGCGTGTGACTAATTTAAAAAGAAATTACATTCATATTCGAACAAAAAAAAGATATAAGTACCTACTAGTACTAATTGAAATCATTATTTCGGATGAAAAGGAATGTAGGTGATTTAATAGACGATAAATGTTTCATGCATGAATCAGTCGGTTCCTTAGCTAGTTTTCATTTAAATACAGATTATAGAGCTCATCGCTAAAGCACACTTACAGTGCGATATGTTGAACAGAAGCAAGAGAAGAAGGCTCCCTTTTTCTCCGACATTCACTTAGCTACTTAGTGAATGACCCTGAACAAAAGAGGCCTTTCTAAGAAAAAAAGGGCCAAGTCAAGAGTACCTACTTCATACCCACGGGAATATTTGAAGAATTTGAAGGAAGGGTACCTTTGAGGTGGACCGATGACCTGGTTTGGATCGCGGGCTGAAATTGGATAAGGGCGGTGCAAGACCGATCGTTGTGGAGAACTTTGGGAGAGGCCTTTGTCCAGCAGTGGACGTCTATCGTCTGATATGATGATGATGATAATTTATTTATTCATTTATTTAGGTATTTTTTAAATCTGTTTTTTGCAGGATGTTACTAAAAACATATCCTATCGAATGTAATTTCAATTTATTACATATCATGATGCTTTGTCGGTAAAAATAATAAAAAAAAACGAATTATAGCAATTTATGAAATTTAGCCAGCGGTTTTGATAGAGTTTCATTTAAAAAAAGTATTGTAAACTAACATGGCACACAACATAAAAAGATAGTAAATTTATTGTAGTTTTCAAAAAGGTACAGCATTTTCTAATTTACGCAGCAGTTTACGAGATATTGATATTTTACACTAACAGGAGCTCATACTGCAGTTATTACATAGTATGGAACCAGAGCCCCTACTAGGCTCAGAGTTTGAATTTCGAACAAAAAATAGATTCAAATAATACACAATTTGAAATTGGAACACAATTTGAAATTCGAATTCAAGTCGGCTTTCTGATTAAAGAGTATTTTAGTAATTTTAGGACACTTCGTGAATTCGTTTGATGTTCTTTATTTAGTTTGGTTTCTTATTTTCTTAAATAGACTTGATTTACCAATAGAACTCGTGTTTGCCTTGTGATTTGGATTTTTGGTACAATTTAAATTTAACTTTGCTTTGTGCATCTTGGACTCGAGTTCTGCCTATTGATTTTAACTTCGATTTACTTTGGCTCTGTGAAGATTAATTGTAGTGCGTTTGTTACAAATATGCCAGAGAATTATACTCCTCAAGAATATGCCAACATGCATTTTGTCTATGGGGAATCTCAGGTTAACTCTTGTGCTGCAGCTAGACTCTATCGGGAAAGATATCCAAATTTAAGGCATCCGGACCATCGAGTATTTCGAAATGTTCATCTCGCATACTCACTAGGGAATGCAATACCCGGTAATTTTTGTTACCCGGGTAATTACCCGACCTTGATTTTCAAAACCCGGGTACCCGGGTAATACCCGGACTTGAACAAAAAATATAAAATATCGAGTTTTATGGTTTTTCCGGGTATTTAAGAATGAAAAGTACGTTTGATTACGATTCTTTTGAATCTTATCGCGCTACTTAGGAAAGAAGTGCACACTTTTTTCAAACATATGTTACGATTATCGAATACCCGGTTAAACTAACAGATGGCGGTGAAATTTATACGTTGTGACATGAATAAGCCACTGGGAAGGATTTTGCCAAATTAACTCTAAGTTTAGAAGAGGGGGCACGGATATCAACAAATTTATAATTGACTAATCGCTGCTACGTTACTGCCTGGGGGCAAAACGGCTCACACAACTCTCAAGAGCCCAATAGATTGCAACTCAAGTCAGGGGTATCAAGAAACTGTGATAAAACCAGAGTTCTACAGGAATGCAGTTTAATCGTCTGGAACGAGTTACTATGGCGCATAAAAAGGCCACAGAAGCCGTAGTAAAGAAACTCCAGACTTCAGAAGGGCGGCGTGCGCAATGGGTAGCGTTACAATGTCGTTTTGCGGGAACGCATGGTACTCGAGCCGGCGATGTAAAATGCCTGCCTGAAGAGGTCGGTGTTGTGGCCGAGCGTGCAGAAGCTGCGCCTGGCTGAGAATATACGAGTCCAACAAGCAAGAGGCTCAAATGTCCAAGAATTCGCCCGGGTACTGCTTCAGGTTGGAAAACGACTTCTGGAGAATCTGGAGGAAACCAACGGCCTGGTTCGATTACCAGACACGTTATGCAGGATCTTTCCGTCCGTTGAAGACCTTATATTCGGAGCGTATACGGAGACCTGAGCCAGGTGACGGGATGTGAGAACTCTTCGGTTTGTGAGAGCCATAATCATCCCGAAAAATTTTACAGGCTGCGACATTTAATGCGTGGATATTGGCGGAACTCAAAGATGAACAAGCAGCATATAATTCCATTAAAACTGTCTTGGATGAAGGCAACGTCACAACATCACCCGGGGGAGTTCCTAAACTCATTGAGCGCTTCAGGACTCCCAGTACACACATTAACCCTGGAAGTTGAGTTCCGATCATGCTTCTTCGGAATTTGTCACCTCCGAAGTTAGCAACGGAACCCGGTTACAAGTAGTGCAGATGCAGCGAAACCTCATCGAGGCGCAGATTTTGATGGGGTGCGGCGCCGGGCGGATCTGGACAGGACTACAGTCGACTATCGTATCCACCTGTTAACTTTACTTAAACTTTACGCTGCCTCCGGGGGATAGGGAGAGAAATTAGGGGTGAATTTGCCACTTACTGACAGATACCAGTTTCCACGCGGGTGGAGCCGCGGGCAAAGCTAGTAAATTACAACGCAGTAAGTTAGGGATACAGGGTTACAGCCGTAATATAAAATTTTGCCTATAAGTTATTTATGATTTCACAATTTTTTCTTAACATTTCTTATTTCGGGTAAAACCCGGTTCATGAGTTGAAAACCCGGGTTTTTACCCGACTGCAAATGTATTCGGGTACCCGCGTACCCGGGTTTTCGGGTACCCGGGTTGCATTCCCTAATACTCACAAGGCGTTTTGCCTGGCAATCGTGGTGGATTGGGAAGACCTAGAGGAGATTATGATGAAGATGTTTTACAAGAGATTCAAAACGACCCATCCACTTCGACACGGAACATTGAACGTAATTTAGGGATATCAAAATCTGTTACCAATAGAATATTACGTCGATATGGATATCATCCATACCACATACAACGTGTTCAAGCGTTGCTGCCCCGTGATTACCCACTTCGTGTTCAGTTTTGCCAGACAATGCTGCAAAAACACAGAGAGGATCCCAATTTCATAAATATGATTTTATGGTCTGATGAAAGCACTTTTAAGAGAGATGGATTTATGAACATGCACAATTTACACAGTTATGCATTAGAAAATCCTCATTTAATGAGGGAAGATCGGTCGCAGTACCAATTTAAAGTGAACCTCTGGACTGGAATATTAGATGGGAAAATAATTGGCCCATTTGAATTACCAGAAACGCTGAATGGTCCAAGTTATCTGCATTTCTTAGAGAATGAGTTGCCAAACCTTCTCGACGACGTACCTTTAGCTACGCGGAGGTCAATGTTGCTGCAGAATGATGGCTATCCAGCACATTATGCACGCGAAGTGCGACTACATTTAAACCAAACTTATCCACAGAAATGGATCGGCCGGCTGGGTCCCATTTTGTGGCCTCCTCGATCTCCAGACCTAAACCCTCTGGATTTCTATTACTGGGGTTATATTAAAGAAAAAGTTTACAATGCACCGATTAACAGTATAGCGGAGCTGAGACAACGCATTTACGCAGAGGCCCAAAACGACGTATCAAGAAGTGCACGTCACATCAGTCGAGCATTTTTAAGGAGATGCCGAGCTTGTATTCAAGTCAATGGCGGACAATTTGAACATTTAATTTAGTTACATAAAACAGGTATCGTATTTTTTTAATGTTTTTAGTTTTTTTATTCACTTAACAGATAAAAATGGCAACCAGTATTATTTTTGCATTATCTTATAAACCGCTAAATAATTAAGTCACTTCAATACCATTTTAAAAACAACTCTAAATTTGCTATCTTTTTACTTTATTTGCCAGGTTCGCTATGAACATTTCATTTTTTTTATTCTAAAATTGAATTGTGTTCCTATTCTAAATAAAGTATTCTTTAAATCGATTTTTTGTTCAAAATTCAAACTCTGAGCCTAGTAGGGGCTCTGGTACCATACTATGGAATAACTGCAGTATGAGCTCCTTTTGGTGTAAAATATCAATATCTCGTAAACTGCTGCGTAAATTAGAAAATGCTGTACCTTTTTGAAAACTACAATAAATTTACTATCTTTTTTATGTTGTGTGCCATGTTAGTTTACAATACTTTTTATAAAGGAAACTCGATCAAAACCGCTGGCTAAATTTAATAAATTGCTATAATTCGTTTTTTTTATTATTTTTACCGACAAAGCATCATGATATGTAATAAATTGAAATTACATTCGATAGGATATGTTTTTAGTAACATCCTGCAAAAAACAGATTTAAAAAATACCTAAATTTGCAGTGGTGGCATTCGACATACTGACGCAGGGCATCAAAAGTCACGAGTTTTTTTAAAATGCAAATATCTCGAAAACCATGAACTTTTTATTAAGGTCAAATTAACTTAATATGGTTGCTTATGAGCTGTTCTATCACCCCTCTTCATTTTGGCGTTGGTTTTAGGGACACCCTGTATATAAAAGAAGAAGTCCTGACTGACTCATCAACGCACAGCCGAAACTACTAATGTTAGAGAGTTCATTTTTGCACAGTAGGTTACTTTTATAACGTGGGCTAGAGATAAGAAGGGATTTTTGGAAATACCACCCCTAAGAGGGTTAAATAGGGGTGCAAAGTTTGTATGGGGGAAACTTTTTTTTGGAGCTAGAGACTTGAAACTTTGTAGAAAGATTACTTATTCAAAAACAAAAAAAGTACTTTCAGCGTTTTGGAAAATTTCACCCCTAAGGGGGTTAAAAAGGGGTGCAATGTTTATATGGGAGAAACTTTATTTTTTGAACTAGAGACTTGAAACTTTGTAGAAAGCTTACTTAATCAAATACAAAAAAAGTAATTTCAGCGTTTTGGAAAATTTCACCTCTAAGGGGGTTAAAAAGGGGTGCAAAGTTTGTATGGGGAACACCGCTAATGTTGTTTATAAAGAAGTGTAACGCTAAGGTTATCAGTTTATATTTTTTTTATTTCCTGTCTTCTACCCAATGAGTACGTCCTTTTTTTAAAACGAACTTGTACCCCCTTTTCTATGGTTGACTGTCAACAATATTTTCTTAGTGCTGTCTCTTATTAATTGTGTTCCAAACTTTATGTGTTCCTATATTTAGTGAGTTGTCTATCAGCACATTAATAATCTATACTTTATATACCTATTCTTACTCTATTTAGCTTCTTGAGAAATATAGAGAACTGTAGCACCAGAATATATTGAATCACTCTTCAAACAATCTACTAGCCTGTAGACCAAAATAGTAATCGCATCATTAAATTCACTTATGTGCATTTAGTTTTTAATGGTCACATTTTCAGCACTTTCTTTGAACACTAGCCTTTTTAATAACTGGGGTACAGCAGCAGCCTCGGGAACTCCGCCACACAACTCTTTTCGTTTAATAGCCAGGCCAGCGTGTACAAATACCAGTGCTGCCTTCTTATGAAAAGAGGTCATTATTTATTATTGTTTTGAAATAAAGTTTATTATTTACTAGCTGTGCCCCGCGGTGTTACCCGCTCATCCCACGGGAACACTAAGTTTATTCGGGATGAAAAGTATTCTATGTCCTTTCCCGGGTCTCAAACTATCTCCATACCAAATTTCATCTAAGTCGGTTCAGCGGTTTAAGCGTGAAGAGGTAACAGACAGACAGACAGACAGACAGACAGACACACTTTCGCATTTATAATATTAGTTATTTATTATTTTTGAAAGAGATACTCTTCATTAAACTGCCTCCATCTCTCGATTTCCAGTGCTGAGTTTAAGATTGTTTTAACAGCCTTACGATATTTGTCATTTTTTTTAAATCTCACTCATAATAACTAAGATCCCCATTTTCTAACTCCTAATCCATGCGTCGCTCTATATCTTGCAGAGTCATTTTTGCCAAAGATTAAAAGCATCAGGTAACTGACGGAATAAATATTAAGCATCCTGCAAACAATTCCCGTAATCTAATTGGAAAATCTTCTAAAATTCTTTAACAATTGCGTATCAGTGTCTGCCACTGTTTGAAATGTAATATGTCTAGACCATTTTAACTAAGAATAAAACTACCTATTT
Source organism: Apotomis turbidana (assembly GCA_905147355.2). NCBI lineage: Eukaryota > Metazoa > Arthropoda > Insecta > Lepidoptera > Tortricidae > Apotomis > Apotomis turbidana. The sequence goes on along the minus strand of LR990295.1, from coordinate 15,498,471 downwards.
TAATATCTTTGTCATCATCAAAAATCTACGCGGACGAAGTCGCGGGCGGCCGCTAGTTGGCCTATATATGACCAATAAGAACAAGCGATATGTCTCTGGAAAAGAAACAAAAACAATTTCTAGGTACTAGGTTGCACTGCTCTGAATTCGAGTGGCATGAGCATTATCTGTCATACTGACATAACTTCGGTTCTAAACAAATTAATACAAAAGATATGATGAACATTGATAATCTACAACTGAATAAAACCATTTCTGCATCACAACAACACAGTTAAGCAAAAACCAGCCAGGGGACAACTTAAAACGCCCCTCTAATACATTATGTCTCGGTGAGTACAACGTTCCATACATAATTTCCCTGAATGAATGAATGAATGAAAATAGTTACCTATTTCAGGCAACTGTGGCCCATAGATACATACCTTAAAACTAACATACATATCAAATACAAAATAATAAAAACATACGTAACTAAACTAGGTCACATTTTTCAACAGCTATGTGTTACGCGTGTTCGAGGTGTCAGGTAGCCGTCCACGGAAACGCCGGAACATGACACCCTTTTGCAAATGCTCTTCTTTTTAATGGTCACTGAAAAATTATTATAGGCAGCAATGACTCGTAGACGTATCTTAAGAGGATTTACCACTGCTAATTTTTACATACAAATCCAGGTCTCGTTCTCGACTATTTCCTTCTCCAAAACTTAGCTAATAGTAACGAATTTTTTGAAATCGGAATGATTTATTCTGTACTAGGGGTCTGACACACCGAGTACACAAAGGAAGATGGGCTAATGACCAATAAGAACAAGTGATATGTCTCTGGATAGCTTATTCTAAGTTTTAAAATGTTTACTATATCAGGAAGTAAATAGAGTAATCGCTGCATAAAAGAAGTGTGAGTTGAAACGTTATTATCTAGGGTTTTTCGATACTAGGTAAGTTCCTGTATCGCTTTCTTATTATTTTTTTTACACATGGATTCGAGATTTCCCGCCATACAAAAAGTCGTAGGATATGAAAAATCCTTTCCAATGATATATGGCTTATCGTTATTGCTCCCTAGGCCAGAGTTCATACAAATCAGCCCATCCTCCTTTTATAATAATAAGAGCAAAAATCAAAACGGTTGGACACATAAACTGTCCTTCCCATTCAGTGTCCAAAAGTTCGTTATAATTGGTTAAGTTCTGGAGGAGGAAATACTCAAGAACGAAAGCTCGATTTCTTCAACCCGGTTACGTAAAGTTTGAACCTAATTTGTATGCGACGCTATAGTTACCATGTGCAAACTAACGTAAACGGTCAGTATGGAAAGATGATCAGTATTCCATATTCCACCACTTAAGTTAACTCACAAACCATAGAATTAATTTAATCGCATAAATGTATTTATTTCCGACACGAGAGAGATGATCAAAACCAGTTTGCGCTCTCGATCGCGTATTGGGCCGACCTGCGCCCAATCGCGACATTTATATAAATATGATGAAAATCTCCAAAACCGCACCACACAAGCCCAGCTTGTTGTAGAAGACACAACATTCTAGGTGGCCAGCGATTAGCTAATCGACATGGCTACTTTTGTAAGTATTCAACAAAAAATATATATTAAGTCACACATTTAAAAAGCCCCTGATAACTTCGAATATGATTTGGTCCCCGACCAACTTATGTACCTAAAAGTCACTATTATGATAACCAGCCATTTATTAAATAATTATGTTTACAAAAACCTATATACATATCGAGACAGACACTCAATTCTCAAATTTATACCATCCCTTTGTTTGTACAGTGTTAAATAAAACAAATGACAAAGATGTTTGTATGCTGACAATGAAATCTTTTTGTTTTCAGAAGAAATTGGCTATGTTAGCCATCCTAGTGAGCAGCAGCCATGCAGGGTATCTTCATGGGGACAGCCACCACAGTTCCCATTCAGGGTACCACTACCCATCTGCAGGCTCATCCAGTCTCGGTGGACTCACATCTTCTTCCTCGCTGCATTCTTCATCAAGCTTCTCACCGAGCAGCTTCCCGGCCGGATCTCTACCCTCAGCAACGTATTCTGGCTCGAACAGTCATGGATCTAGCAGCCTGGGATCCAGCGGTTTTAGCAGCATTGGATCCAGCAGCCTTGGAGGATCGTCCATTGGTGGAGCTAACCTAGGTGGATCCTCCTACAGTGACCTTGGATCCTCATACAGCAACCTTGGATCCTCCTACAGCAACCTTGGATCTGTCGGAAGCAATCTAGGAAGCTCCATCAGCTCCGATATTGGCAGCTCTCTCGGATCTAGCCTCGGTAGTTCTATTGGATCTGGTATTGGTAGCTCATTTGGATCTAACATCGGCAGCTCAATCGGATCTGGATTTGGAAGTTCCCTTGGAAGCAACTCGCTGGGCGGATCATTTGGAGGAAGCAACTTCGGTGGCTCTTTGTCGGCACCCAGTTTAGATTCCGGAATTGGCAGTTCGATCCTTAGCGCTCCACCTCTACCTGCTGGGTCTGGATCTCTTTCAAGCGGACCCATCCCAGCTGTTGCAAGCGGTGACGCTCCCCCACCCGGCCCTAAGGCTCCAGTCATCACAACAATCCACGGACTTGCTAACAACAATGGTGCCCCGACCCAATACCGAGTCAGAGAGGAACCTTATCAGGTCTTCCGTGAACAAATCCACCGAGTACCTCAACCGGTGCCAGTACCCGTGCCGCAAACCGTGCAAGTTCCAGTGCCACAGCCCTACCCTGTGCAAGTGCCAGTATACAAGGACGTCCCAGTCCCCGTCGTAAAGATCCAGCAGGTTAAGGTTGATAAGCCTGTGCCTTACCCAGTTGAGAAGATTGTGAAGGTACCAGTTGAGAGAGTGGTGGAGGTTCCTGTCGAGCGTCGCGTTCCTGTTGAGAAAATCGTGAAAGTTCCCGTTGTAAAGCTGATCAAGGTGCCTTACCATGTGGTGAAGAAGTACCCGGTTCCCGTGTTCAAGACCGTCCACCACAAGGCGGTAGAATCTCATCACTCGCACGGATGGAGCAGCGGTCACGGACACGGATGGCACTCAGCCCCTGCTCACCACGACCACCACGACCATCATGACCATCACGCTCACTACGATATCCACGACCATCACGATCTCCATGACCATCATGACATCCACGATCATCACGATCTTCATGACCATCACGACCACGGGCACCACGATCTGCACGACCATGGCAGTCTTAGCTACGACCAAGGAATCGACCAGGGGCACAGTCACGGCTGGAACTAAATTAAAAATCTAATTTTCAGAGGTATTTCCGTTCACGAAGACTGAAGTACAAAGAACCTCATTTGTTATGTTAAACATGTTTTGTAAATAAGTCATCTCATAGAAAACGTTGGCTCATCGAGAGGATGCGCACTAGGGTGGTAACTAAGTCATTAATTAGGATAAAACATTTATTTTTATTCTGTAAATAAATTAGTAATATAAGGGATATTACTGTAATACAACAATTTATCCAAAGAAATCCTACTATTATTTTCTCTCCAACCATCGAATCAAAATCAAATGAATAGTGGCGTTCAAATACATATATTTATACATAATTACTACGTTATGCGTGTGATACACATATTGTAGTAAATAATTATGTGTTATGTCCCTAAATAATAAGGTTTAGGAAAAACTGATCCAGTAGTACAGACGTGAGACGATAATACAACCTCCGTCTCGTTCGGTCCGTCGTCGTGGGTAAACGTTGAGACGGTTCATTCTTTGGTTCGAAAATTACGACAACCTAGACCATAGGATTAAGCCATGCACGCTAGAATTGAGGTGAGGCACACAAATTCTTGTCATGACTGTATTTATTGACGGCAGGATTTTAAAATTCGTAGGTATTATATTTTGTTTGTACTCTAGCGAACACAACGGCAAACTGCAAGATGGGCTAGAAATTTCAAAAATAAAATTTGCAGAAAATAATATCAGCGTCAATATGCAGCAGGTTTGGTGATATAGCCACGGAGCGGGCGAAATGACGAACTTTGTAAATACATGATACATACATATACCGTTTCACTGTGTAGGTATCCTAAAGATATGTAAGTACGGTCAACATCAAAACGTAGCCAACAATTTTACTACAGGCTTTCGTCACATACTAAAATTGTCAACATCTTTGTCAGTGCATCTGGAAAGGTACCTTGTTTCAGGTATTGAGTTATGCATAGTTCCAAAAAGTAGATTAAATTTGCTATCAATACAAAAAAGAATAATGACTGTAGGTGGAACCACTATTTTTATATAATTTTTTGAATTTTCGACTTCCGAAATGCACAAGTTGAAAAAATTGCATTTAAAGTTGATATTGGCAAAAAACACACTTCTACTTCGAAGTTACATAGTGAAGGGTATAATCATAATCTTTGAACGTTAAATAATTATAATAAAGGTGAATTGTCTAAAAATACATGTTAATTATTCTGATTTCTTAGGTTGAACATGTCAGGGTGGAAGAAACACGAAAGTGTTAATTATACCCAATTCATAAAATAACGAGATTAAAACTGTTAGTTTCTCATCATAGTTACATATTCTATGGCATTTTGGGACAATTGAATGAAAGAAAACTCCATAATCATAAAGAAATTTAATAATTACCGCATTTTTAACAGTTACAAAAAAGATCACTTATAATATTAAAAAACAACAAAATAATTTGTATATTCATGCTATATCACAAGATCAAATGGTATTTAGCGTGGTGTACCACAATGGCATAATAGAAATGGTGTTAAAGCTGTTTTTTTAACAATAAAGTTTAGTGACTCGGTCGAAACTTTTGTATGGAAACGTAACTAGAGTACCTTGTCACGACATTTACTAAACTTTAGTAACTTAAACTCGAAGATCACTATTTTAGTACCTATAATGCAAGAAATATCAGTAACAAAATGTTATTTAAGATAATTATAGCGGAAATCAATGTATTCTTATTTATAAAAACTTCTGTTTTAGTCGTGTAAGACATCAAGTTTAGCATTTTACTAAACTGGGTACCTTGACACGCTAAGTCATTATCTTACATAAATGGCGTAACTAGAAAAAATAACTCAATTGTGTACATAACTGCAAATAATTTATGATTTATCAGTCTTTAAATTAAAATAAATAGTTATTTCATACAAGAGTCATGCAAGTTGAATGTTTTCTTATAAAAGAGAAAGAGTTTTAGAAATATTTTTTTTAGTTGTAAATATTCAGGAAATATAACTAATTTATCTCCCTGAATAAAAAAAACTTCTTGTGATTTTTGCCATTTCGGAAATACACCCATATTCTTATATGGTACTATGAATAAATAACATGAATAATGTATTGCTGATATCTGTTTTACACGTAAAAGATACAAGTCGTAATAGCGTTAACTGATCAGTAATATAAAAAGAAAAAGAGGACTCCTTTGTCCTATTCACCCCGCTTTTCCGCCGCACCGGGAACGAATCTGACTTCCCTCCACATCTGAAAATGATCACCGCAGAATACTCTATCTGTGGTAGAAATTTCGTGGTTGTATCCCAATGTACACAATTTCGCGACTTAGCAAAATGTACTAGAGCACGCAGGGTAAGCTTAACATCAACATTTTTTTAAGTATTTTTTTCTATGATGTGCCTAATATGTATACATTTTTAACAAGATTAAATTTTCTGTTAAGTAATATTTTTTATATTGTAAATATTCAGGATATATAACTAATTTATCGTTCTAAATAAAAAAAACTAGTTGTGATTTTTACCTTTTCGGCATTAAACCCAAATTTTTATATCAAACTATTCTTAAATAACATAAAAAATGAATAGCTGATATCAATTTTACACGAAAACGATGCCGCAAAAGCCCGAATAGCCTTAACTGTTCAGTAATAAAAAAAAAAAGGAGCACTACTTGGTCCTCTTCACCCCGCTCTCCCGCCACGCAGGGCACGAATCTGACTTCCTTCTACATCTGAAAATAATCACCGTGGAACGCTCTATGTATGGTAGAAATTTCATGCATGTAACCCGATGCGCACAATTTCGCGGCTTAGCAACTCTACTAAAAGGGCATTTTCCATCTATAGGTACTATTATCATTATCAAATTCGAAATTTGTTTTGAAGATCCGTTTTCTATAGAGAGGGGTCAAGGAAGAATTTTAACAGCGTGACGCAGTGGCGTGGTACCAGCTAGGGCATGCGATTCCAGGAAAGGTCAGACCTAACGCCAGCACTAACTACATCGCCATCTCTGTATATAAGGATTCTTTTTACACCTTCTAGTAAAATATAAATTGATAACCATAGAATATTGGGATCAATGTGTAGCACGGTTTTAGGCAGGCCGTAAATCTATTCCAGCTTATAAAAAAATCAGCGTCGGTTCAGGACCCGCTTAGTTACAATATAATAATTGTTTGTTTGGTAAACGATGTGTTTAAGAATTGCTTGACTTTTAATCCTTCCATCCCCGTTTCACCATCGGACATCCGGGTGAGGGAAGCGACTTCATCCTTATATTGTCAATGTATTACTTATTTATTCGCCAGAAGCGATAGCTTGCTTCAAATGAACTGAGATCAATCGCCGGTCAGTTTCTGAAAAAAAAATGTCTTACGCTACACAAAAATTTGGACAATGAACGATTTGGAAAACAATTTTTTTATCAGATTAAATACCAAGTTACGAACTAAATTGATGGTCGTTGGGGCCTCAAGGTCCTAGACTAGCGACTACGTATTAGGAAAGCGCAGCGTTGGTGGCCCCCGACTAGGTGGAAGGATGACCTCATGAGGGTAGCGGAGAGTCAATAGTGAGCTATAGGGGAGGCCTCTATGTTCACTTCAGCAGTGGAATGTTATTTGCTGTTATTAATAAACGGTCTGTGGCTGATAGATAAATAGGAACTAAATAATTAAATGACAAAGTACAACTATTAAAACTAGGCAAAGCGTTCTTTATAGATCTTTGCACGCAGAGAGACGAATAATTTGGAACGCCTAATGGTAACAGGCAAAATCGAAGGTAAAAGACCTCGAGAAGAAGTCCCTAAAGGTGGTCAGACCAGATATCTGAAGAGCTGTACATATCAGTCAGTGCTGCACTCCACCAAGCACCGGAACGTAACCGATGGACACAACTAGTTGACGGAATCAGGAGTCACGATCCTCAGCAGTGAGGGAACGATTAAAGAGAGATATTATGATCTTAAGAGGGACATATAGCGATATGTATATAATTACGTACAGTACAGTCGAGTTCATTTACATCTACACGCTTACAAGAACAAAAATATCTGAACACGACCCATTGTCAAGAGCATAAAATCGTGTTCAGATATTTTTGTTCTCGTAAGTGTACCTGAACTCTCAGATTAGGATTCGGGTTTGGGTGAAAACTGAGAGATTTAACTGGATTGCGTTGCGCAAACAAGACAGGTATTAAGCTCGAATCACATTCTGTCAGCTTGCACTTTGGTGCATACGTCAATTTTGATAAGTCTGACTGAAGGCAGATCTTGCAACTTAACTTTTTATCGATATCGGTCGCAGGTTCGAGTCCTGCTTACATTGTTGTAGATCACGTTACATTTTTCTTTCATAATTTACCTTTGTGTCAATATTTATTGTAATAATTATCATGTTCCCAATAAACACGATTGAAACAAGACCGGGAAGGCAATAAAGTAACACATCGCGGGGAAACAAACAATTTTCGCAACAGTTACGACACAAACGAAAACGGAAGAAATCTGATCCACCAAAGTCGGTCACTTCTCGCCATAACACACCCATCGCCGATAAATTCCTAATTCTAGTGAAATTGAATGGAAAAGCAAGAATCAAGATTATATTAAAATAACAAACTAGTCCTATAAATAATGGACTGAGTGACAATGATTGCGTCATATCTCCAAAACTGAGGGCCGTAAGTTGACGCAACAGCTCACGCTATATATCAAAACTGTATTAGTTGACATAGGGCGAATGGAAATATTTTATAGTATATTGCTAAAACGAGTTATACAAATGATTATGGTTCATTTATACTCTCTGTAAATAAAAAAAAAGGATTTTATAGTATTTTATGCAATCGTTGCACAATGAAGATTCTTAAAGTCGAGTTTAAGTTAAGGTACGAGATTTGCAGAGTAGTCATTTTATCGTTCTGAGAGCATCTAAGATAATGTATATATTATATAATAAAACTACCATAAATACAATGATACATATACTTACAAACGAGTACTATAAGTAAGATATCCTGAAAGTAAAAATCGAGTAGCTGTGAGATTATAAATCTCATTCTCCAAACGTTAAGAGGATATATCACTGCCCCTTTTCGGATACTATTAGTTTACATTAAGTTTGTCTGATAACTATGGCGTCGTATACAAATGAGGGCCAAACTTAACGTAACCGGGTTAATACTAATCGAGGTTTCGTTTTCGTCTAAGTACATTCATAGAAGACTTCTTTATCTACACCCATATTGTTAAATTCCTGTAACAATTTCAGATATTATAGGTGAGGACCTACATCGCTTAGCAGTGACCAAAAGAGATGTAATTTCATACCAGTACCGTAGCCACGGCGAGGTCATCATTACAGTATCCATTTTAAAATTGATACTGTAATGGAGTTATGGCCGCGCGAGTCACCTCATGTGTCCCTCTGCTCCGCGGACTGACTGGCAGGACTGAGTGTTTCATATCTTCATAAACGAAAATCTATGATAATGATTATGAATATGTGTGTGGATAAAGTAGTGGATGCAACTGTACATAATTAGGTCTTAAAACACTTGTATGATTCTATAACCACACTCGTATTTTAAGACCTCTCATTATGTAGCAGTTGCATAAACTACTACTAACAGACGAAATCGAAAACTCGATTTGTATGGAAAAATTAGCAGTGGTATTTCCTCTTAAGAAAATAATAATATATAGAAGTATATAGAAATACTTGTACCTAACTGGATCATTGTCAGTTCAAAAAACAAAAGTTGTCTCTTCGGTGGCCAATAGTTAACAGCGTATGTGCATAGAAGTTATGTTTTTAACACGCAAGCCCATAGAAAGGGAAACGTCGTTTATGCGAATATAATAAAATTTTGATCGGAAAACTAGGCCTGAAAGTCCTTAACTTTGTACGAGTCCACCGAAAAGACGCGAACCTAAATCTGATAATGAGCCGACTGTGTCAACTGTAGACCTCGTGATATTTTTTCGATATAGCTGATGAATTATGACTTTTTTATGTTTTCAACCCCGCATCTCCACCATTATAAAAAGTTTCAAAAAACTGAATGGACGAAAAAATGTGGATTTATAATTATTGAACCTGTATGTGAGAACAGCCGGAAATCCGGAGAGATGAACTTGAGGAAGAATTGCCGAAGCCGAAACGGAAATGCGACGTTCAGTCAGTGAACAGAATTTGAAATGTATCATAATGTACATTATGTACAGTTGATGATGATACGTAGGTAAGATAATATCGATTATGGATCTTTATACACTGCCATAAAATAATGTACCTAAATAAATAAATGTTTTATAATGTTCATCATCATCATATCAGCCGATACACGTCGACTGCTGGACAAAGGCCTTCCCTTAATTCATCCACAACAATCGGTTGCGACGCCTTCATCAAATTGCTTCCCGCGATCCTAACCAGGTCATCGGTCCATCTTGTGTGCCTTCCGACACTGCGTCCTCTGGTACGCGGTAGCTACTTAATAATCATTCTGCCTCAGAAACTTATCACGATTGTCATAAAGCAAACCTAACCTACTGAATGAACTTTGCAAAAAAAAATGTAATGTTATTTATTTCACAATTGATAAATTTTATGTTAATTAGGTACCTTAGGTACAACATTTATTAAGTTCAGTTACGGACGTTCACGGGTGAAAATAGGCCTGCTCTATAGCTCGCCAAATCACCACAGGTGCGATCATTTGCAGAAAGCATATCCTTGACATGTTTTCATTACACAACTGTAACGTGACTTGGCCCGAACATCGAATATCTGAAGAAACATTGAGAAAACCACAAACTTCTCATGACATTCAGAATTATTACGCAAAACCATAATAGCGATTTAAATCAAATCGATTCAAAAAATTCCACTCCCTAAAAAGCACATGACATCATTGACCGACCTGCAGTCTGCGACATGTTTAAATCAAGCCACTTGCATAACCTTAGGAAACACTGACCCTATTGAGGATGGATTTACATACCAACACACTTTGTGAAGCGCCAGATGTGACGTATCGGACATAACGATATCCGACCAATTAATTTATTCATGGGTGTCGCATCGCTACCAAGAATTTCAACTTGTATAAATATGAGGCATGTTGCGTTATCACATCACAAACCATCGAATTGTAGAAGAGACAACAACTTAAGTTTAGGCTGGCTTTTAAAGCGTTTAGCTAAAAGCCATGGCGTTTGTTGTAAGTTCATGATATGATACTTTGAGATTTTATCTCTATTTAGTCTACCATTTGCAATTCATCTTTAAATTACAATAAATACTTCTTTTTCAGATTAAGATTCTCTTTTTCGCTGGGTTAGTGTACGGAAGTAGAGGCGAAGCTCAGCTGAGGCACGATTCATACGCATCCTCAGCCATACACGCCCCGTCGGCTTCCTACGGGCCACCCTCGACGTCGTACGGACCTCCCTCGACGTCATACGGCACCCCTATCTCCTCTGGTAGCCTGAATTTGGCACAGAATCTGCCACCACCTCAGCCTGTTTACGGTCCGCCGGCTAATAGTTACAACGAAGGCAGCCTGATCCTGGATGAGACGCGCCCCCCAACTGCCCCTGCGCCTCCCGTGTCGACCGGATCCACCAATCTCGGCGAGCCTCGCGTCATCGGAACGTCAGTCCAAGTCGGCAGACCACAAGCCTCGGCAACTAGGTACGAGCTTCAATCTGTCGTGCAGAACGTCGTCCGTCGTATCCCGATCGAAGTCGTGCGTCATGTCCAAATTGCTGTGCCGCAACCCGTACCAGTACCCGTCCGACAGGAGGTCAGAGTACCAGTGCCACAGCCCTACCCCGTGCAGGTCGAAGTCCCAAGACAAGTGCCATACAACGTGTACCAAACGCAGAACGTTGAGGTAGAAAGAAGAGTGCCGTATGAGGTTGTGAAACAAGTGCCATTTGAGGTGATCAGAAAGGTACAAGTACCGTACGACAGGCCGTATGAAGTGATCAGAAAGATCCATGTACCAATAGAGAAGCACGTCCATGTCCCTGTGGCCATCTGGAAGCCATACCCCATTCATATCATCAAACACGTCACCCACTATAAGAAGAAGAAGTGCTGCGGCTGGTGAAAACTTCAACCATAGGATTTAATAGTTGTGATCATGCCAAATAGTCAATAGTCTTGTAAATATTTAGCGTTAAGATGTACATATACGTAATAAAGTATATTATATACAATTGTTTAGTATTTTTTGGATTTTATTACGATATTTATGACTTAGAGCTGACCGCTTTGGTAACTTACGCTCGCAAAATGAGCAACCAATAACTACTAAAGTATGGTTTATTTCTATTTTCTATTTTTTTTTAATGGCAACCGGTCACAGTTCAGCGACCATTACTGCCCATGTCTCGTTGCAAATCGCACTAGGCGACTAGATAGAGGATTGATACCACGTCGTACGGTGAGTTGAGAAAATCTTGCTTTTTGTAAAGTGATAGCGATTTACAAAAAACCACACGGACTATCGGGCCTTGACCCAGGAAGGGCTATGAACGCTTCAAGTTGAATTCTTCATTAGCTATTCACTCATACGTTAGATCACTGCACAATACGCTATCAATACTACACATTGAACAACAAAAATGAATAAATAATGAACAACGAAACTTAAACGCATGCGGCCAAGAGACATTTAATTTATTCAGAATATGTAGCCACGTTTTAACTGCATTTTAATCTAAAATAGGTACTTGCATAACTGCATAGTATAAATGGTTGAAAATCTTTGCAGCTGTTAGTTTGGTATTCCGAATAAAGAAAAACAGTGTAGGTATATAATTCATTAGTTTTCAGGGGCTACATCGAAGTTATCAAATTAAGAAAATAATAATTTTCTAAATTATTTCAGCTAGAGCTGCTTGAGTACCTAATCGGAGAACAAACTTAAAAAATCGGGTGCGCATTTTTTCACATAACGATTGATTGTCATGACGTATTGTTTGTCAAAATCGTAAGCCATAACTAAAATTACAGTATGATTAAAATCAGTTAACACTTCGGCTTTTCTCGGGTATCATCGCCTAAATCCGGAGACGGAAATGACACGAAATACATTACCGCGATTTCTTTTAGGTAGCATTCAATTTGAAGTATCATAAACGCAATGTATAGCACCTGCCAAGATGACATTACTAACCGGTAGACCTAAGAAATTTATTATGCAGAAGTGACATGAATTTGAACATTCATTATTTATTAAAGCTTTACTTGTATACAATATATGTGACTGTGTTTAGTAAAACGTCCCACTTTGTCGAATTCTATTTACGGAGTTACCCGGGCAGTTTAGTGAAATATGGCAAAACCTACCGAAAATCGGTTTTCAATAAATACTGATGGAACATACTGTAATGAAGCTATGATTATAATGTCGACGCATAAATGTCCAATTTAAGCACTTTTTTAGGGTCTCAAAGTTTAGTGCCTAGCGTCCCACTTTGTCGAATATCTGAAAAAATTAACGATATCATATTTGTGACTGTTTTAGGGAAAACTTCCTACTTTGTCGATTTGGAGATATGAGTAGTTCCTTATACTACAGAACATAAGCTATCTTATGGTGAAATAAGTATGTCTCTAGGTACTATAGTTATTTTATAAAAAATCTTCAAAGATGCAAATGTGAAAAAGGGGACAACTGAGAAAACGTTGGTTAAAGTTTGGGACGGCAAAAAACACACTTGTTATGGAGTAAAAGTGTGTTTTTAGCCATCCCAAACTTTAACCAACGTTTTCTCAGTTGTCGCTTTTTCACGTTTGCAACTTTGAGAATTAAAAAAATATATATATATAGCACCTAGAGACATAATTCTTTCACCAAAAGATAGCTTATGTTCTGTAGTATTAGGAACTACTCATAACTCCATATCGACAAAGTGGGACCTTTTCCCTAAAACTGTCACATATGAAAAAATACATATATGAGTCAATATTTTATTGTCAGTACGATATTACGTCGGATTAATAATTGATAATAATCACCAAATTGAAATTTTTTATAACCGATTCCAACCGATTTTTGTTGATATTTCATAAACTGCTTGAACTGATTTTGATAAAATTTACATGGGACCATCTTGGAAGTATAGGTATCAAATACGAAAAGAATTTTGTAAATCGGTCATATCTGTAAATTGATAACTCTATGTGAGAGATGAGGGATTCACGACAATTACCGAGGTTGGCCGAAGTGTTAACTGATTTTAATCGTACTGTACGAACTTTACAAGAGTTTTAAGAAGGTTAGGCTAGGTTTGTATTATAACAATCCTGAAAAGTTATTTGATTCAGAGAAAAGTAGAAATATTATGACTAATGATAATTATGAATAACCATTTTATGTGAGCCATCACGGACCCTACAATCGCTTTAGAAATAAAAAAAATATGTCACAATTATTTAGCTCTAAAGAAGTTCCTCTAATTTGTTTAATTTTAAATCATGTGGTGACTTAATCAAATAAATTTATTTAAATGTTTTTAAGATAACGTTACAAGATAAGATTAGATAAACCACTCTCGCTGAATAATTTAGTTAAGAAAGCGATAGTGATTCAATGATCAGTAGGCTTATGAGGGTCACGTGATTCATAATATGATAAAGCAGATGTCCAACACGCGTTAAATAAATAAATAAAAATAATATCCTGGTCGACTGCCCGGAAGCAACGGCTAACAGAGAGTTGTGGAGATCTAATCGAGAGTCATTAAAATTAAAATATATATATATGTATATATCGGACAACCTAACACAGATCGATCTAGTCCAACAATAAGCTCTGCGAGCCTATGATGGTTAAATAAGTGACAAAGTTTTTCGTCACGTTTCGACAAAATGCGAGTGTGAGTGACAGATGCTTTGTCACTTATTTATCACGTGATAAACGCAACCCAACCCCCCATAGCCCCCATAGCCCATAGCCTAGGTATGGTAGTATAGTTATACTTAGACATACTTAGATATATATATTAGATAGATATAATACAGGGTCCTCGCCAGGAATCCAAATGCTTTTAACAGCGGATTCCCGTAAAAAATGTTATATGAACCTATGTCGAAATATGATTTTTAACTTTTTTTTATAATTTCATACACAATAAATAAATTACCGTTACATCACCAGTAAAACAATACTTTGAAACGAGCTGGCAACGTTTGTTATTGTTATCTCTTTTCATTAAAAGGGGAGTCAATGTCATAAGGAAATTTTCTAGTTGGGCAATGTTTTTTTTTTAAACAGGCTTTACTTAAATATGCGATCTAAACTCCTTACTCATGAATCTTATGATTTATCTAATGGCGGCTCTACGCTCTCTTTTAATTACTTTGCTATTAAACTCCATAGATTATGATTATAATACAGACTGGTCACTAAAAATACCCCTTCAACTCGTTTTTATAACTACTTTAGACAATGACTCCAGTCATAACGACAAGCCATTGTTGTGATTGATTTTAACGGTGTAACAAATTTAATCTCATTATTACAAATAATAATTACACTAGCCATCGAAGAAATTGCGGTGTCTAGCTCAGGCAGTCAACCTTTATAACAGCTGAAGAAAAATATGTTTTTGAGTAGGTACTCCACGGTGCAAAATATCACAAGATTGGTGTAAAAACTGAAAAATATTTTGCGGATTCTAGTTCAGCTGCCACGGATTTCAATGAACTGCACGTAGCTGATACAGTGAGAAGCATACATAATTGTTAAGAATAATCATACTGCTTGTAGTGTATTAAATAAATAATTTGACTATTGATGTGTTTGTTTATTTAGGGAATTAATAACAAGATATTTATAGTAAACTTTGATCAAATAAATTAGGTGATAACAAAATGTTAATTAAATATTACATATGACCAGTAAAAACAATTCGTTTATTATTACAAACCATTTAGTTTTCAAGGCTGTAACTACATAGATAACGCAGTTCTCACAACTTAAAGCCATCGTTTTTCCACCATCAAAAGGAATATCAAAACCGGCTTCATACTGTGCAAATCTGTTGTACGAAGATTATCGTTCTAGGCGTATTTATGCTGAGATTCTACATAATTAATTTCTTAACTGAATTTTTGAAGGAAATTTGTAACGATTGACACATAAACAATAATCTTGACAGGAACGGTTTTCAATAGTCAACGTTTGTCAGATAATGTGACGGTCTCGCAACATCGCAATGATAAAGATGATTTACTCTGGAGATGTTTTAAAACATTAAATGCTAATATATATCTCGAAAACTAAGCAGAGTTCGGCTTACTTTATACGACATTTTATTTTCTACACATACTCAGGAATGCGCTGGTGAAATTATTTGGATTCATCGCGAGACACCCTGTATAAAGCTCCAAGACCCAAGAACAAAAATTCGACAAACAGGATATAAAAAAGTCCTTACTTATAATTTACAAACCTACAAACAAAATCGGTTGAGAAATGCAACGCAACCCCTAGGCGAGAAACCAGAAATCCGGACAAACGAGCATCGGATACCCAAACATGCCACATAATTTTAGGCCAAGCTGAATCGGCGACGCTTCGCTCGCTTGGTCATTGAACGCCTCGTTTATTCCGATATATCTGATGGTGACTGTACAAAATAATCGTACTATGATAGTAAGTTGGGTGTTGGGAGAATGATTTGACGCCTACTCGCGGCCTAGCTAAAAAATAAATGAAATAAATCTTTATTTCAGACGTTTTAAATACATATAAGTGTTAGTAAATCTTATTCTATATTAGTATTATGTATGTAACTTACAACGATCACTTAACCCTATACAATGCAACCCCTTTTATCTGGCTGATCCAGTACGACAGTATAAGACAGTCAAACCTATCAGCAATGACACACAGGATGCCGTTGAAGCTACCTCTGAGCCTGCTCAGCATCGAGGCGATTTTCCTGCGCATAAGCGCTGGAAAACCGTCCGTGCGGGCCAACATGAACGAGGCTACACCACCTGGGCAGTCCCAAAAGCATCCTAAATGCGTTCGAGCACCGAAAACCCCGATGTATGATAATAAGATGTATATCTTCACATAAGGTGTAGGTGAGACATAATTAGCGGACAGTTACACATCCGGCGCGCTCGCGTGGGCCGATCAGGTCAACTGAGACATTAGTATCTATTAGAAGCTCGAAGCCGAAGGCGAGGGTTTTAATGACACGAGTTTGGAATTCCTTTACCACCAGAGTCACGTACGACGTTTTTCATCACACTTTGGAGGAAATAAAACAAAAGTAATAAATAGTAGTCAATACCAAAATTACTTACCGCCCAGGGCGTAATTTACGACTTACCGCCCGGTTTCTAGGTAGGCAGGTAAACCCTTGATTTATTATGAGCAAGTGTGATGAAAATTTTATTAATAATGCTAATAAAACTCGTTTATTGAAAACCAACTTTATACCTTGGAGAGGGGTGAGGATTTCAGGAAAAATGTGAATAACAAACAATGCATCAAAGCCAACGCTTTTGTTTTTGTATTTTTGGGAATTGATGAATCAGTATCACTAACCGAGTAAAGGTTACGGTGATGTAGCGTCTGTAGAATTCGATTCCCACTGGCTTGCAATTAACAAGAGTTTTTAGTTTATACTTATTGCTCTTGAATATGGAAAAGCCTAAGGATTGCCTAATGTTTGGTATAAAGTCATTAGCAAACATTCTGAAATTATTAACTTTACCAGAGTTTTGAGAGTAAAAGCAATTAGGTTAAATTTGATTTAAAACAATCCTGAAAAGTTATGTCAGATGACAAATTATGACTACCAATTTTATGCCAGGCTATAGGACCGTACTACTACACTTACAAGCTGTTATTACTATACTTACCTATAGAATCTGTCAAGTTTGAGATACAACGCCGCTAGTGAGAGTACAATGTCGCCTACGTATCGCCTTGCCGCAATGTTGGCTGAATGAACTCACTCTCGCATTTTGTCAAAACGTGACTTACGTGACGGATGCTTTGTCACTTATTTATCGCGTGATAAAGGCAACCATCATAGGCCCGCTGGTCATCATGAGATGATCTCATTGAGATCCTTATTCAATGAGAGATATAGAAAATGCTTCTAAAACTGAATACTTATAATTACAAAATTTGGAATTCTTAGCTTCAACATGGGCTGAGATATTGTCACTATTTCCAATTAAAGCTGAATATCATGGAACCTACGGGTCCTATTACCACCAAACCTAGCTAAGAAACATCTCAACGGACGTATAAATGGGTGGATCGACTTTTTCTTGCTGTCATTCTGTCCGTGACCCAGGGGATAATAGTGATTACATTTCTAAGAAAAGTGTTGATAATTGACATTTACTAGTATTGTCAGGAGATAGTCTACATAAGAATGGGCTTATAATTATAACTGCTTAAATTACAAAGATTTTGCTGAATATAACCACGGAAAATCGTAGTTTTAAAAAAAAAATAACAAAAAAAAGAACCGACTTCAGTAAAACTAAAAAGCTGAAAATAACCCGCTCAAGTACAGATTACATTTGACTCACCCTTTGAAATCGATCCCAAACCACTCAGTTATTATATTTATATATTAAAGTTTACGTGAGGTTTGGCACCGACTTCAAAGGGTGAGTCAAATGTAATCTGTACATGAACGGGTTATTTTCAGCTTTTTAGTTTTACTGAAGTCGGTTCTTTTTTTTGTTAAAATTTTTTTTTTTCGCTTTTTAGTCTTTCATATAAAATACTTATGGCGGGGTGATCAGGGAGGTCTTGAAGGCATGCATCTCGTTTGAATTATCTCCTAACTCCTAACTGTTAAGGAGTTGTACCTTCCATCATCAGTTCAGCATGAGAAGATGATGACTACCATATGCAAATACTTAAATAGTTTTAGAAAATACATGAAAAATATTATGAGTGCCTATTAAATTTCAGGAATTCCTTCGATTCCTCATGGATCTCGTCATCCGATCTTCACCAAATTTTTATGGGACTAACCTTGAGTTGTCTATTCATGAACCTAAAAAGAATTTTCCAAATCGACTCATAAATGACGGAGTTATGAGGTAACAAACATTAAAAAAAAAAAAAAAAAACACAACCGAACTGAGAACCCCCTCCTTTTTTTGAAGTCGGTTAAAAAGTAACCCAGGGCATCACCATAGCAACGAGTGGCAGAAAATAGTTGATTGACCCAAATACATAGAACAACCATGACCCAAGCACAAATATTCGAGTTAATAAGTCATCACACAAATATTTACCCTGTCCGGGATTCGAACCCGGGACCGCCGGCTCAGTAGGCAAGTCTCTATAAACTGCGCAAACTGCGTCGTCAAATTTCTAAGTACTAAAACAAATTCAAGCTTTTTGAAATACTTCAAGGGGCGTCTAGGGCCATGCTAACATTGCTAGCTGGCGCAAAGTATAGCTAAAGATGCCTAGTTATAAATATTTCAACAATATCTTCAATATATTTTCACAGATTTTTCCCTTTCTTGCTATTTATATGTATACCATTAGGACGAATAATATTAGGTACCGAACGTCACTTTTCGACGTAATTTATATATTAATTACCTATTCAACAGATCGTCTGTGAGTGACTGAGTGTGACAATTTCTATTATATTATCATTTAAAATACATATATGTATCTAAATACTTATAGTAGGTATACTAAAATCATAGAGATTAATATGCAATTTATATACGAATATGCTTTTAAAAGGAGAAGCAGCATGTTGTTTCGGCTGAAGTTTTTAGCGAAATGAAACTTTTCGCACATGATTAAGTTAATATAACAATTTTAATTATATTCACCAACTTGATTGGTAATAAAGATTATCTCTCTTTTAATTATACGTAAAGTTAATGCTCATCAATATTAAACAGTTCTTTATGAAATAGGAAATGATGTCAACTAATGAAAATTGCGTCATAAATGCATTTATTTGTATCAATTATGTAAAATTCTTTGGATGGTTAATGTTGTTAGAATATCGATACGCACTTATCGATCAAAAATAACAAATTTCATATCATTTTTAGTCTACGAATCCATAAAATAAAACTTAGTAAATTAAGTAATGAAATGGGTGATCAGAAGTAAATTTAACTGTTTAAAAGTAAGCGGTAGTGTGAGTATATAGTTGAATATATTATTTGATGCTTTTTTGTCTAAACCCTTCCGCTCGCCAAAAGGTTTAAAGGATTTATTTATTTAGTTGAGGACTTTCTATAGATCAGTAGGCGAAAAAAGTATGACCGGTTTACTTTTTGTACACTTCACGCACAAAATAGCGTATTTAAAAACTGATGAAAGACTGAACTTTATACCTTTATGAATTTTTTGATAAATTTATGTTTCAAGCTTAAATTTACCGTACTTCTAATTCATCATTTATATATACCAGTGTTAGGGCTCCAATCTCTCCATAAACATCAGATTAGCATAAACAGTCAATTTAATTCCACCCGGTGAGTTTATCGACACCATCGCGGCACTACAACTCAAATGGAGAGCTAGTTACGATTCTCATACGGCTCTCGATTAGACAAGAGGTGTATAAAATTTGTTGTTTTGGCTAACTTCCGACAGACGCTCGGACGAGCCCCGACCGCCAGGATGACCGGCGCACACATGGTCCTCTCCGTGAGTATCCTTGGATTAAATAAATAATATAAATTGATAGACATGAAGACTCAAATTCAACCACTATAGAGAGTTAGTTTATCTACGAGGGTACGCCCTTTATTGGAGTAATTTAAGAAATAGGCCAAATGTTTATGATAATAGGCCTAGTATGAATATTAAAAAAAACCAGCCAAGTGCGAGTTGGACGAAGCGCACGAAGGGTTTCGTACCAATATCGAGCAAAAAACACGTTCTTTGTGGGGCCCCTTTTAATTTTTACTTATTTTTATTATTTGCTGTTACAGCGGTAACATACATTCTGAGAAATTTTCAACTGTCTACCTATTACGGTTCATGAGAAAATGCCCGTCGAACGAAATATCGTGGGGAAAAACCTATTTTTGTATGGGAGCCTCCCTTAATTATTTTTATTTTATCATGAATAGTATTTGTTGCTATAGCGGCAACAGAAATACATCCTAGTCTGTGATAATTTCAAATGTCTAGTCTATCACGGTTCATGAGATACAGCCTGGTGACAGACGGACAGACGGACGGACAGCGTAGGCTTCGTAATAGGGTCCCGTTTTTACCCTTTGGGTACGGAACCCAAAAATGTAATTTCTAAAATAATCTTAATTACTTTGCATTATTCAATCATTGCAGATCCAGTTCATCTTATCTGCGTTACTTCTCATCACTGTCCAAGCCAGTCTCCAAGATAAAAGACCTCAAACTTTTGACACACCACAGCCGCAGTATGCTCAAAGATACAAAGAAGTGATCATGTATCTAACTCCTACACAGATCAGGAATTACGAGGCAGGTCGCGGTCTTACCAATTTACCGCAGGCTGCTTTATCTTACGAACAGCAAAGCAAAGAACAGCAGAATGCCCAGTCATTGGCTTACGAAGCAGGTAAAATCCAACAAGGTATTCGCTCATATGCTTACGAACAAGAGAAAAACGCACAAGCCGCTCCCACCTACTTTTATGAACAGCAGAAACCTGAACCACAAACACCCATTAATGATGAGGAAGGACAAATCATTCAAAGCACTCTAGATATTCTGGAAGCCCACAAAATGAAATTCCAGAATGCGGAACAAAATAATCCTAACATTGAAATCACTAGAGCCGAGGTAGACCAATCTTCAGACATTCGACCTATTGAAGAACCAAATGCCGAAAATGAAAAACCAAATCAACCGTTTCATATTTTATTGAAGCAACAACAACAACAGCAGCAAGAAGAACCACAACAACAACAAGAGCAGCAGCACCAGCAAGAACAAAACAAATTATTAGAACAGGCTAAAAAAGAACAAGAGGATCAGGTGCCGAAAAGCTACGCCTACATACATTTCTTTACCGATCAAAAGCCGGAAAATCCTCAGAAAATTCAGATCTTCCACCCTGAACCTCATACCGTGAATCTGGAACAGGATATACGATCACAGAAAGAAAAGAACATTGAAATTCAACGCGACCCATTGCTACGTCAGAAGTATAAACTTATCCCGTATGAATATATCGCTGAACAGAACATACATGAGAAAGTCAGAGCTGACCAAATCAAACAAGAAGAGAAACAAGTCCAGCAGCAATTGTTCGTCCCTGCCCCTGAACAGCTGCAATTCATCAAAGAAAGACAAAACCAACCGAAAGAATATGAACAACAATATGCCTCGCAATTCAGCATTCCCAGTACTAACATCGAACTCGCAAAAATACTACAGGAAACACAATTGGAAAGAGAAGCAGCTAAAATTCACGCAGAAAACATTGCCAAATCTCCAGCTGTTGTTATTCATAAGGATATAAGCATTATCAAACGTCGTCTAGTCCACGTGACTAAACACGTAAATATTCCTTACTCAGCGCCATTCTTTGTTCCAGTTACAAAACAAGTGGAAGTCAAAGTGCCCCAACCGTATGCAGTACCGATTGAAATCGTACGCCCTGTGCCAATCGTTAAGACTGAAGCTGTGGAAGTAGAAAAACCTGTGCCAGAAATTGTAGAGAAAAAGGTCTATGTACCTGTAGAAAAGCCATATACTGTGGAACGTATCGTTCCTTTTGAAGTAAAGAAAGAGATTCCCGTGGAAATCCCTATTCATAAGCCTGAGAAATTCACAATTATACACCATGTCTGGAAACATTAGTTTTAGCTTGTTTAGCCCTAAGTTTATAGACTGTTTTTGATAAGGCTTATTTTATAAAGACTTAATTTTCTACTTGTGTTTTTAATAATATTTACCTTGCTTTGATCCATTTTATTCAAACGCCTGCAAGAAAGCCAGTCATTATCTTGAGATTATTGGTTTTGCTGTATCATTTTCCCTGGCGCTTACTGAATACTATACGTAGCTTCGTAATTTAATATTTACTTTGACTGTTCATATAAAACAAATCCAATAGTTTTTGCGAACACGCGCGTAATTTATATCCGATATTTCGTGTACCTGTCAATCAAACACAAATGAAACATTATACCAACCAGTACGCTACAACTTTTTCTTGATTCATACTCCTTCCGATTAATTGAATTGCTAAACACATTCGTATACAGTTTCTATCCGCAATGACACACAGGATGCCGTTGAAGCTACCTCTGAGCCTGCTCAGCATCGAGGCGATTTGCTTGCGCATAAGCGCTGTAAAACCGTTCGTGCGGGCCAACATGAACGAGGCGCTACACCACCTGGGCAGTCCCAAAAGCATCCTAAATGCGTTTGTGCACCGAAAACCGAAAACCCCGATGTATGATAATAAGTTGTATATCTTCACATAAGGTTTAGGTGAGACATAATTAGCGGACAGTAACACATCCGGCGCGCTCGCGTGGGGTGATCAGGTCAACTGAGACATTACGTAATAAGGGTGGTAAACGAGGAATTACAAACGAGTATCTATTAGAAGCCCGAAGCCGAAGGCGAGGGCTTTAATGACACGAGTTTGGAATTCCTTTACGACCAGAGTCACGTACGACGTTTTTCAACACACTTTGAAGGAAATAAAACATAAGTAATCAAACGTAGTCAATACCAAAATTACTTACCGCCCTAGGGCGTAATTTACGACTTACCGCCCGGTTTCTAGGTAGGTAGGTAGGTAAACCGTTGATTTATGAGCATGTGGCATGAAAAGATGATCTCATTGAGATCCTTATTCAATGAGAGATATAGAAAATGCTTCTAAAACTGAATACTTATAATTACAAAATTTGGAATTCTTAGCTTCAACATTGGCTGAGATATTGTCACTATTTCCAATTAAAGCTGAATATCATGGAACCTACTGGTCCTATTACCACCAAACATAGCCAAGAAACATCTCGACGGACATATAAATACCTATACATAGAACAACCATGACCCAAGCAAAAATAATCGAGTTCATCACACAAATATTTGCCCTGGCCGGGATTCGAACCCGGGACCGCCGGCTCAGTAGGCAGGTCTCTATAAACTGCGCAAACTGCGTCGTCAAATTTCTAAGTACTAAAACTAATTCAAGCTTTTTGAAATACTTCAAGGGGCGTCTAGGGTAATGCTAACATTGCTAGCTGGCGCAAAGTATAGCTAAAGATGCCTAGTTATAAATATTTCAACAATCTTTAATATATTTTCACAGATAATACCCTTTCTTGCTATTTATATACCATTATGACGAATAATATTAGGTATCGAACGTCACATTTCGACGTAATTTATAAAGGGTTCTCGCGAGGAATCCAAATACTTTTAACAGCGGATTCCTGAGGTCGTATGGAGTAAAAAAAAATATATGAACCTATGTCGAAATATAATTTTTAACTTTTTTTATATTTTCATACATAATAAATAAATTACCTTTACTTCACCAGTAAAACAATGCTTTAGAACGAGCTGGCAACGTTTGTTATTGTTATCTCTTTTCATTAAAAGGGGAGTCAATGTCATAAAGAAATTTTCTTGATGGGCAATGTTTTTTTCAAAACTTTATTTAAATATGCGATCTAAACTCCTTACTCATGAATATTATGATTTATCTAATGGCTGCACTACACACTCTTTTAATAACTTTGCTATTAAACTCCATGGATTATGATTATAATACAGACTGGCCACTAAGAAATACCCTTCGACTCGTTTCTATTATACCTACTTTTGACAATGACTCCATTCATATGACAAGTCATTGTTGTGATTGATTTTAACGGTGTTACGTATGTAGTCTCGTTATTAACTTATTACAAATAATAATTACATTAGCCATCGAATAAATTGCGGTTCCTAGCTCACGCAGTCAACCTTTATAAAAGCTGAAGAAAAATATGGTTTGAGTACTCCACGGTGTAAAATATCACAAGGATGGTGTAAAAACTGAAAAGATTTTGCGGATTCTAGTTCAGGGGCCACGAATTTCAATGAACTGCACGTAGCTGATACAGTGAGAAGCATACAGAATTGTTAAGAATAATCATACTGCTTGTAGTGTATTAAATAAATAATTTGACTATTGATGTGTTTGTTTATTTAGGGAATTAGTAACATGATAATTATTGTAAACTTTAATCAAATAAATTAGGTTATAACAAAGTATTAAATAAATTTTACATACGACCAGTAAAAAAACAATACGTTCATTATCACGAACCATTTAGTTTTCAAAGTTTTAACTAGATAACGCAGTTCTCACAGTTTAAGCCATCGTTTTTCCACCATCAAAAGGAATATCAAAACCGGCTTCATACTGTGCAAATCTGTTGTACGAAGATTATCGTTCTAGGCGTATTTATGCTGAGATTCTACATAATTAATTTCTTAACTGAATTTTTTAAGGTAATTTGTAACGATTGACACATAAACAATAATCTTGACAGGAACGGTTTTCAATTGTCAACGTTTGTCAGATAATGTGACGGTCTCGCAACATCGCAATGATAAAGATGATTTACACTGGAGATGTTTTAAAACAAAAAATGCTAATATCTCGAAAACTAAGCAGAGTACGGCTTACTTTATACGACATTTTATTTTCTACACATACTCAGGAAAGCGCTGGTGGAATTATTTTGATTCCTCGCGAAACACCCTGTATATTAATTACCTATTCAACAGATCGTCTGTGAGTGTGACTATTTCTATTATATTATCATTTAAAAAGTTCCTGTATCTAGTTAAATACTTATAGTAATACTAAAAACATAGAGATTGATATATGCAATTTAAATACGAATATGCTTTTAAAAGGAGAAGCAGCATGTTGTTTCGACTGAAGTTATTA
The DNA here is from genome assembly GCA_905147355.2 of Apotomis turbidana. Lineage (NCBI taxonomy): Eukaryota > Metazoa > Arthropoda > Insecta > Lepidoptera > Tortricidae > Apotomis > Apotomis turbidana. Next base: position 15,473,243 of record LR990295.1, on the reverse strand, counting down.
GCGAAATAAAACTTTTTCGCACATGATTAAGTTAATATAACAATCTTAATTATATTCACCAACTTATTGGTAATAAAGATTATCTCGCTTTTAATTATACGTAAAGTTAATCCTCATTAATATTAAACAGTTCTTTATGAAATGGGAAATGATGTCAACGAATGAAAATTGCGTCATAAATGCATTTATTTGTATCAATTATGTAAAATTCTTTGCATGGTTAGGTAATGTTGTTAGAATATCGATACGCACGTATCGATCAAAAATAACAAATTTCATATTATTTATTTAGTTTACGGATCCATAAAATAAAACTTAGTAAATTTATAAAATTAGTGACCAGAAAGTCAATTTTACTGTTTAAAAGTACCTAAGCGGTAGTGTGAGTATATAGTTTAATATGTATAAATATTATTCGATCCTTTTTTATATAAATTTATCCGCTCGCCAAAATGTTTAAAGGATTTGTTTATCTAGTTGAGACCATTCTGATAACATACTGTACTTTATACATATAGTAGGCGAAAAAAGTATGACCAGTTTACTTGTTGCACACGTGTTTTAAAACTGATGAAAGACTGACCTTTATGCCTTTATGAAATTTCTTATAAATTTATGTTTAAAGCTTAAATTTACCGTACTTATAATTTCATTTCTTAAATTTACCGTACTTATATTTTCATCATTAATATGTATCAGTGTTAGGGCTCCAATCTCTCCATAAACATCAGATTAGCATAAACAGTCAATTTAATTCCACCCGGTGAGTTTATCGACACCATCGCGGCACTACAACTCAAATGGAGAGCTAGTTACGATTCCCATACGGCTCTCGATTAGACAAGAGGTGTATAAAATTTGTTGTTTTGGCTAACTTCCGACAGACGCTCGGACGAGCCCCGACCGCCAGGATGACCGGCGCAGACATGGTCCTCTTCGTGAGTATCCTTGGATTAAATAAATAATATAAATTGATAGACATGAAGACTCAAATTCAACCACTATAGAGAGTTAGTTTATCTACGAGGGTACGCCCTTTATTGGAGTAATTTAAGAAATAGGCCAAATGTTTATGATAATAGGCCTAGTATGAATATTAAAAAAAAACAGCCAAGTGCGTGTTGGACGAAGCGCACGAAGGGTTTCGTACCAATATCGAGCAAAAAACACGTTCTTTGTATGGGGCCCCTTTTAATTTTTCTTATTTTTATTATTTGCTGTTACAGCGGTAACATACATTCTGAGAAATTTTCAACTGTCTACCTATTAGGTTCATGAGAAAATGCCCGTCGAACGAAATATCGTGGGGAAAAACCTATTTTTGTATGGGAGCCTCCCTTAATTATTTTTATTTTATCATGAATAGTATTTGTTGCTATAGCGGCAACAGAAATACATCCTAGTCTGTGATAATTTCAAATGTCTAGTCTATCACGGTTCATGAGATACAGCCTGGTGACAGACGGACAGACGGACGGACAGCGTAGGCTTCGTAATAGGGTCCCGTTTTTACCCTTTGGGTACGGAACCCTAAAAATTAAATATCTAAAATAATCTTAATTACAGATCCAGTTCACCTTATCTGCGTTACTTCTCATCACTGTCCAAGCCAGTCTCCAAGATAATAGACCTCAAACGTTTGACACACCACAGCCGCAGTATGCTCAAAGATACAAGGAAGTGATCATGTATCTAACTCCTACACAGATCAGGAATTACGAGGCAGGTCGCGGTCTTCCCAATTTACCGCAGGCTGCTTTATCTTACGAACAGCAAAGCAAAGAACAGCAGAATGCCCAGTCATTGGCTTACGAAGCAGGTAAAATCCAACAAGGTATTCGCTCATATGCTTACGAACAAGAGAAAAACGCAGAAGCCGCTCCCACCTACTTTTATGAACAGCAGAAACCTGAACCACAAAGACCCATTAATGATGAGGAAGGACAAATCATTCAAAGCACTCTAGATATTCTGGAAGCCCACAAAATGAAATTCCAGAATACGGAACAAAATAATCCTAACATTGAAATCACTAGAGCCGAAGTAGACCAATCTTCAGACATTCGACCTATTGAAGAACCAAATGCCGAAAATGAAAAACCAAATCAACCGTTTCATATTTTATTGAAGCAACAACAACAACAGCAGCAAGAAGAACAACAACAACAACAACAGCAGCAGCACCAGCAAGAACAAAACAAATTATTAGAACAGGCTAAAAAAGAACAAGAGGATCAGGTGCCGAAAAGCTACGCCTACATACATTTCTTTACCGATCAAAAGCCGGAAAATCCTCAGAAAATTCAGATCTTCCACCCTGAACCTCATACCGTGAATCTGGAACAGGATATACGATCACAGAAAGAAAAGAACATTGAAATTCAACGCGACCCATTGCTACGTCAGAAGTATAAACTTATCCCGTATGAATATATCGCTGAACAGAACATACATGAGAAAGTCAGAGCTGACCTAATCAAACAAGAAGAGAAACAAGTCCAGCAGCAATTGTTCGTCCCTGCCCCTGAGCAGCTGCAATTCATCAAAGAAAGACAAAACCAACCGAAAGAATATGAACAACAATATGCCTCGCAATTCAGCATTCCCAGTAACAACATCGAACTGGCAAAAATACTACAGGAAACACAATTGGAAAGAGAAGCAGCTAAAATTCACGCAGAAAACATTGCCAAATCTCCAGCTGTTGTTATTCATAAGGATATAAGCATTATCAAACGTCGTCCAGTCCACGTGACTAAACACGTAAATATTCCTTACTCAGCGCCATTCTTTGTTCCAGTTACAAAACAAGTGGAAGTCAAAGTGCCCCAACCGTATGCAGTACCGATTGAAATCGTACGCCATATCCCTGTGCCAATCGTTAAGACTGAAGCTGTAGAAGTAGAAAAACCTGTGCCATACGAAGTAGAGAAACATGTGCCAGAAATTGTAGAGAAAAAGGTCTATGTACCTGTAGAAAAGCCATATACTGTGGAACGTATCGTTCCTTTTGAAGTAAAGAAAGAGATTCCCGTGGAAATCCCTATTCATAAGCCTGAGAAATTCACAATTATACGCCATATCTGGAAACATTAGTTTTAGCTTGTTTAGCCCTAAGTTTATAGACTGTTTTTGATAAGGCTTATTTTATAAAGACTTAATTTTTCTACTTGTGTTTTAATAATATTTACCTTGCTTTGATCCATTTTATTCAAACGCCTACAAGAAAGCCAGTCAGTATCTTGAGATTATTGGTTTTGCTGTATCATTTTCACTGGCGCTTACTGAATACTATCGCTTCGTAATTTAGTTTCCGCGAACACGCGCGTAAATAATATCCGACATTGGATGTACCTGTCAATCAAACACAAATCAAACATTATACCAACCAGTACGTTACAACTTTTTCTTGATATTCATACTCCTTCCGATTAATTGAATTGCTAAACACATTCCGTATACAGTTTAATCTATTGTGTAGAAAGTTCGGTTTGCTACTTGAATACGAAATCGCATAAGGAAGTCGAGATGTCTCTCAAAATAAACATTTAAGATGTGTATTAGTCGCTTGCGCAAATAGACCGAAGCGTTTCAACCGACCCAGATTATGGGTGCTATAATTTTCGCTTGCGTCGGTGTCGCAATTTGTATAGATTTCATAAGTATGATATAATTTTTAATTTGATTGCGTTATTTAATCTAATTTCTGTATCTAATTATTATTTGGTCACACGTCTAGATAGATGGTGTTTATTTTACACTCAATTATGCATTTTGTATTTTACTTTTAAATTATGTGATGGTTATCAAAAACGTGCATTAGTAGAAGCAATTTACATTTTTGAGAGATAAAAAGATCTATTCGAGATACATTATCCTGAAGGTGTTGAAATGTAAACAATGTAATTTTGCAAATGAGTTACAATAATTGTCTACGCTGGATATCTGGGCCAATCCGTGCCCACCTGACGAATGATAAGCATGAAGGCCGAGATGGGCCAACTGTCTATATTGTGTTCTAACGTTGTTGCGTTGGGAGAAGCAGAGCGGGAAGCTCACGTTCGATAACGATTCACTGGTTCTGTAACTAAATGCCGATTTTTGCACACGTGCCAAGCTAAACAAGCATGCATGATGGAAACAGTAACCCCAGCACTCGCAGTAGTATACCATACTCAACTTCTGGCGCATAAGGTTTAAATACAAGCTTTGTTACCCCATGAACTAATATGCATACCTATAATCAAGGCTCAAGGGACTAGCCTCGAGATGAGGAAGTTGATATTTGGTTGATATAAATGGAGGGTGAAAAAGTATGAATTGTGGGTGTGGGTGTAGGTACCCTCACTTCAATTTTTTTTACTAGCTTTTTACAATATCTATAAAGGGGGGGGGGGGGTGATTTTTTTTTTCGTTGAAACACTAGTGTGTGAGGTGTCGTTGAATAGGTCTTTTAAAAATAATAGGGGTCTCCCAACATTATTTTTTGATAAAGTCAGCAGTTTTGTAAATTTTTGTTCCGAAAATAAAATGTGTCCCCCTCCCTCTAACTTTTCAACCACGGGTCGAAAAATTATGGAAAAAATCATAAAAACGAGGCTTTATAAGTACTTTCAACGAAAACTATATTGAATAAAATCGGTCAGGCCGTTTTTGAGATATTGCAAAAATTCATAATTTTCTTTAAAATGACGTAAGCGCCGCGAGGTGTCCCTACACTTCGAATGTTACACATATTGGTTAAGTGCAATACTATATTAAAACATTTCGCTCATTCTGTGTAATCGATAACTTCCAGAAGGTAATAAGTAATTACAGTTACTTTGGCGTTTACGACCTTTTTATAGAGCTTGAAATCTTTCTCGTAATATCCGTCTATTGTGAAGGATGGGCAACTACGGAACCATTCACTGAGCGTGTCCCGACATGCTCTTGGCCGGTTTTTTCTTGAGTAGGCTTATGTACCCTCATTCTAGTGAGCTATGAATTTAAATACTTAGTAACCATTGAGGTATTATAGTAAGTCATTTTTGAGACCCGTCTCGTGTCATGGTCTAAACGAGACTGATCGCCCAACTAATGCGATTTGTGATTTTGCACTAGTTGGGAGGGTGCCATTTTTTCCGTCTGATTGTGTGTCCATGAAATTATTACGTCAATGTTAGTAACATTAATAAAGATATTCCTTAATTTAAAGACAATGAACAGCTTCTTCTTAATAGCTTAGCCTATGGTTATTTGATTTATAAATTATAATCATTAGTTTTCTACCCACACATGCACTTGAATCGTCCTAGGTAATAATTTTATACTTTTCAACTATATCTTGACTTTGCGGACAGAAGAAAAAGCATTTTCACTAATTTTGTTAATTTTACATGGACGGATTATCCCGAAACCAAAGGGCTAAGAACTGTCTCAATACAGTAGAGATCTTTTAAAAACTGGCCATGTGGGAGTTGGGCTCGTGCACTGACGGTCCCGTTCCATCAACATTTTTTTTTTGTCTGACGGATATACAGCAAAGGCTTAATAAAAGGTCCCGTTAGCTCCCTTTGGGTACGGAACACTAAAAACATTCGCGGCTAAGTGGAGGTAAAAGCATTCCAATACGGATATTCGTTGCCGGCCAAATTTAGACAGTTTATTAAGCAAATGGAGCAATTTCTTCTCCAACACTTGTCTCATTTTCTTACGTAATGTTTTATTATTCTTGGTGAGCTCCGATTTGTATATTAAACGTTTAAGTTTCTTTGTTCTACATTAACAGTTTAACATGTTGTTTATGTAAACTGGAATTTATGTAGACTACTCAACTATTTGTTTTATGTAATGTGATGTTTGTTAAGACTATTTTATGGGGCGTTTTGTCTCACATTCGTCCGGCATACGAGAGGCGTATTTCAGCATGACGACCGTTAAATAATGATTTGAATATTATACTTTAGGTGGGTAGTGGGTGCTATTATCATTATATATATATGTCTCAATCATTTAATCAAACAGGTATGCTAGCTAGCTGTTATAAGCTTGATTTTCTAAGTAACTCAGTTATTTTATGTTCAATAAACGAAGTTACTAACCGTAAACAATTGATTAGTAGGTACATAATTTAGATTTGCATATTATAATTAAATTAAAAAAACGGCACATCAACCCTGGATGAAAAATAGGGGTGTGATAGTTTAACTTATGTACCCGTGTATCTGTCTGTGGCATCTAACTTCTAGATGAATGGTTTTTGTTTGAAAAGGTGGGTTACTCTTGCGTTATAATGAAGTAGATCAAATGATAAGGTAGGACAGACGGGGCATTTTATACGAAGTATAATGTCCAATTTTGTGACGAATAAAAGAGTAGTTAAAAAAAACCAACATTTTATTAATATCACAATTTCACTGAGACTCACAGGTCGCATTAAGTCATACAATTAAGTACTAACGAGTATTAAGCGCAGAAACAACTACAGTGACACACATCAATCAGTCAATCAAGCTCGGGGTCCGATTACTTTCTAACGTCTATTGCAACTTACAACTTTTCATTTCCGTTACACTTCAAATTAACTACCAAATAAATTTTGTAACATTACAAGTAACTGTTTATGTTTATCACGTGTCGAGAATTCACGGATCGCTTAATATTTTTACTACTAAATCTACATCAGGTACATTTGTCACTCAGAGTTCGAAGCTACTAACAAAGCTTAAGCCGAATCGATGCAACTAAATGCTACGATCTTAGTGTAATACAGACAAGGTATAGAATTAAATATATCAGTCGGTGGAAAGCTCCACGTTGACATGCCCTTAAGGAATCACCTATTGTTATAGCTTAGTATCCGCCGTAACCGTGTCCGCTGTCATCGGAGAGGGCATGCGCCTGCTCAGCGAAGTATCCTTCATGAGATGCGGGCTCCGCATACGCCTTCAGGCCCTCGGAAGCCTCGAAACCGCCATGATGCTCGAAACCACCGTGCTCGAGGCCACCGTGACTCTCGAGGGCAGCGTGGTGCTCGAAACCTCCATGGTGCTCCAAACCTCCATGGTGCTCCAGACCGCCATGCTCAAGGGCAGCGGCCAAATGCTCCGTGTCGAATCTGTGGTCTTCCAGCACGAGCCCATGACCGTGGTTGTGCTGGGTCTCAGGGTGGATCTGCTTCAGGTTGGCCTCATGCTTGCCCTTCTCCAATGGATGCTTCAACAAATGGCTGTGCTCTTTCTTCACGTAAACAGGAACAGGGTGGAAGTGCTCGAACTTGATCGACTGATGTGACTTGGCGTGCTCATGCTGTACATGATGATGGTGCTCTGACTCGCCGACGAGCGCGTGGTGGTCAAACTTCTCCTCGATCTGAGGTGCTTCCTCGTGAATCACGCCGGGGTAAGCGGCCACCACGGCCAGGAATCCCAGGAAAAACTGAAACAATAAAATATAGTCATTAAAATCTCTATCGCACATTTCAGGAACTATCTGCTAATTGATGCATTGAATCAAACTGTTAGAGCGCGGTAATAATAACGAAACCAGTTCTGCACGGAGAAGTGCAAGGAACCCGCGTTACATAACGTGAAAGGAAAGGCTTCGTATAAACTCGAACGTATACCGATCAGGAATATCTAACTTCATTGAATTCATGAATAACTGAATTTCGATAACTGAGTCACTAGTTCTGGTGATAATTTATGTGGAATTGATATGAATTTGGGAGATGTATTTCTCCGTTAATTTCACAACACGTTGGACCGATTTTGATTGCACGACAGTCACTGGCACTAAAATGAATACACTGTGTTACGCACGTGGTACTGCATGCTGGCTGGAGAACCTTACTATTCGAGAGGGTGGTGGGTAATGCTAGCACTTGAAATTTGCATCGCTTATATACCTGGTTTCTCTGCGGCCGTGTGTGCGTTAGTTACGTGTGCTCGAATTGTCAGGCGGTGGAACAATAGATAAGTAGAAATTGTTGGGAGATCTATGGAAAAACTGGTCGATTAACGACATTAAGAGGATTTTGCTTCCATTATCATGTAACGCCTCACTAGAGGTGTAATTGTTCGGTAACAGAATCGAAGAACGTGATTAGCATATGTAATAGCGATTATTCAAATTATAATACCTAGAAGCTTTAATTACTCGGCTTTGTTGTATTGTGTATAGTTTTTAGTGCGTATTTTAATTACAATTTGTGGTGTAATTAGGTATATATATCAGAAACTTAGAAAGTGGGAAAACTAAGAAGTTTATTGAAATTAGACCTCACTGTAAATGGAACCATGTTATTATATGTTATTAAAATACGTATTTGTTAGTATATTATAGAGTAATCATTTCATAAAGAGTAGAAGATAATAAATGAGACGTGCCCAAAAAGTACTATAATATAAACATACATAAAAATATAGGCCTATTAATTATGATTTAGAGATCATCAGTATACAGATGCTTGATTTTCAAAATTTTGTAATAGTTTTGACAAGGATATTTATTTATTTTGTGAAAATAAACTCATATCACGAGATATGTTTTTGCAGGAAATGAAAATAAGTGGTAGTTAGTTTAAGTTCCAATGATTTTTCCAACCTGTTTCTAAATAATACTTATTTATTCGTTTTAGTATTAAGATTCTTGCATCATACGAAATGTAAATTCATTATTTGGCAACAATCATTGTAATAAGATTAATTGATCATCCATATCTAACTAAACGATTTATCAAATGACTGCTAACTGTTCGTCAACTATTCAGGTCAATAAAAATACATACTTTCATGCAATTTGTTAGTTTATAAGACAATCAGCATCAAGAGTAGCAGTCAATTTTACTACGGGCTTATGTCAATACCAAGAAACCTTTAAAAACAAAGTTATGGCAGCTCGGGTTCCCAACTTATAGAGTTAGCTAGGTATACCCTTTGTTTAACGTTTAATCGACATATAATTTCATCGAAGGCATCTTCCTATGAATCCGTTAACTTTTCGTGACGTAATGAAATACTTATAGCCGGGGAATTAAGATGTCGATGACATATATACAAATACTCTCTTGACGATAAAGTAGGGCAACTTCGTTCTGGCGGTCACACGGATGTCGCATAGACTTCCTTTGCCTGCACCGCTGTAACACGCGACTCATCGAGCGTCAAAAAGTGCGACAAACGGAACGGAATCGTACGTAAGTAAGTCACCGTGTCTGCCATACAACTGCTAAAAAGAGAGCTTGCGTGGTATATACTCTACATAGATATTTCAAAGGGTCCTTATACTGCAAGTATGCGTATATACCTACGCATACTTATATTTGCACCTTACTTTATAGAAGTCGCTATATATCGCGAACTGACGACCCGATTTCATTTATTTATTTTCTATTTCAACTTGACTTGATCGAGAGGTGTATTTAGATGTCAATAAAGAGAATCAGTTCAGCCGTTGGAAGATTGAATTTTTACGTCACCCCAGGCTGTCCTGGCCAAGGCAAGACGTAAAAATTTTTTTAGGCGAAAACCAACGTGTTTTTATTTTTATCGTTTCAGAAATTACAGTGCGACCAAAAAGAGTAGAAATTAAAAAGTGGCAATACTGTAGTGTCGTTCCCGTTTTCTTAGATTGATTAGAAAGGGACGACACTACAGTATTGCCACTTTTTAATTTCTAATCTTTTTGGTCAGACTGTATATCAGACAAACTTAACTAGAAGAGAAGAACGAAAATCGTCAGAAAGTCGACCGACACGACGACGCAATGAAATTTAATTAGTGCGGCGAGGAGAGCGAGCGGTTTATGCGTGAGAACTATAACGCGGTATAGTGCATCTGCATATAGGTCGTGTATTAAATATGAACCAGTCTACTTTAAGAATAATAGGGGATTTAGAAATTAGGTGACTTTACCATGGTCTATTGATTACTATTTAACGCCTTATGATGATATAATGGTGGTGTTATATTACCCTGGCTGCATAATCCCGACACTTAGAATAAGTTCCTCTCATTGTGACGATGTCACTTCAAGCCCTTAATCGAATACGTCTGGTAGTTCAGCAGTGAGTAAATCCGCAACCCCCATTCCTTTCCATAGGAATCCGTCTGTCCCCGTTATGTTTTTCACTAAAGGTTAGGTTAGGACATCACGGATTTTGGCTCCCTCGTTATGGTCAACCTTTAATACCTAAGTACTTTGTAATTGTAGTATGTGCAGACACTCTATAGATAACGTTTAACCACAGACCATTAAGTGGTCTGTGCGTTTACCCTTCCAATTTACCTCTATCTTACCTAATATGCATACTCGTACATAACTTTTTATCGATCTATTCCTATCTATAGGTACATTAAGTACGCGGAGCCTTACGAGAATAAAACACGAGCACTGCACTCTTTGCACACCATCATAATTATTGGGTATCCTATCTCAACTCCGATAATATATTGTTTTCCATCAGTAACGTTTCGCCAAATTTTTATTTGTCTGAAAGTATTTTTTATAGGATTTTATTAACTTCGTTTTAAAGAACCCATTAGGTCAAGTTCGATTTGTTTTATAATTATTCTGTTAAATTAACAGTTTAAGAAAAAATGGCTTTCAGATAAATTAAAATTTGGCGAAACGTTACAGATGGGAAACAAAAATTAGTGTTTCAGATAGGTAACCTAATTATTGATGTACCTATTTGATGGCGGCTAACCAAAGTCACATACGCGGTTCTGTTACAAGCAAGATAGTAATCACTTGATACGATATAGACTGCCTCGACCAGTCTGTCTGAAGAAGCATTGCGCAACGGTCTCGGCGTACCCTTTCAGTACTCGATTTGACCGTAAATTATACGTCAAATACATTTGAATTAAAAAATGACTTGTGAATTGTCCATTCCAGCTAGACTACGGTTTTTACGTGATAGGCACTCACCTATGTGTCACTGTTGAAAAGTGACAAATGTTACACATATACACTAGGAGAATGCATCGACTGAGAAGTTCAGAACTGAATTTTTGAAGTGTGACTAACAGATGTAGTGAAAAATAGTTTTCCATCGTATTTTGTCGCGTAAGATCATTTTAAAAGTATTTCCATTTATTGATAGAGTTATTGATAGAGAAAACACACTAAAACGAACTTTTCCGACAAAGAACTATGAAAACACCTTATCACATATTTCAGTGCGTAAGTATACTTCATGCTACATGATATAATTATGTTGTACTTAGGTGCTACAATATTTAGCATAAATAATATATAAAACTCTTGGTTTGCTTGATCGTTTATTGAGCTTCACCTGTCTTGGCGTTTGCCAGTGGCTAGCCGGTTTTTGGTAGGGCTCTCCATATATTGTACTAATCCAAACCGATACTTAGTAAGTATATAAGTATCGGTGTTTGTCTGGGCGATAAAAATCCAAACGGTCACGATCATGAAGAATTATGTATGAGAATGAACCTAGACATCTAAAGAAGTCACTGTGCGAATTAGCATCTTAAAGTTAAAAGGCCACGCGTAGCTGGCGAGGTCAAAGAAGAATGGATTGCAGGCTAGCATCATATTTCGGGCATTTGCATTACATTGCTCTTTTGAACGGTAACTAGCTTAGACAAAAATAATCAAAGCCACATCTTTGATAATGATCCGTATGTGCAATTCTATTGTTTTCCAAAAACGTTGCACTTCTATTAAAAGATATCTAGAGTTTGGTGTAACATATTAATATTGTTAGAATTTTCAATTTAGCAACTTGGCTTCAGTACTGGGGGATTCTTTTTAATTTTAAGTTTTAATATGTATATTTTTAATTTATTTTCCATTGTAATAAATATATTTAGCAACTTCTACATTCACATCCACATGTTTGACGTAAATATTGCGTGATGTCTAATGTACATACATAAATTGCACGTTTAGTTATATGCAATTGATGCTAATTAATATGCATTTTTACATATTGAGGTTTTTAATAGACAGCAAACGTAGTTTATGCGGAGCCTGATTGAGGAAATTATTTTATTATAGAAACCTACATTTATAAAGTAAATCTGTGGTCCTAAAATTTAGTTTTATGTAGTTGCATACATTCATTGTATTTAAATAATAATTAATTATAGCGCTGCACTAACTGTGAATTCGTGGCGATACGCATGAGTTACCCAGGGATCATCTTTCGCCGATCGGGGTGTAGGTATTTACAATCATTACTTTCTAGATTAGTAGTATCTATTCTATACCAAATGTTATTGAATGTACAGGAGTGGAACTAACTGAGCACAATTTAATTATTATTTGTATATACAGAGTGCCAAAAAATTATACAGCGACAATGATATTGTTTCTTAATAAACTTAATGAGATTTTAGCTCGCACTTGTCACAAAAATAAAAAGGTGATACTGTGTGGTGATTTCAATATTGACATACTCAAAACTACTAAACATTCGGCTGGATTCAAAAATCTGCTATTTGGATATAACCTTAAATTAGGAATATCCCAGCCCACACGACTGGGCAGTGGTACTTGCATTGATAACATTATTCATTCACTTGGCGTTTAATCAGCTGCGTACATGGCTTCGTCACAGAACACGATCACAACACGCCGATCAATGGGCAGAAACCAGTACATGCAGGCAGTCCCGGGAAACGGTCCCATGCCCAGACACACGCCTGACAAAGCGCCTGTTATCACTAAGCAGGCCCGCCCTGCGAGTAGTAGTAGGCACTATCACTGGACACTGCACACTTAACAAGCATTTATATGTTCTAGGAATGACCGATAGCCCCCTGTGTAGAGGATGCCTGTCGGCCGAAGAAACAGCTACCCACGTGATCCTGGAATGCGCATAGCTAAGCAACGGGCTGAAATCCTCAAGGCACCGAGGTCACTTCGTGAAGCCTGTGGAGACACCAGGAGAATCCTGCGCTTCTGGACGGAGTTAGGCTGGCTAGACTATTAGCTGGCAAATCTGTACGCACAATGGCCCGAACATACACGGGCTAAGTGCGGAAAGCGGAGCCCATAACCATAACCATATAACATTATTCATAATGTACGAGGAGCTAAGACCGAGGTCTTAGACCTGGCCCTTTCTGATCATACTGCACAGTTACTAAAATGTCCAGTAAAGAAAACATGTTCCATTCCTTACTTGTATATACAAAAAATAGACTTGTGTGAAGAAAATATAGTAAAATTTATAGACTGTCTTCAAAATATCAGTTTTAACAATGTTTATTGTGCGAATAATCCAAATGAAGCCTTTAATAATTTTTATGAAACTTTTGATCTTTTTTACAAACTGTGCTTCCCGAAAAAACGAATTCGTATTTCCATCATTACCAAACCAAAATTTCATATTAATAGAAATCTAAGGGAATTAAAATTGGCTGTAAACGGAAAAGAGACCTCTTGTGGCAATATAGACTCTCCTCGAATCCAGAAATTAAAAAAAAAAGTATAAATTGTATTCTAAAAGACTTAAGAAAATTATGAACCTAACACGTAAATCTCAAAATGTCCATTTCATAAAAAAAAAACTACAAATAAAAGTAAAGCAACTTAGAAAATTATAAACAACTCAAAATCTAGTTATGCTATAGAAAGTATCGAACAAATATAATGTAACGGCAACACAATATCACATCCTAAACGTATTGCTGAAGAATTTAACAGCTACTTCATTGATCAAGTTTATTCAATATCTGACAGTAATAAATCAACAAACTTAATTAAAAAATATAGGTAAAAATACATTGACATCGAATTCTAACTCCCTATTTATGAATCCGACAAGCCCAAATGACATTCAATTAATAATAAATTATTTAAAAAACACTAACAGCACTGGCATTGATACAAATGTTTTGAAAAGAGTATCTGCGATTATTTCCCCCATACTCAGTTACATTATAAACATGTGTATTGAACAAGGCGTATTTCCGAATCAACTTAAAGTAGGTATCCATATAGTTAGACCCGCCTTTTTAAGAAAGATGACAAGCGTAACATGGGGAACTATAGACCCATTGCATTAATTTCTGTTTTCTCTAAAATAATTGAAAAAGTGATACATCTTATCTAATCTATATACTATTATAAAATTCTAAATTTGTATTGAAAATAAATTTTCTATGGAGGGAGGTCATGATTTCAGGAAAAATCTCGATAGCGTGATGCAGCTTGACAGTTGTTTTGTATGGACACGCGTCGCCGTGCCAACCAGGCGCCATCTGTTTTCAAAAAAACCTTTGTCCTCTAATGTAGCCGAAACGGCTGGATAAAAAGTTACTAATTTTGGTACAGGAATAGCTGAACATCCAAAGATGGTTATAGGATACTTTTTGTTATGATTAAATTGATTAATATTTATCTCTGAAAACATAAATTCCATGAAATATTTTCCTTACAATGTGTAAACCTTATAATGACAGCGTTTGTGATTTTGAATTTAGAACGACGCGACCCCCGCGTGGCTCTTACGTGTACAAAAACTAAAAAGTATGAATTTGACATAATACCTCCTCGCGGCCCACCGGCATTAAAAATAAGGTTAAGGTTGTTTGAGGCGTTGAGTACGGAAACCGTGTTAGCTAGATAAAAAAGATGGCGCCAATTATCGACCAACACAGACGAAAATATGAGTGCAATGTTCGTTGTAAATTTACAATGAACATTGCACTCAAATAATTGAAGAAATGTACCTATGTTTTTTTTAGCATGAGCCAATTGGCTCATGCTAAAAAAACATAGGTACATTTCTTTAAAAACACAATTTGCGACAATAGGAACTAATGCTCTTTTATTGAATATGCAATTATATTCTTCTGTAGTTTGTAAGTATTGACGTACGCTCGATTGAGTTAAGTTGGCACCTGAATCTTATGGCGTTACTTAGGAAATTATTATGACAGGTCATATTATTAGTAACATTGTACAGTCGCCATCAGATATATCACAGCATATAAAGCGTTCATAAATATCTGAACTGTACCTACTGTAACGCCCAGTCAATAAGAGTCGTGTTCAGATATTTATGAACGCCTTATATGCTGCGATATATCTGATGGCGACTCTAGATGAAAATAATTTATTGTCATCTTAATAGATGTCGTTAATATATGTTCAGGTAGGACTATGAGCTAATTATTTTTCAAGGTGCTTTATTAATAAAACGATATCTATACTTTTATAAAATCCTAAATTTGTATTGAAAATAAATTTTCTATGGATGCAATCACGCCGAAATGGCTGGACGGAATTTAACCACTTTTGGTACAGGGATAGCTGGACATCCGGAGATGGTTGTAGGATACTTTTTTTCCGTCTACGGTAAAGAAAAAATACGCGAATGAAGTCGTGTGCATCTCATAGCGTCATCCATCAGCGTCGTGACTTTGAATTTAGAACCACGCGTACCCCGCGGGGGGCCGGCCTGCGCTACCCACCGGGGGACAATAGCTCTGAGGTTGGACGAGTCGCCGAGTTACGGACACCGGGGCAGCAGATGGCGTTAGTGGTACACGAAATTATCATTTTATGAAACAAAACTGAACACAATTTTGTTATTATTAATTTCGCGATGCAACAATGGGAACTACCACTCTATTATTGCATTTAAAATTCATGTATTTACTCAGTAGTTTATAAATATTGACCCTCTTTTCATAAACGTACTGAGACGCGGAGAAAATTTGAAATGAATAAATAAGTTGCTTTTTGCTTTCTTGAGAGATAATAATCAAAATAAAATTATTTAAAATCAATTTTATCCTTTGACGTATAAATATGTATTTACGGAAAGTTAATGAAATATGATACGCGCATAGGTGCTACCAGTAGCGCCATCTGTGAGCTTTAAACAGTAATTTTCCCCGAGGTGCCCTCCGCAGCAGAGGTTTCGCAATGGCGAAGTGAGTGGATTGGTCTGTAATTTGTGTATTGTTTTACTAGCTTTTACCCGCTACGCTCGCGTTAAAACGTACGTTTACTATATTACTACGATTTCTTACACAAATTTGAAGTTAATGAATGATACATTTAAATGTTATTACTATGTACAATTAATTTCATTAGTTTTAATACAGCTGATGCAAGTTTAAGTTGACAGCTCGAGGGCCGTTCTGCGTCAGTATGTGTTTAGACAAACTATAAACTATCTCATAAACGTTTGATTAAACTTTTAAGTATTTCTAAAGAGATGGTGATTAACAGAGACGGGAGGCAATAAGAAAAAAACAATATCTTACAACGGAAAAAAGAAAGCAAGGCTGATGAAACTTAAGCAATACGAAGAGATGGTATCGAAAAAAACGGGGGGCTCGGGGGGCGGAGCCCCCCGCTCTAAGAAATTACTACATGCTAAAACTGAAAAATTCAAGTAGCTTTGATGAAATGCTAAGTTACCTGTAGATATATGGTGATAACATCAACCAAAAAAAGAACAAAACACCAAAAGGCTAACAAGAAAGCAAGCAGTCTCATCAAACTTTTAAGTAACCTGAAAAGATAGTGAACTAAAATGGCATAGTGCTCGCATTAAGAAAACACAAAACCTTAAAACGGAATCGAGAACGCAAGTCTGATCAAACTTTAAAGGATTCTAAAGAGATGGCGACCAAACCAGACGGGAAGCACAAAGAAAAAACAATATCTCACAACGGAAAGAAGAAAGCACGACTTATGAAACTTTTAAATAACACGAAAAGATGTTATTGAAAAAAATATGTGTACCATGCTAAAACAGGAAAATTAAAGTAAATCTGAGATGAGAAAGCAAGTCTGCACAACCTTTTGAGTAACCCGAAAAGATAGTGAACGATAATGGCATAGTACTCGCATTAAGAAAACGGAAACAAGAAAGCAGGTTTGACCAAACTTTTAGGTATTCTAAAGAGATGGTGACTAACAGAGACGGAAGGCACTAAGTTAATTATATCGCAATACGGAAAGAAAAAGCAAGACTGATGAAACTTTTAAGCAGCACGAAGAGATGGTATCAAAAAATACGCGGGGCTCGGGGGCAGAGCCCCCCGCACTCAGAAAATGTCATCAGCTAAAAGTGCTAAAATTGACAAATTTAATTAAATCTGATAAAAGGCTAAGAGACCTGTAAATATGGTGATGAAGAAAACGTAAAACCTTAAAACATGCTTAAAACGCTAACAAGAGATCAAGTCTGATCAAACATAAAAGTAACCTGAAAATATATTGAACTAAAATGGCGTAGTACTCGCATTATAATACACAAAACCTTAAAACGGAATCAACAAAGCAAGTCTGATCAAACTTTAAAGAATTCGAAGAAGGAGAAGAGGTGGTGACCAAACCAAAAGGGAGGCACAAAGAAAAAACAATATTGCACAACGAAAAGAAGTAAGCACGACTGATGAAACTTTTAAGTAACACGAAGAGATGGCATTGAAAACACGGGGGTTCGGGGGGCAGAGCCCCCCGCAGTTACAAAATGCAATATGCTAAAACTGAAAATCACAATTAAATCTGATGAAAGGCTAAGTGACCTGTAGATGTGGTGATCAAGAAAGAAAAGAAAGAAAACACAAAACCTTAAAACGCTAAATAGAAAACAAGTCTGATCAAACTTTTAAGTAACCTGAAAAGATAGTGAACTAAAGTTGCATAGTGCCCACATTAAGAAAACACAAATCCTTAAAACGGAATCAAGAAAGCAATTCTGATCAAACTTTAAAGGATTCTAAATGGGGATGGTGACCAAACCCGTCTGGTTGAGGCGCGAAGAAAAAACAATATAACAAACGGAAAGAAAAAAACAAGACTGGTGTAACTTTCAAGTAATCTGAAGAGATAGATAACAAAAATGCAGTAGTGCTCACATTGAGAATACATAAACCTTAAAACGGTAACAGGAAAGCAATTCTGAACAAACGATTAAGTATTCTAAGATGATGTCCAAAAAAGCGGGGGCACTAAGCAAGACAATATACCACAACGGAAAGAAGAGAACATGACTTTATTTAAGTAACCAATTGAGACAGTGCACAAAAATGTCGTAGGCCTCGCATTGAGAAAACACAACGTTGTAAAACGGAAACAAGAAAGTAGAAATTGAATCTAAAATAAACAAAATAAACAAGGAATCATGTCCATGAAAGCATTCAAATATTCCAAAGATACAGTAAACAAAAAATATGAAGGGCTTAAGTTATGCCAAGCCAATGCCAAATGCCAAGTTATGCCAAGTGAACGTATTTTTTTAACGCGTGCGAAGCCGCGGGTAGAAGCTAGTAATAGTTTATACAACTATTTTGAAAATAATAATTTATTCGCACAAGAACTAAAAGGGTTCCGCAAGATTATGCAATTAATTTAGCAATATTTGACTTACTACAAAAAGTAATAACAAGCATGGACAAAAAAAAACAGTATGTGTCCTATACATGGATATGTCAAAGGCATTGGACTTTGTAGATCATAATATCCTCTTTGACAAACTTTATGCTTACGGAATTCGTGGCAATGTTCTTAGTCTGATTGAATCTTATATGACTAATCGAAAACAGATCACACTAATAAAAAATCTGTCTCGCAAAACAAAAACTGAAGAAGTTTATTCATCAAATTACAGAGAGATTCGTTATGGTGTACCTCAGGGAAGTGTATTAGGCCCATTACTGTTTTGATCTATATTAATGATATTCCTAATGCCATAAAGTACCCGATGGTCATATCTGCTGATGACAGTACAGTCATATTTACTGGACAGAATATAGAAACATACGAATCTGACATTAACAACACATTAGGAACTACTATAGAATGGTTAACAAATAACAATTTAAAAATTAATATAGACAAAACTAATTTTATGATATTTAGACAAAGGGTCAAATATATTGATTTAAGCATAGTTTATAAGGGACATAATATAACTGAAACTGACATAACAAAATTTTTAGGCCTTAACGTAGATAATAAGTTGACCTGGAATAACCAGATTGACCTTATATGTAAGAAACTAAGTAAATTCTCATATGCTCTGTACAATCTGAGGAAAATTGTAAATCAATCATCTGTATTAATTGAATATAATGCGTATGTCACATCTACTTTACGGTATGGAATAATTTTCTGGGGAAATTCACCAAATAGGGATAACGCATTTATAGCTCAAAAAAAGTGCGTTAAGTGAATGTGCGGTCTTAATCCAACTGACTCATGCAAACCACATTTTATTAAACTAAAACTACTAACACTACGTACTTTGTATATATACGAAATACGAGTAGCTATCTTTGTTATTACTAACCAAAACCTATTTAATAAGTTTAAGGGTCGTTCTCAAAATATTTGCACCGCCACCTGTCAACAGGTTTGTCTTAGAAGAATTTTTTTACACCGCATTATTTCAAATATTCAATTATCATCACATATCTAAAGACACTTTTTACATAGAGGCCAAATGCTTTCAATAAAAAGTAAAGTATATTTAATAGACAAAAAAACGATTTAAAACTAGGTTTTGTCGGTCACTTGCCGTGTCCCAACGCGAGGTACTCATGTTTCGTTGTAATAAAAACATATACATTACCGACTTAGCTTAAGTTCAGTACTCCATTTTATTTTCATATATGATGAAGATTGAATACTACCATATCGAATGATAATACTATGCTTATTTTGTGAATTATTTGCAATTTAAGTTTGTCCACGCCATTTTTTGTCGTTCACTTGTCATGAGACAAACATTACAATTGTGTGACTACTATTTTGTTTCCCCTGCATAACCCCGCATAAATCGAGACCTTCAGTTGCCACCTAACACTGTTCCGAGTGACAAGTCGTCAGTGTGCTGCACTAAAAAAATATGATACATACTCTTATGCGAGCGGGAGTTTGTAATGGGTATGTAGTCTATATTCTGCCTTCCATATTTTGGTTGACGTGTGTACTATTGCATTCATTTTAATTTATAACGCGTAAAGTATGGTCTACTTTTATGTGTATAAATATGCAGTTCATCAACGAAATACTTTATTTGTTTTGATGACATAACTGTCATTTTGTCCATCACCTGTATGTCGTTCACTTGTCTATATAAAAACAGGTGAACGACACATACGGCAGGTGAACGACAATTATTTAAACACCTATACAAAATTACTTGAAAACCAGGTTTTATCGGTCACTCGCGGTGTCTCAACTCATGTTTCGTTGTTATAAAAACATATATATATTACCGAAGTAGCTTAGTTTGAGTATTCCATTTTACTTTCAAGCTGTCTTAGGAATCCTTAGCAGGCGGCGCCCGCACCAGATTTTGAAGCATCAATCCTCTGCCTGTCAGCGGCTTTGAGCGTCCAGGTCTCTGCCCCATAAAGAGATATGGAGAAGACAAGGGCACAGACGAGGTACATGTTAGTTCGGTTAGGGATGTGTCTATCTTTCCATATTTTGCCACGTTGGGTCATCGCTGTTTTGGCCATTTCGGTTCGCCTGCGAATCTCTGGTTTCCATGTGCCTCTATTTGTGACAACGGAGCCAAGGTACTGGAACTGATCAACAGTTTCAAACTATTGAAGCAAGTTAGTACTTTGTCGACTAGTAATGGTCGACTATCATCAGCTCGGTCTTATATTTATTAATATCGAGACCCATTTTGAGGCTGGTTGTTTTGAGTCATTCCAAAAGTTGGGCCACTTCTGCTGCGGGTGATGCAAAATAGGCGATGTCTACCACGTACCTTCAAGGGCTCCATATCTGTTAAATAGTATTGGGGATATTATGCATCCCTGTCGTACGCCTTTCCGGAACTTAAAGTTCTTGTGTGTGACATCTCCTACTGACACCATTCTGTGTTCAGACTCGTAAAGGCTTTATAAAGTGTTACCAGATGTGCTGGCAGCTTCAGACAATACCTCCCATAACTTATCCCACCTAACGCAGCCGAAGGCTTTCTGGTTATCAGATGTGAAGGAATTCCTCGAAGATGACGAAAACAGCAGTAAGTTACTCAGCGGGTTGGAAAGAATATGTCAAAAGAGGCAGCATCAGGATGCAGAAACGTTATTTAAATGATTCGCTGTTGAACCTTCATAAGAAATTTATAAAATCACGTGGGTATGCTTGAGTTTTGCATCTTTTTGTCGGTTATGACCTTTCTGGGTAGTACAGGCTTCAAAAAACCTCCTGAGCAATGTCCTGTGATATGAGAATTAAATGTTTGTTTTTTTATGCAAATTACTAACATAAGGAAAAAAAAAAACAAAAACAATCAAAAAAGCACTACTTGACAGTTCAACGTAGATTTTATTTAAAATGTCACTTACCTGCAACCGTCGTCGTTAACCTGCTAACAAATTCAGTGAAGTTGGAACATATTTGTCGCAAACCTGCACCCATTGTCGATAACTTGGTAACAAATGTCGTTTACCTGACATCGATGTCTTTCACCTGTCGACCTAAAATTTCAAACACCTATATCTTCTAAGATATTCAATTTAACTACTTCCCTCGACGTAATATCAGTTGTCTGAATATATTTCTAGCGATCCTATGAAAAATAAGTGCAAATTTTTTGAGAACGACCCTTAAAAGTCAACGGCTTCAAAACAAGATAAAAGCGCACCCAAGTAACACAGCACTGCTGCAAAAAAGAGTACTTGGCACACAAAATATTTAACAAGCTACCACAAGCCATAGTAGCAAAAAAGGAAAGTGAAATCGAATTCAAAAGCACTTTAAAAGCATTTCTTATAGAAAAAGCCTATTATTCAATAACAGAATTTTTGACTGAAGCCTATATAACTAATAATTAAATTGACATCCTTTTTTTTTCATCCTTTATTTATTGTGATTCCTGTAAGTACCTAAACTTAGTTATAGATGTGACCTAAATAGTTTATTATTATTAGTTTTTATTTTTATTTTTATAATGTGTGTTTTGCATGTACGCTAAGCATGTAACTATTTAATTTGTATGCCCAATGGCACCACATAGTGGTACAATAAATATGTAACACCTAAATTTACCTATGTTGGAGAAATAAATAAAAAACTTTTGACTTTTGACTTTAGTATGAAGTTTATAAAATAGACGATCGTTATTTTTCTAAAACCTGGTATCTAATTAACTATTAAAGGGACGTGTTAAAACGACGATTAAAATCTCTGATTGAAATAAAGATACATATCGTATGATATCGTTCCATCTAAATATAGCTAGTCATTTGGCAACTCCGTCAGAATATCCATTGCACTTATTCCGATCGGCTAAAGATACGGGCTTAAATTACAACGTGTCAGTATTGTTTTTGCATAATAATTACACTGTATGTAACCTGTCGTAAGCGGGGCGTTATGGTACGGATTACAGATGATGAATGAACACGGAACTTCTGGAAAGTCGAACTCCTGAAACTGAACAAGCTGGCAAGTTTTAGAGTTATTATTATTATTTTCGCTTGGGCCTTTTGTGTGCCGCATCGACCAAAGTTGATCTATTGTGGCAGCCCTGTCTTAAAGCTCACTGCTGAGGCCCGTTGAGTCCAGGAATTCCCAGATTCTTTGGGCCGTGAGTTGTTGTATCTCCTCTGGGGGCAGTTTTAGAGTTAGACGGAACTACATCGTGCTCTCTCTAACAAGGGCCTGCGGGCCTAAGGTGTTTGCTTTTATCACGTGATAAATAAGTGACAAAGCATCTGTCACTCACACTTGCATTTTGACAAAACGTGACGGATGCTTTGTCACTTATTTATCACGTGATAAAAGCAAACGCCATAGGCCCGCTGTAGGCTCGCTGAGACTTGGCAAGCGTGAGGACACGAAATTTACAAAGTCAATTAATGAACTTGAGTCCACAAACGAAACAAATCAAATCGTTTTAAGAGTTCTGTACCGACACGACGTACATGGTACAAAAAAGTATATAAAAATAAAAACTTAATATTCTCACATTATCTGTATTTACTGGTGTCCTCAATAACAACAAATTACAAAAATAAAATCTATTTCAAAATTAAATTATTTTATTTATTCAAAGACACACAAAAGGAAAATTTACCTACAAGTTGTGATCCGCAACGCAAGCTTCGTCAGATGAGTTACAACAACAAATCAGCAACATGCTTCGTCAAATACTAGAATATAAAATATACCTATTACTTTTTTAGGGACTTACGTCTTGTTACGTTACCTACATGACTCTAGCTCGCACTTGGCTGTTTTTTTACATAGACGCTCCTCAAAATAATAACGTTTGCTATAAAGTATCTAATAAATAGAGTTATTTGTCAGTACATTAAATTTTTTAGTTAATCATGCAGCAAACTAGTATTTTTTCTTTCACTTCATGGTTAATGCGTAGCATTAATATACAAAACAGTAACTTATCAATATCTTTTATCGCTTCACGTGTTATATCGATGCAAAGTGTTGGTTGGCTTACCACACTTTCCTGTATAGTATTTAATGATCTGTGAATTAACCATACTACTCTTACCAATTTAGTTTGTCCATATTTTTGCCTTTATCTTATGTAGATCTGCCCGTCTAGCACAACTAATGCTTCGCGATACTTGTCGCGCGACATAGCGCTAGCCTCTCACATTACTGCAAAGAAAGAGACAGACAATTATCTCGCGAAATAGTCGCTTGTGGTAGTTATGCTAAAGTAAAATCCACAGACCTACGGACTAAATTGACAAGTAAGTATGAACAAATGTTGCCACAGTTTGGCCAGTGTCGTTCTCATCGATATTAAAATTATTGTTACATCGTAGGTTTAAGGTCCACCCAGACGGGACAATCAAATTGGCAATTTGATCGGCTAATCGATATATCAACTTTTTCCAGTGATTTTAACAGATCAAAAGGTCTGTAGTGTAGACCCCTATTATGTCAAACCAGCAATAATGTACATGAAAATTATATATTTATGATAATTGATAGTTTATTGAATACATACATTTAATTAAATGAATTAATAAAATTACCTATTGTTCTTTATTTTCAAATTCCCAACAATGTGGTCCGGTCCATCTTTTTAACAAAAAAAAAGCGGGTATCTTCAGAAATAGTTGACCGCTGTTTACAAACTACTTTTATGTATCTAACGATACGATTTGTAATAAAGACTAGTTATCGTCGGACAAGGTGTTTTATTTTTTACCTACAGGTTCGGAAACCTTTTTATGCTTTAAAACTAGTGGGTAAAAACGCATTTTATCCATCCACTACCTCGAAAATCAAACAAACCAAAATTTGTACCTCTTATTTGAAACTAATATACTTATTTTTGATTTAAACTAGTCTGTTATTTGTTCTTTACAACTTGTCGATATATTGTTATCGACATATACTCTTCACTATTTTTATTTTGCTGTTCCTGGTATCATTTTACCTGTCAGTCATTTGTCAATTTAGTCCGTAGATCTGTGGATTTTAGTTTAGAGGTGATGGAGGTATAATATAAACCTAAGTTTGGACTTTGGGGGGTGCAGGTGTTGGCCGCTATCTTGAAATTAAAGGTGCGAATATACAACACACAACAGTTTATATCCGGCAAAAGTGTTTAAGAGAAGAATAAAGAAGATAATACTCGTATATAACGGAACATATATCCACACAGAAGTGACTCATATTTTACCCATCACAGAGTTTGGTCCATATAATACACTAGCTTTTGCCCGCGACTACGTACGCGTGGAACTTGATAAAAGAGATTATTAAAAGCGCCTAAGCAAATTTAAGAGCAATTGTGCTTTTGGTCTAATAATTACATTTCCTGTAGGAAAACCGCACCCCAAAACAAATGGTCACTCACTTTTCAATCTTTTTAAGTATAATTTCCAGGATGAAAACTATCCTATATCCTTCCTCGTATCTTAAACTATCTCTATGCCAAATTTCATCAAAATCGATTCAGCGGTTTAAGCGTGAAGAGGTAACAGACAGAAATGAAATGAAATGAAATGAAATGAAATATATTTATTTGCAATAGATATAGTTAACATATTGGTCTTAAAATATAAAAAAATCGTATCATATCATATATCTAGACGTGCGTAAGTCATGCAAATCTTTAATTGTCAATATTGACATTATATCCTTCTATTTAACAATTTTATTCTACTTATGTGCTACATCAAAGTATTCTTTAATATTGTAAAAACATTTTTCAACAAGCCAAGTAAACAGTTTGTTTTTAAATTTATTAGAAGGTAGTTGCTTGAGGTGATTTGGTAGGTGATTAAAAATTTTAATACACATGGCATAGCAATTTCTACCCTTCATTGTCGTGTGCATTTTGTGAACTACCAGTCTGTCCGGGTATCTAGTATTAAAATTCACAATATCACTTTTCTTCTTGAATAATTCAGTGTGTAATTTTACGAACATACAGACCTCCAAAATATATAATGAGCACACAGTAAGCAAGCCGAGTTCAATAAACGAGCTCTTACACGACGTGCGTGAACTAAGATTTGTAATAGCCCTAACGCATTGTTTTTGCGCTATAAAGGCACGATTAATATGGACAGAGTTTCCCCAAATTAGTATTCCATAACGAAGATTAGAAGCCACAAAACCATGATAAGCTTTTAAAGCAGTTTTTCTATCGGTTTTTCGTGAGAGTCGACGCAAAACATATGCAAATCTATTAATTTTTGAGCAGACTTTATCGACATGCAGTTTCCAATTACAATGGTCATCGAGTACAAACCCAAGAAATGTAGTGTTATCACTAGAGAGCGGATTTCAAGTAGCAATTTCAATATTAATATGGATATGACTACTTAGTGCAATTTATTAAATACTTGCCATGTTGTTTATATAGGTTCTTAACAGTCTATTATTATTACACCGCACACCGCAAGCAAATAAATAATTAGATTAAATAAATGTTATATTTGCAACAAACTAAATTTAAAGAAAAATATTTTATTATAAATAAAGGAGTTTTTATACAACTCAAAGATAGTAGTTCCTATATATCACGTACCTACATGATAGTTCATTTCAACAATGTCATTAATATTATGGATTTCTTGTTTTAGATGGCAATTTGCAAACAATGTTTTTTTGAACTAGAATTGCCAAGAGATTTAAGTATAAAACTGTTTTATGCAATCATCATTACCATCGTGGACAGTAAACATAACGGATGAAAATGTATTTTTCGACGGTGTATGCTTAAAATGCACTGTAAATGAGTATCATTATTGCTTAGACTTCGTTTGTGAGGAAGCACTAATAAACTAACTCGAAATTAATTATTGTTCTGTGAGCATTGTGGAAGCGAATTATTTTATTTTTTCATTTCTTAAAAAAAAATCCTAAAAATTTTTTTTACTGTGCATTGTGCACAAAAAATATTAAAGAGGAAGAACTTAAAGAAATATACTATTTCAAAAATTAACAAACGGTGTTTTTATTTATTATCATCATAATTTTTGCCCAGTAATTTACAAAAGCTTCTAAAATCATTTTTACTTTTTTGTTTTAATAAGTTACATTATTTTTGTATGTAGAAAAAATAATAAATTATACCTACCAGTCATATCCATATTAATATTGAGATCGCTACTTCAAATCCGCTCTCTAGTTATCACATTCTGTCAGTGTTTGGTCGTTATATGTTACTGACAGTGTTTCCTTTCTTCCTCTATGATTGATGAATTGAATATATTTTGTTTTTCCTAAATTTACATTTAAATTATTATTCTTTAACCATTTTATAATTTTATTGACAGTGTTGTTAATTTCATCATTGTAGTTTTGTCCTTCTGTTTCGGAAATTACTATTGATATGTCATCCGTAAATAATGTACAGTCGTGCTCAGTAATTGATGGCAAATCATTAATGTAAATTAAAAACAGTAGGGGACCAAGAATAGTCCCTTGAGGTAAGACAGCAGTCAGGTGAGACAGACACACTTTCGCATTTATAATATTATTAGTATATTAGTATGGATACTTAACACAGAGATTTCTACTGGGATTCAATCAGAAACTCACGCGTTCTACGGATCTCAATTTCGTTTGCATTACCTATATTCGGTCCGGTTTCCCAATAACTTTTGTCACCATAGATGTAATGAAACTTACTGAGACTAAAATCAAAGTAAGCGGGCTATTACCAAATTAAATAATTTAGCCGAGTCACCGCTCTAATCAATATATACACGTTCTTTTTTTGAACTTGTCCGTTAAATTTGGAACACTTTCGATAGCATTTGTTTCGAAACTAATGGCAGTCCCAAGAAACTTTAAATGATAGGTAACAACGCATGAGATTTTACGAAGCTGCGAAGTAAACACGTTTCTTTGTCTCCCTTGAAAGAAAGGCTTTTTAGAAAAGCTTTTTACCTTACGAAATCTTTGTCACACGCCATAATTCAAAGACAAGGAATTGACAGAATTTGGATTTTCATTATTACATTGCATTCTGATACAAATAATAATCTGTCTGTCTGTCTGTCCCTATGTATGCTTAGATCTTTAAAACTACGCAAAGGATTTTGATGCGGTTTTTTTTATAGATTAAAGAATAAGGTTTAATATGTATAATAGCTACATTCATAATATAGCATTGCACACGTGCGAAGCCGGAGCTGCTCACCCAGGGACGTATTTACCCTAGGGCGATCCGGGCTATAGGCCGGGGCGCCAAACCGACAGGGGCGGCGTAGGCGCCCCTGGCCGATTGCATTTTGTTTTGGTATTGGCGCCTTTCAACCAACTATTACTTCTCACCTTTTTTTTTGTCAATCCACAATTTAAAATGATCATGAAAAACAACAAGAACTAGTTAGTCTTGGTCGAAAACATGCTTGTAAGTTTGTCAATATCTTCGGGGCGCGTCTGTAAGTAAGAACATGCTTCAAATATAGGGCGCGGGCGCCGAGCGAGGTCGCGGGGTGGCAAGAGGGGCGGGGGACAATAGGCCATACATATATCAGCGTTGCCAGATCGGATCTTTTAACACTATACCGGTCAATTTTGTTACTACGTACGGGGGTGCCGAAAAATTTCGCTCTCGCTGCGCTCGCGTTTTCATCTAATCGTGTTACTACGCACCCCCGGGCCATAAATTTCGGGCTCGCTGCGCTCGCGTAAATATCTATTTCTGTTACGATATATACTATTACTATGTAGTCTACGTACGTTTTTTTCTGAATGTGTTACTACGTACGGCGCGGGGCCGAAAAATTTGGCGCTCGCTACGCTCGCGTTTTTATCTCGTTTTGTTACTAAGTACACCTGCGCCGAAAAATTTCGCCCTCGCTGCGCTCGGGTTTTCATCCGATCGTATTACAACGCACCCCCGCGCCGAAACATTTCGGGCTCGCTGCGCTCGCGTTTTCATCTGATCGTATTACTTACTACGCACCCCCGCGCCGAAAAATTTAGGGCTCGCTGCGCTCGCGTTTTCATCTGATCGTATTACTACGCACCCCCGCGCCGATAAATTTAGGGCTCGCTGCGCTCGCGTTTTCATCTGATCGTATCACTACGCGCGCGGCGCGGGGGGCGCCGAAAAATTTCGGGCTCGCTGCGCTCGTGTTTTCATCTGATTGTGTTTACTACGCAGTACGCACCCCATCGCCGAAAAATTTGGCGCTCGCTGCGCTCGCGCTTTCATCTCATGCTCTATGCTCAATAATGTTTTTTTCCTATGACCCGACCCCTACACTTGCTATATCTAAGTGCTTGATAGACACAACTACCATTATATAAAAAAACGTTAAATATTTCTTTGAATTCTGGGGCGGCCAAACTTATAAGCCCGGGGCGCCAAATTTCAAAATACGTCTCTGTGCTCACCCCTAACGGTGAAACGTTGAAATTATTGCAGTGATATTCATTCACTGCAATACCCATAACTTTATGACATGAAATAAAAGCTCAAACACCTAAATTTAAAATATGAGAACCAAAATCAAAACAATAAAGAGCAGTTACCAACTGCAACACTTATGTAACCTACATCTACAAAATCTACATGATAATACGTATATGGTCAGACAATTTGAATCACCAAGTGCTATAAACAACCTTGTCGCAATGACTTACCGATGCAACATAAGGAAATCATATGTTTGCTACGCTATGACAAGGTTCCATAACGATCTGCAAGTGTGAGAAATACACATGATTAATGGATGAGTGATCTTGAATTGGAACTGGTTGCAACGGACCTTGCGTTGGTTCATTAGTTTGCATTTTTGTCGGTTTTGCGCGTTATGCAAATCACGAGTAGGTACTGTCGGTTAATGTCTTTTGTAAGGAGCGGAATATAATTCAGATTTGGGTTGTTGATTATAAACTTTTGGGATTGTTTGAAAACGTCATACGGTAACGGTACCTAGGTATCGTAGATAACGTAACAAATACTTGGTGCCTAAGGTGGTGGTATTGGCAAGTGACACAAAGAGTCAAGACAAATGCCATGTAACGAGAAGAGCGTTATATGTGAATTTACAATAGTAGTTTTTTTTTGTAAAAAATAAGCCACTATGACAAACAAAGTGAGCGAGGACATATATATGTTTTATCTTACTGTTATAATGGCTTTTAGCCACGTGTTAACTCACTCTGATTTTCACTTCGACTGCGAGAAAATATAGCTGAGAACGATCCGACAAAAAAGCTTATAACCACGTAGGTAATCCTAGTAAACAAATTGAATCAAAGGTAGATAAACGTTCGCCCATATCTCTCACATGTGGCAGGATGCCAGAAGGCTGGTAACATTGACACGTTAAAATAGCAATGCTGATTCCTCGTGCTAAGAAACTGCCAGCCCTGTGCCACCCGATGCTTCCCAAAGTCTCTTTGTTTGATAACAGTGAGATAATGCGACTTGCTTTTCCGTGCTGTACATAATCGTGAGACAATAATGATTTCCCCAGGCCTGGTGGAGGAAAGATTGTTTATTTACAAGAAAACATTAAAAAAAAACAAATAAACTTATACTAAAAGGTGGCTAAAACTATTATAAAGTATTATAAAAACAAGGTCCTTTTGGCAGCGTGCCCATCACACAGGCAGCATTCCCGCGCTGTATTGCGATGGCAATTCTTTGCGCGAGAAAGCTGCCTGCGCGAGGATCACCCGTTGCCTCTCTTAGGCGTTTGCTTAGCGCCTTGTGAAGCCCACGCGCAGCCCTACCCCACGGACCTAGTGTCTCGACGCCAAATGGGATAAACTCGTACTGGGCGCCGAGACACTTATATTTATTGTATTTAAAATTCTCCCAGGCGTCAGCCGCCGCTCCGGCCGCTTTGATAGTTGCTGAGAGGTAGGACGCCACCTGCGTATCTGCGCAGGTGGCGTCCCACACCAGCGCGCGGCCCATTCTCCAAGGGATCAACGACATCCCGTCAGGGCGCTTGCCATCGTCCTGGTTATACTGCTGTCATATTCATTTTGTAGGTAAAGAATCAGTTTTTATGCCTTCTTCACTTAAGTGGCACTGCGTATATCGCTAATCAGCCATATTCCACTCATGTCAGGTCCCGTGTCTCCAGTTGACCCTTTCTCCGAGTGACCTGAATGATTAAAATTAAACGCCCACCACGAAAAAAGAGGGGTGTAACTTACCTGCGTTTCCAACCCCGGAAAGCCGTTGGAAACGCAAGTTCGAATCCTGTCTGAACCATTAAATTTTTAAATTTTTCGCTTCATTGTAAACATTTGGTTTACGTTAGCAGACGTTACTGCTTTAATAAAAATAATTAAGATGGGTTATTGGTTTAACATGTGTATCTTTCTGTGGCATCCTAGCTCCCAAACGGATGCACCAATTTGAGTGTTTCCAAGATATCCAGCTTTAATTGGAACAAGTGACAAGAGCGTGATATTGCCAATATTGAAGCTAAGAATTGAAAATTTTGTAGTTATGATCAGTTTAGTAGCATTTTCATCACTCATCAAATGAGGGTCTCATGACCGTCGCGGACATAAAGCGTTTTTAAAAAACAAAAATTATTTCAACATGGAATACTATTTGGAAATTTTAAATATAATAATGAATTTAACTACACTGAAAAAAATATCTTCATATTTGTTATCTAAATATTAAACTTTTGGCAATTTTCATTAGGACCCTGTTAAAGTTAAAATTAAAATATTTGAATGGAATAGTTTTTTTTGCGGCATTATTTACGCCGAATACTCTTTTCGTCGAATGATTTTTAGGCATAACTTTTTGATGCCGATAACCTACTTTTAGACAGCAGTTATCTTCTGTTCGGGATCGCAGTACTACTAATGTAGTTAGTGCGAAAATTCCATTTATTATAGATTATCTTTGTTTACCAAAAACTAAAACACATTCTCAAATAGTTTTAACACGTACCTATCTAATAAGAGCGGTATATGTATATCTAGATAAGTATACGATCGGACCAGCATTTAGAATCCTGAAAGTTCCCTATATTTTCAAACCACCTTTACGCTTGTGTTTGTATACGTATCAGTAACTAGTGCGAGTATTAGAATTATTAATATGTTTGTTTACCAAAAATCAACCACTTTGTCGGGAGTGTTTTAAATTTAGGCTACCCATTTTACTTCGTAAGATGAGCAGTTTCACCCTTATAGTTGGTTCAGAAAAATAGAAGCTTTGCTATTTTTCTATCGCACCAGTCGTGGTCATGTCATGATGTCATTAAAAACAGATTTTTATGTTTTCCTGGCGCAAGATATCAGTAAGTAATCAGCCATATTCCACTCGTATCAGGTGCATAGTGTCCAGTCGCACCTTTCTCCGAGTGACTTGAATGATTAACCAATCTGGTTCTTTTTACTCCGTACGATAAACAGATGACATAATACCGGCGATTTATAGCACCCAGTAAATGTAGAAGCGACGATGGTTTGATGTTGCTCTACATTTTAAATGTAATAAAAATTCTGTGCTCTTGTTTAGTCTAGATTAGAGGCTTATTAAAGTATATAGACATTCATTAAACTATTGCTAATAAAACTGATAACCTATGAATATTTTTTGTGTTAAAACCAGGGTATAGTTTAAAAATTGGAACTATATCGGAATCCCTAAAACTATTTGTCCTATTTATCCCTAATATCTTTTGTCCTAACGTTATTTGCCCTAATATTTTTTGTCCTGATACTTATTAACCCTAATATTTAATGAACTAAAACTTATTTTTCCTAACAATTACATATCCAAATAATATCGGTTCTGGTGCTTCGCCGGCCGCTGCCGCGGCACGTTCGCTTCGCTCGCTCGGCTCGCGTGCGTAAATCGCAATTCATCCTAAGACTCCTCCTCGCTTCGCTCGTCATCGTACCTAACCAAGGCCCAAATCAAGCATTACATATTTAGGACCTATAAGTTACATGTCAAACAATCATTAGGGGTACCAATATTAGGATAAATTAGATTAGGACAAAAGAGTGTTTAGGACACAAGACCGTTATGGCAAATAAACATTAGGTCAAAAGTGTTTAGGACATGTTAGGGCAAGTGATATTAGGACAAACGTTGTTAGGGATCTCAAGGGAGACCCTTAAAAATTGCCCCCAATTTTATATTCAAATATTCGTGTAGAGTAGTTACGAATATCTACCTACCTTTTGTTTAATTTAGAAAAAAACAAAAACTAGCAATTGTATTAGTGCTGAGTGCTGAAGTCGGCTGCATTCGTCCACATACAAGAGAAACATAATAGTTTTGAACATCCCTGCTAGTTTGCTTGCCACGGTACCGCCTTCCTCCATGGTTATATGGAAACTACAGTGATTCGACTAACATAAGTATGTCGTGTCGGTCCGTAGATGTAGAATACTAATAGTAATATTTGTATGATCGTCTGCATAATTTGTTCTTTGCCCCAATCACTGTACCCTCAATATATCAGATTGGAGCGTAATCCGTTACGTGAGTCCCTGGATTGTTGGACACACTAATAAGTTCAGGTATTGGTCAGTCCGCGTGGAATGTTACTATGTTGCGTTTTGAACACTGTTTAAAACGTCCAATACCTTCTAGAACATAAGTTACGTTCTTTGAATACAGGTCTGTTCGGTTTGGTGACGTTCGAGTAATTATGTTAAGTAGTAATTGACGGTCACATACCAATTGTTACTGATTAATTAGTGTTTGTGCGTGCGATGACGCCGGCGAAGTAACTCGATTAGGCAACAATTTTTAGGTAACCATTTTTTCACCGTCTGTACCTAAACAAACACCATATTTTTTGTGCTACTAAAGTAAGTAACTAGTTTCGTCCTTATAGCCCAGTGTGACAAAGAAAATTGTAGAACCCATCCTATCCGGTAGCACAACTGCGTCTCCCGACTCAAGGATCTCTGCGTCACGTGAGAAATCTTACCTACATCTTTGAATACGCTATAAGAGAGAGAGACGATTGATGATAGACAACCAATGTCACACCTAGCTATGAGGGCGGGCCCCCGGCCGATAGGTAGGTAAAGCCCAATGTCGCTGTTGTCCCAAAAAACTCACTAAAATTTATTCATCTATACCATACCTACTAAATAAGTTTTCTATGGAGAGGCCCATCGTTTCAGGAAAAATCTTTTCTTCACACTGACTCGTAAGCAAGGGTTTACATGATAGAAAAGCGGGTGGTAAATCATAAATTACGCCTTAGGGCGGTAAGTAATTTTTATCACATTCCAAGGGTTTACATTTACATGCTAGAAAACCAGGCGGTAAGTCGTATATTTACGCCGTAGCGCGGTAAGTAATTTTGGTATTGATTAATATTTACTTATTAATCAATACCATTTATTTTATTTCCTCCAGTGTGATGAAAAACGTCGTACGTGACTCTGGTGTGAAGGAATTCCAAACTCGTGTCATTAAAGCCCTCGCCTTCGGCTTCGGGCTTCTAATAGACACTCGTTTGTAATTCCTCGAATACCACCCCTGTTACGTAATGTACTTAACAGCACTGTGCTGTGTATGGGCGCATAGCGCCAGCCGTACAGCGTCTTCTGTTGGTAAAAATGAGTTTGTCCTCTCATCGCGCCGAAACAGCTGGACGTAACCAATTTTGATACAATGATAGCTGATGGACATCCAAAGATGGGTATAGAATACATTTTATCTGACTTAGGCGAAGAAAAAGTTTTAATCGGGCGAAGTTGCAGATACCTTTTAGTATGTCAAATAACATGACTTGATTAAGATTATATACTTTTGTCAAAGCGATCGTTAGCATACCTACTGATCTTGTTTTATTCGACTTGGGAGTACGATCCATTGTATCCGCTAATAATGAAAGTAAGTAGGTATTCAAGTGGAGCGAAATGGCCTGCATCTGATTGCAACATATGCGGCTTTCATCGCGGCTACAACGGTGAAATGCTATACGTACCAGTCGTGACGGGAGTCGGCTAGATGGCGAGATTAGGTTTAAATACGGAACAAATTAAAGCACCTACAAATCGCGCACCTAAAATGAGCTAATGTAGGAGTAGCGTTGCAGGAAATTCTTTTCAAACCAATAGTAGCAATACAACACAATACAATACCATACAAGTAAGCTTTATTGTACACCAAAAACATTTACACAAGAAATCACATATAAACAAATTAAAAACGGTAGACAACAGGCGGTCTTATCGCTAAAGAGCGATCTCTTCTAGACAACCTTTGGGTAGTGGAGTTTATGCTAAAAATCGTAGCACACAGGCGCTTATACTATTAAGTGGTATAAGAGCTTTACAAGCGCTTTTGCAGCCTGTGTGCTACTTGGGAACCAACTTCAAAAAGGAGGGGATTGTCCTTTTCGGTTGTATTTTTATCATGTATATTATTTTTTTGTTTGCTACCTGAGCAATCAGTAATTTATGAACCGATTTGGAATTATATTTTTTACGAAAAATCGAAGGAACTCAAATAATAATATAAAGTGCTTAGAGGCACGATCCTCATGTCACCTCAATGACTAAAGCGCAATTTGATATTGCTCTTTTTACGTGAGATAGGCACGACAGTGAAACACCTTTCCTCTTACAAAAGGTACTTAACTAGATGTCATCAGTGGAAACGAATATTTGCAATTTCCTTCTCCTAATAAGGAAGCTTGTTAAACAGCCGTCGCGCGTTTTTGTAACATCCTTTGTTGGTCACTGACGATTAAAATACCACTGGAATAGTAAATTAAAGATTTCAAAATCTATTCTACCTCAGTGGCGTGACTTGAAACAAAGTCTTTGGGCAAGACGGGACTGAATTAACTTACTTTTTTTGTTCAAAAACAATAAGCAACATTTTCTCAAATAGCAAGGCGCTGGGAATCGAGCTTTATGAACGACGCGTTGGCACGCCATGATGTGTGTTACCTACATTATAGTCAAGGCAACCAACAACTCAGGGCAAGCCGGGGTAGATTTCCTTTACTTATTCTTCAGTAACAAATGAGAAGGTTGTTCAATCGTCCTGAAGGGGTCAGCCGGTGGGAATCTGGTTGCAAGGACGCCACGCCACTGGTACCTGCTTGATTCGTTATCTTTAATCAGGACTGAAATTAAATCATAGTGATGTGGATGTTCGTAAATACTTCCATGCGAAGTGCGACGCACCGAGAACTTTTTTTAACGTAGGGGAAATGCGTTTATGTATTTATATATCACGCCTAATCGGGAGAATAGAGCAGGTAGGACGAACCGAGACTGGACCACTGGGCGATTCTTAAATTTTTGTTGGTGGGTCAAATCGGCATTTGCAGCGAGAACGGTCCCAACTCATCATTCGTTGCAAAAATTTAGACCTGAGAGCGACGAATTGGTCTGGATTGAATGGTAACAAAACTAAACTATAATTGAGTAGGTAAGTAATTCTATACAGCAGTTCTTTTTTTTCATTTGCTATATCAAACGCTAGGTATCTAATCCAAAAATATTACGTTTATTTAGCATTAAAACACAAAAAAATATGTAAGTTTTATACTTATACGCCCATACCATACCTAGTACCGATACCTATATTATTAAAAGAATAATATTGTTGTTACAAAACAAAAAGCTCCTACAAGTTATAAATTACTTCAATCGTTTTTTATTTCATAATTATTGCTCGTTACTAAAATAAGGCGTTAAGACGGAAAGGATCTGAATTCTGCACGGGTCACGGGTTTATTTCATGATGGCGTACTTACTACAAAGAACCTGTTATAACAACTGTGTAATGCCCACGGAGAGGTATACCTCTCATTGGCATTATAATGCCATGCGATTAAATAATAGCAAGTTAACAACATGGGTAAATAATTCGTACTTACAAACAAACGTTACGTGTTTCTTCAGTTATTTGCTGATCGAATACACCCGATTCAAATTAAATGCTTTTTTTTTTAAGTGTGGTTAGGTAGTAGGTACGGTAAATTATTTAAATTTTGGCTATTATAAATATAGTCATATTCGTATCAAATTCCTGCTATCTAACTTCGTTATTATCTAACTTCAAAAAAAGTGCCCCTATTCTAGGACCCTGACTTACACTCGAGGCAGTTGGGCTTGGCTGATCTTATACGATTGGTAAATGCAGTCGGGCCAGTCGGATGCGTTGAATGTAGGGATTGGTCACATCTGGAAGCAATTTAAGGGACAACAATACGATTAGAAAATGTTATTTGGACCCCCAAATCAAGTTTGCCATTATTTTTAACCATGTGGACACTTGATAATACATCGGGCAGAGTAACTTATTGGGTGGTTTGATTCTAACCCGAAATCGGTTATTATTCAGTTACAGACCGACCAAAAAGAGTAGAAATTAAAAAGTGGCAATACTGTAGTGTCCTCCCTTTCTAATCAATATAAGAAAATGGGGACGACACTACAGGATTGCTAAGACCAATTATCTATAGACTTGACGTAAGCGTACACCCGTAAGGGACAGACATAGAATACTTTTTTTTTTTTTTTTGTGGATTTTATGGCTTGGCTGCAGAGGCCTTTAAGCCACGGCTTAATTTCTTGATGCAGCTTCGCAGAATTTACATTCACATTAAATGTTTTTAATTGTGTTTTTAATATATTTGTATAGTGGTTGATATGTTTCACTGTTTTTTAATAGTTCTATGAGCGGCGGCGGGCGGGAAGAAATATCACTGTAATTTTGACACACATCACTGAGTTCACTTGCAAGTATTAACCTGTCAATTGGAAAGCTTTGACAGCTGAAGATAATGTGTTCCATGGTTGCTTCATTAATTCCACAGAAAGTGCATAAACTACTTTGGATTATATGGAGCCTCGCTAGGTGTGATGGTGCAGCATTGTGCCCATATCGTAATCTAGTTATGGTGGTGATAAAGTCACGGCTGGCTCTCTCAAGTCTGTCATACCACGGTCTTACAGGTAGGTCTTCTTGAATGCTACCGTACCAACGGCCTTTCGACTCTTGATCTTTCTTCCACATTTGCTTCCATAACGTTCTTATAGCTATATTTACACAATATTGGTAATCAGTCATAGGTACATACATGGAGTCGGAAACATCAAGTGCATTTATACCTTTGAAAGCAGCTTTATCTGCCATTTCGTTTCCAGTAATTCCTCTATGAGAGGGTACCCACATCAACGAAATTTCTATCCCTTCAAGATAATATTTAAATATCAATTCCTTAATTGAATATAAAATTAAGTTAGTTTTAAAATGAATTTTCAAATTCTTTAACCCCTCAATCAAACTAAGGGAATCAGTTACAATTAAAAAATATTTACAATTATTTACATTATTGATTCGTAAAAGAGCTTGATAAACAGCATAGGCTTCTGCAGTAAATATTGTACAGACATCCTGCAAAACAAAACTCTGAGAGAATTTTATTTGTGGATCATAAACAGCACAGCGCACATAGTCACTGCCTTTACTTCCATCTGTATAAAACGTGTAATATTCATTTTCTGAAAGAAATTCTAACATGTCTAAGTTGTTTAACACTGTTGAGTTAACAATTTTAATTGGATGTATAATACTTGTGTAGTTAGTGGAATAGCAAGGCCATGGGTGCTGCTTTCTGATTTTCTTACAATTGCTTTCTATTTCCAGAAAAACATGGAACAACATTGGGGAGTTGCCAATTAGGAGACCCTCTCCTGTTGCTAAAGGACCCGACATAGTGATTCGATGAGGTAAAATTTTATTAATAATTTTTGTGTTATTAGAGTACAGCAGTTTGAGGCAATACCTTTCAGCTAGGACAAGACGTCTCAAGATAAGTGGCATAATTTTGGTTTCAACTTCCATGGCCCTTATGGGAGTTGAGCACATTGCACCAGAAATTATTCTCAGAGCCTTATTCTGCAAAATGTCTAGTTTCTTTGCATGTGGACTGTTCATATATGCTAAAGCACTGTAGTCGAAATGACTTCTCACTATTGCTTTATAAAGAATGGACAATACTTTGGGATCAGCACCCCATGAGACACCAGCCAGACATCTTATTATGTTTATAGCTTTTAAAGCATTTTTGGAGATATATCGGATGTGCTCTTCAAAAGACAATTTTTGATCTATGATAACTCCTAAAAATTTTGTGGATCTAACTCTGCTTATAGCTTCTCCACAGTACATTATATCATAGGTTGGATCATCATCACCAAAGATCATTAGGTTGCTTTTTGATGGATTTATCTTTAAATGTAATCTATCTCCATAGTACAGGCTTAGCTGATTTAAGGCTATATTCATATTGTCCATAGCAACATTTAAATTCCGGTTACTACTGTACAAAACAATGTCATCTGCAAACTGCAAAATATTTACATCACTAAGGTTAACATATTTACATATTTCACAAGTGTACAAATTATATAACAATGGTGACAATGTGGCACCTTGCATTGTGCCTTTGGATGACGCTTTAGGCCCATGTAAAATATTATTATATTTAACATACAAGATTCTATTATTTAAAAATGTATATATCCACTGACATAGTTTGCCAGGTATACCTACACTAGACATAACTTTAACCAAGATACCTGGGTCAACATTATCGAAAGCTCCCTGAACATCTAAAAATACACAGACTGTGTGTGACTTTAAATTATTTGCTCTTTTCAGGTCAGAGATCAACGAAATAAAACTGTCTGCACAGCTACGCCCTCGACGGAAGCCATACTGTACATGTGGGATGATACCATTAGCCTCTATGAACCAGTCTAGACGGACTTTAATCATATTTTCAAAGAGTTTACCTAAACACGAAGACAAAGATATAGGACGATAGGAACTGGCATGCTCTGGAGATTTATCTGGCTTGAGTATTGGAATAACACATTGTGTTTTCCATGGCTCAGGAATGATTTGATTATGCCATAAAGCATTCAGAATGTCAAGAAATAGGCGCTGAACAGATATATGGAGTTGTTTAATTACAATATATGGAAAATTATCTAAACCCGGACTAGTGTTACGCCTAGATTGAAGACTGTTAATAAATTCATTCCAAGTAAACGGATCTAATAGGAATTTTGATTCGTTATTATTATTGTTACTATTAAAATAATTAAATAAGTTACTTGTATCTACTAAATTATTATTGTCTGATAGTCTATCTATGAAAGGAGAAATGAAGTTGTCACAGTGAGATTTATTATTGGCCTTAATACCCTTAAACATCTTAATCATGTTCCAAATCCTACTTATAGGGGTAGTTCTGTTAAATGAATGGCACAAGTTATTCCAACCAGCTTTCTTTTGTTCAGAAATTGTTCTTTTCTTTAATGCATCTTTTTTCTTATAATTTATGTAGTTTTCCATTGTAGAATCTCTTCTGTACAATTTCAAGGCATCGTAGGATGCTTTTACACTTTGCTCGCAGACCTCATTCCACCAAGGTGCCGGAGGTCTGCTAGTAAAGCAAGTAGACTTAGTGAACTTAGGAACAACTTCATCTCTAAGGCGATCAAGACGTTTGCAAAATTCTGTATAAGAATGAAGTGGTTGCTCGTCATTAATTTCTAAATCCTGAAAAGCATTTTCAGAAATTTCTTTAAATTTGTGCCAATCGGTTCTTTGATAAAGATATTTATCAACAGGGGGGTTAATTTGATATTTGTCAATGCCTAGGGATATTACTGACATAGTGGGATAATGGTCGCTTCCCATACAGTCATCATGTACAGACCATTCACATAATGGCGCTAAGCACGCACTGGCAAAACTGACGTCGATAGCTGAAGGATTGGTTCTGGGGCGGTTCACTGTCGTGAAACTGCCATCATTTAGGATACATAAATCTAACTCATCAATAATGTCATATAAATCTTGCCCTCGACCCTTTGTTGATAAGCAACCAAACGCAATATGATGAGCATTAAAGT
Source organism: Apotomis turbidana (assembly GCA_905147355.2). NCBI lineage: Eukaryota > Metazoa > Arthropoda > Insecta > Lepidoptera > Tortricidae > Apotomis > Apotomis turbidana. Next base: position 15,432,941 of record LR990295.1, on the reverse strand, counting down.
CACCACTAATAAAAATCGGTTTCGGAAGGTCTCGAATAATATTGCGCAGTTTATTTATTCTTATGTGCCCGCTAGTAGGTGGACAGTATACACAAAGTATAGTTAAGCTGCCGTTTTCAGTAGATAGAGATATAGCTATTGTTTGGATATCCTCGTAAAACGGTGTATTTATGACATTATATTTAAATTCTGGTCTAACTAATATAGCTACACCATTGTGAGCATTACGGGATATTCTGGAGTGGAGATTATAGCCTGGTATTCTAAAATTATGGTACTCTTTGAACCAAGTTTCATTGAGTAGACATATATGTATATTTTGTGTTTGTAAAAATTTAATTAGCAACGGTTTTTTGCTATTCGCACTTTGACTATTAAACTGCGCAATACGTAATTGGGACACTGTGGGGGAACTTAAATCCATTATTTAGACAGATTTTTTATTAGTACGTCTTTAATACTCGTTGTAGTGATCGGGGTGGAATCAGTATTGTTACCCAGCTCCACCAGTGTTTGTACTAGGGCCATTAGTACTCCACTGTCGCAGAGGATCTGGGCTTTGATGTCCATAGGCTGGACATGTGTATTTACAGCCTGGGAGGCAGGCTTAGTATTTACATTTTTATTTACAATTTTATTTACAGAATTTACAGCTTTTTCAGAATTTACAGGGGTATTTACAAAATTTTTATTTACAAATTGACGATGCTTGGGCATCGGTAAAGCAGGGTATTCAATATCAGGTTTCTTAGTTTGGGCTACACTTGCATATGTAATTTTACTTTTCTTTTCAATTATTTTATTTATTTTAATTGGACAAAGTCTTGAAATGGCCAGATGAGGGCCGCTGCAATTGGCGCAGCATAGCTCATTGGGCTTGTCACATTCTTTATATGTATGTTCACCAGAACAAATTGAGCACCTCTGCTTGCCGTTACAAATCTTTGCGGAGTGGTTGAACTTGAAACATTTAAAACATTGTTGCAATGGAGGGATGTATTCGAAGACTCTGTATGAAAACAAGTCATATTGTACGTTATCTGGGAGAGTATTCGATAGAAATGTTATACTGACGGTCTGTAGGGGAACTCTATCCTGTCCTATTTTTTTCGTAAATCTTCTTATAGAAATAATTTCGTAAATTGATGTTAATTTTGTGTATAAGTCCTTATTTGAGATATTTGCTGGAACAAATCTGATGATGCCTGTTTTTTCGATTTTATTTGCCGGTATATATGCTTTCATGCCGTGTTTTTGTAAAAATAAAGAGTTATTCAAGAAGTTATTTGCCGTGTTATATTGTTTAAATATTACTGCTATTTTATTGGCATTCAGTCTTTGAATAGCCATCACACCTTTGACGTCAGTCGTGAATATATGGTTGAGGTATATGGGACTCTTGTTCCCCAGTCGCTCCTTGTGGTTAACATGTTCCACGAACACCTTGAACTCGGTATTGGTCGAGTTCTCAGGATATAGTCTTTTATAATTAGGTTTGTAATAGGGTAAGAATTGTTCATCGATACGCTCACCGCCGCCGCTTTCGCCGCTGCAGTTGCCATTCGTGTCCTCGGGCTCGCCGCGAGGACGCTTCAAGGAGTTGGGCGGGTTATCCCCGCCCCCCTCATTACCATCCATTTTTTTAAGTTTTCTTTCACTAAAAATGGGTTTTATAGCACTTTTATGAGAATTTTAATATAAATAAAATTTTTAAAGAAAAAATCACTCCCGCTTCTTTCAAATTCCCGCCAAAGAATCAACTTCGACATAGAATACGTCATATATTCGGGGTGGCCATGTTGATTAAAATTTTCCCATAATTTTATATTACTGACATGCCATTTTTGCATCATTGTGGCTCCATATAATACATAGCTTTTGGAACATCTTATCACTAAAAATGAGGATGGGGTTTAAGGTTAGATGAGAAATCAGAAATGAAACACATTCAGATAATGTTACCGATATCTCAATTTTTAAATACAAATAATACTACTGAGCGGGCGGTCCTGGGTTCAAATCCCGGCCAGGGCAAATATTTGTGCGACAAACTCGAATATATGTTCCCGGGTCGTCATGGATGCTATCGATATATGTATTTATATATATTATGTATATCGTCATCTAGTACCCACAGTACAAGCTTGATTTGTGTAACATAGTCCCTTAATGTTTATTTATTAATACATATTATATTAAATTATTTCCGTTGGCGATTCTAAGCCGTGGAACCGACATCCTCATTTAATCTTCACAATATTTGTTTTTTTTTTTGTTATTAGAATAGAAGTACGATTTAATACCCCTAAATTTATGATATTTTCATCTGGTATCCCTAACATGATTGTTATGCAGCTAAATTAAGAACACATTTAAATATGACTGACAGCTTATCATAAACAACCTACGTAATTTGGGCGGATCATTTTTACATGTCACGTGTACTCAGGGGCATTTCACTCAGTACTTTACAGATTTCATACATTAAAACTTGCGTGCGTTTTATACGAGACTCGCTCGATAGATGGAGCAAAATTCAATATTTGAATTAGTGTTATTAAAACGAAATCTGTTTTTATATTATTATTTTATCCATAAATAAACATATAATAAAAACATAATTATAAGTTATTGTGAAAGATTATGAAGCATTATTTTAATTTATCATTACAGGCAACATTACGGCTTAAGATTAGATCCCCGTTCCATTCCACTCATTTATTTTTTAGATTTCACCTATTATATTTTATGATGATTGTCACAAAAATTTAATATCCACAAAAAAAAATGGAAAATAATAAATGCGTATTTTTTTAAATGTAAAAAAACAATAGTAGAAAGTAAACTAAAAGACTACTTAATACAATTCGGTGTAGAGGAACGCGTAGCGTGGTGCTGTTTGACAGTTTACTTTATTTATGGACAAGTTGTTTTTCTGGTGGATATTCAAACGGGTATAAGAAATCTTCTTCGACTGTTTTTTATGGATATTAGCGAACGTTGTTGATCTTCACGCACGAACTTGGATTCCGACGACAGAAGTTCCAGGAAGGATTTCCATCCCGGCTATGTGTAATGGATCACGATTGCCTCGTTAAACTATTTTAAAGTCATGGTAGCAGTAAAAAATGTTGTGTGTGTCTACCTGTGGTAAGCGTTTGTTCTAACTATGCTCCCCAAAATTAATTAAATAAAAATAATTAATTATAAATGTGTCTTTTTTATACCTTCCTACAAACATAACTAGTTTTAAAGCCCACTTATTATGTTAAGTGTGAGGTACAGATGAATCATATAATTAATATGTATTGAAAGTACCTACAGTACAGTGCATACTTGCATAGCGATTGCTATGTATACATATGTACATGATTCAGATAACTCGAAACTCGCTCAATAGATGGCGCTAGTACACAAAGGAAGCTGATGACTCTATCTCAGTATGTATAATTTACTCTATGCGTGTACTTATTTGTTTGCCACAAACTCGATTGTGGCAGCGGTGAAAAAGTGAAACTATGAAAAAGACAAAAAATAATATACTTCTCTCTGTCACTCTTGTTATAATTTGTATATGACCATTTCCTTCTGTAGTGGTATTATTATTTGGTTGTCAAGTCTATAGATAATTGGTCTTAGACAGGATTGCCACTTTTTAATTTCTACTCTTTTTGGTCGGAATGATCAGAGCGCCTTCCCGAATGACTCAAGCGTAATAGCAGAAGTCATAGATGACCTGATCAGATTGGCCATCATTTGTGATAGTCGGGCATCTGGAGGCTAATTTAATTATAGTTCAAATTAAAGCGTGTTAGCATAACATAACAACCAAAATATACTAAATAAACTATAGTACTGATAATTGAAATATAATTACTTAACAAAAGAAAAGTATTTGTGCGTATGTTTTTTTTTACTTCGTTTACAAAAAACACGACTTAAAAGACGGACCTAGCATATACCTTAAAATTACTTTCACTCGCGTTCTCTAATTTTATCTTGTCTATGGTTTCAACGCATTTCCGAACGAAAGACATTTGCATTGACCAATCACAGCGACAATCAAACGGTTTCATTTTGTAACGTTTGTAATTCAAATAACCACAATCAACGATCGTCTTTCGTGCTTCAGTAAATCAGTGTTTCGGTATTTGGTGTGTGTAAATTCAAAAACATAGTAATTGCAGTTGAATAAATATACATTATACGTGGTGTAAAATAACTAATTTGTGTGGTGTTTGTGCAAACGAATGTTAGGTCATTGTTGATAAAATCTTCACAATGATAGCATTAACGGACGATGTATACAAATTATTGTAAGTATTTCTAGTCCAATTTCCATTTTAATATACATTAAAATGCCACGACCCATTGTTACAATTTGTTACAATATAACGAAAAACTTCTTATGACGGAGGGGTTTCTGCAGTGATTGATACATCATCACATCCAAGCCGAAACTGTATAAACTGCCACCTTATATAAATAAAAACCGTTAATATGGCCCGTAATGTTCACACTAATTTCTTTTCTATAAATAAAATTCTGAAGCTTACACTGTATTCAGCGATGGCGTCACAGAAGAGGTGTCCCGGAATGTACGCCATCTAATGCAAGAGCTATGGCTGAACTGGTCCCACGTCGGTGTCGAATACGACGTAAAGGTGAACAACATTTACAAGCTCGTGCAGATTGAGAGGGACCTTCACAGCGATGTGTTGGATGAGACGAAGCAGAAACTCAAGACTATGGAGCAGCAGGTTGAAGGTAAAACGCCTGTGATTTTCTTCAATACTAAAATAAATAGTTATAAATAAATAAATATTAGATGTGGGAGGCGCAGGACCGGTCATGGTGGCGTTCTCTGGGGGAGGCCTATGTCCAGCAGTGGACGTCTTTTGGCTGATAATGATGATGATGGTGATAATGAAATATCAGACAACCGCACACAAATCAATCTAGTGCCTAATTAAGCTCAAGAAGGCTTGTTATGGGTACTAGACGATGATATACATATTACATACTTATATTGATAAATATATACTTAAATACATAGAACAACCATGACTCAAGCAGAAATATTTGAGTTCAGAGCTCGAGAGGCTCGGTAGGAAGGTGCTCTACACACTGTGCCAACTGCATCATCATAATACTTTGTACAATGCCAAAACAAATTCCTTAAAACAGACAAAAATTTGAAACAGATTGAGAATTTGTAAACAAGAACTTATATCACTGAAGATTGCTTTCTTGCTTTTTAATTTGTAACAATTGATCCCCATGATGGTTATGATACTTTATACACATGGGTACATTCCCAAGGCTTACAACATTTGCACTTTGAAGATTTGGGTTCAACTCTGTCAAAGCATTAAAACATTCTGTTGCATCAGTTCTACAATCCTAAAATAAAATAATTTTGAAATAGAACTAAACAATTAAGAATTAAATTGTCTGCTTCTAGATTTTATATTGTCAATGCCAATCTTAACTAAAAATGTATTGGTCTAGAGTGCCCAATGGGCTCCTTGTGACTGTCATAATGTTATGGGTGGCACAACTTAGCCCTTGGCTGTTACATTTTACAGAATTAAAAGAAGAAACCAAGAAGTTGAGTCAGTACCTGTCTGTGGACATCAGCATTCTAGAATACAAGGAAGATATGATGCTGTTTGAGTATAAGAAGGAGCTGGAGGAACAAATTATGGGGTAAGAACCTATTTATTAACAGAAAACATTTACATGTATCAGTTTCTTTAAAGTCTATTATAGGAGCAGCTTCATATCTGGATGTTGTGATGGATGTGAGGACTCATTCCTAATGGGCCACTTCTGGAGTATGTACTGAGGCATACCTCTGTGGCTTGCATGTCATTACTAATCTAATAAAATGATTACAATATTTTATTTACATATAATGTGGGTAAACTGGGTAAACCTTTTAATTTAGAGATATACGACTGCTCATTCTTTGTCACCTGAAAACAAGCAAGTAATATATTATAAATTTATAAGAAAAATTTAAATGAGTTATCTGGGGTTCGATTCCCGGTCTCGTCCCCCAGGTAACTCGTTTAAATTTTTCTTTGAGCTTTGATATCTTTGCATCAATAGTTTAAGGAATAATATTAGTAAATTAACACTAAACAGTCAATTTAGTAAATGTTTGGGCTCAATTCCTCATTACAGGGGCAATGAGGCCTATGCATCTGAACTCAGCTCATTAAGCATGAAGATAGACAAATGAAGGCATATTTATTTTAAATTACAAATGAAATGAAATGAAATTTATTTGCTTGAGACATGAGATGGTATAAAATTTTACAAGAGTAAACATATCTCGCCAAAAATATCTGGCAGATTAATTTTAAATACTATTCAAATAAGAAACAACATTTAATTTTAAATACTATTCAAATAGGAAAAACATGGCAAAGAGTCGCACGTGACAGGGACGAATGGAAGAGGCTGGAGGAGGCCTTTGTCGAGGGGCAACCAGATTTGCAGCAATCTGAATGTATAAGGCTAAAAATAAATAAATAATAATTCAAATAAGAAAGCTTAAGTCACCTAGCTCATTCCTGAGGAACACAGTCAGGGTGTGGGATACATACTATTTGCATACCTATATTTCTGGCTGAGCTGTCTGGATGAGCTTGACCATAGTTTTGCAGAAAGTGCCTAGAGATTTTTTTTTGTTATGCCAAAAACAACCAAACTCATTCAGAGATTAAGACTCAAATCACTTTGATGAAAAATGAATGCTTGTTGCTTTCTGCATAAATTTTTTCACTGCAAATGGCACCAGTAATAAATAAATTATATCACAGGTACAGAGAACAGATGGAGCAACGACGCACAGAAATAAACCGCCTACTTGAATGGCAGCATGACCTCACTGAGAAGCTGGGTGTCACCTTCCATGAGTTGCAAGACATCCCACTCCCACCACAGGATGAGTTGGACAAGCTGCGGAACCACCTTGAGGTGCTGCAGTCAGAGAGGGACAAACGAGCTGAGATTTTCCTGCACACGCAGATTGAGATTAAGGATATCATGGGTAAATTAATGTCAAATTTGAATCCAGGATGGATTGTTCATTGTATATGTTTGAGAAAAGCACTATACATGCCTAGCCGTGGAAAGGCTTGCCCGCTTGGTATCACTATCCCACTCATATCTACACCTACTCACCCGGCAAGTCCTTCTTTCAGGACTTCTACAGTAATGTACTATTGTTTTACAGATAAACTCCAAATCAGACCGCAGAGCAAGTTCGAACATGTGGTGGTCAGCTCTCTGTCTGTGGACTTCAAGGTGACGGATCTCAACATGGACCGACTTGCCAAGCTACGGCAGGATCTACAGGAGAAATATGAGCAAACTAACAACCGGGTATGTGTAACGTGGGCAGAGAATATCAGTGAACTAAAGTAAAAACATAAAAAAACTAAGAATTTTCAAAAATGTATCTGTGTAGTAAATAGTTAGAGTATTTGTACACTTTGGTAAAGTTTGTGCTTCATACGGGTTGGGGTGCTTGATTTATGTCCGAAATACAGGCTCTTAAAGTAAAATACATTGTTGAGCTAATTTTACCCATAATCATCACCAGCCAGAAGCATAGCTCATAGACTTCTCCCATGAAACGCCGCCTTGAGCACTCCTGCCCCTCGACCTTCACTAGATCATTATTATTTGTACCATATGAGTCCTTAATTTTTCTCTCAATTTCTTACAATATATTCTTCAGGTATTAGAGCTACGCGAGCGCCTGTCTAGATTATGGGAGTGCCTAGATGAGGACCAGATATACAGAGACAACTTCCTCCAAGCGCACCCCGGCTGCCACCCCGCCACGGAGACTGCCATCAAGGAGGAAATCAAACGGTGCGAGCAAATTAAGCGGCAGAAGATACAGGTACTAATTAGCGTTTTTTTTTTTCGGGATAGTGACCCTTTGACCTATAGGGATGATGATTGATGTGAAATTTAAGAAGATACTGTAGTTATATTCATAAAAATAGATCGATATGTCCTGAAATAAAGGAAAAATATTTAAAAAGTAAAGGGATTTTGTACGCAAATTAGATGTTTGAAATCTTTTCAGAATCCCCACAAAACAGTAATTGTAAAACAACCATCTTTGTCACGGCCAAAATGGCAAATTAGTTGCTTTTCCGTACAGGTCTATGGCGTCACGGTTATGTTAGGACTCCATTTGTATGGATCGTTTCAGAGCTCCGTGTGGAGCACTTCATGTTTATTCTAGCTAAAATGAAAAGTGTTAAATCATACCCTACTGTCCGTGACCTGTTACTTTGTCTACCGAGTTCAAATCTTACTCGCTAATGGTAGCAACGGTGACCGCTACGGTCGGGCCTTGAGGCCTTTTAACAGCATACGAAACGGTAACAGTTTGGAGCTTCCGTCTCGACAGCTATTATCCCACATTGTATTCTTCCACATATACAAAAATCCACATACAGTTGTCCAACATCCCTTATCTTATTCAGGTGTTCGTAGCGAACATGCGTACAAAGATCAAGCTCATGTGGGACAACATCATGTACTCGGAGCGTCAACGCGAGGAGTTCGTGCACTACTACCAGGACATCTTCACGGAGGACACACTCACGCTGCACGAGATGTATCTGGATAAGATTACCAAGTACTACAACGAGCACAAGTAAGTTTATATAGGAACTGTTACCCCGGTTCCACACTATCCCGCTGTTGACCGAGGCTTGAGTTTCCGTACCGACGTGCCTCTCCACACATTCGCCCAACTTCAGACAGTTATTTTGGGCAAGGGCTGGCTTCAGACAGTTATTCTGGGCAAGGGCTAGGTTCAGACAGTTATTCTGGCCAAAATCAGTAGAGTTTGATAATGAAACGAAATATTTAGGATTACAATCTTTAATACAGTATTTGGTGGAAATGGCATTAAGATAACACAGAGGCCAGGCCTTGCACTCTTCGTCAGTTGGACTAGTATAACTGGTCTAAAATTGTGCAGTGAAATGACTCAGCGTCCGCCTGCATTTTTCGTATGGTACCGAATGAAACATAATAAATTTAAATAAAATGGTTTGAATTATTAATTATTTGAGCATCCCTGGCGTTTCGGTAACTTTCCAGTTTCCATTGTCAAAAATTGACTAAGAAAAATTTAATTTTTAAATGTGACAGTCGTGGAAACTGAAGAAAATACTAATAATATATAGTCTACCCGAATCCGTGATTAGTGCACCCTCTGACTCTTTCAAAAATAGACTAGACAAACATTTACAAACACAGAACACAAGTGAATAGTGATATGCTCGCATCAGCTATAAGCTGCCTGTGCATTAAATAAATAAATAAATATTTGTCAAGTTCCTTATCATAGTAAGGTTGAGCTAGAACTACTATTTTGCAATTCAAACGCATTCTAGTCTTTAAGATTCTTATGAGCATCGGTTCTAAATCTCTTTCCTGTCTACAGGCATATTTTCGACCTGGTGATGACGCGCAAAAACCTGTGGCTGAAGCAGGCCGAGATGGACGCGCGCGCCACCGAGCCGGGCCGCTACCATAACCGCGGCGGCAACTTGCTCAGGGAGGAGAAAGAACGGAAGGCCATTGAGTCCAATGTAAGTGTTTCATCAAATGCCCGGGTTTAGTCCACTGCTGAGCATTTACGCCGGGTGCTTGCCGTAACCATGGTAGGACTATCAATTTTTCCTACTAGCAGACTTATCGGTTTTCTAATTGCCGATTAGTCGACCGACTTTAAACGTTCCCGACTGGTCACCGACTAGTCGGCTCGATTGTAGTAGACATGGGCCGACTTTGGTCTTAAATTGTTGATTAGTCAGTCGACTATAAAATGTTTCCGAATAGTCAGTGTTCCCGAGTAGTCAGTCAATCTCTAATATCTAATATCCAATTTAAGCCAGGGCTAGTTTGAGGAGGACTTATCACTTCAACTCTGAACAATTTATGCAGCCAAATTTAGAGAACCGGATCGATTCGATTCCACAGTGACCTACGTCTTCGAGTCTAAGTATAGCTGTTAATCAAATTTTAATAAATCAAGAAACATTGCGGAGTGATTTTCGCAGCGTTTTAACCGTGAAATAATGCATTCAGTTGTACCATTTTTAAAAACCTACAATAAATTAAGAAAACAACAAAGCACTAGCAAAGTATTTGATGCATCTTTATTACTTGATAAATTCCTAGAAAAACATAAATGTTACATATCGCTTGGTGACAACCAAAACTCGCTAAAATTTCTGTCACTACTCTTCAAAGCATCGTATCTAGTTTGTAGGTTGATACTGAGATACAAGCTTTGTTTTAGGTAGGCATTTGTTACTTAGTGAGTGACGATATTTTACCGGGTAAATTCAAGTATGATGTGCTTTATATTCTATAAATCACATCATACTTACCTTTACCAAAGACTATATACCCCCTAGACCGATATTCTTCATACTACGCACCGTACTCCGTTTGTTACTATCGTTCTACATCGCTAGATGCCGCTAAGGGTATCAATTCATTCAAAAGTCGACATTTTTCAATTTCTACTGTACGGTACGCGCAAGCGTGAAGTAACACAGTCGTCAAGCGTTCAACGACATTCAAACTTCCAAGTGATACAGTAAAAAGTGAATAGATGACGTTAGGTGCGACGTTTGTTTACTACGTTCCGTTTCGTCTCATTTCACTATTTGTGTATGTTTTATTTAAACATACACAAATGTCATCGTTTTGACGTAAACTAATCAATATAATAATAATTTTGTCTGGGCCTACGATAGACCTTCACGAAACGCATACCAAACTATTCTTTGTAAAAAAACAATAAATTCTGATATGGAAACACGTAACCGCAAAATTCAATTAATCGCGTAATTTCAAGAATAAAATACATACAATTTTACAAATTTGAAACAATGACATTTGATTTGACGACATCACACACCCATCTGGCAAGACATGTCAAACCAGTGATGCCAGAAGGGCTACCCCGATGTTCAAAATTTGACTGTCGAATTGCGCCATCCTTCTCGATCATCTGTCAAAGAATATTTTAGTGAATGGAATAGCACTATACGACAGTAAAATTTCGAACATCGGAGTAGCCCTTCAGGTATCACGTTTCGATACGCACATCATCTGAAAATAGTACGAGCTTTGACTATGTACCCCCGCTTGGTAAGTGAATAAAAATAAAGTAATAACTGAGTATGCAAAGATAGGATAATCAACATTATATAAATAATCCTAATAATATTATAAACGTGAAATACGTTCGTTCCTCTTAATTTTAAACGATGATTGATGGACGGTCACCAGTGTTAGGAAATCGTCGTAAACAGCCAATTGTTGAATTGTCTCTTTCTAAAGACCGATGGGAAATAATTATTTACCGCCGAGTACAGTATTAGAGCATAAAGTTTTTGTATTACTCAGATCTTAGACTCGGATACACGACAATGCCCGAATTGTCTGTCAATTATGCACCTAATTCGGGAAGTAGGCACATCGTAAAGGGCACGATTTTAACCATTTTAACGGGAGAAGCCAAGGTGTACTTATACCACGTATTCCAATTATACCGAATAATGGAAGTTGTGTTTTTGTAGATTGATTTTAATTATTATTTTTAAGTATAAAGTAAAATGAAATCAATGAGTTTTATTTTTTCCCTCTTTACCCTTACAAAGTTCACAAATAAATGTGAAGGATGCAACTTGCACTTTTCGCATTAGTTAAATCCATAGGATTTATCTTCTAAGTATCACATTATTATTGGTAGATTGAGTGATGTTCCATTTTTTAAGCAAGCATTTTGACGCTCCGCTCGTTTCGCTCGCTCCGCTATACATGGTCATAAAACAAACCTAACCTAACCTAACCTACAGTTTTCGGTTTTCGAGCCATGTTACCTAAAAAACCTCAATAACCTGAACACTAAGACGTCTGTATGCTCATCAGAACAATTATACTTTGTTAAAAATTAAGTATGTTAATATTTGTACTCGTAGAAAACTACACATATGAATGGCGTTCACATCATGATGATTTATTAAACGAAATGTTTACCAATCCAATAGTTATTTTGTTATTTGACTAGAATAATAAAAGAATAATTTGCGAAATAATGTTTTGTGATATGATGTTTTGTCCAATAAATAATTTGTATCATGATCTATTTGTAAAACTATATTTTATGCAACGTCTAATTTGGGAATCTTTCATTTGTCTAACGTTGTTTGTAAAATGAATAAATAAATAAAAAATAAATAAATAAATAAATATTAAGGGACAATCATACACAAATCGACCTAGTCCCAAACTAAGCAAAGCTTGTACTATGGGTACTAGACGACGATATACATAATATATAAATACATATATAGATAACATCCATGACCCAAGAACAAATATTTATGAAACGTTGTTTAGCAAGTGATTGGCTACCTAAACTCTCACTGTTGTATGTAAACCCTTACTGAATATAGGGAGTTACAAAATTATAGTTAAGTTACGATTATTTATGGATTTAAAGTTTCAGTTTTTACGAACAATAGTTTTGTAAGTCATTGCACATATAGAAACACTTTTATGGGAACCACTTGAAATAAATTTCTATTATTATTATAAAGAGTCTGTATTTCAAAAGGCTTATTACCCTAACCTTATCTCTCGTCTAAACGTTGTACTGTATACCTACGGGCCGACGCAAAATTACAGCTTTATAGTACGAGAAGTCTCTAAGCTAAGCCGTGGACGACGGACATGGCGAAACTATAAGAGTTTCTAGTAGTCCTACGGGATCCTAAAAAAAGCAATTGAAATTACCCATATTTGCAGCATCGGAAAACGGGGGAATAAGTAAGTAAGTATACTCGTACTTATGATCATTATTCAGTAGGTATTTGTTTTCTATACTTCGCTTCGTTTTTTTTAAATTCCTAACTACTTATAAATAAATGTCTTATTATGTCTATTATAAATTGCAATATCGAAGGCTCATTATTTATATTATTACATATATATTTTACGATTAACAAATTTCCTACGTAGGTCAAGGAATTTAATTTTATTTATTAATTTAATGTGCTAAAAATCTTTTGACTACATTTCATTATACCTAAATCTCGTTGATTTTTAAGCAAGCATTCTGACGTTCCGCTCGCTTCGCGCGCTCCGCTATCCATGGTCATAAAACAAACCTAACCTAACCTACAGTTTTCGGTCTTACAATATTAGGATAGTTTGTTATGTGTTTTGACTACATGTCATTAAGCATACATCTTGATGATTTTTAGCAAGCAGAGTTTTAAAAGGGTCACAGTTCTAGCTAACACTCCTCCTCGCTTCGCTCGTCGTCGTACCTATCCTAACCAAAATCTGACCTGCCTGAAGGTAGAATACGTAACGATTCTGACTTCACGCCTACCATAGTTTAGTTTAGGTGCTGTAATTTTAGCCAATTTGATAATAGGCAAAATAATTCTTAGGGCAAATCATGTTAGGAATATTATGCTTTAGGTAATTAGATTTTAGTTATCAATATTAGGACAAACTTGATTTAGGACTTTAAGAGAGTATGCGCAAAAATTATTAGGACAAACGAGTAGTATGCCATTCAACAGTATGCCAAACTTTCTCGGCCAAACATTTTTAGGACAAAAAACGTTATGCGATACGACAGGCACCCGAAATTTATCTATACAAAAACTAACAGAACTAACGACAGTGATAATTCAATAAAACCACAATTTTATATACGTTTTTTTTTATATTACTTTTAACAAAAACAAAACGAACGAATATATTTTCGCAGGCCGCCTGCATGTAGGCAATTCCTAATTGTTCTAGGGTAAATGTCAAACATTTCCGCAAATCGTCCCGTTGGCGTAAAGCCGTTTTGTCGTCGGCGTTGGTCTTGGGCCATGGCAAACGGACGATGCAATGGTTACTTTGCTTTGCAGTAGATCAATAAGGTTTCCTTCAGCATTATATCGCCGTACCCAACGTCAAACTGTGTCCCTGCTAGCATTGAGCCGACGCGTGATCTCATAAATCCGTATTCCTTCCTGGTGTAACTCCACTCTTTGAGCTCTTCATTGTTTTCAGTCATTATCATTATCTTTTAATAGTTCACGGTTAGCGGCAAGCATTTTATTTTTCATATTAATAACGTTGCTGAAAATTATTTTACGATTTTTTCGATTGACACTGACATATGTTCCTAATTAGAAATTAAAAGCAAATGATAACCTTTCGCGAGGAGGTTTTTGTAAAATGAAGTGACAAATATATATAAATAGTGATATTAAATGTGGGGTTAAGTCAGTCACAGTGGGTTCAGGCTACACTTCCCATACGATTTGGAGGGCTAGGCATTCGTCGCGTTCAGGATGTCGGGATTGTTGCTTATCTTGCGTCGTCACACGGAACAGGCGATCTTGTCACTCGTATATTATGCTCTGACGGTGGCAACGTTTCAGTTCCTTTTATGACGGAGGCTCTGACAAAATGGTCCATGGTTTTCCCAGACGGCGAGCTACCCGAAAACCCTATCATCCAAAGGCAGTGGGATGACATATTTAGCAAACATATTTACGATTCCCTCGTGGAAAGTGCTCTGGAGGCTGACTTGGCACGCCTTAAGGCAATCGTACGACCAGAGTCAGGGGCATGGTTGCACGCCTTGCCGTCGCCTCAACTTGGCACCCTGTTAGACAACGATACTTTAAGAATAGCCGCAGCGCTCAGGTTAGGCGCAAAAGTATGCGAAGCTCATCGTTGTCGCTGTGGAGTAACGGTAGAAGAAAATGGCCATCACGGCCTCAGCTGTCAACGGTGTGCCGGTCGGTTCCCAAGGCACCACTCAATTAATGAAATCATCCGTCGCGCCATGGTTTCAGTTAATGTGCCTTGTATTTTGGAGCCACCAGGTTTAAGCCGCACAGACGGTAAGAGACCGGATGGCCTAACCCTTATACCTTGGCGCAGAGGACGCTGCCTCCTATGGGATGCAACTTGTGTCAGTACATTTGCTGCATCCCATTTGAGACAAACTTGTCGGTATGCTGGCTCCGCGGCGGAAAATGCTGCGAAATTAAAACACACCAAGTACTCCGCTCTAGAGCCAGCATACGAGTTTGTACCAGTCGCTGTGGAGACAGCAGGACCATGGAGTCTTGAAGCCCGCAATCTGTTTAGGGAGCTTGGACGACGACTAAGGGACAGGGGCTGCGATCCCCGCTCTGGCTCCTATCTGGTTCAGCAGGTGTCCATAGCCATTCAGCGGGGCAACGCTGCTGGTATTATGGGGACCTTTGAGCCGGGTATAATGCAGGGCGGGCTCTTTTAGGTTAGATTAGTTTAAGTTAGGTTAGTCTCCATCATACTTGTATATATTTATAAATTACTTTAAGTGACAAATAATAATATTGACATTTCAATACTATTATTGAAATATAATTTTCGACCTTAATGCATTGCGAATGTCTAACGACATTGTAACGAAATGGGTAGGAAATGAAATTCCTTGACTGTACAAAACTTATCTAACAAATATTACGTTACTGACTGTTTGTTAGTGGGAAATGTCGCATGACAATTCGGGCGTAACTTATTTTGTCCATTACATCAGTGCACCAACGCCATCTAGCTATTTTGTGTAGCAAAAATTGGCGAGCCCGCAAGCAACCTTGAGCTATCCAGAGGTAGTGCCATCTATTTTAATACGATCAAACCACGTTGTTGAAGAGTAAAAAATATAATCCTTAAAAATTGTGTATTTAAGTTATATTATCGTATTAAAATAAAGCAGTAATGCGTTTGATTTCAAAAAATCAAAAATCACTTAAAAATGTTGGTGAAAAATATCATTTTTGTCACTTCCAGGCTACGAAGCAGCGCCATCTAGTTTTTATACCGAATTTTGAGCTTTTTCAGAGTTACGTTTTTTTGTATGAGAACATATGTCTAGGGGGTATATAGTCTTTGCCTTTACCTAGTGTGTAAACTTTATTCAAAACGATTTTTCCAGCTCCCAAAAATCGAGGCACAACTGCGCGACTTGGTGACCGAGTTCGAGTCGCGAACTGGCAACACGTTCACTGTTGACGGCGTCCCATTATTGCAGCTCATTGAGGATGAAAAAGAGTCAAGGAAAGCTGTAAGTTAACATTTTATCGATTTTTTGAGAAGGAATGTTAGAAGTATAGGGAACTCCAAGTTTTTTTTTTAGGACAATTATACACAAATCGACCTAGTCCCAAACTAAGCAAAGCTTGTACTATGGCTTGTAGAATGTCAGATTATTGAACCGTTAATACAAAAATAGAGCAAAAAAATCATCAAACATAAAGCAACGTGTAACACGACGTGATGTGGCACGGTGGACCAGTAATCCAGAGGTACCGGGTTCTATTGCCGGTCTCTTTCGCCGGGTTACGCATTAAAAAAATACTTTATGCTTACGGTGTTTCCACATTAAAAATGTAACAGAATTTGTTACACGTTACTAGAAGGTGCTCGTAAACACAGTCCGCGTGAAAAAAAATCGCAATCCGACCCTCTTTTTTGCTTCTCCATGTAAAAAGTAGCCTATAACCATCTGGGGACGCAGCTACCCGTATACCAAAAATTGGGTGCATTCGTCAGACGTATCCAGCACAGTCCCATTTGAGCTTGACGGCCTTGACACCTATTTTATAATAGTATACAGGGTGTAAGGGATAGGGAAATTTTTCTTAGGAACCATTTGAATTGATCACCCGGCATATTATTATAAGCCCGTGCCCACTCCTAGGCAAAAGCCTCCTCTCCTTTTCCCGAGCTCGGCCGCGCTCCGTTCTGTAGCCGCTGCTGCTCCTAGCTGCCGTCATCGGAGCCCACAATAGGCTACAGAACCCTTTTTTTTAATATATTTGAAAGGGTTAATAATGATATTACTAGCTCTAAAAAAGTGTATTGTATTTTTGTAGCTAATTGTAATTAATCGAAAATAGAAATTTCATGAAAAGACAAAAACGCCGACCGAATTAGTTCATCTGTGGCGGGACGTAGAATACAGAGTAAATAAACAGAAGGGCCACTCCGATGTTCGAAATTCGACGTGCCGTCCCGTTCACTCAAGTGTACTTTGACGACGAGCGTAATTTGAGTCGCGTAATTTCGGTCTCGCCATACTTAGTGTGACGTGATCACGTGACATGATGTATGGCGCGACCGAAATTACGCGACTCAAATCACGTCTGGCTTCACCCTTATAGCGAATGTTATGTTTGCGTGGCGATGGGCGGCAGTGTGTAGTGAATGCCTGAGATTCTGTGAGGCGATGGATACTAGGTGCTCTACTGTTCCAAATTAAACTGTTTGTTTATCTATTATTGTGAACCTTTTATTGTTAATTTAAGTTTTGTGAAGCATAGGTTTATAACTGTAATGTCATAAAAATTATTTTATAAATAAATAAATGTTTAGGAGCGGCACAACAAGCTGTCGGCGCGCAAGCAGGCGCTGACGCCGACCAACCCGCTGTTCCGCTCGCTGGCCACGTCGCCGCTCGGCAAGCGCAACCGCACCGCCGCGCAGCTCGCGCTCACCGCTGAAAGGAACAGGTAACAATACCCATTTACTTACATTTTATTTTCTCAAAGAGCGGTGGTAGCCTAGTGGTTAGGGCATGCGACTTTCAATCCGGAGGTCGCGGGTTCGAACCCGGCCCGTACCAATGAGTTTTTCGGAACTTATGTACGGAATGTCATTTGATATTTACCACTCTTCTCCGTGAAGGAAAACATCGTGAGGAAACCACCTAAGCCCAAATAAGGCCTAGTTTCCCCTCTGGGTTGGAAGGTCAGATGGTAGTCGCTTGCGTAAAAACTAGTGCCTACGCCACATCTTGGGATTTAGGTAGCCGACCCCGATTGAGAATTCATTCTCAAAAAATGGGACAAAGGCTAGGAGGATGACTTACATTTTATTTTCTCAATCGTACAATGAAAATGTCGTCATAACGTGCGTTATAATAGGCTTCGAAGTATCACGTTTTGGGCGGAACAACTCGAGAGAACTGTAAAGGGATTTCATACAAAATTGAAGGCCTAGGCCGGAAAGTAATTATTTTTTGAACATGGCGTCTGTGTTCATTAACAGGCTAAGCAGCTGAATATTTTTTATGTGGTGTTTTTTTTTTTTTTGTTTGCAAGTGAAAAGGTCTTGCCGGCTTGTATCACTATCCGGCCTCCCCATGTTCGGCTTTCTATACACCTACTCACCCGGCAAGCCCTTCCTTCCCGGCGTCCGCAGTAATGTACTGTTATATTCTCCTGAACGATTTTGGTCACGGCCACTGTTTCAACTCCGTGGCTGGTGTGTGCATGTGGTATAGCTGGCGTGTGTATTAACTTTCAATGTATGCAACTGTTTGTTCGGGTGAAATCTTGCAACTCAATTTTGAAGCAGATATCTTAAACCGATTGAAAAGAAATTTTGAATACTATTATGATGTTCAAAGAAAAGTACAGTTGGCTATAAAAGCTTGTCAAAAGATGATATTTGTGACAGAAACTTAGTTAAAGACCCGCGCGCACAACTGCATTACATTTATAAATTTTATCATATATCCAGCACAATCATCATTGGTCATGCTGCCATTAACATTATGTTTATAAACATGAGAGCGATGAAATTTGTTATTTGTTTGAGTAGCATTTCTTTTGTAGCGACAAATCATAACTTAACGTTTAACGATATTTTGTAACTTAAGAGTAGAATAGATCATCTAAATACAAACAGTTCTCTCACCCCCTAGGCCGCCGTCGAAACGTCAGCTTATCACCGGCAGCGCCACGAAAGCCGTGTCGGCGCTCACCCATAACCTGTCTGCTCTGAAGAGGTCCGCCATATCTACTGTTAAGAGGTAATACTCATTTGTATTTCATTAACACTTTCGCAACCAGATAAAAAAGTAAGACATATCCCAGAAACCGGCCAAGCCGACTTTTATAGCATCAACCCGGCTACCGGGTTGACCGGCATCTGAACAAAGTTTACGAGCGCCCGGCCTCCGGGTTGTTGGTGTCGAAAGTGTTGAAAATTGTACCACACTGGAGTTTTCGAAGTAGCAGTCGTTTGAAAATCGGCGTCAAATCAAAATAAATAAAAAAATTATATACTTCAAACTGTGTCGTGTGTCCCGCGTCTCCCACGGTTCACTAGTACAGCTAGCATATCATGCTGCGACTCAGCATCACCTGTCTTACTCGCACGGTATTAACCCGTCAAGTGTCAGACCTCCCTAGAACAAAACACCGCGAAATGTCCCATACAAACAAGAAACGGCCGAATTTCCGCTAAAGATGGGAATTTTACCTACCCCTACAATAATTATATGAGATGTGTTATATATCGTTAGAGAGCTAGATAAATTTGGAATTCGGCACAATATGTTATAATAGCCGCACTTACTTGTAGTGAGATGTAGATTTATTTATATTCCAAGATGTTCGTTTTCCGTCACATCCGTCACTAATGATTCACAATTTGCACTCAATTTAAAACCACATATCACATTTTACATACACTAAAATGATACTGGCTAGTTTATGCGTCAATTTTACGTAAATTCACTACTCAACACCTAATAATTACTTCACAACAAATATTTATTTACGAGAACGTGCGCGCACGGCACAATCTTGCGCTGCCGCAAATCGCAAACTGTCATGGCGGATTGGCCGCGAAATTGAGCACTGTTTGAACAAAATCATAAATCTATCAAAATTCCCAAGACCTTACACCAATCTAATATATGAAATGAAATCCTGAGAAAGTGTGTTATAAAACTATTATTTGTTCGTAAGGTTTTGAACAATTGAAAATTAGGAAACAAATGAATTACGACGGCCATCATTGCAAAATTATTGCGTCATTCAAACTTGAGGACTTTTTTCACTAGGAAACAATGTCGTGCGGCTAAATTTAACATTAAAAACGAAAACCTTATTTAATTGCCAGTAATTTGATATATAATACATAATACAAACACTTTCCGTTTAAAAGATTTGGACATATTTATCACACGACACGACACCTCAAATGCATGTGATTTTCGAAATGGCGGACGAATTCCGCCAATGTAGAGAAAAAAAAATATTTACGCGTCACTACTGAGGCTTCTGATTGGTTAAAAATTTAATTTGTGTGCTCTGATAGCTGTTGTTGGCTAATAAAATATTTATCAAGCTGCCACCATAACGAATCGATGCAGAGAAATTGTACCAATGAGCGGTTTGGGCTGTAGACTAGCGTGTGTCTACTGGACACTACCGGCACAAAATTGCTGTAGACTAACGTTAGTCTACAGGACGCTTGACGGGTTAAAAGGAAAGTGACAGGTAGTGTTTATCGCGCGACAAAGAGTCGCGTGTCACAGTTGTGCTAGACGTGCTGGCCGACATGTGGTATAAGATAATAGACTACTGGTTGAAAAATTCAACGGCCCGAACATAACTTCAACAAGAACGCATTCACTGCCAGGAGCGTGGCCTAGGAACAAACTTGTATGAAAATGAACGCATATATGCGCTGCTGGCAGTAAATGTGTTAAGGCACCTTGGCTTAAATTACTTTTGGCCGAAATAAATTCACATTGATTTAATTACATTCTGATCTGATCATATATAATAAAGGTGTTGTTAAGGAACAGTTCCAGTTAAGTACGCTGTAGCAACTCTATGGCGGTTGACGTATTTTCAACCGACTTCAAAATAGGTTCTCCATTCGACTGTGTTTTTTTTTATGTATGTTTCACGCTCATTTTATTCTCGGAAACACAATATTTCTTCTCATTGTATTCGGTTATTTAAAATAAAATATATATATATCTGTGTTTTCGTTAGGAACTATAGTTATTATGGTATTGACTGCTGACATTACTTTCAAATTATGTTTTTTCTTTACAACTGCATTTCTTATTAGGTGTAAATATTAACCTAGTTTTTATTTACTTGTCTTGTGTATTTTTGTCTTTTATTTTCTTCAGTATTTCTCATTCCTTGTTGGCAATTTCAGTTCGCTATCGGCCAATAAATGCAACCATACCACCGAGACGCGAGGCAAGTCCAACGAGATTAATGTTAACTTTGCTAGCTAACCAGTAGCTAGATGAGTAGAAGGAATGAGAAATACTTACAAACTATTAAAGAGGAACCAAATAATCGTAGATTTGTAGTAATTGTAGATCAAAGTAGTAGTAGTAGTAGCTTGACTTAACAGAAATTGTACATAATGTACAATCAACCAAATTGAAACACGTACCTTTTTCGCTCTTTGTCATAGTGACAATAAGGGTTAAAAATGTCCGAGTTTCAGTTTCCTTTACTATACATACAATCGATTTCAAAGATAATGTATAGATTTTTTCAGCTTATTCTCTTGCATTATGAAGGAATTACTACTGGTATACACATTGAGTCATAAACTCATAACTAACTAAACTACATATTAACTAAACAAGAGTTTTCATAGTAATAGCTTAGGTTAGCTAGGTTTGTTTTATAAGAATCCTGAAATGTTATCTGTTCTAGAGAAAATTACCTAAACTCGGCTGGTAATCCCTTTTTTCCTCTCCCGGCCTCTGTAGTAATGTACTATTGAGAGCTAAATCCACTGTCATCCTATTTAAGTGCTTCATAAATATAAATATTACTTACAGGAGAGTCAGCGGCCGACTAGCTACAAAAGCTATTGTGGCGAAAGCAGAGAATCACGGAGCTACCGTCAAGAGGAAGCTGGATTATGGAGGTGACGCCCCGAAGACGCCCAAAGCGAACGGCAGCATCCTGAAACACAAACGCTCGGTATGTTAAGTCATGATAACAAAAATGTGCAGCAACTGACATCCAAAAGCTATATTCATTCATTCTACTACTACATTCATACGAAAGAAAAAAAGAGACTTAAGCCCTCCTACGTACACGTATAATTCTAGTATACTATCTCTACTATAATTCCACTTGCAAGAGAGAGTTTCAAACTAAATTTGGCTTGGCTAGCCATATCAGAGCTCACAATAGCCGAAATCCATAGTTCTTGCATTGGGTCGCCGTCATCGAAATCGATGAGGAGGACTATATGCATTCATACATTATTAAATCCTAAAATATCAAAAGCTATTCGATATCTAAGTATAGTCAAGGAATTGAAACACATACCTTTTTCGCTCTAGTCACACTAAGGGTCAAAAGGTACGTGTTTCAGTTTCTTTTACTGTGCAAGGATATCGTATGAAAGAAACACAGGTGAAATAAGAACTTGCTACTTTTTGACGTCAGTTGAAATTAGACTTCGTCCGAAATCTAAATTAATGCGCTATTTTATACAATTTTGAGTGATTACTCTCTTAAACTGAGTAAATGTTATACAATTGTATAAGATTTCCGAGGTGAGAGAATTGTGTGTGTTTGAGGATGGTGTTGGTTCTGAGTAAATTTACATTGATATTATTGCTTTTCATAACTGCATTAAATAGTTTTTATTTCATTGTTTGGATGAGAAGGACCGAAAGGCTAATATATCTCGCCGTATAAGCCGTTTGTCAATGTAAATCCACTTCAGAATGATATTCTATTGTGTGTGTTCACCTGCCTGTTAAATTTACGCTTTGCCCGTTTTTAACTTATGCACGTTTTAACAATGCGAGTCAATGGTCTAACCATTTGTTAACAAGTTATTAACAAACCTGGATATGCCTGGTGTTGGAATGGTGTGTTATTTTCGGAATATTAATCATACATTGACACTAGTTAAATCTAGTCACTTTTTTCGTATTGTTTGTTACTGTTTCGGATAGTTTGTTGGTGTTTTAATACGACTCGGAGGATTACGGCGGCGGTGGTAAAATATCTAGCGTTTTTGCAATATCTGCTGAAAACGCTATGGTACACATGTGCATGTGGCAGTAAAATCCCCCTAATTATGGAGTGCCCAAGGGTAATATTTATATTAAAAATATTAATCCCAGACAGCACGTAACAATTACAACATCTCACCTGTGAGAGCTATTAACAGTTATTGCTTTTACTGTCATCAATCATCAGAATTAGCTGTTTGATGCTTTTACCATGGGGTACGGTGATCATTGGTTGGCGGGTTGTTGTGAAGAGTACTAACGGTCTTGCTTCACAACAGTCGGTCGGCAAGCGCCGCAGCGGCGGGCGGCGCTCGGGCGCCGGCGTCGCGGCCGAGCATGCGAAAAAGAACCCGCTCATGGAAACCACACAGCTCACCACATACACTGATTTCAAGGTAAATAATCCTAAATACTGGGAGCTTTGAGTATATGTATCTAAATTATTGAATCTGCCGATTTCAAATCACAATGTTTGGTAACTTTTTTTTTTATTATTATTATTTTATAAGTTAATATTTATGTTATATACCCGGGAAAGCTAAATTTTGCGGGCAGGCTATCTGGGATTCGACTACAAAATGTTAAAGGTATTCAGTAAAATGTATGTTCTTTTCAGGACGGCATTAATGAAAAGCAAGTTAGCCGAAGCTCCATGGTACCAAAACTGCCAGAAAACGGCGTACCCATGATCGTGTTTGACCCTATCGAGGAGAAAAACTCCCCAAATTATCAAAAAAAAAGCCCAATGAAATCAGCGCCCATGACACCAAAAGTAGGGAAAGAAAATAGGCAGCACGTCATACCTTTAACTCCTAAGACTAACCTCATGTACACCCCCACAAGACTCACCAGATCAGCTTTGAAATTGAATAATGATGGCTTCGCTACTCCCCGGGCGCCCCTTAGTGCGGCTAAGTCTAACATGCAGAGAACGAACTCTACCAACAGCCTGGCGTACAAAAAGACACCCAGCAATATGCTTAGATCCAAAACACAGACAGGTTTAGCGAGAACTCCTAAGCTCTTTGATACTTATGGTGACCGTGAATGCTGACCAGTTAAACATTCCACTTATCTGTACTATAAAGAATAATTATAACAATATATAGTATTGCAATGGGTGAACAGAGCCCTTTACATATACAGTTATATAATAATCTTTTAAATACCGTGATATTTTGTAAATTTTATACTTTCTGACTTGCTTGTGCGTGTGATGTATGTAAATATTTGAATCTCTTATTAATTTTACTATAACATAATTTAATTAATATAATTTTGTGCGTTTATTATGAGAAGTTAAATTTGTTTATCGGTTCAATTGATTTAGTTATAATTATGTTTAATATTGTGTCGTTTTACTTTGGACTTTGAATTTGTATTTTCGATTATAGAATTATGTTTGGTGAATATAATGTTCAATAATGTCAATATGTGATCAATTGCGATCAACTGGAATTGATCGACTGCCTCCTGTTACAATAAGAGCAGCTTTTAAATAAGTTATAGCTCCTTCATAACGTGATTGTAGCGTACTTAATGTTATTCAGTATTCGATGTGTATAGGACACGTTTTAAAGGTTGTTGTTAAGGCCGATGCAATACGATCTGCCGAAAGCTATGCTGTGTCACGAATTACGGCAGATTTTCTGGGCCTTGAATAGTTTTAATATAATTATATCGTCATAGCTTAAAAGAACAAGTGTTTTATTTTATTTCTAGGTGGTTCACTTATATGTAAAACATTCCTTTTTCTTTACCTTGTCGGGGTACGTACTATCTTCGGATATCCAGCTATCCCTAGGTATATGTACCAAAATTGGTTAAAAGCCATCCAGTCGTTTTGGTGTGATAAGCGCACAAAGAAATGTGCAAAAGAACATATGGAGCAGTATTACTGGCGCTGCGCTATTATTAAGATGTTTCCTGAAATCATGACGTCTCCATAAAAATCAGATGTTCTATACAATTTTATTTGACCAGCAGCGATGATATCCGGATTTCCGGCTATTCTTGCCTACAGGCCGCATTTATCATCCGAGTCTCGTGAAATTTTAGTAGATTTCATGATTATTTGTTATATAGAACGTTTTTTTTGAGCCAGTTTTTCGAAAATTTTCAAAATGGAGATGCGGGTTGGTTGTTGGTTGAAATGAAAACGTGAAAAAGTCCTATTTCAGCTACAAAAACCTGAAAATGATTGCGAGGTTTACAGCTCACTAGTAGTGTGCATGATGCATGACCTACCAGTTTCCAATTGACATTGGATTTGTTGACGATAATGTCGATATTCTTTGATTTCCCCGTTGGGCCGAGTGGTAGAAAATTCAGAAGAGCAATAGATTTCGATAAACATGAAATCGAATCAATCATGGATAAGAAGCACACCGAAGCCATATTTGGCGACGTGAACATTGGAGAGCTAATGTAAGTTAACTAAGTTCCCAGCGAAAGTAGGATTGTTATAAATCGTAATCATATCGCAACGTGCGCGCTAGTTGATAAAATTTCTTTTTTTTTTTCATGGTAACGCAACTACTGCTTAACACTCCTACTGCAAATGTTCCGCCGGCGGGTCGTAACCTTTCGAGTAAGCCACAAATACTACCTGTCGCTTTCATTTCAATGCTGCGTAAGCAAGATATGCTAACCCTGCTGGAATCACTCATTAGATAAGAGGACTTATAGTAACCATTCCGTTTGTGTGCCTATTCGTTTCTCCCCACAAAAATTTGACCATTTTATAAAGATTATTGAATCTCTTCGTGTACGGCGCGGTTTGAAGAACCTGACAGGTGAAAAAATTAACCGACAGAGCCCGCTAGGTGGGCGCAACCCCATCCCAGACAAAGACAGCCCGCCAGGTGGGCGCTTGTGTAGTATAATCCGACGGCGAGCTGGGCCGGCAGCTGAGTAGAAGTTACGAGCGCCCACTAGGCGAGTTGTTGGTCGTGAAAGTGCTAAAAAATAGCAATCACGATCTGGTGACTGGTGGTTTTGTTTGTTAGTAAAGTTGTTGCCATTTGTAGACTTTGAATAAAATGCTCAGACGTTAAAGGATCAGACGACAACCAGGAGCCGCATTAATTGGTTGGTTCACGGCCAATGAAATAAGGAGTTTTAGGAGTTAGGTGATTATCACACTGGCGCCGCACCTCGCTGTGAAGTGCGGACGGCAATAGTACTTGCGGAATCAGTGTGTACCATGCGGTTTTTGTATGCATATACAAAATCATTTACTTACAAAAACAGCTTTTTACATTTCAAGACTTCAGTAACCAAACTAGCTGCCTGGCTATCTGCGAGGCTGTTAAGAAAGGCGAATTACAAAGCAAATAATTTAAAAATTACAAAGCTTATAAGTTAGACACTAAATGGAATACAAGTTTACAAAATACAAAGCAAGATTCTACAGTACAAAAAAAACTGCATTTCGTACTTCGCAGCGGCGGCGGTGTGATACTGATACTAATTACTAGCCTTAGATAAGTGTGTGTTTCAGTGAATTGGCGACCCTTTCGATATGTTTGATAACAGAGCAAAACAAAATAATCGGGTTCCTTGCGTTGCATGATCGCCTCAACATGCTCGCCGTACCCGCTTCTGATTGGGAGAGCTGGATAAGCAACATGTTTCAGTAAGTATCAGTAATACTTACAGTAAACGGCGATAAAGAATGCACATCGGCAATCATCGCATTTCCGAATACAAACGAATGCTAATTTCCATGTACATCAATTATTAAATTAATCGTTCATCAGAATTTGAATTTGGAACTAAGTACTTTATTGTTGTTTTGTTTTGATTTCACGTGGAATATATAGAGCTGTAAAACTCGATGTAATTATATTTAACTATTGCTATGTTCTTGTTGGGGAAAAATAATATACATTATATTCACGCCCATATTCATAAAAGGGGTTGACTGAACATTAGCAACTGATGTTATACTACTAGCATACTTAAATATGGGTTTAAAGATCGACAAAAAGTGTAATTACTTGCATTAACATCCTCATGTTTTTTTAAATTGGTCGGCTTCAGTTACAAAATATTTATAAACAATTTTATATAATTTCGCGTGACTGGCAAAGTAACGGCTTACCTTTTTTTTCTATAGATGCCATAGTACAAATTTAATTTTGTGAAAGTTTTAGCAACTCTATATATATATTGACTTGGATATGCGACTACACTATCTCGCATTTGAACCACGACTGACAAAACAAACGTCATGGTGTGTGCGACACAGATATCGCTATACGAAGTCGAAATTAGCCGATTGCCTCTTTCCAAAGATCGATGTGCATTCTTTATCGCCGTTTACTGTACCACATTCAATATACTCTATGATACTTACCTTTTACCTGATAGGTAGTACCTACCTGGGAAATATACAAATTAATCGCCGTATAGCCTACTAGACGTCATGATGCCAAAGCACCTTCCGTTAAGTAGTTGGCATTATGGTGTTTACATTTTAATTAGTGATAAATGGGAGTTTATACATTTGCTACTAAACGCAAGTAATCAATGTGTAACAGTAACAGGTCATTATGGCATGTTACATTTTGATCAGTGATTACTTGATGGAGCAAGCAAATGAACTGTTAAACCATACAGAGTGAGTCTGTATGGTTTGAGAGTTAATTTGCTTGGACGAGTTAGCGTGATTTGACTATAAGTGCGGGTTGCATTTGCTGCTAAACGCAAGTAGGAATTGTATGAATTATCACTAATCAAAAATTTAAAAAGAGAAACAGGCCGCCATAGGGCAAAGCTTACAAATAAAAACCGGCCAAGTGCGAGTCGGACTCGCGCACCGAGGGTTCCGTGCAAACACTTTCCATCCCTAGGTGGTTAAGTTAAGTTTGCACCTGGTATGTATAGCGCCCCATATAAATTAGGTGCAAAGTTAGGTATTAAAAAAAACTACTTACTAGATCTCGTTCAAAACAATTTTCGTTGGTAGTTTTTATAGTAATGTACATCATATGTTTTTTTTAGATTTTTCATTTTCTTATTTTAGAAGTTAGAGGGGGGGGACCAACTTTTTTTCACTTTGGAAGCGTCTGTCACGCAAACTATTCTGTTTAGAAAAAAATATTTTAGAAACCTCGATATCATTTTCGAAGACCTATCCATAGATACCCCTATCCTATCCATATTTATTATTATTTTGTTATTTTTGCATCAAAATCTTAATGCGGTTCACAGAATACATCTACCTACCAAGTTTCAACAGTATAGCTCTTATAGTTTCGGAAAAAAATGGCTGTGACATACGGACGGACAGACAGACATGACGAATCTATAAGGGTTCCATTTTTTGCCATTTGGCTACGGAACCCTAAAAATGGCCTAGATAGAGATTCAGCATGAGAATCTCTGTTATGGTAATTGAGTCAGGACTACGCACCATGATGCGCAACCTTCCGCTTTTATTCAGAAAATTCGACGCGCGATCGAAGTTAGTCGCACGTCACGACTAATAGCATCGTGTTTTACTTAATCAACTAATAATAAAATACAATGTAGGCCTGTCTCTCAGGGGGCTTTTGCGAAGAACGAAATACCTTCTCAGATGCTCCCTCCATTTTTAATGTAAAGGACGAAGCATTGATATCGCATTGTGCCTATTCTTCACAGGTGCCACTTTCTGCCCCACAACACGCTGTTCATACACCTGATGTGTTGCGTGGATACCGAGAATAACGTATTTCTGGACGAGGCCTTAAAGTCGGTGTTCAACAACGACGAGTACTTGCTGCAAGTCGTGCTTGTTGCACCGTCATCTTGTACACACGGTGCGGGATATTTTTTGAACTAGACTAGAAAAAATCCTGCAACGTCCGCATAACGCTTAAAGAGTAGCCTATAAGCATCTTTAATGTCCCGCTCTTTTTGTTCCAAAATATGAAAAACTCCGTCTTGCCGTTTTTCCGCACAAAGAAATTCCGACCGATAGATTGCGCTACAATCAATCTCTGTTAAGATTTTTCCTGGACATTTTCATGGTCATGGGAGTACATCGAGAATTGGATTAGTTAAGATTCTTATAATTAGTGTAGTGTCGAAGATAACCAATTTTAAAATAAACGCGTGTTTAAATTTGAAATGTATAAAATAAATATTCGACACAATCTCACTGGCTTAACTAACGGTACAGTGCAGTGGTATCTAACAAAAATATGGCGATTTTCAGATGATTTTTCGAGGTACAAGCCGTTTCGAAAGCACGTGATTAAGAAAATAGCTGCAAAGCGCGCCGACGACGCGGGCCTCTACATGTATGTGGCACGGCGGGAGGACTTCTACCCGAGGCTCTCTGTCCGCGCAGCCGTGTATGTCATCTAAGTCCCTGTTCAGATGACAAGCGCTCAACGCGCGTTTTGATAACGCGTGTTTACAACTACATACATTTTGTTCTGGCTGTACACATGCCAAGGCGCTTTTTTATATGGATGGAGTTATAAACGCGCGTTGAGCGCTTGTCATCTGAACATGGCCTTAAACACTTGGTATATGCACTCATTTATGGTGTGCAACAGTTGTCCGATTGCGAATCACTTCAGGAAGACATCAACCGGGTTTATCAATGGAGCATTGAAAACAAGCTTCTTTTTAATACTGGAAAGTGCTCAGTGATGACTTTCAGCCGCGCGCATGACCCGGTACATGCACAATATCAGTTAGGCCTTGAACCCATTACGCGTGTCGACTCTGTTAAGGACTTAGGCATAATGTTCGACGTGCATCTCAACTTTCATGAGCATATGAGGACATTAACTGCCAGCTGCTATCGAAGGTTGGGATTCGTAATTCGAAATGCCCGTGACTTTGATAATCCCATGGCGATTAAACTCATTTACACCTCGTTAGTCAGAAGCAAACTGGAGGCAGCTTCTATTGTCTGGAACCCTCATGAGGTCACTTACGCCCTGCTTCTGGAGAAAGTCCAAAAAGCTTTTTTGCGTTTCTTGTACAGGAAAACTTACGGGTACTATCCTTTCTTGTACCCAACTAAATTCCTGCTGGGCATGTTAGGGTTTAATTCCCTTGAGGTGCGGCGAAATCATAGCCTTCTGACCAGTGCGTGCCGTATCTTACGAGGTGATTCGGATTGTCCGGAATTGGTTTCGCAATTTGTATGCTTGCTTGTGCCCTCATTGTCTAAATCCAACTTTAATCTCCGAGCACGTGCTCGTCATTTGCTGGAAGTTCCGAGGGCGCGCACGGTATCCCACAGAAAATCACCATTGGTCCATGCTTTGCGAGATCTGAATGCGCTTCTCGCATCAGCACCTGATTGCGATGTTTTTGCAAGTAGCTGGAAGGTTATATGTGACGAATGTCTGAAGTTCTGTGAGGCGATGGATGAACGTCCCCCTAGTTATTCGTGAAAGTTTGTTATTATCTGTGTTAATTGTTATTTTCGTTTTATTTTAGATATTATTATTTAAATTCACAGTGCCTAGCATAATGCTGTAATGCTGTGTAATTTGTTTGTTGTTAAATAAATAAATAAATATGTAAATAAGGTAAGGCACCCCGGAATGACAGGCGAGATTCACGCTATGAATGGTTGGACGGTTCTGTCAATCCGTCTCTGTGTTAAGTGCGCTAAACTGCGCTACTCATTCATAGTTAGTCCAGTAAAAATTGCGTTTTAACGTTTGCTAATTAAAAAAAAAAAGAGTTTTGTTTGAATGCATTACTTCCAGTAACTCCCGCAGAGGAATGAATGTGGTCGCCATAACATAACATTATTAACCCTTTGAGCGCCGAGCGGCAAAGCAATTCACCGAGCCACTGACGCCAAACCAAAAAAAAAAGTGGTCCAAAATCAACAGAGGTTGTAAAACACAGATAGTGGTTTGAATTAGCATGTTTTTGACCACTGAAATTTTTGACGTCAATAGGCGTCGTTGGCGTCAGTGGCACGAATTCCCGATGACGTGATTTGCCGTCTTTGGCGGTCAAAGGGTTAATAATTATGTTATAGATCAATTATGCATGTATTATACACATAAACCTTCCTCTTGAATCACTATTTTAAAAAACCGCATCATATCATAATCCGTTACGTAGTTTTAAAGATCTAAGCATACATAGGGAAATACAGACAGCAGCGACTTTGTTTTATACTATGTAGTGATAATATCGTAGTGTTATGAAAAACATCTCTGTTCTTGCTCGTCCGTGCCCAGCCGCCTTATCTGAGCTTGGTATGGTACTATAGCAATATGTGTGCAGATAAACTATTTTGATGTTGCTGAGGCCATTTTACAATCTGTGAGCTTTTAACGCATTTGGCTCGACGACGCGTTTGGCTCGGTTTGTAGACACCTGCCTACTGAGCCGGCGGTCCCGGGTTCGAATCCCGGCCAGGGCAAATATTTGTGTGATGAACTCGAATATTTGTACATGGGTCATGGTTGTTCTATGTATTTAAGTTTATATTTATCTATATAAGTACGTATATCGTCGTCTAGTACCCATAACACAAGCCTTCTTGAGCTTAATTTGGGACTAGATCGACTTGTATGAGGTTGTCCAATATTATTTATTTATTCACTGCCACTGACGTATGTATGCGTTCACTGTCATATAAGTTTGTTGGCAGTGAATGTGTTAAAATAGCTTTTGAATTAGGGTGACGCCAGACGAGCGTAATTTGCGTCGCGCCATACTTAGTGTGACGTGGTCACGTGACATGATGTATGGCGCGACCGAAATTACGCTCGTCTGACTTAACCCTTATGAATTCATTTGATGATAACGTTTTTTTAACAGGGAAGAAGACAATGACGATATTGTTGAAATACTGGATAAGCTGCATCCTAGCATGAAGAAGTTGTACGGTGCCTATTACGTTAGCGAGATGATCGGCCGCCATGCGGAGAGTCAAAGGAAAATCGTCGTTGCTCAGGTAAGGATAAAACGCTCGTTTAGTGAAGGATAAAATTAAAATTTTCTAACCCATGACACAAGTAAATAACGCCTGCTGTTTATGAGAGTCAGTGCCATATCACAGTATCCGATGATCGGCCAAAAAATTTTCGATCTGATCAGATTGATTTATTATTAATTATCCGTATTAATAGTTTTCTTTTTTATTTACATATAAATTATTATATTGTATCCGTTTATATACTTTAAAGCCTAGATACTAAAACGACCGCTTTTCGAGCGGCAGAAGTGAAAAATATATATTTGTGAAAATAAAACCAATACTTCTTATTTTTATGTTAGCGTCACGACGTGGCAGTTGGAGTGATGTGTCTCAACGCTGAAATTGACTACGGCCATCTTTCGAATACTTACGACCTGGCACCGTACTTCGGACTAAAGAAGGCGACGAGTGCAGAGAAGGAAGAAATCAGGAGGGCGAACTCATCGCTCTTGACATTTGGGTAAATCCACGCGCGACTGTGAGTAACGCCTGTTACCATGTAATTGCGTGTGTTTTTTTTTTACTTTCCAGAACAGATCGAACTAGTATAAATGGCGGACTTACTCTACCAGTCAACCATAAGGTTAAACAGAAACATTGAGTTGGTGCAGGGTCTACGAGTATAACGTTTGGAGACAATTTTCAAAACTAATTTTAGAAATATATAATATACCTACATATTCTTAAACTTACAAAAATACGAAATTATAATATATACACACATATAGATTCATGTACCCAGAGAAAACATCGTACCAATAATTCATCTTGAAACAAAAGTTTCAGACATATAGATCAGAAAGATTGCGTAGCATGCGCTTGGAAATAACTGTGCTTTGTTAAGTATGACGCAAATTTAAATATCAATATATCTGGGATAAATAGTAAATCTTACTTCCGCTGGCGCTATAACCATTTGTGGGTCTTGGCCTCCTCTACAATCTTCATCTAGTTGTCGCGGTGCCTGGCGACCTTCTTCCAGTTGGTATACTTCCCCATCTTCCTGAGATCTTCCTCCACACAGTCACTCCAACATTGTTAGGTCTGTCGGTCTCTTCTGTTGCGACGTCCACCTTGCCATTATCAGTAAAACGTGCATAGAGACAAATTAACATTTACATATGCACAGTAAGTAAACAAAAGAATACGACATGAAATGGTACACTTCGGCACCATAAAAAAATGGCTAAACGCATTCACCTATAGCTGAAAATATAGCTTCTGCCGTTAGTTTTGTTTCTACAGTTTTAGTTTAGTGAAAAACGCTTTTTAATTTTGTATGTATTGCTTTTCACAGAGACCCGATAATGCGTGGAAAACGAAGTCCTTTCGACACTTCTATTTGCGAGTTGTCTATGCATCAAATGCCCGGGGTAGGTAATTTACGATAATAATAATGCCGTTTTTTAAACAACAGTGAATCTCTCCCTTAATCATCTGCCTGTTTTGATTTTGACCAGAGATCGGACGGATGGACATTATTACACGCAATACTGTAGATATGAGTACAAATATTTAATAAATTGATTGCTTATAGTTAAGATAAGATTATCTTATCTAGAATTTAAGATTTGTATTGAAACTATATTTTCTATAAAGAATGGGGGTAATGATTTTAGGAAAAATAGCGTGATGTAGGTATGGCTTATAGGCGCGCGGCGTCGTTCAAACCTAGCGCCATCTGTTTTCATAATTTCCTTTGTCCTCGCATCACGCCGAAACGGCTGGACAAATTTTATCCAATTGTGGTACAGGGATAGCTGTACATCCAAAGATGGTTATAGGGTACTTTTATCCGTCCACGGCAAAGAGAAAAATACGAAGATGAAGTTGGGGGCACCTCCTTTAGTATGACATTCTAAAATTAATGAATATCAGTTTTCTTTGGCGAGTATTATTTCGTACAGCGCGCCATCTGTTGGCAAACATTTGTTTGTCCGCTCATCACTCCAAAATAGCTGGACGGATACTAACGAATTTTCGTAGGACATACAAGGAAGGCTGGACATCCATAGATTAAAGTCTTAATCTTATAAGTAATGTCTACAAATAATATGTAATAAGAATAAGTGAGTGTAGCAGTGTTCATGGATTCATAAATACATAAAATGTATTACGCATTGTGTGATGAATAAAATATTATCTTCTTATATTATCTTATCTTATCTTATCTTACTTGGACGAAGTTACGGGCACCTACCATTACATTGGACTCCTCGGCCAAACCATTAGCAAAGCAGGGGCTGCGGCTGAAAGTGCAGCTAAATAAAACATGCCAAATACTCGAACTTGGAGCCAGTGTATGACTTTGTTCCGGTGGCTGTCGAGACGGGTGGAACCTGGTGCTGAGAGGCCAAGTCGTTATTAAAAAAAATCGGACAGCGCTTAAGAGAGAGAGGTTGTGACCCCCGGTCTGGCTCGTACCTGGTTCAGCAAATATCGCTGGCAATACAACGGGGCAATGCTGCTAGCATTTTTGGAATATTTCCGCCAGGTACTCGTCAGGCCGGAGTTTGATTTTTGATGGGTTATTGACAAAGCGTGTTGCGGATTATTATATTGTATCACTTGGACGAAGCTTGTTGCTGATAAAAAATTATGTGTCATTTTGACGATGGTTGCTACGGATGCTCATTTTGTATTTATGACGAAACCTGCGCTGTGGATATAAGATTTCGATGCATGCATGAGATTTGTTTTTGATAAATAATGTTCATATATTTACATTGGACTTGTTCACTTTTTGCGTGACATACGACCGATGTCTGGTTTTGACATACAGTTTTTATTTCCAATTGAAAATAATGATTACAACATCTAACATCATAGAATGAGCGACTTAGATTTATTTAGTAAACTTCCGTGAGTTTTCAGATGTATTAAAATTCATACGAAACGGGTCAACTCACGTCGTAAAAGTCGAAAAATTGGGCAAGTGCGAGTCCGACTCGCGCATGAAGGGTTCCGTACCATAATCTATAACAAGTTTGTTGTATGGGAGCCCCTCTTAAATATTTATTTTTAGTATATGTTGTTATAACGGCAATAGAAATACATCATCTGTAAAAAATTCAACTGTCTAGCTATCACCGTTCTTGAGATACAGCCTGGTGACAGACGGACGGACGGACGGACAGAAGGACAGCGAAGTCTCAGTAATAGGGTCCCGTTTTTACCCTTTGGGTACGGAACCCTAAAAACGCTCGACATGTTTCGAATCGATACGCGATCAAGAGCTACGGTCAGTCGTGGCGGCGGCTAATCGAATCGAATCGAACTTGAGACCCGTTGCGTATGTATTTTAATATGACTTACATCTATTTGTAGACATTTTGCGTGATAGAGAGATTGTAACACCCCCATCACACGGTTTTAGTATAGCCGGTATCGGTAAAAAAGTATAGCCATCATTAAATGTATTTATTATCTGTTTATATTTGTATTTATTATTATTATCATCAAAGTAGGTTGTTCCAAGTACTTATACTTAATATAACTATACCTTTTACAGAATTCTCACAAAAAAAGGAGAATGCGTAAAATGCCAAGTCATGTTATCTTCAAGAAGAGCACAGCGATGCGACGCAGCTTCGACCAGTTCTTCTTCAACAAGAATGTATATGATGATGCCGACAAAGTATGTAGAAAATTAATAAATCTAAGTCATAAATGCTTTTCATACCACGTTCGCGCTCGTTTATGGTTATGCATTAATTACGTTATCCATAGCGGGAGGGAGCGTCCGTAAAATGTCTAGAATTTTCATACACGGGGGCAGGAATTGCCAAAATGAATGAATTGCTCCTTAGGTGATACACATTTTCTTCGATTTTATCAAAGAGACGGGTAGGTGGATCAACTATTTCTTGTTGTTATTCTGTCCCGTCACTCAGGAGACAATGGTAGTTAAACTTCTTAGAAAAGTGTTGAGAATTTATAATATTGGTATTTTCAAGAAGTATTCTAAATAAGAATGGGCTTATAACTGCTGCAATTACAACATTTTTGTTCAATATTGCCGCCAAAAATAAGTTTTAAAGAGTAACCCAGGGGACATCACCATGGCAACAAGCAACAGAAAATTCATTCGCATTCGACAGTTGTGGTTGTGGTTTATCTTTTCCGACTATCTCTTCCAGATATCAATGTCTCCCAACGCGTCCATAGCCACGGAAGCTTCTCTCCACGGCAGTATCGTGCTAGACGAAGACCCGTTCGACTACGATATCGTGAACATTGAAGCCAGCCTTCTGCAGGTCCCGAGCGTGCTGCCCGCGCTCCGCAGCTTGTCATCACTGTTTGATGAGTACGTATCACTGCCACATTTTTTTATCATTAGACCCCGGACATTTTTCGCGGTGATGCCACAATAAGAATCGTAAGAATGTGCCGTCAGTACAACGACCTAGTGTCAAAAAATAATGACATCGACATTTTCAATCCACGATTTTTGGTTTTCAGGAGGCAGATTGTAGAATTGCTTTCGCGTTAAACGCTCTCTGTTTACACATCTTTGAATGTTTTGTTATTCTATCTCAAGATGCTCAATATGTATAAAATGTTAAATTAAACAGTTTAGCCATTATAATAATATTACATTTATAATAATTTTTATTTTAGGATATTTTTTCAATGTACTTATATTGTTAAAATCATGATGTGCATGCTTATTTTGGATGACATTTATCTGTAATGCCTGTCCTTTGTATCTTTATTTTTTGAAATGAATGTAATCTGTTTAGTGTGCCAATAAATAAAAATAAAATAAAATAAAACAATAGGGTAGTTTGGGGAGTAAACGGACCGGTGTTAATTAATACAATAAATGAGATAAATAAATTAATATTCTTTAGGTCAATTGACAATTGATTGGAGCGGAGCGAGCGAAGCTCCCATGGATCGACTCGAAAGGACTTCGTAACAATGCGCAGATCTCAGCGAGTTCTCAACCGAACTTTGGAAATTTTTGTTTTAAAATGCACAAATTAAATTTCGCTAGGTCGTGACGAAGAGAAATTTTCGAAAAAAAAAAAACTCCGCTCCAATCTATGGTGCAAGCTTAGCCGGTGGCTGACTCTGCATCGACCTAGTTTATTTATCGTTGTTGTTATTTCGTTAACTGACTCTCCGTAACAAATCAAATGTTTGTTTTTCAGTAATATACCAAAACTAAAGCATCTAAAATAATATAGATTTTTATTTTTTATTGTTTGTCAATTTATAATTTAATACCAAGTAATGCACTCCATTACTTAATAAAAAAAAATTATCGTTTTTGTTATGTTAAAATTTATCGGATTCAACTGTTAGTTTTTCCTTATTTATTAACACAGATCCATTTACTCTCCCCACTACCCTATTGTCACGTGACTGCGACGAAAATCCAGGGTCTATTTATCATCCTCGTTCAGCTCACGCCCAAATAACACCATTAGGCCGCCTCCACTTAAACGGAGCGGAGACGTCCGGAATCGACCAATCACAACGGCGAACAAAACTGAAGCGGAGCTGAGATACAGAATTCAACTCAGGCGATTGGTCGATTCAGCTCGTCTCCGAGACGCACCCTAAAGCCTAAACGCCCAATGTACAGTTTCTTTAAAGATTCAAAGATATTATTTGCCAGCATACAGTGTTTTAGATGTTACAAAACGTTTGTATCATGTATTCAGCCTATATGTAGGCATGCAAATTTTTAGAGCAGAATTAAAAAAAAAACATTGAAATCTAAAAACTAACATTTCCAATAAATAATAATAAAATCAAAATATAATGTCAATAATAATTACCTCATTCTACATGTCTCGAGAAAATATTTTTCTATAAAACCAATTGTCAATAGGCCGGTTACTTAGTATATCCTTAAAAATATTTCCTTGAAGCGTTACAATTTCTTCAGGGATGCGATTATATATGTCAATGCACATGTTTTTTTTTTTTTTGGTACATTGCTTTACACTTTACAGCATTGTGGTTTTAATATCAGGTGCCTCCCTTTCAATCTTGTCTGCCTTTGTAAAGTTTCTCCACGCTTTTGGAAGTAATGTAAGTGGGAGTTTACAAAAACGCACATTACATGTCCTTTCCTGCGGCCCAAGACTTGTTATTCTTTTGTTTTGTGAAGATCTCAATATGCTCTAGGGTCGTGACGAATAGAATGCACCGAAAAAATCTTTAACATGAGTGCACCGAAGTTAGAATGATTCGAATTTTATAATTAACTTGTGGCTGAGAAATGACAATTCGTAAACAAAAATTGAAAATATTAAAAAGTTACTTGCTCGAAACAATAGTACATTACTACAGAGGCCGGGAAGTGAGGGGTTGCCGGCCGAATACATATAGACGGCCGAGCGAAGCGAGAAATAAGAGAGAAGCGATTAATAGAATTAGTTAATTATGTGTTATTTCTTAAGTTGATCAAAAGATACCAAATCGCTAATAGTTTTTTTTAATAAGCATGGTGGCAGAATGTCATAGTTAACCAAAAGCAAATGTTGGTTTGTTTTTTTTTTAATGGCTGATCGACATGATGACCTATGTGGAATCTATATATATAAAAGAAAGTCGTGTTAGTTACACTATTTATAACTCAAGAACGGCTGATCTGATTTGGCTGAAAATTGGTGGGGAGGTAGCTTAGAACCAGGAGAAGGACATAGGATACTTTTTATCAAGTTCCCGTGGGACGTGACATAAAACGTCAGAAACGTGACAAAACGCAACTGATATGGAATAACAAAACGCAACTGAAAGCAATTTATCAGTAAAAAAACAGTCTACCCGTTCATTTGTTAAATATGGCATAACAAAACCAAACGCAACTGACAGCTAAATAATTTTGTAGCTAACCGGTTGATGTGTGTTTTATTGTGTTAAAAATGGTATAACAAAACAAAACGCTAATTACAGCTAAACGTTATGTAGTTCTATAGTTAATTGAAGTTGACCGGTTGAGGTGTTTGTTTCGAGTTTCTATTAGCTTATTGTGCCGAGATCTATATCAATAACAAAAAGTTGAGTTAGTTCCAGCACTTATAAATCGAGAACGGCTGAACCGATTTGCACGATTTCGGGTTTGTTGTGATCGTCTCGGCCAAAAGTTTAATAATAGGTATGCCAAAAAAAAAAGGAAAAGATACACAAAAAAGACCCCACAATTGCAATTTTTAAATTACGAGTTAAATAGTCCGCCATGGTCCAATGCGGCCAACATTATGAAATTGAATTGACGCATTCGTAACATTGGCACGACGAGTCTGGTCAAGATCAATAAATAAACGCTGGTAGCCGAGTTTGTAAGTTACCATTTTCAAATAAACCCAAACGTTGTCTGGACTTTTTTTATTTTGTGTTTGTTGTCATATTTCTAACAGGTTGAAATTAATATAGAAATCTTAGAATTTATTCTGCTGTATTTAAAGAAATATAAGAATATATACATAGCCCTGCAAGGGGTTTTACTACCCACGACATATTGCGGATTTTCAGTGGTACCTACCTACTAAATTATTTTACTGGCAATGATATTTTTTTGGTAACTGACGTTGAAAGTTGGTGAACATCACTGATGTAAGCAAAAAGGAAACAGGACTTAATATTCCGCGTATTTCAAGTATTTTTTGCATAATAAACCGAAAACAATCCACAGTGATGAAAGTCAAGTTTTTTCAATAGGATTCAGTATTTATTTCGCAAGAAGAACGAATAATTGAGCAGCATTCCGGTAAACAATGTTTTGAAATTTGATAATTACAAATCCTTGATTGACGTTTAATAATACAAATATGCACATTATTGCCATAGGAAAGCTGTTTGTAGCGCCACTATCCCTGGGCGGGACTGACGCTTGCTAGGCTATAAAATTACCGCAATCTAAGACAATTTAGCGCTGAGAGATTTAAGGGTTGTCTATTCTATTCTAATTTTAAAATATGGCTTCCATGATGTTAATGATGATTTCGCCAATTTCAAGTTTGCTCGTAGAGCATGCCGTTGTTCGGTGAGGTTTTGCTTTTTGTAAAGTGATAGCGATTTACAAAAAACCACGCGGACTATCGGGCCTTGACCCAGGAAGGGCTATGAACGCTTCAAGTTGAATTCTTCATTAGCTATTCACTCATACGTTAGATCACTGCACAATACGCTATCAATACTACACATTGAACAACAAAAATGAATAAATAATGAACAACGCAACTTAAACGCATGCGGCCATCTTAAGTCACAAACCGGAAGTCCCAAGGGTTGTCGTTTTAGACCAAACAGCGAAAAAATATATATATATTTTTTTTTTTTATTTGACGTTGTCAGATGACAGATGCATACCGAATTTTATTAACGAGATTTCAAATGAAAATCTAACCGTGTTACTTAATTAATTACATTTGCTGGGATTAATTTACAAAAATGGATAGATTCGCACGTGTGTGGGTTGATGAGGAATATACACCAAGTAATGTTTTTGTGCCCGATTGGAAGAACGATTCGACGAAAACCCCCGATAAACGTTTCTTTAATGTGCCACATAAGAATAAAGGAGATTGGTGTCTAGCAGTGGGGAAATTGGTTGTGCCAAAGATACCATTATTTATCTGCGAAGACCATCTTGATGTAAGTTCAATAGTTACTGTTTCCAGAATCAGTAATGGATCAGTAATATGAATCAAACCAAACCGACAATTTTGAATTTTGATAATGTCATGTCAACCTCAATGACATTCCGTTTATTTTATTACTAAATCGGACTAAAGTAACCGTTCCATTGAATCAGAGTTTTGGCGCAGGGCGGACACTGCCTACTAAAAACTGAACTTGAATGTCAGTGTCAATGTGTGCGTGTAAGACGCACAGGGCTGCCTCAGACGCATTGCAACAACTTTAATTGCACATAAATATGACATAAGCTAGAAAATTATCACAACCACACGACAACGGCAGTGGTGTTGATGGTGATAGTGGTGATGATGATGGTGGTGACGGTGGTGATGGTGGTAGTCCGTGGTGGTCATGCTGGTGGTGATGGTGAATGTGGTGGTGGTGATAGTGGTGATGATGATGGTGGTGATAGTGGTGGTGGTGATGGTGAATGTGGTGGAAGTGATGATGGTGATGGTGGTGGGGATGGTGTCGGTGGTAATAGTGGCGAGAATGATGATGTTGATGATGATAGTGGTGATGATGGTGATTTTGGGGTCATTTATATCATTAGCCATCACCATCGGGACCGTCATTACAATTATCATCGTCATCATCATCACCACCATGACCATCATCATCAGAATCAACACCACCATCATCATACCTAATCATCATCATCACCAGTCACCACCATATTCATCATCATCACCAGTCACCACCATATTCATCATCATCACCACCACCAGTCGCCACCTTCATCATCATCACCACCAGTCTCCACCATCATCATTATTACCATCACCAACACCATCACTATTTCACAAGTCAATGCCCACCTATAACCCATATACACAGTTAGATCACAACCCATTCAAAATTTTCTACGCAGCAAACTCGCTTCCTACTCGGTGCCCTTGCGGGGTGAGGTAACTCGAATAAGGGGCGGGGGTGTGCGGGTCCATTCTGTATGTAGTACTATAAAGTATACTGTGGTTTTGGTGTTGCCACATTTTAAAATGAGTAAGTTTTTATA
Organism: Apotomis turbidana; assembly: GCA_905147355.2. Classification (NCBI taxonomy): domain Eukaryota; kingdom Metazoa; phylum Arthropoda; class Insecta; order Lepidoptera; family Tortricidae; genus Apotomis; species Apotomis turbidana. Next base: position 15,391,376 of record LR990295.1, on the reverse strand, counting down.
AATTAATAACAAAATAAGTATATAGTTATCTCAGAAAAAATATATAAACTTATAAACTTAATTTCATACACTGAAATCGCTTATCTTAGCTATAAAAACAGACATTACATCTTTCGATGCAGAATTCAGAAAAGTAATAAAATTATAGTCATAAAAATATGAAATGTATGCTATCTCTACCCACATTTATCGACTTTCAGGCGGTACGAAGTTCGCCGGGTCAGCTAGTAGAAATTAAAAAACCGGCCAAGAGCATGTCGGGCCACGCTCAGTGTAGGGTTCCGTAGTTGCTCATCCTTCACAATAAACTGCTGTTTTAAGCCCGAGGTTTAAGTTAAGACAGATTTTAAGCTCTATAAAAAGGTCGTAAACGCCCTAGAAACTGTAATCACTTATTACCTTCTGGAAGTCAACTTACGACCTTTTAAAGAAAAAATATGAAATTTGGCGATAACTCAAAAACGGCTTGACCGATTTTGTTCAATATAGTTTTCATTGAAAGTACTTATAAGGCCGCATTAACATGAATTTTTCCATATTTTTTTGACTTGTGGTTCAAAAGTTAGAGGGGGGGGGACACAATTTTTTTTATTTTCGGAGCGAATATTTACAAAACTACTGACTTTATCAAAAAGTAATGTTTGAAAACCCCTATTATTTTCAAGAGACCTATTCAACGACACCCCACACACTAGGGTTGAAACGAAAAAAAAAAATCACCCCCACTTTAGGTGTTCGAGAGGTACCCGAAAAAAAATTTTTTTTTTAGTTTTTATTTTACCGTTTTGTCGGCGTGATACATACACATACTCATACCAAATTTCAGCTTTCTAGTACTAATGATCACGGAGCTAAGCCGCGGACGGACGGACAGACGGACAGACGGACAGACGGACATGGCGAAACTATAAGGGTTCCTAGTTGACTACGGAACCCTAAAAAGAGCATGTTGCCGGCCTAGGCCTCCAATTTTGTATGAAATTCCATTAACGACCTCTCGTCAAGCTGCATCGGAAACGTCATACTTCGCAGCCTTTTATAAGGAACATAACCTCAATATTTCATTGCATGTTTGAGAAAAATCGCATTCTGTTCATTTATTATCTCCGCGAAAAATCACCACGCTTAAAAGCTGGTTTCAGGTGAAAGAGTAAATTTCAAAATATCGTATAGGTAGTTATCATTAAAGGTAGCCGAATTTTACTGGCTATCAATTTCCATACTAAAATTATCAGCTACTTTTGAGGCTGACTGTACGCAACAGACTTTCCATAGACAAGTTTTTTACCTGTACATGCGTAGGTCCCCATAATTAAAAATTAAAAGGTGCACTTTTATTTCAGGAATGAAAACGACCCGGGGTACAAATCAAAAGCATCGCCAACACGGTCTAAATTCAAGAGATTTAAAAGTTAGTAATTATCTAGTTGCTTGTAAATTATGAAGTTATGACTTGTGATGTATTATTTAAGTTATACTATTACTAGTGATATGTATTTACAGAAAAAGCTAAATTACTGCAAGAGAAGGATAGCGGGGTAAAGAGAGAGTATAAAGGGGAGCCCAATGCATTTAGTATGGAAATATACGCGCTACGAGAAGATATCGATGAGAGGTAAGCATCTATACGACTTATTGGACGTTGGTCAGCAATTCTACTTCAATTGTGACACGCGGCCCTTTCTCGCGCGACATATACTTAGCCTGGTTAACCTTTTGAACGCTCTAGCCGTCCTATCACGATTCCGGAACATTGTGCCATTGACATCAACGTTTAGTGGCGACAAAATGTAAATGATCAAAAAATGGCCTCTTTATTTTCGAGCATTTCTTAATTTTTTTGTGTGGCGTCATGTGAATTGCTTCATCGCGTTGTCGTTCAAAAGGTCACTAGTGTGTCCCTACATGACAGGACGCTCACGTTTAAACCTCATCTTTTTGGGATAAAATAATCTTTCTGTACAGTAGTGTGAGAGAGTGACGGGTGATGATATGTCACACGGCATGATTCATGTGCTAGACGGGATGGAGGCCAAGAACCGTCTATACAAGTGTGTTACCGACAAGTAGGCTTTTCTTAAAGTAGAGTAAAGTAACATAGATCTTTAACGTATCCATGACCTTAATTTAATTAATTAACTTAAATTCAGGCTTTATTAACTTTCTAACAAAATTTTAATTGCCAGTAATCGTTGCCAGTAATGTACAGTAAAGTAAATTGACAAGTGAGTATTAAATGACCGTGATATGAGTAACGACAATTACGCTGTACACCCACTACATTGAATGTGTGCGGATTTAAGAAAGGGTATAGCCGTGTTTGTATGGGGCATCGGCCCCAGAAGCCAAATCGATTGCCGTTTTGCTAATATATTAGCCCAGATGTAAGATGCTATTTTACAAAAAAAGGACCCTGAAATACTTCAGGTTTTTGAGAAAATAAAAAAAAACGAAAATTGGTTTTTATTTTCTTTTATCTAAACTACTCAATGCATTTTTTTGTAACTTATACACATTATGTAGGATATAAAGATGTATTATTAAAAAAAATGGATTTCCAAATATCCTTATAAGTAGTGAAATTTTCACTTTAAATTTTTCAAAAAATTTTTTTTTATATTTTCGAGATATTATATTATATGCCTTATGTCAATGTTCATAAGGTCTACCGATGGTCAGTTAGATGCGTTTCTGTTTGTACTACATATAGACATTTTATTTTGACAATGCTCTTATATGTGATTTTTATTCGATTCTTGTACGAGTAATTAGGCATATTAAGTCCAACAAATGTATGGTATACCATAACGTCAGTTGACAACCAAAACTAAGTAACAAATACCTACTTAAAATAAAGCTCGTATCTCAGTATCAATCAACAAACTAGATACGAGGTTTTGAAAATAACTGTCTGAAAAATTGTCACCAGGCGATAAGTTTGTTTCATTTTGGATATGTTGATCCAAGTGAATGTTTTTGAAAAAAAATATATATAATATAATATTAGTTTATACATAATATAGCCAATATTGGTGGGTGTCCCTATCTCGAAAATATAAAAAAAAAATTTTGAAAAATTTAAAGTGAAAATTTCACTACTTATAAGGATATTTGGAAATCCATTTTTTTTTTTATAATACATCTTTATATCCTACATAATGTGTATAAGTTACAAAAAAATCCATTGAGTAGTTTAGATAAAAGAAAATAAAAACCAATTTTAGTTTTTTTTAATTTTCTCAAAAACCTGAAGTATTTCAGGGTCCTTTTTTTGTAAAATAGCATCTTACATCTGGGCTAATATATTAGCAAAACGGCAATCGATTTGGCTTCTGGGGCCGATGCCCCATACAAACACGGCTATACCCTTTAATTGTGCAGTTAATTTACATAATTATGATTAGCTAATACATGCAAACAATTACTAATGGATCTTATTATTATCAGTTTTAATAAATGCCCGCATGCCGGTAACAGGCTGTATAACTAGACTTCTTCTGGCTTGGCTTTATTCTTTTTATAGGTGATTAGGTATAGTCAACCAATTTGATTCCTAGGCCATTTCGTACCTTGTCATAGTGAACGCCAATATGAAAGCAGCTTGAGATCTCATATCATTGTCATTGTGACAAGGTTATATAGTGGCCTAGACATCAAATTGGTGGACTGTACATATACTATACTAGGTGCACTTTATTTCTTCGTGTTTACAAATCATAACAACCTCGTTTTCGTAAGACATAAGTAAGATAATATATATTATGGCACCGATACAGAAAAGGTGAGAAAAGAGTGGTAACGTCTGTTTAATTTTGACTAAAATGTACACTAAATTCGTTAGGACATTTAACTACCTAATTGAGCGACATAATCACTCAGTGACAAAGCTTTTAAATACTTAAACAGAAAAAAACTACGTTTATATAGAAGCGAATAATTGAAAAAAAATATGCTTGAGTGGGATTTGAACCGACGCCCCCACGGCTTTCTGGGCCAGACGCGCCTGCATTAAAAACAGGGCCCGAAAAGCGAAAAATTTAAAATGTTCATGCATTGAGCGGCCAAAGCATTTTTTTTTATTTTTTCGCTTCTTAAGCATTTAGTTTACGCTAGCAGACCTTTAAGCTTTAAAATTTGATTAAAAATGACCTAATTGTTAATTACAGAAAAGGATACGACTTACTGGTAGCTGCGTTCGAGATAATGAAAGATTACGACTACTGCTTGCTTCGGATGCCTTGTGACACCTCACCTATTTATTTGCTACGACACTTTTGCGTAAGATTTCTTTTCATTAATGCCATATTCGATAGATCTTCGACTATTAGTCGAAAGAAAAACGTATTAGACTCTATTTTTTGGTACAGTAATCAAAAGTATGATAATTTTAGTACCTTTGCATTTTAACATAAGCATAAGCAAAATCGTCAGCTACTTTTGATACTTGCCACTTCCATGCATGTACATTAGGAAAGTATGTATATTTGTCAAGAAACATTCAGAATTCTTTAAAACTAGGTCAGATGTTTTTGTTGGCAAGCAGAGATCCCAATACAAAAGCCTACTGTATCAACCTGCGTGTCGTTCTGCTATTTATCGTAAAAAAAATTATAATATGTGCATATCAATATACAACAATATCCCAGAATGTATAAGGCAAGTGGAGTATAGTAAATTTGTGAAAGAAATTACCAGATGGCTTATTGAACATTGTTTTTATAGTATAATAGAGTTTTTAGAATATAGATCGCATAATTGACGTTGTTAGTTGTACCTACTTAGAATATATTTTGCATGTTTTTCACATGATTGTTATATAAACACATTTTTGCATGTCGTTCCTCGACAGAATACTTTACTGATGTACCTTTAGACCTTGTACCACATGTTTTTTAGTATTCTAGCAAATAAAACATTTCTATTCTATTCTATTCTATTCTACTGACCGTACCACTAACAAAGTCTCGTTGAAAAAGTCACGAAGTAACAACCATGGGGGAACACAGGATGAAATTTAACTTCTAAATGTAAACATTAACTTTAAAGTGCTCAGATACATTGGATATCATTATGCCCACTTTGTCGCTTCCCATAAAGACAAATGTTTGTCTTTATGGCAAAAGATACTTTACCTTTTGCTTGGTCATATACATATACATCCTACCGGGTTATCATTATTGATATAGTGAATTATTCAAGTATTATTGAATAATAATTTGTGTCAGTGCATCTGGAAAGGTACCTTGTTTCAGGTATTGAGTTATGCATAGTTCCAAAAAGTAGATTAAATTTGCTATCAATACAAAAAAGAATAATGACTGTAGGTGGAACCACTATTTTTAAATAAATTTTTGAATTTTCGACTTCCGAAATGCACAAGTTGAGAAAATTGCATTTAAAGTTTATAGTGGCAAAAAACACACTTCTACTTCGAAGTTACATAGTGAAGGGTATTAATCATAATCTTTGAATGTTAAAGAATTACAATAAAGGTGAATTGTCTAAAAATACATGTTAATTATTCTGATTTCTTAGGTTGAACATGCCAGGGTGGAAGAAACACGAAACTGTTAATTATACCCAATTCATAAACTAACGAGATTAAAACTGTTAGTTTATCATCATAGTTACATATTCTATGGCATTTTGGGACAATTGAATGAAAGAAAACTCCATAATCATAAAGAAATTTAATAATTACCGCATTTTAACAGTTACAAAAAAGATCACTTATAATATTAAAAACCAACAAAATAATTTGTATATTCATGCTATATCACAAGATCAAATGGTATTTAGCGTGGTGTACCACAATGGTATAATAGAAATGGTGTTAAAGCAGTTTTTTTTTAACAATAAAGTTTAGTGACTCGGTCGAAACTTTTGTATGGAAACGTAACTAGAGTACCTTGTCACGACATTTACTAAACTTTAGTAACTTAAACTCGAAGATCACTATTTTAGTACCTATAATGCAAGAAATATCTGTAACACAATGTTATTTAGGATAATTATAGCGGAAATCAATGTATTCTTATTTATAAAAACTTCTGTTTTAGTCGTGTAAGACATCAAGTTTAGCATTTTACTAAACTGGGTACCTTGTCACGCTAAGTTATTATCTTACATAAATGGAGTAACTAGAAAAAATAACTCAATTGTGTACATAACTGCACCTAATTTATGATTTATCAGTCTTTAAATTAAAATAAATAGTTATTTCATACAAGAGTCATGCAAGTTGAATGTTTTCTTATAAAAAACATGAAGTATTTTTTTTTACAAAAAAATATTTTGCTATAGACCGATCCTATACCTTATCTTAGAAAGAGGTAGTTGACTACCCGCGATGGAAATATTGAAACAATTATTCAAAATTTAAAGGCTTTTAAGACATGGCGTGACAAGGTACCCTGACTACTAAACTTTATAGTCGGAGAAATATACAAAAAAAACATAATTTTACTGATATTCTTGTACACACGTGTTCCTTAGGATGTAAGTAACCCAATTTTAACACAAACCCATTTTGGCACTTTTTCACCAGCTTCCACAAAAACTCATGTAACTCGGTAACTAAATGTCGTGACTAGGTACCTTTCCAGATGCACTGACACATTTACATTCAAGTTGCTTTATTTCCAGGCATGGTTGCTTTATATCCTAGAAATGTATTGTTTTATTTCTTACAGTTGATACCGTTTAAGAACAAGGTTTGCAGAGACTATGCACTTTATATCGCTCACAGAAGCTCTGTCTTGGGGTTCGTATGTCTATGTATATCTTATATAAATCATATCAGACCATTAAATTCCTGAGCATTGCTTTAAACGCCACTAATGCAAAATAGGTCAGAGTGACGAGAGCAGTGTGTGTCGATACCTCCACTTAAATTATTTATTTATTTTTTATTTATTTATTATTTAAATAATCACACAGTATTACAGATTGACACTTAGGCACTGTAAAATTCATAATATATAACAAAACAAGACACTAGTATAGTACAACAGATAAAACATTAACATTACAAATAATTAACTTAACCCTTCCAGTGGCAGAAACCGGGAGCCGGACCCCACGTCAAGTGGCAGGCATCCGGGAGCCGGACCTGACAAAACAAGCCGTTGAGTGGCAAGGTTTCTGATTGCATGACAGGAGAAGTGGCACAGCCATCTTGGCAAAATATACCGTTAAGTGGCGGGCCTCCCACGGGTGGTCATCGCGAATTTCCGCATGTTACAAAAAATATCTTTTCTCAAAAAAAATGTACAGATGTTGTATATAAACTATATATCGTTGGATTCATCATAAAATGCCATATTTATTGTATAGAAATTAATGCCATTCCATTTATAGAAATTTTGCTAGTCTTGATCAATCGTCGAATGACTAAATTTTAACCACTTTATGTATAAAAATAACTATAATTAGGAAAAAAAACAGTGATCCGTAGAAAAAACTAATTTAATGGCAAATCTATATATTTTTTTACACCTATAACCTTTTTTATTACACCTCACTATACAATATTTTCTAACCACAAGGTTTTTAAAATGCTCACGTCTCGGCGGTCGACGCGTAATGGTCGGGGGGGTCGGAAAGATGACGCAATTTCTAACGAACTTTGCTTTGCGCGTCAATTCGACCGATAGTGAATGCCGTCCTTGCTTATTGACGAATGCATCTTACAAGTGTGAGCAAGCAAAATATAGTTTTGACGGTTTTATTTCGGGTGCGAAATAAGACATCGCACAGGGTCCGGGAGCCGGATCCTGCCACCCAACGGCTTGTTTTGTCCGATCCGGCTCCCGGATCTCTGCCACTTGACGTTGGGTCCGGCTCCCGGTTCCTGCCACTTAACGGTACATTTTGTAAAATAGACGCGCCACTTCTCCTGCCATGCAACTGGTGGCGCTGCCACCTGAAGGGTTAAGAAGGGCGGTCATCCATCACCTCACAGAACCTTAAATATTGGCCCCATCATAGGTACCCAACCCAGGGTACTTTTTTTATGTAGTTTGAAACCGCCCATATTTAGGTGCAGCGGAAATCCGTCGAATCATGGAAAAGAATTAACAACTCGTTATACCATAGCTAAGAGCAATGGTTTGGCCAATTCGTTTGAACGATATGTCCGATTTTACCAGGCTAAATTATGGGATGGCGGTGTTTATCAAAAATGCCTAAGAATATCATGATATTGCCAGTAATATGATGAACCTATAATTAAATAGGCACGTTATAGTTCTAAATATTCACTGCTATTTGTTTGCAGTGATATGACCGTTCGGAAGGCAGAAGTCGTGGACTTGCCCCAGATATCCAAGTTCATGCACAACCTGGACGGCAAGGAGACGATGTGGGTGGTGGAGAACAGCATACTGGGCAAGAATCAGCATGAGGCGTACGTCTTCATTTGCGGGGTTAATGTGGTTGGCTTCGGAGTGCTGGAGTTAGTATATTTTTAACCGAGTTAAAAAAAAAGTGAAGTTCTCAGTTTGACCTGTATGTATGTACAGTCGCCATCAGATATATCGCAGCATATAAGGCTTTCATAAATATCTGAACACGACTCTTATTGGTTGGGCGTTACAGTACATGTTCAGATATTTATGAGCGCCTTATATGCTGCGATATATCTGATGGCGACTGGTTGTATGTACGTTTGTTCGTGATTATCTCGCGTTTGGCTGAAGCGATTTTGATGCGGTTTTCAGAAAAGTATTTGTTACACTTAGGATAAGGTTTTAGTATTTTAACCGACTTCAAAAAAGAGATTATCACAGTTTACAATCTTGCACAAACTAATCTAGAACGACTTTTTGTTTTGCGTCTCATCATCTTCCTATGCTGAGCTGATGATGGAAGGTATAACTCCTTAACGGTTAGGAGTTAGGGTATAATTCAAACGAGATGCATGCAAACAAGTACTCCCCGATCACCCCGCTATATGTATTTTATTTGATTCACTAAAAAGCAACAAAAAAATTATCAAAAATAGAACCGTTTTCAAAAAAACTGTAACATCAAAAATAACCCGTTCATAAACAGATTACATTTCAATCACCTTTTGAAGTCGGTGCCAAACCACTCAACGGTACATGAAAGGGTCATTTTTGTTTTTTTTCAATCGGTTCTTTTTGTTCTTCTTTGTCGTTACACTCTTGGCAGAGCGGTCGTGGCTGTCATTCCTTGTATCATTAACTTATCACTTAACTAAGGTCAAGATGTACGAATAATAAACAATACAACTTAAAGTAACACTAGCAAAAATATTGTCTTATGATTCTAAGAAATATCTTAAAGATATACATTTGGCATCAAATGTATGGGGGTTGTAACAGTTGCTTCTAAACGCCAACTATTGGGAAATAATAAAGTTACCCCCTCATCACGCTACAATGGCTGAACAGTTTTTGCAAATTTTTGAAATAAGGAGAGCAGGATGCTTATGAATAAATAAATAAATATTAGCGGACAATCTTAAAAAAATCGATCTAGCCCAAGACTAAGCAATGCTTGTACTATGGGTACTAGACGACGACATACATTAATATAATAACATACTCAGGAACTAATATTCCAGTGCATCACATAAATATTTGCCCTAGGATTCGAACCCAGTACCAACGGCTTAGCAGGCTGCACTAACCGCTTCGTCAAAGATTATAGTTATAGGTTTACAAGGAAATAAGAGGGGGCTTTTTTTCTTGGACAAAGATTGGTGTCATGGTTCAATTTGCAAAGATGAGTTTGAGGAGCGGACTGAGTGCCGGGCATTATGGAATTATTCCAAAATCACATTTTACTGATATCAGATTTATTCACTTGTAAATCTTGTAATATATTCAAGGCTCATATGATCACGTCCAGTACGGTCAGTTGTAAAAAATATAGAGGGCACATAGACAACTTGACAGTCTTAGATCTGTGTTACAGAAACAATGGATAATACTTGATAATACTTAACGAAATGGTTGCTTAAGGCAGATGCACACTTCAACAATTTAATGCCCTTCTTTCTTTTTTTGCAGACCACCTGAACAACAGAACTACCTACAAGCGAGGTTCAACATGGATCCCTTCCGTATTGGGAAGTACCACTACGCAGGCCAGGGAGTGTACGCCGGATTCTGCGACATAAAGACTGCTCTGGTGTACCCGGTGTTCGAGACGCACTTCCGGTTCTTCCTGAGAGAGATGATGAGGCTGTCTGGAGCTGATACCTTGATCTGGCTCACCGGGTATAAGTACAAATGGGTATGCTTATGACATGTACTTTTAACCGACTTCAAAAAGGTTCTCAATTCGATTGCATTAAAATAAATGCTTCAAAATAAATTCATAAATGACGGAGTTTATGTTATAAATTATTGTATGTGTAATTGTCAGGACCGGCCCGATATTTGTTTTGAACTCGAGTGACAAAGTTACCGCGCCGCTGTATAGCAGTCCCTAATGAAGAGGTCCTTACGAGTTCGAAACATGTCGGGCCGTTGCTGACAATTTTACGTGAGTTTTGCGATGCAACAAAGTTGCGCGTGGTTTCCATTATGTCAATAAATTCTACGCTATAATCATTAATCAAGCATAATCAATGATGTTGACATACTACTTTCTACCAATTATTTAGGTAATCCACAAAGCAAACAATATGGTGCCGGCCATGGTACCCCTTATTCCACGGAAGTCGGAACCAATCTGTGCTTTGATTCCAGAAATGCAGAAAATAGGAAATTTGGCCAGAAATATGTTAGTAATTATACATACAGTGCGTGAGCTGTCAGAATGTGATTCGCGTTTTATACCTGTCTCGCTCACTCTTACGCGATCTAGATCAGAACCTCTCAGTTTTCACCCAAACCCGAATCCCACTCTGACAGTTCGCGAATTGTACGAATTAATTTATCAAAGTTTATGCTAAGATCTGTAGAATTTGCCAGTTTAACACTAATCCAAGGGGGTAAAGAAAATTAACTGTCTTTGTGAGGCCCAAAAGAAGTTCATTTAAATAGTAATAAATAAATATAAATATCAAGGGACAATCTTACACAAATCGACCCAGTCCCAAACTAAGCAAAGCTTGTACTATGGGTACTAGACGACGATATAGGTACATAATATATATGGTGTACTTCCTTTTCGCCGAATTATGTTTCGCAAACGTTTCATTTCGCAAAAGTTTCATTTCGCCAAAAGCATTTTTCACTGAAACTGTAAACTAATGGAATTAGTTGAAGTGAAACCCAGAACGCTTTTGTCAAGCGGTGAGACAAATATAAGCTAAGTAATTTTAAACTTCCCATGATGCCTTCAAGGCATAGTTTCTTGATTTTAAAGCTTTTTTTGTCTGGCTGGCTGTATGTAAGTATTATGTATCCACCAAACTAGTTTAAATTTAATTTCTTCGCCTTTCAATTTAACGCTTTCAAGGTACTAAGGTTATTTTTAAGGAATTATTTTTATTTTCTCGACAGCATGGCGTTTAGTTCTTGGATGGTAACATCGAAGCTGACCAGCATTACTCGGTTGAATATTGACACGAGAATTGTGGTTGTGGGCGCTTCCAGGACTGCTATGGGATTTTTAAACAATTTGCTATTCAGGTGAGATTTATGTAGATAAGATTACAACTTAGTATTTTGTCCAGCAAGCTCGTTTTTATATTTCCATCTCAACTTATTCGCCGAATATGACAGAGACAACATGCTAAAACGAACTTTTCCGAGAAAAGACGATGAAAAATATTATACACTATATTTGTACACTACATTTGTAAAACATGTAATGTTTCACTACTTTTTGGAATCACCACACATTTGTTTCTAATCAAGGTTTAAGTAAGATTAGCAACATGTTCAGGTACAGAAATTATGAGAAAAAGTACCGTATAAAAATGACGGTAATGACTTTCATGCTATTTTGAAATTCCCACCATAACGTTGTCAGCACTTATGGTTGGCTTAATAGTTCGGTGAATAGAGACTAAAGTACTATGGGTGACCTTACAAACGGTCCGATAGTTTTGAATTTTTAATATGTTGTCTAGGATGATTAGTCAGTGTTTAAAATGCAAAATGCACAACCTAGAAACAAAATTTTAAATGTGAATTATAGTAAATTTAATTCTCTACAACATTGCGCAAGCTCTGTTCTAGCTAAAATGCTCCTAAACGAAGATATCATCCATTAGTTGGTTTTTGAGTTGGAAATTGCAATATTTTACGTTTTTTTAAATGTGCATATCTCCGTAACTATCTGTCCTAGAAACAAAATATAAAATGGAAAATATTGTAAATTTATCTCTCCATAACATTGGTTATACATTAGCTAAAATGCTACTAAAGGAAGATATGAGCAAAAATATGAAGAAAGTGCCGGTTTTTTCAATATGGCGGCGGGCGCGGAGGGGGGGAATTGTGCATTTTGCATTTTAAACACTGACTAACCATCCTAGCGTAGCAAAAATTCAAAACTACCGGACCGTTTGTAAGCTCAAACTCCTTTATTCACTAAATTATAACTCTTTACAGTCATTTAACAGAAAACATACCCAAAAAGTGAGATCATCATGATCCTTTCTAAATTATGTACTACACTGGTACACAATTTACCATTAAGTATAAGCATAAGTATTTATTTCGGAGAAATTACTCCGAAGTTTGAAATAAGTTCGCATAGTACTCTTTCTCTCGCTCTACGCTTCACCTATTTAGGTAACGTCACCGATTTAGTTAGGACGGCATTCAACTTCAAAGTAACCTCTTAAGTCCATAACGTAAACTCTAGTAACACTGCAGTTATTTTCCAGTGACGCATCGTCTTACCTGACATTCACGAGCGTGACTCTAATCTCGACCGCTGGCTTGCCTTTTACACGCCACTTTCAATCAGGGTCTTACGCAGAAATGATGTTCCCTCGCCACCGGACCACCACCGAAAACTACCTTAAAAGCACGCCCTATACTTACTACTTGAACGTGGTCATAGGTACCGTCGTGGAGATTAATAAGTGAGTTAATATTATGAACGATTATGAATTCAATGTTCACTAATATCGTAGTCGAACGGGTCTTCTTCTAGAACCAGACTGCCGCGGAAGGACACGACAAAGAGTCGCGTGTCACAGTTATGCTAGACGTATTGGTCTACTACAGTTTAACTATAAGGATCCAACGCCACGACTTTAATAGACACAAAATAGAGCGGCAACCGCGCACGGCGCATTTTACTCAGCTTGGTTTTACTGGTCGCCGCTCACCGCTGCCGCTGGTCGCGCGTATTCGTGCTCGGACGACCAAGGTACCTGAGCAGAATAGTATAAGTGTGTGGCTAAGATTACCAGTTTTAGTATTCTTACTCACATTTTCGAGTTCCACGGAGCAGTAGTGAAATGAACTATGGTATTGTCACGCGATGCAAAAAGATGAGAGCCACGTGACAAGACACGGGAAGCGTGAAGGGTTATAGAAGAGAACGGCTAGTGAGATGGAAAGATTGTGAGAGGAGATGACGAATGATAGGGAAGAATGTATTCTGGACAGGCCCGAACTTAGAGAGCCAGGGCCTCTAGGCACTTGGCGTTTGGGGCCCGCTCCCCTGAGAAAACATAAGTATGGTGCAGTCCTGCTTCTAGGACTGGGGCTCCTAGGCTTGCTGGGCCCCTTAGGCCCGAGCGTTGTTGGCCTAGGAGCAAAAACAGCACCGATTCTGGATGTAGATACAATATGGAGACTCAGCCACCCTTTCCAGCTATAATAACGTGCATAAATTAATAATTGTATATCATGCAGGCAAGATAAATATGTAGCCACGTCAAATCAGCAACGATACTATTACGACAAGCTCTTCCTGATGTTTGGAAAGCAGTTTCAACACCCGGAATACTTGCAAGAAATTAAAGAACAGGAACAGGCTGTGAAGTGAGTTCACCATCTATAATTGGAACATTTTACACTTTACCTTTGTTGTGAAGTAGTAAGAGTAAGTAAATTGGGTACACGTTGTAAGGAAATTCTATTCAAACTATGTATGTAACGGGTACCCGTTATGTTTGCTCCGAGTGTATTTTACTTGTCTTGCGGCAACCATAATTTTTCCATGGCATAGCCTAGCATGGCATAGCAAAAACCGGCCAAGAGCAGGTCGGGCCACGCTCAGTGTAGGGTTCCGTAGTTGCTCATCCTTCACAATATTATACGTTTGGCGTGCATAGTGTGCATGGCAAGTCGGGCCGAGCTGTGCATAGCTTTTGCTCAACATGTCCAAAATGTAAAAGAAAATAAACGCATAAATATGCTACTCCCTACAACATACAAGATATCATAGCATGGCATGTCTTCCGCTCGAAATATAGATATTCACTATAACACCTCAAGTTACGTAGTATTCACTATTCATATAAAATAAACTGTAGTACCTACCTAAGTAATGGAGAATGGATGCAAATTTTCGTAAAGCTTGAAATTATGCCGCGTTTGTTTTTTTTTTTCTATAAAGTAGGTACGTGCATTAAAATTAAAATTTTGCTTCAAATTAATGGTACAGAAAAAGAACATCCCTTATTCTAAAACGAAGTGTTCACTAATGTGAACACACTAGTTAATACTAGTAGTTCGTCTTTGATATTAAAGTCCCATTTTCGAAAAATTCGATAGACATGTCTTTTCCGCTGGCTCTCCGCCTTTTCGCCGAACTATTTTTGGTCGAATGTTTCATTTCGCCGAAGTATCATTTCGCAGAAAGCATTTTTCACTGAAATCGTAAACTATTTAGGATTGTTATAAAACAAACCAAACCTAACCTAACCTGATCATAGGATGATAATTTACAACAATTACGAATATACGATTACAGAGGAATACAAATTCTGCGAAGTAAAAATTCGGCGAAATGAATCATTCGACAGAATAGTTCGGCGAAAAGGCAGGATACCCTTTTCCGTTACCCTTCAAATTAGCTTATGCCATCACATCACGTAGAGCAGGTATCAAACCTTACACACGGCTGGATGACCCCTCGTTTCGGTATCCAGAGATAGCGACGGCGTTCTACAAGCCCCGAAACGTTTTCATCGTCAATACAATGGCCGACGCGCACGTGGCTCTGCAGCAAGTGAAGAATATTAAACGCAAGAGTGGCTATGGTAACACTGCAGTAACTAAGTAGATTTTGTTCATTGACCGAGCGAGTGAAGCGTCCCTGTTTTAGCTTGGCCTAAATTATTTCGTTTGTGCGGATGTATGGAACACGATGTTCGGGTGTCCGTTTGTCCGGATTCCCGGCTGTTCCTTCATAGAGGTCGCATTTCTGTTTCTATCTCGTGAAGTGTTGTGATTAGGTTCGTTAATACGGTATTTGATGACAGCTTGAGCAGTTACCCTGAAACGTGAAAAACGATTTGTTAGTATGAAAGTTTCTATTGTAGATTCTCATCAAAGTGAACGTGTCATCTGAATATACCGGCCAAATTCTTAATCGTTAACACGTGTCTTCTTTAACTTTGACATTGGCGGAATCATCGACGATATCGATGGGACAAAAATAAATAAAAGCAAAATGTTTCTATTAAGATACTGGCTTGTGACATCATAAAAATCAGTAGTCGGGTTCGCCCCGGTCTTTTCCACACCAGGTTACGCATTTAAATTTTTCTTTGAGCTTTGATGTTTATATCAACGGTTTAATATAAGAGTTGTGGTGTGTACCCACATAAAAAATTAGACATTACATGTTTCATAAATTTTTATTTGTTTTGTAGATAAAATAATAGTGTACGGTTTGGCAGTAGAAGTTTACTGCTGCATAGAAACACTGCTGGAGATGGGCATACCAAACCACAAAATAGTGTTCGTGGAGCCGTTCCCGCCAGAGGACGAGGGGGAGACCAGGGTTCCCTTCTTCAATAACACATATGTAAGTCACTCTGTCTCATTTATATCTTAGCTTTTTTTATAACAGCATAGGCTAGTGACTCTACTTAGCCTCATGGTAAGCAAAAACGGGAGCCTAAGACGCAATGGCAATTGAAAAGAATCCAACGGTGCCATGTCAGTTGACATGGCCCGAGAGATGCTTCTTCACCTTCGTTTGAAGGGTCCTAAGTAATAATGAGGAAACATTGACAAGTGCCGACCATCAACAATTGGTTTCTATTGGGTTTCGAAGGCAAATATTCCTTCAACCAATTTTATTGCGAATTTCCAATTTGACAATTAAAAAAAATTGGACTAATCATGGTAAAGAAAAATTTATGACCTGCAATTTGTAGATTCTTACAGCAAGAATTATCCAAAAATATATAATTTAATTGTCTTCCTGAAATTGTACCAAGCCTATTTATAGGTTGACCAGACGCTCATGGAAGTCTTCGACGAACTACAGATAGAAGTGCTTCGGTCGTACTACTTTCAGTACTGGAAAACAGACATATACAGCGGTGTCACTCACGTCAGGTTCCTGTCTCACTTCCAAATGGTGGATGTGCCATGTTCTGCCCTGTTTTATTATGGATCACGAGATATCGACGCCAATGCATTTCAGGGTAAATCCCTTTTAAAAAGACTACTTGATTACCATAGTGAACGTAACTATAGCCAGTGTCTGTATGTACACAAAATTGAAATTTCATAATGTAATTTAAAGCCGCGTAATGTAATATATACCTACCTATCATTTAGGCAAGCTTCTTCATTAAGTAGTACTGCCTACTGAGCCGGCGGTCCCGGGTTCGAATCCCGACCAGGGCAAATATTGGCGTGATGAACTCGAATATTTGTGCTTGGACCATGGTTGTTCTATGTATTTAAGTATATATTTATCTATACAGGGTGGAAAAGATCGAAGGACTTTTAAGCAAACAGGGAAGTGTTCAGTCAGACCGAGTATTTCATTTTTATGGTTCCGTAGTCAACTAGGAACCCTTATAGTTTCGCCATGTCTGTCTGTCCGTCCCGACTTAGCTCCGTGATCATTAGTTCGGTTTAAAGATCTTTATTTCTCAAAAGAATAACAATAATTCACTTACTTGAGAAAAAACATTACATGCATAAACTATAATAATCTAAGCTAGTTGAGCGTAATCATTATAACATTCGCAAAATTATATATATTATTATAAAAGTTACAATTTGCCGGTAGAATTATAAAAGCATACAAAACAAGTTAACTGAGTAAAACTACGATCGCTGTCTGCTTAGGAGCGCGCTGCGCTGCGCGATGCGAGCGCAGTAGTAGATAAGATAACAGTTTTACATGGATATAAAGAGTTTGGAAGTGTCTTAACAAATGCGTACGTACAGTGAGCTTGAGCTAATCTGGTATTTAGTAAGTTTTATGCTATTTTATTGTATATGTATTTTATTAAACAATTAAGGTATATACGTACTATTATTGTATTATACGTAATTAAATTATGTAGTATTGATATTTTATTGTGAATATAAATTTTGATTTTTATTTGGATTACTTTAGAATTTTATACATAGGTATCGTTATAATTTTATATATAAGTAAATTTATGTATACATACATATTTTACAATTTTAACATATTTATGGACGAGTTGAGAGATATTGTTTTAATAATCTTTTAAATGTGCGTAACGATTTGGCGTCTTTGATATCAGTCGGGAGTTTATTATAGAGGTTTGCTCCCTCGTATAAAATACATTTTTTGCCATAGTTCGTCCGCGGGGGCCGTAAAACAAGGTTATTAGCGTTCCTGAGTTTAATTCTTTGAATTTGTTGCTTTTTCGTGAAAGAAATTTGTATATGAAGGTCTGTAGTTAGGTACTAGAAAGCTGAAATTTGGTATGAGTATGTGTATGAATCACGCCGACAAAACGGTAAAATAAAAACTAAAACAAAAACTTTTTCGTCATAACCAAGGATTAACACTTTTAATTGTCTCCAGCTATCCACAAAAGCGGGCTCGTGTACGACAACGGCATCATGATAAACCACGAATGCCGCACCAACAATCCTTCCATCTACGCCGCGGGCCCGGCGACACGGTACTGTGCCCGCTACTTCGCCGAGATGAGAAATCACGAATATTATGACGGTTATGAAATCGGGCAGAAGGTAGATAGCACTATAGTTACATCTTTACTATTATAAAAGTCTAGATTTGTATTGAAAATCAGTTCTAAGGAGGCCATGATTTCAGGAAAAATCTTAATGGAGTGATGCAGGATCGTCATTTGTTTTTTATGGGCGCGCGGCGCCATCTGTTTGTTGGTCATAGTTTCCATCCATCACGCCGAAACGGCTGTGCAAATTTTAGTACAAAGATAGCTGAACATCCAAATATGGTTATAGGATACTTTCTACACGACTACGGTTTAAAATATTACGCGTACGAAATTGCGGGCACCTTCTAGTTACAGTCTGACCAAAAAGAGTAGAAATTAAAAAGTGGCAATACTGTAGTGTCGTCCCCGTTTTCGTAGATTGATTAGAAAAGGGAAGACACTTAGTATATTATTTTTCTTTCGGCACCATCTTCTACTAAAGCCTAGAGGTTGGCGATATTTCTAGCAATCCATACTTTATTAACGGCTGCCCTGAATAGAGACCGTATGCTAATTCCGAACTCATTGGTTTTCAGTCAAGATTGTTTTCGTCTGTCGGGTATTATTTACATTCACTTATGTATTTCGAAAATCGCACCGTTGTAGGTATACCTGAGACTATATGACATACCTACTAGGATTTATGAATATCGCACCAAAAATGATTAAATCTACTTTTCCAATTTGGCGGGGCTGATCAGTTAGTATGGCAATTTCGACGACGCGGTTGGCGCAGTTGGTAGACACCTGCCTACTAAGCCGGCGGTCCCGGGTTCGAATCCCGGTCGGGGCAAATATTTCTGGATGAACTCGAATATTTGTTCCTGGGTCATGGATGTTATCTATATATGTATTTATATATTATGTATATCGTCGTCTAGTACCCATAGTACAAGTTTTGCTTAGTTTGGGAATAGGTCGATTTGTGTGTGATTGTCCCATAATATTTATTTATTTATTTAAAAACGGTTTATTTCTACGAGTGCGTCTATCTATACTAACGTCCTACGGAACCATTCGATATCTTGGGGTCTATCGCGATACCGCGCTTCGTAAACGCTAGATTATGAAAGTAAATAAGGAATTTCGCGATAGACCCGTTATAATTTGTTTTAATATGTGTACCTACAAACCGCGAGAGCATAAAGTGTCAAATCGTAACCGTTCCTTTGGCTTATTCTAAAACAATTAAATATTACTGTTTTGTCGTTTTAGCTGGGAACAGAAATAAGAAACCAGCTAGACCCGTTGTTCTCTGAAAAGAAGACATACTGCAAGAACTCAATGCGAAATTCAATGAAGAGCGTTAGCTTTGATTCTTCGCCGGGAAGTGTTGGGCGACCATCCGGCGATGACTGCAGTAACAAACCGTTAGTCATTTCATGGTTATGGATTCCTGTTTTAATGTTGTCTGTCGACTGTGCAGGTGCTGAATCTCTTTTAGGGATAGAAATAGTTGCTATGAAACAAACTATAGGCTGACAAAAAGGGAATGAATTTGGCACCACCATCAAAAAGGGAAGACAGAAGAAGACGCGAACAATGGAACGCGAAAATGGGCACGTCCGAAGCCTTGTGCATCCGAGTTTACCTATATAAGTCCCTATAATGACTGGTGTGAGCATGTGTAAGGGTATGACGACGCGGTTGGCGCAGTGGTAAAGCAGCTGCCTTCTGAGCCGGCGTTCTGGGTTCGAATCCTGGCAATGCCAACGGGCCAATATTTGTGTAATAAATTCGAATATTTGTACCTGGGCCATGGATGTTATTTGTATTTATCTATGTAAGTATATATTGTCGTCTAGTGTCCATAACACAAGCCTACTAGAGCTTACTGCGAAACTCGATCGATTTATGTGAGGTTGTCCGATATTTATTTCTTTATTAATCAACAGACTGGTTTTACGAGTCAGTATTCGCGCCCACCGTAGGAGTCCTACGAGCCCAACTAGGTACCTTCTTGAAGTCGCTGTCATCAGTCCTGGTGAAGAGGACATCAACATTATCACATGCTAATCGGATATTAATTTTCTTTGGTTTGAATAGTGACCTAGTCGAGCATGTACCTCTACCTAAGTGCGAGTACCTATGATTGTAAAACAGTTCAACCGTTTGAAGACTTAGCTTTGTTCTAAGTCTTTTCATGTTGTTTTATCGTTTTTATTATTCCTTAATAACTTTGTAACTTTAAGGCGAGAATCAAAAGCTCGGTCAGATGATTTGGAAAAGTTACCAGTATTTGTCAACCCAATCGCAACGCACTGCGTGGTACCCGGAGGCTTACAGTACTTAGAGGTCTGCTCACCGGGAATGAAGATCCCACATGCATACGTGCAGTCTTTGAACTTTACCGTACGTATTAAATATAAATATGGCTAATATGTTTTGTTACATTCCACAAAATTAAATAGGGATGTTTCCTAACATGAATTTAAATCTGAGGAAAATCATTGGTACATTTTACACAAATTAGCTCTGCCCTGTTGACAGGCAGCCTTAGAGATGCCTCAAATACGAATAGTTATCGAGAATCAGGGTCTATACGGACGTCACGCCTTTGAAAATAGGTTATTATTTCATAACGTACCGTACGATGTAAGTAATGTTTTATTTTAGGGTTTGGTGATGGAGACGTTTAAATCAGGTTATTTCAAGTTACACATGACCAAAGATTTCATTGTGGACGGCATCACCTGTTTGAGCCCTGTGAAATACTCGATCGCGCACTTCAAGGGCCTCTACGGAAAATCCGCAGTATTACTAAACAATGTCCACATCAAATACACTGTAAGTTAAACAATCTATTGCAATTGTTAATTGATCAGTGATTGAAGTGCGTTGGAATGAACATTCACATGAATAAGCTAAGTTTAAATTATAAAAAGTCCGCAAATAACCTGAATAATCCTATTCTAGGCTAAGAAAGTGGACAACTTCTACGAGTTCTTCAATTCACGAGGGATCATGTACTTGTATCACGAACATGTAGACAAATTGTTCTCAATGGTCAAGGAGCTCTTGCCTCTGGTAATTCTAAATCCATTCCTCTTTTGTAGTGCCCAGTATTCTAATTACCTATCCAAAGGCTATCGGAAGAGTTCTGGTTATATGGTATTTCGACTATCACCGTTCGACGTCTAATTGTGTAAAGCTGCTATCTCCTTTGATATTCAGTAATACTTGATATATGTGAATTAGGTACTTAAGAAAATTTTCATTCGACAAAATAAACATTGGAGCCAGTAGCTTAGCAGGTCTTAGGCGACGCGATGTAGCAAAACAATTTTCCGTTGGTGAAGCACCAAATTTTTTTTTTTTTAACTTATTATCTCAAAAAAAATTACAAAACTGGTACACTTTATATGTTTCGCCAAACTGCAATGCAGTTGTTGGCGAAGACCGCACTCTTTATACATTACTATAATTTATACTGCTATAATATTTAAACGCCTTCCTATAGTCGCCGCTACGTAACTATTCGTTTTTATCTACGGGATGGGGTGTGCTGGCCATTCTTGCTACATAAGTGAGGTCTCAGTTAAATCTGTGTATGATAATTTTACAGGGTAGACCTGACGGCGAAACCTTAACTGAAGCGTTGACGGTCGCTAATGAAAAGTATAAGAAATCCGTGAGTATCGAGGAAAACCTGACTTTGTGGATTAATGGGCACAGTCCAGTAATTCATTTGATCTATCTAGTTTAGTAGTCCGAATGTTCGAAGAATGAGAAATAAATGCTAATTTCAGGCATCAATTCGGTCCAAGTTTGAGAAGTCGCCTCATGTAGAGGCCATCATAGCATACGTGCTGGAGTGGTTGTCCCATCACGACCTGATGCTGCCGATGTACTACCAGCCATGGCAGAGACCCGACTTCACCCACGACCTTGGCCACCACCCCGCTTTCAAGGCGAAAAGCCACTGCCAAGATGCAGAATAATTATTTCTACCCATAGATGCCCTCTAGATGCTGAACAAAGTTGGTTGGAGCGGCACGTCCACGGGTCGACCAAGTAGCCATCGGTGGGAGCGGGAGGTCAGTGTGCGGTTTCTCGCTCCCACCAATGGCCACCGCACGCTGCTACTAGAGTCAAACCACGCTCTTCTCTGCACTCAACTCTTCCAAGCAAAAGAACTGTCAAACTGACTCAATTCGTATGGTTTGACAGTTCTTGGAAGTTGTTTGGAAGAGTTACCGAAGTTTGACTCTATTTGCAGCCACTATCTATGAATGATATCATTGCTGTGTGTAAAGCAGTTAAGATCGTTGCAACTGCCTTAAGCTGATCGACACATAGGGCGTTCGGCTGTTCTTTATGGAAGTTAGCATACTTGACTTAAATTAAATGTTTGAGGAAAATAATTTTGTTTCAGTTTTGTTGTTTCCGGAGATTATTGAGACTGATAAATTAATTAATTGGTGGCCCCAAATCAGCCGTTCACCGGGCGGGCATTTAGTAGGTACAATAGAACCTCGTAGATCTGAATTCACGTCCCCGGTTTCTTAGATTGATTAGAAACGGACGACAAGTAGTGTGGCTAGGCTACTTGTGAATTTAAGCTTAAAATAAAAGTTTGGTTTTGGCTTATGCCAGTTCGATTTGTTTTAGGGCTAAGACTTTAATTTGCAATTTGCCAAATAGTCCCTTGGGTTAATCTTGGAGAATTTTCATACTGCTCTGTTTTTGAAAGCTTTTATTTAACTTGCAATGTATTGTATGTAAGTATGTTTATCTTTGCATTAAGAAAATAATAATAGTCCTGCAGTCCATGAAGCCAAAGTTACATAAATTAAATTCGTACAAATCCCGTGTCATTCTTTCATATTATATTCTATAAGTATTACAGACTTACGGTCAAAGACGTAGGTTTTTTTTTTGAACTTACCCTAAATTAATACATGATAATTTTTATATTAATTATGTAATGTATCGATTAATAGAGTGGCTAGTGAAATATTACTCAAATGCTTGGCGGGAAATTCAAAAATCTTGGGCTGGTTAGTCTTAATTTGACATACACTCGGGTGCAAAGAAATCGGACCACCCCAGCATTTTAAGCAGTTTTCCATTTTCTAATAAAACTGTAAGCTCGACCGTAACAATTTAAATACCACGTGATAGATAATTTTCTGCCCTATCAAATGACACCAATATTCAAGGGCGGGAATGGATATCGTGCAAAATGTGGGCGTGGAAATCACCCCCCTCCAACTGCCTCGTTAACGCATGCACTAATTGGCCACTTACCATTAGGCATAAAACCAGTAATTATCATTGTTTATGCATCATTCGTGATATGTCTTCCTGAACACTGCTCTCATCGACTCGACCCTGAAAAACTGAAGAAACACGGATACTACCCCAAATGAAGCCCGACCCGGAACAGGCAGAACTCGCAGTACTTCAGAGAGATGACCGTTTTATCGCTGTTTCCTCGCTACGAAATCGTCGATTGAATGCTGTTCAGCTTCAGCAGAAGCTCCGAGAGACCCGGAATGTGTCTATCAGCCGATGTACTGTCAGAAGAAGACTGAAGAAGACTGAAGGAGAAGGAATTGACAGCTCACAGGGCTGCCAATGGCCCAAAACTTACCCCAGGACACCGCGGTGCACGACGTGTCTTCGCTCGCGAACATGAAGATTGGACCCTTCAGCAATGGAGGTCCTTCCTTTTCTCCGACGAGTGCAGGATAACTTTGTTCGGTAATGATGGACGAGCACGAGTTTACCGGAGGCCTGGGGAGCGGTTTTCTCAATACTTCATCGAGGAACGTGTTGCCTATGGTGGCGGGTCAATCATGATCTGGGCTGGTATTTCTCTGGAAGCGAAGACGGACATTGTGTTCATCACAGGGCCAGGTACAAGGCGAAATGCGGGCGGTTTGACTGCTCCTCGATACGTAGAGGAAATCCTGGCTGATCATGTGGTTCCATTTAAGGGTTTTATCGGCGATGACTTCATCCTCATGCAAGATAACGCACGGCCGCATACAGCCCAGACCACTACGGACTACCTGGAGGAGGTGGGCATCAGCGTTATGGAGTGGCCAACACGAAGTCCTGACCTGAACCCGATCGAGCACATTTGGGACGAGCTGAAAAGAAGAATCCGAGCCAGAAATCCCGCCCCTGAATTTTAATTGGAGCTTAGGTATGCGATCGAAGAAGAATGGGCGGGCATCCCTCAAGATACCGTAAGAAAATTAATAAGGTCGATGAAAAACCGTATGACGGCCTGTCGTAGGGCTAGAGGAGGCAATACACGATATTAAATTGCTGAAAATTGATTTAATTTCTCCTCGATTTCCTTAGAACCACAGTTTTCCCCTAAGGCAAAAGTTTTACTCCAGTACGCATTTTTAGGGCGGTAACGTTCTAAGCCCTGAAAATCTGAACGTATTGGCCACACACCTTCGGAAATCAGATGAATTTAAAGAGGAAAAGCTTACCATTCATATGATATATAATATGTTATGGTCACCCTTACAGTTTTTACAAAAATTGGAAAATTGTTAAAAATGCTGGGGTGGTCCGATTTCTTTGCACCCGAGTGTATTTAACTTGTTTCCTTAGGTAACTTACGTGTGGACAGAAAATTTAAAATATTTTCTAGCATCAAAACTATAATTCCCACTACACGAAGCGTGACCAGTGACCACCCAAGATTTTTTAAATCTCCCGCCAAAAATTCAGGTAGTATTTCAGTAGCCAGACCAGTGGCATCACTAACAAAAATTTGACACATGGGCTTTATACCTCTTTGAAGTCGACGTATTGACAAATATACTGTTGTCTCGTTTTTTCTTGCGGAAACTTGACGCGCTTTACAGAGATAGCAATACAGTCGTAGGTTTCTACTAAGTAACACGAACTCTAAATTTGAAATAGCAACCTACTTTACTCTGCTACACTATTTCGTGATGTTGGGCGAATATGATAGTGTGAAGGGGCACTTCGCTGAGAATCAACAACAAGTATTACAGTACGATTAAAATCAGTTAAGGCTCCGTCCACACTTGTATCATTTCGCAGATCCGATCCCCGTCGCGTATCTTCACCGCGTATCATGAACGGTAAGTGTGGACGTCGCGATCATGCAACGCTCGCTCGAAATCCATGTTGATACGCGTATCTTCAGTACCCCGCACACTCGCGATCAGGAAAGTGTTGCATGATCGCGACGGCGTGACGTCCACACTTCCGTTCATGATACGCGGTGAGGATCGGCCGTGATGCATCTCGCGTGAGTTTTTGCCCGATCATCAAAGGCGCTATTTGAGTCATCGATCCACGCTGCGGTCATTGGTTGTTATTTTTAATACCTATCTTTACGATTATTAGAAAATATCATACCACTGATGGACTGTCTACTTTGTTAGGCCTTAAGATGCGGCGTCTTCCGGCACGCGGTTTCCACTCGAGAACCTTTCTGCCACATGCCATAAAACAAACACAGTCATACGAAGGCTATGTCTCCGTGAGCGGGCTCCATAATTGAAGGCCTTCCCACGCGGCGTCATCCAGTACGCGGTCTTCACTCGACAACCTTTCTGCCGCATTGTCATATGTAGGTTATATTTCTGTGAGCGGGTGACATTACTCAAGACCTAATCACGCGGTGTCTTCCGGTACGTGGTTCCCGTTCGAGAACCTATCTTTCACATTATCTATAATAAAAACAAGGACAGTTATTTAAAATGGGACGCAACTCCGCACAGAACAACGATCACAAACAAAATGAAATGATCGGCGAAATCGAAATGCCAAAATGATCGGGGCGGTGATACGGTGCTACTATACGGAATATACGGATAGCGTCCAAACTACTGCACGCCGAAATGATCGGTGCGGCGATACGCGACGAGGATACGATACGGCAAGTGTGGATGCGTTTCTTCGCGCGACGGCGCAAATCAGTCCAAACAGCACGATACGCGGTGGAGATACGCAACGGGGATCGGATCGGCGAAATGATACAAGTGTGGACGCACCTTAACACTTCGGCTTTTCTCGGGTATCGTCGCCTAAATCCGGAGACGGAAATGACACGAAATACATTACCACGATTTCTTTTAGGTAGCATTCAATTTGAAGTATCATAAACGCAATGTATAGCACCTGCCAAGATGACATTACTAACCGGTAGACCTAAGAAATTTATTATGCAGAAGCGACATGAATTTTAACATTCTTGTAGGTATACAATATATAAAAAACATATATAAGTCAATATTTTACTGTTTGATGTAAGTAGTACCTACGATATTACGTCGGATTAATAATTAATGATAATCACCAAATAAAAAAAATTAAAAAACCGATTTCAACTGATTTTTGTTGATATTTCATAAACTGCTTTACCGATTTTGATAAAATTTACATGGGACCATCTCGGAAGTATACCCTATCAAATACGAAAATAATTTTGTAAATCGGTCATATCTGTAAATTGATAACTCTATGTGAGAGATGAGGGATTCACGACAATTACCGAGGTTGGCCGAAGTTTTAACTGATTTTAATCGTATTGTACTTCGGTCAACTTCGCGTTTAGTGCTGGCTAGGTTTAGAATCCAGAGATGACAAAACTGACAGACTGATAAAAAAAAAAGGAAAAACCCATTGACAACGCACCACCGCACTCAACTGGTCAACAATAATATGATTCATTCTAAATTTTTTGTAGAGTTCATGTTCATTTCATCTCATGTTTTAATAATTTAATTTTTATTTTTTTGATAAGTCTAACACGGAAGTCACAAGCTTCGAGCCGCCATAATAATAATAATAACATAACAATAATATTTTGAAAAGAAAAGAAACCCAAGAGCGAGTACAATACAGCGGAATAACGTTGTTGACATGGAGAGCAGCAATAATTTGTTAAAAGATTTACTACGCCAGCCCCTAAAACGCAGACACGATGAAGATAACCCTGGGCCTGATTGGAAGAAAGCTCGATCTCGATATATAAACACGATATCTAATATACCACATTTTGAGGTGGAACATATTCAGAATCAGGTGCAACCTACAACATCAGGACATTCCTTATCACTGCCGGCCAGTTCTTCAAATAATTTATTCTTGGAGAGCAGCAGTAATTTGGTAAATCAGCCAAATCAGAATAATCATCTGATACACAACGCTTTTCAGCCTGTGCACATTCAGCAACCTAAAATACCTCAGGTTAAAGTAGAACATGTTCAGAATAACATGCAACCTACTACTTCGAAACATAATTACTGTGAAGAAATATACCGCAAATTACGCGCCATGTTCCCAAGCATACAGAGGGAATATATAAAGACCTTCTGTCCCGCAAACTGGATTCCTGGAGTGAATCATGAGATCCAGTTCAACAGCATCGTTGACACAATTTTTCTGAATGAGCGTTCTTGGATGATTGCTAAAACTCCATACTCATCTCTATATGATATGCAAAATGAAGATGTGATGGTGGTTCCAAATTTGGATGATAATTATGAGAAATTGACAGCAATTTTCCCGAATGCGGATCCACATTACTTAATAAGCGCTGCAGAGAAATTCACAAACGAAAATGAAATGACTACATTTATCGATGCAAAGTTACAAAACAATGATTACCCAACACGTGAGCAATATTTAGCCAAAATTAAGGTGACTGAGGAGCAGCAGCGTTACACAAAGTATTTCAATGTCGAGCAGTTCCTTACTTTGTTTCCGGATCCCGTCAAGCACTTTGAAGATAGTGAAAGGAAATGTACATATAAATTGATTGCTGCCGAGTTCTTAAAAAATGTTTTCAATAGAGTGAGAGTCAATACTATAAATAAGATGTATAGGCAGTGCAAATATAACATGAGTATTACATTTAAAAATCTGCAAAATAGTACAGATTTTATAATTAATTCACGTAGGGCTCGTGAGATTCCAACAAAGGACATTCAGCTGTTGCAGGAGATGGCATTTGTGCGGCACCGCGAGAAGATTCTCCAGCACATTCAAACAATGAAGCAGAAAGAAGATGATGAATTTAATTTGCTCAAGACTCTAGGAGGCCTATACACATGCCAGTGCTGTTTTGATGAGGAGTGCATGCCTTCCAAGTGTTCATCTTGTGACAACGGTCACATATTTTGCAACTCTTGCATAATCAATGGCACAGATTCTAAGCTTGGAGATGGCGAAACGCATGTGCCATGCTTTCTGGACTGTGGAAGTGAATTTAGTATTGCCACATTTCAGAAAGTTCTTCCGCCAGTAAAACTTTGCATATTTTTGAAGAAAAGACAGGCTGCAGAAGTTGCAGCAGCAGGGCTGGAGGGCCTGGTGTTCTGTCCGTTCTGTGACTTTGCATCTATTCCACCTGAGGGAGACAAGGTTTTCAAGTGCTTTAACCCTGAATGCATGAAAGAATCTTGTCTAAAATGCAAAGAGCCAAACCATGTGCCATATTCTTGTGGAGATAAGCGGTCAGAGAAGGCGCGTCAATACATTGAGGAGAAGATGACAGAGGCCCTGACTCGTACATGTTACATGTGTAAGAAGACTTTCTTTAAAGAGGAAGGTTGCAATAAGATGACTTGCACATGCGGAGCACACATGTGCTACATCTGTAGTCAGCCAGTAGACCATGTTGACGGCTACAAACATTTCCGAGGGCAAGGTTCAAATGAGGTCGGAAAATGTCCTTTGTGGACCGATAATCAGGTACTTAATGTTGAGACTGTGAGGAGAGTTGAAGAAGAAGCAAGGAGAGAAATCCTGAGACAGGATCCAACTATGAATATCAATACCACTGTGCTGGCACCCACTGTCCAACCATCAAGGCCTGGACCTCATGTTGGAATATCAGACGCTCATAATCTTGCTAATATGTTGGCGGCTAGAGTATTGAACAGCAATCGTTTTGAGTTAAACTAATTCATAATTAATCACTATAATTTGAAGACATGTTCACAAGAAATACAATAACAATTTTTAAATACCTACCAATTATTGGTTTTCCGATTATGTTGTTTTTGTGAGCATTCCTTCAATGAGAGCAAAATTTATCAGCTGACTGTAATGGCGACAGCCTGCTCTTGCAAATATTGCTTTTATAAATATTTGTTTTTGTGCTTGATTATGAAAAAAAGTTGATTTATCAAATTCAGGCCACCCGAGAATTAGTTCCAATATGTTGTAAAAGCTTTACCATTGTTTGATGTAACAATTTATTTTTTTGTTGTTTTATTTTTGTCTAATTTCAGTTAATTATTCTAATTGTTAATTTTGTTTTTATTGCGCAATGCGCGTCACCATAATACTATGACACTTGACACACCCAGACCATAAGAATACTATAGACTGGGTATTGGGCGGGGCACGCGTAACCGAGCTTTAGCCCAAATCGCCAAATACAACGATGATGATGTCAACAGTCACTTAGTTACCGTACGAACGTGCTTAATAATAATAATAATAAATAAATTAAATAAATTCCGCGAACTTACAACTTTCTGAGACGATGTCCCTCAGGTCTATCTCCGAAGTTGAAACCTACAAGTACCTTGGTATGTCACAGTCATTGGGTATTGCGGACGGAGACATTAGACAGGCGTTGAAGGAGCGTTTCTTTTGTCGTTTGACAAAAGTACTTAACAGTCTTTTGTCCGGTGGCAATAAGGCGCGCGCCTTCAACGCTTGGGTGATGCCTCTGCTCACTTACTCCTTTGGCATACTAAGGTGGACTCAGACTGAGCTGGACGCCCTGGATACGAGGGTCCGTCAGCTGCTCACTACACATCGCATGAGGCACCCACGCTCGTCAGTTATGAGAATGTACATCCCGCATAAGTGTGGGGGCCGTGGCTTTTTAAACGCCAAGGACCTCCATAACCGCGAGGTGTGCAGTATTAGGGAGTTTTTCCTAAACAACGAGTGTGGGATTCATCGCGATGTAGTAGCAGTTGACAAAGGCCTCACCTCTCTCTCCTTAGCAAACGAGAACTGGCGCAGACCAAAGGTGCTTAGCACCGATGACCGCAGGGCTGTATGGAAGAGCAAGGAGCTACACGGGCGGTTCTACAAGGCCCTTACGGGGCCCGACGTAGATCTGCTCGCGTCGGTGAACTGGCTACGCTTCGGGGATCTCTTCGGGGAAACCGAAGGTTTTGTCTGTGCAATTGCGGACGAAGTAATGATGACGAACAATTACCGGAGATATATCCTGAAGGATGGTACGGTCGACATTTGTCGGGCATGCCGCCGTCCCGGTGAGTCACTCAGGCATATAATCTCCGGTTGTTCTCATCTTGCTAACGGCGAGTACTTGCACAGACATAACCAAGTAGCCAGGATCATTCACCAGCAACTTGCTCTTCGATACGGTCTTGTGGGGTCTGAGGTGCCGTACTATAAGTACGCACCGATGCCAGTTCTCGAAAATGGTCGAGCCACGCTCTATTGGGATCGATCTATCATCACGGACAGGACTATTGTAGCCAATAAGCCTGATATCGTGTTGGTAGATCGATCTAAGCGCCAGGCAGTGCTCGTCGACATCACCATCCCGCATGACGAGAACCTCGTGAAGGCCGAGAAGGACAAACTCAGCAAGTACCTTGACTTGGCTCACGAGGTGACCGCCATGTGGGATGTTGACTCGACGATCATTGTCCCGATAGTCGTTTCGGCGAACGGTCTCATAGCGAAGAGTCTCGACAAACATCTTAAGAGACTCTCGCTAGATGGCTGGATGAAGGGTCAGATACAGAAGGCGGTACTCCTGGACACGGCGCGCATTGTCAGGAGGTTCCTGTCTCTGCAGCCCTAACCACCGGTAGCCTGGGCCCTGCCCCGTTGCCGGCGGCACCCTAGGTTAGGTTTTTTTTATAATGTGTTTATATTTGTAATGTATTTTTTATATTTTACTTTTTATATAAATTTATTGTAAAAAATACCTATCCTAAGAAACATGATTAAATGAGTGAATAACAATAATAAAAATCTTTATTTGGTTTTTGTTTACAAAAGTGTTAAGAACAGAGTTCTGCAAAACTGTTTGCACAGTTTGTCTGCAGGAGAGTCTCTACAAAAAGTTTGTCTTACATTACTATAATATTATCTACTATTAGGTCTACTTACTTTATGGAGTACTTGAGTAATTATGTGCCAAATAATTAGAAATATGCCGAATTGTGCCATTATAATCGTCACAGGCGAGATCTGCATACTCAAAAAGATACCTGATACTGTTTAATTTCACTGGGAAGTAATACAATTCGGTATTTTGTAATATTTCGTAAAATATTGCAGTGTATTATGACAATTATACATTACTAGCTTGACATGGCAACTATTCACGCAACATCTTTAGGAGCACGCAATGTATACGTCCGTCTGACAATTTAGTGCGGGGGAACAAGTCTAAACCACAAATTGTCGATATTCTGTTAGCCTAAGATCCCTTTAAGAACGACCTTCACCGAGATGTTTATTTGATGAAATGTATTTTATATTTAATTTAATATGTCAATAAATATCTTGCATATGGGTTGCCTAACAAATTTTAGTCCAGGGTATGTTTAATTAATGATTAAAAAAAATTTTTTTTTAAACATTTGATTATTAGATAAATTCTATACCAATCGCAAGTATGAAGCCCATAGAATATGCAAACGTTAGGTTGCCTATTCTTTTCCCGTCACAACTATCGGGTAGCCAGGTTTAAACTGGTAAATCTATACTAGCATTTTGCAACGGTCTGATTATTGAATTGAAATTAAATAACATTAAAGATTATTTTATTATGAACACGATGGTATAGGGTTGCCTGCGAAAAATCAGTCCAGAATTCCGGTTGTCGAATTTTGAAAAGTAAAATATTGCAGCGAGTGAATGTGTGCGACTGAGACGTCCCAACCAAAACCATCCCATACGATAAAAGAGGACACAGCATAGTTCTTGTTTGAAGTCCCCGAAGTGGAGGTATCGACTTGAAATTAACACTATATGTATATATACTAGGGTCCCTTAAAGCTGTGAAAAAAAATCTAGCTTCTACGTTAACGTGAAAAAAAGATACGGCCGTTTATGTCGCCAAAAATTTACATTTCGACACTCAAGGGAATCAAAGTGATAGGGTACTTCCCGATGACCTAGAACTATGAACTTTGGCAAGTACTACAAATACTTATAAAAATCTGAAATCGCCACATACTTACTACAAATACTAATAAAATCTTAAAAATATAGTCCTTTTCAAACATCAAGTCCACCTTTTGTACGATACGTTTTCTTTTGTGCCATAAAGATTAATTAATTAAATCAATAAATAGGTCAATCATATTTGGAGAACTTGGTTGCGTTAAGTTTGATTCAAATTCGTTTATTGCAAGAACATAGTAATAAATTAGGTGATACAGGTATAAGTATACAGTGTTGCTTATGTTCTACCAAAAAGGCATGCAAACAAAATAAAACAATGGAATACAATATTCGTTTCGTCATTGTTTGGAAGAGTTAGCGAAGTTTGACTCTATTTGCAGCCACTATCTAATGAATGATATCATTGGTGTAAAGCAGTTAAGATGGTTGCAACTGCCGTAAGCTGATCGACACATAGGGCGTTCGGCTGTTCTTTATGGAAGTTAGCATACTTGACTTAAATTAAATGTTTGAGGAAAATAACTTTGTTTCAGTTTTGTTGTTTCCGGAGATTATTGAGACTGATAAATTAATTAATTGGTGGCCCCCAATCAGCCGTTCACCGGGCGGGCATTTAGTAGGTACAATAGAACCTCGTAGATCTGAATTCACGTCCCCGGTTTCTTAGATTGATTAGAAACGGACGACACGACAGTATTGCCTCTTTAATTTCTACTCTTTTGTGACAGACCCGAGCGATGACTTACCCAAACGTTGGCTAGAAATAAACGCGTTACAGCTGATAGTCAACAAAACACCCGGTAATGTGATAGAATCAGTATTATGTTAAAAGGCGAACTAAGACTAGGAACCCAAAAAAACGTCATTTTGGTTCCAAACTAGTCCCGATCCCAATAATAATCGGATAATCGAGATTCTACTCGTAAAGGTGACCCTATTTGGAATGGAACCAAACAAGGTAGTCTAGTCAGAAACTCTAAACTTGCGGCTCGAAGTTGGCCGAGGTTGGACGAATATATGATAGTGTGGGGTGCTGGCGCTTCGCTGCGGAAACTGCGAACTTCGGCCAATTTCGCGAGTAGTGTGGGCTAGGCTACTTGTGAATTTAAACTTAAAATAAAAGCTTGGTTTTCAACTTTTCACTTATGCCATTTCGATTTGTTTTGGGACTAAGACTTTAATTTGCGATTTACCAAATAGTCCCTTGGGTTAATCTTGGAGAATTTTCATACTGCTCTGTTTTTAAAAGCTTTTATTTAACTTGCAATGTATGTATGTATGTAAATATGTTCATCTTTGCATTAAGAAAATAATAATAGTCCTGCAGTCCATGAAGCCAAAGTTACATAAATTAAATTCGTATAAATCCCGTGTCATTCTTTCATATTATACTAGCTGTGCCCCGCGGTGTTACCCGCTCATCCCACGGGAACACTACATTTATTCGGGATGAAAAGTATCCTATGTCCTTCCCCGGGACTGAAACTATCTATATACCAAATTTCATCTAAATCGGTTCAGCGGTTTAAGCGTGAAGAGGTAACACACAGACAGACAGACAGACAGACAGACAGACAGACACACTTTCGCATTTATAATATAATAATATATATATATATATATATAATAGCTGTGCCCCGCGGTGTTACCCGCTCATCCCACGGGAATTTATTCGGGATGAAAAGTATCCTATGTCCTTTCCCGGGTCTCAAACTATCTCCATACCAAATTTCATCTAAATCGGTTCAGCGGTTTAAGCGTGAAGAGGTAACAGACAGACAGACAGACAGACAGACAGACACACTTTCGCATTTATAATATTAGTATGGATTCTATAAAGTATTACAGGCTTAAGGTCAAAGGCGTAATTTTTTTGAACTTAGCCTAAATTAATACATGATAATTTTTATGTCAATTATGTATTGGTAGTTATATCGATAAATAGTCTGGCTAGTGAAATATTACTCAAATGTTTGGCGGGAAATTCAAAAATCTTGGGCTGGTTAGTCTTAATTTGACATATTTAACTTATTTCCTTAAGTAACTTACGTGTGGACAGAAAATTAAAATATTTTCTAGCATCAAAACTATAATTCCCACTACACGAAACGTGACCACCCAAGATTTTTTAAATCTCCCGCCAAAAAATCAGGTAAGTTAATTAGTAATGGCTGGGATTCGACGACGGTGCTGCCCTCCTACACATCGACTGAATTTTATTTTGTTACGACAATTTTATTGTACCTATTTGTATTGTATCCACTTTATTGAGTAAATATAACTATTAGTAAAAAAAAAACAGGTAATATTTCAGTAGCCAGAGACTATATTTGGGCATCAGTGGCATCACTAACTACAAAAAATTGACACATGGGCTTTTATACGTCTTTGAAGTCGACGTATTGACAAATATACTGTTGTCTCGTTTTTTCTTGCGGAAACTTGACGTGCTTTACAGAGATAGCAATACAGTCGTAGGTTTCTACTAAGTAACACGAACTAAATTTGAAGTAGCAACTTTACTCGCTACACTATTCGTGATGTTGGTCGAATATGATAGTGTGAAGGGGCACTTCGCTGCGGAATCAACATACTTCGGTCAACTTCGCGAGTAGTGTTGAGCTAGATTTAGAATTCAGAGATGGCAACACTGACAGACTGATAAAAAAAAGGAAAAACCCATTGACTACGCACCGCTCGCCTCGCCAGTCGACTTCAAACAAACTTCCAGTCTATCGCAACTAGGAATAAAAAAACTTGTATGGACTTTACATGGCAAACAATAGCCACCATACTCCATCAGTATAGTTCTTAGTATCTAATCTGCGGTCATCCCTCGTCAGCCATATTGTCTTGTTTAACATTGCGTTTCGTCTGTTTTGTTTGATTATTTTTGTGCATTTCTAATTAGTTTGGTCTTAATTTGTAATTGAAAGTAGTGAAATGTGATCGAACACTGGTTAGTGAATATATTTTGTGACAATGCCACCGAAAAGACGGTTTATAACTTGTGAAATTTGTGGAAATCGAATTAGTCGTGAAAATTTCAATAAACGGATGTTTATGGCGAAATTTTCCTTAGACGAAGACCGGTAAGTATTGCTATAGCAATTTTTGGCTTTAAGTGCAGCAGGTTATAAACATCCTAAATTAGATAAATTTTATTTCCATTTTTATTGTGTACTAGAGATGTACTGTATCTATCGATAACTAAATGCAGGCTTATTTGTTTATCAGTGCAAATAATTACGAAAAGTCGAATTGTGTGAGGACTAGCATGAAATATTACCACAAAAATACTGATTATTTTATGATGCCCATTCAGCTTATACCTGATGCGTGCAAATCAATGTTCACTTGTTTTACAGTAATAAAAAAAATTGGCAGTTTTTAAACGAATCGTTATGAGTCTTTGATTTCAATCTTAGATATAAGAAATTATAACTGACTTAATTATAAAATATTTTCAGATGCAGGCAGTGGGTCGAGTTAGTGGGAAATAAAGACCTGATAATAAAATACAAATTTAAGAATGTGTAACAATAAATATTTGCTGACGACACAACAGTAGTGATAAGTGCTTTAAATAAACAAACACTGGAGCAAGACGTTAATAACATACTAACAAATATTATAGAATGGTTAAAAATAAATAATTTGACATTAAATTTAACGAAAACAAAAATAGTACAGTTTTGTAGCTATAATTCAGTTCCTCTAAATCTTAACATATCCTATGAAGGTCAAAATGTAGATGTTGTCAAAAGTATTAAGTTTCTAGGTATGTTGCTAGATCAAAACTTCAATTGGAAAGAACACGTTGAAAATGTCATGTGGGGAAACTCCGTTCACGTAGCAAAGGCGTTCAGGGCCCAAAAAAAAGTGTGCGTGCAATATTCGGAATAAATAACAGAGAATCCTGCAAACCTTATTTTAAAGAGCACAAAATTATGCCTCTTCCATGTATGTACATTAAAGAAATATGTATATTTGTAAAAAGGAATCCACAGTTATTTAATAATGTTAAGTCAATAAGAAGACAGCACACCATTGTATTACCCAAAGCAAATACATACATCTATAGGAAAAATGTGGCCTATCAGGCTATCATAATTTACAACAAATTGCCCAAGTTCTGTAGGGAACTCGATAGTAATAAATTTAAGAAATGGACAAATGAATGGCTAATAGAGAAAAGTTTTTACTCAGTCACGGAATACTTAAATTATGTATTTGATTAACTATTTTAATTAAAATATCTCTTATTATTAAGTGTCAAATGTAAGTGCAAACTGTAAATACAGTAGAACATGTTATGTACTGGAACCAAAGTTGTAATACTATTTAAGACCACATATGTACTTATGTAAAAACTCATGTTCAGCACCAAATAAATTTAATTTCATTTCACAAGTAAAAGTTTTTCATTTTATTTCGGGTCTAAATTTAAGTCGAAACTTGTATTATAATAAATATTGTATCATTATAATTATCCACTGTACAACATACGACTTAAATGTGGAGTCAAAACTAACCTAATTTCGAGAAAAAAAAATAGTTTACGTATTAGCCTTTATTTCAACCCTGTTCATTTTATCGATATCGATAAAAACCGAGTTTATAGGCCGCTACACTATTTTAGTCTTTTAGGTTGGTACTACTGCTGTTTGTTGGTTCTTTGACGTACATTGTGGTATCGGTTTGCCATGCAAACTGTTTCTTGACTGATTCTATTGGCTAGTATGAGAGCCCCGCCTCTTAAAACGTAGTGATTATATTCTCTGCAAACTTCAATTCTACAGTCAACTGGTCTGGTCAACAATAATATTTTGAAAAGAAACCCAAGAGCGAGTACAATACAGCGGAATAACGGTGTTGTCGTCGACATGGAGAGCAGCAATAATTTGTTAGACGATTTACTAGATTTTGAGGTGGAACATATTCAGAATCAGGTGCAGCCTTTGATTCATACCGAAATGAATCAGCCTGTGTTTCAGGAACCTAAAATACCACAGGTTAAAGTAGAACATGTTCAGAATCAGGTGCAACCTACAACATCAGGACATTCCTCATCACTGCCAGCCAGTTCTTCAAATAGTTTATTCTTGGAGAGCAAAATTCATTGGGTAAATCAGCCAAATCAGAATAATCATCTGATTCACACCGAAATTAATCAGCCTGTGCACATCAACAGTCAACTGGTCAACAATAATATTTTGAATAGAAACCCAATAGTGAGTACAATACAGCGGAATAACGTTGTTGTCGACATGGAGAGCAGCAATAATTTGTTAGAAGATTTACTACGCCAGCACCAGAAACGCAGCAACGATGAAGATAACCCTAGGCCTGATTGGAAGAAAGCTCGATGTATAGACATGATATCTAATATACCACATTTTGAGGTGGAACATATTCAGAATCAGGTGCAACCTACAACATCAGGACATTCCTCATCACTGTCGGCCAGTTCTTCAAACAATTTATTCCTGGAGAGCAAAATTCATTTGGTAAATCAGCCAAATCAGAATAATCATCTGATTCACACTGAAATGAATCAGCTTGTGCACATTCAGGAACCTAAAATACCACAGGTTAAAGTAGAACATGTTCAGAATCAGATGAAACCTACAACATCAGGATATTCCTCATCGCTGCCGGCCAGTTCTTCAAATAGTTTATTCTTGGAGAGCAACATTCATTGGATAAATCAGGCAAATCAGAGTAATCATTTGATTCAAACTGAAATTAATCAGCATGTGCACATTCAGGAACCTAAAATACCACAGATTAAAGTAGAACATATTCAGAATCAGGTGCAACCTACAACATCACGGCATTCCTCATCACTGCCGGCCAGTTCTTTAAATAATTTATTCTTGGAGAGCAACTTTCATTTGGTAAATCAGCCAAATGAGAATAATCATCTGATTCACAACGCTTTTCAGCCTGTGCACATTCAGGAACCTAAAATACCTCAGGTGAAAGTAGAACATGTTCAGAATAACATGCAACCTACTACTTCGAAACATAATTACTGTGAAGAAATATACCGCAAATTACGCGCCATGTTCCCAAACTTAGAGAGGGAATATATAAAGACCTTCTGCCCGGCAAACTGGATTCCTGGAGTGAATCATGAGATCCAGTTCAACAGCATTGTTGACAAAATTTTTCTGAATGAGCGTTCTTGGGTGATTGCTAAAACTCCATACTCATCTCTATATGATATGCAAAATGAAGATGTGATGGTGGTTCCAAATATTGATGATACTTATGAGAAATTGACAGCAATTTTCCCGAATGCGGATCCACATTACTTAAGAAGTGCTGCAGAGAAATTCACAAACGAAAATGAAATGACTACATTTATCGATGCAAAGTTACAAAACAATGATTACCCAACACGTGAGCAATATTTAGCCAAAATTAAGGTGACTGAGGAGCAGCAGCGTTACACAAAGGATTTCAATGTCGAGCAGTTCCTTACTTTGTTTCCGGATCCCGTCAAGCACTTTGAAGATAGTGAAAGGAAATGTATATATAATTTGATTGCTGCTGAGTTCTTAAAAAATGTTTTCAATAGAGTGAGAGTCAATACTATAAATAAGATGTATAGGCAGTGCAAATATAACATAAGTATTACAGTTAAAAATCTGCAAAATAGTACAGATTTTATAAGTTGTTCACGTAGGGCTCGTGAGATTCCAACAGAGGACATTCAGCTGTTGCAGGAGATGGCATTTGTGCGGCACCGCGAGAAGATTCTCCAGCACATTCAAACAATGAAGCAGAAAGAAGATGATGAATTTAATTTGCTCAAGACTCTAGGAGGCCTATACACATGCCAGTGCTGTTTTGATGAGGAGTGCATGCCTTCCAAGTGTTCATCTTGTGACAACGGTCACATATTTTGCAACTCTTGCATAATCAATGGCACAGATTCTAAGCTTGGAGATGGCGAAACGCATGTGCCATGCTTTCTGGACTGTGGAAGTGAATTTAGTATTGCCACATTTCAGAAAGTTCTTCCGCCATTAAAACTTTGCATATTTTTGAAGAAAAGACAGGCTGCAGAAGTTGCAGCAGCAGGGCTGGAGGGCCTGGTGTTCTGTCCGTTCTGTGACTTTGCATCTATTCCACCTGAGGGAGACAAGGTTTTCAAGTGTTTTAACCCTGAATGCATGAAAGAATCTTGTATAAAATGCAAAGAGCCAAACCATGTGCCATATTCTTGTGGAGATAAGCGGTCAGAGAAGGCGCGTCAATACATTGAGGAGAAGATGACAGAGGCCCTGACTCGTACATGTTACAAGTGTAAGAAGACTTTCTTTAAAGAGGAAGGTTGCAATAAGATGACTTGCACATGCGGAGCACACATGTGCTACATCTGTAGTCAGCCAGTAGACCATGTTGACGGCTACAAACATTTCCGAGGGCAAGGTTCAAATGAGGTCGGAAAATGTCCTTTGTGGACCGATAATCAGGTACTTAATGTGGAGACTGTGAGGAGAGTTGAAGAAGAAGCAAGGAGAGAAATCCTGAGACAGGATCCAACTATGAATATCAATACCACTGTGCTGGCACCCACTGTCCAACCATCAAGGCCTGGACCTCATGTTGGAATATCAGACGCTCATAATCTTGCTAATATGTTGGCGGCTAGAGTATTGAACAGCAATCGTTTTGAGTTAAACTAATTCATAATTAATCACTATAATTTGAAGACATGTTCACAAGAAATACAATAACAATTTTTAAATACCTACCAATTATTGGTTTTCCGATTATGTTGTTTTTGTGAGCATTCCTTCAATGAGAGCAAAATTTATCAGCTGACTGTAATGGCGACAGCCTGCTCTTGCAAATATTGCTTTTATAAATATTTGTTTTTGTGCTTGATTATGAAAAAAAGTTGATTTATCAAATTCAGGCCACCCGAGAATTAGTTCCAATATGTTGTAAAAGCTTTACCATTGTTTGATGTAACAATTTATTTTTGTTGTTTTATTTTTGTCTAATTTCAGTTAATTATTTAGTATGATTGTTAATTTTGTTTATTACCCAA
Source organism: Apotomis turbidana (assembly GCA_905147355.2). NCBI lineage: Eukaryota > Metazoa > Arthropoda > Insecta > Lepidoptera > Tortricidae > Apotomis > Apotomis turbidana. The sequence goes on along the minus strand of LR990295.1, from coordinate 15,351,093 downwards.
CATTGGCAATTATTGCGCAATGCGCGTCACCATAATAATATGACTATGACACATATTCAGAGGAAATTGGGTGTGAATGTAGTCTCATTTTTCCTGTTTTATTTGCCTAAATTTATTACAAAATGTTAAAATTACTGCGTAGTTTGAACTTTGTGTATTGTTGTGTATAAATGTTATTTTTATACAGTACTGATAGAAGGCTACTTAACTAGAATAGTGTCAAAACTACAAAATATCTGTATTCTAAACCACTGACAGTTATCATTCTCAAAATAAGTCAGATTAGAGAATAAAAAGGAGGTAATATAATTTTAATTATCGTCACCCTAGGCCGTAAGTGCGATTTTCTGCAGAGAGAAAAACACTTCCTGGCCAAGGTAGGTATGACGTAACACTAAAGACAAACCACGGGCGGTAATTCGTAAAGCCCCAGATCGCATATTTATGGTCCTCACCTTCGGATCGGGCCACAAACACCTGCGGTCTGGCACATTCACGATTCACCGCCCTAGTTGTAGTATGTTATGTATGTACACGCTGTCTAAGACAGATATGTGACTGGAAAAACTATCAATTGGTCTTACTATCGTCCAACATTTTGGTCTCCTTTATGAATATGTCTATAGTAATAAGTTCAGTTTTAAGGTCTTTACCATGTACATTACATTTGCATACCATGAAACCATAAAAGGTACCATGAAAGTTACCCTTTGTTGATTAAAATTATTTTTAGATATACTGACGTTAGGTTTATTCAGGAAATACTCAGTGTTTTTAAGTGTTCAATGTTGGTATGTGTTTATGATAGGTAGGTATATGATTCATACATTCCTATCTATTCTTAAGACTGTTTCTGTTAAACGAAGGTTAGAATAAATGGCACAAGTTAATTGCAAAAAAATAATAATCTTGTAATGAAAATTAATGAGGTGTACACTGTACAGTCGCCATCAGATATATCGCAGCATATAAGGCGTTCATAAATATCTGAACACGACTCTTATTGACTGGGCGTAACAGCATATATCTGATGGTGATTGTACTAAAAATTGCTAGATTTCATGTTGTCATGCTACTAAGTCATACTTTCTAGTTAGCTTTAATGTTTAATGTTTAGTACAGTCAGTATCAACTATTCAGTGCCATCTAAAATGCTGTGAATATATCGTGCACCTTATTTTGCTATAATAATGTGATACTATTATTAAATAGCTATCTGTATATATATATAATGACTTCCATAAACACCAAGTACTAGAAGTACAAGTACAATATCATCTTAATAATTTATCGGTAAACGACATGATAGTGTTATTATGTTTATTTAGCTCGATAACGAGATTATCGTCGGCTGAAATCAATATGCCTACTTAAAAGCGGCTGCATACAATTTTATTACATTTCGGTTTCTGCCCAAGTAGCACACAAGTTTAAGCTGAATAATAATTGCACAAGCGCTGACACAGCCTTTATTCAGCTTAAATTAGCGGTATAAGGACTGTATTAAGAGCTTATGTAGCTTTTGTGCTACTTGGGTGGCTATGTAACGTAATGACGGCACTATCGTTTCGTTCACCGATAAATTATAAGAGTGACCAATGTCAGAAGTTTCTTACTTTCTTAGGGTACGTTTTCACTTATTCTGAACAGTACCATTACCACGAGTTAACGTGACCGTACTCGCTAGCGACAGCGTAAATGATTTCTATGGAGAATAGTACCTCCAGCGCCCCTAGCGGGCACTTTGTAGAACTACTATTCTCTTTACAAATCCTTTACGCAGTCGCTAGCGAGTACTGTCGCTGTAAACTCAAGGTAAGGGTACAGTTCTGAGCGAACGAATGTTTATTCAGAACACTAAGTAAAAAGCCCATGGCTCGCTCGCTAAGTGAAAACTCACCCTAACATAAATGTTTGAAATTGGTTCTTATGACAGAAATTTAAATACAACTGTAGGTACCTACATGAGTGCTTTACTCTTGTCTTGGACAAGTTTCGTAGTGAGGTTTGCTTATATAAATAGGTAAGTAGGTACATAAATATGCGTTTATATTACCAAAACTAGTTCTATATTTTGGGTTAGCTGTAATAATTCTTGATTAGTCATATTTTTACGAGAAATACCTAGTTACGTACTAGGCAATATTTTGTGATTATTTCTGCCAATGAAAGTGCCTTAAAAGATTTTTATAAATAAACGATACAAGCAAAATTGTGTTTTATTTTTGCGTAATTCATAAAGAAACGTCTATATCTGCTGTGCATTGTAGTCGTAGCTCTGCCAATGGTCTAACTGTTTCGTCCTACTTGGAACCACAGTGGTCCTACTGCGTAGTCCCACCGACTGGTGATGGTACCATGCGCAGTTTTAGTTCGTGGTTCTATAAGTAGCACAAAGACGGTTGGACCATTGGTAGGAGTTGCGTCCCGTGGTACAACCAGTTAAACATAGCGGTTACGGTTGAACCATAGGTAAGTCGGGAGCCGGGAGGGGTCCCGCTCCGTTAATGCTACGTGACGCGGCGTGACGATTTTCTGTTTCGAGTACTGCGATTGACCGATTGATCAACTCACGGTCCGTTTCTCTTCCCTGCGCACCAATGGAACGGGCCCTTGAGTGGAGTGAAATAAGACAAGACGAGAAAACATACATTATTTAATAGTATTCACTCACAATTTCATAACAAATTATGGTTCGAAGTCTCTATAGGCACGATAAATCTTTTCTTACACGGCTTATGCGGTTTCACGTAGTTGACCTGATCAACAACAGTAGGGTCAAGGCGGCAACGGTGGCTATAGCGGCAACAGTGGCGCACTAGCCGTCGTTTCAAAAGTATCGTAGCTAGCTTTCTATCTCTCTCACTCATCGGAAGGTCTCCCGACAGATACGGGTCACAACCAGTTCCCTTGCGTCAGCCATGCAACTAACCCGTGTTGTGAGTGTTTTTGTGTTTTAACCGAAGAAAAAGTGAGTTTTAAGGTAAGATTTACTTTGTATCTTTTCATAAACCTTTTGTCTTATCAATGAATTTATGTTTTTGCTAAGAAACAAACTTAATTGAGGTCATTTTGGCGTATACCGCACTTCGATTTACGTATAAACATCACACGTGGTATGAGTTAAATCCAAAATGGCGGTTTTGTACACAGTGGCTCAAATCACTTGAGTACACAGTGGTTCATGATCCACTGTGTACTATTGGTACTGGATAACGGTTAACTAGACATTCAATTGGGAAATTCAATGAGAAGTAGGTAATATTTTTTTTAATTTTCCCTTTCAGGATGGCTCGTCCACCAAGGCCCCGTAAAATTGGGAAACACACAGCCGATGACATGAAAAACGCTTTAAAAAAATAAAAATGGTATGAGTGTCAGGAATGCTTCAAAAAAATCAGGAATTCCTTTCACTACATTAAGACGCTATCATCTTAAAACTCGAAATGTCAATGTCGACGAGGTTCGTTTGACGCCAAATTATAGCGTTAATAAAATTTTCAATGAAGAGCAAGAAACAATGTTGAAAGATTATTTCAAATACTGCGCTTTACTCTTTTATGGATTAAGCACGAAGGAATGCCGAAGAATAGCATATCAAATGGCACTTGTCAATAACTTGAAAATGCCAGATTCATGGAAAAAATACGAAATGGCAGGAAAAGACTGGCTCTTAAATTTTAGAAAGAGAAATGCAGAACTTACATTGAGAAGACCTGAGGCATGCAGTCTTGCAAGAGCAACAGCATTTAATCGAACAAATGTCGATAGATTCTACAATAACTTGGAAAACTTAATAAAAAGGAGTCCAGTATTTGCAGATGGAACAAGAATTTTTAATTTGGACGAGACATCTACAACTACGGTTCAAAAACCGCAGAGAGTCATTGCACCAAAAGGTCGTAAAAATATAGGCAAAGTAACGAGTGGTGAAAGAGGCACACTAGTTACCACCTGTTGTATTATTAGTGCGAGTGGAGTGGCGCTACCCCCGGTGATGGTATTCCCGAGAAAAAATTTCAAGAATTTTATGATAAAGAACACACCGCCGGGTACTCTTGGGCTTGCAACTCCAACAGGGTGGATGAACAGTCAAGTTTTCCCAGAAGTAATGAAGCACTTTATCAAACACACTAATACGACTCCCGAAAATCCTAGTATTCTTATCATGGACAACCACGAATCGCACTTATCCATTGAATCTTTGGATTTAGCTAAAGCATCGGGAGTTCATGTGCTTACCCTTCACCCACATACTTCTGGCAAATTGCAGCCACTTGACGTAGGCATATATGGGCCATTTAAAACCTACTACAACGGAGCAATAGATGCTTGGATGTTAAGAAATCCTGGGAAACCAGTCACAATATACGACATTGGTGAGATTGTTGGCACTGCATTTTTAAAAGTCATGACTCCAGTCAACATAACAAAAGCATTCAAAGCTTGTGGTATCTTCCCATTCGACAGAAATTTATTTGACGATGATGATTTCTTGCCATCGTCAGTTACAGACCGCCCGTGTCCTGATTGTCTACCACGTGAAGAAGTGACTACAATGCAACCACCACCATATCATGACTGTATCGATTTAAATATGCCAGGTCCCTCTACAATGAATTTAACTCACGCTTCAAATACAATCAGATTATCTAATCAGCGACGTTCAGGTAGTTCTGATGTTACAATATGTTTTGAAGAAGATATTCAATCTATTTCTTTAGCTGGGGATGCTTCAGTTGCTACAATACTACCTTCACACAACCCGGACAGAAGTAATTCTGCATCAATTTTACAAACCTCTATTGATGTTTCTAACAATCCACAGGAACCAATTTCTATGACCGTACAAGAACCTTCAACTCAAGTTGAAAATTTTCCAGATCTTCATGGGAATCCCAAAGATTTGGTTGACTTACCTCCACCACCGCTGTTAGAGTTGACCGATAATACAAACCCTGTAGCATCCGCAGAAATAGCTTCTTCTAATGTTGATAAAAACACAAACATAATATCCCCGTTCCAGTTCAGAGATCCTATAAAGGCAGGACCAAGAAAATCCACACGAAAGCCAAGAAAATTGGGACGAAGTTTAATAGCAACTGACATCCCAGAAAAAATGGAAATTGAAAAGAGTAAAAATGTCCCTAAAATGAAAACGAAACGAAATGATGCTAAGAAAAGAAAAGCAGCAAGGAAGGTTCTCCAAAGTGATTCTGAAGAGGAAAATGATGAACCTGTAGAAATTCGGTATCAAGAGTCCGATGAGGATAATAATTGGCCTGATGAAGACCTCGAAGATGATCCTGTGCTTATTACTGCAAATCATTTGAAAAGGCCATTATCTCATATACCACAGGAGGGTGAATATGTTCTGGTTGAGTTCACAACAAAAAAGACAGTAATATATTACATTGGTAAAATATTAGAAAGCCGTAACAGCAAATTAGAATATTGCATTAGTTTTTTACGTCAGAAATCCAAAAATAAATTTCATATGCCAAACGAACCAGATGTGTCATATGTCAAAGAAAATGACATCAAATTAATATTAACAAAGCCCAATGTTACTGGCAGCACATCCAGACAGCAATCATTCTTATCTTTTACTACAGATTTATCGTTGCTTAATGTTCGTTGAGTAGCATCAGTTGACTATGATGATGATAATGATTCAGAGACCTAGTTTTTTATACTGTTGATTTTCTCTTTGATTATGTTAATTTGCCAACAAAGTCCAATGTTACTGGCAGCACATCCAGACAGCAATCATTCTTATCTTTTACTACAGATTTATCGTTGTTTAATGTTCGTTGAGTAGCATCAGTTGACTATGATGATGATAATGATTCAGAGACCTAGTTTTTTATACTGTTGATTTTCTCTTTGATTATGTTAATTTGCCAACAAAGTCCAATGTTACTGGCAGCACATCCAAACAGCAATCATTCTTATCTTTTACTACAGATTTATCGTTGCTTAATGTTCGTTGAGTAGCATCAGTTGACTATGATGATGATAATGATTCAGAGACCTAGTTTTTTATACTGTTGATTTTCTCTTTGATTATGTTAATTTTATTACGAAAAGTATTGAATGCTTTAATACCAAATATTAGGCAAAAAAGAGGATACCTATGCCTATGCTGTTAAGTTTAATGCAAGATACTGTTATTAAGTATTTTTATATTAAAGGATTGATTTTGATTATTGAATAAGTAGATTTCGTGTGTAAGACTGAACGTAAGATTTTGAAACTGAAGTAGTTAAAGAGTTACCTGATTATTATTCATTCAAAGGGTAAAAAGTAATTTAATTTGATAGTTTATGCAAGTTACTGATTAGGTAATGCTATTTACTTAGTTTACGTTGAAATTATCTGTTGATTATTTTCATTTTAAATGTGTAAGACTGAAAAGTCACTTTAAGACTGAAGTAGTCAAAAAGTTGCCTGTTTATTTATTTTATGGACAAAGAGTTATTTTGTTTGATAGTTTATACAGGGTACCGATTACGTAATGGTACTTACTTACTTTATGTTGAAGTTATCTGCTGAAATAAGTAAAAAAAAATTAAGCTAATTTAGTACATTTAAATGTGTAAGACTGAATTATAACTTTGAGACTGAAGTAGTCAAAAAAAATATTTAATTTTTATGTGATACTTATTGTTTGATGAAAACAAAAAATAAAGACCGATAAAAAGCAAAAAACTGCATCTTTATTTGGGTTATATTATAGGTGATCCACTGTGAACTTGTCTGATTCACTGTAAACTGAGGGCCGATCCAGTGTATCCCACCCCCAGTACACAGTGGCTCAAATGAGTTTTTTTTAAAAATACTGCTTATTTTCCAAAATAGCATCTTGCTCGACTAAATCGATTGGAAAAGTCAATATACATTAGTTACACTATAATACTAAACCTTTTACATCTTCCCGACACTCACCCAAATCAAATTACAGCACTGGGAAAAAAAGTGACCCACTGTTGCCGCCTTGACCCTATAGGTGGGTGTACCCTGGGCTATGTGGCAGTAGTCGCTGCAGTACATGAAGGGGGCGAGGTTGGTCTGGTATGGGTTGGGCGGGAACGGTGGCAGGTCGAAGCTCTCCCCGTGGCTCCAGGTCGCAAGGTCGGAGACGGCGAAGGGGATTTGGTACTTCTTCTTGGTCTCAGATTGGAAGATCCTGAAGGTTAATTTCAGTTGTAAAGTACACGTAAAGTGTTCAGATAATATACCGACAGCTACACATACCTACCTACAAATGAATGCGTTACCTACACACACAACAACGGATATGGGTCAAAATCAGAGAGGTGAGCATTATGCTTCTGAGAAAGTTTTTGTGAATAAAATAACATGATATTTCTAAAATTATTATTTCAAAATAAAGTTTTTGTCCATAATTACAAGGCACTTAGCATATTTGTCTTTCTTTACTAATTTTTTATTTGATTTTAAACAAAAAAAGGTCTAAATAGTCATTCCGGGAATGCGTCCTTATACCATGTTTCATAGTTCAAACAAGTCCAAAATGTTTATAATTAAGACTTAAAATTGTCATATCTTAATATTAGCTTTGAAAATCATCAAATTAAGAATATAAGTATAAAGTACATTAATAGCGGTTTAATTTCTTCATATTTTGACTATTCAAATGCTGTCTGACGTTTATTAAATCATTCCGTGAACGCGGTGGATATCGATCGTGTTTTCGGAAAAAAATAATTGATTTTGTTGGTAAGTACCTTTTAAATTGATATGTGTGAAGCGTACTTTAATTCCCTGTCACTACGGGAACGCTGTTTGAATATTCGTTTTTCGAAAATTTGCATATTTTTTTGCAAAATTCTTATAAATATTATAGCTCACTTCTTCATAACCTCAAAAACCAATAGTTAACATGGCGGCGTCAAGCGCGATATGAAAATATTCATCAAATAGTCATTTCGGGAACTGTAATTTCGGGAACGTTCACGTATATACCGGGCGTTCCCAAAATGACAAAGGCGTTCCCAAGATGACAATTTTTGGGCTTAATGATGCTCTAATGCTTTTAAAAAGCATAACTATTCAAAATTTTGGTTTTAGGTATTCATTTAGTACGAGCAACATGGAAAACTAAAAATAAAAACAAAAAAAGGATTAAAAGAGGACAGTATAGTTTATAAAAAATATCGTGAAAAGGCTAATGCAAGGAAGCGCAAGTTTTTAAATAAAATGACACCTGAACAAAGAGAGATGAAGAGACTGAAAGATAGGGAATCTTACTATACAACTCTCCATACAACTGTATCAATAGTCAAAATTATTGCGAGAAATTAAACTGCAGGCATTTTCAGTCGAAGAGAGAGATAAAGAAAGTCCAGTACCATTAGAAATGATAAACTTAGACATAGAAAATAATGAAGAGTTTCTGAATTCTCTTCACATCAACAGAAAAAGTATTTATGACGCCGTATACGAATCAGACAGTTCAGATGATGAGAATCTCCAAAAGGTTTCAGTTTGACTTCATGGAAAAAATGACGATATTTGTGCTGGTACATCGTACGGAAATGATGATGAGAACTTCCACCCAAACATCATACGTCGTCCAAAGACATTCTAGTAAATGTACCAATTGAAAATAAAAATATACAATACAGATACGTTGCAGTCGCTGACACTTCAGTTAATGAAGATGGAGAAATAAAAGTCAGCTTTCTTCGTTGTCAGCGGGACTCAGCAAAAATATTTAAAATTGATCAAAATGATGCTGCATATGTCCCCTGTGAACAAGTTGTTAAAATTTTACCCACACCGAAATTGCAGAAAAAAGGTATTCGTAGCTATTATTGTTTTGATGAAAATATGGACATATTCGAAAAGTAGGTTATTGCTAGACTTTAAGTTCACACTTTGATACTCATGTTACTTTGTGGTATTATGTGATTAATGTGATTAGATTATGCATAGGTATCATAATGTTTCTAATTCCTAATATCTGTTTATTTTTTTTGATTTTAAGCATTGATATGCAAGAAAATCTTAATGATACTGTGCAATTAGCATTTTTTCCTGATATCTAATGTTTGTTGATTGAAACTACAAAGTTTATTATAATTAGATTTTAAGTTAAATATTTGATACTCATGTTCCTCATTCCTTAAGTACAAATAAAGGTATAATACTGTAAATGTTTATTATTTTTATGCATATAATATGACAGAAACCGGGTGTTACGTTCATTTAGGGAACGTTAACGTCATTTCGGGAACTTAATTGTCATTTTGGGAACACTCCCATCATTTTCGAGAACATCACAAAAACGGCAAGTAAATCAATAATAAGTAATACTATAGTTAAATCTTTCATTTACAATATGAATTTACCCTTTTGTATTTATATTATTAAAAAATAACGTAGTGCAAAAATGTATACAATAAATTAAAATTTCGGAGCGAAATTTACACCAATTGAAAATTTATGGAGAGTACTTTGAAAAATAAATGTTTTCAATATAAAAATGTACAAAATAACAACATTATACGATTTAGGAACTGGTTAGTTACAATTTCTTGAAGGTGATTCTTAAATGCGTTGGTTAGATTATTATTAAAAAAAATATTTAAAAGTGTTCTCGAAATGACTTTAGTGTCTGGCATTATTCTTATTAACTGGTAGAATTTCTAAAATATATATTTTTGTGCGTGCCTCTTCACAGGAAAGGTTCATGACAAATGACACAACAGACTCCACTTGTTAGTTTTCTTCAAAAGAAAACTTAATTTCTCAGATATTTAAAAACCTGAAATGCTCACCTCTCTGATTTTGACCCATATGTTTATCGTAGGTACATGATTCAGATGGATTACCTACTTTGAAGTTCAAAGATTGTAACGTAGCGCCCTAGCTGTGACTGATACAACTTCCGCCACTCTCACATACATATTATTACAGTACGATTCACGGAGTATATGGAGATGGCATTCAGCGCAGTTTGTTCTAGCACCGCTGTAGCCGACTTTTACACGCACACAATTATATGCGTATAAAAATAAGGTTTTACAACAAACAGAAGTGAGTTGACATTGGCTGAGCTAATGTGTGCGATTTTCATGGTCATACACTACTACAATTAAAGTATCGATAATTTTAGCCCTTATATGCATATCAGACAATGCATTTATTTTTATTATAACTTAAATAGAAATAAAATAAAAGGCAAATGAAACTTTATGGTTCAGTGCGACAAAGTCTCAAATTGACAAGAAATTGATTTCTACTTCCGTCAATTCAGTAGTGTCACTTTTGATATTAAGGCTGGCAAAGCTTTTAAAACATTTAAAATTGAACCTTATACTTGTAACACGGGGTTTAATTTTAACGACCCAGAAAATGTCATGTAAGCTCAGCCATCGGTATGCATCTACTGATTCTAAAGGTTAAGGGCGTGATCAAATCAAAATAGTCGATATCGATAAAATAATAATATGTTTTACAGAAAGGGAGTCAGGAATAAAAACTCAGCACAGGTTCAGACGTATATTTGATTTCTTCAAGAGTCGGCGGGAAAATAGCGGGTGAATCTAAGAAATCATTTCTATTTATAGAAATTGTACTATTACATCAGTCAAGCTACTACTTAAAATAAAATTATAGAGTAGCAGTTTAAAAAGTGGATTAGACGATGTTAATAATTATTGCTGATTTTAATTAACTAGGAAGAATATGAATACTATCATTTAAATTAACAATGGAATTAATCAGTCTTCCAGAAATTAAACACTCAATTGAACATACAAAGTTACAGAGTTGCTAGACGCAAAATAATTTCAGAATGTGAATGCTTTAAATATAAACATTAAACGTATTACTTTAATTATTATTATAATTATTAACCAATCAATACAAAATTATTGAATAAAAAAAAAGTAAAGATAAACTGCTCGTATTTAATGATGGGCTAAGCTTTTAACGACAATTTATTGCCACCCACAAAATAAAACGTAATTGACTAAAGTTTATTAGTGTCGACTGTCGGTATGTAGGTAGATAAGGATTGTTGGTATTGGTATACATTTGAAGGAGGATACGTAACATATATATAGGTTTATAATATAATGCATGTTGAAAATATTTATTTTGTATGGTCGTAAATTAAATTATCAGACCTTTTAATTTTTGGCGACGAAATCAAAATGGAAGCGTCAGCTCAATCTTTCTATCGTTCAAAATGTTTAGTACATATAGTGATATATGAATAATAAAAACATCACCTTACAACATTTGGGACAGGTAGTAGGTAAATTATAAACTTTATTTATTTTATCATATAAAATGTAAACAAAATAATTAAGGGACTATCGTACACAACTCGCCCTGACCTTATACTAAGCAATGCTTTTAATATCGGTACTTACTTGACGATGATATAAACAATATACAGGGTGTAACCGACAGCGTACCGAAAACGAAAACTGTAGTTTTAGACCATAATCACGAACTGAAAACGAGTGTTCATTTTCTCGGAAAACTCAAGGATAAGATTTTCCAAAATAAATCATAAAACTCGACGCGCAATGTATTGCGTCCAATTCTCTCGGGTGCAGACGCGCGGGGAGGGGAGCACGCGGCGAGCGACCGGTCCAGGCGAGGCGCTCCCCACTCCACTCACGCGTCAGCGCAAAACATACCGTTACGCCAATGCGCATCGAATGACATGAATGAATGCAACCACAAAAACAACGCAACCACAGATCACAACTAGTGTACTACCTAACACCAATAACAACTGACCGCCCAACCAGCAAAATCGCACTAACAACAGTCTAAAGACTACAAATTTTCGCTCTTATATTGATCCTATATCATCGTATAAGCCTGGATTTGGGCGCAAATTATAAGTGTATTTACTTTATATCGTCCTAATATTAGTCTAATTGAATACTGATTGCATTTACAGTAATCTTGCCAAAACTAATTTAAGCTGCCTTAGGCTAATATCGCTCTCACGTAAGTGTTTTGTAAGCCCACATAGACGCATATTGGTCCAACGTTAGAATCTTGTGAGCCTAAACAAGCTTATTTTGATTACTTGTATGTTTTGAGTGAAACTGCAGCGTGACAATAAAAAGTAAATATTATTGTCACAACTGTTTATGAATTACCTAATAGTGATGGTAACGTAATAAAATAACGTGTTTCTGAAAATCTTGGTGTGTGTCTATGTTGCGTTGGGCGGTAAGTTTTAACGTTGGAAAATATTATTTACTGTAAAGTGGACCCTGTTTTACACTTCAAATTTCATGCGCCTACTCAAATATTCAATTTAAATATCCTCTTATAATTTTTTATTTCTTTATTTGTGGTGATAACGGTGCCATTTTGATAGTTGCATTTTTCCAGCGCACTATTAGACTACTGTAAGATCATTTACGCTAATATTAGCATTCTGAATACAAGTGGTACGGCCATATTGAATTAATTTAGGGTTTCTTGCTTAACCTACATGAAAACTAAATTTTTTAACATTAATTTTTGGAATGCTTTTTTCAATCTCTGTAATCCATGCCTATTACACAAAATTTAAAATCACAGCACTCTCTTTTTCAAAAAACAATATGGCTAACTAAACGTTATTCTTACAATTGTGTTCCCAAAATCGATTTAAGATCAAACCATCTTATATTGATCTTATAATAGATTTATGAAGACCAAAAAAGTATGCACTTATAGTGCTTTTATGTAATGCTGATATTAGTCTGACATTCTTATAAGAACATTTATCAAGACCATTATAAAATCAAATCAACTTAGAGAATGCGGCTATAAGAACAGATATTCTCAAGTACAATGAGTCTTCGTAAATGTTGTTGTAGGAGTAAGAGGCTTATAATAGTATTATAAAATATGCTTATATACATATATGAGACTAGGTAATAAGACTGAGAGTTCTTGAGCCCGTACCATCTTATCTAAAGCTAATATAAGAGCAGCAGCATCAGCAAAACAATTATAAGAGCGCTATAAATCCACCACTCTTATAAAGTGCGCAATCTAAGACTTTTTTGCTAGTTGGGCGATAAATTAAAACAGTCTAACAAGATTATTTTCATTCAAGCAAGTAAAGCAAATAAAATGTGCGGGTAGGTAAACATTATTCATGCGTCCGACCGCAGCGGCCTGTGCGAGCACACTGGCCTGGCGGATCAATGACCGGCCAGTACCGTTATCTTTTCCACTCCACGCGCTCCTTGTTGTACCGTAAAGCTTACATAATACTGTTTGTGATACATTGTGTGTTTTGCGGAAAATGCTACTTTCATGCGATTTTTCATGAAAAATTGTTACCGGTAGAGTTCGATTAACGGAAAAATAAAGAAAAAATTAAAACTCGCGAGGAAAATTTGTGAAATTTCTCAAAGGAATTTCCACGATTTTCCAGCCCATAATAATGGTCTGAAGCCATGGTTTCAGTTTTCGGTACACCGTCGTTTACACCCTGTATATAAATACATACATACATAAAATTACCATCCATAACCCAGGAACAAAATATTCGAGTTCATCACAGAAATATTTGCTCTTGCCGAGATTCGAACGAAGGATCGCCGGCTCAGTAGGCAGGTGCATAAAAACTGCGCCAACCTCGTCGTCAACTGACTAGCACGTTATTATTGTGCATTAGCAAAACAATAATACTGTTTTAATCTAATGATTTTGTCGCCCACTGCTATTGATTTCGCTGTAGGTAATAAAATTACTTGTCTGAATTTAAAAAAAAAACCGTCCAGGTGCGATTCTGACTCACGCACCGAGGGTTCCGTACAAACTTTCACTTATCCCATCTTAAATTAGCCTGGTTGTAGTTAAGTTTGCATCTGAAATGTATGGCGCCGCATACAAACGACGTGCAAATACTTATAAAAATAATGTAATAATTAATGTAATTTAATCTGCAAATTCTGAGTTTTAGTAATTATTTTTGACATAAGTAACAAATTGAAATATGTAACAATCAAGTATTTGAATATTGTTTTATTTTGTTTGCATGCCTTTTTGGTAGAACTTAAGCAACACTGTATATACCTGTATGAACTAATTTATTACTAATGTTCTTGCAATATTTTTTTTTTTTTTTTTTGCTTTTTTTGCTTTTTTGCTTTTATGTTTACTTAATTGTGTTTCTGTGTTCCATGTGCTTACCGTGCAAATGTTTTGGTCATGTGAACTGTAAATTTGCATGTAATTATTAAATAAATAAATAAATAAACGGATTTGAATTTGAATCAAACTTAACGCAACCAAGTTCTCCAAATATGATTTACCTATTTATTTATTTAATTAATCTTTATTGTACAAAAGAAAACGTATCGTACAAAAGGTGGACTTGGTGTTTGAAAAGGACTATAGGTATTTTTTAAGATTTTTATTAGTATTTGTAGTAGGTAGGTAGCCAAATTTCATAGTTCTAGGTCATCGGGAAGTACCCTATCCTATCACTTTGATTCCCTTTAGAGTATCGAAATGTACGTTTTTGGCGACATAAACGGCCGTATCTTTTTTTCACGTTAACGTAGAAGCTTGATTTTATTTTTCACAGCTTTAAGGGACCCTAGACCTGAGTATATATACATATAGTGTTAATTTCAACTCGATACCTCCACGCGTTCTCGAGATAAAGGGTCTTGACAGACAGACAGGCAGACGGACGGACGGACAACAAAGTGATCCTATAAGATTTTCGTTTTTTCCGATTGAGGTATGGAACCCTAAAAAACAAGGTGATAAAGTGTAAATTATATTATTAAAATGGAAAAGTTAGTATGAAACACGAGCGGCTCACATTAAAACCTCCATACAGAATATCGACAATTTATGGTTTAGACTTGTTAGTTAGAACTTTATAGGACATCAATGTATGGGAACCAATATTTTTGGCATTAAAGCATGAGCCTCGGCACACTTGTTACTTAGGTGGACTAGAGTAGAAAACGCTCGGGAGACGAGCGCGGACGCCCCGCTGGTGGGGGGAAGTTACGCTCCGCCACGCGTTCTTTCGGTCCTCCTATCATCGTATTTATACAGATTATGGCAAGTTTGGTATCATTTTCGGATAAATTGAAGACGGCCGATCATTTTCTGGGACATTAATAATATGTTTTCATAGAAAAAATAGAAATAAAGGCAAAAATCAGAAAATCTTAGTTAAAAAAAAATCTATCTGCAACGATTACGTGAAAATGAGCAACGATTTGGGCATGAAAAAAATATTATTATAAAGCCACATTTATGTAGATTCCAAAAACATATAATTTATTATAACTATTATGAATAGCAAACACAAAAAAAATTTTTTTTGAACAGTGGACTCCTCAAAATGTTACTTTATAAAAATAAGGACCCAAAAACAAATGTTATAAATGTTGGAATATGTAGTGTAAGTAGCTTAATTGTATATTACGTAGTTTAAAGCTGTATTTACGTTAGTTAGCATGTGTATTATATTTTAAATTGCGAATAACATAACCGTTTGATGGCTTCAAATGATTGGTTCAAAATAAAACTAACAAGTCACAGATCTGATTAGATATTATTGTTAAGGTACTCTAGTCCACCTAAGTAACAAGTGTGCCAAGGCTCATGCTTTAATGACAAAAATATTGGTGTTGTCCTATAAAGTCCTAACAATGTTCCCCCGCACTAAATTGTCAGACGGACGTATACATTGCGTGCTCCTAAAGATGTTGCGTGAATAGTTGCCATGTCAAACTAGTAATGTATAATTGTCATAATACACGGCAATATTTTACGAAATATTACAAAATACCGAATTTTATTACTTCCCAGTGAAATTAAACAGTATCAGGTATCTTTTTGTGTATGCAGATCTCGCCTGTGACGATTATATAATGGCACAATTCGGCATATTTCTAATTTTTTGGCACATAATTAGGTACTCAAGCACGTTCGTACGGTAACTAAGTGACTGTTGACATCACGTTGACATGTATTTGGCGATTTGGGCTCAAGCTCGGTTACGCGTGCCCCGCCCAATACCCAGTCTATAGTATTCTTATGGTCTGTGAGCCAGACCAGTGCAGTGGCATCACTAACAAAAATTTGACACATGGGCTTTATACCTCTTTGAAGTCGACGTATTGACAAATATACTGTTGTCTCGTTTTTTCTTGCGGAAACTTGACGCGCTTTACAGAGATAGCAATACAGTCGTAGGTTTCTACTAAGTAACACGAACTCTAAATTTGAAATAGCAACCTACTTTACTCGCTACACTATTCGTGATGTTGGGCGAATATGATAGTGTGAAGGGGCACTTCGCTGCGGAATCAACATACTTCGGTCAACTTCGCGAGTAGTGCTGGCTAGGTTTAGAATCCAGAGATGGCAACACTGACAGACTGATATAAATGGGGAGTCCGGTTAATGTACGACCAAATAATGTACAGCCCAATAATTGGCGACCACTTTTTTGGACGCTAATTATTGGGATGTACATTATTGCCCTGTCCAAATAGTGGCTTCACATTATTGCCTCGGACCGAGCTTGTACACCCTGATATAGTTCGAATCACATCTGGTAAGCGAATCCCATTAGCTTTGTACCCGATGAACAATACCATTATCTGTATTGTTAGCTGCGGCCACAACTGCCACTTCAAAATGTAAGGCGTTATAAGTGCAAATTACTTTTACACTAAATTAGTCTTAAAGTCAAACGAAATAAGGTTTACTCTTAAACAAAGAGAACACAGATGTTGGTCACTTCGTAAGTGAAAGAGCAGTGAAGCTCGTTTCGATGCTTATAAGACAATGAAGTGACCAACATCTGTGTTCTCTTTGTTTAAGAGTAAACCTTATTTCGTTTGACTTTAAGACTAATTTAGTGTAAAAGTAATTTGCACTTATAACGCCTTACATTTTGAAGTGGCAGTTGTGGCCGCAGCTAACAATACAGATAATGGGTATTGTTCATCGGGTACAAAGCTAAGTGGATTCGCTCAGCCAAAAGAATTACTTCTATAACGCTCATCCCAATAATGCACGACCCAATAATTCGAATCCATTTAGTAGACGCCGATTATTGGCCGCACATTATTGGCCCGTACCGATAATGCTCGACCCAGGAATGTACACCCCAATAATGTACAGCCCAATAATTGGCGACCACTTTCCGCTTCAGACCACAGACTATAAATATTTGACACATAGAGTGATAATCTAGGGATGGGGCGACGAATTTTACCGATTGAGCTGAAATTTTGCATACTTACATAACTTTGATGACAATACGTTTTTTTTATGGATATTAAAAAAAAACTAACCTAACCTAACCCGGCCGGGTCGGATCTGCTCTGAAAGGTGATTGATTCACCTCAACCTATTCTCAAACTTTAAATGATTCACCTTTCAGAGCAGATCTGACTCGGCCGAGTATTATTAGCTGAAGTACAGTACAGACTTGTCGGAGAACTAAATGCTGGTGACAAAATAACGTTCTTAATAATAAAGTAGGTTAATATAAATAAACAATTGTACCTATTTTATTGTGACACAGACTTTTACTCCCTTTTGTGAAGTATAACTTTTCACAATTATGGGCCGTACATTATTGGGTCGGGCTTTCTCGACCTGTACCAATAATGCGCAGCCCAATGTACCAATAATGTCCAAATCGAAAAAATTATAAACCAAATGAGTAGCAATAAATCGCCGGGTTTTGACGGAATAAGAATACATGAATTAAAGTATAGTCAAAAAGAAATCAGTCACGTTTTGGCGAATTTTGTAAATATGTGTGTAGGAGCGGGGAAGTACCCAGACGAACTGAAAAAATCACTTATACGGCCGATATATAAACAAGGAAACCATTTGGATTATTCTAACTATAGACCGATAGCAATCTTGTCTGTAGTAAATAAAATTGTTGAAAAAGTAATCGTTAACCAAATAAGTGACTTTTTAGAAAAAAATAATGTTATATCGGACGCACAATATGGTTTCAGACGAGGTAGAAGTACTTCCACTGCTCTGGCGCAATTTACAGACGAAGTCTACGCTAATTTAGATCAGAAGAGGTATGTGGGGGTATTATTTATTGATTTTAAAAAAGCATTTGACACATTGGACCACGAACAACTACTTCAGGCTATGGACGAATGTGGTGTTCGTGGTCCAATGCTGGAATGGTTCCGCAGCTACTTGTCGAGACGTACACTGCGCGCCGTGGTCGACGGAGTCGGCGGCGGCGAGGCGGAGGTGCTGAGCGGTGTCCCCACCGGCTCCGTGTACGGTCCGGTCGGGTACATAATGCATGTAAACAGCGTGACCAATGTAGTGCGGAACTGTTCCACCTACATGTATGCTGATGACACTTGCCTACTATATGCCGATAAAGATATTGATAATATAGAAAAAAATATACAAGAAGATTTTGAAAACATAATTAAATGGTCGCATGATAATGGAATAATACTAAATATAGAAAAAACTAAATTCATGGTCATAAATTCCCCGTATTTGAAAAGATGTCAAAATAAATCAGTTAGTATAACTGGACATACATATGAATGTTTGCATAGTAATAAAATGAATTGTAAATGTAAAACGTTAGAATTGGTAGGTAAATATAAATACCTTGGGCTAATTATAGACAAAAATATAAACTGGAATTTGCATATAGACACACTGTGTAATAAATTAAGATCGATACTTTATAAAGTTATAAGTTTAAGACATATCGTTAACAATAGAATACTGTGTATGGTGTATCATGCACTGGCAGAAGCCGTGATTGGGTATGGAATGGTAGCTTACGGGCGCACTTTTAAAACATACTTAGATAAGATATTAGAACTTCAAATTAGAATATTAAAAAATGTTGTAGACAGTAAAACAAAAGAAACTTGTAACGGCGACTACATGGTCTTGTTTTAAATCCTGAATATTCTACCAGTGCATGAAAAAGTTAAGTATCTAGTGGCAACTGAACAATTTAAAAATCCTGAATTTAAAACTCCCAGAACATACAGCCGCGAGCTGAGGGCCTCGACGCGACGGCAGTACGTGGAGCCCGAAGCCAATAACTACTACGGACGGCGGACACGCAGTTATTTGGTACCTCGAATATTTAATAAGATTATTCTAGAAAATGAATGTAGCAGTCAAAATGTTTTTAAAGTTAAGTTAAAAAAGTTTCTACTAGATCAGTTAATAATAAATACCCCATAACTATATAGTTATTTTAAAATCTGTATATAGTTTGACCTTTGTAATATTACTAAGGTCAAACTATATATGAGAGAATACTCTAATTGTTATATACTTAGTTAGGTACATTTGTAGACAAACGTAGTTATAAAAGTGAGCGCAGCATTCGCCAATAAACGTATGTTTGGCGATAGTAAGATATATGTACCAAATGTAAGCTATGCATGAGTAAATAAATAAAAAAAAAAAAAAAAAAAAATTGAAAGCCAAGGGACTGAAATTAGTGGACGCGTATTATTGGGTCGTACATTATTGCCCTGTGAAAAGAGTGGCTTCGTATTATTGCCCCGGACCAACCTTGCGCGGCCCGAGAATGCTCATCCCAATAATGCACGACCCAATAATCCGCGTCCATCATGGACTGAGATAAAGAATCATTACCCGAATTATTAGGCTTTATATAATTGAAACTTTGACATCTATATATGACAGTCTAATATCGTCGTTTATGGCATTCACTTCACCACATTCTCCCCGGCATAGTGTTACACACGTAGTCGCCTAGGCGAAGTGGGGGACGGCATTGCCAAGCGGAACGTCGAGATTGAGGGGTCTCTGGTGTGGGTACCGTATCGTCATTATTTATGGACGGTTGTTCTTCAGCCTCCGCCCAATCCTCTTCGTCACTGTCGTCGTCACCCCTTGGACGGCTCCCTCCAGGGGCATGGTGACGGTTTGCGACTACGGATTCTCTTCCATTTGAAAAACGGACGAGGGAGTGCTGTGGGTTTACTTCGAGCAGTTCTACTTCCTCCACGATGGGGTCATATTTGCTTGTTCTGTGGTGATTCTTTAGCAAGACTCGCTCGGAGCTAGACAGCCATGATGGTAGAGATTGGCCATTCGCGGAACGCCTTGGGTGTGTAAACATCCGCTCGTGAGAAGTGCAATTAGTTGCCGCCCCCGTTAGAACTAGCTCCCACTTTGTCGTAGGTAAATTTTGCGTCTTCAGGGCCAATTCTATAGTTTTCCAGATAATTCCATTGTACCGTTCTGTTTGTCCGTTACCACGTGGGTTGTAAGGTGTAGTATAGCTAGTAGCTATGGATTTCTCATGTAAGAATTGTCTTAGATCATCTCATCAGACAAGAAGGTTGCCCCTCGATCGCTATGAATATAAGTTGGCATCCCAAACGTTGCAAAAAGATCTGTTAGCTTTGACTTGACAGTCTCTGAAGTAAGATCTGAGCAGGGGTAAGCAAATGGAAAGCGTGAATATTCGTCAACTATGGTCAAAATGTAGCGATTTTAGTGCCTTCTGACGGCAACGGCCCTTTAAAATCAATGGACAGCCTTTCGAATGGGGACGTCGACTTTATGAGCGTTCCTCTCTATATTTGTGAAACCGAGGCTTCAATTCGGCACAAACACTACATGAAGATGTTATTTGTTTAATTTCTTCGATAGAATATGGTAGATTTTTATTTCTTACCCAATGACTCATCCTCGTGACTCCCGGATGGCAAAGGTTGTCGTGAAGTGTCCGTAAATCATCTTTTGTCGTTGAAGAAGCTATTAAGTTAGCGCGGGATAGTGCATCGGCGGCTTGATTGTCTTTTCCAGGTCGATATACGATGTCGAATTTGAATATAGCTAGCTCCAATCTCCAACGTTGAATTTTATAATTTTTTATTCTTGACGAATGTGTTTGGTCAAACATATAGGATACCGACTTTTGATCCGTGATTAGTCTGAATGCTCTTCCGCAAAGAAACTGGCGCCATTTTCTGATCGATTCGACTACATATAGCTGTTGCTTCTTTTTCAACGGCAGGGTAATTTCGTTCACAGCTAGAAAGTGTGCGAGAAAAAAAAGCTATTGGTCTCCCTTCCTGTGTTAATGTCCCAGCGATAGTGTGGTCTGATGCGTCAGTTTCAACCGTAAAAGGGATCTTGTCATCAATGGCGTGTAGCGTTGACTCGGCTATCTCTTTCTTTATTTGATCAAAAGCTTGCCTAGCTTCAAGTGAAAGCGGAAATGTTTGATGTGCCACAAGAGGATGTTTTTTCTTAGAAAAGGTAGGTACCCATTTTGAATAATGAGCAAATAGTCCTAGTGCTCGCCTTAAAGAGGCTGAATTGGTCGGAATAGGGAGCTCTAAAAGTGGGCGTAACCTTTCGGGGTCAGGTTTTATAATACCGTCTTGAATATTATACCCCAGAATGCTAATTTGTCGCTTCGAGAATTCGCTTTTCTTGCTCAATCACTTAAAAGATATAACGGACCAATTAGTATATGAGCGCGGGACGCCCACAATTTTAATTGGGCAGGATAATTGGGGCTTAATTGTTTCGCGACAGCTCCTTACGGGTCCCTCATCATCAATAGCTGCGGGCTATACCAACCTAGGTTGGATCCTTTTTGGATCCCAGGATAGACCGGGAAATAGGGTAGCACGTATAAATCACGTTCGTCCGGCCACTACCGAAGATGAAATTTTAAGCTGTATGAAACAGCACTTCAGTATCGAGTCGTTAGGGGTAGAGAAAAAATTGCCCCGGGCGGACCCGGACCAACGTGCTTTAGACATATTAGAGGCTACATGTAGAAAAATCCCGGGAGAAAATAGGTACGAAACGGGATTGTTGTGGCGATCTGATGATGAAGTATTGCCCGACAATCGCGCGCATGCGCTACGCAGGCTATATAGCTTAGAACGCAAACTGGACGGGGACGAAAGTTTTAAGGCGGAATATACCGCACAAATTGAGAATTTAATTAATAAGGGATATGCGGAAATAATAAACTCTCGTCCTCCGCCAGAAGCGCCGCGTACGTGGTACTTGCCGCATTTTGCAACTAGGCACGTAGCCCGATACGGGAAGGGTATAATAACACCTTAAACGAAAATAATTCGCATTGTACGTTTTTTTTTCTTTAATCAGCAAAGTAATATGGAGTACTAACGGGTATGAACATTTTCTAACGGATCGTGAGTGTGCGTTAGGTATAAAAAAAGTTTTTGTAAGCAACCTTTATAAATCTTAGAAAAGATTATCCAAGTTAATTTCTTCTGCCCTAGGGCATAGCATTTTATTGTTTTAACATTCGTTATTATTTTCTAACAGATTTGTCGAGAGATTATGTAAGCACAATACGAAACGAGTGAAATAAAATCTCACTCCCCGAAAAGATTATACAAGTGACTTTTGGCAAATAAAATGTGTTTAAAACTATGGAAAGTAATGACAGTTTTAATTTAGAACAGATTCATCAATAGCTTTATTTTATATAAACAATCGAATTTTTAAATCGTTCTCTAGGCCACAAAATTTTACGCAAAATTGTCAAGTCGGCGTAGTGAACTCATTTTCATGAAAGTAATCTATAAACATAGAATTCTAACCAATTCACCCACGGGAACAAATAATATTACTTCATTAGTTGTACGCGACATTTAAATTTGAGCGCGAACGCTTTGCATCAAGTTAAGGCTGCACCGAGCGTTAGCGACTAACCCATAGAGCGCGAGAAATGCGTATTTAGATCGGCGCGCGGCCGCCATTGTAAAAGTGTATGGAGAATTAAAAGCACTTGTTGATAAATCTGGCCCTTTAATACCAAACAATAATTGAAATATTTGATGCGGACAGATTGTAATGTAAACATTCATCTTTCAGAAAGATAACCTTAATTAACAAAATGAATCGGTTCTTGGAAATATACATTTGACTTTAAGGTTGTTTACAAATATTATTCCATCATCTAAATAAATAGGTTTGAAAAGTTAGTTCTATTCATATTGCACCAATACATTCCCGAATTATATTCGGGTAAGTAATTCCGAACGTCATGTCATTCAAAATTTCAAACAAGAGCTGTATTACCTTAGGTTAAGGCGAGTAGATACGTGAAATGGTGGATTACATTTAAGTCCTAAGGCTTGTAATCTAGCCAATGTAAAATTTTGATAAAAAAAATATTTTTTTCAAGATAATAAGTAGCCTCTTTCTTAAGTTAGGGTATAAACTATCTCTCGGTTTCAAATTGCATACATATCCGTCCAGCTCTTTTAACGTGAAAAAGAAACAAACATAGACACATACTGTCGCTTTTATAATATCAATGGGAAATTTTACTCGCAGTACGGATACTGTTATCCAATATAGTTGTATCTTTTATATCTATAAATAGTATTTTACATTGAAAACTCCCGTGAGTCTCTATATGAAACGGGTTTCCTCACGTCCGTCATTTAAGTCGAAAAAAATAATTAAAAACCGGCGAAGAACATGTCGGGTCACGCTCAGTGTAGGGTTCCGTAGTTGCTCATCCTTCACAATAGACTTAAGTTACGAGAAATATTTCAAGCTCTATAAAAAGGTCGTAAACGCCAAAGTAACTGTAGTTACTTACTACCTTCTGGACGTCAACATACGTCCTTTTTCAGCGATAACTCAAAAACGGCTCGACCGATTTTGTTCAATATAGTTTTCATTGAAAGTACTTATGAAAGTATTACGCGTTTAGGTTGCTGTTGGGGCTGCCGCGTTACTGCAGCCCATCGGGAATGTTCGCAGAGGCGCGCGTTGATGGCTTTCATGCTATTTTACGCAAGCGAGTAGCCTCAATGATGCGACGTTTGCGCGGCAGTGCCAACAGCATCCTAAAGGTTGTGGCTGGCAGGCTGGACTGTCCCATACAGGCACATTGGATGCAACTCCATGTGCATGGGACGACTGACTTGTGAGCCACGCTCCCACTCTGTCTTGTGTCTTTGGTTTGTTTTAATTTATTTTTAGTTTTTTTATTTTTGTTTTTATATTGCTCTGTCTAACACTGGGGGTAAGTTCTATGTTACTAACACATTATATTGAGCCAAGCTCTGAAATAGTAAATGATTTTAATTTATTTTATTTTATTATAAGGCCTTATTTTCATGAATTTACCATAATTTTTTGACCCGTGGTTGAAAAGTTAGAGGGAGGCGCTATTTTTTTTATTTTCGGAGCGAATATTTACAAAACTGCTAACCTTATCAAAAAATAATATTTAGAGACCCCTATCATTTTTAAAATACATATTTAACGACACCCCCACACTAGTGTTGAAACTAAAAAATAATTCACCCCCACTAGGTGTTCGAGAGGTAACCGAAAAAAATTTTTTTTTCTTAGTTTTTATTATACCGTTTTGTCGGCGTGATACATACACATACTCATTTCAGCTTTCTAGTACTAATGATCACGGAGCTACGAGGGTCATTCAATAAATAATAAATATAAATAAAATAAATAAATATTAAGGGACAATCATACACAAATCGACCTAGTCCCAAACTAAGCAAAGCTTGTACTATGGGTACTAGACGACGATATACATAATATATAAATACATATATAGATAACATCCATGACCCGAGAACAAATATTTTGCACAAATATTTGCCCCGGCCGGGATTCGAACCCGAGACCGCCGACTCAGTAGGCAGGTGTCTACCAACCGAGCCAAACGCGTCGTCAATACTTAGCCTACAAAAATATAATGAAAATTTTGGAAAGGTGGCGATTTATTTTTCAACGTAGTCTCCTTTTAACTCGATACACTTGGCCCAACGATACTCCAGCTTTTTCAACCCGTCCGAAAAATATTTTTTCCCGAGGTCTGCAAAATAGGTCTCCGTGGCGGCGATGACCTCCTCATTCAACCCAAATCTATTTCCGGGAGGTGACTTTTTCAAGTTTAGAAACAAAAAGAAGTCGCAGGAGGCCTAATGTGGAGAATACGGTGGATGAGGCAGCAATTCGTAGCGCAATTCAACCAACTTGGCCATGGCGACGGTGGAGGTGTGAGCCGGCGCGTTATCGTGGTGAAACAGCAATTTTTCCTTCGCCAAATGCGGCTGTTTTTTCTTTAATTCGGCGTCGAATCGGCCCAATAATTCGGCATATTAGAGCCTGGAGATTGTTTTACCCTTTTCTAGGTAATCGATGTGGATCACACATTGTGAATCCCAGAGAACGATCGCCATCGCATTACCGGCCGATGAAACAGTTTTTTCCTTCTTCGGAGCACGTTCGTGGGTAAAGACTACTATTTCGACTGTCCCTTGACCTCTGGTATGTACCAGTGAATCCATGTTTCGTCAAGGGTCACGAAACGACGCAAGAACTCCGCTGGATTCCGCTTGAACCGCGACAAACACG
Source organism: Apotomis turbidana (assembly GCA_905147355.2). NCBI lineage: Eukaryota > Metazoa > Arthropoda > Insecta > Lepidoptera > Tortricidae > Apotomis > Apotomis turbidana. Next base: position 15,325,668 of record LR990295.1, on the reverse strand, counting down.
TCTCCGATGCGGTCTCACGATTGCGCTTGTTGTCTGGTGTAAGCACACGCGGCACCCATCGCGCCGACAGCTTTTTCGTGCCCAGTTTTTCGTGTAGAATATGATGTACCGTTTCTTCTGCAATGGCCATATAGTCTCAGCTATCTCGCAAACCTTGAATCGGCAGTCTGCCAATACTTGATTTCGCTGCGTGTATCCCTTCCAAAAACGAGAATCGAATCACAGAACGTTATTGCTCTTTCCATTTTTGTAAAATCGATCGACACGCTCGCTTCCAAAGGGTATGAAAACAAAACAAATGAAGGTAATTGACTGAAAATTTGACAGTACATTCCAAAAAAAATGTACTGCACGATGATATAATTATTTTGTAACAGAAGTGCCATGGTACGGTGAGGCTAAGTATTTATTGAGTGACCCTCGTAAGCCGCGGACGGACAGACGGACATGGCGAAACTAGTTGACTACGGAACCCTAAAAAGAAAATAAAAGAAGTAAGAAACAATAAAAAAGAAAAACGATTGTATAGTCACTAATAAAGCATCGAGTACTGTTTGCTTTTACAAGTCTCACTAAATGTATGTCTTGATTTGGTAACGGATAAAAAAACTGGAGGAGATAAATAGTACATAACTGCAGAAGCCGGGAAAATTCAGTTAGTGTTTGAGTATGAGTTTGAAGGAAGTCCGAGTCCTTCAATTAATACGAATCCACGAACTGACATTTCCGTCGAGCCCTGTACGTTCAATATACAGACATTTAATCTAAATTATATATTATAAATGGATAAGGATATTTAGTAATCAGCAATATATTTTTTTTTGTTGAAACTGTTTATTTTTTAAATTCCTTTAAACGAGTTATACGGTTCATCTCCATTCGTCACGCACTACAAGAACGTATGAAGCAACCCAATGAGTTTTTTTTTCATTCAGACCTACTAAGATTACACTCAAGAATATTAAAACTTTTATTGTTCATTAATTAAAACATCATAGTAATGGTTTTTTGCTTACATTAATACGTCAAAATGGTAATTTTACAATTCCACATGACTTGTACTGTACCATTAGAAAATATTAAATATTTTGTCCTGACAAATATTTGAAAATAATGATATACACTCATTATATCTGAAATGATTCCGTCCAAACCAATAGAAAAAGTTATTTTGGACTTGCGATCTCCGAATGATAAATAAAGTATGGCTTCTAAAAAAAAAACGTGCGTTTAGAAGTTGCTGATTTAACCATTCAAAATATAGATTGGTGATTACTTAGCATATTTGGAGAAAAGTAATATACAGGCTTCGGTGGAAATGTCAGTTCGTGGATTCGTATTAATTTAAGGACTCGGACTTCCTTCAAAATCATACTCAAAAAGGAACTGTGTTTTCCCGGCCTCTGTAGTTATGTACTATTTATCTCCTCCAATTATTTTTTTAAATCAGGTAATATTGTTACCCAATCAAGACATACATTTCGTGAGCCTTGTAAAAGTAAGCTCATGTAAAGCACTCGATGTTTATTGGTGACTTATTATAACATCGTTTATCTTTAATCTTTTTCTTTCTTACTTCTTTTATTTTATATTTCTATTTTGTGATAGCATTATCCATACTGCGAGTAAAATTTCCCATTAATATCATGAAAGCGACAGTATGTATGTATGTTTGTTTCTTCTTCACGATAAAACGGCTGGACGGATATGCGTGCAGTTTAAAACAGAGATATTTTATACCCTAACTTAACAAATGGGCTACTTTTTATCCCAAAAAAAAAAACATTGTTCCCGTAGGATAGGTTTTAACGGGAGCGAAGCCGCGAGCAAATGCTAGTAACATATATTTTTTATCAGAATTTTACATTGGCTAGAATACAAGCCTTAGGACTTTAAAATGTATTATTCATCATTCCACGTATCTACTCGCCTTAACCTAAGGCAATAAGCTTTCGTTTGAAATTTTGAATGATATGACGTTCTGAATTACTTTCCCGAATATAATTCGAGATTGTATCGGTGCAATGCGAATAGAACTAACTTTTTAAACCTATTTATTTACATGATGGGATTATATTTGTAAACAACCTTAAAGTCAAATTTAGTTTTATATTTCCAAGAACCGATTCATTTTGTTAATGAATCATTGATTTAGTAAGATCAATAAAAAGACGCACTGTCAACTCTTCTTAAAGTTGCTAAATAAAAGAAGGACAATAATACACCTAATGAACAATACAATATAAGATATCTTATTTAACCAAGATAAGATAGTAACAAAAGTCAAATAGCATTGTATTTTATATAAAACCGACACCTATGAACAAACAAAAATCCACCACATGCTTCGTCAACAACATTTATATAAAATCTGAAAAGACCGTCCGGACTTGGTGTCAGTAAGACTGCACCGAGCGAAATGTGAAAAAATAGGAAGATAAGATAAGATAATCATTTATTGTCAAAACTGTGTAAATAGTTAACATGTCATAAATCTATTAGTATCAACAGTTTGCCCGTTTCGGACGTACAATATTCACATAATATTTTAAATTGATTCAAAATAATTATATAAAATTTAATAATAATAGACATAAATTACTGAAAATATTCATTTAAATTATAGAAACATTTTTCTAGCAGCCAGGCCTTGAGTTTCCTTTTAAATTGTGTGCCTTCTATGGACTTAAGATTTTCGGGCAAATGATTATAAATCTTTATCCCTGTCACATACGTGCTCTTATTAATTATAGAGCTAGAAGGGCGGACTGTACATAAGTCATACCTATATTGACCTAGCAAATTTGTCTTAGTTACATTTTTTTATAAAAATATCTTTTCTGTCTCTGACAAATAAACATATTTCTAAAAGATATATACACGTCAGGGTTAATATTTTATGGGTTTTTAACACAGGCCGTAGGCTTTCTCTATTCTTAATATTAAATATATTTCGCAAACATTTTTTTTGGAGTACAAAGGTGGATTGAACATTTACTGAGTTTCCCCAGAATATTATGCCATAAGTGAGTAGAGAGTAAACATTTCCATAATATGCCTGGATAGCTACCGTTTTAGATGTTATATTGGTGAGTATTGATATTGCGTAACAACATTTCGTGATTTTCTTATTCGTTTTCTCAACATGTAGCTTCCAATTTAGGTTACAGTCTAAAGTTACGCCCAAGAAATTAGTACTTTGAACTTGCTCAATTTCCCTGTCTTCGATAACAACATGTAAGTTTTGTGACAACTGTTTATAATTAACAAATTGTATCATTTTCGTTTTATCCACATTGACCCTTAAATTTAGAGAGGACAACCAATTAATAATGTTTCTGAGTGTGTTTTCAACTTCATTACTTGGATCAGAGTCGTTTAATTTATCATTCGATATGAAGACAGTAGCATCGTCTGCGAACATAACACATGAATGTTCAATTATTAAGGGAAAATCATTTACATACACTAAGAATAATAATGGTCCCAGAACGCTGCCTTGTGGAACCCCTTGTGGAATGTGCTCAAAATTTGACTGTAATCTAGTAATTGTTTTGGTTGTTTTGTTATAAGTGTCCAATACTATAGATTGCGTTCTGTCTGTAAGATACGTTTGAATTAGACTTAGTGCAGGGCCCCGGATTCCTACATGCTCAAGCTGCCTTAATAATATTTTGTGTACAACACAGTCGAACGCTTTGGAAAGATCGATAAATAGCCCAATAGACGTTGTTTTCTTATGTATGTCTGTCCATAACTGCTGCAAAAAGTTAAATATGGCTAATGTGGTATTTTTCCCTTTTTGAAACCCGAGTTGATTTTTGTTTAGGATGTTATTTTTATTGAAGAATGAAATTATTCTCTGTAAGATTATTTTTTCAATTATTTTAGAAAAGTTTGGCAACAGTGCAATTGGTCTATAGTTGTTCATGTCTTGCTTGGACCCTTTTTTGTGTAGCGGTTTTATTAAGGCTTTCTTAAGGCTATCAGGAAATATCCCATTTACTAATGCTAAGTTAATAATATGAGCTAAAGGTCCTGCAATATGCACAACGCTAGCCTTTATTAAAGTCATGGGTATCTGATCATATCCAGTATTTTTTTTATTCTTCATGTTTTTTATAATGCTTACTATCTCTTGCTCTGTCACTGGGGTCATAAAAATGCTAGTCAGATTGGGTTGGGTAACTGGTTTATAACTATACTCGGAGTTTAAACTATTCACATTATTTAAATTTATGAAATGCTTATTAAATGTATTTGCAATATTAATTGGTTCATCTATCACAATGTTTCCACTTTGAATAGATTGCACACTCTCTTTTATGGCTATAGTACTTGTAGATGTAGTATTTTGTTTAATTATTTGCCATGTAGCCTTACTCTTGTTGGTACTCTGTTTAATAAAATTTATGTTAGCATTACGTTTTAATTGCTTAGTGACTGCTTTCATAACCTGGCAGTATTTTTTGTACTTATTCTTAATAGTCACATTTGATGATTTCAAAGACTGCATATGTAGCTGTCTTTTACGCTTACTAGCTACTACTACGCCCTTGGTTTTCCAATTAAGTTGTCTTCTGTGTGTTACCTTTATTTTCCTGATTGGTATGCAGAGATCATAAATAAGTCTGAATTTATTTATGAAGGCTTCATAGGCATGGTTGGAGTCATCTATCGAATAAACATCTGAGAACCCAATTTGTGATATATATTTTAAAAAGATCTCTATATATCTTTCGGGACTTCTACTGTAGATATACCAGTGTTGTTCTTTAAAACTCAAGTCAGTCAGAATCGGAACAGAAATAATTTGGCAGGTGTGATCAGATATACCGAGATTTAGCACATCGACCGCGTATTGCTTAGCGTTAGTAAATATGTTATCAATGCATGTTTCGGAATGCACTGTTATCCTTGTTGGTTCATTTATTTTGTGGTGTAATTTAAACAAACGGAAAGTATTTAGGAATAGCTCATTGTTTTTTGTTTTTTCAAGTATGTTAACATTGAAATCACCCAAAATGTATATGTTTTTATAGTTGATTCTGGTTCTTGTCACTAATTTTCTGAGCAGATATTCCATGTTAACCAGAAATATATCTAGGTTGCTATTTGGAGTTCTGTGCACACATAAGACTAAACAGTTTAATCCACATAACTCAACCGCACAACATTCAAAATGACACTCTATTGACATTTCAGCTATCCATTTCAGCTCACGATAGTTGTCGATTGTTTGTTTTAGATATATTGCAACACCACCTCGGTTTTTCCGCTTACGACAGAAATAGGCAACATTTTTATAGCCTTCTAATTGTAACACTTCTGCTTCGTTATTCTTCAGAAACGTCTCACTAAAGCAGCATATGTCAATAGCTTTACCATGTAAAAATAATTCAACTTGATCTAATTTTGATTTAATGCTTTGAGTGTTGAGATGCATTATAACAAGTTTGTTGCTGTTCTCTTTGATGTTTTGACCTGCGTTCTTAGTCACGAAAAAAAGCCGTTTTATTTACTTTCTCATCATTTTCTACGTCTGTATGTGTGATGTTTTCCTTCGCTCTGGTATGATATTTTGTAATATTGTTTTTGCTTTTGCTTCTAAAATAGTCTGTAATAAGTTTTTGATTTAAATTTGGTTGGCGATTCCCTATGTTGTATGTTAGATGTGATGAGTGGTCTATACGGGTTTTATAATAGCCGATACGTAATATTTCCCTCAATAACAGACCACAGACGTGTTTGCGCAAATTATTATTGTGATCAAATGGTACAAACGAGGCATGTGGGAACTGGGAGCAAACCAAGCGTAGCAGATCATTTTGTTTGTATATATTCAGATGGTTATTGGATTTTATTTCACCAACTAGAACATTTGTATTAGCGAGTGCATGTAAGTAATTGTAGACAAAACATTTGAAACTTATCGGGTTTTGGTCATTACACCCACCTAAAATCACTATATAATCTAGCTTCGTAAAGTCTCTACATATTTTATCACACGATAGCAAAACTTCTGCGATTTGAGCATTGGGTTTTATTACTGCAGTCACAATAAACTCTTCACCTAGTGATTTTTGAAGCAACATCCGAATTCCTTTGCCGCTTTGGTCGCAGAAAATCATTACTTTTCGTTGTTTGGTAGTTTGCTTAGTATCCTCTGTACTGCTGGCCTTTGTGTCTTCCACAGGAATATGAGTACTTTCTGCTGGTTCCCGGATTTTTTGATTTCCATTCTTGAACTCAGTCTCTCCTAGTTTTTCAGTCAAATTCAAAACTATCTTATTTACACTTTTCTGGCCTCCCCTATTATTTACTGGCGTAGATCTGCAACTACCTTGACTTGTCTTGTATATACTTCTACGACCATCTCTACTATTTATTGGCGTCGATTTGCAGATACGGGTTAATGTTTCCATTTTTTTTTTCGTATTCCATGATTTCTTTTTTAAGTGAACAATTTTGCCGTTATCAATTTTTCGATTTCACCTTCAGCGCATAACAGTTTTTCCTCTAGGATTGCAATTTTAAGTTTTTGTTCTTCCACCTCATCTTTTGAGCTGTATCTAACAGCTGGACAGCTTCGATCGAGTACGGTCGAGCAATTTTCATTGCTGTCGATGTCTGACGGTAGAGATTCTAACGAATTTTCTGTCGATATGTTGACGTTATACTTAACTCGATCTGTAACGTAGTTGGTAGGTGTATGGTGGTTAAGCATGGTTACCTTCGACGGAGTAGATGACGTAGACGGTGTAGACGGTGACGCCTTTGTTTTATTTGCCGATGAAGAAACAGAGTTACCTAACGTTTTCAGGCAGTTTTCGCATCTCCAATTTTTTTCTTCCTTGAAACGCATTAGGTTAAATAGACTTTCTGAGATTTTTGCACATTTTATATGAAACTGCTGTTTACATTTAATGCAAGTAAGACATAATTTGTCTTTAATGAGTTGGTGACATTTCATACAGTTAGCCATTTTTGTCAGTTGTCCGAGTAGCTCCTATGTTCAAAAATGTCCGCTTCGTTCGTGTGCAGCGGCCGCGCACTGCGGCGAGTGACGAAACAGCATGCGGATGACTCACCGCTGGTCAGTTAGCGATAAGGAGAATTTAGTCGTTACTTGAATTTTTTAAAATGTTTTTAGTTGTATCTTTTGAACCGCCGCGTATTATTCAAAACTGTTTTTTTCACTTCACGCCTTAGTTCACTGGCTACACATCAATATATCACACTGCCGTAGTAATTCAATGTTTTACGCGATTTCGTACTAATAGTGATGGGAACGGCGACAACAGGTCTACCTTGCGCTAGCGGTAACGGTCGAACTGAACGGAACGGAACGGAAGTTGCCGTTAAGGCGTTAAGTAGACAATGTCAACACTAGTTGTTGAAACCATTTCTAAAGTACATATTTAGCACTTCGAAGAATGTGTTAACAAGTTCTCTGTGGTAAAATTATAAGATTATTAATATTTCACCCTAGACTACTATGTAAAGTTGGACTAAAATTGTAAAATCGTAAGCTGGCGTTAAGTGTTTTTTTTATACTTTAACAATTTCATAATAGTTTAATTTCATAGTTCAAAAAAAAGATGAATATTTAGATTACAATTTGTCCGCATCAAATATTTCAATTATTGTTTGGTATTAAAGGTCCAGATTTATCAAAAAGTGCTTTTAATTCTCCATACCTTTTTACAATGGCGGCCGCGCGCCGATCTAAATACGCATTCCTCGCGCTCTATGGGTCAGTCGCTAACGCTCGGCGCAGTCATAACTTGATGCAAAGCGTTCGCGCTCAAATTTAAATGTCGCGTACAACTAATGAAGTAATATAATTTGTTCCCGTGGGTGAATTGGTTAGAATTCTATGTTAATAGATTACTTTTATGAAAATGAGTTTACTACGCCGACTTGACAATTTCACTGGTCAATTTTGTGGCCTAGAGAACGATTTAAAAATTCAATTGTTTATATAAAATAAAGCTATTGATGAATCTGTTATAAATTAAAACCGTCATTACATTTCATAGTTTTAAACACATTTTCGTTCCCAAAAGTCACTTGTATAATCTTTTCAGGGATTTATAATTTTTTCATTCGTTTCGTATTGCGCTGACATAATCTCTCGACAAATCTGTTAGAAAACAATACGGAATGTTAAAACTGTAAAATGCGATGCCCTAGTGCAGAAGAAATTAACTTGATTTTTTTTTTCTAAGAGATACAGAGGTCACTTACAAAAACTTTCTTATACCTAGCGCACACTCAAAATCTGTTAGAAAATGTTCATACCCATTAGTACTCAATCTACTCTAACTGACTACAAAAAATCACGCACTTGTATTTTATTGAAGTTCAGAACTGCTCCCGTATCGGGCTAACGCGCAAAAATTAAAATTACGTCTAGTATTTGACGCAAAGGCTACAGCCTATAATACTAGCCTTAATCAGTCATTATTAACGGGGCCTGACCTGTTAAAATCCCTATTCGGGGTCCTGCTTCGATTTCGCGAAGGCAAAACTGCGGTTATTGCCGACGTAAAAGAAATGTTTTTACAAGTAGGCGTGTTAGAGCAGGACAGGAATAGTTCACGTTTTTTGTGGAGGGGAGAGAGCAGGACGGGAGATCCACAAGAATATCGTATGAAACGATTGATATTCGGATCCGCTGCGAGCCCAAGCACAGCCTTATACGTCAAAAACAATAACGCGTTAGAACAAAAAAACGTTTATCCTATCGCCGCCGATATAACTATCAGAACACCCACATGGATGACATGTTGGTAGCCTTAGATCAGGACGAAAATGAGGTTAAAAAGATAGTTAACGATCTATACCAATTGAACATGCAGGCGTCTTTTGAGTTACGAGGATTCGCCTCAAACAACCCAAACGTCATAAGCGACGTACAACCACAAACGGAGGATATTACGGTAATAGGTAAATCCGATACCGAACGCACGTTAGGGCTTATATGGAACCATAGGCGAGACACGCTAGGCTTTAACGTAAATTTGAGAAACACCCAGGAGGAGGTTCTCAACGGCACTATGCCGACTAAGAGGCAAGTCACTAGTAGCGCGATGTCCGTATATGACCCAATCGGGTATGCCAGTCCCATTTCCGTGTTAGGTAAAACAGTAATGCAGGAGGTTATGGCGTACCGGTATCGGATGGGACGACCAAATAAAAGATAGCTGCAAAGCGCCATGGATGTCGTTTATAGATAACTTACAAAAGTTGCGCAATCTTGAGATTCCCCGACACGTCCCAGCACGCGACCGTAAAGGCGATATTCACATATTTTGTGACGCTAGCGAAAAGGTTTACGCTACGGCCGTGTACTTTGTGGGCAGGGACGAGACAGGGTTAATTAAATCGACTTTAATCGCATCCAAGGCCCGAGCAGCGCCGCTTAAAGTAGTGTCTATTCCAAGATTAGAGCTTCAGAGCTGTGTGTTAGGTACTCGATTAGCGGAATCAGTCGTCGCAGAATCCGATTACATAATCGAAAATAGGTATTTCTGGTCCGACTCGCGAACGGTGCTAGCGTGGATAAAAGCAGATCCGCGCACTTTTAAGAGCTTCGTAGCTCATCGATTAGCTGAAATCGAAAGCAGTACCTCGCCAGCTGACTGGCGATGGGTGCCCAGCGCGCTAAACGTAGCCGACGATGCTACAAAGGGCGCGCCCGCGAATTTCGATAACACCCACCGCTGGTTTTTCGGACCCGAATTCATTACGAAAGATAAATCGGATTGGCCGCGCGAGAAATCGTCACCTCCACCGCCCACGTCCACGGGCGAAGAACGTAATAACGCGATTACGTTATCAATCCGTACATGCGATAAATTCGATTATTTACCTCCGATAGAACGATTTTCGAGTTTTATTCGATTAGTTAGGGCTACTGCTTGCATTATAGTTGCGGCTGAAGTATTTAAAACCCGATTGCTATTGAGAAAACCCGAAATAGAGATGAATAATGGACATGTAAAGATTGCGGAATTACTCCTAATCAAGCGTAGTCAATACGTAAGTTTCGAAGAAGAAGTAAAATTGACGAGAAACGGTAATCCACTGCCGCGACGATCGCCTATCCATAAGATAGCTGTAAAAATGAACAAGGCAGACGTCATGGTACTCGACTCGAGAGTAGACCGAGGCAAAGTGGATATCCCAATTTTACACGCTAAAGAAAGCTTCACGAAACTGCTCATACAACATTACCATGAAAAGTACAATCACGGCAACCACATGACCGTGATGAACGAGATTAAACAGCGGTATTTTATAGTCGGTCTACGAGGGACTATGAGATATATATGCAATAAATGTCAATGGTGTCGGACCTATAAAGGAGCCACTCTCAAGGTCCCTGTAGGCGACCTACCTGTAGAAAGACTACTCGCATATCAGCCTCCGTTTACCGCTACCGCCATAGACTTGTTCGGGCCGATGCAGATTACTATCGGGCGTAGAAGAGAGAAAAGATGGGGCGTGCTCTTTACTTGCCTTACGACCAGAGCCGTCCATCTCGAGTTAGCCGCATCACTCTCGGCAAGCTCCACTTTACTAGCCCTCAGACGCATGATAGCACGTCGCGGAGCCCTAACAATCATCTACTCGGACAACGGAACCAAATTTTAAGGGCTCGGAACGAGAGATAAAAAAAGCGAAGAAAACGCTACCCGAATCCATACAAAATCACCCCGCCATCCGAGAAATTACGTGGAAAAAAATACCGCCCGGTAATCCCGCCGCGGGAGGGTCGTGGGAAAGAATGGTAGGCGCCATAAAAGCCGCTCTGAAAATCACACTCAGAGAGAAGGCCCCACACGAACAGGTCCTACACACGCTCATATTAGAGGCCGAAAACATAGTCAATAGACATGTTGACTAATTTTTTTTGAGGATGTCAATCGATTCTATTTTTTATTGTGATCAAATGTCTATATGGGACTGACTACACATAAACTACTCTAAAAGTCAGAAATTACCGTCAAAGTTCAACATTTCTACGTAGCGCTAAAAACGCTCCATACAAAACGCGTCAGGCTAGTGACGTCACAGGCCGGTATAGGTACCAATAATTGTATGGAAAAATTAAGAAATTTGGCATTTTCACCGTGAAAAAGTGCGTTTAAGTTCATAGTTGTCATACAATTATTGTTTCGTAAAATTATGAGGATTCTGAAAACATTTTCAAAATTAATTTTGGATTAAAAAAAAAAATCATAAAATTTGCGTACCTTTGAAGTCACATATTTCCAAAAAAGATATATGTTTCTGGATTTTTTTTCTTTGTTTCGTGATATATTTAGCTAATTTTATTCATATAACTACAGTACGCTGTAGAATTCAACATCAGTCAAATAGCCTATTCGCGCCCTCTCACCCCAATCAATACCGATATGAGCGAACCTTCCCTCACCCCGAACCATTTTTTATTGCTGAGATCCAACGCTAGTAGCCCATGGGGCACCTTCAAGGACGATACGTCCCTAAAGTCATGGAAGACCGCCCAAGCTCTAGCCGACATATTCTGGAAGAAATGGATCGCCGAGTATCGACCGCTGCTATGTCCGCGAGCCAGTACTTACAGCAAATTTAAGAATCCTGCTATAGGAGACGTCGTGATAGTAGCTGACATACTATGCCGAGAGGGACGTGGCCAAGAGGCATTATAGCAAAAACCTTTCCCGGCCCTGGGGCCTTACCACAATCTTATTAAAAGCTATCCAAATGCAGAGCAGTTCAGATTAGGAACCTAAACTGAATTGCTCAATTTGGTACCATAACAAATTTAAAGCAGAGCTGATTCTCGATCGAATAAAGTGAATGAAAGACCGATATTTGTCTCTGGTCCGCAAGTGAGACGCTACGGCGCGAAAGGGATGCCGCTATGTGAGTTTCGTATATGTTTATCTCTTTCTGGCTTCTATCCGTTCGGTAACTAAAATATTATAAATTAATTTCGCAGCACAATTTGTTTAAAACTAATTGGTAATTTTGAAAAGAAAAGACATATATTTCATAGCGGACTTATGTTCTTTTTAGGGTTCCGTAGTCAACTAGGAACCCTTATAGTTTCGCCATGTCCGTCTGTCCGTCTGTCCGTCTGTCCGTCTGTCCGTCCGTCCGCGGCTTAGCTCCGTGATCATTAGTACTAGAAAGCTGAAATTTGGTATGAGTATGTGTATGTATCACGCCGACAAAACGGTAAAATAAAAACTAAAAAAAAAATTTTTTTTCGGGTACCTCTCGAACACCTAAAGTGGGGGTGATTTTTTTTTTTCGTTTCAACCCTAGTGTGTGGGGTGTCGTTGAATAGGTCTCTTGAAAATAATAGGGGTTTTCAAACATTACTTTTTGATAAAGTCAGTAGTTTTGTAAATATTCGCTCCGAAAATAAAAAAAATTGTGTCCCCCCCCCTCTAACTTTTGAACCACAAGTCAAAAAAATATGGAAAAATTCATGTTAATGCGGCCTTATAAGTACTTTCAATGAAAACTATATTGAACAAAATCGGTCAAGCCGTTTTTGAGTTATCGCCAAATTTCATATTTTTTCTTTAAAAGGTCGTAAGTTGACTTCCAGAAGGTAATAAGTGATTACAGTTTCTAGGGCGTTTACGACCTTTTTATAGAGCTTAAAATCTGTCTTAACTTAAACCTCGGGCTTAAAACAGCAGTTTATTGTGAAGGATGAGCAACTACGGAACCCTACACTGAGCGTGGCCCGACATGCTCTTGGCCGGTTTTTTTTAATTTAATGTCAATATTTGCCATACCAAATGCTTTATTGAATGAAATAAAGTTTAAAATGTCTGTATTTCAAAAGAATTGTAATTGAGACTCGGAACGTTCCGCCTGTGATAATGTCATTTTTCTTATCAATCATTGACATGTAAAGTTAAATTTCAAATGAATTTTACGTGGTATGCCAGTCTTTGAATTCAGTTTAATCCTCCGCGGATTTAGTGTATTCGTTCAGGGGAAAGAAATTGTGACCAGGAAATGGGGTGAAGTGATTTTATCACCCATATAATATCAAGTGTGTCAATGACAATGTTAAAAGCTCCGTTTTTATCGCCAGCTGTCTCCCGCCGAGATAGAGACCTTTGAAATCGGGCTTATATTTTGGACCTCATGATATCAATATTATCCAGCTGCAGTCCCGGCACTACGTGTACTTCAGCTCATTTGTGGTGTGCGTGCCGCGGCCGCTGCAGGACACCATCGCAAGTGCAGACTTCTGGCGGAAGGGTGTTGTGTTTCGGCAGTTCCGCGGTAATTTGCCGAATTATACACCAGATCAGACGACGCAAAGGACCCACGCGGTTGTGTCGCCTAAATTAACTAGTTTTAAGTCTTGTTTATATGTATTTTTGTAGTTCAGTGCCTTATTGGTTTTATTACTGTAATGTTGTGTAACTTTTTTGAATAATAAATAAATTATCAACTTAAAGATATGTTCAATTATAGTTGTCTATTTTAGGTTCAGTGCAAATGTTTGTAACTCCAGTTCTTTGTTTTACAAAATAGTTTACTTGTTTTTATAATTCAATCTATAAAAAATCATATTGTGGTTTAAGAACTTAAATAGTAACCAAATAAAGAAGCATGATGTAAAGCACCCTCGAGCGGCTCATCTAGTTACTACAGTCTGCAATGCTACGGAAAAAAAACGTATCTTACTATGAAATCCATACAAAGCTACGAGCTCTTTACCGTAGTATTGCAGTAGTCATATTTGGAACCGAAAAACACGAAGTTAGCTATCTACTTATTACCAGTAATGCACTCTTATCTATTCGAGATTGTATCATAATAACTCAAAAGAAATTAACTCGTCAGACATCTGAAAAACCTGTCAAACACTTCGCTACCCTAGCTCCAGGTAGACCTGACGAATTTTTCGTTATGATTTGTGTTTCGTTTTGGTTTTTACACCTTAGCAACCTCTAAGTCAATACGTTAATATTCAGGCCTTACTTTTAAATTCGTAGTCCGTGAAAGCACAATATTTTTATTATGTAATCTATACATATAAACAGAAAAGTCCTGAGTGACTGACTGACTGACTCATCAACGTAAAACCAAAACTAGGTATTGAACCTAGGAACTTCAAATTTGTATAATAGATCAAGTATACAATGGAGGCAAGGAATAAGAAGGGATATTTCAAAATTCATCCCCTAAGGTGGTCCAATTGGGGTTGAAAGTTTTTATGGAAATCGTGTAATTTTTGAGTAGGTAAGAGATTTTTGAGTTAGAACTTTGTTTAGAGATTCTCCATCAATGTGAAAGTATATGTGAGGAAATATTTTCGTGTATGAACTCTACTCTGCATTTATTTTTGGAAATTAATCTTCTAAAAGGGTTAAATTTAAGGCGATTAGATGGTAAAACTTTGTATGAAAAACGATAGATCCTCTACATTAGAGCATTATTGTCTCAGTTAGTAATATAATTGTAATTACCTGAGAATACTGATTTAAACGGTATCCGGAATTCCTACCCCTAAGAGGATTAAACGGAAAGGTCGGAAAGCCCAGGTTTGTATGAGAAATGTATTGTTTTTTGAGTAAGACCTGAGTAACAACGCAAATTTCAACGTCTTTAAAAATAGGAAATCTCGTGTTATAAGTTTTTTAACTTTCCATGAGGTACGACGAACTATTACGAACAAGTGTTAGGTATCTTGCGATCACAACGCACCTAGATTAGTCTCGATAAATTAGAGTCGCCATTAGATACTACGATTGTCAATAAAGTAGGACGATTCAAAGTTTTATTTACGTAATACGACGAAGAGAGAAAAATTAAGAACATTTTGATGGGAATAAGGTATGAGTATAGGTTTTAAGAAACAATAAAACGGTAGGAAGTTACACAGACACGTTTCCAGACCTGTGCGAGACAAGCCGCGGGCAAAAGCTAGGAACTAATAAATATTCTACACAAAACTATCCAGAACAATACATTCAATGAGGAACTTTTTATGAGTCGCAAAACTTGACACTCGTGCGATTCAGTTTCGTCTCAAGTGACACATCGTGGTACGAAAAGTACTGGAAATGAGAGAATGAAATTGTTGAGACGCTCTTACTGAACTGCATCTGAACTGAGTCGTAAATACAATGTCATGGTATGAAATAGCGATACAGTTCAGTTTAGGGCCTAAAGTGAGTCGCGTTAAGAGATCGTGGTAAGGCTCCTGATGGCCATGTAAGGGTGGCCGACGTCCAGACTAACTCAGGCATAATCCGACAACCTACAAATCGACTTATCTACATTTGCTCCACTTAAAATGTGTGCTTCGCACGAAGGGGGGACTGTCGCATGTAGGTTAGGATTTTTATGTAATAATTATAAGTTAGCTCAATCACATAGTATTAAGTAATCAGCTTAGATAGTAAGAAATCATTATATACAAAGTCGTATTTCTTTTCTTTATTTTTACTTAATATATAAGGTTAATTGCTCTCATTATTGTGTATAGGATAAGATATGAAGCTTTGGTTAATCAATATGTAAAACCACCATAAATAAATATATAACGAAACATATAGAAAGCTTCATAAAGTAGGTTGATGATATTGTAAACATTAAATTATCCAATAAGAATCTTATACGAAAACTTGTCAATCAAAATATGTTTAACCATTGTATATTATGTAACATAATCGTGTATTTACTGAAATAAAGGGATAATGTTGTTCAGATTACATTGACACACACCACCATTTACACACGAGAACGGCGACACGCCCACTCGTTAATCTGGCCAAAATAAGCGTAATCAGACGACCATTACAAATATGGCCGCCCGATTAACTTGATTCCATTCTACTTGCGGCCTCCGATCAAACAACACTTCACAGCAGCATTATGTAAAACTTACGTCACAGTGTTATTATTGGGACTTCCCTATACTACAGAAGATTCCCTTAAACAGTCCTCTGCGTCCCACAGATAGTATTATATTGTTTATGGTAATGTCGACGGTTGCTTTACTGATATCATTATTCGTAGCTGCAGTGAGGCATGATAGAAATGTCGGCACGTCCGGGCCAGATTCTCGGGTTTCATTGCAGCAAGTTATGGAGGCACTCTGTTGTTGAAGCTTGCTTCTGCATACCTTTGCAAAATGTCCTTTTTTTCCACACGTCAAACAAGTAGCGTTGAAAGCAGGGCAGACTCGACGTAGGGGTCTTTTTGATCCACAGATATAGCAGGCTTCGTACTGCGAAACTGGCTTAGACGCAGCGGTAGCGTTCACGAATGTGCTAACCGATGGCTGTTGATAGTGTTCATTGTTAATCTGCGCCATTTCAAGCGAACGAGCTTGCCTGTAAGCCTCTAAGCTAAGATAGGTGTTTTCTAGGAGTCTTTGTCGAATAGCGGCTGACGACAGGCCTGCTATGAAAGCGTCTCTTATATATTCACTTTCGTTAGTTTCTGCAGATACGGATTTGAATGCACAGTCCTTGGCCAGTAGTTTAAGTTCTTGCACGTACTTATCAATGGTCTCACCTGGTTGTTGTTGCCTTTTGATTAGCTTATAGCGCCAATAAATTTCGTTAGCTGGTTTAACAAAGAGCGTTTCCAGTTTTGTAACAGCATCCGTATACTTTTTCTCGTCGCGTATGTAGCTGTATACACCTGACGATAGGTGGTATACTAGTAGTTCGTATTTCAATTCTTCAGCGCATGGTTTCTTGTCGGCCGTCTGCATCGACGACAAAAAGCTTTCAAATGTTTTTCGTCAATGAATCCACGCAGCGGCATTGTCCACGCTCGACGCTGGATCAGCGTCGAATCGCTCGGGGCGTAAATATTTTTCCATTATTGTTTTAATTAAATAAATTGAGATAAAGAATCATTACCCGATTTATTAGGCTTTATTTAATTAAAACTTTGACATGTATATGACAGTCTAATATCGTCGTTTATGGCATTCACTTCACCACCATAGAGTATATTGAATGTTCACCACACTGTACATTAGTGGTCCCCTTGACAACGCACCACGGCACTCAACTGGTCAACAATAATAATTTGAAAAGAAAAGAAACCCAAGAGCGAGTACAATACAGCGGAATAACGTTGTTGACATGGAGATCAGCAATAATTTGTTAGAAGATGAAGCAACGACGACGAAACGCAGACACGATGAAGATAACCCTGGGCCTGATTGGAAGAAAGCTCGATATATAAACACGATATCTAATATACCACATTTTGAGGTGGAACATATTCAGAATCAGGTGCAACCTACAACATCAGGACATTCCTCATCACTGTCGGCGAGTTCCTCAAATAATTTATTCCTGGAGAGCAAAATTCATTTGGTAAATCAGCCAAATCAGAATAATCATCTGATACACAACGTTTTTCAGCCTGTGCACATTCAGGAACCTAAAATACCTCAGGTTAAAGTAGAACATGTTCAGAATAACATGCAACCTACTACTTCGAAACATAATTACTGTGTAGAAGTATACCGCAAATTACGTTCATGGTTGATTGCTACAACTCCACACTCATCTCTATATGATATGCAAAATGAAGATGTGATGGTGGTTCCAAATGTTGATGATACTTATGAGAAATTGACAGCAATTTTCCCGAATGCGGATCCACATTACTTAAGAAGCGCTGCAGAGAAATTCACAAACAAAAATGAAATGACTACATTTATCGATGCAAAGTTACAAAACAATGATTACCCAACACGTGAGCAATATTTAGCCAAAATTAAGGTGACTGAGGAGCAGCAGCGTTACACAAAGGATTTCAATGTCGAGCAGTTCCTTACTTTGTTTCCGGATCCCGTCAAGCACTTTGAAGATAGTGAAAGGAAATGTACATATAAATTGATTGCTGCCGAGTTCTTAAAAAATGTTTTCAATAGAGTGAGAGTCAATACTATAAATAACATGTATAGGCAGTGCAAATATAACATGAGTATTACATTTAAAAATCTGCAAAATAGTACAGATTTTATAATTAATTCACGTAGGGCTCGTGAGATTCCAACAGAGGACATTCAGCTGTTGCAGGAGATGGCATTTGTGCGGCACCGCGAGAAGATTCTCCAGCACATTCAAACAATGAAGCAGAAAGAAGATGATGAATTTAATTTGCTCAAGACTCTAGGAGGCCTATACACATGCCAGTGCTGTTTTGATGAGGAGTGCATGCCTTCCAAGTGTTCATCTTGTGACAACGGTCACATATTTTGCAACTCTTGCATAATCAATGGCACAGATTCTAAGCTTGGAGATGGCGAAACGCATGTGCCATGCTTTATGGACTGTGGAAGTGAATTTAGTATTGCCACATTTCAGAAAGTTCTTCCGCCAGTAAAACTCTGCATATTTTTGAAGAAAAGACAGGCTGCAGAAGTTGCAGCAGCAGGGCTGGAGGGCCTGGTGTTCTGTCCGTTCTGTGACTTTGCATCTATTCCACCTGAGGGAGACAAGGTTTTCAAGTGCTTTAACCCTGAATGCATGAAAGAATCTTGTATAAAATGCAAAAAGCCAAACCATGTGCCATATCTTTGTGGAGAACGGTCAGAGATGGCGCGTCAATACATTGAGGAGAAGATGACAGAGGCCCTGACTCGTACATGTTACAAGTGTAAGAAGACTTTCTTTAAAGAGGAAGGTTGCAATAAGATGACTTGCACATGCGGAGCACAGATGTGTTACATCTGTAGTCAGCCGGTAGACCATGTTGAGGGCTACAAACATTTCCGAGGGCAAGGTTCAAATGAGGTCAGAAAATGTCCTTTGTGGACCGATAATCAGGTACTTAATGTGGAGACTGTGAGGAGAGTTGAAGAAGAAGCAAGGAGAGAAATCCTGAGACAGGATCCAACTATGAATATCAATACCACTGTGCTGGCACCCACTGTCCAACCATCAAGGCCTGGACCTCATGTTGGAATATCAGACGCTCGTAAACTTGCTAATATATTGGCGGCTAGAGTGTTGAGCAACAATAATTTTGAGTTAAAGTAATTCATAATTAATCACTATAATTTGAAGAAATGCTCACAAGAAATACAATAACAATGTTAAAATAACAATTATTGGTTCCCTTCGATGAGATCAAAATTTATCAGCTGACTATATTTGGCGACAGCCTGCTCTTGCAAATATTGCTTTTATAAATATTTGTTTTTGTGCTTAATTATGAAAAAAAGTTGAGTTGTCAAATTCAGGCCACCCGAGAATCAGTTCCAATATTTTGTAAAAGCTTTACCATTGTTTGATGTAACAATTTATGTTTTCGTTGTTTTATTTTTGTCTAATATAGTTTTTAATTGTGTTTATCAATTATTGCGCAATGCGCGTCACCATAATACTGTGACACATATTCACAGGAATTTGGGTTGTTGTTCTATATTGTTATGATCATTATAGTTCACAAGTTTGTAGTCTCATTTTTACTGTTTTATTTGCGTAAATTTATTACAAAATGTTAAAATTACTGCGTATTAAAGTTTGCGTATTGTTGTGTATAAATGTTATTTTACTTATTTTTATACAGAAATGATAGAATGCTACTTAACTAGAATAGTGTTAAAACTCTACAAGATATCTGTATTCTAAACCACTGTTAGTTATCATTCTCAAAATATCAGATCAGAGAATAGTGAGGTAATATTATTACACCGTCTAAGACAGGCTTTGGATCGGTCTTTGTATCGTCCAACTTTTTGGTCTCCTTTATTAATAAGATTATACAACGTGCTTTTTTTCAATTGCTTTAACTTCGACATATAGTGCTTGGAACATTAACGTAAACTCATCCCTTAAACCGTTTAATGATAATGATATTCGAAAAAAAAATTTTTTTTGGTATCCCATACAAAGTAATTAAATATATAATTGGTGGCTATTGTAAAAGGTCCTTTTGAGTTAGGCAATAGTTAGAGTCAACTTGTTGTCATTTTAACGTCACTGATAAAACTTCATCGATGACAGAATTGAGAGCTCGCACCTAGGTGGAATGCGTGTGGATGGTCTTGGGTTCAAACCCCGGCAAAGAACTTTCTTTTTGTATTTATTTTAGTTCATTGGCAGTGAAAGTTTAATTTTTGTGCTTATTTTTTATTTTAGAACAATATTTGCGATGTGTTTAATCCATTTTTTTTAATTCAATTTATTTCAATTCTTTCGGGTTATGTTATGGTATAGTCACAAATAAAACTAATTAAAGTTTAAGTATAAACATTTATTTAGATGAACAATATTGGCCTAATCAAATAAAATGATCTCCTCATCAGTATTTAACACTCAATATTTACATTAAACAAAAATAATAATTTACTACAACTTGTTTTCAAAGTGCCCGCCATTATTTTATAAACAAATATTCAACCGAAATCGTATCTCGCGATTTAGTTTGACAGGAGTGGCACGCATGGCATCGGCTTCTTCTTGAATTCGTTGCAGTAGGTCTTCCCTCGAAGCCACAGGTTTGGAGTAGACTTTTCTTTTAAAGTACCCCAGACATTAAAGTCTAAGGGTGTTCGGTCCGGAGATCTGCATGGCGGGCAGCAAAGTGCACAATCCAAATACTGTCTAAAACGGCCAGAAAAATGTGCGGGTGCTCCGTCATGCTGGATCCAGTGTGTCCGCAGTGTTTCCAATGGAATATCATCGAAATAATCCAAATTATGCAAGTTCTTATTGGGATATCGACGTCAGTACTCCCTTGCTGCTTCCGCTGCATTTCCATTGCAGGAAACCGTAAACAAAGTGCATATTGGCTTCTTCTTCGGAATCTTCGGCCGTATAATTTATCCGTGGCATCACAAAGCAAGTGAACACAATTATTTCATTAAAAAATGAGTAAAAATTTTTTTTAAGTTAAACGGTTTTAGGTACCAGACATCACACCACTCTCCTCATCAATCCAGGGCATTTATCAGACAAAAAATAAAATCGTTGGGCGCGTGTAGCCTGCATATGATATTATGATACTTATAGCGGTTGACTTGATAGAAATTTCACACGCCCAACGATTTTATTTTTTGTCTGATAAATGCCCTGGATTGATGAGGAGAGTGGTGTGATGTCTGGTACCTAGGACCTACCGAATTATTTTTTAACCTTTTAATACATTTTCAATAAAACCGTTTAACTTAAAAAAATTTTTTACTCATTTTTTATTTTTAAGTTTTTAGTTTTTAATTTTGTTACATATTTCTCTTTCTTTTTAATTCATTCAGTGCCTCATTATTACAAGGTTTTTTTTATAGCCCGGTAAATTTTGCAACTTTAATAAATGGTATGATTCTGCACAGTAAACGTTGCTCCGCCTGAGTCAGCGATTCAACCACGTCTGGTATAGAACCTGAATCCAGATTATTCCAGAAAGCCTGTGATGGTGCGATTGTAACTATTACTGGTGACATGTGTTTGACAGCGGAGACATAACGAACCGAAAACGAAAAAGTAACGTTGTTTTTGAAGAGAATTATACAGGTAGATACCTATCTTAATGCGCCAGTATTTTAACGTCCTGTATGGACTTGATTAGGATTGGTGCAAATTTCACAAACGTGAATGAACAATGTATAAATAGCATTTTCGATTGCAGATGATTTCCAGTTCTGCATTGCAGGGTACGCTCACGTTGGTTATTTAACCTGACTTTGCGTTGCTCAGGTGTTTCGGACGATACCAGTTCTCTTTGTCTCTCACGTTGCCCTGTTATCCTGGGGTCATTGCGCAGGTGTTTCGGACGCTAACCGTTTTCTTCGTTTTTTGTAGTCGACTATGAGTTCCAATTTGACTCTCTTTTGCACGCTTTGCTCTATATTTTTCTTTCGCTTTATTAAGCCTTCTTTTTCGTTGAGTTACTGTTTCTGTTTTATTTTTGTTTGTCTGTGTTTTATTGTTATTTACCATTTCGTTCTCATGAGTAATGGACATTAAAACGGTCAATCCCCGGTCCCCCTAGAGGTCCAATAGAGGGGCAAGGCTATTAGACAACAAGATGTGCCCAAGTCTTGAGGGGAAAACGCTTATGACATATATCTACTTTTTATTCACCTTAATGCTACACAGTTCTTGGCACGATTTAACATTTTACCTTAACTTGGGTGGTGTACAGCGAACGTTTCATTTTTAGCCACCCTAACACAGGGCTCGACAGTCGACACGATACAAAATCTTGACTTCGTGGAACCAAGATCCATGCTTGAATCCCGATTCTAAGTTGACGAAGTCCTTTGTATTGATAAGTTGGGTTCCCCTCCGTTAGCCCGAAAAACTTTCATCCTAATTTCATTGGCCCTAATTTGGTAACACACTAAAATCACTAACACGAATTTTCATTCATCCTAATTAATGAATAGTCCTAATTTCAGGATTCCGAATTTTCATAATACCTAATTACTTCATACCGAATTCTCACTAGCCCTAATTTGCACTTAGCCGATTTTCTTAGACTACTAATATTATAATACCTAATAATGCTAAAACCTAAATTTTATTAAACCTATTTATCTATAAACCTAAGGCGAGGGCTGCTCTCCCTCCGCGCCTCCGGTTTTGGAATAACACTAGGGTAGGACAGGCAAGACCACGTGGAGTCGGAATTGCCATAGACTCAGGATGTACATGTACATGGGAGTCTTTTGACGCTCCGCTCGATTAGCTCGCTCCGCTATACATTGTCACAATATATATATATACTCTTGACATTTAGTGTCAGTAATGATTAGGTCTGATAATCATTAGGTGTGGTAATTATTAGGTTATTTCATATTAGTATTGTAGACAATTAGTACAAATCATTATTAGAGTATTGGATTATTAGGTCTAACAACTAATTAGGGTATAAAAATTAGGTGAAATGACATTAGGGCTAATGAAAATTAGAGCTAACGTTGATAGGTGTAGTAATATTAGCACTTGCGTTATTAGGTCAAGTAGGGGAGTACCGATAAGTTGTCTAAATTTCATCATTCATATTACTGTTAAGTATTGACTGCTCTAAAGTCTACGATCCACTATGCAGCGTTCGACTTGCCCTTTCATTTGATATCCATCACCCATATTTAAACAATTATTAAATCGCCATCGTCATCGCCGGCCATCTCAGATTTTAAATTTGTCAAAGCAAGGTATTACAGATTACAGTACATATTCTATTACTCAAGTCCTTCCATTTGATACCCATATTGAAGGGGTAGTGATAAAAAATCACCTGCCATCTTGTTGGCGGCCATATTGGATTTTCATTTATTTTACATAGTGTAAACTATTCTACTAGACAAGACCTTTTATTTGATACCCATATTGAAGGGGTTATGAAAAGAAAAATGAACCTGTAATTTTATTGGCGGCCATTTTGGATTTACATTTTATTTTCACAAAGAATTCTATTCTACTGATCAAGTTATTTCATTTGATACCCATATTGAGGAAGTAGTGATAAAATCTGTAATCCGCCATTTTGTAGCGGCGGCCATCTTGGATTTACAATGATGCCGAATGTATTAAATTATATTGTCACCATAACTCAACATGCGTACCAAATTTCAGATCAGTACGTCAACAGGAAGGTGGTAAAGATTTAATTACTAGATTTGACCCAAATAAACAAACAGGGCAAGCTAAATAAAACCGTTTAAAAATTAAGTACATAACAACAATAATAAATTAGTATTGTCAATTTGACGTGACACATGCGAGTCAAGTGAGAGAAAAATCAAAAAGAACATATTTATTTAGACCTTGTCGTATTAAAATACTTAAACGGGTTTACTCACGTCGTAGAAGTCGAATAAAGCTCGACATGTTTCGAATCGGTACGCGATTCATCATCAGGAGAGACGATCAGTCGCGGCGGCGGCCAATCGAACACTGCGGGCATGCGCCCTGTCCGCGCGGCTGCTCGACGCGGGTGTCACCGGCGGAGGCGCAAAACTACCCTCATCATCACGCACAATGCCAATTGTCGGGTTGCACACAACACTCACTACGTCGTTTGCTAAGGTCTCGTCCACACTAACCACCGATGTAGTATCCAAAACCGTCCTCCAACTAGGGGACACTGACCATCCACAATCTCGGTTAAAATCCGGATGACGACTAATTTCGATAGCCTCCCGTACTTTCCGCGGAATGGAAAACTTTTCTCTCGCCAGCACAGTTACCTTATCGAACCGAATATAGTGAGACGTATCCGAATTCAGTGAATGTTCCGTCACTGCAGAACCCCGGGTATCCTGATTTTTCATACTACGTATGTGTTCAGTCACTCTTGTGGAAATGTTCCGGCCAGTCTCTCCTATATAGTTCTTCCCACAGGAGCACGGAATCATATATACGCCAGGATTACTTAAGGGTTCCTTATCTTTGGGGGAACGCACCAACTGTCTGAGCTGTATATGCTTGATTTCGTTCGTCATATTGGCGGTGACGGGTGCTATTGGCGAACCCATGGCCACTCCATCAACTTGGAGATAATAATCGCCATGCCGCATCGGCTCGTCCCCGCCCAACTGCAGTAGAGAGGCTACCTTTATACTTGCCTTATCTTATCCTTAAGGGCGTGACGGATAAAATCGGATACTTGTTACGCCGTAGATATTGCATCAAGACGATTTTCCGCCCTCATATACAGCTCAGACAGTTGGTGCGTTCCCCCAAAGATAAGGAACCCTTAAGTAATCCTGGCGTATATATGATTCCGTGCTCCTGTGGGAAGAACTATATAGGAGAGACTGGCCGGAACATTTCCACAAGAGTGACTGAACACATACGTAGTATGAAAAATCAGGATACCCGGGGTTCTGCAGTGACGGAACATTCACTGAATTCGGA
The DNA here is from genome assembly GCA_905147355.2 of Apotomis turbidana. Taxonomy (NCBI): domain Eukaryota; kingdom Metazoa; phylum Arthropoda; class Insecta; order Lepidoptera; family Tortricidae; genus Apotomis; species Apotomis turbidana. The sequence continues at coordinate 15,300,796 of LR990295.1, read as the reverse complement.
TACGTCTCACTATATTCGGTTCGATAAGGTAACTGTGCTGGCGAGAGAAAAGTTTTCCATTCCGCGGAAAGTACGGGAGGCTATCGAAATTAGTCGTCATCCGAATTTTAACCGAGATTGTGGATGGTCAGTGCCCCCTAGTTGGAGGACGGTTTTGGATACTACATCGGTGGTTAGTGTGGACGAGACCTTAGCAAACGACGTAGTGAGTGTTGTGTGCAACCCGACAATTGGCATTGTGCGTGATGATGAGGGTAGTTTTGCGCCTCCGCCGGTGACACCCGCGTCGAGCAGCCGCGCGGACAGGGCGCATGCCCGCAGTGTTCGATTGGCCGCCGCCGCGACTGATCGTCTCTCCTGATGATGAATCGCGTACCGATTCGAAACATGTCGAGCGTTATTCGACTTCTACGACGTGAGTAAACCCGTTTAAGTATTTTAATATGACCTTGTCGTACATAAGGAACACTGAGTGAAAACTCTTTACATACGAACCAGCAGAGAATAGTCTTTGGTTATAAGAAGATTTTACACTGGATAAACTGAGATTAGTGATTAAATTTGGATATTAAATAATTTGAAAACGGTGCGAGTTAGGAGCTTAGTTTCTTTGAGAAATTGGCTCAATAAGACGTAAAGAATGAACCCTTAAAGTTAAAGCAATTGAATAAAAACAGGGTGTAGTAATAAGTTAAGTTTTAAGGTCTTTACCATTTGCATACCATGAAACCATAAAAGGTACCATAAAAGTTATCCTTTTATTGATTAAAATTATTTTTAGAAATACTGACGTTAGGTTTATTCAGGAAATACTCAGTGTTTTTACGTGTTCAATGTTGTTATGTGTTTATGATATTTGATTCATACATTCCTACCTAATCTTAAGACTGTTTCTGTTAAACGAAGGTTAGAAATAGATGGCACAAGTTACCTAATTGCAAAAATAATAATAATCTTGTAATGAAAATTAACGAGGTGTGTGTACCTACTAAAAATTGTTAGATTTCATGTTCTCATGCTATTAAGTCATACTTTCTAGTTAGCTTTAATGTTAATGTTTAGTTCAGTCAGTATCAACTATTCAGTGCCATCTAAAGTGATGTGAATTCATACCTATATCGTCACACAACCTTATTTCGCCATTATAATGTGATACTATTATTAAATAGCTATCTGTATATATATAATGACTTCCATAAACACCAAGTACCTACTAGAAGTATAAGGATTAAGGACTGTATCACTTTCACTAATGTTCACAAATGTTTGACCAAAAAACGTTTGAACAAATGATCACTTGACCAAACAACGTTTTACCAAATATTCATTAGGCAAACGAGACATTTGACAAAAGTATCATTTTACAAAAAGTCACTTTACAAATGATCATTTTACAAACACTATACTTGACAAAATATCATTTAACCAAATGTTATTTCATAAAAAGTACTTCTTTTTAACAATACAAATGTATCTTTATCTTATCTTTATCTTATCTTCATCTTCATCTTCTTCTTTTTTTGGTTCTGGCGCTTCGCCGACCGCTGCCGCGGTACGCTCGCTTCGCTCGCTCGGCTCGCGCGCTGTTGTGGTCGCAGTTCTAACATAACCTAGCTCATTAATGTATCTATCCATTTGTCAAATGATTATTTGTAATATGACTTTTTGTAAAGTTATTATTTGGTGAAGTGAATCATTTGTAAAATTACTTTTTGTAAAGTGATCATTTGGCGAAACGTTTTTTTGGTGAAACGTTGTTTGGTCAAGTGGTCATTTGTCAAACGTTTTTTGGTCAAACGATAGGACATCCTGTATAAGAGCTTATGTAGCTTTTGTGCTACTTGGGTGGCTATGTAACGTAATGACGGCACTATCGTTTCGTTCACCGATAAATTATAAGAGTGACCAATGTCAGAAGTTTCTTACTTTCTTAGGGTACGTTTTCACTTATTCTGAACAGTACCATTACCACGAGTTAACGTGACCGTACTCGCTAGCGACAGCGTAAATGATTTCTATGGAGAATAGTACCTCCAGCGCCCCTAGCGGGCACTTTGTAGAACTACTATTCTCTTTACAAATCCTTTACGCAGTCGCTAGCGAGTACTGTCGCTGTAAACTCAAGGTAAGGGTACAGTTCTGAGCGAACGAATGTTTATTCAGAACACTAAGTAAAAAGCCCATGGCTCGCTCGCTAAGTGAAAACTCACCCTAACATAAATGTTTGAAATTGGTTCTTATGACAGAAATTTAAATACAACTGTAGGTACCTACATGAGTGCTTTACTCTTGTCTTGGACAAGTTTAGTAGTGAGGTTTGCTTATATAAATAGGTAAGTAGGTACATAAATATGCGTTTATATTACCAAAACTAGTTCTATATTTTGGGTTAGCTGTAATAATTCTTGATTAGTCATATTTTTACGAGAAATACCTAGTTAGTTAAGTACTAGGGAATATTTTGTGATTATTTCTGCCAATGAAAGTGCCTTAAAAGATTTTTATAAATAAACGATACAAGCAAAATTGTGTTGTTTATTTTTGCGTAATTCATAAAGAAACGTCTATATCTGCTGTGCAGTGTAGTCGTAGCTCTGCCAATGGAACTGTTTTCGTCCTACTTGGGACCACAGTGGTCCTACTGCGTAGTCCCACCGACTGGTGATGGTACCATTGGGCAGTTTTAGTTCGTAGTTCTATAAGTAGGACAAAGACGGTTAGACCATTGGTAGGAGTTAGTCCCGTGGTACCACCAGTTAAACATAGCGGTTACAGTTGAACGTTAATGCTACGTGACGCGGCGTGACGATTTTCTGCTACGAGCACTGCGATTGACCGATTGATCAACTCACGGTCGGTTTCTCTTCCCTGCGCATTAATGGAACGGGCCCTTGAGTGAAGTGAAATAAGACAAGACGAGAAAACATAAATTATTTAATAGTATTCACTCACAATTTCATAACAAATTATGGTTCGAAGTCTCTAGGCACGATAAATCTTTTCTTGCACGGCTTATGCGGTTTCACGTAGTTGACCTGATCAACAACAGTATAGGTGGGTGTACCCTGGGCTATGTGGCAGTAGTCGCTGCAGTACATGAAGGGGGCGAGGTTGGTCTGGTATGGGTTGGGCGGGAACGGTGGCAGGTCGAAGGTCTCCCCGTGGCTCCAGGTCGCAAGGTCGGAGACGGCGAAGGGGATTTGGTACTTCTTCTTGGTCTCAGATTGGAAGATCCTGAAGGTTAATTTCAGTTGTAAAGTACACGTAAAGTGTTCAGATAATATACCTACAGCTACACATACCTACAAATTAATGCGTTAGACACACAACAACGGATATGTTTATCGTACAGGATTCAGATGGATTACCTACTTTAAAGTTCAAAGTTTGTAACGTAGCGCCCTGTGACTGATACAACTTCCGCCACTCTCACATACATATTAGGTAGGTATATACTGTTAAAAAATATATAAGTACGGGCCACGTAATTTTTAATGCATGAATACAACATGACCTTAGAAACAAGGAATAAAAGATTTTGAGATTATAACCAACTATTCTAAGCTCCCTTTTAAATAACAGTGGTGTAAGGCGAACATCCAAATATTCGCGCCATCCGCGCGCGCCAGTAGTAATCTTATGCATACCTATAAACGTTATTGGTAACGCTCGCCGCGGCCGGCATCAACCGCGCCGCCCGCGCCTCGCTCAGACCGCCAGGCGCCAGTCGCGTCCTACCTAATGTCGTGAGCGCATCGTCCGCGCGTCTTGTAAACAATCTTTCGTGTTCCACACCTTTTCTACAAATCATACTGTGCTTCAGTGTCCATATTTGTTGTATATCAATAATTGTGTGTTTAACAATAATAAAAAACTGTTACAACCATTACAGTGGTTATTTACAGTATGTTGAGTAAAATTCAAGCGGCTTTTATTTTTTTTCTTGTGCAGTAGGTACCTACCTATATTATTTATGTTTCGGAAAGTGACAGATGCGACATATTTTACGTCACCCTAGGCAAGACGTAAAACTTTAGACAAACCACGGGCGGTAATTGTTAAAGCCCCAAATCTCATATTTATGGCCCTCATCACCTTCGGTTCAGGTCGCACCTGCGATCTGGGACATTCACGAATTGACCGCCCTAGGTAGGTATGTAATGACTTATTACTATTCGCATGATAAACCCGACCATCTTAGGCAACATCCGTAGGCGCCCTCTGCTCAAGTTTAATGGGATGTCGAGAGAGATGGTGCTATAGGTAAGTACAAACTACGAACTACCTACTTAATCCCAACTAGCACACAGGCTTATACAACACTTATACAACTTAAATTAGCTGTATAAGGGTTGTATTAGTGCTTATACAGACTATGCTACTTGGGAGTTACAACTTACCCCTTTATATTGTTGACAGGGTTGTGACACGCGGCCACCTCGTGGTACTCCTTCTTTACGTGAATTCTGTCGTATACTCCCCGGTGGACTTTAGCCGTTAGGGGCATCCAGATCTCCTTGTGTCGCGGGCCAAATCCTCGAGTCTGAAATGTTAAATATAGGCTGAACGAGAACCTAATTGAAAATTTTCACTAAACATTAAAGAGTGTTGTTAAATTGCAGTTAAAAGTTGGTAACGTACAAAACATAATTTATTTAAGAGCATTGCACTCTAGCGCAAAAACAGAACCTATTTTGAGCAAACATTTGCTAGACATGTTATACCTAATTAATGATGAGTAAAATTACGAAAAGCTCTCCGACTGAGTCATTTTACAATATTCACGGGTACTACAGGCTCTTAAGGCTGTTTCGACTGCAAGGTAGGTTGGCAGCAGTGGCGTGGCGCCCATAAACCTGATTCCCACCGGCTTGCCCATTTTAGAAAAAATTGCCGTAAATCGGTTCCGGCTGGCTTAGATATTTCGTTTCACACCACGCTACTGGTAACTATCAGGTTGCTAAACAGAATCCTACTTAAGCAAATTAATAGGTTCTTACCTTCATTTGTCAACTCTAAACACCTGTCCACTCAAGAGATCTTACCTTCGGAGTATTAAATTCGGAATAGAAGGTGATATGATCCTTAGCACCGATTCCGTACTGGTCCTCAGCGGTGAAGGGTCTGTGGTAGCGTCGGTACGTGGACAGGTAGGGGTCCGTCAGTTTGCGGAATCCGTCCTCCGTGTCGAATATTGGCGCCTGCTCGTTTCTGCCGCAGGCTACAACCTGTCATAGACAACGCAGAACATTTGACACAAAGGTAAATTATGAAAGAAAAATGTAATGTGATCCACTGCAATGTAAGCAGGAATCGAACCTGCGGCCATACGTTTCCGGCGTAGTGCTCTCCCAGCTGAGCTATCGCATCGTTACGTAAATCAAACCAAATCTTTGATTCCAATTCTACGCTACTGAAGCGCCCTCTGCGTCAAATGTGCTTAAAATTCTTATGCGCATTAGCAATACCCTAGGATGTGATGTGTATATGATATACATATACATAGGGATCCCTTTTAATTAATTGAGAATCCAGAGCTTATAATATAAACAATCTCAGGTTAACGAAGCACCTATGCACCAACTACAAACAAATAATAAAACTGTCCATATTATAATAGTTAGGTATATTACAGCAGCATTTAAGCTACTTTTTCATATAAATTTCAAGTAACTTCTACATACTGTATCTTCCAAGTTAGAAGCGCGGTGCCTCTTAGCATAAGTACCTATCAAATACTTAAAAAGAGGTACCAGGACTGTTTGTATATTAGAAGCGCGGTGCCTCTTAGCATAAGTACCTATCAAATACTTAAAAAGAGGTACCAGGACTGTTTGTATATTGAATGTCTATAAAAACATTTATGAACTGTGTATTCGAATAGAACTGTTTTTCCATAAGAGATAAGCGAAGTGCGAGTAAAAAAACCACTTAAGAAGGGTTTCTTAGCGCCGTTCGGGCAGCTCGGTACCATTTCCTTATAACAAAACAATACTTAAGCGTCCTGACTAATAGATGAGGTGTTTCAAAATAATAACACTATCACTAAATAGTATAAAACAAAGTCGCTTCCTGCTATCTGTCCATAAGTATGCTTAGATCTTTAAAACTACGCAAGGGATTTTGATGCGTTGTTGTTTTTTATTTAATAGATAGAGTGATTCAAGAGTAAGGCTTAAAGGTCGCTGGTTTAGAATATACTAACATCAAATATATACTCCGGGTCTGGCGGCCTGACGATGAGGTCCGGAGGCGCCAAGGGCGGTCGGGGGAGCCCTCGGAAGGTGTCCTTCATCTCTGACATCACCGCGGAATGCCTTATTGTCTGCCCTTGTAACTGGAACATAATATAATCGTGAAAAACTACTCGCTTAAAAAATTACTCTCCTTCAGCCTACAAGACTTCGACCTACCTAGAAAAGCCTATGTAAGACGACAAAGACCGTTTATCAGAAATCGGTTTAATTATAAACCGATTTCTGTTACTTAAGTTAGACATATACAAATTTATATTACCTATAGTTTACTTACCTACCTAAGTTTTAGTTTACTTCGTTTGTCTGGAAGTTTCCTTTTCTCGTTTCATATCGGAGCTGATTTCATTCTTTTTCGAATACCTAATTGGTGTTCCAATTGGTGTAAGGTTGAACTTTTGACTTGAGTCCTCCCTCGCGAGTCGCGACACGACAGGGAGAGTTTTGTTCCACTTAAAACTATTTATAGTCGTCTCGCCTCGTCCCATGCATTTCTTAGCGCGTACTTTGTTTAAATCAATACAGAATCACTACGCGCCGTGAGCCTCGCTAACAGCCGATGCACTAGCGCCAAACCACTAAGAGCTAATCGAGCATCTTGGGCTTGACTCTACACCTGCCGCTTTTATACGAGCAAAACTGCGTGAGTTTATAGCCAGAACTGACAAATCTAGTGATGCGCAGGCGTCGGTCGGTAGTACGCCACGCCACGCCCAACGACTGGTTGCGTCACAATGTACACAAACAACCAATAAAATACAGTTCTCAGACGTCTACTGCCAAAATCAAAATAAATAACCTATTATTATTCTGTGGTGAAACGTTAAAGTTATATTTTATGCTGTAACTATGTCTCAGCATCGTTGTACCTACAACGAGGTGTTTTACGTGGTATAGAAGATGGATGGGAGTTACCGTTTTCTCGTACCCGGTGAAGTGAGTGAATGATACGTTGCGACAGTTGAGGAAGCAGTCAGCTCGCTCCACGGCCTTGTTGGGGTTGGGCTTGACGCAGTCGCATACAGAACCAGTCGTGGTTCTGTATGTCAAACAACCTTATGTAAAGATGGGTGAAATCAACCTTTTTCTCCAGTCCGGTCATGAACGATACCCATGCGGCAGTTGATGGCGCCGTCAGCTCGCTCCATGCCCTTGTTGGGGTTGGGCTTGACTCAGTACTCGCCCGTCGTTCTGTATGTCAAACTATCTTATGTAAAGATGGATGGAATCAACCTTTTTCTCGATCCCGGTCATGAATCCTGCGGCAGTTGATGGAACAGTCAGCTCGCTCCATGGCCTTGTTGGAAGTGCGCTTGACGCAGCACTCGCCCGTCGTGATTCTGTATGTCAAACTACCTTTTGTAAAGATGGATGGAATCAACCTTTTTATCCACTCCGGTCATGAACGACACCCTGCGGCAGTTGATGGAGCAGTCAGCTCGCTCCATGGCCTTGTTGGGGTTGGGCTTGACGCAGTACTCGCCCGTCGTGGTTCTGTATGTCTCCTTGTCCACCACCATGTCGCGTCCACACAGACGCTCTGGTAAAGACTCATTGATTTTCTGAAGAAAATAAGTTTGGTAAATTACGATTTGTACCTATATTTAGAAATAGGGTTATCATTTACGTCGCAACGCTCCCATGGAAGCGAAAAAAAAAATACATTACCTGACGACTACTGCATCATACAGGGAACACCGTTATACTTTTTAAATCTAAGTGTGAGTGTCGATGAACCAACTAGTCAATCTGTTAGAGATAATTTCTTTGTCAACAAGTTGACAAAGGGATTTGAAAAGTTGCCGGAACGGTGGGAGGCTCAAATAATGAATACCTACCCATAGGTACCTGATAGACCTCATCCGATTAAATTGTTTTATTTAAATCTAATGTGGTAGGTACGTTATACTACATCAAAAATGGCTAAAACATCTCTTTAGGTACAAATAGTCTTCAATTCATTCAGTAAAATGTGTAAATAGATGCAATTAGGAGTGTTTGCGTATAATACTTCCATTCGTTTATTAAACTTTCATTCCTTTAACTACTTTTATTCATTTTAAATACAATAGGTACTTTATATAGAACGAACTTTAACGATACTCAGCCCCCCGTTGATGGTAAATGCATTTTCTTTATTTGAGTAAAATGATCAAAATTCACTTACGACGTCGAAGCTATACGGTACATCGGGGATGTGCCGGAGGGCGATGCTAGTGGACGACCTCGTCTCAGTGCTGGACAACCTTAACGGTATGTTGTACTGGACGTTCCCCCATGTATTAACATTTTTTATTAGCAGATTGTCTAACTCTAACGGCTTAGTGGCACAGCCACTTGGTCCCTCGGGCATGGCTAAAACTAAATTACAAAAAACGGTAAATAAAGTATAAACCCTATGTCTTATTTGACACTAATTTGACACTGTTGACGGTTGGTGGTCTTTAATAGTAGGGTTTATATAAAGAGTTCGAAACAGGGCCTAATGAGTTTTTATTTCAAGTCAGCACAAATTAAAATACAGCAGCAGGGCTAGCATTAGCCCATGGACCTAGTAAATACTATGTAGTAACTCTATAATAATTTTGATACTTTATGTACTAGTTCTAGTATTCCGATAGAGTTGAAATTTGGCATAGTACCTACTTATGTAAGTTTTTTGGTGATGGATTAATATGGTATTATCGAGCTAGGTCTTATTTACTTACCTACACTACATTTAATGTTTCGCCTTGTAGGTATATGGTTAGAAAGTGTAAACATGTGTTTTTCGTTGACTGTACTGTACATAATGGTAGAAATTATGTGAGCTGACTATGAGTGTACGACAACATATTTCTTTAGGTAGGTACCTTAAGTGTGCATAGAAAATATGTTCTACTATCAAAAGTCAAAACTATAATATTCCTACTACACAAAGTGCAGATTTTTTTAAATTTCCCGCCAATACTGAGTAATATTTTATTAATCACTAGCCAGACTATACCTTGCCACAACCACGACTTCGATTGTCGCGCGACTCAGCATCACCTGTCTTGCTTGCCCAGTATTAAAAGTAGTATTTGTCGCGCGACAAGAAGTCACGTCGCGTGTCAGTTATGCGAGACGTACAAGGCTAGCATATGTTGCCGCGATTTCGCTTGTCGCCGACTCAGCATCATCCCTCTTATTCGCACGGTATTGAAAAGAAAGTGACAGTTATGCTTTGCGTACTGCACTGTAGGTTATATTTAGGCTTCCCATCCCGTAATATAGGTAATCCAGTTAAAAAGCACTAAACTTTATCGTCCAGAAATGCTAGTACCTACAATTTATGTGAAAAATTGCAAAATATAAAATTGACACGACGCCTTTTGAGAGGCACGACTACATTGCGTGGAAGTCGAAAGACATTCTGAATCCGCTCACCCTAATATACTTTTACAGGTCGAGATCGAAAGAGCGGGACTATACAATTGTCGAATTTCGAACATCGGAGTAGCCCTTCTGGCTCTACTCTGTTCAACGGCTCGGGCAGGCGTTGGCGTTGACGATACTATACTTACAGTATGTTGATGTTATTATATTAAATATTATACTCAGGGCCAAAACACAATTACAAGAAACGACATCGTATCGTGTTACGACGTGACATCGTGCCACGAGCGACGTCGTGAGATTAAATAAATAAATAAATAAATATTAAGGGACAATCATACACAAATCGACCTAGTCCCAAACTAAGCAAAGCTTGTACTATGGGTACTAGACGACGATATACATAATATATAAATACATATATAGATAACATCCATGACCCAAGAACAAATATTTTGCACAAATATTTGCCCCGGCCGGGATTCGAACCCGGGACCGTCGACTCAGTAGGCAGGTGTCTACCAACCGAGCCAAACGCGTCGTCGATTGTAAAATGAATTTTAATTTTGACGTCGTGTCGTGGAAATGCATAAATCCAAAATGAACTTCATCTTCATGTGCCAAGATGCAAAATTAAAATTCATTTTACAATCTTACGACGTCACATCGTAGCACGATTTGTGCGTGTCTTACTCGTATAACTATCTTGTAATTGTAAAAAACAATTACAAGTCCTGTGGCGGTAGGTACATGGCGATAGGTCGCTCTCAAATAGGTGATGCTGATGGTGCGACACAATCGTTAATTACCTGCGACGGTCTCTACCTAGTTTACTTACTTGCACCGGACAAACAAAAGCCTTCGTTCGCACAAATTGTTAACTACATAGTATAAAAAAATAAATTAGTTCGAATTGAGAACCTCCTCCTTTTTTTGAAGTCGGTTAAAAACAAACTCGCTTCCTGCTGTCTGTCTGTCTGTCTGTCTGTCCCTATGTATGCGTAGATCTTTAAAACTACGCAACGGATTTTGATGCGGTTTTTTTTAAATGGATAGAGTGATCCAAGGGGAGGTTTATAAGTATAATACCGTCTATCCCACTAGTCCCATTGAGTTGTCCCATGATGGGACAACTGAGACGATTACGTCCCAGTGGAACTACTATTTTTATCCCAAAAGTCCTATTGCCGATAACACAACATGCATATCTTATCAGCATTGCACCCGTGCGAAGCCGGGTCGGATCGCCAGTTTTAAATTAAGGCATCATAAGTGCTTTCACACTAGGAATTTTAATTAAAGTTTTTGTTTATCAGTTACAAACGCAAATAGACTCAGCCTACAAAAATGATTACTATAGGTACTATAATTCGAAATCCTACTAAGTGTTCTACTCCATCATTCTCTCATTGCTGAGGATCGTGACTTCACTTCAGCGTGTCAACTCCTTATCTGTATCTCCATCGGTTATGGTCAGCTGGCGGGTGTAGAGCGGCGTTAATAAAATTGTCTTTTTGTTTGCTTTGACATCTGATAAGTGGTAGTGTGTACCAAGGGTATTTTTTTTGGCTACTGTAGGACCATAAAAACTATTATTGAAGGAAAGATTGAGGGAAGGATGAAGAGAGGACGACCTAGGAGATCTTATATAGAGCAAATCAAGGAGAAAGTAGACGGCGTGTCGTATCAGGACATCAAAAAGAAAGTTGAAGATAGAGAAACATGGAAGTTGCTCCACCGACAAGAGCTAAGCTCTTAACCCTTAAATGCATACAATTACACTAATTTTATTGACGTAATTAACAATGAAATCCGTCAGTTTGACATGTCGGGACAATCTTGACAAAGTCTTTAGTGACAATCAAGAATCTTATATACTAACTGGATATTGCATGCCGAACATTCCTTTGAAGCCAGAAAAAATGACCTTGAATTACGTCACGCCGATCTTGCATCTCTTTCTTTAAGGTGTCCATGATTAAGCATACATTAGGAATATCCCGCGGAATTTGACATATACAACAGATTGATGATTGATGATTTTGTAATTTATTAAATTGAAATCCGATCAACTATTTTATCATGAAAGTGAACACCCATCCTAGTAGGATAGGAAAGTATATGCATAGCTAAATTTTATTGTTGTTTCGTGCGTTGCCGTCCCGCTCGCACTGGCTAATTTACCAGAAAGGAATGGAAGCCTTACGTCGGCGATAAAACATTAGCATTCTAGGCAATGCTGATTTCAAGTGTCCGTGTAACTGGAGACTACTTACTGATACTTAAGGCGACTCCTATTCCCAACGTCCTTGAGGATCTGGGCGGAGCCTAACGTTATTCCCCCCGCCGACCGTGCGCCCCCGGAACAAAACTTCGTTCATAATCTCGTTGAGTGGCGTCGAAGCAGCTTCATACACTCGCATAGTCCGAGCGTGAGTTGAAGATCAACAAACCTTATACCTTATTTAAAGGCATTGAAGAATCTCGAAGTAAAATAAATCATTTAAACAATGATATAATTATTTCGGATTACTAAATATCTATTTACCTACTACAGTAGAATATCACTACATAGTATAAAACAAAGTCGCTTTCTCTGTTCCTATGTCCCTTTGTATGCTTAAATCTTTAAAACTACGCAACGGATTTTGATGCGGTTTTTTTTAATAGATAGAGTGATTCAAGAGGAAGGTTCATATGCATAATACATGCATTATTTATCAGCATTGCACCCGTGCGAAGCCGGGGCGGGTCGCTAGTTAAAAATAAAATGCGTTAAAGCTATTTTCCAAAAAAATAAGTGAAATTAGCCATTTGGAAGTCTCGAATCGAAAAATACTTTTTAGTTTCTTTTGTATGTGTAGGTACCTACCAAAAATAGTTAAAATGCCGACTAGATTCTTGATTATACGTGTAAAATCATGCAGAAATAAAAAATACCGTTTTTTAATAAATAAATCATATCGTGACCCAGCGGATGAACCGATATTTTAACATAGTAGTGGAGGCACAGCTTTATCCCCCGGGTCATGTTGCTCTAATGAAAAGATAAACTATAAATAATAGAGCGACAAACTCAACTTTACCGTTGGAAAACGGATTTGCGTCCTTTACTTATAAACAGTGATAGTTTTTTATGACTACATTAGTAATGTTCTCAGATTTTTCCCTGTACTTGTTGATATTGACGATATTTTACTAGACGATATTTTTCACCAAATTTCAATGTTCAAGGTCAATGGATACCCTATAAATGTTAATTTACTTGAGTGTCAAAATATACCGATGCTGGAAAGGAGAAATTATCTAAGCGACATTTTTGGGGATATCGAGTTTACACACTGTTGGGATCGGCAGATTTTTCTGCATCGAATGGGTTGGGTCTCGTATATATATCTGTCTGACGACTTTTGTGTCGCTTATCCCGTCGGTGATTTAGAGAATCTTTACATTTTTTTTCTACTAAACGACTTGATTTTTGAGGTTTTTTTTAGCAAAACGGAGATTACATAAAAAGTTTTTTGCATAATAATGAACCTTAGAGCTTTTTAGGGTTCCGTACCCAAAGGGTAAAAACGGGACCCTATTACTGAGACTTCGCTGTCCGTCCGTCCGTCCGTCCGTCCGTCCGTCCGTCTATCACCAGGCTGTATCTCAACAACGGTGATAGCTAGACAGTTGAAATTTTCACAGATGATGTATTTCTATTGCCGATATAACAACAAATACTAAAAATAAAATAAAATAAATATTTAAGGGGGGCTCCCATACAACAAACTTGTTATAGATTATATATATGTATAGGTACGGAACCCTTCATGCGCGAGTCGGGCTCGCACTTGCCCAATTTTTTACTTATTTGTCAAAACATATCAAACAACTTGGATAATTTTTCTTTATTGCAATTAACCTTGCACTTGTTGGTTAACTGTTTTTACCTGATCGTAAAATATATTTTAATGTCGTTTGAGGCATTTTACCTATGTCTTTATGATAAAATTAACATAAAGGTAAATTATGAAAGAAAAATTGAATGTGATCCACTGCAATGTAAGCAGGACTCGAACCTGCGACCCTAAGTTTCCGGCGTAGTGCTCTACCAACTGAGCTATCATATCGTTACGTCAATCACTCTTAATCTTTGATTCCATAATTCTTCGCTACTGGAGCGGCCTCTGTGTCATGTGTGTTTAAAATGCTTATGCGCATTAGCCAAAAAGTAAAAATGTGGTATTTCCACATTATTAAACAGAATCGATATAAGATTCTATAAAAAAAATAACAAAGATTAAATTACCTGATTGTCGTATCTGAACTATTGGCGTTTATCCAAATTTACCTGCTTTGATACTATGAAACCATTGTCGCCTATCCTTTTTTACTTTGATCGACTGCTGTCGCTTATCTTGAATTGCTTGAATGACAATTGAGTCGTATTTGTCGCATAGAATGTACTAAAAAAACAAATATTTTCGTTAAATTGGTAGTTAGACAACTTTACCGGTTCTGTTTTATAAAATATCACACATTTAGTAGTAATTCAATATATTTAAAAAGGCCGTTAGGCCCACCTGCTGTGTAAATCTGTGTCTGTGGCGCTAAGGCATTACTTTGGACTCGCTTGATGGACCCAAACGCCATCTCACTCAAACAGTGTCTTACGAGACGTCACTTATACCACACAGAGTTGTAGGTAGTTTTGTTATTCTTGTTAGGATAGGATATTATCTCATTGCAATTGTAAAACTTGAAATTTCACGTAGTTCGTGATTTAAAATTCCTTAATGAGTACCGAGTGACTGCAGTCTTGAGAACTCTTGTGCTGTTCTCATTAGTCATAGCTATCGTTTGCTACCATACATTGGTCTAGAACTACTGGAAATCTTTCAGCAGATCACACATAAAAATTGATAAAATTGGAATTTCACGTGATATCTGATGAATAAATCTTTAACATTTCTAGAGCTGTTTTTTTTTTCTATTTGCGTAGTTGGACCATAAGTTTTTGTCGTAGAGAACTTTAAATGTCACTTCATTAATTTTAATGTTTGAAAATAAATATTTTCCTCTAATTAAAACATTAATCATAAATGAGGGAATAATAATAAATGAGGTTTTATTGTACGATAAATAGCTTTTCATGTCTGAAATATTTCCTACAAAGGCGATTAGATGATTTTTCTTCATTTATTTCATGCTGATTTATGCACATTTATATATTTACCTGACTATAAAATGAGCATGCATATATATATTGTTAACTGTGTTGATTGTTGTGTAATAGATCATACTATTTTACCTGACTAATTTCTCGGGAAACGTGTCGTTTAGATAATTTTTCCTAATTCTATTTTGACGGCCATTTTGCGTAAGCGACGCTAAATCCTAAAATATTCCATTAATAGACAAAATAAAAAAGCAACATGTAAATAACATGATATTGTTTATATAAAATGAGCATCGTATGCACATAGATATTGTTTACTGTGTTGATAGTTGTGTAAAATGTAGATTATACTATTTTACCTGACTAATATCTCGGGAAACGTGTCGTTTAGATAATTTTACCTAATTCTATTTGACAGCCATTTTGCGTAAGGGATGCTAAATTTTAAATTATTCCATTAATAGACAAAATAACAAAAGCGACATGTAGAGAACATGATGTTGTTTACAGTTATAAAATGCTTCATTTAAATAGTAGGTCCACAGAATATTTGATAACTTTTTTTTAAAGTTCGTAGTTTTTTAGATCTCCTGTAAAGTTAGCTCCGTGTCTCTTGGATAATTTTCCTTTCCAGCGTAGATACGTTTTTTTGCGGCATAAAGAGCCGTATCTTTTTTTTACGTTAACTTAGAATTTCGATTTTTTACAGCTTCAAGGGACTGTAGTAGACTGACCAAAGTACGACGTGTAGAAGGTTTTAATTTCAACTCGACACCTACTGCTACGTTACTGAGATAAAGGGTCGTGACAGAAAGACGGACGGTCAGCAAAATAATCCTATGGGTTCCGATTTTTCCGGTAAAAGTACCTAAATCTATAAATAATGAGGTTTATCACTTTTAATAAGTATATATGAAATTTAGCCGATAAAAATGGTAATTCGCATAAAATTTCAAGATGGAAAATGTTATTCATAACCAGGCTAGTTTTAAATGTTTACCATTTTATAGTGCAAAGGTAGGTTTTGAAGTTTAAGAAGGTAATAACATATCTTGACGGTGTAATGTGATATATGAATACAATAAATAGTACTTCATGTGGCTGTACATAATGAAGGGTATTAAACACGAGTGTGGGTTTATGAAACGAGCCGAAGGCAAGTTTCATAATAACATCACATGAGTGTTTTAATGACTAATGTACAGTTACATATACTTCTTTATCTAGCCACATATCATAAGCCTCCATGTTGCATTCAGAAGTCGCACATTATAACAAATATTACCCGGTAATGGCGGTAATGAAGTTTTCTGGCAGCTGTCATTGTTTTTATTTTAATTCAGAGAAAAACTAGAGTCGGCCCTAACTATCATATCGTTCGATATCTTACTTACGTGTGACATTTGTCAAATTTGATTGAAAATTGACAATTCATTTCGAACTAAACGTCATCTCGATTGATATTAGAATAGAGGTCAAATCAAATTTCTTTGTTTCTCAGAGATGTTCGAAATTTGAATAAATAATACTATCGAAATAAGAAATTTGTGCTAAAAAACAGTCTATTTATATGGTAGTCATAATGTGCCGTTCTTGAACGCATCATGGAGGGTTTATGATATTTGGATAGATAAAAGATTTAATAAAATAACAAGCTTTCGATAACTGAAGGTACTTTATACATGACTCAAAAGTTTTTTTTTTCAGATTATTATGCATATAAGCCTGTGTCGTCCCTTTGTCGGGTAAAGGCCTCTCTATCTTTTTTCCACTCGTCCTTATTTAGATCAGCAATGTCCAAACCCGTACAAAATTGTAATACATCCCGGTAGTCCTACCATCTCCATCGTGATCTACCGTGACGCCGAATTTTATTGGGTGGGTGTAGATTTTTTGATCTGCAGATCGGTTGACATGCGGCAAACGTGTCAGCTCTACTTTAGTTTAGCGGTTGTCTGGGTTACGTAATATAATACGCTATTTGGGTTTGGGCGTTCCTTCCGCGATCGATAAATTTGATCCAAGATCGTTTCATTGCCCTCTGGCAAACTTAGAGAGAAAAATTCTGAGCATTTTAGTCAAAAATCAAGTCCGGGCATTACGATGAGTCTAAATAAAGTTATATATTTTTTCATTAATTCAACTGTAATCCGATCATTAATATATGGCTTTTAAACGATATGTAACAAACATCAGGTTTTTATTTTATAAACGGTAAACAATTGGAACAGAACTTATGGCCAGGCTAGGTATGTCTAGGCCCGGCGGATATGTCAATAATTACTAACGCTCATTTAGATTTAAATATGAAGTGGGAAATTTATTGATGCAAATATATATGTATTCTGACTATATTTACATAAATAAGCCCTCATGTCAAAATTGTCACTTGCCTTCTTGGACTAGAAAATTATTGTATTTTTTGATAATGTATTTTTATATCATATGCCATGTACTGTACTAGTGACGCAACGAATGTGAATACTTACGATAAATATTCGTATACGTAAATTAGCGTTTTACCGAATATTACAATGCTATTCAAACGAACAATACTGGTTTTGCATTACGATATTCATATCTCTTAGGGTTGAATTCATAAAGATCATTAGACGTTATCATACTTAAATATCTGTATTATCAGATTTTTTTTACTAACCGTAATACTCTACTCTAATATTACACAGAGAAGGGCCCTAAAACCCACACCGAAAGTGTTAGTTTCTGGGAATCCTGTCTGGTGTGGTGTGGGCCCATGACTGAGAATATCTAAGTATCCAAAAAATGTGCTCGGGAATGCTAAGCAATGACAATTATTTTTATAAGTACTTAAAATTAATAGATACCTAAATACGAAAAAAAAAATTGAATTTAATTCTATATGAAAATGAGTGCTTTTTGTTATGTCGCATAGCGTAGTCGTGTGAAAAAACGAACTACACTCTCTTAAAGTACACTTCAAACGCACGAAGACAGATCGAACCTCTTCGGGATCCGGTACTATAACAATTTCCCGTAACTAGATGGATCGCGAGAGCAAGTGACACAGCCTTCCCCTTCGACGGTTAGATTTACACTGAGCTCGCAGCCCGGACACGGCCGCGCTCGCGGAAATTCAGTTTTTTTGATGCTTTATTAGACCGAATTTCCATTTTACTAACTTTTAAACAATACGATTAAAGATCAATGAATTGTCAATCTTCTTGCGAAAGAGCCGTGTAAATATCACTTGTAGTTTAGAAGCCTTAGGGAATTGAAAATTGAAAACGACCCTGTTTCAACATTATTTTTTCCATAGTAATTATTGCTTTAAAAAAAAATCCAACTATAAATTTTTAGAAGAAATAGTCAAAAATAACATATATTTTTTTCAGATTTTTCCGTTCGCTAGATTACGAGCCTTAGGACTTTAAAAATCAACATTCCACGTACGGAGTCGCCTTAAACGGACGGCTAAATGTATGGAGAAAAACGCGACGCATACGTCAACGTCCCTTTTTCACCGTGTATTAGCCGCCTTTACGCAACGCCAGAGTATTGTGAGCACCTATGAGGCCAATCCTTAAATATAGTAGCAATTTTAGTATACACGTTTTTTGTTTATATGTGTTTGTGAATACGAGTGTGACTATGGCTAAGTTCACAGTGAGGTAGCCATTAGTGGATTAGGTTAGCAATATACTTACCATTGGTGTAGGTATCAATGTGACGTTCTGTAGTAAAAGATACCAATTTGTCAGTCCATTTTTGGTTGCATTTCTATGCCACTCTGCACTTAGTCCGCCTTAATGATATCCGGCAAAAGGTTTCCTTTTACCTGAGCACGCCACAAATAGTTACTAACAAAAACATAAGCGGAGT
Source organism: Apotomis turbidana (assembly GCA_905147355.2). Classification (NCBI taxonomy): domain Eukaryota; kingdom Metazoa; phylum Arthropoda; class Insecta; order Lepidoptera; family Tortricidae; genus Apotomis; species Apotomis turbidana. The sequence goes on along the minus strand of LR990295.1, from coordinate 15,282,157 downwards.
ATTTGTCAATGTTTAAAAACTAATAAAATACTAGGACGTTATAACAGTTTCTTTATTTTCCACATGTGAGAACAATTTCGACAGCAGGGTCATCAAATTGTCGAACGCTCTGAAACCCTTTATCGGTACAATCGACAGCCAAAACCGCCTCCTTCGTTCATCTTTTGGAAAACTGCAATATTTAATATTATTCAAGTAAATTGTAAAGACACAAACAATAAACATGTTATTCTGTGCTATGAATTATGAGAATAGAAAACGTACTAAGTTGATAGATTTAGGTCCATTTTATACGAGTAAATACCATGCATGAAAACGAATTGGTCACCCGAGTTGTAAAACCACACAATCTTTAGTTTCTCATTTAAGACAATGTTGAACTTCAAATAAACAAAATATACTTCTAACTTATCATTATAAACCTATTCGTGGGGTTCTTGAATAAAAATTAACAAAGCTTACAAGCAAAATAGAGGAAGACTGATTGCTAGTAAGATTTTTGAACATTTTCGTAAAATAAGTACTCACCTATAAAATTTTGTGTCGGATTTCTGCCTCCAATTACTTTTACAATGCTTTACTATGCAATACATAGCGCATTACGCAAGTAAATCGACGAAATACGTTTATTTCACGAAAAAAAATATTGAATTGGTGAATGACTTTTGACAATTCTGACATATCGGCGATATTTCTTTATTATTAGTGTTGTCATAGTACGTAGGAGGTGCATACCCGTGAAATGAGAATTTTGATTCAGTTCTTTTTTTTGTATAATACAAAGAAAACTAAGTAAATTTGATCGCAGAAAGTTTTATATGAAAAATATAAATTTTTGTTGGAATTAGCTTAAAGTAAATTAATTAGGTAATGCCCGATAATTCTTATTTCTATAAAAAATAAGGTTTTTTTTATAAATAACATGGTAACACATCACAGTGTGGAAAAGAGATAAAACATATGAGCAAAGGTGAATGAACCTGGCTTCAACTCATAGTTCGGCACGCAACATCCTAGTTATTATTCTGAGATCCAGTTAGTATATAAGATTCTTGGTGACAATATTCAGATATTGACTTGTGTCATTTCAGTAACGTTGTCGTTTCGTATAACGTGTCTATACATCATCATGCATTTAAGGCGACGGGTAATGCGAAACTAGCGCCACTTTCGATTTTTTTCTTATACCTTCATAGTCTGATATTTTTTTAGAAATAGCTGAAGTCTAGGAGGTAGCAAAACACCTTTAATATTTATTAAATCACTATATACAATTTGTTCACTGTAGTTTACCTTACAAATCTTGTTCACGTCAAAAGCGGACACAATAGTTTTGGGCAAGTTTTTAGAGACAACTAAAGAACAAGAAATTGTGTATAATGATTTAATAAACACTAAAGGTGTTTTTCCAGCTCCTAATATCTTTCAATTACTGAAAATTGGTCTGGTTTGGAAGATATAATAAAAATTCGTAAGTGGCGCTAGTTTCACAGTACCCGTCCCCTTTAAGGGTTAAATTTCTGATGAGGACCATGGGCAAATTTAGGTATGTATATCTACTATGATAAAGTTGCGCTATCATTGAAACTTCCTTTGTCCTTTCATCACCTCCTGAACGGATTTTAATCAATTTTGGAACATCGCTGTCCGTTAGTGTTGGCCCTAAAGTTATGTCTAACCGCAAAAGAAAAAAAACGTCCTGCGATTTTAAACATAGTTTATTAGGATATTGTGAGTACCTACATAAGATGTTTATGATTTATGATTACTGTCGTATTATTTTCGGGGTCGCTGTAGCTTCCGGTAATAACTTATCTGTGAAAGATAAAAGGCAGCTTAAAATGCAATCTACTTAAACATTAATTACAAATAAATTTAAAAATGTTTCCTATCCATTTACCTATGTTGCTGATCTGTATCCTTTTTAAAAGAAGTGGAGATCAGGCGCTCTCTCTCGTAACTTGGACTCCATTTGTATGAAAGAATCAGGGCCGGAATCCATATCATTCATACAAATTAGATTCATACATGCGAACCCTCTGTTGGCTGCCATGAACATCACCGGTAGGATTAAAATACGTTACACCTACGTTTAAAATACGTGTTTACGTATCAGTAAAATACGTTTGCCATAACTTGGACACGCGACTTTCCTTTCGATACCGTGCGAGTAAGACAGGAGATGCTGAGTCGCGCGACAAACGATGTCGCGCTAATAGCCGTATGGTTAACAAGTAGAGCACTTTGGTGATTTGCAGGCGAGTCGGAAACGAGAACTAGATTATTTCATTCGATTTGGCATTAAGTGGCAGCACTGTGTGGAGATGTGTCGTTCTAGAGGGCGTTTCCCAATTTGAATGTGGAAGGAACATTCTCGAGAACATTTCTCATACTAATCGGGAAAAGTTCCCGGCACACCTCTAGCCATGTGCACTAATTTTTGAGCTGTAAAGTTCGAATCGGAACTTAAGTGCGAGTAAATTTAATAAAGTTTAATTAAGTTACCTCAGGTTTTGTTTGTGGTCCCGTATTTTTCGGCCAATGCTTTTTTCAGTGCGTCGTTGTTGCGCTGAAAATATTATGTGGATTATTTATGAACTCAAATTAATAGAATAGAACATTATTTATATTCAGGCATGTTATACCTACCTACCATTTGGGTAATTTTCAGATTTAGGTGCGTGTCTTTCCGGTGGACATTTGCGAAATTAAGGATTCCAGGGCCTAATTTTCTGATTAAATGCCTGTGAGAATAAATAACGTTCCCTCTTCTATAATCCTATGTAATAGCAACATAACCATATTCATACAAGCTCTTAACTTTTGACCAACGAAGGGACGAATTTTGTTTTTTGAACTGACAATGACCCATTTACAAAAACCCTTAATGGACATTAATTAGATCTTTAAAACTACGCAACGGATTTTGATGCGGGTTTTTTTAATAGATAGTGATTCAAGAGGAAGGATTATATTATGTATAATACATTCATAATTTATCAGCATTGCACCCGTGCGAAGCCGGGGCCAGTCGCTAGTATAATAAATAAATTAAGTTGGCTGCAGATGCACCGACAACCAGTGCGTGAACAACATTTTTATATATACCTATTGCTATTAATCGCAATAAGAAGCTCATTATTTGAAACTTTAATTATTGGCCAGAACGATGCTCATCCTCCTCATAACGAGAAAGAAATCGGTACCCTGGCTTCCGCAAACATTGCTGAGGCATTGTTAGTTACCTCCTTATAAACAAACAAAGTCAGTTACCATTGAAGATGGAACACTCAAAACTGAATGAAAAATAATTAATCCTATTTTGTTTTTCTAAATTGAATTAACTATTTTTATATTTGGATCGGAGAGACATCAAACAGCCGTTGTTGTCCTCGATCAGTTTTTGTGTAATAATAATTAAAGTAATATCTTACCCCTATGCATGATAAGTTTTCACATTTGCCAGCCTCCTTCGCAGTTCCAGTGCAGGGGTGACCCTGAAGTAGAGGGATCAGTTTTAGGGTGAAGTGAAGAGAGCGGACATAATTTGAGTCGCGTAATTTCGGTCGCGCCATACTTAGTATGACGTGATCATTATGACATGATGTATGGCGCGACCGAAATTACGCTCGCCTGGCTTCACCCTTAAACATTAACTTTACACTCTCGCGTCGCGAGCAAGGGCCGATATAGACGGCAGCATTTAAACTGCAATTCAGCTGCAAAATAGCAGTTCAAAGGCTATCATGCAATTGACATGATTGCACGAGAACCGCAAACGGCGCAGTGTACTTGCCGTTGGCGTGCAGTCCTGTTAACCAACTGAATTTGGTGCAGTTACATCAACTGCATCAGAACTGCCATTTGGAGCTACGTCGCAGAATAAAACAAATTCTGTATCGATCGTATAAGCTATAGTTAAGGTTATTATAAGTGGGAATGGGGAAGCAGCAAACTATATCGATTGATAACTTTGCGAGATTGCACCTCACGCGGCATATCTTTGTTCCGACTTTCTCGCATTTTAGGGTAATAGTTAGCTTTCGGGCGATGCTCAGGGAGCTGATGTCCCCTAGCTAATTTACGGGCAGCATCAACGGCCACTATCCAGAACAATCTCAAGTGGCACAACACGGAACAGATCGTTGGCCATCAAACATAGATCATGTTTAACCAAGCGTATGAATACCAACAGGAGTACCTGCAAGCGATACCGCCATAATTAACGAAGCCCCCAAACGGAAATTAAAGGGATACCAGCTTTAGCTTAAATGCAAAGCCATTATATCCTTCCCCCCCTCTACGTAGAAATAGATCAGTAGACACGAGGCCACAAGCCTCTTGCTCGCGCGGACTCTCCAGTTTAGCATTAGTTGGTCACCACAATGATGGCCCTTCTCCCAGGCCCGTGGATACAAGCCTGCTACTGCGATCCTACTCACTGCGCCTATACCTAGTCCTTTAGCTAATGACATTCCTGGAGCTCCCTACCCTGGTTTAAGTTTGTGAAGAAGAAGCGCTACTGCGTGAGTACTTACCGCGCCCATAGTCCTTTAGCTAATGACATTCCTGGAGCTCCCTGCCCTGGGTTAAGTTTGTGAAGAAGACGTGCTACTGCGTGAGTACTTACCGCGCCCATAGTCCTTTAGCTAATGACCTTCCTGGAGCTCCCTGCCCTGGGTTAAGTTTGTGAAGAAGACGTGCTACTGCGTGAGTACTTACCGCGCCCATAGTCCTTTAGCTAATGACATTCCTGGAGCTCCCTGCCCTGGGTTAAGTTTGTGAAGAAGACGTGCTACTGCGTGAGTACTTACCGCGCCCATAGTCCTTTAGCTAATGACATTCCTGGAGCTCCCTGCCCTGGGTTAAGTTTGTGAAGAAGACGTGCTACTGCGTGAGTACTTACCGCGCCCATAGTCCTTTAGCTAATGACATTCCTGGAGCTCCCTGCCCTGGGTTAAGTTTGTGAAGAAGACGTGCTACTGCGTGAGTACTTACCGCGCCCATAGTCCTTTAGCTAATGACCTTCCTGGAGCTCCCTGCCCTGGGTTAAGTTTGTGAAGAAGACGTGCTACTGCGTGAGTACTTACCGCGCCCATAGTCCTTTAGCTAATGACATTCCTGGAGCTCCCTGCCCTGGGTTAAGTTTGTGAAGAAGACGTGCTACTGCGTGAGTACTTACCGCGCCCATAGTCCTTTAGCTAATGACATTCCTGGAGCTCCCTGCCCTGGGTTAAGTTTGTGAAGAAGACGTGCTACTGCGTGAGTACTTACCGCGCCCATAGTCCTTTAGCTAATGACATTCCTGGAGCTCCCTGCCCTGGGTTAAGTTTGTGAAGAAGAAGCGCTACTGCGTGAGTACTTACCGCGCCCATAGTCCTTTAGCTAATGACATTCCTGGAGCTCCCTGCCCTGGGTTAAGTTTGTGAAGAAGAAGCGCTACTGCGTGAGTACTTACCGCGCCCATAGTCCTTTAGCTAATGACATTCCTGGAGCTCCCTGCCCTGGGTTAAGTTTGTGAAGAAGACGTGCTACTGCGTGAGTACTTACCGCGCCCATAGTCCTTTAGCTAATGACCTTCCTGGAGCTCCCTGCCCTGGGTTAAGTTTGTGAAGAAGACGTGCTACTGCGTGAGTACTTACCGCGCCCATAGTCCTTTAGCTAATGACATTCCTGGAGCTCCCTGCCCTGGGTTAAGTTTGTGAAGAAGAAGCGCTACTGCGTGAGTACTTACCGCGCCCATAGTCCTTTAGCTAATGACCTTCCTGGAGCTCCCTGCCCTGGTTTAAGTTTGTGAAGAAGAAGCGCTACTGCGTGAGTACTTACCGAGCCCATAGTCCTTTAGCTAATGACCTTCCTGGAGCTCCCTGCCCTGGTTTAAGTTTGTGAAGAAGAAGCGCTACTGCGTGAGTACTTACCGCGCCCATACTGCCATAGTCCTTTAGCTAATGACATTCCTGGAGCTCCCTGCCCTGGTTTAAGTTTGTGAAGAAGAAGCGCTACTGCGTGAGTACTTACCGCGCCCATAGTCCTTTAGCTAATGACCTTCCAGGGGCTCCCTGCCCTGGTTTAAGTTTGTGAAGAAGAAGCGCTACTGCGTGAGTACTTACCGCGCCCATAGTCTTTTAGCTAATGACCTTCCTGGAGCTCCCTGCCCTGGTTTAAGTTTGTGAAGAAGAAGCGCTACTGCGTGAGTACTTACCGCGCCCATAGTCCTTTAGCTAATGACCTTCCTGGAGCTCCCTGCCCTGGTTTAAGTTTGTGAAGAAGACGCGCTACTGCGTGAGTACTTACCGCGCCCATAGTCCTTTAGCTAATGACATTCCTGGAGCTCCCTGCCCTGGGTTAAGTTTGTGAAGAAGAAGCGCTACTGCGTGAGTACTTACCGCGCCCATACTGCCATAGTCCTTTAGCTAATGACCTTCCTGGAGCTCCCTGCCCTGGTTTAAGTTTGTGAAGAAGAAGCGCTACTGCGTGAGTACTTACCGCGCCCATAGTCCTTTAGCTAATGACATTCCTGGAGCTCCCTGCCCTGGGTTAAGTTTGTGAAGAAGAAGCGCTACTGCGTGAGTACTTACCGCGCCCATACTGCCATAGTCCTTTAGCTAATGACCTTCCTGGAGCTCCCTGCCCTGGTTTAAGTTTGTGAAGAAGAAGCGCTACTGCGTGAGTACTTACCGCGCCCATAGTCCTTTAGCTAATGACATTCCTGGAGCTCCCTGCCCTGGGTTAAGTTTGTGAAGAAGAAGCGCTACTGCGTGAGTACTTACCGCGCCCATAGTCCTTTAGCTAATGACCTTCCTGGAGCTCCCTGCCCTGGGTTAAGTTTGTGAAGAAGACGTGCTACTGCGTGAGTACTTACCGCGCCCATAGTCCTTTAGCTAATGACCTTCCTGGAGCTCCCTGCCCTGGGTTAAGTTTGTGAAGAAGACGTGCTACTGCGTGAGTACTTACCGCGCCCATAGTCCTTTAGCTAATGACATTCCTGGAGCTCCCTGCCCTGGGTTAAGTTTGTGAAGAAGACGTGCTACTGCGTGAGTACTTACCGCGCCCATAGTCCTTTAGCTAATGACCTTCCTGGAGCTCCCTGCCCTGGGTTAAGTTTGTGAAGAAGACGTGCTACTGCGTGAGTACTTACCGCGCCCATAGTCCTTTAGCTAATGACATTCCTGGAGCTCCCTGCCCTGGGTTAAGTTTGTGAAGAAGACGTGCTACTGCGTGAGTACTTACCGCGCCCATAGTCCTTTAGCTAATGACATTCCTGGAGCTCCCTGCCCTGGGTTAAGTTTGTGAAGAAGACGTGCTACTGCGTGAGTACTTACCGCGCCCATAGTCCTTTAGCTAATGACATTCCTGGAGCTCCCTGCCCTGGGTTAAGTTTGTGAAGAAGAAGCGCTACTGCGTGAGTACTTACCGCGCCCATAGTCCTTTAGCTAATGACCTTCCTGGAGCTCCCTGCCCTGGTTTAAGTTTGTGAAGAAGAAGCGCTACTGCGTGAGTACTTACCGCGCCCATAGTCTTTTAGCTAATGACCTTCCTGGAGCTCCCTGCCCTGGTTTAAGTTTGTGAAGAAGAAGCGCTACTGCGTGAGTACTTACCGCGCCCATAGTCCTTTAGCTAATGACATTCCTGGAGCTCCCTGCCCTGGGTTAAGTTTGTGAAGAAGAAGCGCTACTGCGTGAGTACTTACCGCGCCCATAGTCCTTTAGCTAATGACCTTCCTGGAGCTCCCTGCCCTGGTTTAAGTTTGTGAAGAAGAAGCGCTACTGCGTGAGTACTTACCGCGCCCATACTGCCATAGTCCTTTAGCTAATGACATTCCTGGAGCTCCCTGCCCTGGTTTAAGTTTGTGAAGAAGAAGCGCTACTGCGTGAGTACTTACCGCGCCCATAGTCCTTTAGCTAATGACCTTCCTGGAGCTCCCTGCCCTGGTTTAAGTTTGTGAAGAAGAAGCGCTACTGCGTGAGTACTTACCGCGCCCATAGTCTTTTAGCTAATGACCTTCCTGGAGCTCCCTGCCCTGGTTTAAGTTTGTGAAGAAGAAGCGCTACTGCGTGAGTACTTACCGCGCCCATAGTCCTTTAGCTAATGACCTTCCTGGAGCTCCCTGCCCTGGTTTAAGTTTGTGAAGAAGACGCGCTACTGCGTGAGTACTTACCGCGCCCATAGTCCTTTAGCTAATGACATTCCTGGAGCTCCCTGCCCTGGGTTAAGTTTGTGAAGAAGAAGCGCTACTGCGTGAGTACTTACCGCGCCCATAGTCCTTTAGCTAATGACATTCCTGGAGCTCCCTGCCCTGGGTTAAGTTTGTGAAGAAGAAGCGCTACTGCGTGAGTACTTACCGCGCCCATAGTCCTTTAGCTAATGACCTTCCTGGAGCTCCCTGCCCTGGGTTAAGTTTGTGAAGAAGACGTGCTACTGCGTGAGTACTTACCGCGCCCATAGTCCTTTAGCTAATGACCTTCCTGGAGCTCCCTGCCCTGGGTTAAGTTTGTGAAGAAGACGTGCTACTGCGTGAGTACTTACCGCGCCCATAGTCCTTTAGCTAATGACATTCCTGGAGCTCCCTGCCCTGGGTTAAGTTTGTGAAGAAGACGTGCTACTGCGTGAGTACTTACCGCGCCCATAGTCCTTTAGCTAATGACATTCCTGGAGCTCCCTGCCCTGGTTTAAGTTTGTGAAGAAGAAGCGCTACTGCGTGAGTACTTACCGCGCCCATAGTCTTTTAGCTAATGACCTTCCTGGAGCTCCCTGCCCTGGTTTAAGTTTGTGAAGAAGAAGCGCTACTGCGTGAGTACTTACCGCGCCCATAGTCCTTTAGCTAATGACATTCCTGGAGCTCCCTACCCTGGGTTAAGTTTGTGAAGAAGAAGCGCTACTGCGTGAGTAATTACCGCGCCCATAGTCCTTTAGCTAATGACATTCCTGGAGCTCCCTGCCCTGGTTTAAGTTTGTGAAGAAGAAGCGCTACTGCGTGAGTACTTACCGCGCCCATAGTCCTTTAGCTAATGACATTCCTGGAGCTCCCTGCCCTGGGTTAAGTTTGTGAAGAAGAAGCGCTACTGCGTGAGTACTTACCGCGCCCATAGTCCTTTAGCTAATGACCTTCCTGGAGCTCCCTGCCCTGGTTTAAGTTTGTGAAGAAGAAGCGCTACTGCGTGAGTACTTACCGCGCCCATACTGCCATAGTCCTTTAGCTAATGACATTCCTGGAGCTCCCTGCCCTGGGTTAAGTTTGTGAAGAAGAAGCGCTACTGCGTGAGTACTTACCGCGCCCATAGTCCTTTAGCTAATGACATTCCTGGAGCTCCCTGCCCTGGGTTAAGTTTGTGAAGAAGACGCGCTACTGCGTGAGTACTTACCGCGCCCATAGTCCTTTAGCTAATGACATTCCTGGAGCTCCCTGCCCTGGGTTAAGTTTGTGAAGAAGACGCGCTACTGCGTGAGTACTTACCGCGCCCATAGTCCTTTAGCTAATGACATTCCTGGAGCTCCCTGCCCTGGGTTAAGTTTGTGAAGAAGAAGCGCTACTGCGTGAGTACTTACCGCGCCCATAGTCCTTTAGCTAATGACATTCCTGGAGCTCCCTGCCCTGGGTTAAGTTTGTGAAGAAGAAGCGCTACTGCGTGAGTACTTACCGCGCCCATAGTCCTTTAGCTAATGACCTTCCTGGAGCTCCCTGCCCTGGTTTAAGTTTGTGAAGAAGAAGCGCTACTGCGTGAGTACTTACCGCGCCCATAGTCTTTTAGCTAATGACCTTCCTGGAGCTCCCTGCCCTGGTTTAAGTTTGTGAAGAAGAAGCGCTACTGCGTGAGTACTTACCGCGCCCATAGTCCTTTAGCTAATGACATTCCTGGAGCTCCCTGCCCTGGGTTAAGTTTGTGAAGAAGAAGCGCTACTGCGTGAGTACTTACCGCGCCCATAGTCCTTTAGCTAATGACCTTCCTGGAGCTCCCTGCCCTGGGTTAAGTTTGTGAAGAAGAAGCGCTACTGCGTGAGTACTTACCGCGCCCATAGTCCTTTAGCTAATGACATTCCTGGAGCTCCCTGCCCTGGGTTAAGTTTGTGAAGAAGAAGCGCTACTGCGTGAGTACTTACCGCGCCCATAGTCCTTTAGCTAATGACCTTCCTGGAGCTCCCTGCCCTGGTTTAAGTTTGTGAAGAAGAAGCGCTACTGCGTGAGTACTTACCGCGCCCATAGTCCTTTAGCTAATGACCTTCCTGGAGCTCCCTGCCCTGGTTTAAGTTTGTGAAGAAGAAGCGCTACTGCGTGAGTACTTACCGCGCCCATAGTCCTTTAGCTAATGACATTCCTGGAGCTCCCTGCCCTGGTTTAAGTTTGTGAAGAAGAAGCGCTACTGCGTGAGTACTTACCGCGCCCATAGTCCTTTAGCTAATGACCTTCCTGGAGCTCCCTGCCCTGGTTTAAGTTTGTGAAGAAGAAGCGCTACTGCGTGAGTACTTACCGCGCCCATAGTCCTTTAGCTAATGACATTCCTGGAGCTCCCTGCCCTGGGTTAAGTTTGTGAAGAAGAAGCGCTACTGCGTGAGTACTTACCGCGCCCATAGTCCTTTAGCTAATGACATTCCTGGAGCTCCCTGCCCTGGTTTAAGTTTGTGAAGAAGAAGCGCTACTGCGTGAGTACTTACCGCGCCCATAGTCCTTTAGCTAATGACCTTCCTGGAGCTCCCTGCCCTGGTTTAAGTTTGTGAAGAAGAAGCGCTACTGCGTGAGTACTTACCGCGCCCATAGTCCTTTAGCTAATGACATTCCTGGAGCTCCCTGCCCTGGTTTAAGTTTGTGAAGAAGAAGCGCTACTGCGTGAGTACTTACCGCGCCCATAGTCCTTTAGCTAATGACATTCCTGGAGCTCCCTGCCCTGGTTTAAGTTTGTGAAGAAGAAGCGCTACTGCGTGAGTACTTACCGCGCCCATAGTCTTTTAGCTAATGACATTCCTGGAGCTCCCTGCCCTGGGTTAAGTTTGTGAAGAAGAAGCGCTACTGCGTGAGTACTTACCGCGCCCATAGTCCTTTAGCTAATGACCTTCCTGGAGCTCCCTGCCCTGGTTTAAGTTTGTGAAGAAGAAGCGCTACTGCGTGAGTACTTACCGCGCCCATAGTCCTTTAGCTAATGACCTTCCTGGAGCTCCCTGCCCTGGTTTAAGTTTGTGAAGAAGAAGCGCTACTGCGTGAGTACTTACCGCGCCCATAGTCCTTTAGCTAATGACCTTCCTGGAGCTCCCTGCCCTGGTTTAAGTTTGTGAAGAAGAAGCGCTACTGCGTGAGTACTTACCGCGCCCATAGTCCTTTAGCTAATGACATTCCTGGAGCTCCCTGCCCTGGTTTAAGTTTGTGAAGAAGAAGCGCTACTGCGTGAGTACTTACCGCGCCCATAGTCTTTTAGCTAATGACATTCCTGGAGCTCCCTGCCCTGGGTTAAGTTTGTGAAGAAGAAGCGCTACTGCGTGAGTACTTACCGCGCCCATAGTCCTTTAGCTAATGACCTTCCTGGAGCTCCCTGCCCTGGTTTAAGTTTGTGAAGAAGAAGCGCTACTGCGTGAGTACTTACCGCGCCCATAGTCCTTTAGCTAATGACCTTCCTGGAGCTCCCTGCCCTGGGTTAAGTTTGTGAAGAAGAAGCGCTACTGCGTGAGTACTTACCACGCCCATAGTCCTTTAGCTAATGACATTCCTGGAGCTCCCTGCCCTGGTTTAAGTTTGTGAAGAAGAAGCGCTACTGCGTGAGTACTTACCGCGCCCATAGTCCTTTAGCTAATGACCTTCCTGGAGCTCCCTGCCCTGGTTTAAGTTTGTGAAGAAGAAGCGCTACTGCGTGAGTACTTACCGCGCCCATAGTCCTTTAGCTAATGACCTTCCTGGAGCTCCCTGCCCTGGGTTAAGTTTGTGAAGAAGAAGCGCTACTGCGTGAGTACTTACCGCGCCCATACTGCCATAGTCCTTTAGCTAATGACATTCCTGGAGCTCCCTGCCCTGGGTTAAGTTTGTGAAGAAGAAGCTCTACTGCGTGAGTACTTACCGCGCCCATACTGCCATAGTCCTTTAGCTAATGACATTCCTGGAGCTCCCTGTCCTGGGTTAAGTTTGTGAAGAAGAAGCGCTACTGCGTGAGTACTTACCGCGCCCATACTGCCATAGTCCTTTAGCTAATGACATTCCTGGAGCTCCCTGCCCTGCGTTAAGTTTGTGAAGAAGACGCGCTACTGTGTGAGTACTTACCGCGCCCATACTGCCATAGTCCTTTAGCTAATGACATTCCTGGAGCTCCCTGCCCTGGGTTAAGTTTGTGAAGAAGAAGCGCTACTGCGTGAGTACTTACCGCGCCCATAGTCCTTTAGATAATGACATTCCTGGAGCTCCCTGCCCTGGTTTAAGTTTGTGAAGAAGAAGCGCTACTGCGTGAGTACTTACCGCGCCCATACTGCCATAGTCCTTTAGCTAATGACATTCCTGGAGCTCCCTGCCCTGGGTTAAGTTTGTGAAGAAGAAGCGCTACTGCGTGAGTACTTACCGCGCCCATAGTCCTTTAGCTAATGACCTTCCTGGAGCTCCCTGCCCTGGTTTAAGTTTGTGAAGAAGAAGCGCTACTGCGTGAGTACTTACCGCGCCCATAGTCCTTTAGCTAATGACATTCCTGGAGCTCCCTGCCCTGGGTTAAGTTTGTGAAGAAGAAGCGCTACTGCGTGAGTACTTACCACGCCCATAGTCCTTTAGCTAATGACATTCCTGGAGCTCCCTGCCCTGGGTTAAGTTTGTGAAGAAGAAGCGCTACTGCGTGAGTACTTACCGCGCCCATAGTCCTTTAGCTAATGACATTCCTGGAGCTCCCTGCCCTGGGTTAAGTTTGTGAAGAAGAAGCGCTACTGCGTGAGTACTTACCGCGCCCATACTGCCATAGTCCTTTAGCTAATGACATTCCTGGAGCTCCCTGCCCTGGGTTAAGTTTGTGAAGAAGAAGCGCTACTGCGTGAGTACTTACCACGCCCATAGTCCTTTAGCTAATGACATTCCTGGAGCTCCCTGCCCTGGGTTAAGTTTGTGAAGAAGAAGCGCTACTGCGTGAGTACTTACCGCGCCCATAGTCCTTTAGCTAATGACATTCCTGGAGCTCCCTGCCTTGGTTTAAGTTTGTGAAGAAGAAGCGCTACTGCGTGAGTACTTACCGCGCCCATACTGCCATAGTCCTTTAGCTAATGACATTCCTGGAGCTCCCTGCCCTGGGTTAAGTTTGTGAAGAAGAAGCGCTACTGCGTGAGTACTTACCGCGCCCATAGTCCTTTAGCTAATGACCTTCCTGGAGCTCCCTGCCCTGGTTTAAGTTTGTGAAGAAGAAGCGCTACTGCGTGAGTACTTACCGCGCCCATAGTCCTTTAGCTAATGACATTCCTGGAGCTCCCTGCCCTGGTTTAAGTTTGTGAAGAAGAAGCGCTACTGCGTGAGTACTTACCGCGCCCATAGTCTTTTAGCTAATGACATTCCTGGAGCTCCCTGCCCTGGGTTAAGTTTGTGAAGAAGAAGCGCTACTGCGTGAGTACTTACCGCGCCCATAGTCCTTTAGCTAATGACCTTCCTGGAGCTCCCTGCCCTGGTTTAAGTTTGTGAAGAAGAAGCGCTACTGCGTGAGTACTTACCACGCCCATAGTCCTTTAGCTAATGACCTTCCTGGAGCTCCCTGCCCTGGTTTAAGTTTGTGAAGAAGAAGCGCTACTGCGTGAGTACTTACCGCGCCCATAGTCCTTTAGCTAATGACCTTCCTGGAGCTCCCTGCCCTGGTTTAAGTTTGTGAAGAAGAAGCGCTACTGCGTGAGTACTTACCACGCCCATAGTCCTTTAGCTAATGACATTCCTGGAGCTCCCTGCCCTGGTTTAAGTTTGTGAAGAAGAAGCGCTACTGCGTGAGTACTTACCGCGCCCATAGTCCTTTAGCTAATGACCTTCCTGGAGCTCCCTGCCCTGGTTTAAGTTTGTGAAGAAGAAGCGCTACTGCGTGAGTACTTACCGCGCCCATAGTCCTTTAGCTAATGACCTTCCTGGAGCTCCCTGCCCTGGTTTAAGTTTGTGAAGAAGAAGCGCTACTGCGTGAGTACTTACCGCGCCCATAGTCCTTTAGCTAATGACCTTCCTGGAGCTCCCTGCCCTGGTTTAAGTTTGTGAAGAAGAAGCGCTACTGCGTGAGTACTTACCGCGCCCATAGTCCTTTAGCTAATGACCTTCCTGGAGCTCCCTGCCCTGGTTTAAGTTTGTGAAGAAGAAGCGCTACTGCGTGAGTACTTACCGCGCCCATAGTCCTTTAGCTAATGACATTCCTGGAGCTCCCTGCCCTGGGTTAAGTTTGTGAAGAAGAAGCGCTACTGCGTGAGTACTTACCGCGCCCATAGTCCTTTAGCTAATGACCTTCCTGGAGCTCCCTGCCCTGGTTTAAGTTTGTGAAGAAGAAGCGCTACTGCGTGAGTACTTACCGCGCCCATAGTCCTTTAGCTAATGACCTTCCTGGAGCTCCCTGCCCTGGTTTAAGTTTGTGAAGAAGAAGCGCTACTGCGTGAGTACTTACCGCGCCCATAGTCCTTTAGCTAATGACCTTCCTGGAGCTCCCTGCCCTGGTTTAAGTTTGTGAAGAAGAAGCGCTACTGCGTGAGTACTTACCGCGCCCATAGTCCTTTAGCTAATGACCTTCCTGGAGCTCCCTGCCCTGGGTTAAGTTTGTGAAGAAGAAGCGCTACTGCGTGAGTACTTACCGCGCCCATACTGCCATAGTCCTTTAGCTAATGACATTCCTGGAGCTCCCTGCCCTGGGTTAAGTTTGTGAAGAAGAAGCTCTACTGCGTGAGTACTTACCGCGCCCATACTGCCATAGTCCTTTAGCTAATGACATTCCTGGAGCTCCCTGTCCTGGGTTAAGTTTGTGAAGAAGAAGCGCTACTGCGTGAGTACTTACCGCGCCCATACTGCCATAGTCCTTTAGCTAATGACATTCCTGGAGCTCCCTGCCCTGCGTTAAGTTTGTGAAGAAGACGCGCTACTGCGTGAGTACTTACCGCGCCCATACTGCCATAGTCCTTTAGCTAATGACATTCCTGGAGCTCCCTGCCCTGGGTTAAGTTTGTGAAGAAGAAGCGCTACTGCGTGAGTACTTACCGCGCCCATAGTCCTTTAGCTAATGACATTCCTGGAGCTCCCTGCCTTGGTTTAAGTTTGTGAAGAAGAAGCGCTACTGCGTGAGTACTTACCGCGCCCATACTGCCATAGTCCTTTAGCTAATGACATTCCTGGAGCTCCCTGCCCTGGGTTAAGTTTGTGAAGAAGACGCGCTACTGCGTGAGTACTTACCGCGCCCATAGTCCTTTAGCTAATGACATTCCTGGAGCTCCCTGCCCTGGGTTAAGTTTGTGAAGAAGAAGCGCTACTGCGTGAGTACTTACCGCGCCCATAGTCCTTTAGCTAATGACATTCCTGGAGCTCCCTGCCCTGGGTTAAGTTTGTGAAGAAGAAGCGCTACTGCGTGAGTACTTACCACGCCCATAGTCCTTTAGCTAATGACATTCCTGGAGCTCCCTGCCCTGGGTTAAGTTTGTGAAGAAGAAGCGCTACTGCGTGAGTACTTACCGCGCCCATAGTCCTTTAGCTAATGACATTCCTGGAGCTCCCTGCCTTGGTTTAAGTTTGTGAAGAAGAAGCGCTACTGCGTGAGTACTTACCGCGCCCATACTGCCATAGTCCTTTAGCTAATGACATTCCTGGAGCTCCCTGCCCTGGGTTAAGTTTGTGAAGAAGAAGCGCTACTGCGTGAGTACTTACCGCGCCCATAGTCCTTTAGCTAATGACATTCCTGGAGCTCCCTGCCCTGGGTTAAGTTTGTGAAGAAGACGCGCTACTGCGTGAGTACTTACCGCGCCCATAGTCCTTTAGCTAATGACATTCCTGGAGCTCCCTGCCCTGGGTTAAGTTTGTGAAGAAGACGCGCTACTGCGTGAGTACTTACCGCGCCCATAGTCCTTTAGCTAATGACCTTCCTGGAGCTCCCTGCCCTGGGTTAAGTTTGTGAAGAAGAAGCGCTACTGCGTGAGTACTTACCGCGCCCATAGTCCTTTAGCTAATGACATTCCTGGAGCTCCCTGCCCTGGGTTAAGTTTGTGAAGAAGACGCGCTACTGCGTGAGTACTTACCGCGCCCATAGTCCTTTAGCTAATGACATTCCTGGAGCTCCCTGCCCTGGGTTAAGTTTGTGAAGAAGAAGCGCTACTGCGTGAGTACTTACCGCGCCCATAGTCCTTTAGCTAATGACATTCCTGGAGCTCCCTGCCCTGGTTTAAGTTTGTGAAGAAGAAGCGCTACTGCGTGAGTACTTACCGCGCCCATAGTCCTTTAGCTAATGACATTCCTGGAGCTCCCTGCCCTGGTTTAAGTTTGTGAAGAAGAAGCGCTACTGCGTGAGTACTTACCGCGCCCATAGTCCTTTAGCTAATGACATTCCTGGAGCTCCCTGCCCTGGTTTAAGTTTGTGAAGAAGAAGCGCTACTGCGTGAGTACTTACCGCGCCCATACTGCCATAGTCCTTTAGCTAATGACATTCCTGGAGCTCCCTGCCCTGGGTTAAGTTTGTGAAGAAGACGCGCTACTGCGTGAGTACTTACCGCGCCCATAGTCCTTTAGCTAATGACATTCCTGGAGCTCCCTGCCCTGGGTTAAGTTTGTGAAGAAGACGCGCTACTGCGTGAGTACTTACCGCGCCCATAGTCCTTTAGCTAATGACATTCCTGGAGCTCCCTGCCCTGGGTTAAGTTTGTGAAGAAGACGCGCTACTGCGTGAGTACTTACCGCGCCCATAGTCCTTTAGCTAATGACATTCCTGGAGCTCCCAGCCCTGGGTTAAGTTTGTGAAGAAGACGCGCTACTGCGTGAGTACTTACCGCGCCCATAGTCCTTTAGCTAATGACATTCCTGGAGCTCCCTGCCCTGGGTTAAGTTTGTGAAGAAGAAGCGCTACTGCGTGAGTACTTACCGCGCCCATAGTCCTTTAGCTAATGACATTCCTGGAGCTCCCTGCCCTGGGTTAAGTTTGTGAAGAAGAAGCGCTACTGCGTGAGTACTTACCGCGCCCATAGTCCTTTAGCTAATGACATTCCTGGAGCTCCCTGCCCTGGGTTAAGTTTGTGAAGAAGACGCGCTACTGCGTGAGTACTTACCGCGCCCATAGTCCTTTAGCTAATGACATTCCTGGAGCTCCCAGCCCTGGGTTAAGTTTGTGAAGAAGACGCGCTACTGCGTGAGTACTTACCGCGCCCATAGTCCTTTAGCTAATGACATTCCTGGAGCTCCCTGCCCTGGGTTAAGTTTGTGAAGAAGAAGCGCTACTGCGTGAGTACTTACCGCGCCCATACTGCCATAGTCCTTTAGCTAATGACATTCCTGGAGCTCCCTGCCCTGGGTTAAGTTTGTGAAGAAGACGCGCTACTGCGTGAGTACTTACCGCGCCCATAGTCCTTTAGCTAATGACATTCCTGGAGCTCCCTGCCCTGGGTTAAGTTTGTGAAGAAGAAGCGCTACTGCGTGAGTACTTACCGCGCCCATAGTCCTTTAGCTAATGACCTTCCTGGAGCTCCCTGCCCTGGGTTAAGTTTGTGAAGAAGAAGCGCTACTGCGTGAGTACTTACCGCGCCCATACTGCCATAGTCCTTTAGCTAATAACATTCCTGGAGCTCCCTGCCCTGGGTTAAGTTTGTGAAGAAGACGCGCTACTGCGTGAGTACTTACCACGCCCATAGTCCTTTAGCTAATGACATTCCTGGAGCTCCCTGCCCTGGGTTAAGTTTGTGAAGAAGACGCGCTACTGCGTGAGTACTTACCGCGCCCATACTGCCATAGTCCTTTAGCTAATGACATTCCTGGAGCTCCCTGCCCTGGGTTAAGTTTGTGAAGAAGAAGCGCTACTGCGTGAGTACTTACCGCGCCCATAGTCCTTTAGCTAATGACATTCCTGGAGCTCCCTGCCCTGGGTTAAGTTTGTGAAGAAGAAGCGCTACTGCGTGAGTACTTACCACGCCCATAGTCCTTTAGCTAATGACATTCCTGGAGCTCCCTGCCCTGGGTTAAGTTTGTGAAGAAGAAGCGCTACTGCGTGAGTACTTACCACGCCCATAGTCCTTTAGCTAATGACATTCCTGGAGCTCCCTGCCCTGGGTTAAGTTTGTGAAGAAGAAGCGCTACTGCGTGAGTACTTACCACGCCCATAGTCCTTTAGCTAATGACATTCCTGGAGCTCCCTGCCCTGGGTTAAGTTTGTGAAGAAGAAGCGCTACTGCGTGAGTACTTACCACGCCCATAGTCCTTTAGCTAATGACATTCCTGGAGCTCCCTGCCCTGGGTTAAGTTTGTGAAGAAGAAGCGCTACTGCGTGAGTACTTACCACGCCCATAGTCCTTTAGCTAATGACATTCCTGGAGCTCCCTGCCCTGGGTTAAGTTTGTGAAGAAGAAGCGCTACTGCGTGAGTACTTACCACGCCCATAGTCCTTTAGCTAATGACATTCCTGGAGCTCCCTGCCCTGGGTTAAGTTTGTGAAGAAGACGCGCTACTGCGTGAGTACTTACCGCGCCCATAGTCCTTTAGCTAATGACATTCCTGGAGCTCCCTGCCCTGGGTTAAGTTTGTGAAGAAGACGCGCTACTGCGTGAGTACTTACCGCGCCCATAGTCCTTTAGCTAATGACATTCCTGGAGCTCCCTGCCCTGGGTTAAGTTTGTGATGAAGACGCGCTACTGCGTGAGTACTTACCGCGCCCATAGTCCTTTAGCTAATGACATTCCTGGAGCTCCCTGCCCTGGGTTAAGTTTGTGAAGAAGACGCGCTACTGCGTGAGTACTTACCGCGCCCATAGTCCTTTAGCTAATGACATTCCTGGAGCTCCCTGCCCTGGGTTAAGTTTGTGAAGAAGAAGCGCTACTGCGTGAGTACTTACCGCGCCCATACTGCCATAGTCCTTTAGCTAATGACATTCCTGGAGCTCCCTGCCCTGGGTTAAGTTTGTGAAGAAGACGCGCTACTGCGTGAGTACTTACCACGCCCATAGTCCTTTAGCTAATGACATTCCTGGAGCTCCCTGCCCTGGGTTAAGTTTGTGAAGAAGACGCGCTACTGCGTGAGTACTTACCGCGCCCATACTGCCATAGTCCTTTAGCTAATGACATTCCTGGAGCTCCCTGCCCTGGGTTAAGTTTGTGAAGAAGAAGCGCTACTGCGTGAGTACTTACCGCTCCCATACTGCCATAGTCCTTTAGCTAATGACATTCCTGGAGCTCCCTGCCCTGGGTTATGTTTGTGAAGAAGACGCGCTACTGCGTGAGTACTTACCGCGCCCATACTGCCATAGTCCTTTAGCTAATGACATTCCTGGAGCTCCCTGCCCTGGGTTAAGTTTGTGAAGAAGACGCGCTACTGCGTGAGTACTTACCACGCCCATAGTCCTTTAGCTAATGACATTCCTGGAGCTCCCTGCCCTGGGTTAAGTTTGTGAAGAAGACGCGCTACTGCGTGAGTACTTACCGCGCCCATACTGCCATAGTCCTTTAGCTAATGACATTCCTGGAGCTCGCTGCCCTGGGTTAAGTTTGTGAAGAAGACGCGCTACTGCGTGAGTACTTACCGCGCCCATAGTCCTTTAGCTAATGACATTCCTGGAGCTCCCTGCCCTGGGTTAAGTTTGTGAAGAAGAAGCGCTACTGCGTGAGTACTTACCACGCCCATAGTCCTTTAGCTAATGACATTCCTGGAGCTCCCTGCCCTGGGTTAAGTTTGTGAAGAAGACGCGCTACTGCGTGAGTACTTACCGCGCCCATAGTCCTTTAGCTAATGACATTCCTGGAGCTCCCTGCCCTGGGTTAAGTTTGTGAAGAAGACGCGCTACTGCGTGAGTACTTACCGCGCCCATAGTCCTTTAGCTAATGACATTCCTGGAGCTCCCTGCCCTGGGTTAAGTTTGTGAAGAAGACGCGCTACTGCGTGAGTACTTACCACGCCCATAGTCCTTTAGCTAATGACATTCCTGGAGCTCCCTGCCCTGGGTTAAGTTTGTGAAGAAGACGCGCTACTGCGTGAGTACTTACCACGCCCATAGTCCTTTAGCTAATGACCTTCCTGGAGCTCCCTGCCCTGGGTTAAGTTTGTGAAGAAGAAGCGCTACTGCGTGAGTACTTACCGCGCCCATACTGCCATAGTCCTTTAGCTAATGACATTCCTGGAGCTCCCTGCCCTGGGTTAAGTTTGTGAAGAAGACGCGCTACTGCGTGAGTACTTACCACGCCCATAGTCCTTTAGCTAATGACATTCCTGGAGCTCCCTGCCCTGGGTTAAGTTTGTGAAGAAGACGCGCTACTGCGTGAGTACTTACCACGCCCATAGTCCTTTAGCTAATGACCTTCCTGGAGCTCCCTGCCCTGGTTTAAGTTTGTGAAGAAGAAGCGCTACTGCGTGAGTACTTACCACGCCCATAGTCCTTTAGCTAATGACCTTCCTGGAGCTCCCTGCCCTGGTTTAAGTTTGTGAAGAAGAAGCGCTACTGCGTGAGTACTTACCGCGCCCATAGTCCTTTAGCTAATGACCTTCCTGGAGCTCCCTGCCCTGGGTTAAGTTTGTGAAGAAGAAGCGCTACTGCGTGAGTACTTACCGCGCCCATAGTCCTTTAGCTAATGACATTCCTGGAGCTCCCTGCCCTGGGTTAAGTTTGTGAAGAAGACGCGCTACTGCGTGAGTACTTACCACGCCCATAGTCCTTTAGCTAATGACATTCCTGGAGCTCCCTGCCCTGGGTTAAGTTTGTGAAGAAGACGCGCTACTGCGTGAGTACTTACCGCGCCCATAGTCCTTTAGCTAATGACATTCCTGGAGCTCCCTACCCCGGGTTAAGTTTGCGAAGAAGATGCGCTACTGCATGAGTACTTACTACAGGGCACAGCTCCTCCGGAACGATCTTTATACTTCTAGGCGCCCGTTTCTTTGGACAAGGTGGGTTATGAAAACAGCGAGATGGTTCACAACACGGGGCGCCAGCACGAGCCGGCCAGTAGCATGGCATGAGGTAGGGGGAACAGTTGGAGGGGGGCTGGCATCGAGGGGTGTGGTGGCACGACCGGGCGGCCATTGGCTGGGAAAAATTGTCATTAATCATTAGTGTGTCGGGTATAGTCCTCTCATTAAAGAAAACAGTGTGGTTTTGTACCTGATTATCATCCGTCATAAAAGAGAAACGCGTTTCATAGATAAGGTGAAGATATTTTTTTGCGTTTTTTTGTTACCTGCTTCCATTTGTCCCAAAGTGAAGCTAGTACAGGAGTGAAGCTATGACTTTCTACCCCACAAAGTCATAGCATGTTTACAAGCTAAGTTCTCAAGTGGAATTCGGACAGTTTAAAACATTTCAACATTTATAGACACGAATTACGAACAGGAACTCCCATATGTGTGACAGGCTAAGTACGCGCGGTGGGGGGAGGGTGGTGCATAAGGCAATATATCGAATAATATTTTTTTTACCTTGTGAAGAATGCTACTGGCTTTAGGCTCCAATTCGGTCTACAAAAAGATATACAATAATTAGATGAAACATCATTAATTATAAAATATTAGGTATCAAAGGCCATAGTCGGCTTTCAAGAGTAAACTCTGGATATTTTTTCTTTTTTTTCTATGATAACCAATATTAGTTTTTTTAGTGGTGATGTAAAGCTAAAAAAATTGGGCAAGTGCGAGTCCGACTCGCGCATGAAGGGTTCGTCCGTACCATAAAACAAGTTTGTTGTGTGAGAGCCCCCCTTAAATATTTATTTTATTTTATTTTTAGTATTTGTTCTTATAGCGGCAATAGAAATACATCATCTGAAAATTTCAACTGTCTATCACCGTTCTTGGGATACAGCCTGGTGACAGACGGACGGACGGACGGACGGACAGCGAAGTCTCAGTGATAGGGTCCCGTTTTTACCCTTTGGGTACGGAACCCTAAAAAGAACATAATTTCAAAGTTTGAAACTAGTCGCTCGAATAGATCTCGAAAAAAAAAATATAAAAAGAAAATTAAAAGTCTGTCACAATTAGGATGTTCATGTTGATACTCAGCACAAATATGCTCCACTAAAAGACGTATTGATTTTTTTTTAGTAGAATAGAGTCTTTTTAATGTAAGGGCCCATTCACTATGGAAAGCCCACTTTGGCTTAGTCCATCTATTTATTACCAGACTACGGCAAAATCAAAAGGGTTATTTATAGTTCTATTTTAATAAAATAATACTTACATACGTTGGTTCATATTCAGGCACTTTGTGTACTGTTATCTGAAATATGTAAAAATTAAATAAATGTTCAAATTAACTCACAAAGAAATGCAGTTCGTTGCTTTTAATAAATCTCTCACCTGAAGGCCAAATTTTGCGCAATCCGCTTTACAAGTAGATGGTGCGCATAAGGACTGAAAATAGAACATTTTCATAATAAAATTATTTTTTCATAATTTGAAAAATATATTGATAATTTCAAGCAACTTTTTGAACTTAATAATATCTTTCCCTGGGTTCTAGTACCATAGCTTTTATTGCATGCAATCGAAAATAAGTAAAAAAATAAACAGTTTTTTGAGTGAAATTGTCAAATTCGAGTAGATTTTCAACAAAAATTAACAATGAAAAATCAAACTGTAGGTTTCACATTTATAAATTCTACTCACACAGGGTGAACAGCAACTTGGAACACGGGGTTTTTTCTGCAATTTAAAATATAATATCGGTTTATATTCTCTGCCTGTGGTTAAATTACTTAAGGATAGAAGTTTATACACAAAATTATATATGAACCACTGAAGATTAACTTGTGTAATTTTCAGGTACCGTAAAACTATGGGTAGTTTTACACAATATTTTTTTAAACAATATCAATTTGTATTGCGCGCTCACGCTCCCTGATACAAATTGAGCCGAAACAGAGCAAAAACGTGCGGCGTCGAATGCGAGTTAAAATTTGTACCTCGGCTTCGCTTCTTCATTATACCTATTAGATACGTGTCCGTTCCTCTCCAGCTGAGTAAAAACGTTCCTTATACATAAGTGTTAATACTTACGCAGGGAGCCACACATGGTACACGAGGTGGTACACACGGTTTGGCACAAGGGGTTCCACAGGGTCGGCCACAGGGTATACTACAGAGTCGGGCGCAAGAAGTACCGCAAGGGGACGCACAGCAAGTCGAGCAGATCGTAGAGCAAGACCCACATTTAGAGCAAGAGCTACAAGAACCTCCACACTGAAAAAAATTAAATTATCAAAAGTCGACGTTGGTAAATAAACTGCCTTGTTAAAGCGGAACTAGGAAGGCTATATTTGCCGCATGCATCCACAAAGGTGGGTAAACTTAGCCAGCGATTGCCCAAACGATGGTCAAAGGCGAACAAGCAGGCCCAGGCGGAGATGGCGCGACGACCTAACGTGCGTTCATCAATAATTCGCCAGAAATAAAGCAATTTAAATGTATCTTATACGTATATTACAAGACCCTTTCCAAGAACATTTAAGCTGCCTTTTTTTGTAATTGCACCAGCCGCGGCCCTGTTTTTTGCATTTGCACCCAACAATTTCACATGCTTCTGCAGCAACTGGGGATCAATTGGACAACCACTGAAAAGGTCTGCCCGGTAGTATGACACTACACCAGGCTAACAAAAAAAAAAGCACGACAGTTGTGAGCATCTTATTAAGTAGGAAGTAAAGTTTAAAACGGAGGTACTAAATCTAATATAAATGAACCAACTACTTATTTAATTTCTTTAAACTAGGCATACGTTAGGACATGAGTATATAGATGTAATATATGTAAACACTAAGGGGGAAAAGTCACCTTTAACGATTGCGGCAAATCCGATTTACTCTGAAACAAAACAAACAGTTATTTTGTGAAATGTTTCATAATTCTAATGTTGAAGTACCTTTTTTTATTTAACTTTTGATACAAAGATAAAAGTTCAAAAGAACCATTGACATGCTTAACCCGGCAAAAGAGACCTTCTTCCTTGAGGAACATCCTCCGGGGAACAGGTCTCCTGTAGGTCCGGAATATGTGCCGTTCTCAAGAACGTGTCCCGATTTGTATGGAAAATGTTCTCGAGAACATGCTCTCCCCAGCATACAAATACCGGGGATATTTTAATAATGTTATAACGTTAAAGGAAAAGGAAGGAAGATATGTTAATAAATACATAAAATCACCCTGCGTCCGCAGCATCGCTTGTAGCAAACGTTGATGATGGCAGTTTGATGGAAGACCGCTCTATTCTTATTTTCTCCATTCATTCTTCTCCATTTTGTCGGTTCCTCGATCTTCATATGGGACAACCCGAACAAGTTGTGCTCTTTGTCAAGAGCTAGAACCGTGGACAAGACCTTGTCGGCAGCTTTATGTTCTTCTGGATCTTCGGAGCTCGTGTCTGACGCGGAAGGTGTCAATAATACTTCTCTAAACATAAAGACGAGTAAATACATAATATTAATAATGAATGTTCCTTTGTTTCCATTTGTTCGGGTATTAAACTAAGAATAAAGAACAATCACATTTTAGCTGCATTCCTTACTCTCGAATAGTAATGTCAAACTTATATGGGGTTTTGACGTTACTACCGGAGAGAGGCGTAATTCATGGAAAAAAAGTTTGGTTAAATCCAGCCATGCACAGATCCAAATTAATTCTTTGATTTGCCGTGTAACTAATACATAGTTATGTGCGAGTTTTCTTTTCACTGTTAGTTAAAATTAGATAGCAGTCTTAAATATGTATGGCACTACCAAACTCGTTCCAGTAGATAACTCATTTTGATTTACTTAAAGTTTAATAGCATCTAATTTAGAGTGTCAATCTTTGCGTTTACTAATTTGTCGTCTCACTCAAATTTAAAACACTTGGATTTACGACCTTTGCATAAAAAATAATGTCCTAGCACTTTAAGCAGCACATTTACAGTTACTTATTCGCCATAATGGCATTAGATATGAACGGCTGAATCTATAATTTATGAATCTAAATTTGTAGATACCTTCATCAAATTCCTCCTTGTATCAGCGCCTACTCTGTACCTTGGCACCCGTCAGTGCATTTACTTTGCTGGAAGGATACCTCGTCTGAACAAGAGCTTTGGGTGGCATTACAACTTAAGTGTATAGAAATAATGGTTTATAACTTATGTTTTCTCACAAACAACAAACCTCTTAGAACAGAAACGGTCCCAAGTTGGAACTCCCAATTGTAACACAATACTTTGGGTTAGTATAGTATCTGTTTTTCTTTCTAGCTGACCCTTGCAGGTGGTTTTCTATTACGATAGCGTTTATATAGTGCGATAGGTAATTGGTAAAACAAAACTCATCACTCATAATACTCGTCTTTATAATATATAGATCGGATTTATCTATAGCCCGATAAATACAGCCATCTTCTCTCGTTAGACCCGTGAACGTGTAGAGAAAGCATCATAAGATTCAAAAGTAGGCGTCAATTTTTGTATGCAATTTGACATAATATAATGTTTGCTAGTAGTAAAATTGACAGCTAATTTTAATGTTGACCGTTAGTACTCTTCCTATTGTCACGTACCTGGCGTCGGGTGATCCATCTCGACTCTCGCTTAGCCATTTATTCCTCGTTAGATTCAGAATTTTCGTGTCTCCTTGTTTTATGTATGTATCGCTTTTCTTATCAGCGTGTGTTGACTAAAAAATAGTAGTTAAAGTCACATTAGCAAATTAAGCGTAATCCTTTCACTTCGCTGATAGTTAAAAAATGTTTCGTAAACATTTCAGGTATGTACCTAGGGCGGAGAATTCGTGAGTGTCCCAGATCGATGTGCGTTCCCATTGAGGGTCCACGTTGGAATTTCGAGCTTTTGAATGTGTCAGTCTTTAGTAAAAGTTCTCAAACGATTGTAAATTCATCCTTTAATTTGTAAAAGTCGGCACTCAAAAGTTACATTCGGTTAAAGGTGGACCCTCAGTCGTGCCTGTCAGGTACCCATATTTAATAATCTACTTAAAATTTACAACTGCTGTAAATTGCTACTCTTAGTAAAACATTTGTAAAACTAATTTCATTAATTCTGATTCCTTTCTGCTGATTCAATAAGAAAAAATAGCAAGCAGAAGGTGGTCCCTCAATTGAAAGCGATAAGTTCACATTAAGTGAGAACAATAGTAATATTTAAAACATAGGTTTGACTGACAGTTAGTAAAAGTACTTGAATCATTGTAAATTCATTCTTTAGTTTGTAAAAGAAGCCATTCAAAAGTTACAATGGATTAAAGGTGGTCCCTCAATTGAAACGTTTGTCATAAGAATAAATCAATTTACGTATCTTTTGGTTGTTAAATAGACAATTGCTATAGTCTATTCGTTAGTAAAAAAAAATTACTAACTATTGCTCCACCGAACAGTATAAACAAATGTACCGTTTTACTTAAAAAAACAATCAAACGCCTGCGAAGAAATACTACACTCTAGGTGACCACATATTAGGGTTTTGTAGGATAAGTAAATAAAAATAATTTCTGTTTGTTGACGTTATTTATTTTTTATTTTTAAGTTTGACATATCTTGGGTTATCATGACAATAAGAAAAAGAAAACGTCATGCTCCCCAGAAGAACCACCATGGCTTTGATGGATTTAAACATATGGTTCTGCTGGGGAGCATGACGTAAAAGAAAAGAAAAAAATACATTGCACTGACAATTTCACGCTGATCTTTTTAATTCAAACATTACTATTAATTTGACAGTAGCTAAGCGTATGTATAAAAATTTGTTCGTTTGGGGGACTTTCGTCAAATTTAAAGCGTAAGTCGTCGTAACTGCGTATGCTCTCATTGAAGAAGTAGTGACCTCTGTAATGGCCGATGTCACCGTCGCTAGCACCCGGAATACATTTAATAGCCCCAACTAATTTGTAAAAAAATTGTTTGGCCTTGATCGTCCGAGGTATTTCGCTAATGGTATCTTTAGGCGTGTCATTTAAATCGAACGATATAAAACCTGAAGGCGCGTATTCGTATGTGACTTGATTGTTAATAAACAGTTTTTATTTTCAACAAATAAATAAATATATCAATAGGTATGGAAAGGGTTTCCAATTTTGAAATGAATGGGAAACAGGGTGAACCGCCGCAAATTGATGAAGATGAAGGAGAAAGTGCAAAATGTAACATTGGAGCTGACAAGAACACCTGAAAACCAATCTAACTGTATTGCCGCCAAAGCCAATCCCGGGTGAACTAAGGGCTGAATTGTTGTTGAAATTAAATGTTTATATTTCGCCGGGTACAAAAGCATGCAGTTAGTCCAAATCAAGACTGGCAAGAAATATCGGAGGCAGAAGATAACGTTGCCAGGCTGTTAGGTTCCTCTTTTATAATAATGACAGCAGCTTTGTGCGCTTTACGTACGTGCATTTTATTTATGTGCTTGTAGGATAGTACAATTTGAGTAAATTTGTTTTGTATTCATTTGACCATTAAATTAACCATAAATATAGTGTGGTCGTATAAAAAATAATTAACGTCAACAAAGAGAAATTATTTCTATTTACTTATCCTACAAAATTCTAATATGTGGTCACCTAGAGTGTAGTATTTCTTCGCAGGCCTTTGATTGTTTTTTTAAGTAAAACGGTACATTTGTTTATACTGTTCGGTGGAGCAATAGTTAGTAAACATTTTTTACTAACGAATAGACTATAGCAATTGTCTATTTAACAACCAAAAGATACGTAAATTGATTTATTCTTATGACAAACGTTTCAATTGAGGGACCACCTTTAATCGATTGTAACTTTTGAATGGCTTCTTTTACAAACTAAAGAATGAATTTACAATGATTCAAGTACTTTTACTAACTCTCAGTCACTCCCATGTTTAAAATATTACTATTGTTCTCACTTAATGTGAACTTATCGCTTTCAATTGAGGGACCACCTTCTGCATGCTATTTTTTCTTATTGAATCAGCAGAAAGGAATCAGAATTAATGAAATTAGTTTTACAAATGTTTTACTAAGAGTAGCAATTTACAGCAGTTGTAAATTTTAAGTAGATTATTAAATATGGGTACCTGACAGGCACGACTGAGGGTCCACCTTTAACCGAATGTAACTTTTGAGTGCCGACTTTTACAAATTAAAGGATGAATTTACAATCGTTTGAGAACTTTTACTAAAGACTGACACATTCATAAGCTCGAAATTCCAACGTGGACCCTCAATGGGAACGCACATCCCAGATCGCAGGTGTTCGCAGGCAAATATGTGATTTGGGGCTTTACGAATTACCGCCCGTAGTTTGTCTAAAGTTTTGCGTCCTACTTTGGACAGTACCTAAGTGAGATTTTCTCCCCGCGTAGCGGACAGTAAATCCCACTTACGGCCTGGGGTGACGTAAAATATATTACGGGCGGTAATTAGTAAATCCCCAGATCGCATATTTATGGCACAAACGATCTGGGACAGTCACTAATTCACCGCCCTAGGTAGGTACTTATATAATTTTAATTTCGTAAACAGCTATATTTCTCTAACCGAAAATAATATCTTCGAATCCATTTCCTTGATGACATCTGAACAATTTTCGAGGGAGAGCAGTTGTCTGTTCCTTTCTATGAGCTCGTGGAAGGCTGTAGATCTTTGCACTTGGATTGCAGTGTCGTCATCTTTGCTCGTGCCAACCTGAAATATCGGGGCGTGTAAACTTACGTACTGAGATGCTTCGACGTTGTGTGATGTTGCAGCGGTGTAGGTACGTGTCTCGCTCTCTCGTATGGCCGACGCGTTCGGATCTTTCGCTCTACCACTGCCGCTGTCGCTCAGTCTTTGTTTGACCTAAGCAACGTGCAGGCCCCTCTTTCCTACCGGGCACTCTGGGTACGTGCCCATGCAGGGCCTCCAGCAAGGCGAGGGCCTCCAATCTTAAGTGGGGGGGGCCCAATATGATGTTCTTACCAAGATGATGTTCTTTTTTAATTGTGCAATGACGCCCCTAATTTATGGTGCCTAGGGCCCGGGCATTCTTTAAGACGGCCTTGGCAATGTGAGGTGAATAACATGTAACAATGAAATTTTATTAAAATTACGAATAATTAACAGGTGTCATAATATCATAGTCGTCAAAGCATCATATTCACATTTTGTGAATTGGCCCGTGGCTTTCGTGATCGTCGAGTAAAAAGCATCTATTTATAATTTTCGCAATGGTCCTGTCTGCTCATTCTCATTGTGAATGTGTTCTCATTGTCTACAGTCCATCCTTGAGGTGCGATGCGAATGGCATTCCTGTTTGTGGGTTTGTGTTTCCCGAATGTCTCCGAGTAGATGATAATAGACGACGAGAGCTCTAGATATCTCTCTATCAGAGATGCTTAGCCAACCCAGTTTAAGATTAGTGTTCCCTTATCGCGAGCATTTGCCTGTAGCCAACTAAACCCAACTAAAATGTTTTACACCGAAAAACTCTCGTGAATCTCAGATTTTGTTCGATTGGCCACCGCCGGCTGTTCTGTGATGAATCAAACCGATTCGAATGTTGAGCGATATTTGACTTCTACGACGTGAGTAAACCCGTTTCGTGTATGTTCAGATTATGTTTTGTCGCATTACAAGCGAATGCTCGCGGTGAAGTAGCACCTTTGGGTTTCGAACTTCTGTGTGCTCATTGGTCATTACCTCTTCGTACTTATTGTCGACGTTGTGAAGAGATGTCCGACTGTGCCTCGACTCGCAGTTCATGGCGGACTTGTTTGTTGGTGTCATATTGTCCACCAGGCACACATATGCAAAGGTAACGTTTGGTTCCGAATTGCTTGAGAAATTCATGGTTAGTAGTGTGGTAAGGTATATTGTGGCTTAGGTAGGTAAGATCGGGTATTAAATCATCTGAAACAATCATTATTAACTACATAATACATCAGCAATTTACCAAAACTGAGATGAGCTTTTGATCAATGATGAGAGCTGCAAAAAGGTATAATTAACTGTTCTAGTGCAAAGCGGTCCTGCTGCTTAGTTTAGTATGTTCTTCCCGTGAACCGCTGACCTATACACTATAATGGACTACTCGCAGTTTAAACCTAACCTACTTTACTGGTAGCAGTTCTGGTTCTGGCGATTCGAACTAGGGGCAATAATATCTATAAAGACGACGCACTGTCTCGTGACCTACCGATTTCAATTCTCGTCCCACCCACCTCGTCTTGTCAGTAAACAGACACGTGGAGTAATCAATATTATACCTTCGAATAAATGCACATAGAAACCCTGACAGTGCCAGAAAGTGAAGCCAGTTTTAGTGAGCCACGACCTGTCACGGGCTCAGTTTCGTCCGTGTACGTATATGTCACAACGTCAGTATCACAAGCAGAACTATGATTGGTTCGTAGACACACACGCACACATAAAACCAAACCTTCGCAAATCTGTTCTATGAAGAATATCGTTCTAGGCGTATTTATTCTAAATATTTTACCTCATCATCTTCACTAACCTTAAATTGTGTGTTGCATTTTGATCCGTAGATCTTTTTGGCTTTTTCTTTTATTTATGGTCCTGGGAGTGCGACATTTTACATATGTTGAGGGCTAGTTAAATTCTACTTAAAATATTATTATTAAAGGCATATTTCCATGATATATGAAAATGAATCTAAAGAAGATACACTTTTTCTTATGGCGGTTCCATGGCTTGATTTTTGAAGGAAAATTAATTGAGTTGTCACATTTAATTCTTTTTAGCGTAATTTTTAGTATCAGCCAATGACACAGTCATACGAAAAAAGTTTCGATATAAGTTGTAGGTAAGTATGTGCAGACTTGCCTTTAAAATACCTCAATGCCTTAAAATTGAGAACAGAGGAGAGAACACCTCATATCATATCATATTATCATGTGTGCCAATTTGACTGTTATGCATAAATAAAGATAAGAGTGAATACTGCATTTCTTAATCTATATTCTATTTACTATTATAAAATTCTAAATTTGTATTGAAAATAAATTTTCTATGGAGGGAGGTCATGATTTCAGGAAAAATCTCGATAGCGTGATGCAGCTTGACAGTTGTTTTGTATGGACACGCGTCGCCGTGCCAACAAGGCGCCATCTGTTTTCAAAAAAACCTTTGTCCTCTAATGTAGCCGAAACGGCTGGATAAAAAGTTACTAATTTTGGTACAGGAATAGCTGAACATCCAAAGATGGTTATAGGATACTTTTTGTTATGATTAAATTGATTAATATTTATCTCTGAAAACATAAATTCCATGAAATATTTTCCTTACAATGTGTAAACCTTATAATGACAGCGTTTGTGATTTTGAATTTAGAACGACGCGACCCCCGCTTGGCTCTTACGTGTACAAAAACTAAAAAGTATGAATTTGACATAATACCTCCTCGCGGCCCACCGGCATTAAAAATAAGGTTAAGGTTGTTTGAGGCGTTGAGTACGGAAACCGTGTTAGCTAGATAAAAAAGATGGCGCCAAATATCGACCAACACAGACGAAAATATGAGTGCAATGTTCGTTGTAAATTTACAATGAACATTGCACTCAAATAATTGAAGAAATGTACCTATGTTTTTTTTAGCATGAGCCAATTGGCTCATGCTAAAAAAAACATAGGTACATTTCTTTAAAAACACAATTTGCGACAATAGGAACTAATGCTCTTTTATTGAATATGCAATTATATTCTTCTGTAGTTTGTAAGTATTGACGTACGCTCGATTGAGTTAAGTTGGCACCTGAATCTTATGGCGTTACTTAGGAAATTATTATGACAGGTCATATTATTAGTAACATTGTACAGTCGCCATCAGATATATCACAGCAAATAAAGCGTTCATAAATATCTGAACATGTACCTACTGTAACGCCCAGTCAATAAGAGTCGTGTTCAGATATTTATGAACGCCTTATATGCTGCGATATATCTGATGGCGACTCTAGATGAAAATAATTTATTGTCATCTTAATAGATGTCGTTAATATATGTTCAGGTAGGACTATGAGCTAATTATTTTTCAAGGTGCTTTATTAATAAAACGATATCTATACTTTTATAAAATCCTAAATTTGTATTGAAAATAAATTTTCTATGGATGCAATCACGCCGAAATGGCTGGACGGATTTTAACCACTTTTGGTACAGGGATAGCTGGACATCCGGAGATGGTTGTAGGATACTTTTTTTCCGTCTACGGTAAAGAAAAAATACGCGAATGAAGTCGTGTGCATCTCATAGCGTCATCCATCAGCGTCGTGACTTTGAATTTAGAACCACGCGTACCCCGCGGGGGGCCGGCCTGCGCTACCCACCGGGGGACAATAGCTCTGAGGTTGGACGAGTCGCCGAGTTACGTACACCGGGGCAGTAGATGGCGTTAGTGGTACACGAAATTATCATTTTATGAAACAAAACTGAACACAATTTTGTTATTATTAATTTCGCGATGCAACAATGGGAACTACCACTCTATTATTGCATTAAAAATTCATGTATTTACTCAGTAGTTTATAAATATTGACCCTCTTTTCATAAACGTACTGAGACGCGGAGAAAATTTGAAATGAATAAATAAGTTGCTTTTTGCTTTCTTGAGAGATAATAATCAAAATAAAATTATTTAAAATCAATTTTATCCTTTGACGTATAAATATGTATTTACGGAAAGTTAATGAAATATGATACGCGCATAGGTGCTACCAGTAGCGCCATCTGTGAGCTTTAAACAGTAATTTTCCCCGAGGTGCCCTCCGCAGCAGAGGTTTCGCAATGGCGAAGTGAGTGGATTGGTCTGTAATTTGCATACATCGGGGTTTTCAGAGCGGGAACGTTTGACATTAGCCAAAGAGTAGGTATTGACTTAAAAAACAGAATGTACTCTAGCAGGTTTCTACGTCATGAATAATTAATTGAAAAATATAAAATAATAATCATTAATATAGGTTCACATGTTATAATGGTCAGTCATTATCAACCTCTTCAGTTAAGTTCCTACTCATTTATAAGCAAATAATTAATAGATATCGGGTGTCAATATTGACATTATATTAGACACTTATTGTCATACCGTACCCTTGTCTAGTAGATAAATTACAATGCAATTTCATTTTAAAAATACTATATAATAATCAATACAAATATGCCTCCAAGAAAAAAGCTCGTTACGAGTTTGTGCGTTCGTGGATAGAAAATAATCCAGATTCTTTATTTAGTTCGAGATTCTTTATTTTTGGCACCAAATGCAATGTTAGCTTCGCTCAAACGAAATTTGGTGTAACGCGACACGTTGCGTCCAATAAACATACAAGTATAAAATATGATTTCAATAGTGAGCTCGTGAATTTTTTTTGTGGGCTGTAATATACCATGGACGCAAGTAAGCAATCCGATATTAACCTTGACTGCGCAGTAGCCGATTTACGTACAAATGCGAATGATTTGTGTACATGCGCAGATCCGCTATCTTTGTTCAAAAAGTTTGCCGGCAACTATACCGGTAAATTTGTAAAAACTGTAAAAGTTCTTCAGTTCATTTAAGTAAAAAAAATGAATACAATACGGAATGAGCTTAAAAATTAATATATTTACGGCAGTGTTGACGAAACCACGGATGATGTCGGTCGGCAAATAGCTAATGTCATAGTAGCCATATTGGCTCAAAAAAAGGTGTTGAATAAATATTCTGGCTATAGCACGCTAAAAATTATAAATTAATTGTTAAAAGGCAAAGAAATTGAACGTTAATCGCAAAATTCTCGTACATCAATTGATTCCTTCAAAAAGTTTAAATATGCACTGCACCTATTACAACTGTCGACGTGGAAAGATCGTTCAGTTCATTGAAATTGATATTTACAGCAAGACGCCGCAGATTAACTGTTCCAATTATAGAAAAAATATTGATAGTTTTTTCAGAAAATCGTGTCAACTACTAAATTTAGTGCAGGTAATTAATTAAAGTTATTTTTATTGTTATCTAAAGAGGCTTGGTAATAAAGCTAAAGTACTACATGAATTAAAATAAAACTGTCTCATAGAGTGTATACAATTCGCAGAGAGGTAGTTATTCATTAGGCATAATATGATATTTTCTCAGACTAACGTATCTGTTTATCTCTACTCTTTTTCAAATCGTTCCCGCTCCGAAATCCCCGATGTATGAATTTGTGTATTGTTTTACTAGCTTTTACCCGCTACGCTCGCGTTAAAACGTACCTACGTTTACTATATTACTACGATTTCTTACACAAATTTGAAGTTAATGAATGATACATTTAAATGTTATTACTATGTACAATTGATTTCATTAGTTTTAATACAGCTGATGCAAAGTTTAAGTTGACAGCTCGAGGGCCGTTCTGCGTCAGTATGTGTTTAGACAAACTATAAACTATCTCATAAACGTTTGATTAAACTTTTAAGTATTTCTAAAGAGATGGTGATTAACAGAGACGGGAGGCAATAAGAAAAAAACAATATCTTACAACGGAAAAAAGAAAGCAAGGCTGATGAAACTTAAGCAATACGAAGAGATGGTATCGAAAAAAACGGGGGGCTCGGGGGGCGGAGCCCCCCGCTCTAAGAAATTACTACATGCTAAAACTGAAAAATTCAAGTAGCTTTGATGAAATGCTAAGTTACCTGTAGATATATGGTGATAACATCAACCAAAAAAAGAACAAAACACCAAAAGGCTAACAAGAAAGCAAGCAGTCTCATCAAACTTTTAAGTAACCTGAAAAGATAGTGAACTAAAATGGCATAGTGCTCGCATTAAGAAAACACAAAACCTTAAAACGGAATCGAGAACGCAAGTCTGATCAAACTTTAAAGGATTCTAAAGAGATGGCGACCAAACCAGACGGGAAGCACAAAGAAAAAACAATATCTCACAACGGAAAGAAGAAAGCACGACTTATGAAACTTTTAAATAACACGAAAAGATGTTATTGAAAAAAATATGTGTACCATGCTAAAACAGGAAAATTAAAGTAAATCTGAGATGAGAAAGCAAGTCTGCACAACCTTTTGAGTAACCCGAAAAGATAGTGAACGATAATGGCATAGTACTCGCATTAAGAAAACGGAAACAAGAAAGCAGGTTTGACCAAACTTTTAGGTATTCTAAAGAGATGGTGACTAACAGAGACGGAAGGCACTAAGTTAATTATATCGCAATACGGAAAGAAAAGCAAGACTGATGAAACTTTTAAGCAGCACGAAGAGACTGTATCAAAAAATACGCGGGGCTCGGGGGCAGAGCCCCCCGCACTCAGAAAATGTCATCAGCTAAAAGTGCTAAAATTGACAAATTTAATTAAATCTGATAAAAGGCTAAGAGACCTGTAAATATGGTGATGAAGAAAACGTAAAACCTTAAAACATGCTTAAAACGCTAACAAGAGATCAAGTCTGATCAAACATAAAAGTAACCTGAAAATATATTGAACTAAAATGGCGTAGTACTCGCATTATAATACACAAAACCTTAAAACGGAATCAACAAAGCAAGTCTGATCAAACTTTAAAGAATTCGAAGAAGGAGAAGAGGTGGTGACCAAACCAAAAGGGAGGCACAAAGAAAAAACAATATTGCACAACGAAAAGAAGTAAGCACGACTGATGAAACTTTTAAGTAACACGAAGAGATGGCATTGAAAAGACGGGGGGCTCGGGGGGCAGAGCCCCCCGCAGTTACAAAATGCAATATGCTAAAACTGAAAATCACAATTAAATCTGATGAAAGGCTAAGTGACCTGTAGATGTGGTGATCAAGAAAGAAAAGAAAGAAAACACAAAACCTTAAAACGCTAAATAGAAAACAAGTCTGATCAAACTTTTAAGTAACCTGAAAAGATAGTGAACTAAAGTTGCATAGTGCCCACATTAAGAAAACACAAATCCTTAAAACGGAATCAAGAAAGCAATTCTGATCAAACTTTAAAGGATTCTAAATGGGGATGGTGACCAAACCCGTCTGGTTGAGGCGCGAAGAAAAAACAATATAACAAACGGAAAGAAAAAAACAAGACTGGTGTAACTTTCAAGTAATCTGAAGAGATAGATAACAAAAATGCAGTAGTGCTCACATTGAGAATACATAAACCTTAAAACGGTAACAGGAAAGCAATTCTGAACAAACGATTAAGTATTCTAAGATGATGTCCAAAAAAGCGGGGGCACTAAGCAAGACAATATACCACAACGGAAAGAAGAGAACATGACTTTATTTAAGTAACCAATTGAGACAGTGCACAAAAATGTCGTAGGCCTCGCATTGAGAAAACACAACGTTGTAAAACGGAAACAAGAAAGTAGAAATTGAATCTAAAATAAACAAAATAAACAAGGAATCATGTCCATGAAAGCATTCAAATATTCCAAAGATACAGTAAACAAAAAATATGAAGGGCTTAAGTTATGCCAAGCCAATGCCAAATGCCAAGTTATGCCAAGTGAACGTATTTTTTTAACGCGTGCGAAGCCGCGGGTAGAATCTAGTATTATATTATAAAAGTAGCTAATATCAAGTAGGTAATATTGAAAATATAACAGCTTTGGTATCGATATTTATTTAATACCTGAAGATAAAAATACCCATTTGAAAAGGGATGTCATCATAAGTTTGTCTTGAGTAATCTGTGTGTATGTCTGTACCATCAAAGGTTCCAAACGGATGAACATTATTATTCGTAGTTTTAATCAAAAATCTTGACTTTCGAAATGAAAATGTTTATTCAGTTATCTAGGTATATATAAAAGAAGAAGTCCTGACTGACTCATCAACGCACAGCCGAAACTACCAATGTTACAGAGTTGATTTTTGCACAGTAGCAGTGCCCCCCATCTGTACCGTGGGAACCCAGAACGATACCTACACGTCGCCTGTCGTGGCCGACACGCTTAGCCAGTCGGTTGCCATACGCGCTCACGGCCGGACGCCGCCGGTCGCGCTATAAAATCACCAAAAAAATGGCTTCGTCGCGAATGAGACCAACGCGCTGGATTGTTGCGGGGTGTAAAAACATAAAAGCAACAGATATTTATCCTTTTTTTCTTTGCCGACAGACGATGAAATGTTACAAAAAAATCTTAGAACTTAATAAGCACCTACCTAGAAACGCATTGCATACACTGTTATAATAGACACATGTAATGTAGAATAAATAAACTTAACTACTTAATATACTTAAATTCATAGAAAACATCCACTACCTATATCAACAAGTGACAATAATTTACTCACTAAGATTTAACAAATCAGTTTAGTGTGGCGGGAGAGTGCATTGCACGGCCTAAAAAGGGCGTAAACGTCGGCGTTTTTCTTGACACTTAAGACCTTTTGCAAGGAATGCATTCGCAAAGATAAAACGCGTGATCAGATTATTATAAAACAACTTGTACCTAGTGACTGCTTCGAAGCTTGTAATGCTAGTATTATACAATATGTAACACATTATATATAGGCACCTACCAAACTTTATTTAGTAAGTACCTACTGTCATCGGGATATATTTAGGTTACTTAGGTACCTACACAGAGAGTTGTTTTTGTTTCAGGTTTCTGGTATGTTCAGATAGAATAGGCACAGATTATATACAAGTTTGGAATAGGTAGGTAAGATTCCGATATACCTACTCGGAAATTAAAACGATTTCGATGGTGTGCCGCAGCGCATGTGAATACCTATTTCTAGTAGGTACCTAATGATAATTAAATTTGACTAGGTACCTAATAAATTTAAATAAATCGATCGTATTTTCATTTATCTTGACTTTGTATAAAATCTTTTCTAAGCGGTGTCAACCCTAGCCTCGTTTTGCCGGCACGTGCGGCCAACGACCCGCGCGTTCAAGGTCGCTCCATTGTTAAATTGAGTAGGCATGAAAAGCAGTAGGTATTTGCCTTTTTATTCAGACATGGGTATCTGTTCGAAGAACTATTATATTAATCTGTGACAGTAGGTTACTTTTATAACGTGGGGTAGAGATAAGAAGGGATTTTTGGAAATACCTCCCCTAAGAGGTTTAAATAGGGGTGCAAAGTTTGTATGGGGTACAAGTTTTTTTTAAATCTAGGAACTTCAAACTTTGTAAAAAACTAATTACAGCGTTTTTCAAAATTCACGCCCTAATGTGGTAAAAAAGGGGTTAAAAGTTTGTATGGAAATTAAGTATTTTTTTGAGCGCGGGACTTGAATTTTTGTGTAAAGGCATATTATTAGAATGCAAGAAAATTAATTTCAGCGTTTTCAAAAATTCATCCCCTAAGAGGGTTAAAAAGGGGTTGAAAATTTGAATCCATTACAAATTCTTTAAAATTTCCCAGAAAGGCATATAAAAGAATAACAAAATAACAATAATTGAACGTTATTTAAAATTCAACCTCTAAGGGGAATAAAAGGGGGATGAAAATTTGTCTTGGGGTTCAAATTTAATTTTAAGCTAGGAACTTGAAACTTCGTAAAAAAGTATTAAAATAAAATGGAAGAAAAGTTATTTCAGCATTTTTGAAAATTCATCCCCTAAGGTGGTAAAAAAGGGGTTGAAAGTTTGTATGGAGATCAAATATTTTTTTGAGCGCGGAACTTGAATCTTTGTGTAAAAGCATACTATTAGAATACAAGAAAAGTAATTTCAGCGTTTTTAAAAATTCGTCCCCTAAAAGTGTTAAAAGGGGTTGAAAGTTTGTATCGAGATCAAACCTTTTTCTGAGCGCGGGACTTTAAATTTTTGAAAATTCAGCCTTGAAGGTGGTGAAGAAGAAGTCTCAGCCGAAACTACTAATGTTAGAGAGTTGATTTTTGCACAGTAGGTTACTTTTATAACGTGAGCTAGGGATAAGAAGGGATTTTTGGAAATACCTCCCTCTCTCCTCAAAAGGGTTAAATAGGGGTGCAAAGTATGTATGGGGGAAACTTTTTCTTATGAGCTAGAGACTTGAAACTTTGGACAAAGATTACTTATTAAAAAACACGAAAAGTACTTTCAGCGTTTTAGAAAATTCCACCCCTAAGGGGGTTAAATAGGGGTGCAATATTTATATGGGAGAAACTTTATTTTTTGAACTAGACACTTGAAACTTTGTAGAAAGCTTACTTTATCAAATACAAAAAAAGTGATTTTAGCGTTTTAAAAAATCTGCCGCTAAGGTGGTGAAATAGGGGTACAAAGTTTGTATGGGGGGAACTTCTTTTTTGAGCTAGAGACCTAAAACTTTGTAAAAAGATTACTTATTAGAATACAAATAAAGTAATTTCAGTATTTTGGAAAATTTCACCTCTAAGGGGGTTAAAAAGGGGTGCAAAGTTTGTATGGGGAAAACTTTATATGGGGGAACTTCTTTTTTGAGCTAGAGACCTAAAACTTTGTAAAAAGATTACTTATTAGAATACAAATAAAGTAATTTCAGTATTTTGGAAAATTTCACCTTTAAGGGGGTTAAAAAGGGGTGCAAAGTTTGTATGGGGAAAACTTTATGATTTTAGCTAGAAACTTGAAACTTTGTAGAAAGAATAACTTATTAAAATACAAAAAAGTAATTTCAGCGTTTAAGAAAATTCTATCCCTACGGGGGTTAAAAAAGGTTGAAGGTTTTAGTAGTAGGGTAGTCATTTTGTTTGTCAACAGGTGGCGTTAGTGTACGGATTGAATGGTTTTTTCAAGTAATTTTCTTAATTCTTACTTACCTGTTTTCACGTTATTTGGTGTTCATTTGATAAATGACAAAGCATAATATCTTATGTTATCATTTGATTTACACCTGCTAAATAAAAACAAAACAAAAAACAAAAATTCAACGCTTAAAAACAGTAGTAAAGCTATTTGTCGATAGATGGCGTTAGTAGTACCAATTTTTTTTTCCACAGAGAAAATCTTCTAAAATTCTTTAACAACTGCGTATCAGTGTCTGCCACTGTTTGAAATGTAATATGTCTAGACCATTTTAAGTCAGAATAAATTTCACTTACCTATTTTAATATCTTTGTCATCATCAAAAATGTACGCGGACGAAGTCGCGGGCGGCCGCTAGTACCTACATATTAGGGGTTTACAAGAATAGGTTGGAATCTCCTAGTAAGTGACAAATTCACTTGTGTTATATAAATTTGTGAAATAGATTGTATAGTTATTTTTGGTGGAAACGAAAACAGCGGTTTTAAAGGACTTTTTAGTTCTCGTTGAAACAGGATCTTTGCCATCTCTGCCCATATTCAAACTAAGAATTCCAAACTTTGATAAGTTTGTTTAGATTTTTTTTTTATTTTTTTTTGTGTTATTGGAAATAGAACCCTAAACTATAATTATAATTACCTACTTACCCTCATTTAGGTATTCACCTATGCCATTCACACGGCCAATATAGTAGAACTAAAAAAGGTCACCCGACCAACGTTTAAAAATGCCAAAACGTGTAATTGTATGAAATTAGCCTATTATCTGATTAGGAAGTAATTTTTCACGTAGACAAAGCGCTGTCATGGTGTGACGGCTTATGACCCCGTACAAAACATCTCAAAATAATAACGTAGTAACTACGTATGAGTTTCATATATTATTCCCACCATTCTCTTCTAAAGCCCCACAGGCCATACAAACTTGACAATAACATGGTACAAGCTATTTATAAGCTTACATCAAACGAGAGAAGAACGTTGGTGTATCACTGATAAGTTTGTCGTTTGGTCGGATGTGGATGTCTGTATTGAGTGACAAATTAAAACGAAAATTGTGCCTATTAAATAGGTATTTGGATACATTTAGTTGTTGGTACCGGATGTACACCTGTCTACTCTGGAAGACTTCCGAAATTTGATTTCTGATCGCTTCAACATTTTATGCGAAAAAAAAACGACGTTAAATTACTTTCGGTTTGGTTCGTCGGGGCAACGGTTGGGACATCGCTGGTGGTAGATCGAATCCATCAGCTTGGTCTTAGAGTGTCCCTTCCAAAGACGGAAGCCCTTCTTTTCCATGGCCCGGGAAGGGGACCTCCTCGAAATGCCCAAATTAGGGTTAACGGAGAGACTGTGGCGATTAAGGCTCATATGAGATATTTGGGTCTCATCCTGGACGGACGGTGGCACTTCCGGACGCATTTTACCAGTCTTGCTCCGAAGTTGATGAGCACAGCCGCCGCTCTCAGCCGATTACTACCTAATATGGGGGAGCCTAATGCATCCTGTAGGCTCCTCTATACCAGAGTCATACGTAGTATGGCTCTGTACGGGGCCCCAATATGGTCGGAGGCCCTTACAAATCATAATAAGGCGCTTCTCCGTAGGCCACAGAGGGCAATCTCAATAAGAGCTGTGTGAGGCTACCACACCGTGTCCTTTACGGCAGCAACCATTCTGGCCGCGGACCCTCCATGGGATCTGCAAGCGCAGGTGCTCGCAAAGGTCCACAGCCACAGGGCTAGGACGAGGGTAGCGGGGGAGCTTCTCGATCAGGAGGAGGTGGCGTGTCCGCTTTTTGGCCCAGGCGGAAACACTGACAAAATGGAAGGAGGAGCTGGAGACGGTGGAACATGGCCTAGTCACGGTGGGGGCAATTTTACCTCACTTAGAACGTTGGGTAGATAGACGCCACGGCACCTTAACATTTCATATGGTGCAGATACTTACCGATCATGGATGCTTCGGTAAGTATCTGCATCGCATAGCTGGAAGAGAAGAATCCCCTACCTGTCACGAATGCGCCGCGCCGATGGACACAGCCAGCCATACTCTGGTAGAGTGCATCGCCTGGCAGCCTCAACGAACTGCCTTACAGGCGGTAATAGGAGTGGACCTCTTGCTGTCCAGCGTCATCGACGCTATGCTTGACAGTGAGGAGGCATGGAAAGCGATGGCCTCCTTCTGTGATGAAGTCATGTCACTAAAGGAGGCCTCGGAGCGGGCACGTGAGAACGATCCTCCTGCGAATCCGCTCCGCCGGCGACGGTTGGGGGCCAGAGCCCGGCGCTATGCGCATCTGTTGCCTCCGCCGTAGTGGACCCGCGCAGGGAGTCGGGGGACTCCCTGTTTCGGAACGCCACAGAACTGGGGGCAGGCACCCGTGGAAGTGTCGCCCCGCATGGTCTCGGCTCATAACATGAGTCACCCGCCGGAGTGCACGTGGTTGAATGCATCAAGCGATCCCGCGTCGCTCCAATTAAAGGCGGTGCCGGCATTCGTTGGTGGTTTTAGACGGTAGTCCGAAGTCTCGGTTAGTCCGTCATACCCGCTCTAGTCCCCCGATTAGACGGGATGCATAAACGCATTTCCCCAACGTTAAAAAAAAAAAAAAAATATATATATAAAAAAAAAAAAAAAAAAGGGTGCCCATGGCGCAGGCAGCATTCCCACGCTGTATGGCTATGGAAAGCCTTTGCGCGAGAAAGCTGCCCACGCGTGGGTGGGCGCTAAGTAAAGGGTTCCTAAATTAATATATTTACATATATATATATATATATATATATATATATATATATTTTCACAAACTGACCGGCAATTAACCTCAGTATCACCTGATGGTAAGAAACTACGGGGCTTAAGCTTTTATCAGCTTTCCAATCTTTTTCTATTTATTTTCGTTTCTATTTTTTTGCGAACCAGAATTGTTTGCCCTATATAACCTTAGCGTTGCTTGAGCTAGCACCTTCGTTTTTTTATCCAATTAAAGGTTACATTTCAGATTAAAAAAATCTATTTTTATTAAATTAAACAGTTGCCAATCTAATATAGGGTCATTAGGGTTTAGTGGCCCGAGCCTGCAGCGAGGTGCGAATGACTCCATGACATCAGACCCGCAAAAACTACAATAAAGGAATAAAAAACAGATCGCGCAGATTAGATGACCACGGTCCGCGGAATTCGTACTTACCGAGAATCCCACAATCGGAAACTTAGAAAAAATATTCAAATGCGAGTCTTACTCGATAACGGTTCCGCACTAATGATGTTTTTGGGTACTCTGTTTCGGAATTTACGATCCAAAGTAAGTATCCGCCGAAATGGCACAAGTCCTAGTGTCATTATGCATTAAACGCAAAAAGTATTAGAGATCGTATTTCTAAACTGATTCTCATGAAATTTTGTGACTAGGTTATTTATTTCGATCTAGTAGGGAAAATGGCACATCTCTATTTGTGTACGATCGTGAGAATGACATAGGTACGCGACTAACACAGGCCCACAACACCTCTAGCACAACTGTAACACGCGAGTATTTCTCGCGCGAGATAATTACCCGTCTCTTTCTGTGCAGTAATGTGAGAAAGTGACGGGTAGCG
Source organism: Apotomis turbidana (assembly GCA_905147355.2). Classification (NCBI taxonomy): domain Eukaryota; kingdom Metazoa; phylum Arthropoda; class Insecta; order Lepidoptera; family Tortricidae; genus Apotomis; species Apotomis turbidana. The sequence goes on along the minus strand of LR990295.1, from coordinate 15,238,799 downwards.
CAATGAGTCGCGAACCATAATTGTGCTAGACGGGCTGGAGTAAGGTCCCTCACGACACGGGGTTAAAGATAGCGCGGTGCTCAGTTACCGTATAAGTATTTAATTATCCAGTGCCCGTGCCGATCTGAAGTTAACAATTTGTAGCGGTGATTCACATCAGGGGTACGCAACCATTTGAGTCGCAGCTACATAGATTTTCTTTTTAAATTAAATTTTCACCAAAATTACCAGTTTCAGTGCTAATCATTAGAGCGGCCATAGGGAAGAGCGAGTACAGTGATCGCACGAGATGCTGGGTGATGGGCCTCAAAATTATGCCAAAAGCGACAATAAAACGAGCGGGAAACAAAGAAAAACTACACATATTGGATCCCACGACTTCAGGCCACCGGATAATAATTTAGCTCTACCCTGATCAACTGCTAGAGCCTATACACTGACCATTGGCAATATTGGCATTATAGGGCTCCAAGACGCTTAAAACGACCTTTATTGTCTGTTGCCCTCATTCGACGAATTCGTGTGATCTCAACCAGATAATTCTATCCAATTTCTTATAGAGATCATCAAAACAATATCATCTTCGCCTGACAGAGTATAGCAAACAAGATTATTGTAGTTAGTTCAAGACCATTTTCTTATTTCTCTCTTATGTCGTACCTAGTACATATTTTCATGTTTTTAAATTTAACTGTTGGGGCTGAGTATGTCAGATAGTTAGTAATATATATCCGTACAAAAAATGCATTGATTCTGAGCTTTCCAGTGAAATAAAATGAAGGGTGTAGCGAAAACAAGTCACTGTATTTGAAAATGAGATTTGAATGCTACAATATTGAGGTCGGTATGAATTTAGGTATGTTTAAAATGCTAAATATGCAAGCCAATACGAGAACGGCACACGCGACCACAGGCTTGGCAGATGTAAGAATGACCTGCGAGCGGTGAGCAAGGAGCCAAAGACCGAGCTGATGTCTTTTGGCACGTTTGTTTGCGAATGCTTTTGATGCTGTGACTTAAAATGTAATTAATAACATTTTAGGTAAACATTCAAATAACTCAGTGAAATAAAACAATAATAACCTAGGCCTGTCGTGAAACAGTTGCCGACCCCTGCAGCCAGCCTGACGAATCAAAGCCTTTGTGTCCGTATCATTTTTGTTGTGGTCCCGTCTCCCGCGCACGGCCCAATCGCACTTATAATTGTAGACGGAATAACAAATGAACGTGAGTGTCAGATAATGCAGTATGATTGCGGAAGTGTTTCTGTTGTTCGGCGGATTTGTGCTCAAGTGGACTGTGCATGCTCAGTTTGGAAGTAAGTGATTATTTTAGATATTTTTTTAGGTAATATTGAGCATTTTATATTCTCATATGCAACTAAACAAATTATACAAATTCAGTACTTTTTAGGAAAATTGGATATATGTACAGTGTACAGTTAATTATAATTAAAAATCAATACTACATGTACAGGTACCTATTAAAAAAAGAAATAATAGTTAAATACGACTTAAAAAAATTGGCTATATGCTCCTGTAAGTACTGGTGCTATATTTGGATACTTTTTAGGATTCCGTAGTCAACTAGGAACCCTTATAGTTTCACCATGTCTGTCAGTCTGTCTGTCCGTCCGCGGCTTAGCTCCTTGAGCATTAGTACTAGAAAGCTTAAATTTACCATGAGTATGTGTATGTATCACGTCGATAAAACGGTAAAATAAAAAGAAAAAAATATATTTTTCGGGTACCTCTCGAACACTTAAAGTGGGGGTGATATTTTTTTTCGTTCCAACACTAGTGTGTGGGGTGTCGTTGAATAGGTCTTTTAAAAATAATAGGGGTCTGAAATTTTTTTTGATAAAGTCAGCAGTTTTGTAAATATTTGCTCCGAAAATAAAAAAAATAGTGCCCTCTAACTTTTCAACCACGGGTCGAATAATTATGGAAAAATTCATGAAAATGAGGCCTTTTAAGTACTTTCAATGAAAACTATATTCAATAAAATCGGTCAAGCCGTTTTCGAGTTATCTCAAAAAATAGTAATTTTCTTTAAAATGACGTAAGCGCCGCGCGGTGTCCCTACACTTCGAACGTTACACATATTGGTTAAGTGCCATACTATATTAAAGAATTTCGCTCAATCTGGCGCGTATAATCGATAACTTCCAGAAGGTAATAAGTAATTACAGTTACTTTGGCGTATACGACCTTTTTATAGAGCTTGAAATCTTTCTCGTAATTTAAATCTTTCTCGTAATTTTCGTCTATTGTGAAGGATGGGCAACTACGGAACCCTACACTGAGCGTGGCCCGACATGCTCTTGGCCGGTTTTGAAACTGTAACTGTAACTGTACTGCCATATTGTATACCGTAAAACGGTTTCTCTCTGATGTTTTACTTAACCAACATTTATGAATGCACAATGACAATAAATGATGTATTTATGATTATGAAATGACATTGTGAATCGATTAAATAAGTATGTAATTATTATTATTATTGTCAACCCATGATGTCCCACTGCTGGGCAAAGGTCTCCCACTCTTCTTCCATTGTTCCCGGTTTTGGGCTATTTCCGACCATTCCTATATAAAGGAGTCTAGGTCTAAATCAAGGAGCTTATATTTAAGACAACAGGAGTGCGAACTCAGAATAAGTGTGCACACAAAATTAAATCTTAGTGTGTCTTAGGGGTCACGGGAAGACAGAGACAGCTCGCAGATAGGTAGTGTGTCCCTTTCTAATATTGCCAGTCATAAAAAATAGTAATAATTAGTAGTTTTCAAATAAAATGGTAGTTATTAGTAGTTTAATACTTTTCTTTAAATTAACACTATTCACTTCAAATAATTAAATATTTTATTCGCTAAACTTTCTTACGCGTCACCAAAGAAACTAACGGAAAAAATTATGAAAGTTATACAATCCGTTAGTATAAAAAATAATTTTATGTTAGGGCAGGATACACACTTTAAATTTGAAATCTTATTAATATAATTGAAAACTGTCAGCATTTTTGACAGTGCTTAATGGTATCTTTTCTGATTATTTAAAAAATTACATACTTATAATTGCATCATGGTAACTGGAATTAAAGGTTGCAAAAGGAAATCTTTTGGTGGCTATAGTATATTTTTTCAGGTAATATACGGTATCATATATTAATATGAAAGCATGTCAAACTTTGATAAAGTACTAAAAGAGTGACAATGAATTTACAAAATTACCGGATAATTCCGATCTATGTTTTACTTCGAAAATATTATTCGTACTAAAAACAATCTGAGCATTGCACTATTGCAGTAATGTCGTTTTAACTATACTACGATAATCCTTCGCTATCTAAGGGTGGTTAATAGGCGTCGAAATTTCAAAATGGTCGTAGCGAGCTGAAATTTGGTATGTAAATATGGTATGTATGATAGAAAAAAGTATGGGATTTCTTTTAAGAGACCCGTATCTCGTAAACGGTTGGCTCAGGTGGGAGGTGCTCGACCAAAGGCCTAAAGGACTATAGGGGGCCTCCACCCGAGTACAGTCGTGAAAAGAAAATCGAAATGGCGACTTTTTTTTCTAAATTTCAAGTTGGTGCTAGGGGGCTGAAACTCGATATAGGGGGACATTTGGGGCTCACAAATATGAATCTGGAATCGGTGTCCGAAAATTCTGTCAAATTCGGAGAATATCGGAAAAACAAGATTTGTATGGAGAAAATTTCATATTGGTCCGAGGGGGGCTGAAATTCGGTATCAGGCAGTTTTTGGGGCCCCCGAGTCGGAATCTGAAATCGAATTTAAAAAATTCGGTCAAATTCAGAAAATATCGGACAACAAACTTTAATATTTTAGTTCGACCGAGGGCCGCAGGCTTAAGGGCGAACGTCCCCCCACGAGGCCGCAGGCCGAGCTCCATGTAGCACCAAAGGTGCGGAGCGACCCAGAGACGGCGTAGCGCGGGAGCCCAAGGGCCCGCAGGGCGAGCCCACCTAGAACATTGCTACCCGCCTAAGTAATCGTAGTAGTAGTAGCAATCGTAGAACCGAAGTTAGGAGATAACTCAAACGAGATGTATGCCTTTAAGGGGTACCCCTTATCTTGCACAATCTCTATTGTCCGAAATACACTTCGCATAATCGTTTTCGCACAATCATTTTCAGCCGAATGATACTATCGCATAATTATATACTTACCACAATTGTTACGTCGCACAATATTTATTTGGCACAAATTTGAATAGCAGAATACTAATATCGCCAACTTTTATTTCACAGAATTTTATGTTGCACATTATAAGTTCCGCCGAATTTATTGCGGCATAATTGTACCATTTGTACCATAGCATACCCACAGAACCGAATCGCTGCCAGAAAACTAGGTTAGGTTAGGTTGAAACGGCGTCCCTCACAGAAACAAAGGCAAGGCAGGTAAGTAAGGCAGGTCCGACTTGGCTTAGGTTAGGTACGACGACGAGCGAAGCGAGGAGGAGTGTTAGGTTGAACTGCGACCCTAACGAGCAAGCGAGCCGCGCAGGTCCGACTTGGCTTACGATTCCTAACATTACCAATTTCACCTTAAGGCAGATCCGACTTGGCTTAGGTTAGGTACGACGACGAGCGAAGCGAGGAGGATTGTTAGTTTGAACTATGACCCTAACGAGCGAGCGAAGCGAGCGAGCCGCGCAAGTCCGACTTTGCTTAGATTAAGTAGGTATTTTGATGTTTTTGTATTAATATTGAGTCGGACTTTTAATTTTTCGGTGTATTACAATAATCATGCAAACGGAATATTATGCCATATAAATTTCGGCGACACAATTATTCGACCATAGGAGTATTGTTCTAATCAACATTATGCCAATGTACTATTCTGGCAATGAAACGTGTGCGAAATAATAGTATGCCAAGAAATTTAGGCAAAAAGCAATTGTGCGAAATGATGATTGTGCCAATGGTTGCTATGCGAAACGAAAATATGCCAAAAAATTTTGTGCAACACATTAGTAACCCGCCTTTAAGACCTCCCAGATCACCCCGCCATAAGTATTTTATATGAATCACTAAAAACAAAAAAAATACTTAAATAATATAAAAATATAATAAATGAGTGGTTTGGCATCGTCTTCAAAACGTGATTCAAACGTAATCTGTACTTAAATGGGTTATTTTTAGCTTTTTAGTTTTTTTTGAAGTCGGTTTTTTTTTTTGCTTTTTATTTCGCCATATACTTAGTAACCGTTAGTACAGTAATAAAAAGTATTGCGTAGTCTTGCATTGGTAAAACAGAGTTATACAGGTAGTTTATAAAATAACGGTATACTTACAGTTTTACCTCCCTTATTAATTTATGGTACCCTACAAATAACCATTTTTTTTATTTCCTCATAAATGAGTTCATGTCCACGTACCTACATCAGAATATGTTTTTTGTTTGTTTTGTTTTTGTTTTTAAGTATGACTTAACGGAGTTTGTCATTTATCAAATCAAATTAACAGTTACGGGATTGCTGCGTTCTGTTAAAATAACAGGAGCCAAAAGTGTGTTATTGCTGGCATAGTAGCTAACATTCACTATATTTATTTATGAGTTTCCATAGGTATATATAAAATAAATTCTAGCTACAGTGCCAGCCAATATACATTTTTAGACTTTAATTTTTTTCATTTTTTTTTATAAATATCGGACTACCTCACACAAATCAATCTAGTCCCAAATTAAGCTCAAGAAGGCTTGTGTTATACTAGACGACGATATACGTACTTATATAGATAAATATATACTTAAATACATAGAACAACCATCACCCAAGCACAAATATTGGAGTTCATCAAACAAATATTTGCCCCGGCCGGGAGTCGCACCCGGGACCGCCGGCTCAGTAGGCAGGTGTCTACAAACCGAGCCAAACTTGTAATAAAATGGAGTAAGGATGAGTCCCTCTTTATTGCTAAATATTTGCTTACCCCAGCAGAGTGGGATAAACTGCCCCCTTGGCGGCTTTCTTACTTGGCTCGTTCGAACGAAGCAATGAGCAGTCCAGGTAAGTAAGTAAGTAAGTAAGTAAGTAAACGCTTTATTGTACACAAAAACAGTTAAAAAATACATCTATTACAATTAACATATAGGTACAAAGGCGAACTTATCCCTATAAGGGATCTCTTCCAGTTAACCTTTGAGCAATTGAGTGAGTACGAGAAGAAGATAGACAAACTAACACCGTGTACAAAAAGGTATTAAAAATAATAAGACTACTAATAATTACATATATAAACTATTAATATATACATACATATATATACATACATATATATAATGTAATATAAATATACACATAAATATAAATACATTGTAGATCCAATTCACAAGTCATTGGAAAGCCATAACTTCTTAAGATTCGTCTTGAGCGATGCTACAGACGGAGACTTCCTAAGGGACAGTGGCAATTCGTTCCACAACTTCACAGCGCTTACTGTGAAAGATTTGGCGTACGTACGCGTCTTGTTAGACGGTACAGCCAGAGTGAGATTGGCAGACGACCGCAAGCGGTGACCACTGCCATCGGCCATATATTTAAACCTTTCACTGAGGTAAGGAGGTGAAGCAGGGTTGTAGAGAACATTATGGGTTGTAGGGTTGTAGGGATATGCGTCATGCTCGTGAACGGGTGCCGTTTGTGGGGTCCGGTCTGTTCATACTAGCAAGGGCCTAATTAGTTGTGTAGTAACTGCTTTCCAGTGTTCAATGAACTGACGTGAGAGACTTCATCCTGTACTCGACTGAATTTATTTTTTACTTAGAGACTTAGAGACTGTATACATCTCTAATAAACTTAGTGTACTGTACAATGACGCTCAGAGACCTTATACATCTCTGAGGAATGAAATTTAACTATTATCATATATTTATTATTTATATTTTTTTTATTTTGTAAATTGTGACGCCTAGAGACCATATACATCTCTAAGAAATTTAGTTTTATTTATTTATTTATTTATTTTTTCTTTTGTATAGTTAGTTTCTTATTCAGTCCTTAACTTTTCTAAGGATTTAAATTAATTTATTTTGTTTTGCATGTTGTGACGCCTAGAGACCATGTACATCTCTAAGAAATCTAAATTAAGTACTTAATTATTTTGTTGCATTAGTTATTGATTTTGACTCCTTGAGACCTTATACATCTCAACGGAATTGAATTATTTCATTAATTAATTATACCGATCTATATTGCGTGTCGTGACGCCTAGAGACCTTCTACATCTCTGAAAAAATCACTTTATTTTATATAACTTTTAGTGTAAACATTGATTTGGAGACTTGTACATCTCCTCTAACATATATGTATCAATTACCTAGCTATAATATAATTGTATTAGTATTTAAGTATAATTCACGAAAAAATGACTTACTGTTGAGTTTCTTTCGGCTTTCTTCTCAACAGCGGTCTCCTCTTGCGAAATGCCGGTAGACTCACAATCTGACTTGTAAAAGTGCCCTTGTGGCCTACTTACTGAATAAATTATTTCATTTCATTTCATTTCATTTCATTAAAAAGCAATGACAGGACATGCAGGTCTCTACGCTGACGTATTGGCAGCCAACCCAGCTGCGCTCTAAACGCGGACACGTGATCGTATTTGCGCCGAAAACATATTTTATGCACACATTTTGTAAGCGCTCGAGCTTGTCAAGTAGTTCCTCTTTGAGATTCGTCATAGCAATGTCACCATAATCCAGAAGGGGCAGCAATCTAAGAGTGAACTGGCAAGAGTAAGCTTGGTGGACATAGGAAGGAAGTTCTGCAGGCGCCTAAGTGAGTGAAGAGATGCGAAGAGCTTCCGGCTGACCTCCGAGATATGCGGAGACCAAGACAATGTCTGGTCCATGATGATACCTAAATAGCCAGGTATACTATAGTATTTACTAGGTCCATGGTCTAAATTAATAATGATACTTACAATTAAAAACAGAGCATCTCACAATGTCTATGACAAAAAAATGATGAGCTAGGTAAACGTATAAAACCTTTTTGTTTAGTAAGGTTAGCATATTATTATTATCTAACGCACAATACATCCATACTAATATTATAAATGCAAAAGTGTGTCTGTCTGTCTGTCTGTCTGTCTGTCTGTTACCTCTTCACGCTTCAACCACTGAACCGACTTAGATGAAATTTGGTACCTATGGAGATAGTTTCGAGACCCGGGAAAGGACATAGGATACTTTTCACCCCGAAAAAATTTAGTGTTCCCGTGGGATGAGCGGGTAACACTGCGGGGCACAGCTAGTTATAAATACATAATTATGGCGAAAATAGTGCCATACATATTCTCTGTTAGTCGACCATTGCATCACACTGACGTTTGTATTATGAAAATAGCAAATAAGTATTATATAGGTAGTCAATTAAAACTATCACTTTTACTCGATATTATTAATTAAAATACAAAATTAAAAATAAAATCTGATAAAAATTTAAAGAATTAGAATTATAGGTACCCTTTGTTAATGTTCTATTACTTGTATACATTGGAAGTAATACAGGCATACATTCCATTTCGATATTACTTGTTACTCTCGCATAATAGTGACACCTACTTTGTCGCGCGACATACTGTCACTTTTCCTTTCAATACCGTGCGTGAAAGGCAGGTAATGCCGAAGCGCGCGACAAGCGAACTCGCAAGATACGCTACCCCTACTGGAGTAGAGAAGGATAATGTCATAGTATGGAGAGGAATGAAAATTTCCCATAAGTACATATTTGATTGGCGGAGTTCCGACTTCCGAAAAATTGCCTATTAATATTTGATAGACGGAGATCCAACTTCCGAAAAATTGCCCATACATATTTGATTCCGAACAATATGCCCATGCATATTTTGATGAGCGGAGATCTATATTCCATAAAGTAGCCCATCCATATTTGATTGGCGGAAATCCTACTTCCGAAAAATTGCCCATGCATACCTATTTGATGGGCGGAGATCCAACTTCCGAAAAATTGTCCATACTATACCTATATTTTGATGTGTGGAGATATCCAACTTCCGGAAATGGCAGTGTTTTACCGGTCAATCAGTAACGTTAATGCAATGTGCTTTGAGTTAGTGGAATACCTGCAATATTAAGAAGGAACCCAATAGCGAGTATCGTGATCGCCAATTCAGAGTTCGTACTCTTATCGGAATAAATCTTTTAGAATCAAATAGACGGCTGTACCGAGGTCGGCGAATGATGGCGTCGATGTCATATCAACATTTTTGTGAGCCTGATCCATACTAATATCATAAATGCGAAAGTGTATCTGACCGCTCAACCAATTTAGACAAAATTTGGTATAGGTACTTTCTAGTTGGTCCTATCATCACCATATCTGCGATTCTGCATCTGATGACCGTAAATGCTCAGTACCTAATCCATTCGTAAGAATAGGTATGGATGGGTTGAAATTGCATCCAAAGAACGTTTAGCGTTGTCAGGATCGACGGCGACCAAAAATTTGCAACAATACACAGCCTCGATTAGTGGGTGTATGATGTAGAACATGATGATTATATTCTGAGGCAAGGTTGATATTACATGCAATATTTACACGGTAAAATTATGGAAATCAGTTTTTTGAGTTTTAAGTTTTTATGCTACGTATGAAATTGCATCCAAAGAACGTTTAGCGTTGATGACAGATTAGGTATGCTCCGGCAACCAATAATTTGCGGGACAATACGCAGCCTCGATTAGTGGGTGGATGATGTAGAACTGATGATAATAATCTGAGGCAAGGTCGATATTAGGTACATGCGATATTGACTTGGCAAAATTGTCGAAATCAGTTCTTTGCAATCTTGTTTGCCATATTCATATGCGTTGTCGGGAAAAGACGTCTCCTGACAGTAGAAATCAATAGACACTGACAAAGCTTTGTTACTGTCGATTACAATTGCATCAAATATTTAAAATATTGCTATCGTAAGGTATACAAATATTGTAATTACATAGATCTACACATCGGATTTAAAAAATGTTGAGCGCGCATCATCAATCTTGTAATTTTAAAATTACATTTTTATTTGATGGTTGTCTTTTGTATCGCCATTTTTGTAGTCATACCGTAAGTAGGGTTACTGAGAATGGTAACAATCCAGATACCTTCACTTGCCCGAATTTCATTATTAATAAAACCACTTGCTATAAACTTTTATTTCATAAACTGAAAACTCTTTGGGATTTCTTCAATACTATATACATGTAGAAATCACTAGTAGATTTGTTGTATAACAATCCCGAAAAGTTTCAGCTGAGAGATACAAATAGAGTTATGGCAAGTGAATATTATGGCATATAAAATTCGGGCAAACGATAGGGATAGAGTGACGTAATTTTAATGTGCAGTCAAGATACTGATATTTTTACTTTAACTGCGCTATCGCCCCATCAACAACATCATTCGTGACACCATAGGACACTGTTGTCAGTTCCATGCAATCGGCAAACATTTTACCATCGTCTCGCGTGCTGGCACCATGTGGTTCTGTTATTATTTTTTAGGTTTACAAAAATGTAGGTACGACTTGTGGAATAGATACGTAGGATGTTTTTTTTTTACCGGTAATAACTAGACCAATAATTAAGACTAGTAGTTGACAATATCAGTGTGATAAGACAGGGAAAGTTGTTGCATGCATGTTTTAATATGAACTAGTCAAGAACTGCTTGCATGGTCCAGTACGGTGCACTTAAAACTGTAATGTTTATAATACAGGATGATTCGGTGTAATAAAGATCAGTGTCCCGTAAAGTGTATTCCGCAATACACTGGTGTACCGTCAGGTGGTGTGCCGCGGAAAAACAAGGTGGTTAAAAAGAGAGACGGATGAAAAAATACCTATTAGGCTGTAAATCACATATTTTCACGGTGTCCTTAAAAATTCTAGATGTACCTGTCTCTTTCTGTGCAGTAATGTGAGAGGGCGACGGGTAGCGCTATGTCGCGCATAGCGCTACTAGACAAACCACGGGCGGTAATTTGTAAAGTCCTAGACCGCATTTTTAACAACTGTTGTGTAATTTAATTTATTTAATTACTATGTAATGTAATTACTATGTAATGTAATTACTTTTCTTTCTTTTCAGGTATATCCATAGGTGTGGGGATGGGCGATGATAGAACTGACGACAGCCAACTAGATATTAAAGTGAGTAAACATTTTTCTTCAGTATATGCTGATATTTCACTGATTCTACTGCTGGGTCACGGATGTAAACTTTATGTGTTGAGATTTATATATTGAGTATATCGTCTTTTAGTACCAATATACAAGCTTTGCTTAGTTTGGGAATAGTTCGATTGTAAGACTTTTTTATTTATGACTTTGCTTACGCCTTTGATTACGACTATTTGACGACATGGTTAGCCCAAAGGCAGTTGCAGAAAGGGTATTTGCCATGGATGTTTTTTTTTGTCACCCTTTCATATTATCTATAATATAATCAGGTACTAGACTTATAGATAGTATATAATCTTGCTTGAACTTTAATTGACAACTGGGTGCAACCATTTTGAGTTCGAGGTACATCTGGGCGATCAGGAAATTTTAGGCGTAAATTCGTATATAAAAAAATATATTAGCAGTTGTGTAGCAATTTTTTTCGTGTCTTATTAAATTTAAGTGACAATCTTATTTTTCACGTCCAACCGTGACTACGATGCACCAGTGTGCGCAGAACACACTTGGTGGAACACTGCTCTATTTAACTGCGATATCTACCTACTCAATTAAATTTTCTTTCAGGGACCGTGCCCTCCAAATACTACATGTATGCCTATTAGCTCTTGTCCACTGCTGGGAGATTTGATGGACTTCTCCTGTTTCTCTTCAGACAAGTGAGAAACTATTCTTTGTTTTCAATTGTAGTAATCCTCTCTTACCTCAAAATATTCTGTTGCTTTAATGAAGATTGATTCTGAATGCCTCAGACGGCCTTAGCACTGGGGGAGTACTTTTAATTGTAATTTTTATGTAGTTTTAAATCTTTTGCATTGTATTTTTTTAATATAACATTGATTATTGGGTTTGATCGACATAAGTCAGACTATTTGAAATATTACTCGTGTAACTTATTATTATAATCTAAATCAATGGAATCATGACGAAGTTGGATGATGGGGTACTTTAGCTGCAGCATAGATACACATTCACAAGATCCAAGTACATATATATGATTGTACCATATAAAGAACTTCTTAAGACTTTATTTTTACTTTTACAATATGAAAGGACTGACAGTTATCTGACTCTTTAACAATCTAAATTTTATTCTTTAACACTTTCCTCAAGACTAATTTAGTTCCATCCCTATCGTTCTTCAGATACTTCCACCGTTTGAACGAGCTGACGTGTGGGCAACTGAACGGCGAAGATTATGTTTGCTGTCCATCATGTGACTGTGGCAAGGTATACCAGGATGGCACCGAGAAGTGTGGTCGCAGTATGGTGCAAGGAGTCGGCTATAAAGGGTTAGGGGCACATCCGTGGGTAGCCAGGATTGGGTTTACGCGTAAGTTACAGGTTTATAAAAAAATATCTCTATGCTAGTTTATTATCATCATCATATCAACCGAAATACGTTCTCCCTCCAGTCGACCTTCAATGAAATCTTCCGGTGCTCAAAAGTTAAGAGTTTGTATGATTACAGGTTATATATATCATCGGATTATAGAAGACGAACAGTCTTTATTCTCATACAAGTTTTTTTAGAAAATTATATAGGCGCTGGAATACTTAATTTCGCTTATGTCCACAGGAAAGACTCGAACCTAAATGTATGACCCTTTTGAGCTATAATATTAATGTGTGTATTTTCAGAGAAAGAGAGTGGTATCGTAAGGTTTGCCTGCAGTGGATCCATTATTTCGAAGCGGGTGGTGCTCACCGCGGCACACTGCGCATTGGCCAAGCCTGAGGGGTATAAACTGTAAGTATTAGAACATCTGTGCTAGTCCATTAATTCAAATATCACTCAAAGATATACGTCACCGCATGACTCCATGATGGAGCCAGATGAAAATCTAGCTCTACCTTTATCAACTGTTGTTAATCTTTGATACATCATCATCATCATCATACATTTAAGCTCTTGTCGGTTGAGCCATTTCCATGCATTTCGTTCGGGAACCTTCTCCTTCACCGTCAGGTACGACACGATGTTCACCTTCTCCCTTATTTGGTCCATGTAAGGCCTTAATCATTAATACATTTGCTCAGCAAGATACCCAAACTACATTAGTTGGCGAATGGAACTCGCTGTGCATCTACCCCACAGTTCTCGTTACAGAGCACTGGACTCGAATGAAATAAACTTACGTTAAGTAGTAAGTTTGTACGTTAAGCATTAATGTGGCATAAGCTTTTTAACCTAGAAAATTACAATTTTGTATCAAAAACAACAACCACGGAGTTTTAAAAGTAACCGGATAGTAATGTAGAACGTAGAAGTAAAGTAGTGCATGTCAGTCTGTTTTCGACACATAAGAATTAAATGTAATCCCGTCCCATAACGAAATAATATGGTTGATTCAGATCAACCGTGGTAGTGGGGGAGTGGGACACAGCTCGCAGCCCCGACTGCAGCGAGTTGTTCTGCGCGCCGCCTGCGCAGGCCATCAAGGTGGAAAACGTGGTCGTGCACGTCGGCTATGAGCAGAAGATCTTCCGGCACGATATTGCGCTCATCGTGCTAAAAGAAGAAATCAAATATTCTGGTTAGTAAATCAAAACTTTATTCTACTAATAGCCCACGTGTGCGCTCTCACTGTAGGTCAACTCAACCAACGATTCACTAAATATGACTTTGGAGAAAATAAACTTCGCAGGAAACTCTAAAGTCACTCCTGACATGAGTCAAACAGATTACATGCATTAACATCTGGGGTTTACATAGCGCTTAAGGAAGACACCAAGTATTCTGGTAAGACATGACACACACGGTATGAGCGGGCGTAAGTTTAAGGTAGATATGGGACGAGGTGCGTCCGCTTAAGGACAAAGAGATACTAGTTTACATCGCTCAATAAAGTTATTTTATTTTATTTTTTATAGTTATTAGGCTGCATGTAGAATTGAAGCGAAAAAAAGCCCAAAAGAAGCTCACTTAAATCTGAGGATGTGATTGGTCCATTTAATATAGTTCTGCTCTGCTCCGCTCCAGTGGAATAGCAGCCTTGTATTGTAAAAACTCCGTGCAATCATCAGCCAGGAGCAAGTTTTTGTGAACTACACTAAAGCACGCGGATGTCTAAATTAATTTTTGATTGCTTGCCCTCTGTTGTCATTTCAATGTCAACACTAATTGTTATTTTATTTATTTCAGTATCAGTGGCGCCAGTTTGCTTGAACGAGAAGCCGGAAATCCTAATAAATGAGCGCGCTTTGCTCGTCGGATGGGGCAAACTGTCCGGACAGAACAACCTGGTGAGTTGAACCTTAATTTGTAGCCACAGAGCTGAATTTGTTAGATAAAAAAGTGATACGTAAGATATTATCTATGATGGACATTGATTTAAATTCAACGACCTTACCTGTCGTTTTCGATGATGATGCGCACATGTTGTGATATGTGGATGTGCACTATACTAAGTATAACCGAGTTATTTCAACGCAACTTTGGAAACTTTGAGAGTTTGATTGTTGATATGGAATTTCGTAAGGAATTCAATATCTAAAAGCTTGCAATATGGTTTCCATTGTGACCAGCAGTATTGTCGCGCGTCTAAGAATCGCGTGTCATAGTTATGCTAAGATAAGATAAGATAAGATAAGATATTTATTTGCAAAGAATAAGTGATTATATAGTTGTCTTAGTGTGGTATATGACATTTGGTATCTTATTCTGCTATTTGTACTTATATATACTATAGCATGCAAATATTTTAGGTACCACGTTAATACACATCACGTGAGAGAAAATCCTATATCCTTATGTTATAATAGAGCTTTTCATTCAAAAGCTAGACCTGCAGTAATCGATATTTCTTTTCAGACTGATTAAGTGTTGCGATCACTTTTTATCAACCTCATATAATTAAGTCTCTGTCCAGGTGAGCCGGCAACAACAATTGGAAGTCCCCCTGGTCCCCCTGGCGACGTGTGAGCGTATCTTCGGGGACTCTGTCCCCGTTCACGAGGGACAGTTGTGCGCCGGCGGGGAGGAGGGCAGGGACGCCTGCTCCGGCTTTGGAGGGGCACCGCTTTTGCTGAACCGAGATGGCCAATATTACCAGGTAACGAATAATGTTTTATAGCAATTCTTGCACTATCATATTTGGTAACAGATACGTTGTTCTGACATTGAAGGAAATAGTTACCCATCTACCATTGAAGATGAAGGGCTTAAAGTGCTCAGTGTTAATTTACGTTACTTACTCATATTCTTCGGAGTAGAAGTAGGTAGATAGCTTTCTGGTTGACTTTGACTATCACCAAAAAAATTACATGATAACAAAACCTGCCTAAAAACTTGAACTTTCTGGAATCACCAATTCACAGCCGGGCAAAAGTTGTAGACAGCTTCTTCCAATTCGGAATAGAACAAGACGGTTAAAATGGTATTTGGTGGTTATTAAATCGCGCCAATTGTTTGTATAACTCGTTTGTGATATGGTTTCCTACGGGACAGGCCCCGCCTAGTGTAGGGACTAGGGTAACCATCGAATGGCATAGAATGTCATCTTACAAATTCAGAACAATGCAGTACTTTGTGATAACTTAATGTAAGTGGAATCCCACCAAAACATTTCATGTAAAATTGGCGGCCAAGACTCACCTCACATGCTCATAACGCTTTCGCTGTAAAAAGTTATTAGATCCCAGGAAAAGCCAAGCCCCTAAGCCCTGACTTTACTAACCCTACACCTTGGTTTCAAAAGTATGGCTTAGCTGTTTCATAGGTTACCGTAAATATAAACCGTAATGGGCCAGACGGTCCGTTGGACTTATTTACGGTACTATGAAACGGCCAAGCCATACTTTTGAAACCAAGGTGTAGGGTTAGTAAAGTCAGGGCTTAGGGGCTTGGCTTTTCCTGGGATCTAATAACTTTTTACAGCGAAAGCGTTATGAGCATGTGAGTCTTGGCCGCCAATTTTACATGAAATGTTTTGGTGGGATCTCATTTCTTTTTGTAAGGTGCACTAGTTTTTTTATTTTTTTTTGGGCTGTAGCGTTTCTTGAGAATCAATCTTCAGAGCTCTATCTTTGCCTATTTTTCTTGTTGATATCATTTCCTCTTACGCATTCATCTTACGCATTCATCTGCTTAAGATGGATATAAAAATCATTGATTCAACAGTCAAAAATATAAAATTCCGCGTGTTCATTGCGCTTCATTTATTATTGCATTTTTGGTAGGTCTATAAAGAAATATTTAAAATACGATGTCAAATCTAAAAAAAAGGAATCCCTATATCAATTTTCAGACCTCTAGTATCAAAATTTGCAGAAGTCTCATACAAACTTCCATCCCCCTAGTTTAAGGGGTTGGGGGGTAAAAGTTCCAAGTTTTAGAATTATTCTGTTGTTTGTGTACTAATACTAGCTTACATACAAAATTTCAGCTTTCTAGGTCATCGGGAAGTACCCCAGAGGTTTTGATACGTCAGTGAGTGAGTGGCAAAATCGGCGTATTTTAGGTACCAATAAAACCTAAAGTATAAAAGCTAGATCAATGAAATTTAGTACATTTTATATATTCTCTAACTGCATCTTAACCTGTGAATTTGGGCGCTCTGGTGTTAACTGGGACGAAACTATGAGGGTTTGAAAATGAGACGAAACGGTTCGAGAAAATGGTAGGTAGTGCCCCGCCTCTTTTTTGTTCGTCTTGGCGGGGGCACTACCGTGCCCCCAGATTTGTAATGATTAATGAATAAGTGTTTTAAATGTTTAATGTATTAAATTTTCCATTTAATCAGTACTCTGTCTATTCCAGGTCGGAATCGTTTCATTCGGGTCTGAAAACTGCGGCAGCGAAGGTGTCCCCAGCGTCTACACCAACATCGCGCACTACTACAAGTGGATTGTCGATAATTCACCCTCATGATCCTTTGCGCTATATACTAATTTAAGAAATACGAATCGGTAGCTAATAAATTTGACGTTTATTTTCTATACCTCTTAATACTCTCGCGGTTTGAAAACATAATTAAAACTTATTGAACCGGGTCTATAGCGATATTTTGATTTTACACGGTTTCACGTGCCGTGGTCCCAGGCGTAGGTACTGACCGTGTTGAAACGTCAGGCAATGAAGGTAAATCAAAATATCGCGATAGACCCGGTTCAATAAGTTTTAATTATATACCTCTTCAGTTATGTAACAATAACTTAATTTTAAAACAAACTACAGTCAATTCCTGTACCTATAGAGGTCGTCCGGGCAAAACTCCGAGGCTCCGAGCAAACAATCATCATATTCATTGATCGTGATCCGACACGTTTTTGGCCTGTCTTTTTTTGCCTTTATTGGCCATGTAAAGCTGGAGTAGGTTCATGACACAGGATTAAAGATAGTGAGGAGGTCAGTTACCGTATTCATAATTTGAGGGTGCCCGTGCCAATATGAAGTTAATAATTTGAGGAGTGTCCTTTCAAAATGGCTTATCTTATTTCTCTATGAAACTCGTACAAAAATAAACCCTTTTGAAAAGACACTCCTCTTTTGTAGCAGTGATACACGTCGCGCAGGGGTCGTCGCGCAACTATAGATGTCCGTAGCGTATCGTCCGTAACGTATAAATAAACAGACCGATATTTATTTTGCTATCGGTTTTTCTGATCAGAAAGTTGCTAAACATGCAATTTCATCAAGAAAATTATACACAATATCCAAAAATATGTAAGTATGTTCCATTTCCATTTCACGTTGTCATCAAGAGGCGGCCCTAGGATGTTCCGTGTAGCTATAGGTAGGAAAGGGAACTTACGGACATAAATAGGTTTATTAGTCGATATAAAAATAAGTCTGGTATTTGTACAGAGGTATGTTCTCAGGTTCTTCATCCAGCGGATACGAGAGTAGATGCTTCATAGCCAGAGAGTTGTAGTAGTGCGCGCACGCAGGGGTCGTCTCTAGTGTTGACTCTGCGCACAGCGTGTCGGTCAGGTCGACTAGTGCGTTATTCTGCACGTGTTGGTCGAACAACTGAAATAAAACGTCCAAGGAATGAATTTAAGTCAATACATTTATTTATTTTTTCTAATTAGTTACCTACACAGCATTATAGGTAGTAATTAAACCAAGGCATTGTGAACTATAGATTTAGGCGACGTAACAGCGTGGCTCCGTTGCGCCATCTGATCTGGCGCAGCATTCGACATTAAACTGTAATATCCTAATGTTTACAATGAAGCAAAAAATTTAATTGAAATAATGGTTCAGTCAGGGTTTGAACCTGCCCGTGTTGGCCCGGAAAGCCTTTGGAGACGCACATTCGAACCCTGACTGAACCATTAAATGTTTAAATTTTCGCTTCATTGTTAAATTGGGTTTACGATAGCAGACGTTACGTTACGTAAAAATAACATTAGTGGCATCTTACCGAATTTATAGCGATAGTGGGTATAAACTTAGGCTTCATGAGCAGTGTGAGGTACTCCGAGTCCAGCTGTAGCTCCGTGCCCTGCCTCGTCCTCACGCACTTCTCCACTAACCCCGCTCGAAGCCCAGCTTTTCGGACGCACTGCAATAATGAAATAATTTGTAAATTACACCTCTAGTTCATATTTTTTTATGCATGTGGCATCCAATATTCTACGACTGAAATTATATAAACTGAAACCAAATTAACGTCGTTTTGAGACTATCACAGAGAGTCACACAGTTTCAATTTGGTTTTTATTTCGGAAATGAAATGCAGTGTAATTTGTATACATCTAAGGGTTAAACATGCGATAGTTTTGAACCTGCTCCTTTTACCTACTATACGATCACGCCATAAAAAACCGGCCAAGTGCGAGTCGGACTTGCGCACCGAGGGTTCCGTACAAACACTTCCCATCTTAACTGGACGGGTTATTAAGGTATTGTTAAGTTAAGTTTGCACCTGGTATGTATGGCGCCGGATACAAAGAGGATGAGATGCAAAGTTAACGCAACCGACCACGTTTGTTGTATGGGAGTCCCACTTAAATATGTTGCCAATACTGTTTTTTGTATTTGTTGTTGTAGCAGCAACAGAAATGAAAATTTAAACTGTCTTGCTATCACGGTTCATGAGACCTGGTGACCGACAGACGGAAGGACAGCGGAGTCTCAGTACTCGTATCGTTTTTAGGGTTCCGTATTTATCCTATGGGTACGGAACCCTAAAAATAATAATTTCATAATCTCGCTGTCACTGCATGACATCATGTGTGTGTTACCTTGGATCGACCTACCCGCGCCTTATACCTACACCTAATCAGATCAAGTAATGAAATACTGTCCCAAATTGTACCTCTAAACTCCCTATAGAGCCAGCTTCGCTCTCCATCTCACAAGCGACATAGGCGAGCTGCTCCAAGTTGGATTGATGCCGCATCTGGTGCAGCGCGCAGGCCTGCACCATGTTGCCCAGGCATTCTGCTGGCCCATGCTGGCACTCGAAGCCGTCGTCTCCGTAGTTCTTGCTCTGCAAGGTTTGAAAGAAACATTACAGGAACTGGCAACGAATCTGAGAAAAATATAATGGTAAGGCTCCTTATCCATTCAAAAATGCTGATTATTTTAGACATTTTTCTCTATGATCAAACATGTTTCTTAACATATTATCAATGTTACTACTAAGAACAGGGCTATTGAGATTTATTGGTATTTATTTGAAACCTACAGATTGAATTTTTCATTAATAATTTTTGTTTCTAAAACTACTTGAAATTGTCAAAATTCACGCAGAAAACTGTTATTTTTTAACTTATTTTTGACTGCACGCAATGGAATAGCTATATGTTACTTTCTAGAACTCGACGAAAAGCATTATTCACTTTAAAAAAAATTGTTTGTAATTATCAATATATTCGCAGTGCCGGATTAGCCACGAAGCAAGAGTAGCAAATGCTGCGGGCCCCGCGCACCAACGTTTTCTGACCATAAAAAAGTGAACAATCTTTCTCAACATTTAAACGTATTAAAAATGAATTTGAGGAACACGATGAGCCTACAACGTCTTAATCACCTCACTTTAAAGAATATTGAAAATGATTTACTCTGAGAAGTCGATATTAATAGCATTATTTATAAATTTGCCCAAATTAAATCAAGAAAGTTTGTTTGTAACCAGGGACGAATTTACCCCATCCGGGGCCCAGGTTGGCCCGGGGCGCCAATCCGACAGGGAAAACATCAGCGACAGGGGACATGAAAAATAACAAGAACTAGTAAGTCTTGGTCGAAAACACGCTTGTAAGTTCGTCAATATCTCCGGGGCGCGTCTGTAAGTAGGAAAATGCTCCAAATGTAGGGTCGCGGGTGGCGCGGCGAGAGGGGCAGTGGGCCATACATTGCATCAGCGTTGCCAGATTGGATCTTTTTACACTATATCGGTCAATTTTGTTACCACGCACCCCCGCGTAAAAAATTTCGCGCTCGGGTTTTCATCTGATCGTGTTACTACGCACCTCCGCACCGAAAAATTTCGCTCTCGCTGCGCTCGCGTTTTCATCTGATCGTGTTACTACGCACCTCCGCGCCGGAAAATTTCTCTCTCGCTGCGCTCGCGTTTTCATCTGATCGTGTTACTACGCACCCCTGCGCCGAAAAGTTACGATCTCGCTGTGCTCGCGTTTTCATCTGATCCTGTTACTATGCAACCCAACGCCGAAAATTTTCATCTATTTCTGTTACTACGTAGTGTACGTACCCCCACGCCGAAAAATTTCGCTACGCTTGCGTTTTTTTCTGATTGTGTTACTGCGCACCCCCGCGCCAAAATATTTCGTGCTCGCTGCTCTCGTATTTTCATCTGATTGTTTCATTTTTCATCTTCATCAATCAATCTTTCATCTGATTTTATTATGGCCAATCGTTTTTTATTTTCCTATGACCCAACCCTTACACTGGCTATACATCTAAGTGCTTGATAGACACAACTACCATTATCCATTTTTTTTTATAATAAAAAGCATTTATTTTCGCCACCACATAGTACATGAACACAAACAATTACAAAATAACATTATAACAATTACAAAATTACACAAATAGGGTGAATAGATTTGCGTGGTGGAGACTGGTGCCTGAACTAGGGGAAACCTGTGTGTCAGGTCACATTATACAACTATAACCATTTATAAAAAAAGTTTAATATTTTCTTGATTTCTGGGGCGGGGCGGTGAAACTTATAGGCCCGGGGCGCCAAATTTTAAAAATACGTCCCTGTTTTGTCTTATTTAATACCATAAACTCGATAAGTACCTAACCTAAAACAGTCTATAAGGGCCCCTTGATAGAATTTGCTACAGGCCCCGCGCTGGCTTAATCCGGCACTGTATATTCGTCATAATATGAAAAACATAGCATTTAAAAGGAATAAGGCCTCTTTTTAGTAATTATTGTCCTAGCGTTAACGCCTAGAGATAAAACAATTTCAAGTTGGTTACAAGCATACCTACTGTTACCGTACAGTCTCATACATTATACAGTCATGAGAGTGACTGTAGTTTTAGCGTTATAAAAGCGGTAGGTACAATTCCTTATACAGCTTGTGTACAGCCAAGGAAAGAGTGTCAATATCAGACCTTGGAAAGAAGATGTCACTTGTTTCAATAAAAATATATATATTTACCCTGGATTTCCCAAAAGGGACGAGTTGCAGCATGACGTGTTGGTGTAGCAGTTGCATCGCGGGTTGCAACTGTTCCAGCACAAAAGTCCTGCTGGCTGGGCACTGGCTTTCATAAAACACCGACAAGAGTACCTGTGGATATGACTTCGGGTATCACTTAATCCTTTTACTTTTGGAACACTACCCAATCTCAGATTTGGCAGCTAAGTTAACTAGTGTGCCCTTTTTGTTTTTTTTTTCTTTGGGAGAGAAAATGCTTCCGCATAACCCCGCCTTGAGTTCAGTATTGGCTGAGATCTTATCACTTGTTCCATTTAAAGATGAATATCTTGGACTCTAGTGATCCTATTTCCACCAAACATCGCTAAGAACCATCTCGACGGACAAGTCTTTCGATTAAATAAACTGCACTCAAATTGGTCCATCCGTTTTGGAGCTACGATGCCTTATTAAACTTATAACACCCCTCTTTTTTCGTCGGGGATTAATAAGAATTCTGTAACATACCTACCTACATTAGACGTGCATTGACGTAGGTATTTACATACCTATTTATGAGGTGATTCGTTTTCCGCCTGAACAAATAAACCTAAAGCTTCTTTTTTTCTTTTTTTTTTTGGATACTTACCAAAGATTTGGATGAGATGAGACCGAACTTCTGCATTTTGTTTTAGTTACCTACTGTTCGACGTTCAATAAGTTAATTTTAGCTATAGATAACCTTAAAACATATACATGTGCAGGATTGAATATTAACTAATCCTTCCAATTTTATACAAGTTAAGGTTCTCTTCCACTCAGGCCATACCAAAGATAAGTCAGGTTTACTTTCGCTGTTCCACATACTGAAGGCCTTCCACACCGGTTTCAGAAAACATAGATTATGCGTTAGCATATATGGCTGACTATGAGTATGCATCGTACATGTGGAACCGATTAATAGTCATCCTGTGACTATTATATTAGTCACAATATTCATGTCGATATTCATTCCATAGAAAACAATTGAGACGGGGGCATTTATATCTCTTTTATTTGAAAAACAATTTAAGCGCTCTAGCACTAGCACTCTATAGCCGGATTCTGGCGATGATCCCTTGATCCTTCGTCCATGCCCCATGGTCATAGATTGAAAAACTTGAGAAAGCAGTTCTTTCCTTTCATCTTTACGATATCCACTTGAACACTAGCTGCACCTACAGGCTGTAGGCTACAGCACGATTGTGACACGTGAAGCTTTGTCGCGCGACAATAAAATGCCGTCCAAAAACGGCATTCATTGACATCAGCACCTCTAGCACAACTTTGACACGCGACTCTTTGCGTCTCAACCATAGTTATGCTAGACCTACAGTTATATTTGGTTGAAAAGTGATGACCTCTTCGTTAGAATACCATGCGAGCAACAAGACAAGACACAAGAGTGACGCCGAGTCGCGTGACAAACAAAGTCGCGTCAAGATGTGCGGCCTTCTGTAGATGGCTGTGTAAAATTCGACGCATTTAGTCATGATCATGAGACGTAGCATCACGATTCACGACAGGGCATGCTACTCGTACTACGACTGACGAACGCTTAACGGTTTTAAACGAATAAAAACGGAAGGCGGAGCTGAGCAGCCAGATCTGCCTTGGCAGTGTTTTGACATCTAGTCAATCTAGGCACCTATCACCTATCTGTATTTTCTTCAATTAAGAGGAGGTTCTTATCTCGGCCACACTCGGCTGTATTTTTTTATGTTCGTTACATAAGAACAAAACTTTATCCCTTAAGGAGATATTCTTATATTGTAACCACATTCAATTGAATTATTATTATGTTATGACATG
Source organism: Apotomis turbidana (assembly GCA_905147355.2). Lineage (NCBI taxonomy): Eukaryota > Metazoa > Arthropoda > Insecta > Lepidoptera > Tortricidae > Apotomis > Apotomis turbidana. The sequence continues at coordinate 15,215,153 of LR990295.1, read as the reverse complement.
TAAATTCCTTTTTTGCAATCAATTGTTATGTTTTTTACTATTATTATATCTCATTTTTAGGGTTCCGTACCCAACTCAGGGTAAAAACGGGACCCATTACTGAGAGTTCGCTGTCGGTCCGTCCGTCTGTCACCAGGCTGTATCTCAAGAACGGTGATAGCTAGACAGTTGAAATTTTCACAGATGATGTATTTCTATTGCCGCTATAACAACAAATACTAAAAATAAACTAAAATAAATATTTAAGGGGGCCTCCCAACTTACAGATAATGGTACGGAACCCTTCGTGCGCGTCCCACTCGCACTTGGTGTATTTTTATTTTTATGACGATCATAGTATAAATGCATGTAAATTGTCTTAGCGTAATTTATACTGTCATTTTATATTATGAAATAAATAAATAAATCTAAATCTAATCTAAATCTTTATAGGTACTTAAACTGATTTTGAAAATCCTTTTTTGTTTGAGAGTAGGTAGGCATCTCCAAATCGGTATCATAAAATTATGAAAGATGGTGATTCCCATCTTGCACTAATGGCGATTTCGCTGTTTTAATAGTCGGCAATTTTTCGTCCAAAAAGACAATTAAATGATTGAATCAGGTAGAAAATACCACAAAATGCAGATATGACAGGTGCTCGTTTTCGGATTACGTTTTTCCATCCAAACAATTGATTTTTTTATTTCAATCGTTCCTTTACCAGCATAATTATCTGTAACAACGTTCGTCACCTGTGAATTTTCGGTTGTTTGTCAAGGTGATTACATTTCAATAGGCGTTACACAAATATACATAATACGTAAAGTTACACACCATTTTCTGAATGTTTTAAAGGTCGATGCAGTGACAAAATTTTACCAAAAATTGTATATGCCGCCAGGCCAAACATGTAAAATCGTAGGTAATACTTACATGACAATCATAATGCCGTGGTTAATGATTCTAGAACTATAACAAAATGATTTATTAAGTCAGTAAGTAGGTAGGTATGTGATAGAATTAACACTTTTAATTGTTTTCCTCTAACTTTACAGTCGCAGACCTAAAAAGCTAGGCTTGCATTTACCTATAGCTTAAAACTAGGTAGGTATAAAACCAGAGCGTTGACGAGCGCTGCTATCACATTGGACAACTTTTGTGAATACGATAGTTTAGAATCCCACAAAGATTAGCGATGTCAATCAAGTCTCACTCACAATAGAGGTTTCAACTGAGAAACAAAAGACAGCTATTACCTACATTTTAAAATTTCCATTTTGCAGTTTATGAATTGATTTGGTGAGGCGAATTCTCCAATTTCAAGATCATTGTCAAATAGTAAGTAAATACTCTGGACTGGTCTTATATTCTGTTCTCTACAAGTAAAAAACTTAAATAATGATATTTCCTTTGTACAAGGTACAAGTATATGGGGATTTCTTTTTGTCCGAGCACGCGAGTCTCCGTTTCAGCTTGACCAAAAATTCCGTATGTTTGGATGCTCGGATTTTCGGCTGTTCTCGATTAGTTTAAATAAAATTAGATATGTAGTATAATTGAATTACCTTTTGTGGTTTGTGTGTTCCTTTTACTCCATCGACCAGGTTTCCAAAAACAAAAACAAATGCAAGACACAAAATCCTCATTTTCACTGACAACACCGTACACTTCACCATTCAGCGGCCGAATGTCGCAATGTCCACCTTTTTGTATATTTTCAGTCCTTCAGTCACGTAACATTGAGTTTACTCCATTTGTGTAAATACACGTGTGAATAGTACAATTACTGAGGCTGATATGTAGTTTTAACATTGCCAATCTGGTTTTATAGATTTGGTATACCTACACAGGTCAGCAATGGTTTGGTATTTAGTTATATGGTAGTAGGAGTTATTTTCCGGATTAAGAGTAGACTTGCGTGTTTGGTTTAGTAGCTACAATGCTACATAGATAAAAGTGTGGAGATAAACAAACAATGAAACAGGATTGTAAGGATGGAAGGATGGCGAAATACAGCCTAACTCACGCTAATTTACAATAAAGACCTACCTATTGAAAACATCAAATCATTATGAGTAGGTAAATAAATATTAAAATGCATAACATCATGGGTACATGAATTTATATGTAGGTATGTTGTATATTATGATTATTTATTTGTGTAAATTTAAGTATGGAACTATATATAAGGTATTTATTTCTAAAATAGTTTTTTTTTAATTGTCTCCGAACGTTATAGACCCTGCACCAACTCAATGTTTCTGTTTAGCCTTATGGTTGACTGGTAGAGAATGCCTTGTGGCGTTAAGTCCGCCATTTGTAGGTACTAGTTTGATCTGTGCAATAAAGTTTAAATAAATAAATAACATCGTTATGTCCAATAATGAACAAGATTGCTAACATACCTACATCTTCGTTTTACGGCTTACTCTTATTTGCTTGCACAGTGCGTTCTCCTTTAAAGAATTGGTTCTTCGACAGATGGTTATCAATATTCCTCTTGTAGATTCCAAGGAGCAATGATATGAACCCGACATTACTCGAAGACCTAACTGCTAAGCGTCAAAGTCGGTGGCATGTATTACTTTTCTACTATTGCAGTAGCTATTAGTAACGTGTCTAGATACTTTACTAATAGCCACCAGTTCACCGGGCTAACGAGGGGCTACTTTCACCAATTTATGTTATAATGCGTATAAATATTCTATCCATGCTCTATTCCTTCGAATGTCTATAATTCTATATGGTAGTAATAAAAGGGTGGCTATCACAGAATATGGAAAACTAATGTCATTGTCTTAGAAATAAGTAGGTATATCGGTAGGTACTTTGGGTTATTCGTGTTAGAATCCTCACAAACTGCAGCACAAATGGTCGAGAGCTGTGCGGTTCCAGATGAATTTCTTACTGCAAATGCTCCGTATGAGTTCCCTGCGGAGGTTTTTCCGGGAGGGTACAGTATGGGTTCGGGTTGGATCTTATAATAATGTCCCTTGTTCTGGGAAAACTAACGCCGTGGGGGGGCTCACTGAAACCCCTGAAATCAATTTTGATGAACCAACTTTTTATTTTAATTTTTTCAATTTGTTTCAGTAAGACCCACTGAGCCCCCCACGGCGTTAGTTTTCCCAGAACAAGGGACATTATTTTAAGATTTTTACCTGAGGTTCGTTCCAAGAGGGGAGTACATAGGTGCACAAGGGTAGGCAATACGCGTGTGATGCTCCTGGGTCGCAAGCGTCCATAGGCGGCGGTAACTGCGACTACCATCAGGCTTGTCGCAAGCTGGTTTGTCGTAGTATAAAAAACCTACACTTCTTAGCTTTTAGTTTAATAACATAGGTACCTTTTAGAACTTAAAACGAAACTCACCAGAACTAGGTTGGATTTTTTTTATAAAAAAATAGCTACATATGAGTATGCCGTATATATTATTGCGATTGTCAGTATAATAATCCAGTAAGGCTGCAGCAGGTAAAGGCCATATGATAGTCCCATTAAAATTATCAGAAAGTATACAATCTCCATCTATTTCTATTTTCCATGATGTTTCTGTCCTCTCATAAGAATCGTTTGGACTGTAAATAATTTCGGCGTACGGTTCACATTTTGTTAATTTGTTATTGTTTGTTTAGCAGGTAATGATGTGACATTATTTACGATGTTGATCAGTTTGACACATGTCGTTTTAAAATCGAGTCTATCATGACGAGTTTAGTTAAACTGAGTTAAACTCGAGGAGCTTTTACATAATGGTTAAACTATATTCCAAAAAATAAGTTTTGATTACAAAACGGTTGGTTACAATATCGATGGTCGTTGGCCGAGACTGGAGTTCATGTTTTTGTCCATTTTGATAAGGCCGGCCAAAGACGTATCGATTCTGTGCAACACAAAATAATTTAAACCAGAAGGCTAGAATGCAATGCAAAATGTATCACTCCACTCGTCATATTCCTGCTGATTCGGGTCGGCAAGAACTGGCCAGCATTGCCGATTATAACGTTCCGGCACCATCTGGCACCCGCTGTGAGTATGATGATGAACCCAGATTATATTCTGTTCTTGCAGAATAGACCAGAATCGGAAGGTCCGTGGCCGAAATGGCCATGGAAAGAAAAAAAAATTATTAAGGGACAATCTTACACAAATCGACATAGTTCCAAACTAAGCAAAGCTTGTGCTATAGGTACTAGACGACGATATACATAATATATAAATATATATATAGTTAACATCCATGACCCAAGCACAAATATTGGAGTTCATCACATAAATATTTGCATTGGCCGGGATTCGAACCCAGGACCGCCGGCTCTGTAGGCAAGTGCTTACAAACTGAGTCAACCGCGTGAAAAGATATCCTTGGCTTGGCGCATAGCACGGTACAACTTCGACAGTACCCAACGGAGATGCCACGACTTTGCGTGACCAGCGGCGCGGCGGGCGGTTTAGCGAGAGATCCGAACGAAGCGACCATACGAGTGAGCGAGACACGTTACGCAAAGTAAGGTCGTGGCATCGCCGTAAGTCTTCGGAATATACCATGTGAAGCAAATATTACGAGTTCGTAAGGCCACACCCAATAAAATCTATTACAACTAGGGTTGCCACCTGTCCGGGTTTCCCTGGATTAGCCCTAGCTTGGAGGCCGTTCAAAAAGCGTCCAACCCGACCGAAAACCGGACACTTTTTGTGAATGAAAAATAAAGCGATTGTTTATTTAATAATATTATTTTCAGACATGTCCGGGGAAAAAATACAATTTACGCCAAATGTTCGGGTTTTTTAAGTCTTTGTCCGGGTTCGGCGAATTTAGTGACGGCAGCCATAATTAGAACATGGTATCAAAAATTATCATATTAATTATGACTACAGACATTTTGGAGTGGCATAACAAAATTCAACCAATCCTCGTACTCTTCAGCTGGAGTTTCTTATTTTTTTTCCTTAAACTGATCCAGCACAGAACACACAGGCTTCCGGCTCCCAATCTGAGAGTTCTCCGAAGCAAACTTCTCCTTCGCAGTCGAGTGTTCGTAATGCTCATTGGTCTGCAATTTGGCGAGGTTCCTCTGGTAATAAGTTTGTACCAGAGATTCGAAGTTACGGATTTTGGCGCCAGTTTGGGACGATGGCATGTCGTAGTTGTCCCGTACTTCTGTACGAAACGATCTGAAATTAGAATGATTGTTATGCCTAAGTATAGATTTCTATTTTCTATGCGTGTACAAAACAAAGTGTAAAAAAAAAAGATTACCTAAGCATTGGCGTAACTACTACGGTACAGGCTCGTGGCAAAGACGGCCCGGGCTATTTTGCCCGGTTACTATGTGTCCGATAGTAACACTTTAAAATGAATCCATTCGGTCCAAATAAAAGCATACAGAACAGTCGACTACATTATTATACAATTCTAGATTTGTATTGTATTAATAATCAGTTTTCTATAGAAGGGTTATGATTTCTAATAGAAAAACACATTGCCTCACTAAATACGGCAGGCGTTCAAATAATGTTACTTAACTAATAAAAAATAAAAAAGTTCAATGTTAACAAGCGTTATCAATAAAATAAAAAATATTACCCTGGTATCCATTTAGGTTTATTATGAGTAATCATTTCCCGAAACATATGCTCTTTGGGCAATAAAAAAGTGGAGTCCTTCCTAATCCTTTCTCTTTCATACTTAATTTTACAACCTTGTGAAGGTAAACATACGTCTAACGGCGGTTTCCGACTTCTCACCTGTACAAATTAGTGATAATTAATAAATATTGGGGGTAAATCATGACACACATCAATTTAGTCCCAAAATAGGTAATGCTATGTACCTACTATGGATACAAGCAATGAATAAGACAATACACATTATGTAGGTAAATAAATATTATATTACATCAATAAGCCAGGAGCAATTTATACATTTTATTTTAAATTACTTTACAAACAAATAAATGTTTTCTTTACAAGTATGTAAATTGAAGAGCTACAGAGTATATTTTCTAAAATACTGTATAATAAAACTAATCAGAAACTTAGTTCATAAATTATGAGTTGTCTCTCTTTTAAAAACTGAAAAAGCCTACCTGAATATTACCTACCTGAGCATTTCCAAAAAAGGTTTATACAAAATTAAAACATCAATGGAAAGTTTATCCTTTTTTTTCTATCATGTTACCAATTATTTCAGTAAATTTTATATCATTGTTTTGGATCCCCTAGTTAGGGCTAAAATATTTGTTTATGTTGACAAGGATTAAAAAAAAGAGATTGTTTAGAACTTAATTGTTTACTTATAAACAATAATCATGAATTATCACAAGCTTACAATCTAATAATCTCAGAATCAAATTAGAACTGACACATTCAGTTACCTAATTATAATAGGCATTAATGATAAAAGCATTAAAGATAAAGCTTAAAAGTTATAGTTGTTATATGTGAATAACAATTCAGAACCCTAGCGGCAATGCCTTCTCTTTCTTTTTGAAGCCTGACTTTCAGCTTCAGAGTTCTGTGTATCAGATGAATCTTTTCTCCTGTATTGTCTCTGGCGTCTCTTCCTTCTGGGAGGCTCAGAATCATCATCAGAGTTCTGAGTATCAGAAGACTCCCTTTTCTTGCTTTCCTTCTGCCTCTTGTTACTCTTAGTCGACTGAGCATCATCTTCAGAATTTTGCGCATCTCTTGACTGTCTTCTCCTGCGTTGTTTGTGGAATTGGCAGCATTTACACTTGTCAGTATTAGGAACAAAGTGATCTATTTTATTGGGCAAAGCCTCTACAAGTTGTGAAAGTCTGTTTCCTTCAAACAAGAGAGTATCTGTTGGGGGTATAGCATGTAAAGCATTTCTTACACCCAAATTTCGGGGTAGGAACATTTCCCTTCTATGTTGGATAACTTGCGAGCGTCTGCCACACACATATTGGAGTAATTGATCAGAGATTTTTTTATATTGTGATTCAGTTGACAGAAAAGCATTACGAGCTGTCTCCTGCGTTTCAGGTGGCAAACCATCCACCATATCTTGCAATAATTTGTTCTGTTTCAAAAGGCCATGTGTTATCGCTGCAAGAGTTTGATCAAACCTCTGCAGCATGTCGAATGACTTGCACTTCGGGATGAGACTTTCAAGTTCACCGTTTACCTGCAAGGCACAGAATGGTGCTGTAGTTTCAAACTGTCTCTTTGTTTCTGCATACCTAACAGATTTCCATTCCGGACCCAATTTTTGGGCTTCTCTGCCTTGTTGAGCTATATTAGGATCTGGATTGAGGATTTTTGGTTCCGACACGACTACGTTCAAAGACCAGTCAAGAAATGGCGATAAACTTCTATGTTCATTTACTAGGTCCCTCGGAGGATCTTCCTGGTTATTAGGTGCTTCATTAGCCTCTTCGCCTGTTGTGGAATCTGCCATGTTCTGAAAATAATGAAATCATGATCAGTCTAGGAATCATTAACAGAAACATGGCTACGAGCTACGCACGAGACAAATGATTTTAAACGCGAACACGTACTAAAATGAAGTTGGCATTATGCAATTCAACGAGAATTTAGTGATTTCATAAAAACGTAACAAAACGATACCTAAGCTACATCAAAATATATGAACTGCCCTTCAATAACAATCATTCTAGAACTTTTAATTCAACTCTAATATCTACTTAGTTTAAAGAAATTACCCAAGTAAATAAGTAAGTACTTGCGTAATTTCTTCATGCATTAGTAAAGGCATTTTACTTACCGATATTTCGAAATCCGACAGAAAGTATAGAAACCACGATATACTTAACAAATCAAATAAACTAAAATAAAATCAAAATCCTTACAAGATAACTTAGAATAATAACTTTCCTGTCCTGTCAATATTGAATTGAATAAATTAAGATGAACGAAAACGAACGAAACGAAGTCCATTAGTTGAGAGCACGCCCGCTTGGGGCAGCACTAGTAGCGACGTGAAACTAGCAAGAGTTTCGTATCTATTTCCGATTATTACATTCTTATCTATGACGAAGTCGCCGTCAATCGTCAATGGAACTTGCTAACTATGTAAACAAAACAAACCGCCATATTGAAATTGTCTCTGAATGACGAATTTACTAGTGATGCGCAAGACTCTTACTTACGGTGTACCCTTGTTTTGTCGACAACCTTTTCATCGAATATTATTTCATCGACAACGATTCATCGAAACTTTAGTACTAGTAATATTGTTTGGCGTTATTTTATTTCAACTACTATTTATTTAAATTTATCTTACTACGTCGAAATACTATTCAACGAATATTACTTAATCGCTGATTTGTTTCAAATTATCTTAATTGGCACAACTACAAAACATTGCAATTCATTTCTTCGACGTATTACTTTAATACAATTTTATAATGTCCTAATGTATAATATGTATGTATAATAAAACTAAGAATCATTGGTGTAAATCGTTTTAGAACTGCGATCCCCAAGAAAACGAACTGTTGCCAGAAGTGGGTTAGGTTAGGTTAGAACTGCGACCCCCAAGAAAACGAACTGTTGCCAGAAGTGGGTTAGGTTAGGTTAGAACTGCGATCCCCAAGAAAACGAACTGTTGCCAGAAGTGGGTTAGGTTAGGTTAGAACTGCGACCCCCAAGAAAACGAACTGTTGCCAGAAGTGGGTTAGGTTAGAACTGCGACCCCCAAGAAAACGAACTGTTGCCAGAAGTGGGTTAGGTTAGGTTAGGTTAGAACTGCGATCCCCAAGAAAACGAACTGTTGCCAGAAGTGGGTTAGGTTAGGTTAGAACTGCGACCCCCAAGAAAACGAACTGTTGCCAGAAGTGGGTTAGGTTAGAACTGCGATCGCCAAGAAAACGAACTGTTGCCAGAAGTGAGTTAGGTTAGGTTAGAACTGCGACCCCCAAGAAAACGAACTGTTGCCAGAAGTGGGTTAGGTTAGAACTGCGACCCCCAAGAAACTTCACTTTAGACGAAGATAAACAATTTCATATCTGAAACTACCCGCATAGTGAGCCGACTGACGTGATTGCGTTAGTTTCGATAACCAATTGAAATAATTTTATGCGGGATAAATATTATTACATGTAAAAAAAATTAATTAAAAAAACCCGAAATAAAAAGCCATGACATGAATTTTATTGAAATAAGTCAACTAGCAATTAAAAGACCTTGGTTCAAATTACCTAGTATCGAGTCCTCGACGCAATGACTTGTCGATGAAATGAAAATTCTTGAAACGTTGGCTTTGAAATAATATTCGATTAAATGTCTGTCGGCAATTCAATGGTAAACCCTTACTTACTCCTTTACTTATGTCAAACCATATCGAAAAATAAAATTAAGCCTGACCAGAAATATAATTATGAGGATTGTCAAGAGGGCGCTATTTATAAGATTTTTCTCAAACATGCAATGAAATATCGTCATAACGTGCGTTAAAACAGGCTACGAAGTGTCAAGTTTCGGCCGGAACAATTCGAGAGATCTGTTGTAGTATGTACAGTGCGACACAAAAGAGTAGAAAACGGATGATAAAGGAACTACAATTTTTCATACAAAATTGTTACCATATTCAAGCACTTTACGTCAAAAATGTGGCAGTTGCGAAGGAAGTGGCGCCCTCATTTATTTTCTACTCTTTTATGTTGCACTGTAGCTAATGTCTAGATTTAGTATAGCATGCAGTATAGCTGTAGCCTAATGCATATTGCTTGGATAAGCGTTAACCTTATTGTAAAAATGTATATAAGCTAATGTTTTAAGTAATTAAACGTTCACTACTATCTAGAGCTCGGCATATACTTTGTCTTCCATCAACGACCCTGGTCAACCAAATTATTACATATATTACATGGCGATCCTGCACTAACGTTCCGAAGACGAACTTCTGAACCAGCCAGAACCTCAGAACCTCGCACCGGACGGTGCGGCGGGACACCGCACCGTCCGGGACACCACACCGTCCGGGACACCACAAGAAACAAGAGGAACCACCAGACTGACGATGCAGTCTCAAGAATGAAGATTTGAATTAACTTGAAAAAAGAAGAAGACAATTATGAAAGAAGCCATAAGAAGAAACAAGTCTCAAGAAAAGAAAAGCGTTGTCCAGGGTTATCCCGGCTCGCAAATCAAGAGGTGTCCAGGGTTATCCCGGCCCATCTCAAGATGTATCCAGGGAAATCCCGGCCCATGCTCGAGGGTGTCCAGGGTTAGCCCGGCCCGTCATCGTATCGCGCATCAGCATCGTGCTCCACGTGCCTGCCAGCCGCCAGCGCATCAACGTCCCGCCATGCATCGCGCAACGTGACGACTCGTGACGACCTCAATATCGTTAGGCATTATACTCCTACGTAAGCGTTGAATTAAGTAAGTGAATATTTTATTTTATAACTTATGTTTTCGGTTATAATTATTTTACATTTACGCACGATTTAATTTTATTATGTCTACTGATTTGCAAGATTTATATACTAAGTTGGAATATATAAGAGAATATTTAGTTAAACTTAGCCCTCAGAGGCGTCAAAAGGAAATCGCATCTAAGAAATTAGAATGAGATTTTTTATGATATTTTTTTTATTAAGTATATAAAAATTAATTAGCTATACAGGTTAACGTCCAATTCATTCAAATTTTTTTTTTCTTTTACATACCTACATAATTTGTTAGATAATTTTCGTACATGAAATTGTTACCCGTGTCACTTAGCATTTCTAATTATTATTTTTTTTAAACCAGATATCATCACTTAAAATCATTATAATAATCGTCGCTAATAATATTTTTAGATGCAAATGTCGTAAACAACTTACACATTTCGCAATTTCCGCGCGCACGGAAATGCATACCGCGCCGCGAAGTCCGCGCGTAAGCAAAAATTTTAAGTAGGTCACGCGCGTTCGCTGTCTACAAGTAAACTTTTAATTATTGGTGAATGTAATTTGATATTCACACTTAGAAATTTTATTGAACAATTATACTATAGCTAGTTATTGGATTGATCACCTAATAATTTAGTGACATTTAATTAAGTTATATTTGCGTAGATATTTCTTTTATAAAGTATTACAATACGATTTTTTTTTTACTCTCTCAGTACTTGGTAAGGTACGGTACAGATTTATGTTAGGAGGTGAAGGCACATTTTTATAATGTGTACTTGCATCGGTTAGTTCACAATCCTTTTACTCGATCATAGTGTGACCTACCGTCCTCCGTGAGAGTATTTGGAGACTTTTAGTCTTAATATATATTGTGTTTCTAAGTACAGGCGACGGACCTGATATGCCATGTGGGTGACCATGCCCATGTTTTGAGTTAAGGGTGCGCACGGGAGCGTTTTTCAAAAAAAGTGTACATGGCAAAATTTGAATGTCCCACACGTTCAACGTGTTTTTTTTTTACTTTACCTTAAGTATTTGGGTATATGAGTGGTATCATTTGATTCTGTAGATGTGGGGCATTCATTTTATATTTATAAAACGATTATATTATATTTATTACTAGATTTATTGCAAAATAAAGATATGAAAAGTGCTAAAATGGGTATGTCCCACGTCGACTCAGTCATGTTCAGAGGCTTGCAGAAACTCGAAATAAATTTGTATGAATATTGAATGTGGTCACACAGATAAATTAATGAGTCTAGATTTTAGTCGTGTGCTTTATTTATAAACAAATACGGGTTATAATGCCGAAAAACTACTTTTTCCACTGTCCAAAGAAATCGACAGACCGGAACTTCCGGTTATAGTCACAAGCGATTTTAACATACTTGTGCAATCGATATTCCCCAAAAAGCGTTAATTTTTCAATCCTGGCAACATTTTAATGCTATAGGCATCGGATTTCATTGCAAATATAACGTCAGTTCCGTGAAAACGGTGACGAAAGGTGTACGCTGTGTCAGTGCGCTAAAAATAGGATTTCGAGTTAGTAACAGTTTTTTCGGTAAGTAGATTATAATTAACTTTTTAAACACAATTAGACATAGAAGAAACTATCGTAGTATCCGAAACTAAACCAAAATCACATTGAATTGGTTCAGAACACGTTGAAATTTTGATTTTAAATTGTCGAGGTAGAATTCGTCACGTCCGATTCGTGACGTGATATACTACCGGAACGATTTTGTGACGAATTGGAACTATAAAGCTTAGTACACAATCGAAATGTGCCCGATGTTTTAACCGACTTCTAAAAAAGGAGTTACTTAGTTTGACCCATATGTTTGTTATACATGCATGTTTATCCGCCATTATCTCGCATTTGTCAGAACCGATTTTGATGCGGTTTTCAGAAAAGTATTTGTTATCTCCGGAAGAAATGACTAAAAAGCAAAATAACAATTAAAACATTTATAAAAACCGGCTAAGAGCATGTCGGGCCACGCTTACAGTCGAGTTTTTAATTAGGCGAACTAACTTGACAGCTGAAAGTGTTGTCAGAAATGAAGAAAAAAAATTGTTATTGGTTTATGTCGATATAACCTTAAGTATACACCCATAAACCTTAACATATTGCAATAAGGTTTATATTTGTTTATAACTGTCAAGAAAACAAAAGGCAGACAGCGTTCTAAGCGATGTCCTAAAATAAAGTTCGTTCGATGTAAGTATTTTAATTACAACCGTTTTTAGGGTTCCGTACCCAAAGGGTAAAAACTGGACCCTATTACTGAGACTTCACTGTCCGTCCGTCCGTCTGTCACCAGGCTGTATCTCAAGAACGGTGATAGCTAGGCAGCTGAAATTTTTACAGATGATGTATTTCTATTGCCGCTAGAACAACAAATACTAAAAATAAAATAAAATAAATATTTAAGGGGGGCTCCCATACAACAAACTTGTTATAGATTATGGTACGGAACCCTTCATGCGCGAGTCGGACTCGCACTTGCCCAATTTTTTATTTATGAGAATTAAGACTGTTATTCTATATTTTGAAATGTTCATGTTAATAATCTATAAAAATAGATAAATAACACTAATAAAACTTTCAATATTAAGATTGTCATTTACTCATGAAAGATTTTTATGTAATACATAATAATATACATGGTAAATATTTATTATTACTAGTTTCATACAGGTTTTATTATTACATATATAAACTAGTAATAATATATATTATACCATTTTGATTCCGTTGCAATAAATACGATTCATGACATAATATTTTTGTGATTTTAATTCAATATATTCAATCTATGTACACTATTCCTTACATTTTCCAGTTAGTCACATGAGATTCCGTTTAGTTACTGTCCCAAGATTTGGGATGTTGAAAATAATTATTTCTGGCTGCTGCAGTGCAACAATTCACATATTTAAGCGTTAACATTACTAAATGAATATTCCTTAATTTAATAAAAAATATTATTCGTTGATTTGTCGCATTTTAATGCAAAAAAATACATGTTTTAGCAGTCATTTGGTGGCGATTGTGACGAACTGGACCTTTATTTTATCCTCAAAGCTTGCTCGTTCCATTAATTCTATAAATTAAACCCGTTTTAAATAGTTTATTGTCTGTATTTTAAATGTGTAAACTAAAACTGGTCCAAAAAATACTTCAATCAATTTATACTGAATTTTATATTAGTGACTATCCGGAACTAGTTTCACCACAATCTGAGTTTAAAATGTCGATATTTTCTATATTTTTTAATATTTTAATGCCATTTTCTCAAATAATACACTATAACTTATGGGGAATTAAATAAGCCAAGAAAATTTAAAATCGGTGTTATAAAAAAAACCGTTTTCCGGTTCGTCACGTGTACACTTTTTTTGAAAAACGCTCACGGACGCGCAGCCCAGTTAGTATATTATAAAGGGTGACCATGCCCTGGGTAGCCATTCCCGTTAATTATTTTTCGAGCGAAGACTCCATTGGTACGGCATTAGATATTTTATAGGGTAAATGTACCGATACCGTAATACCAGTACCTTATATGTGATTAATACACAACTTTAATGGCAAATATTTATAATTTTTTTTTATTTTGAGAGAGATTATTTGATAATAATACTGATTATTTTGTTGAAACAGACAGGAATTTTAATAAAAATAATTTTAACTTCAACTATAAAATATTTCTTTTGAAACAGTGACACTGGGACATGACGATATTTTTTTTTTTGGGGTGACCAACTAATTATTTTTTCTCTTTGATATATTCTTGTAAAGTGTATAAACTTAATTATAAGTAGTTTACACAGTGGTCCCCATCTTCATTTCGAATTGTAAACAAGTAACATGCATTTTTTTTTTCTCCAGCACCCCGGGGGTGAAGGGATCTTACGGGGAAGCTGTAGTATGTAGCTAATGTCTACATTTAGTATAGCATGCAGTATAGCTGTAGCCTAATGCATATGTGTCAGTGCATCTGGAAAGGTACCTAGTCACGACATCTAGTTACCGAGTTACATGAGTTTTTGTGGAAGCTGGTGAAAAAGTGCCAAAATGGGTTTGTGTTATAATTGGATTATTTACATCCTATGGAACACGTGTGTACAAGAATATCAGTAAAATTATGTTTTTTTAGTATATTTCTCCGACTATAAAGTTTAGTAGTCAGGGTACCTTGTCACGCCATGTCTTAAAAGCCTTTAAATTTTGAATAATTTTGTCAATATTTCCATCGCGGGTAGTCAACTACCTCTTTCTAAGATAAGGTATAGGATCGGTCTATAGCAAAATAATTTTTTGAACAAAGAAAAATACTTCATGTTTTTTATAAGAAAACATTCAACTTGCATGACTCTTGTATGAAATAACTATTTATTTTAATTTAAAGACTGAAAAGTCATAAATTAGGTGCAGTTATGTACACAATTGAGTTATTTTTTCTAGTTACTCCATTTATGTAAGATAATGACTTAGCGTGACAAGGTACCCAGTTTAGTAAAATGCTAAACTTGATGTCTTACACGACTAAAACAGAAGTTTTTATAAATAAGAAATAACATTTTGTTACAGATATTTCTTGCATTATAGGTACTAAAATAGTGATCTTCGAGTTTAAGTTACTAAAGTTTAGTAAATGTCGTGACAAGGTACCCTAGTTACGTTTCCATACAAAAGGTTCGACCGAGTCACTAAACTTTATTGTAAAAAAAAACTGCTTTAACACCATTTCTATTATACCATTGTGGTACACCACGCTAAATACCATTTGATCTTGTGATATAGCATGAATATACAAATTATTTTGTTGGTTTTTAATATTATATTATAAGTGATCTTTTTTGTAACTGTTAAAAATGCGGTAATTATTAAATTTCTTTATGATTATGGAGTTTTCTTTCATTCAATTGTCCCAAAATGCCATAGAATATGTAACTATGATGATAAACTAACAGTTTTAATCTTTATTTTATGAATTGGGTATAATTAACACTTTCGTGTTTCTTCCACCCTGGCATGTTCAACCTAAGAAATCAAAATAATTAACATGTATTTTTAGACAATTCACCTTTATTATAATTCTTTAACATTCAAAGATTATGATTATACCCTTCACTATGTAACTTCGAAGTAGAAGTGTGTTTTTTGCCACTATAAACTTTAAATGCAATTTTCTCAACTTGTGCATTTCAAAAGTCGAAAATTAAAAAATTTATATTAAAATATTGGTTCCACCTACAGTCATTATTCTTTTTTGTATTGATAGCAAATTTAATCTACTTTTTGGAACTATGCATAACTCAATACCTGAAACAAGGTACCTTTCCAGATGCACTGACACATATTGCTTGGATAAGCGTTAACCTTATTGTAAAAATGTATATAAGCTAATATTTTAAGTAATTAAACGTTCACTACTATCTAGAGCTCGGCATATACTTTGTCTCCCCATCAACGTCCCTTGTTCACCACATTATTACATATATTACACTGTAAAGGAATTTCATACAAAATTGAAGGCCTAGGCCGGGAAATATATATATTTTTTAATTTTAATGTAAACATGGCGTCGTGTTCATGAACAGGCTAAACAGCTGAAAAATATTTTTTAATTTTTCTTCTAGTGGCTGAATGGGTATCGGACCAACAATATTCGTGTTAAGGCCTATTATACACGAACTGATATTTAGAATACAAATCTGTATGATTCAATGTGTTGATGATAAATTTAAAATACTGTCTATATGTAAGTCACCAGAGACTATAGACAATATTAAAAATCCTCTGCCTTTATTTTATTAATTAAAGCCTGACCATAAATATATGAGGATTGTCAAGAGGGCGCTATGTATAAGATTTATATGGCAACAATTTTGCAACCAATCGCAACCCACTGTAATGACATTAGTTTAAATACCTGTCAGTTCCATTATGTTAAACCTCGTTAAATCATTTAATGGAATGCACTCTTTTCCTAACTGTTTTTCGTGTAGTAAACACGTATACACTTTATTTATAATCTTACGTTCACAACTGTGAATGTTTTTCGGCATTTTCTTTGGATAATTTTAAATATTTGACTTTTAAAGAAATCACGAATGGCATTGCCATTGTTGACAAGCCATCATAAAATCATTGCCAGTGTAAGAAATTAGTTCCATTGAAATTCCGCAATATGGCGCATCCTCATATATTTCTGGGCAGGCTTTATAGAAATTAAGATTCTTATTATCAGGTTGTGTATAATGGCCCTAATATTTGAGCACTAAACACGTGGACGACTTTCGAAAGAAATAAAAAATATAGAGGGATTGGAGGGAAAATTCAAAATACTTTTTTTTAACATGGCGCGTCTGTGTTCATGTACCGACTGAACAGCTGAATTATGTTTTTTAGGGTTCCGTAGTCAACTAGGAACCCTTATAGTTTCGCCATGTCCGTCTGTCCGTCTGTCCGTCCGTCCGTCCGTCCGCGGCTTAGCTCCGTGATCATTAGTACCTACTAGAAAGCTGAAATTTAGTATGAGTATGTGTATGTATAACGCCGACAGAACGGTAAAAAAAAAAAAATCTTTTTTCGTGTACCTTTCGAACACCTAAAGCGTGGGTGATTTTTTTTTGTTTTCAACACTGGTGTGTGGGGTGTCGTTGAATAGGTCTTGTAAAAATAATAGGGGTCTTCTAACATTATTTTTTGATACAGTCAGCAGTTTTGTCAATATTCGCTCCAAAAACACAAAAATAGTGAAATAGGGGCCCTCTAACTTTTCAACCACGGGTCAAAAAATTCGGAAAAATTCATGTTAATGAGGCCTTATAAGTACTTTCAATGAAAACTATATTGAACAAAATCGGTCGAGCCATTTTTGAGTTATCGCCAAATTTCATATTTTTTCTTTAAAAGGACGTAAGTTGACTTCCAGAAGGTAATAAGTGATTACAGTTTCTAGGGCGCTTACGACCTTTTTATAGACCTTAACATCTTTCTTAACGTAAACCTCGGGCTTAAAACAGCAGTTTATTGTGAAGGATGAGCAACTACGGAACCCTACACTGAGCGTGGCCCGACATGCTCTTGGCCGGTTTTTTTAAAGTGAAGAACATGGATGCCACAGAGAATACACGGTGCTTCGCAGTACTGCCAACAATACGGTATTTCGCGGTTTTTTTAATCGCATACTTGCACATTCTCATCCTTCCTTTAAATGCGTAATTAAGTATAAGACATGTTAAATATGAAAGCAGACGAATAATGAGATTAAAAGCGTTGGCTCTGTATATATTTCCAGGTTCATGAGTCGTTTCGCCACTTGGCCATCTGAACGAAAGTGTAAAATGAAGTAGGTATTATTAATGAGCCATACAACAGGGCTATTCTGAAGTTTGAAATTCGAAGTTCGTGCCGTGCCTCCGCCTCCCAATCTTGTATCAAATAATATTTGAATAGGTTCGAATTTCGAACGTCGGAGTAACCTGTTTGGCACGCAACAAATATTGTCAGTCTCTTTCTGAGGTCACTTTCCTTTTAATACCATACTAGAGATGGAACATATATCGCGCGATAAATGAAGTCGATGCTATAATAGATGCGTTAGCGGTCCAGGTTAAATCTTTTGCGCTTAAGAAGTAAACTTACCCAAGGCTCCTTAGATAAAGTAGGTATGGTATGTCACAATATCTTTTGTTACAGATGTTCTATTCAACTGCTCTGCCGTATACGGCCTATGATGCAGGCGACTCGTTGACAGATAAGGGTCTAAATATTTCTCATACCCTTCGTAGGTGGTTTCCAAAGGTTCTAGGTCTTTGTGCCAACTTGGCTCTATCATCGGCTGGAAAAGGATTTTTGGAGGCATCAATATTGACAACGATGGATACCTAAGGGCGCAGTATAGGCACAGTCAGCTGCAGAAATTGCAACGCACGATGCTCAAAATTATACAGGTACACATAGATTAGTTTTACTGCTGATTGTACATACGCATTAGCATATAAAACCCGCCCTCATTGGCTAGGTATAAAATTGGAATTATAATATATAATTTTGTGTTAAGTTACCGGCTCTGAAGGCAAGTAGGCGAGATGTTTGTGTTGGTTCTTGCCGGTGACCAGGGTCGGAGGAAGTTTTGGTATTCTGTATGCATGTCGCATTTCCGTTGTTCCGTGTGCATTTAGTAACGGGGGCTGGTCTGCAAGCTTATGAATGAAGATATTTTTTTAAGAAAATGTATCCGTCATAATCAACGTTATTGAGTATGCTATAAAACGGAAGGGTAACTCATTATCAATAAGAAACGTAGGGTATACGTATTAACGTATTATGCTTACCTACCCTTTGAAAACAGTAGCTTTAATCGAAGGTGTCTTTAAGGCTCAAGTTAGACGGATCGAGAACTCGTATGCGAGTGTCATCATACCTATAGGACCCTTATTGACAAGAGCGAAAAAGGTACCTACGTGTTTTAATTTCCTTGACTGTACCTAGATAATGCATAAATAAGTACTCACCCTGCGACTTGGCGGGTAAATATAGTCATTTTCGGCCCAAGCCGTATGTTTATTACACCTATGCGTTTCTGGGGGTTTGTAACCAAAGTCCACATCAGTCTGCGACCGGCTCAGCTGGTTAGTCACATTGTAGTCACGATCGTAGTAAGTAACTTCAGGAATGGAGGGTTTCTGTTAAAAAAAAATACCAGACAATAAATATCTGTAATACAGGTGCATAATATTTTTAGACGAAGAATCTCTGCTCTTTTAATAAAACAGGATAAAGTAAAGGAAAAGCAAGGGAATTGGGGAAGGGGGGTAAGTCCTTTCGAGACTATGGACGTAACTTAACGTCTGAAATGTCGACGTAATTAAATAAACACTTTATTCAACGCGATTAAGTCCCCTTTTGCTACAATAATGTATGAAAATCGTGCTAAACGAATGCCGACTGCTAATTTACACTGCTATAGAAACCTGTATGTGTATAGGTGCCTATTATAGAAAAGTCCTCTTACCAACGGCTGTACTACTTCTGGCGGTGGTCGCCATCTGCGACCGATGGTCTCACTCGAATCCCCCATATCAGGGAACTTCCTTACTCGGGGCTGGATATGCACTCTGTCCCAATAGGTTGGGTTTATTTTCTTTGGATAATCTGCTTGCATTTTCAATGTGAAAGTTAATCTACGCTTTGACCGTGCTATGTAGGCAATAGTTTGTTTAATTGTTGGTATCCTAGCATTCAATTGTTTTGTTGGTATCTAATTGATTTAAACCGGAGCTTGTTTGGTCGCCATAGAAACTAACTAATTGAGTCTGAACATCACTAGGTACCTAGTATCTATAAAAAAAAGTCGCTTCTTGTCTACTTGTCCCTATTATGTATGCTTAGATCTTTAAAACTACGCAACTTGCACCCGTGCGAAGCCGGGGCGGGTCGCTAGTTCACTCATAAAACAAATCGAGTCGTTGGTAATATTGTAAGAATAAAAAAAAAAACCAAAAGGAATATGTTTGGTAAAAAATCGTTTATTCTCCACAAGTGACTGAAATTGTTATCAAAACACAATATACGTGTTATTATGACTAACGTTAAAATACAAGACTGCAATAAATACAAAATGGAGGTGCGTACACCGTCACATATCCAGATTCGCCGCCCACCACAGATAATCAAACGATGGTATCTACTGGGTTTTAAAAACTATAAAAATATTGTCTGTGGCGTTTTGCAAATTTAGCTAGTCTGAATACGTTTTCCATATTACAAATATATAAATAATGGCGACTTGTTCTTTTTCCTTTCGCTCAATTTAATCCACAGACTTTCAACTGCGTTAAACACATTTCCTTAAGATTAAGTATAAATAAATTATATTACGAAACGCCTCTACGAATATACAAAATCAATACAAATCCTTACGTTACTAATACGAATTACATCACAGTTCATAAACAAGTTAGTATTAAAGAGTTAAATATACTTCAAAAGTAAAATTTGGAACTAGAAATTTTAGTGAAATAAAATTTTGAACTCAAATAACAATTTGGTAAGAAATTTAGCGTACCCACGTTAACTTAAAATTTAGGAACACATACCTACATTTTAAGATAAAAATAAAAGTTGATTTGATAAAAGTCGTAGAAAAATTAAGGTAAATACAATTCAGAGTGAAAAACTTTTTAGTTTTCTGGTAAATACATTATCCAAAAAATCGAATCAAACCACACTTACAAATTTACAAAATGTGTATTCTCAAGACAACTCGATTTTCGTTCAGTCGCTTTATATTATGTATAAAACATCACTTACATAATACGATTGGGTAAAAAAAGCTACATTATTAAAAAGATATTAGTATGCCTATGGTTGAGTAGCATTTAAAAATACTGTCTAAAGAAATTTATGTACTTATGCATAAGGTAAGCTTTAATGTTCATTCAAGCCAGTTAGGTAATATCGTTAGAAAATATCACTTTATCGTTAAGATGTTATAAATATAGAATATTTGTTATTAATGAGTATCCATGACATACGACTTATTGGTACTGAGCGTTAATTACGGGGTACTATTTCACGTATTCTATTGCACATATTATCCTTCAAGATCCTATTCCTTGATAAGAGATTATTTTGTCTTTATACTACTCACAGTAGCAAGGGTTAGGTACTGTTGAATCCAAAATATAAAGTATTGTAAAGCTGCAGAGAAGGTTCCCCTCGTCGCCAAAAATGAGTCCATGGCAGGGTGCACAAGTCTCTCATTCGGACACGCTAAACACTTCTTCTCTGGACTGAAACAACTAACTCTGGCTACCACAAATAGATCTTTTGGTCAAACACGTTATCCCTGTCCTTGTCATAACGAGTAAACACAGGTGTGAGTTGACCAGCTTAAGGGTATGAGAGAAGCGCCTGTTGCGGCCACGCTATCTTGGCATCTATCCTTTTGTAGGCCAGGATGAAGTTCTGTCCGTGCTTCTCGGCCATCACTTCTTGGGGACAGTCGTTCTCGTTTAACATTGTTTCTGTAAATAAAACATTGCGTAATTTTAGTTAACCTATTTATTACAAAGACGGTATAATCTATCTATCCTTCCATTTTGACGTGAGATGGAAATAAAAGAGATGGCGCTCTTGTCAATGACACCAAACACCTTTTAAGGAAGCATCGCACTGTTAGGATTGTCTCAGTCTGATATTGGAATCATTACTCGGGTAAGGTAACAGAATTTTACAACAGTACGTGCGCTAGAGCTCAGCAGCTCAACACAGGTCCCGGATGGAGTCTCAACTGTCCGACCTTGGCTTTATCACATTGAAGTTTATTATTGAGTTATGGATGACTGGTACTTTCTAGCACACGGCGAAGTCCGAATGGGTATACATGATGCTTGCTCAGCATGCATCTCATTCTTATTCGTTTACCTTCCTCTCGACTTATGCACCTCTAGCACAACTGTGACACGCAAATCTTTCTCGCTATCTCTTTCTTCACTGTACTATGAGAGAGTGACGGGAAACGCCATGTCGCGCGACAGGAGTCGCGTATAGCGTAGTTGTGCCAGACGGGTTGGTAATCTATCAGGTTACAAATATTGTTTTACTTTTGAAAAGGTGTAACTCTCACCTTGTTCGTCGTGCAGTGCGAAGAGCGCGTAGTCCTGCGGGTTGGTGATGGCCGCGGCATGTGCCAGCGCTCGGCACAGGTCGCGGGCGCGGGCGCCGGGCCGGCACGGGAGCGCCACGCGTCTGATGGAGCCCCGGCACTCGTCAGGCAGTGCGACGCGTACCACGCAGCAGCCGCCGGTGTTGCTTTCTATTGAGCCGCGTCGCCACTGGAAACAAAATACTTAGGTTACCTAACATTCTTACACATTTTGTTTAAGAGTCCGCAGCAAGGTCCGCTCAACTCCGCGTTGAGATCGCGCGCTTACGATTTAAAATGTTGTTGTTTCACCTAGAGGAAGACAGGGCGCTAGCAGTAAAGCGAGAGCGCGCTAGCGGCGGGCGGTGCTTACCGCCGCCCCCCCGGACCGTTCCCCGCGCTAGAGTAATTCGCTGCAGTTTCGCAACAATTTTTTGTAATTTATTTTAAGGTTTTCGTAGCTACGCTCTCATTTTAAAACTACGAGATCAATTTTGATAAATCTTTTTTCTTATCAAACTGCATAGTTTAATCGACACCGGAAATAGGTTTTGACTTCAATCTAAACTATATTTTGGTCGTAGTATGCCGCCAAACTGAACAACTTTCTGGGGTCTAAAAATGCAAAATTTGTACTCGCTCTATTTTCTTTCTATTAACATTTCAAGAGTCATAAACTAGTTTTAGCCCTAGATATATCTTATCTCATTATATTTAGAGAATTTCATGATAATGTGACATGTTATATTAAAATAAGGACGTAACTACGTTTGTATGAAGAATCGAGCTTGCTGCGGACTCTTAAGAACCTACCTACTTATAATATTACTACTTATAATGTAAAGAGTGGAGAGAAATCACATTTCTGAACCATCCTCTATTGACTATTAGAACTTACCGGGGTAGCACTATCTGGGCCAGGTTCTGGCGCCAACCGCTTGAGCACCGCTACTGCAGAGAACAATGCAGTGAGGTAGTATCCACCCTCTCCAGCCAGTAGAGCCGCGGGTAGAAGACCAGCCATCAGTTCTGCTTCCAACTCGGCACATACTAGACGACACCGGGCCACGGTCCACGCCAGTACTGGCAGCAGATCGTCCGCGCCAAGCGCGCGCTCACCACGAATCTGAGGAACCGCAGCAATGTTACAATTCGTATTTGTAATTATCTTTAGGATTCATCAGTTCTTTGTCCAAACGCTACTCAAAATCGTATCACACGTCAAATTATCATCTTTTTCGCGCTATAGCAAAGACCAAGTAATTTGAAAACGAAGTCGTACATTGAGAAAATTTACTTTGGACAAAGTTTGATGACTGGCAAACATTGTAAATTAGCAACAGCAATTGTCTAGATGATGGTATTCTCATAACGTGTTTTGTAAGCTTGAAGATTAGTTAAACGCCGACAAACGATGTTAATATTGAATATATGCTGTAGTTTGTGGTTCTGAGTCCGTTAAGGCTAAGCAGTTCGATAAGCTGCAGAGAATTCCGGTCATGCATGGATATGCTATGTATTGGTCATCCTTGAATTTTGATAAATTAACAGTTGTTACGTTACGCCACTGGAGAAAACAGGTTAAGAAAGCGCGTTAAATGCCGGCTTTTCGAATCGAAGGTTGAAAAATCTCGAGGGGCATAGATTTGAGGGCGTTATTGGCTGAGACTAGGGAATATGAATTGTTAAAGCGATGTACAGGTAGCTAACCCTAACTCACCCGTATCCCATAGGGGTGTAACAGAGTCTTTGCGCCGGTCAGTCGCCCGGGCGCGGTGGCAGACCACGGTTGACTTTTCAGCTATTTAAATATACCACAAGTTAATCGATGAAGAGACGCCTTAGGCAAAGACATCAGTTCAGTCATAACTTGCTAACTCCTCAACTCAACTTTATCTATCAACTTAACATGCTTTTTGATCTACATATGTATTTCAAGTAATCCTGCCGCCATTATTCAACAAGACAGGATCATCCCAAGAGTTTTCAAGGAAAATATACAGTGGATTTAATTGTTTTAATTATAGTAGATGCTTACCGCATTAAACATAACGGATATAGCAGCAAGAAGGTTTTCCAGTTTGTCCAACGGAGAGTCTGCCTCTTGCATCTTGAGGAAGTGCTTTGATATCACTGCCAAGACCGCTGAAGATGGGACTTTCGTGGATTCCTGGAACTCAAACAGAGTTTGCCTTTTACTTCATGAATGACAATGAAGAATCTTCTGTTGTATAATTAAGTACAGTCGCCATCAAATATATCGCAGCATATAAGGCGTTCATAAATATGTGAACATGTACTGTAACGCCCAGTCAATAAGAGTCGTGTTCAGATATTTATGAATACCTTACATGCTACGATAGGTATGTCTGATGGCGACTGTACCTATACTGACTGAAGGAGTTGTAAGATTAAAAAAAGGACATCAATTTTTCGTGTAAAAATCGCCATCGGTGTTGTTTACTAGGTTTTTAGGGGCTAATATAAGGGTCGCGTCTCGGTGTGAGCTGACCCTTATACTAATTTTGGACTTCGAGATGGTGGACATACCTTTTATAGCAAAAAAAAACACATTTTGTTGCAAATATCACCTTAATATGTATTTCAACATGGTGGACCACCTGGGACACATGGGTTCCTTATGAAAAAAACTATCGTGGCTATAGATTTTTAGAATGTGCGTTTTTCTTTCTACCAGCGGTCTGCATCCTCACCTTGACCCCGAGTTGCAGGGGCGTGGCGTGGTGCGCGCGCTCGATGGCCGCGTGCAGGCGCCGCACGTCAGCGGCGTGCCACGCCGCCAGCAAGGTGTAGAGGCGCGCGCGCAGCGGCCGGACCACCAGTCGGTGCATCACGCCTTCTAATATCGCATCCAGGTTCAGGAACTCCGTGGATTTCAGCTGGAAAATTAAGGGGTTGGTAAGTTCGATTAGAACGATTCAATGTGTATTTATATAAAATATGCTAATAAAGAAAGAAGCCATAAAACTCAATTCTCATTGGCTTCCCTGATTTGAGCACGTAGGCTCGTGATACAAATTAAGGCATGCATGCTTCTACGAATCAAATACGAGTAGTGACATCGTTTTCTATCGCATAACACAAACAGATGAATTTATTAAAAAGAGAACAATGTTTCCCTTCTCAGATTTTGTAAATTGTATGATATCATTTTTTTTATGTATATGATATGATCTCCCACAGGTACGAACGAAGTGTATATTTACCTTGAGCCTCTCTTTTTCGACCTCTTTCTCAAACTCTCGTTCGCCATGCTTCACGAGGTAGTTCTTCATTCCTGACATGAACTGCCTGATGTTGCGCATCATCACCTAGAAACAAATGAGAAATTAGTGAATAGGGATACCAATTATAAAATATTTATAGTTTTCTAAATGCATTTTTTTAAATCAGACTTTGCTGTTAACAAACGTGCTTGTATTTCAGAAAAAAACCCATGTAATTAGTCCGCGTTGAAACAAAACAAGACACAGCTCAAGACCCAGTGAACTGAAGATCAGTTTATGGTCCTAATTCAATTTGTAAATCCACAATTACTATAAGTGTTGGTCACGAGAAGTAAAACAGGAGAACCTATCGTTATCTCCTGAGGTTCAATAGTACATCGGGGCTTCAATAAATAATCATCTTTCTGTCGCCACTTCGTTGACTATGTGCCTCCGACTATCTCTGAGGAGGAAGAAGAAAGTACTATTATTGGTACCTGAGGGCAAGTCTCCTTAGAGTCAAGCGTGCAGGCGATGAAATTGTCGACATTCTGTGCGAAGGTGGTGCTCTTGTCCTGCGCAAGATGGAGAGCGTACGCCCGCAGTGCGGCGCCCGCGCCGCGCGTCGAGCGCCCTCCTCGCAACGCACGGACACGACCCGCCGCTGGAAGAAAACAGAACATTATTATTGTATACTAGCTGTGCCGGTGTTACCCGCTCATCCCACGGAAACACTACATTTTTTCGGGGTATAAAATAGCCTATGTGTTAATCCAGGGTATCAGCTAGCACCACACAAAAATGAATCAAAATTGGTCCAGCCGTTTGAGCGCGAAGAAGTAACAAACACACTCACAAAGTTTCGTCTTTATAATATTAGTGTGATATTTTATTCAGACACTTTACTTAAACAGTAGTGTATTTGACCACAGACATATAAAAAAACTCGAGTTATATAACTCATTACATTGACTTTTTTAATTCTGTCCCAGAGGACAATAATAGTGATTAAGCTTAGAACACTGTTGATAGTTTATGTTACTAGTATTCTCTGGAGATAGTCTACATAAGAATGAGGTTGCAACGTTGCAATCGCAATGATTTTGGTAAATAAAACCGTAGCTTTAAAGACTGACTCAGGGTCACCATGGCAAAGAGCAATTGAAAAAAGTTGCTTCCTTTTAGACTATGAAGGGGAATACCCACGGTATAAGAAAATAAGGTACACCACTCCGGAATGAATGGCGAGAGTTTTGACGTCACCACGCTATGATTGGTTGGTTGGTTCTGTCAATCCGTTTCTGTGTTGCCAGTAGTGTATGATTATACTCCCGGATTCCCTTGTTACCTGTATGTATCTCATAAAATCGTGAGTGTTTTAAATCATTTATTACGACAAAATAAAACTTAATCAATTAATAAGTATTGCATTAATCCATGACAATCGTAATGCATTAATGCAATACTTATTATTTTTTGTTACGACTGGCGGCCAGTATTTTCTTTGTAATAATTATTTTATTACCATTAAGTGGCAACTAATCACTGACGCAGAAAGTCTCACTAGCCGGAGAGTCATACCTGATTTTCTTATACTATTGGAATACCTAAAAGTAAAAATGTAGGTAGGAAGGTGCAGAGAAGTCTCACGTGAAACACCGGTGCGTGTATGTACCTATCTACTCGTGTATTCAAGGATTTGCAAGGCAATTAGTAACGATTTAGTACTTTGATAAGATAATGTCCTTCACAACTTATGGCAATAACGTCGAGCTTGTTTTGTTTCTAACATAAACAAACAACGCGTGGATTAAATAGGCTTAAGGTGAATAAAATAGTTGTCACTTTAAATGATAAGGCATCTTTCTTGCAGATTTATTATTATTTGTCATTTTTATTGAAAAGTAGGAATTTCGTACAATTAGATAGCTACAAACGATTAAAACCAGTTCGGTAAGTTTGGAATATAGTATGTAAAGCGTGACCAGAAATATATGAGGATTGTCAAGAGGCGCTATTTATAAGATTTATATGGCAACGATTTTGGCAACCAATCGCAACCCACTATAATGACATTCGTTTAAATACCTGTCAGTTACACTATGTTAACCTCTCGTAATATCATTTAATGGAATGCACTCTTTTCCTGACTGTTTTTCGTGTAAGTACCTAGTAAACACGTGTACCTACACTTTATTTATAATCTTACGTTCACGGCTGTGAGTGGTTTTCTTTCTTCTTATTTTTGTCTTTTAAAGAAACCACCACGAATGACATTGACATTGTTGACAAACCATCATAAAAACATTGCCAGTGTAAGAAATTAGTTCCAGTGAAATTCCGCAATATGGCACATCCTCATATATTTCTGGTCAGTCTTTACATACCTACATAGTAAGCACATACATAAATGATATGCAAAAATATAGATCAGCATATTATTTTACTGTAGCTTTTCGTTATGTATTTGTAATAAAATGGGGTTACGAATAAAAAAGTCTACTTGTTTCGTTCCGGCACGCTTTTTTTGGTACGAGTAAGATAAGCATAAATCTTAACAATTTTCTGAAAATAACATCGTGCAAGTACTACACTTTTTTGAAAAACGCCGATATAAAATATAAATACCTAATACCTTCCGCCGATATAAATACCTTCGTAGGTTAATAAACACAAAATGCATTTGAGTGTCTAGTCATTCAGGGCCTGGGGTCTGTTTTGTTATCTTTCTGGGTTAGACCCCACCAGTCTCGCAATTACCTTAATATCTATTACCATTTTGCGCTATATCTGTCTAAAAAGTGGAGCAATATGACTTACGTCCTGATAATAGTAATTTCAATGCAATAATAGCCTAATGATTACATCGCAATTTATTGTAGAATGGCCGAATGATTAGCACTATACCGCAATTTACGAAATAATTGATTGAATTAGTTGACTAATGGCCTAATTCTCAAAGGGTTCTCATTGTTTGATCATTCAATTGTGGAGCCATCCATCTAATAAATTAATAAATTAGTAAATGATAAATAAATATCAGACATCCTCGCATAAATCAACCTATAGTCCCAAAGTAGTAGTGCTTGTGGTCTGGTTCTGGTATAAAATAATCTTTAAAAAATCTTCCGTTTTTGAAAGAAAAATAATTTTGTGTCAGGGTTGTTACCGGAAGTCTCGATAGGTATATGGTACGTTGGTACAAACTATCTAGGTAATATTTGAACACAGATAGTGTAATGGTTTAATTACATTTACATTAGATAATCAATTCACGCCAAGAAGTGCGTTAACCTTTACAGGAACGTGTAATTGCTACCGAACCAGATGAGAGGTTAAGGGGAAGAACTAGCTAAGCCACATTTGCAAAATTGTACAGTACAGACAATTTAACTTGTGAAATCAAATCACCTTATGGCTCTATTGGCTCTAACGTAAATAAAAAATATATACAAAATCTCGACCTTGCGACTTTGTCCCTGTTTTATATAGTCATACGAACAACTGGGTAGTTTTGTAGCCGAAGACTAAAAAAACCATTAAAAAAAATGGACTTAGCCAGCTATTCCATATTTATACAATTACCTACAGTTGCATTGCATCATTTAGGTTTATTAGGAAAGATTTATTCTTTTAATATATTTTACGAGCCCCGTTTTTTTAAGTATTTCAAATTTCATTTGTATATAAATAAATAAATAAATAAATATTAAGGGACAATCATACACAAAACGACCTAGTCCCAAACTAAGCAAAGCTTGTACTATGGGTACTAGACGACGATATACATAATATATAAATACATATATAGATATCTTCAGCAGGTTAGATTTCTTTTTTTTGTTCCCCGTCACATAAAGTACGAATGAAGGGATGAAAACGGACACAGACTGACTTTTACATTTTCAATACCTTAATATCATTACCGTTCATATCCTTTTGAGGCACATCCCTTGACATTTGTTGGTTCACTAGATAGTAGCAAAAAATACGTTTTATAAACATATAAGCGACCTAAAGTGCGAATTAAATTTACACAACCCTGAGCTTTTCACAGCTACCTTGCCGAAAATATTTATAGTAACCCTTTACTCGTAAATGTAGATTGAAGTATAATGTAACCGTTAAGGTGCAAAATAGTGTCAGAAATTATAGTTACCTACACAAATAAGTTTTAGTGCAGTGTGACAACATTAATTCTTCATTTTCAGTTGCACTCTTTTTTGGCTGTTTAGCGCAAAACCTGCATTTAAACTTTTTACACACGCCGCACAGAAATCTCATAATGGCTTTGAGGAAACGACGGAAAGGATTCACTTGTTTCACTTTTGTCACTGGTTCCAACGCACTCAGTTCCTTGCAATGGCATTTCGGAGGTGCTACTACGACAACCGCTTTTCTTTTGTTTACATTTCTTTCAGCTAAAGATTTACATAGTTGCGTCATAGCGTTGGATTTGGCCAAGCGTTGTTGGAACATTGGTTCATGTATCTTCTCCTGCGTTGCGAATATCCAGTCACTCTCCATTGCGAAGTCATCCAGCGTGTCAGTACGAAAGTTCCTTATAGTTGTAAAAGCGACTATTCCTTCACTGTTAGGTATTGTAGTTTCGGTGTTTAAAGTTACTGAAGACTCTGAGCTGTCCTGCCGCACGAACTGACTTAGAGAGTCAAGCTTCTGCTTATTTGAGCTGGGTTTGTCTGTTGATTTTGAAGATTTTCCTCGGAATAATTTCTTAAACCACTTCATGACGGCGTTTTGTTCCGGCACAAATGTTTCCGATAAAGTCTATAAATAGAGAGACGAGCGTTCTCTTCTCTCACGCGAAAACAACTGAACGCATCTGGTGTAGTGAGTAAACCACGGCACGCGTAGACCTTTACCCTTTACTCGTAATTAATATTATTTACATTGTAAATGTGAAAAGTTATTAAGCTTCCGCGCACTACCTTATCTAATAACAGCTGCTGTACCATTGTTGTAATTGATTTAAATTTATTTATTGTTCAAAGTTTATCAACTCGAGTCACACTCGTAGTAAGTGATACGTATACGTAATCGTTTGATTCAACAATGGATGTGGTTTTAGTTGCTGCTTTATACTACTACTTACTACTATTACCTACTTTTAGTTTAGATACTTTTGCTTTAGATGTTCAAAGAAAGTATGCATCAGTTAATATGACAAAAATTCAATAAGATAACGAATTCGTATAGCGTTCTTAAATATGATTCTCGTTCACCATCGTACCTAATTATCTAGGTAGTGTTTGTGAAATCATAAAGATATAAATCAGACGACTAAGGTGCAAATTATTTAGAAAGTAGGTACTAGATTGACTGAAGAGTGTGATTGATGTAAATGTTTGCTTTTTTCGTAGTAGAGACCTGGTTTTCTTGACACATTTACAACTAAAGTATAATTTGCTAATCGCTATTTACTTTTATTATCTTTGTAATAGTTTGCGCGAAGTCTGAAGGTAACTGGAGCAAGTTTGTTTTAAAATATGTATAATTATAGTAAACTAGAAATGAAAACGCCAGTAGTCTTAATTATAAGCCCTACGAATGTACACATAGAAAATGACCGATGATAAAAAGCCATCTCGTTGCGCTTTTCGTTGCTATTCTTAATATTTCTTAATGTGACCCTGCTAGTTCCATTCTCTGATGCTAAACAGCCTACACAGACAGTTAAATACGTACAAATCTGTCAGTCTTACCCAATAAGGGGTCAAGCCGATCCCTGAAGCTCTTGGCCCGCGCCGCCTCCAATGGAGCCCGTCGCGGGATCGGAGACTCCCACTCGCAAGGCTCGTCCTGAAAAAATATAAATATTTCAATATGTAATTGGCTACCAGTATTAGCAACATTCAGCGTCGTGAAATCTAATTCAATGTACCTAATAGAAAATAAATGATAAATATCCGATAACCTCACACCAATCGATCCGGTGACTAATACAACTCGTATAGCCACATTATGATCTAGTAGGCTTGTGTTATGGGCTTGTTCAATATACTTAACTACGCAGAAAACATCCATGATTCAGAGACAAATATTGGATTTCTTCGCACAAATATTTGCCCTTGGCGTGATTCGAACCCAGGACCGCCGCTCGGCAGGCAGCGTCACCACTATGCCAACTGCGTCGTCAACCTAAGCGCGAATAAGGTGAATTATTTCTATAGCCTGTTTTATGAACGCCAGAGGAAGGCAACTGTAAGTCCTCTGACTCCTGGATGCCACACCGATATCACCAGCTCTAGCTACCGTGTCCAAAGGATATATTGGAATGTATGGAAGCTAATATAGGTCATTGTTAACGTTTGGCTACCACATGTTTGTGATACGTAGATACATAGCTAGTGACGCTCAAATAAATAATAAATAAATAAATAAATATTAAGGGACAATCTTACACAAATCGACCTAGTCCCAAACTAAGCAAAGCTTGTACTATGGGTACTAGACGACGATATACATAATATATAAATACATATATAGATAACATCCATGACCCA
This sequence comes from Apotomis turbidana, assembly GCA_905147355.2. Taxonomy (NCBI): domain Eukaryota; kingdom Metazoa; phylum Arthropoda; class Insecta; order Lepidoptera; family Tortricidae; genus Apotomis; species Apotomis turbidana. The sequence continues at coordinate 15,183,363 of LR990295.1, read as the reverse complement.
AGAACAAATATTTGCACAAATATTTGCCCCGGCCGGGATTCGAACCCGGGACCGCCGACTCAGTAGGCAGGTGTCTACAAACCGAGCCAAGCGCGTCGTCAAATGGAGTCCCAGTGGAGCAGGGGTCTAAGCAAAGCAAGAGTTAAATAGCGTCACTGTATCAACACGTTAAAAACTTCATCTTTAACTAAGCCCTTACCAGTGAGTCGAACTTTGTGTGGGACTATAACCAGCTAATGGTATTATCTCCGCGCCACATAAGTGATGCGCCGAAGATACCTGTGAATGCGACTACTAAGAGTAGAACTAACGATTGAGAACGTAACTTACGATTTCAAGTGATTGAGGTCCGTTACTCGGCAGCAGCCCATCCCATTGGGTGCTATCCCACGGCTCTGAGAACACAGTGCCGTCATCGCTTGCCTGAAAAATAAATTTTACATTAAAAAACTTTAAAGTTACTCGTATTATCCGTGGCCGTCCTATACTATTAGTAGTGTTTCAACAATAAACTAAAATATCAAATTCTAGTGTGTTCGATATTTAGTTCAGAGTAGACATGTCATCGCGTCATGACCTCATGGCTAACGATCCGGCCACTACCTCGATCTCAACAGTGGTCTCCTCTTGTGAAATGCCGGTAGACTCAGACATGTAAAAATGCCCTTGTGGCCTACTTGCAGAATAAAGTTCATTATTTCATTATTTATTTCACTACTTCGGCGGCAAGCGGAAGCGGCGAGTGGCGGCCAAGCATGTGTCTCGGTCACTCGTATGGACGCTGCGCTCGGACCTTTCGCTCCCATCTATGGCCGCCGCTGCCGCTTACCGAAAAAGTCGAGGCATGTAGGCAGGCAGTAGGTAAGCACTAATAATAAAGCCAGGAAAGTTTGAAATACAGGTTGACATTATTGAGCTCTATGACTTCGATTTAGATAGATATATCTGAATGAATCAATTGACACTGTGAAGACTGCGCATCTACCAACGTGGTATCATCTAGCTAACTCATGTATAAACTTAAGTTCTTGTTACTCTGTTATTTTCATACTCTGTGCCACATATTGCTACTACGATACCTGTTCGGATAAGGGTCTGAGATCATGTACATTGTCATAGCAGGAGGCTCGCGGGGGTGTGCGCTCCTCCGGCAGCGCCAGGGGCTCCGAGTTCAGATGCAGCTCGGGGAACCTGCACAAAAGGTCGTTTTGAAGTTTCATCAAAAAATGTGTGAGAGCAGTAAAATACAGAGCGGGTTGAAGAGAAGCGGAAGATAGGCGTCCTGCTATCCGCTCTCTTGCTGCGATAACTCGGGCGACGGTTCTCCTCTTGTAGCTCATTGCATGAGTTAGACTTACATATGTATTTTTTCACTTCATTGACTTCATTGTGATACACACATTATGATAGTTTTTTATCGCAGGTATACAAATTCAGAAGATTTTGAAACATTATTAAAATGATTTAAGAGCCTTATTCCTTTTAAAATTTATTTTTTTCATATTATGACATATATATTGATAATTTCAACCATCTTTTTGAAGTAAATAATACTTTTCCCCGAGTTCTAGGTAGTAACATAGTTATTTCATGCTTTCATTGCGTGCAGTCGAAATAAGATGAAAAAAGTAATTTTCCGCATGAATTTTGTCAATATCGAGTAGTTTTTGAAACAAAAATTATTACTGAAAAACTCAAACTCTAGGTTTCAAATATATACCAATAAATCCCAATAGCCCTGTTCTAGGTAGTAACATCAATAATATGTTAATAAACATGTTTGATAATAGAGAAAAATGTCTAAAACAATCAGCATTTTAAAAGGAATAAGGCCTCTTAAGCAAGTTGTTTCATGTGTTTACCAAAAATCCTTATAGAAAAATAAGCCGTCTTTGATCTAGAGAGGTTTATCGTTTATTAGCTCTTAGAATTAGAATAGCCTTTGGGTTCAGATGAAATCTGGCTTGAGGTTCAAACCTTAATTGCATAAGAGCAAGATGGGTATGAACCCAATTCACAGATTGAATACTGTATCAGTTTAAATATGTCAAGTACCTTTGAGCAACCACTTGATGTACTGTCAAATGTTGGGCTCCGTCGTCCACTCCACTTAATCTCGTCTCCTGCTCAGCCAGTGACGGGAAAGTGCCGCTTTCGCTGTTTGAACCTTCGTCGTTTTTATCTGTAACGTTATATATTCTATTATTTTTTGAACTTGACTTTGAACTGGGTGGGCATCTTTACCAGTAATCGGACACAGTGAGGTCAGTGGGGAGCAGAGCGCAAACTTACAAGGCGAAGGCACAAATACTGCGGAGCTAGGATTGTGGAGATCCAGAGACTGCAGAGATTCTCTGGTTAAATCTCGAACTGTTCAAACACATTTCAAAGTTTTACACGTCACAGTTATTGTGAGATGAAATAAATCTATTTTGATTCTAATTTTGATAGGAAAAAATAACCCAGTCAATCGCCCTAGAAAGTCACGCATAGATCTGATATAAATGGTAAAAATGTAATAGATAAGTTACGTAAAGTGACAACTCACTAATAAATTCCCAGCTAGCGTCAACAGTCCAAGTATCGGTCTTGCCCGAGGGTGGCTTATTGGCGACGCGCGGTGGCTGCACTGGTTTCATCTTCGGCTTACTTCGGAGGGAGACCAAATTGTCCACTGATGTTGACGTGTTGGGTGATGAAGCTGTAATAGAAGTTGATATTGAGATGTTAGTAGACTTATTAGTATTGCTGGAAAATAATTGATAAATGAATAAGGAGGGTTCTATGAAGAAGAAGAGAAAACCAAGGAAAATATGTGAAAGATAGTATGTATAAAAAAGAATTAAGCGGCCAGGTAGTAGGTAAAAGTAGAATAAAAAATGCAGGAAAATATGATTATTGGAAAAGACCGTCAAAATGAACAGTGTGCGATTTGTAAAATCCTTAGATAAGGAAAGGATAAGGAGGACCTAAAATCCGGAAGATGACAATGATGATGCAATGTAAACGTTTCATTAGGCAGAGAAGATAAAGAAGAATAAACGGCAGACCCTGACATTGATGAAAAGCAGAATAGCAAGCCACTTATGAGAGAAAACTTTGAAAAGCAGATGCAGAAATTGACTAAAGCTAAGAAGACTCTATATAATAATAATATCATTTACAATGCCTAACCAATTATCATAGTTTGTTACTCACGCGATAGCTCTTCTATGCTGTGCATATCACGGAGTGGATAATACGGATGATTATGAGGAGGCTCCGAATATCTCTGTGATAAACTCACTCCAACTCGAAGAAGTTTGCGACGTTGCACCTGTGGTAACGCTGCCTGAAAGATAAATTTTGATTTACCTATAGAACAGAGTAGAAGAAGATGTAGAGGGGTAAGAGAACAAAAAACGTACTTCTTTAAGAGTGTCTACTGGATCTGCATAGAACGGACTCCCCGCGTTGTCTTTATCAGAATCATCACCATTCATATGTTTGACACAATCATCTTCTAATTTCACTGTTTCCATGCTTTCAGTATTATGATTTTCCGAATTCTTAAATGTGGCTTGGATTTCTTCAGTCAATTTCTTATTCATGTTCATAGAAATGCTAAGTTTGTCTGGCCTCTTTGGTATTATTTCTCCTTTACTGTTGGTCGTCGCGATCAGCTCGTTGGAACCATTGAAACTGTTTTTAAGTGAAGTTTCTGACAACTTCCGTTTTTCACTTAGGTTTTCAGTCGAGTTTAATATGTGTATGTTCTCCTTTTCGAGCATCGACTGTGTGCTTTTTGCTGCATTCAGTTTTGCTGAAACCACAAAAGTTTTACTAATAAAAAATGTTATCTAACTACCTACAATATAATGCGGTTGTAAAATATTTCTAGCATTTTATTTAGCAGTCGAATCATGTCTAAATTGCTATTTATTCGTATATAGTACTTACGCAGTGTATCCGGTAAGAGATCAGGTCTTTTGCTTTTCATAAGTCCGTTGTGTAAGTTATTGTCACTCTCTGATTTCAAAGGTTTGAACGAAGAGCAGTTATTGCTTTCTGGTCCCCAAATATCTTCATAATCTGATACTTTATCCATCAACGAACTTCGATAATACACGCCTGGTGATTCCAAGATATCAGATTCCTAAAAATGCAGTAATGGTGAGTACTTTATACTACTAAATAAAAAAGTTGTATAGTCATATTCAAGTAAGAAAATCATGGCGGTGTCATTCATTTAAATGGATACGTGCGGTTAGTTATGAACGTTCAAACATTTAAATACATATCAATTTGCCCTCCTACCTGATAATGTCTGGACTCCTTTCGCAGGGAGTGCTTACTCCTCCTGGATCGACCAGACGGTGTAGTTGACGTAGTATTAGAGTTAGGGGACAACACTTTATCTCTCTCTTTCCCATTTATAGGCGAAACCATAGATTGGTTCGAAGTCGGGGAAAACACATGCTTATTTGTTATCGGCGAGCTTCGCGACACAGGTGAAAACATTTCGCTTTTATTCGTTTGACTCAAAGGAGAAAACACACCACTTTTAGAGGAAATCGTGTCATTAGACACGGGAGAATTTATCTGACTTGTCGGAGAAAAAATACCACTGGTAACGGAATTCGTACCATTTGGTGAAACTAGTTGATTAGGTGAAAAACTGTTGTTAGATTTCGTCAAACTGTTGCGTAGCGGGTCAGCGGAGTCTGAAGTATTCGTTTGAGATTGCTGCTCTAATGGCGATCCTGGCTCAGTGTTTTGCTCAATCATTTGTCGTTTTAAACTGCCGTGCAAATTAGCTGCCATGGTACTGATGCACTCTCCTTCTGGTGACATGCGGTGCATCATAGTCTATACGGGAAAAATAGATGGTATACCTTTAGTTAAACTATAAATACTTGTACAATAAAGATGAGGTTAGAAACAATTGTTATTTTCAAGCAAGGAACATGAACACATGCTACTGAAAACGTACACACAATAATCACGTCATGCTAGTTAGGAATTCTCACCTGTTCATTACACTCGTCATATGCTTTCGCATCGTCCATGATTGTGAATACAGAGTCCGCTGCGTTATTGTTGATAGCGTTAGACGCAAGCGTTAGTTGTAGCCGGTCACTCTGAATGCTTTCGTTTATTTGGTGATTGTGGATCTGAGTGTTATTGACGCTGAACGTGACGGTAGTCGTGACTGTTATGTTTCCGTTTGTTGCTTTGTTAATAGGATTGAAAGCTGAAACTTCGTTCTTGGGTGATAGAGATGTTTTTGGGAAAGGTGGCTTGGCCCACCGGGGAGGTGGTGGAGGAGGAGTGGTCTTAGCGCTGCCTAATTGGGTGGGAGAATGCTGCGTGTTGGTTGTGGGAAATGTATGAGGTTGTGTTATATGAGCCTGAAAAACAGGTAACGCATTATTTTTTTAATCACGCAGTAATAAAAGCTGATGTTAATACTAGAAAAAACATAGCTATACTTACGGTACTAGACATAAGGCTTAAAGTATTCGGTGGGGTGGGTCTGGGGGCACGTATGAAGGCTCCGTTGGGTTTCGCTGGTGGTGAGGGCGCTTGCCTGCCTTTGAAAGTGCTGAGGTTCTGGTTTTGACTCGGAGGGGAACCTGATGCATCGATGGATGACATCTTAAGCACGACGTTTTGGTCTTTCTCTGGACTTAATACTTGTTCTCTTGAGTTTGTTCCTATACCTTAAACATTTAAAAATAAATAACATGTCTCGTTTTATATTCCTAGTGTTACTTTTTATAATGATATTTTTCTGACGGTGACACCTAAACACTAAAAGTAAAGGTTTTTTTTCTTAGCAACTAGATGATTAATTTGGAGCTCTTTGGGCTCAGTTAAGAAACATGGAGGAAACCTACGTCGTGGGTGTCGATGGTTTGAAGCTTTTTTTTGTAATATATATTATGATTTATTAATGTTAAGAATCATTCAACAAAGCGGTAGAGCGTATGATACTCACTTGCATTAAAACTGCTAAGACTAGATCCCGTGTCCGAAGGTGTGACAGCCATAGGCACGACGCCATTAGCGATCTGACCGGGAGAGAGCAGATTCTGCGGGTTGTTCTTCGGGTTAGCCATAGGATAGCCCCAGAACTCCTGGCCGAGCAGAGCCAGGGAGCTGAGCTGGTGACGACTCTTCGCTTCGCGGAGAGGCCGTGGTAACTGGAGCTGAACTGGTAATTCGTCACTGCAATTGTGAATAACAAACGTTTAAACCCTGAAATGGCACTGTATCTCTGAAATGGATTAAATATAAGTAATTAAAATACAAATAACTCACCAGCACTGTGAATAATGGGCAATCAGCTCGGGAATATTGTCGAAGCGATTGTGCGAGGTCTCGAGGCCTATGCGGCCCCCAGAAGCCTGGATCAGGTAGTGCTCGATGTACGGCCCCTTGTCTGCCGGCAGACGGACGCTGATCGCCATCGTATCGGGCTGGCTCGACTGTCGAACCACGAAGTTCTGGAACATTTCAAATAGAATTCATCAGTGGTATCCAATATACAATTCTTATTAGATGTTGTTAATAAACACGGTTGTCCACGAAAAGACTGTAGACGTTGGCCTCCGTAGAGTTGGCTCTCCAGGGTACAATTTACAGGGTCCTATTACCTTTTCTTGCTACCTGTTCCCAGGTGTCAATTAGAGTATTAATTGAAGTATCTCTCTGTATTACAGGGAAATGTAAAGTAATGATAATAAAGCAATACCTAGGCGAAAAGCATCTAGCTTTACTGTACATCATTATCTGCCAATTACGCCTATGGTCACTAGTAGTGGCCATATGTAATTTTAATGGGGGTACAAGCAGCAATGCCCGCTGATTCGCCACTAAGTATCGTGGAGCAACTTCAAAATAGAACCATAAGTAGGTTTTTGGGGAATAAAAGGGAGCGCGAAGTAATTTGTTTTTTCTTCGAGAAAGCAGCGTGAGATTTTTTGCACGTGTTCCGAATGCATTAAACTCAAAAGACGGGTTTATATTTTTCTACATTTTGTCTTTACTACAATTCTGCTTTTGCACGGAAGGATGACAGCGAAAATTTCTTTATAGAGGTAATAACTAACTAACTAGCGCAACGATCCAAAGTGGATCTTGATCTCTATAACTGTTATTTGTTTATTCAAATAAATTGCACAATAAATTTCATAACTGCATAAAATATAATAACATACATTACGAAATAAATGACCATTTACAATTTAAACTGAAGACAGATGGACATGGTCTGTCATCACATCACTCAATAATTCAGTAATATTAGCTGAAAATTTGGCAAAATGAAAGGACAACTTTTATCTATCAGGATATGTAGGTTATAGAGCCAAGTTTAATTTTATCTACTCTCCCCCCCTCTCAGGGGTGAGCGTCACCCCCCCGCGCCCTCGAATGTGTCCCGGAGCGCGGTATTTTCCACTTTAAAAGAAAACCGTCTACGATATATACAAAATGTATAGGAACGAAATAATCCTGAATAAATTTACTATAAACCTTTCATACATACAAAAGCGATAGCACTTATACAATCAGCGCAATCTGTAATCAAATACTAACGTTTTTAATTATTGATCTTTTTTTTTCTGGTAAAAGGTTAGTTATCTCAAAAACTGCAAACTTCTCGGCCAAAATATGTATCACAAGAGTAAAGAATAGAACATGTTCTTTCTAAAAATGTATAATTTATTTCTGTTACTCTTTCATTTACCGTTGCAATGCTATTTTTAAAATTTAAGTCATTTGGCCATTATGCGAAATATAAATATTCGTACTAGTTAAACGGTGTTACTTTCAATACCATAGACTTCTTATATGTTTTTATGTAATCTACAAGTATTGAACTATATCCCGTATTTTTTTTATTTTTTTTAGACTTACTAATTACTATTTTAGGAAATAAGGGATGTGTGGAGAAATCGTCAATTTTTGCTCATTTTCGTAAATAACTTCAAAAACGTTTAATTTAGAATGATGAAATATATATATTTGAGATGTTCATAATGTACCCTTTTATTTGATATGTCATACGATATACTTTTCTATTTTTTTTTTTCTAATTTACCCCTCAAATCTGGCCCCCATGTTTCAAATGACTTGAATAACTTTACGTTATGTTACATTTCCATGTTTGGGTCATCAATTTACATACGTGTACCAAATTTCAACTCAATCGGTCCAGTAGTTTCGGAGAAAATTCGCTATGATTATAGTAGGATCCCTCGTGTGTCTGTGTCAGTCCGTCCGTCTGTCATAGCTAATTTGCTCCGAAACTACTGGACCGATTGAGTTGAAATTTGGTACACGCATGTAAATTGATGACCCAATCATGGACGTGTAACGTAACGTAACGCAAATTAATAAATTTTGACATGAGGGCCAGATATAGGGGGAAAATTAGAAAAAAAAATGGCAAAGTATATCGTGTGACATATCAAATGAAAGGGTACATTATGAACATCTCAAATGTATATATTTCATCATTCTAAATTAAACGGGTTTGAAGTTATTTACGAAAATGAGCAATACTTGACGATTTCCCCACACATCCCTTATTCCCTAAAATAGTAGGTCTAAAAAAAATAAAAAAAATACGGGATATAGTTCAATACTTGGTAGATTACAGAAAAACATATAAGAAGTCTATGGTATTGAAAGTAACACCGTCTAACTAGTACGAATATTTATATTTCGCATAATGGCCAAATAACTTCAATTTTAAAAATAGCATTGCAACGGTAAATTAAAGAGTAACAGAAATAAATTATACATTTTTAGAAAGAACATTTTCCATTCTTTACTTTTGCCATACATATTTTGGCCGAGAAGTTTGCAGTTTTTGAGATAACTAACCTTTTAGCAGAAAAAAAAGATCAATAATTAAAAACGTTAGTATTTGGTAACAGATTGCGCTGATTGTATAAGTGCTATTGCTTTTGTATGTATGAAAGGTTTATAGTAAATTTATTCAGGATTATTTCGTTCCTATACATTTTGTATGTATCGTACACGGTTTTCTTTTAAAGTGGAAAATACCGCGCTCCGGGACACATTCGAGGTCGCGGGGGGGTGACGCTCACCCCTGAGAGGGGGGGAGAGTAGATAAAATTAAACTTGGCTCTATAACCTACATATCCTGATAGATAAAAGTTGTCCTTTAATTTTGCCAAATTTTCCATATATTGCAATCTAATTTTCTTGAACTACAATACGAATTTGTATATTTGATATGGCTTTCCAATAACTTGTGAACAGGTTGAGTACCTAATGCATTACTTGGTTGTATGATTACTTTTATCTATAATAATATGTTGTATATTACTGATTTTGTACTAGTTTGTCTATCTTCATTCCATATTCACTCAATTGCTAAAAGATTAACTAACTTACTGGAAGAAATCCCTTATCGGGATAATTCCACCTTTGTACCTGTATTATTAATTATAGATATTTTTAACTGTTTTTGTGAACAATAAAGTGTTTACTTAGAAAAACTTAACTTATAACAAAGAAATAGTAATAAAAATAATAATGTGTAGCAAAAAGTTATAAAACACATCTCTGCAAGTTGCAGTTTAGCTAGTGCTGCGAACTGGGAATGGCTGCTCCGTCGTCAAACCCCAACAGTTTCGCTGCAGGTTTGAATTTGTGACGTGTGCCTCGTATGCACATACTGGAGGCTCGAATTATAGCAGTGCATATCCTTGTTCTAAGCCAACCCAGTATCGTACTCAGCGATTTGTTCCAACGGTCCGAGAGGGCTTCGCCTAAGTGTTTGACGAAGGAGGCCATCTGTGGTGCGAATATGCCATCGACAGAGGTCACGAGGGGGGTGAAAGTAGCATGTTTCACTTCGCAGGCAGCAGAGTATTTTCTTTGTTTTTCAGTCTCAGCAGATTTTAGGACAGAAGTGACATGACGTGCAATGTAAGAGGGAGCGTCGGTGTCTACGACACGGATATCGAATAACGCCTCTCTCTGTGCATTCCATACGCCACGGCAGGATAAGTCACCGCGTAATCCAAGGTCACCTTCTGTGATTATAGGTTCTATTGTGATGTTGCCCCATGCTTGGTGACATAGTTCAGCAAATAGGTCTCGTATTTCGTTGTGCCGTCTTGAAATTAGCCCGCCAGTCTTGCAACAGAGAGCATGGTCGATATTAAAATGGCTGTTGCCGCATCCGTCACAAGAGGGTGGCATTGAGTTTGGGGTTCTGTAATAGCGTATTGCCAGGGCATCTCTGAATTCATGAGGAGACAAGTCGAAGTTATCTTTCTTTGTTGGTATAGCAGATAGCCAGGTGGAAGACTTTGTTTTCATTTTCGATGCGATTGATCTTGCTATAGCTCGTCGTTTGTTAGGGGATAGTTTGGCCAATATAGTGTCTAAAAGTTCGTTGTCACGAGCATCTTTTATTGTTCGGCTCTCTTTGCGTGCGTCAATCAGGGATTTATTGTGTTGGGCTAGGTCTACATGTTGTGTCCTGATCAAAGCCGATGAGAGGATTAAACAGCCTTTTTTGGAAGAATTGTAATAATAATAATAATAAGGCGTAGGGATGTGACGACCCCATCGCCCGCTGGTATGACCAGCGCAATCAGTCACGCAGGGCAGCTTATGGCGAGCTGTTGGGGGGTAGCGACCCCACGTACCTGAGCGCTCCTGGGGGATCCTGACGGGGGGTGACGGGTCGGGGCCTCCGCCTCTGTCTTGCCTTAACCGGCCGGGCAGAGTGGAGTCGCGAGAGTTGCGGCTCGGGGGTGGATGTGGAAACGTAAGGGGTTAGTTGGCTTCGGTTTAAAGCCCAGTATTACACCTCTCCGCCCTTAGCCTTCCGCACTGGTGTTGCCCTTAGGCCACTCTATGTGTCGCTTTTTATGGGGCCCATCTAGCGGGAGGCGAGTCATCGTCTACCAGTTTTTTTTGCTATGAGACACTTTTCTTGGTAGACGTCCGGCTTTCTCACACAATAGCCCAATTGCCCAGTCCTCCATTTCATCCCCATAGCCCGATTTGTATTTAGATTCCATATATGCATAAATAGTTCTTGCACCAAGCGGGTGCTGTCTCTGTGTGCGTCCCATGACACGGATAAGGACAGCATCCGCTCGATGTACTCATTACATTTCATTAAATTGTCGAAAGGGCCTCTACGCGTTGGCTTCGGCTCCGCGCACGCCTCCCAAAGGTCCGGGACACTATTGTCCCGTGAGTGGGTGCGACATACAGGAATAATAATAATAATAATTGTAATAATTTCCGTTAAAGTGTTTACTTTACATACATCCTCTCGCAGAACCTCAAACAGTAATCACTCACTAACATATCCCGGGGTTTTAGGTGCACGAACTATTAGACGCCAACTGTCGATGTCGGCCTAGTGTTAAATCCTGCGTTCCTCCTGGTGCTCCTGGCGTTGCAAGCGTTCATAGGCGGCGGTAACTGCTTAACATCAGGCGGGCCGCATGCTGGTTTGCCACCGTAGTAGTAAAAAAAAAAAAACATTCGTGCACCTAAATCCCCGAGGCGAGGCGTGCCACTACTACCCTATTGCTTACAAACACATCATTACGGGGCTGATGTGCCTGTCGTAGTATTATTTGAACATACCCCTTCCTCTTTCCCCTGCAGAAGGTGGAACGCGCCAGCCCTCTGGATGCCGGGCAGGAACCACACCGGGTGCGTCCTGATGAGGCGCTCCAGAAGACCGATGTCACAGGGAGGCTGTTCTTCCGACGCTGACGAGGAACCGACGGAGGAGCAGTCACCGCGGACGCCTTCACCGTCCGATGAGAGGCTTTCTCGACTCTGCAATGAAATGTTTGAAGTTGAAGTTATAAATATTCATATTGTTCATATGACTATTATATGGTACTATCTGGGTGAAGACCAAAAAGTTTACTACCTTAACTCATTTAAGTAACTAAAATTTGTATCAACCTTTCCCTTGTGCGACGACAAATTAACCTTCGAATAATGTACCTTAAGGTACTGTTTTGAGTTTCGTTATTGTGTCGTTAACTTTTGTCGCACAACGGAACTTTTTCCGACCGCTTTTTTTCAAAGGCTAACTACGCCTAAATTACGTCCAACTTTTTGGTCCTTACCGATCTGCGCCCCGCGGCGTTCCTCGCTCATCCCACGGGACCACTACATATTTATTATCAGCAGGGGTCGGACTTTCTTTCGCACGGTAGGACTAATGCTATGGAGCCGTTATTAACATTAAAATACAATTCATACTCATACTCATTCATCTATTTCATTCCAAACTGCCTTTGTGGTTATTATGGTTAACATTCCCAAGCATTAAATGACTAAAATTATGAATATTTTTTTTACCATATTTCAAAATTCCTAATTTAACTCAATTTATTGTCAATATCATGAACTTTCTAGTTATAAATGAATATTCGATCAATATAGAATACAATTTACTCCAGAAAACATGGATAAAGTTGCAAATATTTACGTATTCTATGGTGGCGAAAAAAACAATGCCTACACAAATCAGGTATTTGTATATTCTTCTGACTTTGTCCTTGACTATAAAATTAAAATGTATGTAAAAAGTATGAGTATGAATAGTATTTTAATGTTAATATCGGCTCCATAGCTCTCCATTGGTCCTACCGTGCGCAAGAAAGTCCGATCCCTGATTATCAGGATAATGTCTATGTGTTAACCAGGGTGTCAGCTACCTTCATAAAATTTATCGAAATTGGCCCAGCCGTTTGAGCGTGAAGAAGTAACAAACATACAAACACCTACAAACTTTCGCCCTTATCTGTGGTGCTATTTTCGTTGGAGGAGCTGAACTCTCTTTTTGCTTCTTTTTCTTATTATTAATTTGTTTTTTTTTTTTTACATATTAAGTATGTTTTACTGTTAAAATCCATATTTACATAATGGTAAGACAAATAACTGAAAATGACACCATATATTCTGAAAAGTACAACAGAATCTTTAGATATTTTTAGAACATTTCAAGCTTGCACGCGAATAACGTTATGCCAGCACCTGGAAAACGTTTTTTTACTCGTTTCACTGCTTTCAATTTCTTAATTTATATTAAACACCTTTATAATTTAATATAAATGTTTTAAACAGCAAAAGAATAATAACCTAATATTCTTTAAGCCTTAAACTGCCTCCTAATTAGGACGTCCCCTTGTTTTGCTTACGAAATATCATACAAACAGTCCCTCTGCCATCATTGTACGGGGGCAATACCGGATTCATAGTTAAAACGACTCAAGTGCAATTGAAACCTTTGAACCTTGCTGCCTTTTAGTCCGAAGGCTTTCACATCAGACTAACAACTGTTTATTTTAACAAGCTCGTATCTAACACAAGCGTTTGACTCTAAAATCAACAATCTGCAGGATAAAATAGAGGGTACATTCCTATAAAAGAATTGCATGTGATAAGAGTTTGGAAACTTTAATGGCCGATAAGCCCTATAAACCGAGGCTCAACTCTCATTGAGGGACCGTGTGTGTACAGCTTAAAATAAAGTGAATTTTATGAGCACCTATTGCGGTAAGTAAATTATATTGCCAGTTGTTTGTCTTGTTCGCGCAAATGATGCGGCCATTAAAATAATGTGTTGCAAAATTATACTGTAAAACTGTGAATTTATGCGGTTCGGAATGTTTACGTTGGGGTTTGTTGTTGCTTAAACGGTACTTGTCTTTTATGTCCACGTTCCTATCCATAGTCGGACTATTGAATAAAATTATCTACTATTATTTTTCCTCACGGCTGTGAGTAGCTGAAAAAGTACTTATGAAACTGTTTGCAAAATTCGCTCCAGACCCCATCAGGTTCTTTTCGACTTTGCTGCCCGAAGCGTGTTTTTGTTAAACAAATAAAACGAATTGGTACCCTCGGATATTTAGACACAATTTCCCAAAACGCCCCCTCATCCTCAAACAGAAATAAGGCTTTGTTCACGGACTTGGAAATATTATTACCCGATTTCGTCGCAAAAGGTCCGCGGTACAAAGGCAGAAGGCAACCAATTTCATATGTGTCCCGCACATATATTCTCTATTTTAGTTGCATATTTTGCCTTAAACTTGTCTACCCTTTTCCACCGGTCATTGCCCCTAGATAAGCCAGTATTATAACGAAAAATCATGATAGCTGCTGAAGATAACATGTAAAAAAAATGCGGTAGCTGGCCGCAATTTTCCGCTGATGTTTTTATGAATTTGGAATGGTCGGAGGCGGATTCTGAAGGTTTTCATGGGATAATTTTAAGCCTTAGGTTTAAGAATAGGTTCATGAATAGTCATGGACTGGAAGGAGGGACATGGGCTACTTTTTATCGTCAAAGTATAAACAATAAAGGAAAACTTCCTGGAAGAGAATAAACTAAACTTTACATATTCCCAACGAAACCGTTTAAGTTTGACTGTTCGTTTCAACAGTTAATAATTGGTATACTAGACGTTAATCGTTTTTGTTCGTTATAATTTGAAACTTGAAAATTATAACTGCCATGTTAAAATTGAAAAACAATTACAGTCATTTACAAACAAATAATTTGTAGACACAAGGAAAGCGCAAAGTCATTAACAGAAACAGATATGATGCACAATAGTATTATGGAATCGTAGAAATCACGATAACTGCATACATTGGGGTCTATTAATATGAATAACTTCCATACCAATTTCGCTCCGCTTAATTTAACACGAGCGGAACGTAAATGAAAATGAAAATGGATCATTTGTTAGTATTATTGGGATATAGGTGGTCTAGTTTGCGATAATTTGAATATACCCTTGTGTTAATTTGTGAATATGCAACATTAAATAATTTTTTTATATGCAAATAACGTTTTGATTTCAATAGTACATTTATAAACCAGTAAAAGTACTATCGAAAGAGTCACATATTATTTATGGCAAGTTAAAACCGTGGTGTAAGTGAGTAAAAGTTCAGTTTAATTTCATTCGAAGTTAAGGAATATACAACCGACTTTTTAAGCCAACCTATCTGCAAACAGACCTCAAAGGCGCCCACAGAACCGCATCGCAATCCGACATCAAACAACCAAACTAGTCAAAGCCGCAGCTTCATTTTCACCTGGCTTCAAGTCTTTGAAAGAGAAATCTTTGGCAAGCGCAAAATTAGCTAGTATGCATTTCAAGCAACGTAATTTCCAAGGAAAAACTTCTTGGTGCAGGTATAATTGCTAGAAAGTCAGTAATTCGTAGATTGGATTTCTCAAGTCACTGTGTAATCAAAGGGAGTTGGTGCGGACGTTTTGAGGCAACTGGTGGAAAATTAGTTTATTTAGGCGTAGTGTTTGAGGCTGAGGCGGATCGACATGAGTTCGTATATTAGAGCAAATATTGGAGGTTAGGCAACAGTTTTAAACGGTTTGAACTGTAATTTGCAACAGTTCGATTCAGCCCGAATTGTATTTGAAATTAATTTTGTGCCTTGTAACTTATTTCACACATGGTAAATTTGTGATATAGAATGGTTATTTAGGAGTAGTTTGGGTGTGTTGGAGTTGACAGGAAAATCGTTAATCGAGTTGCATGATGTGACATAAGGGAAATGGCATAGTACGAGTCCTCGTATATCCTTGTCAACCCGTGTCTAGAACGTATCTGATATAATTACACGTGTTGAGACCTCAAACTACACTGTTTATTTATATACATTTTCAAATATGATTTAAAGGAACAAAGGAATAATTAGTTGATACAAATCTAGACGCCAGATTAAAATGGTGAGCATAGCAGCGCTAGTGTTATTTTATGGATATTTAACGAATCATGCAGATAGTGGGGGGGATAGTGGGGGCTGTAGTGGGGCCATTTTTTCTAAAGTTGTAACTACTAGAAAAAATGGCTTAGTGGAATTAAATAAGTAAATGAATACGACGGACCTTTATCAAAACAAAATTTAAAGTATTTTATCAAAATACAAATTTGTAAAAACGAAATCAATCGAATCGTAGCCAAAGTAATCATCAATACCCAACCATTAGTCTGCTATACAAAATGAATTATAAAATAGAACCCGGAATAGGATACCCCAGTATATAAATTAATAGTGGGCCGCATGCAGACGGCCGCCGGCCAACGCTATTGTAGCAATAATTAATATTTCAAACTGCACTGAATACACCAGCACTCCCGAACACATTTCATAAGCCGATTAAGTCCAAAGTCTGCTCCGGACAAGCCTCTTAGGAACTCCAAATTGGTACATAAATCGACGGTTATTTCTTTAACGAACTCGCGACTTAAATATTAACGAGTCATTAAGCGTTATAGACTTCACGCTTGCTAAATATAATTAATAAAAAAGCAAGAGAAGACCGCGATTCTGAAATTGCAGAGTGCCGTTTTAAATAAAAAACTTCGTTTCTAACAGTTATTTTAATTAATTGCTAACACGATTTCTATTAAAACATTCGCTCAGTGTCCCCTTAATTTATTTAACCGCTAACTGCGTTCTGCGTTGAATTGAAACAAATGACACGATAATAATTAATCGGAAGCAATTTGGGGCTTTTAACACGACAATAATTCTGTGAAAACGGCAATCTACACGGTGAAATTAATTTAACAATCGGTTACAATAACAAACGTGGCGATGGCGCCATGAATCATAGGGCACAAAGGCCCGGCGGCAGCCAAGGTGTTAAATTTTGGGGCACAATAGTCCCGAATCGCGTCGAGAGTGTAGCGACACCTCAAATATGTGTCTAGAGATTTATGTGCCAAGTTAGATTGCAATTAAGTAGTTTTCTTCGGCGACGGTCGTTAAGGGAATGTACTGACATGTTAGACGCTGGATTTACCGTAGTTTGGGAAACCGAAATTGTTATGAAAGTATGTCAAATGGGCGCAGACTGGTAACGTTAATCGACCACGGGTGGCAAGCATGAATCACCGAATAAGAGGGAGACTGTATATGTTATACCTACTGAGTATTTATAATTGTGTATTACTATGGTCTTAATTTTTCCAAACTAGGTACTCAGATATAATCCCAAGCGTTTTGAAACTTCAGAACAAATTCTCTAACAACATAAAAATCTCGCACCGACAAATTTACATCAACGAGGTGCATATTCTCTAAACCCCCGTTGTAATCTCTTAAGAGACATCTGGGTCTTGGACGAGACTCATAAAAGTATACAGCAGTTGACGTTTAGTGTCGCCCAGTCGCCCGTTTACGCGAGTTGGCAACTAAGTGGCAAGTAGTCGCACGTGCTCTGTGCCGCGGAATGGGTGAGACGTTTTAGGCGGGAGCTGAGCCACCTGTGTCACTTTGAGAATAGGCAACTTATTGGGTTATATCGAGAAGATGAGGAAGTATCTTAAGGAATTTGCGGATATATCATGCGAGGAGACTAACAATTCAAAGAATCACGTTCCGGCACGGGTATATGATGGATGCGATAGAAAAATTATATAGGTAGCAGTGGCGTGGCAAAATTTTGTCTATTCTTTTTTTAGGGTTCCGTACCCAAAGGGTAAAAACGGGACCCTATTACTGAGACTTCGCTGTCCGTCCGTCCGTCCATCCGTCTGTCACCAGGCTGTATCTCAAGAACGGTGATAGCTAGACAGTTGAAATTTTCACAGATGAGATTTCTATTGCCGTTATAACAAAAAATACTATAAATAAAATAAAATAAATATTTAAGGGGGGCTCCCATACAACAAAGGGATTGGTTGCGTTAACATTGCACCTCATTTGTATGGAGCGCTATACATATCAGGTGCAAACTTAACTTAACCACTTAAGGATGGAAAGTATTTGTACGGAACCCTCGGTGCGCGAGTCCGACTCGCACTTGACCGTTTTTTTATAAGGCTAATAAATTAGTTTCAGCTTGCCCAGAGATTTTGTATCACGCTACGCCACTGATAGGTAGTAGTTCGGCAATTACCGACTGCGACAAAGATGTTATCGTTTATCTATCAAGTGCTAAACTCGACCATCATGGGCCCGCTGGTATATTTAAATGTGATATGCTGCAGAAGCAAGGAAGTAAATTTAAAATTTCCGAAACGCAAACAAATTTCAAAACTCGCGAACCGTGTGCAAAACTGCACGTTCAAAAACCTTATTCAATATTCCTCGCAAACTTTCCGAAACTTGGAACTTTTAACGAGCGTCCGAGCAACAGTAAAAAAAAACTTAGTCAAAATACAGAGTTGAAACGGGCACCGAATAAAACCGTTATTACTTGGCAAACAAACTTACTTGGCGACCCTTTAGTTTTCTTCAAGTTCAATCAAAGAGAGCAAATAGCGTTTGTGGTCCAGGGAAGCGAGGGGGTGCATAGATGACTCACGCGGGGTTAAAAATCAATAAGCCGAGTCGCTCGTCCGGGACGGGAATTGATCAATTGACACTTAGCTTTTTGGGCTAAACAATTTATTCTCAACACATCTTATTTTAGTTATTTGTAGTAAAGGCTTCGGTCAGTTCCAAGTTCCAATAATCATAGTCATAGCGATTGGAAGAAACAGTTTTAATGTTTCATATGCCGTCGGGCTTTCTTTCGGAAATACGAATGTGATCTTTAGCTCTCAATCTCATTAAGCTTATCTTTTGCCACGAGTAGTATACGCGATGAAAACCCAAGTGAAAACTAGTTATATTATCTCAGGTCATGATAGTTCATATACCTATTATATTAAATGCCTATAGATAAAGTAAACTAGAAATAATTGGTCTGGTTTATTGAACGATGTGAAATCGAGTGTTTCTTCGTCGTGTAATAATCGTTAAGTTTTTTTTATGACTGTAATTCTATTCGATCTTATTTCTCTGACATTTCACAATATCATATCTATATTTTAAGATTAATAAGAAGTGATTTTTATGATAAAGACGAGACATTTTAATAAAAACAATATTCGTCGAGCAGACAAGTAATTTAATTACATACTAAAGTTGTCACTGGCAACCAAATCTCGATCGTACCCCATGGCAATTTGGAAAAATCTATTTCGATTCCCAGAAACCTTTTTTCATTCTGA
The DNA here is from genome assembly GCA_905147355.2 of Apotomis turbidana. Lineage (NCBI taxonomy): Eukaryota > Metazoa > Arthropoda > Insecta > Lepidoptera > Tortricidae > Apotomis > Apotomis turbidana. The sequence continues at coordinate 15,164,311 of LR990295.1, read as the reverse complement.
AACATCGTAATTCAACCTATGACTATTATCAACTTTATGCTATATATCGAAGGGACATTTCAAAATTTTGTGGTTAGTCGGATACGAGGAATAAAAAGAAATATGGACATATCCCCTCACATTTTATTCGTTTTGGAATTTGTGCGGCACCCGGTGCATGCTTCGCGGTGCATTATAATAATGAGAGCCGGAAACTGGGCAGGGGTGAGACCGGCTGGTTCCGTAGGGTTCCAAGTTAGGCTTATTCGTTATGACGTCTGCAATGTTGCGTGTACTATACCAACTGTTTCACTGTGTATCAAGATATTTCGTTTATTGTTATTTACTTTACAGTGCTTTGAGACTAATATTATTACGAATCTTATGCTTTGGTAGTAGCTTACGGTGAAACATTGTTGTAGGTACCTCAAGGTAGAATTCGCAGTCCACCATTCTTACTACATGTATAAAAGAATTATTTTCATTTATAAATAAAAATATCAAATTTTATGCATACCATATTAAAAATGAAAAATATGGCATTAACAAAGTTCCGGAAAAGTTTGATTACAATTAAGGCTAATAAGTCATCCAGACTCAAAGAACTTCCTAAACCCAATAAACGTTAATTTATTGGGCAGTCCCCAGCACTTATCCTCCCTTACACACCCGACGGGGGACATAATCGCTTCCGATTAAAAAAGGACACAGGCCCTGGTTTAATTTGCACCCAACTGTACTGAAAGGCAATCGATTAGGAGACAATAGGTGCATCCAGTCCGCAGTCATTTCAGATTTCACGTATCGAGCAATGAATTGCGCGTCAAATTTATGCGTTCGAAATGTCACCCTTTGTGAAGTTTAATCGGAGCATAAAATGCAGACACATCCACAATCCACATGTTAGGTGCTTACGGCTGTCAGGGAAATAGTAAAAAACGTTGTTTTGCGTACTTAAACATGCAGTAGAAATACAACCTGATTTGTTAGTAATTACGAGTATATGCAAACATTTGTTGCATAGTTTGATATTTTTGTGTGTACGGCACGGTTTAATGGAAGTGGTTTATGATATGAGTATTTACGATAGGTATACCTAACAGAATGATTATAGAATTTAAAAAAATCTATAACGTTTTCAAATTCCATTATCAATGTTATGTACTTAAACACAATTAAGTACGGATCCCTCAGGCCTCATACATCTTGATAAACCCTAGGAACGCAAAAAATAACCTGATAAATAACTAAGTTTTCTGTTAGTTAACACACTGTACTGTGGAATTATAAATGAACTTGTTAAATTGAATTCAAAAACTCATTTGTTACTAAACTAAAATCGTTAAACCCCACGCTTTTCAGATTAACTGGCAATTGAAAATTATCTCCGTAAAATGCGACATGCTTTTCCTGGATACGAATTTAATTATTATTGAAATCACTAATTTGTATGTTGAAATAATGAGTAATGACGGTCGTGGAATTTTCATTTCAGCATTTCATTCGGCGAAACATTTGTACGTCCAATATAATAGTACTGTTATTTTGTAATGCATGTATTGGTTTGGGACTTCAAGTACACATGGCTTTTATGATACTCTGAAGTCTTTTATTTCTAAACTTTGAACTAACCGTAAGTGAAGCTGATATGTAATATCACAAAGATAATAATTGTGCTCGCGTTCGATAAGTCGCACAAAATATTCCATGAACATTATAGTGTGTGATGTGAAGTTCAAAAATAGATCAAACAAGATATAAAATACACATTATATTGTATTTGTGTTGTAACCGGTAGCTGTATTATTTCGACTACAACAACCGACGATCATATCATAAAAGGGTTGAATGTTTTAAGTTCATTTACAAAGCAGAGGTATGCTTGTTTAGCATAAATGATGACTTTTACTCGGACAAAACGCATAACAACCCCATTACTGCCACTAAAGGGTGTCGGTAAAAACCGAAGTCGTTGGCACATGTCGTTTACGGTGAGGAGGCAGTTAACTTGGACCCAAGCATCCTAATTTGAGGGTTAATTGTCAGCCCCACGGGCTGCTAAGTGTAGTGTAATGAATATTATCCTTTTAGAAGATCCCTTTACTTTTCGGGACCGCAGTGCGGTCGACAAAATGGCAGCTGAGAATTTAATAATCAATATCGTCGGACAGCCTTAGCGTAGGCGGTTTTGAATTTATGCGCGTAAAATTATATTTTTGTTGTTACAATACCAGTCTATAGAGGATTTAATTAAAGCAGTTCAAACCTATTATTTTACATTTTATGTTTACAATATATCTTCTGTATAATCATTTATTAGCTAACATCATTCATTTCCTAACCGTGCCTTGGGTGATTAAGTATCTTGATCTATGAATCCATCAAAACAGTTAATACGCTGGAGCGCAAATTTATTACATCAGGTAACTGCACTTAATGTCCAATTCGTGAAATTAGATTAGCATCTGCAAATCACTTTATAGCGGTGTTACAGAGCATAATAGTAATGTATTACCCGTGCATGTTCTATCTTAGATGCTAACTGGATTTTTGGTTATATTTGAATAGCTTTAAAATGCCAACATTTAACAACAACAAATAGATTTAAGGAGTACGCTCAAGACAGGTAACTGTAGCCGTAGAGTCATCGATAAACAAACTTAGACACTGAAAATAAACTGCCACAATATCTCAAAATACTCCCAGGCAGTATCGTAAACAATTGTCGCGGCACATTCCATTTACGGTCCCCAAAGTTTCACTGGAAAGCGTGAAGAGTTGGGAAGGGTTTCAAGTATGCGCAAAGCAACACCCGCAATTGACTAGAAGTGTTGCGGCTCAAGGATCCTCTGTCACAGACTGAACAGAGTGCAGTGCAGCGCTGTTTTACTCAAATATAGCGGCAAAACAATGCAATTTTAAAAGCAAAACACACGCGCTAACACCGCTCAGCGCGGCACTACACTGAGAAAAAAAAAAGACTTTTATAACAGTACCCCAAATGTAAGTTGCTAGTTACATAAATCGAAGGACAGACAAACTGAGGGCTACTAGTAACCAAAATTAGTTGTATAAAATTACATTATTTTTGGTTACTAAGCACAATTTGGCTATTTCTCAAGTAGTTAAACTAGTTGAGCATTTTTTTTTGTAGTGTAAAGCATTAGAATTTTCATGCTTCATGATGGCTAAGTTTTTCCATTTGTCGTCGACATTTATTTTAAAACTTTTATAACAGGCAAATATAAAATATGCACGCGAAGTTCATTACACGGATTCAACTTTTTAAATTGCACCCGGCGTGTTGTTAGCACGTAAATAACAATATAACTTTTGAAAACATTTCGATAATAAAACCTCAGAACGATGATTCAACAAAAAAAGCACTTCATGTCTTTCAGCGGGCAAAGCATCTGTCGATTGTACCACAAATGTGATTTCATGAGACGAATCGGAGGAAGTAATATAACGCGTAAATAACATTACTCCTATCCTATTCAGCTTAATGGAAGCAAAATAGAAGGAGCGTTTCGATCTGACTCGTATTCAAAATACACCCTTTTCAGCGCTATACAAATAAACGGCTAAATCTAATTTCATCCCGATACAATATTTCTCCCGGATCCTGTGTTCGGCTTCGGTAATGCAATCCGGCATGCAAATGGCGAAACGGTACAAGGAAAAAGAACTCGAAGAAAAGTTTGCTAAACTAAAAACTGAACAAGACTGCAGAGCGGCGCGGTTCATTAGTCTAGATCAGAGAATAAAAATTCTGATTTTCTACTTTTAAACAATATAAAAGAGATCCTAATACTATTAAGTTTCAACTGATAGAAAATTCAGAAACGAAACTTACGTCGTAGCAGCAAGCCGGATGGGTTGATCTGAGTTAAGCAGTGGCTTGTGTGCTTTTGTAAGTTATAAGAAGAATAAAGAAATATTGTGATTGTGACGTTTCTAGCAAAAAATGCCACTTTGTTGCTTAAATTGAGGACGCATTGACAGCTTATATGTATATAAAATATGAACAAATTTCGCATTTACGGTAAGCAGCAAAGTGGACCATTTTGATTAAAAACGTAACAAGCTTAGTTTTTTTTCAATACCGGGAAGAGTAGAAATGAGCAAGTGAATGAATACTGATTACTGACGCAGATGGATAAAAAGAGCTTTGTGCAGGTGCACACCGAGCAAGGAATCTTTACTGTAGGTACGTTATATTGCCAGGCAATGGACGGCACGAAATAATTGAGATTCCTTGCTCTGCCGGGTTGCTGTCTACAGACATAGTCGTTGCTGCTCCTCCAAATTGTGAAAATGAAGGATTCTATGTATATCATTATCAAACTCCAATAGTATTCGACCCTAGATTTCAATAGAGAGGACATGATAGTGAAAAATATATTTTGATAGCACGATGCACGTTTTCGCTTTTGTTTCGTAAGAGCTGTGATTGACAGCGCCATATGTCGGCCGGAACATCTTTACGGCCTCATCACGCTAAAACGGCTTGGACAGAATTTTTTACCAATTGTGGCTATACCTCTTTCAAAAAAAGGGTCCAGACGGAATTGCACGTTCTAGTAGTTCATATTAGTCATGAGGCTTTGAATATGATAATACTAACCTGGCTGAGGCTGTCTCCAAGACTGTCATCAGCGTCGACCGGCCGGAACACCTGGCTATCTTTCAACGGTAGATCCCTCCTGTGCTTTCGATCCTGCGCCTCCCTCATCGCTTGGCTTTGGAGTCTTTCGAAGAACTCTCGTGGCTTCAGCGGGGGTGGTTCGTCATCTGGCGGCGGGGGCGGGGGAGGAGGTAGCCTTGTTCGAGGAGAACTCCTGAGGAGGGAGCGCTCGTCGTCTTCCGTGGAGCGTTCATCGTGCTCAGAGTCTGAGCTCCTGCTATCACGCCGCCTCACGCCTTGCAGGTGGGGTTCGAGGAATGTTGCATTTCTGGAACAATAAACACACAGTTCAAATGATGTGATAGATGATGTAAAAAGCCAATAAGTGCGCACTTAAGAGTAAGGACTTGAGCAGGGGCTTATGACTAAGCTGACTCGTAAAACTGTGGCCTCAAATTGTAGCCTTGCCAATGAACATTTTAATTAAACAGCAGTATATAGGGGTGTCTCATAACCTGAGAAAGGGCAAAGTTAACCAGCTGCCACTGTACCCAATGAAATTCGGTCAGCCAGTGTATTCTACCTAATGTTAAGGGTAATCGTCAAACTTACTCAAAAGAGCAGCTTATTTCAAAAGATTTTTTTCACAGGCAATTTATAGTATGGGTTAAATTCGACAATCTGATAACATAAATATCTAGAAGTCAATTAGAATAAACCGCTGAACTGTTGAATAAAACAAATGACGAGTGTACACCATGATCTTCATGTTTATTTTATGTGTAAATTTTTACACAAATCAATAGAAAAATATAATCTGTCCAGTATTAGGGAGAAGTAGCGTACATGGGGCACTGACCAGACCAAAGGGACATTAACTAAGATTTATTCCCGTGCCACAGCCGCCGCCGTATTAATTAAAAACCTCTGCACGGCTCATGGCAACACCGAGTGCGTTTACTGGGTGACAAATCACTTTAGCAATCTCTCACTTCTTAAAATATAAGGTTTAAAAGTCAACCGTGAACCGTGATTATAAAGTTGGGATTCTAACAGACGGTATTCAAGAGTAGGCGCCTGCAGGCAGTACGTCTGGACACGGCAGTAATTTGCGGAATGTTGCCAGTTCACGTTATTTTTTGCAGGTGCTATTCGGCCTATCTGATACCTTTTGTGTTCGAAAATTGAAATGGAAACAGATTTTCCGCAAAAATAAACGTTTCGGTCTGACTAAATGAAAACTGTAGGCTTTGATCGTGCTGTCAGTAGATTTACGTGACATATTTCGTTTACAAATACGCTCATGTATATGGCCACAAGCAGCATTGCCTTTTATCAAGCCTTGACTTTACTTTGAATCCTTTGGGTGGTCACGCAAAGTTGATTTTACATGGGCAGGTTGGCTGAGTTTGACTTTAGATTGTGAGGGTTTTGGATGAAAAATCGGTGTAATAACGTTGTCGCAGTGACGCGGAGTTGACACTCAATTTGTCAGCGGCGCCAACGACCGACGATCCACCGACGATAACGACTACACTATCGTTATAACGACAATAGATTGGTTCGGCGTTAAATAAACTGTCTACTGTACAAAGTCTAATACTGAATTCAAGCTATAAAAAAATCCCACCTTGAATATGTTTATCAAAGTTTGCACTTTTTTAAAACGCTCTAAAAGTTAGATAATACATCGGATCATACGAGTTTGATCAGGAAATGGAATGAAACCCTGGAATCCTTCATTTCGCTTATGTCCACTAGAAAGAATCGAACCTAAATCTGACAATGTATGTACCTGTGATGAATGTACCTATCGTAAATCACTAATTTTCTATACAATAAATAGTTGCATTGAAAAAGATCGACAATGGTTACGCAAACTATTCACTTTTCCCGAAGACGTATTTTCGTAACACATATCAGCGCCTGGATTTCTCTCAAAAAATCCCAAATCCGTATAATTCGAAACCGCTCTATACGCCTACGCATCCCATCAATCTAAACATATCGTACACCCCAAAGGCGACAAATCACCGCATCACATTTGGTCACATGACCGCGGTCATTACTGCACGGGACGGGATGTCGGGATGGACGCAATTAATTAAAACATCATATTCCGAGCCAACTTTGTAACAGGTGCGGCTTTAATGAATAATTCGGTGTCAGATTGGGAGATTTTTTTAATATGCATGAGTATCGCTTCTGAATTGATGAGGAAAACAACATTACACTGATATTTGGATAATGCTCATGTTTATAATGGCTTCCGGTATTAGTTTAAAGTCATTATTATATCAGAAGCCAGTTAGAATGTACAACGAAGCGTGCTGAAAGAATTTCTGATCAACGACGGTAAAGGAACTCCTCTGAATAAAACGATAAGAGGGTAATTATATTTGAGTGTTTTAACTGTCTTATCTATCCGCCGTCTATCCGCAATATTCAGTATTCACCAATTAATAAAAACAATTAATATAATTTTGATAATAATTGTAGAAAACCGCAACTTCTTCAAGAAAATGGCGCGACAATATGGAATTCGGTAATATTGGCGACAGAGCAATAAGGCGTTTTAAACGCTCACTCACAATCACCCAAAACCGCACAAGCTTGGCTTGTTGTGAATGTAGGTATGCATTATAATCCATTGATGTTGGTAATAGTCACTCAAATCCATTTCGATTCCAGCCAAGACAGGCAAAGGATGGCGTTACTGTAATATATTTTCTCGAAGTGTTACGTCTTATTTTCGATACTTAAAATACTTCTTAATAACGTAACAGTGGTCGAATTCTGACATTGTTATTGGCTTGTTAGTCCGTGTTGTATTGGTCCGTAGTTAGTTAGTGTCTATCATTCTGAACTGTAGAAAACTAAAGGCATATATCAACTTCAAACGGCTACCCAATAAAACTAAACCGCTTAGGATATTTAGTTCGTGTCTACTCCATTTATATCTTCGTTGACTGTGTAGAATTGTATTGTAGAATAATTACATAAAATTCCTAAAAATTGCTTAAAAATTTAGTGACTCCTTGGCTTCTCTGTCTTTTATATATTATGACTTTATTATGGAAGTAGAAGTTTTTATTAGGTAGAAATGGTACAATCAACATTTTGATTAAAAGATTTACACGGTTAATTACATAGGTAGTATAAATGATATTAGTTAGTATGATCTGCATATGTATGGTTATAATTATAACTATAACACTATCTCAGATAATCGCATCACCTCTCCACATCGCTACAATGAAACCAGTCTCTCCACTACAGTGACTACACTAAAGCAACAGATTATTTACACAAGCTCCGGAATCAGGAGATTAATTGCAAATTCCGTGCCCGCTACAGGAAAAAAGGTATTTCCTTTGCCCCAAGTAGGGTTACCGTCAGAAACTATAGCGCAGCCAAACTGCAATTTTTTTCTTAAGAAGGAAGACTTATCGGTTTTTTCAATGAAGTGTTATTTTTATAGACGGATACCTAATTGAACTCTGTTTCAGTAATACCTACTGATTAACGTCTTAAAAAACTTATTGTTAGATTCATAGTGATTTTTAAGGGACAGGAAACCCCATATTGTTTTAAATTGATGATTGGTTATTTTTTTTTGTAGATAGAAAATGTTCGTAAATAACCCGCAACCCTTTCAAAGATTTAACCAGTCACAAAATTCTTAACATCTAATTTATGCACATGATAAATTATATTTGTTTAGTAAAACGTCCCAACATAAGTAGCTTTCAAAATAAACTCCTCCGTCCGTATTATTTGGATGTTATTTCTCGAGTCACTTAATTAGGATTACTTGCGTTGACAACCCTATTCCGCCATGTTTGTGTGGCATTGTTTGTCATAGGCCGGCAGCCCTAATGGTCGGCTTTTGTTTTTCTTCATTTAGTCACCGCCCTGAGGGCCTCGCTGTTATTTCGCCACACAAAAGAATCCTCAGTACGCAGTAAAAGGGATTTAGGTTAATTTAATATATTGTGGAAGAAACTTTTCTTTCCACAATGAAAACGTAGATGAAACTTTTGTAACACAATGCAATTAAAAAAAAAACGCAGGCGCCACATGTTAGTAAGCAAATAATAGTCAAATGAATTTTCAAGCCGGATGACTAAGAAATAATGCATCTATGTTCTATGCTACTACTTCGTTTAATATAATTTGTTAAGTATCTTTTAAAATAAAGCTATTCTATTTTTCATCACACTTATTTAAATCAGATCTGATTTTAAATTTGTCAGTGCCGCTAAACATGCATTTCAAAGACGTTTTATCGATACGAAAAGATAAAAATTCAAAGGCATCGCAAAGAGCATATTTCTGCACTGTATCAGCGAAGCCATTCGTGTTTTATTCATTTCATCTTTTATTGTAGCACTCTCGAAACCCGAATAAAATGTCGTGTGCCAATGCAATGCAATCCAAAAGGATGTAGATAGAGTGGATATTGTACTACAAATGAGGTCTTTTGAAGCCGAACGGATTGCAATGCATCTGTCAGTGCAACCTATACCAAGTGGCGAGGGAATAGTCAATTGTGAAACCGCACAAGTTACCTACTCGAATAGGGAATTTCCTTGTTTTATGGAAAGTGTTGTCACAGCAATGTTAGAGGCATGTGTGCTACACGCACACAAAACACTTTATTTTTTACTTAAATTAACATGGGGAACGCGAATTTGTTTTGAAATAACTGAAAAAACAAAAAAAAAAAACATTTAAGTAAGAAGAACCTATCTTTCTTGGTCGGTCTCGGTCTCTTGTTATGGGTATTAAAGTAGCCTGACACTCTCCGGTACGACACAATTTATCTTGCGAAAAATTACATCAAATCGTGGCTTTCTTTTTGCGCGAAATACACATTAATATCGCTTATCGCAAATATTTTCATAAATAATGACATACCTACTTAAGAATATCAGAGGCAATCTCTTTTTAAGAAGTTGGTTAAAAGCAAGCGCGTGTTGAAACAAATTTCATAATCACATCAGTCCCCTTTAGCCATCGGCTCGTTCAATCGCTTTCCACGTCATCACGTTCCAACTCTCCCCCGTCGTCATAAAGCCGGGAATGTACTGAAATGACTGAACCTTAGCCGAACCTTACGCGTTAATGTTACTCTCAAGTGTTATTGAGAGGCACTTGTACTATGAACCGATAACGGACACTCCTGATCACTCCGCACTTGCATCGAACGACTCAGAGCGGCCTGACTCGATTAACATTGTCATATAGCCATGTGTGTGTAGGCCATATTGCGATTTATGTGTAACGTAAATCAGTAAATAAAGTCAGTGTTTCTGACAGACGATATTAGAAATGTAGAATATGCCCCCAGATAGTGCATGTTCACAAATTGTTAATCAGTGATTGATTTCTATTAGGAATTTGAGTTTGTTGTAAAAGTGGTCATTTTGTGTAATCACTAAATGTTTTCTTGTATTAGGTAAATAAATACATGGATTCTGGCTGAAATCACGGGCAAATTAAAATAGTTGCAAATCGGAACAACACAATTCAGCATTCGAATGGTGTAAGCCTGTTTAAATATCCACCAATTTACAAAGAAGTAAAGTTCGATTTTACTGTGAAACTTGATAATCGGTGGTGTAACTAAACTCTCTAAAGTTTCAAATTCGAAGTGTGTAAATAAATATATGCCATTTCTTTCACTCTCGTATTAAATTTTATATGAATGACCGGTACGACAAGATCTTTGAATTTCTAACTGCAAAGTAAGCTCAAGAGAGAGAGAGAGAGAGAGAGAATGTAACCTTCTATTCCCGATAGGGGTGTGCGATTGATAGTTTCTAATCACGGTGTCTGTTCAGTTACCGATGTTAATGAAGGGAGTAATTAAGCAATTAACGAACGTTGCGCAATCTCGTCCTCGTAGATCTGTTACAATATGTAGGAAGCAACAGTTTGATGATCTGGTGTAGGGACTTCTTCTTGGCATAAATATTTTCTCTGACTGTTTCTTTTTCAGTTCCTCAGAACGACAACCTTTTCTGTTTTTTTTCACATCCTCACACAAATCGATCTAGTTCCAAAGAAAGCTCTAGTAGCCTTGTGTTATGGGTACTAGACATCTAGAAGTAATGACTGAATTAATCATTACTTTCGCAGTTTCAATTAGGTAGGTATAAGATTAAGTACGGTGATGTCAACTTATGATTGCGATTTGACCATGATTTAGCGATATATTTGAACATAACATTCATGACGAGATATGATGTTATTATTCAGCACTAATCTGATTATCCAGGGTTTGTTTACGAGTACGAGTACAGTCAACGAGCCGACGACACCTCGCTAATGCGATTATACCTGAAGCTAGCCGTCCTAGCTCTTCAAGCAGGCAGGCTTTCAGATTTTCCGTCACCGATTTAACTAGATTTCCCTCTTGAAAAGACTACAGGACAATGAAATTAAGTCTGCAGAATACTATACACATAGGTACAGTAACACCAGACGGCTGTATTATGCTATTTTTGAGCTTAGAAAATGTTACTTCGGCCAATCGGGCAAAATTTCACATTATGATTCACAGTGGCTTGTAATTTAAGGATTAAATTAGTTTCGTCTTATTAAAAGCTTATGAAATTAGATTTCTATCAAAATCGAGAAGCTACGAGAAGAGAGTTGCGTTTTTATCGTTGAAAATTATACTACACTAACATGTTTTACAATAAAACAACTCATTGAAGTTGAAGTTAAAGTTAAAGTGAATTGCGTCATGGACATAAAATTGTCCTGTATCTTAAGTTTGCGGAGAAACTCAACCCGAGACAGAAACATCGACTTTGCTTCTCAGTCGTAAAAATGCTGTTTATTATCTTTTGAAAGAGTTATAATACAAAACCTGGCTTGAAACGTGGGCAGCGAATTTAGTAAATTGAGCACAAATATTGTTTTAACAGGGGAATATCGTCAAAGGTCACATAAAACACACAATAACAATGATACCGGTGGATGTTATCGTATCGCCCACATCGCACCAACTCTCTCAGCTGCCTCCTACGACACCCACGGGACTTTATTATTCCGAAGCTCAACCGCATTTTGTTCAGTTGCTATAATATGATATTTGTGCAAACATGTAATGTTTCATTATTTAATTAATAAACAACTTAATCACGGATCGGTGAAATTCAGTGGTTAAGCGAGATGAAAATGGACAAGGGAATAACAAAAGCTAACTTTATATGGAAGTATACAACGTACTAATAAGCTGGGCACATTGACGATACCGCTAGAACAACCTAGTCAGTTCTGTTTTTAATAAATTACGTATGAAAAGTAAAACTAAAATTTCTTGGTCTGAGGTCAAGCATAGCTATCTCATTTAAGTTATCCCGTACAAGGATAAACACATCAACGTTGTTAGGAATATACGATAGAAATAGAATGGAATTTTAATCGGAAACGAACCAAAAGGAATCTCTTAAATCGGTATAGGGGAGTAACTCAACCACAAAAGGATGGAAGCCCTCACGATGTTTTAGTGCGAAGGGAAAACGAAAATAGGTATAAGGCGTACCTTCCAAAGGTTTCGTCTGTCGCGTCAAACTCGTCAATTCCGTCTAGTGATTAGAATAAGTCTTCGCTTTCTCACCAAGTGCAATAATCAAAACCTTTAACAGCGTGGGCAGCGGAAGGCGAGTTTTCTCGCTGATGTATACTTTCTACGGGAAGTACGGGTTATGATACCCATCGGTGTTGATTACACGATTAATATACTGCAAGCGAAAGCTTTATATATCCTTATTACTTTTAAAGTAGGCTGTCAATCTTTTGCTTTATTTTATGCAATTGAGTAATTTCTTCACCTCTTTATAAAATTTAATAAATATCTCTCGAAATATACAGACATATATCTACACTACATATGGTTTTATGAATTTATTTTTAAATGACCAAATGGTAATAAGAGTGCCAATTGGTCTTATAATATAATACTGACAGTATTAGTTATCAAAGGAACTTCTTTTCTTGTAGCTAGCTTTTGGAATGATTTTAGAGTGATCGCAGAACACGTTATACCAACAGTACAAGTATAACCAAACATAAAAGAATAAAAATTATGTAGGTTACACAGAAAATGGAGAAGTTTTCTTTTACATTAAGGTTACGAATATCATTTAAGTTGGTTCTTTTGCCTTAGAATTTAGGAGTAAAGAATAAATTGGCTGGCCATAATGCGGCATTAACATTACAAAGAGACCGAAGAGGCTTCGGGCCCGCAAAATTGTGAAGTGCCTAGTCCAGTAAGGAAGATAACCATTAAACTTTTGTTTGTTATTCATTTTAACATTGCACAAGGGCTTCTAGGGAGATACTTTTTTTATTTCCTGACATAACACCAGGTGTGATTGCGGTTATTACATAGATTAAATATAAGAATGTATCCGCAATGCACTTAGTTGAGTTATTTATTTTTTCCAGTGTTTATTTTTAACACAACTTCCGAAATCGTAATCTAAAAAACACCGTGTGATAAACGAACATGAATTGATTCTTTCTTCATCTGATATTTAAAGCATATAATTATGCAAAAGTGAGACGTCAACAGATAGTCTTAATCCTGGATTAGGAAGGGCGATCAAAGGAAGCAAACGAGGGCTTCCCTTCTTTGGTTAATATGTAATGAGAGATTCCTTTTAAACCTCCTGTTTACATTAATTTACTGAATATAAATGTTTCTTGGAGCCTCATTTCATTTATTTCTGGATAAAGCTTCTATATTCTGTTTAATTTAAACGAGTTTAGCTCGTAAATATTTAAGAGTGGGAATATAATTATAAGTAATAGTTCTTTGTAATTGAGTACTAGAGATTGTTTTAGTTCACGAGTTATCACATTTTATGGCATCTGGCTCAATATTTTGCTATGTAATGAAGTGGATTTAGATGAACTGATACCTATAAAACATTATGAAGATTTCTAGTACCTATAAATTTACTGTTAAATTTATGGTTCACTAAATCATTTCATTAATTTTATGTAAGGGGGGTACTACTTTTGCCAACTAACTATCGTTGCATGTTTTCATTTATGTCTCTTTCTATAAAAGTTTTCTCATTATCAAGGAAAAGGTTATGTTTTTTTCTCTCATTTTGGCTTTCACTTTCTTGCTCATTGCTTGCCAAGAGGTATTTCGCCAATGACGACGTTTAAACACATACATATATATAACACGAAAGGATAATGAAATTTAGCTCTGGACGAAAAGATTTTTATAAATTTATGAAACATTGTAATGTCAAATTTTTTTAATGTAAGTACAAACCAAAATGTGTCGGAAACGGTCATTAGTATGGGAGCTCAACGAAAAAGCGCGCCATTGGAAGGCGACAGTAGCGCCCCCTTGAACCTGTTTTGGCGCGCTAGACAGAGTCTTGGCGGTTCACTCAGCGAACGCCCACCGACACTTCACTCTGGGCCACCATCGAGTGCACTACTGCCTTGGAACTGTCCCGTTTCGTTGTGCTATACCAAGTTAGAATCAGTGAAACGTTATAACTCAACAATACTGTGTTAATTTAATAAAGACTATTGTGAGACTTTGATAACCTAGCTTACAGACCTCTGTGCCAGGAACTGTTATTTTGTGCTTCATTGTATAAGGAATAAATCAAGTTAATTGCATCCGTATTGTTTCATCTTGCTCGCAACTACCTCCTCGTCCACAACTATGTCGATTAGCTCATCTAATGTGCCACACCACACCGGCCATCCAGACCTGTCCCCGACATCAGAAGTGGGATGGTATCTACGGCCCATGAGCGAACACGAAGAATGATGGAACACGAAGCGAATAAAACGGAAGAAAAAAAGTTTGTGGTTACTCTTTGAAATACAACGAACCTGACATCACAAAATCAAGGAACAGGAGCTACAAGCGTTTCCGTTATTGAAACTCAAGCTAACACCGTCACGGAGACCTACAAAACCGTATGAAAACAAATGAAGATTGCACTGTTTAAATTGTTTTCATTGCGAGAGAAACGGACATGAAAAATTCGATTGCTTACTTCGTATAAAAGAAAACTACAACTTACCACCTCAGCGACAAAAGCCAGCAGTTACAATACAAACTACATACATCGAAGTTCATTGTTTACTTCAAGAACAGCGGGACACATCGTCAGTTGTTGCACCAGTAGAAGTGACCCAGAAGCGACAGTCAACTACAACTTACAAGCGACGCGTGAACGTAGGCACTATGGCTTCACCGACACATTTTGAAAAACACATCAGGTCAGTCGTTAACTTTTCACTAAGATTCCGATATTTTGTTTCACAAATAAAAGTGTAGCTAGATTCTGGGGTAGACTTAAGTCGCACTTATTCAGTTTAGTGGGTATTTGTCAAAAAAAGTACTAACGGGTACTGGTAAAAGCAACCCTCCAAGTAAAGTTGAATATTGCGTGATAGAAATTAATAATCATTTGCAACAAAGTTTATTGCACGTTTTGTAACGATTGTTTTCGTAGTGATATAATATGACTAAACGCGAAATGTTTCTACAGAGATTTAGTGTTGATTAATATGACCACTACGCAGTTTACCTACCCTTAAAAAGTTTATCATTTTAAAATTGCGCTGTGAAGGTGCATCAATCATACACACTTAGAATTATTATTCTAAGCATACACAGTACTTAGTAGTAGGAGCGGCTGGGCTTAGGAACTTGCTTTAATAATCTACCCTCTGTTCATGATTTTCCAATCATTCTGTAGAATTTAATTTTTTGACATCTTGAATAGTTTCTTACTCGGTGTACATTAGCTGGTGTATAGTTTAGCGCCTATAACTTCCGTAAGAACTGGTGAGCCTGAGATTTGTTACTTTGACGATTCTAATGTTACTTTTAACTGTGGTGATCGCTTTAGCCTAAAATATTTAAACTGGAGACACTAATAGGATTAGGAAAATATTAGAACAAGAATTTGAAATTGAAATTTGATTTTTATCATTAATGTTTCATAATCGGTACAGCCTTGGTAATCCAAAGGTTATCATACAAAGTAAAGTTTGTTATTAAAATGCAAATAATGATTTGATTTAAATCTTTTCTTGCATCTACGTCGTAGATTATTTGTTCACATTAACGAATCATAATTTCAGTGTACCTACCTAACTTTGCTAGATTGATTTGAGTTTCCTTTTTTTTTTGTTGGATTATTATTATTCGTTTGGCATGTTATTTCAGATAACAAAAGAAACAATTCATTTGACTATAAGTAATTACAAATCCAATTTCAGTTGTTGTTGAATTGAAGTTGAGTTTGTTGGATTTAAGGTTAGAATGACCGAGCTTTGTGATACTGTGCTTGAAGTTTTTGTTTCAGGAAAAGATTCGCGAACTTAGCAGCTAACAGCTAAGCCATGAGTCATCTGCTTCGGCTGCCACGGTACAAGACATCGCGTAAAGAACTGCGCGAAGGCGAGCGACAGGGCGCCTTCAACCACGGGGAAGAGGGTTGACGTGTGACGTCACCACACCACACCATATGAGGCAATCTGGTGAGGAGTTCTCATTTTATTGTGATTTGGTTGCCGAGTGATCGCTTATGGAAGAGTTAATTTCCAATAAGTTCCATGGCAATTGCTTGTATAATTCAGTGACTATGTATGACTTGTATCAGAAAATTGTTAGTACTGTGCAATAATAGTACATTACGGCAGAGACCAGTAAGTAAGCCATACTGGCCGAGTAGGAATTAGACGGACCGAGCCGTAGGCGAGGTCCGGATATAATACTGGGCCAGGATGGCTCTTACGGTCGAAGCAAGTATAGTGCTTTTCTCAAAAATTAAACAAGAAAATTTGATTAAAATTATATTTTATAGGTGACATTCATATTCGGCCATTTTCCAATGAATATTTTTGTTATATCCCATTTTTATTATTACACATTGTGATATTCGTCGTCGCAGGCACCCATTAACTCCCATGATAACAACCTATAACAAAAATAATTATGAGTTTTTGCTTGGATAAAAGATATAGTTATATCGTTATCAAATAGTGGCAGCATTTATTTACCTTCATCGCCAAAATGGTTATCATCTAGAGCTTGATTTAAGAACTTTTCTATATTTTGCTGCTGAATATTTGTGATTTCTTTCCTTTGTAGCCATCCGATTGTCTCAGAAAGATTGTTGAAATATTCTGACCTTATCACACATTAGCTGACCAATTATTAACTTGATTTTCTTCCTTCCATTTAATGAATCTCTTGTATTTTTCTTTACTCCTTGGATTTAGTCGGTAGTAAATTATTTTAGCTAACTCTGCCTCCGCTTTTAAGTATGGAGGAGTGCCGTCTATTCGGAATCAGACTCCTTTGAACTCATTTTTACTGAATTATTGTAATAGATCACACAAACAAATTTGAAATTTTTGTCTTTTAATTTAAATCCCGCCTTAATTTCTTTTTTTATAAATACTGCGTTTAATTATTTGCACTGTCTTAAAAATCTAAATCTTAAAGATAACATTTAATTATGGTTATACATTGTTGTATTTTCTAATTTTCATATCATAAAGCTTACCTTCAATTTTAACTCCGAGGTTTTTTCTGAACGACACAAAAAAGGAAGGAATTCCGAAATATCATTGTCATTTTACACAGCACAATTATGAACTAAACGCTGCATACAAACTTCCGCACTAAACCTTGTCGCTACTTTTTTTTAAATATGCATCTTGAGTTACGTTTAATACTGCCAATAGTGCTAACCTCTTTTTATTTTACATTTGCTCTTAGTGTAAATTGCAAGTGTATACTGCAATGTCGTCTCTTTCTATTTAATCTATGAAAAAGGGACGCCACTTTTTAATTTCTACAATTTGCTGTCGCACTGTACCTATAATTAAAACAATTTGTGGAATGCATCCTTTTTACATTTATATACCACCTCATAGCCTTCACATCCTTAGTTTTTTTATAGGTCGGTGGCGATGTAAATCGTGTTTCGATATTCAAATATCTTGATACGTAATAGGAATTACATACTTACTTACTGGACAAATATTGATTCCAAATTTAAAATCTCGCTGTTTACTGGACACTTCTAAAAAGTCTTCGGTATGTTCCACTTACTGTAGTCTATCTAGCGATGGTAAGGCAACATTACATGCAATTTTTGAGAAAATAAAGTTACTGAAGCGAGCCTATTAGAAATGTTGACATGTAGTATTGTAAATTGCAAGACCATTGGCCATAAACTTGACTTCCAAACATGCGCGTACTTGCACAATAGGTTGAGGGAAATGCCCGGGAGCTACGTACCATTTGAAGTAGACGAAAAAAAAATATTGTGAGACTGGTAGGGAGGTTCTCAGTTCGGCTGGTCGACCATACCAGTCACTTCATCGTAGCCGTAGTCCGGTAGAAGTCGGCATCTGCTCTAAGCAGTCCGTGGATACGCGGTGCGCGGTAGGTGCTGGCGGAGGTCAGGTCACTCTCGCAGAGACCGTAGAGTCATAGGAGCTATGATGATACGGAGCTATTGTTGCATAGTGCAAATTATTAACTAAAATTAAAATGCATAATATCCACACACACACACGAACACACACACACGCGCACATGTACACACACACACACACACACACACACACACACAGACACACGCGCACGTACAAACATAAACCCGCTCACAACTTAAATTTGCATTTCCCGTATAAATTATGCACTAATATTTAAGTACCTAGAATAATTATCTTAAGATAACGATGTTTAAGCTGTATGTGAACACTTAGTTTTCTTTTCTTTTTTTCTTTTTTCCTTAACTTACCTCTCTGTAATGGAAGAGCGGGGCATCCTAACACAGGATCTACCTAAAAGGAAGCCCCAACCACTGCTGTACCTGTATATTGTTCATTAAGGAAAATAAATAATTTTTCATTTTCATTTTTTTTTTTTTCATAGGGTTGACTCGGCGATCCCGTGGGGATGCGCGTAGTGGGTGGCTAAGTTAGCCCTAGGCCACGAATGAGATACCTGTTTTGTTAAACGGATTTTTGTTGATTTAAATGTTTTGATATTGTCAATAAGGCGAACCAAAAGGGAATGATATGGTGGTACATAGTTCCTAATGTGTTTTCTAAGGTAGAAGTGGTAAATAGCCAGTTTGTTTCACAACAAGTAACATTGTAGTACAATCTCATTTAAAACGTATTGCACTATTGAAAGAATAAGTAATGTTATAATTGGTAATTGGTTGTAGGATAGGATACCATAATTCCATTTGAATCTTGAAATATTGCGGTTATAAAACAAAAACTTTCACTTAGTTGTCAAAATGATTTTTGTGATATTTTTAGTTTTAGTGTCAGTAACTATTTGATGCGAAAAGAAAGATGAAGTTTTTGTTTTGTCTTACCATTTTGACGTGTTTGTCAGGAGTGACCGAGTGGATACTGTTTTGGTTGTTGATTGTTTCAGAGCAACACACGAGGACGTGTGTCATCGCAGGATGGCCGTGTCGGAAACGGTCATTAGTATGGGAGCTCAACGAAAAAGCGCGCCATTGGAAGGCGACAGTAGCGCCCCCTTGAACCTGTTTTGGCGCGCTAGACAGAGTCTTGGCGGTTCACTCAGCGAACGCCCACCGACACTTCACTCTGGGCCACCATCGAGTGCACTACTGCGTTGGAACTGTCCCGTTTCGTTGTGCTATACCAAGTTAGAATCAGTGAAACGTTATAACTCAACAATACTGTGTTAATTTAATAAAGACTATTGTGAGACTTTGATAACCTAGCTTACAGACCTCTGTGCCAGGAACTGTTATTTTGTGCTTCATTGTATAAGGAATAAATCAAGTTAATTGCATCCGTATTGTTTCATCTTGCTCGCAACTACCTCCTCGTCCACAACTATGTCGATTAGCTCATCTAATGTGCCACACCACACCGGCCATCCAGACCTGTCCCCGACATCAGAAAGAAAAATATAGAGAAAAATATAGAGATATAGACAAAGAAAAATTTAAATGAGTTACCTGGAACCCGGTACCTCTGGATTGCCGGTCCAGTGCGTTAATCACTTTGAGCTTTGATATCTTTGTATCAATAGTTTAATATGAAAAGATTTTTGCCAATTTGACAGACAAGGCGTTTATTCTTATCAACATATTACATATTATTAAAATAAAATTCATATTACATTTTGAATGTGCTACGAGTGAGAGTCGAAGCGCACTAACAATTTTATTTTATTTAAAAATGAAAATGTATAAGTATTAAACATGTCACCTAATATTTACACTTTTAACAGCACTTTCGATACATAAATATCGCGTATCTGGATTGGGCTCTGTCGGTTTTGGCACGCGGCGGCCATCTCGCTAGCCAAGAGTCATGGATACTACAATTTGGCTAGTTCAGTTACAAGGCACTATACTGAAACTAATCCAATTAATAGGTTTATATGATTGGACATTAAATGTATACGGTCATAACTTTAAAATTGGAATAGTATTTATATAAGTGCTTTTTAAGGATTTAGTTTATGAGCTTGTAAACTATAGGAAAAATAATTTATATTGTAAATGCGAGGATAAAATACCTACTGCTGATTTGCTAGATAAACTTGTTTGTATGGTAGTAGAGTTCGCGTTTACCGCGCAATACAAACATAATAAGCATCTATCTCTTTCTAACCGTGAGAATGACAGATACTTTATCATTTCTCTATCACGCGACAAACAGGACCAACATAAGCCAGTGTTTTTTTTTACATAGTTGATAACCACTACGAACACTGAAAAAGTAAAAGATTTGTTAACAATAGCCCCAATGTTAGCTGCTGGTTACATAAATCTGAGAACTGATACACTGAGGGCTACTAGTAACCAAAATAAGTTAGGTATGTAAAATTAGCATAATTTTGGTTACTACTAAGCACAATTTGGCTACTTCTCAATCAGTTAAACTAGTTGAGCCTTTTATTTTTTCAGGGAAGGGGAAGACGCAGAGTAACCTCTTACCGATTAAAATACTGTTCACCCTTTTAAAAGCTACAGTCAGCTACACGTTAAACGTCATACTCTCTTTTTTTGCACCACATAATTTCAATAAATACCACCATTTCAAGACTCATTAAATTTTAAATCGCAACAGAATATCTTGTGGAATAAATAATTGCATCCTCAACTACTTCAATTTGTGATACACGGCAACATGAGACTGTCATCAGTCAGGCACCTGAAATGACCCCCGGTTTCAATCTCCTGTCAGCTGTTAATAGCCCACTGCAACCGCTGAGCCATCTTTTGTTTGTCCCCGCAATATAACAGAATCTGTGAGTACAGTGAGCGACAAAGGTCTCAAGATAGACTAAGACTGTATGTAACTACTATTAAAATTTTTTGGTCACTGACATGGAAATTCAGTGAACGTCGCTGATGTAAACAGAGAGGATACAGGACTAAATATTCCGTTTCAAGTCATTTTCGCATCGTAAAGCCAAAACTATCCATAGTGATGAAAGTAAAGATTTTTTGAAACCGATTCAGTATTTATTTCAGACTAGCGACCCGCCCCGGCTTCGCAAGGGTGCAATGCTGGTAAATTTTGCATGTGTTAGAAGTACCTATAAACCCTCACTCTATCATTTAAAAAAACGCATCAAAATCTGTTGCGTAGTTTCAAAGATCTAAGCATACATAAGGACAGACAGACAGCAGGAAGCGACTTTGTTTTGTACATGTAGTAAAGATGAACGAAAGATTTAGCAGCATTCCGGTCGTGAATAATGTTTTGAATTTGTACGATGACAGATTGCTACTGACATTTTATAATGCATTTATATGACGCATGAACATCATTGCCATATGAAAACCGTTTGTAGATGTACTACTGCTACTACCCTAGGGCAAAACCGTAACTTGTTAAGCTATAAGTTATAACTAACTGATGCCATTGCAGCCACTATCACGGTACAACATCTAAAACGGATTGTGGTCAGTTTCCATAGCTGTAGAATCACTAGACTTTTCCCTCTTCTCACGGACGAGCTATATGAGCGTCTTCTATTAGTATCGATGCTTTTTCCATCGTCTTTTTTATAATCCGGTTATCAGTTTGGTCAGTCCCTTCGGAGCGAAACAAAACCGAAGGGCCATTATTTTCTGTCGTTGTGTCGCCAAGTGTACAGTTGATCGCAGTAATTTGTCGCGGCGAGCTAAGCTGCAGGAGCCGTGGCTTACCGTCGGGAATCATTTACAGACGCTAACCATGTTTAGCCTGCACTCGGAAAAGTTGGAAATGCTACTTTAATATACCATTTTAAAATAAGGACATTACTTATCTATATATTCTAGCTATATATACTTAACAGCTTACATCTTACATCCGTCTCGAGACAAATAAATGTAAGTAAAAGTAAGTAAAAAAATTGGGCAAGTGCGAGTCCGACTCGCGCATGAAGGGTTCCGTAATAGAAATACATCATCTGTGAAAATTTCAACTGTCTAGCTATCACCGTTCTTGAGATACAGCCTGGTGACAGACGGACGGACGGACGGACAGCGAAGTCTCAGTAATAGGGTCCCGTTTTTATCTTTTGGGTACGGAACCCTAAAAAGAAAATAATAATAATAATAATAATAGAAATAAAAATATGTATATCACCATGTTCTAACATACTCGTATTATTATTAACGTATAAAATCTGAAGTCATCTAGGATCATTCCATACTTACGCCTAAAAGGTTACAGTTAAGGTTAGGTACACCAAGGTTTTATTTTTCTCAAAAAAGATGAAAGACGCAATGATTATAAACATTTTAGTTAATTTTAGGCTATAAATACAATAAATTTCGAATTTCAAGCAATCACATAGCCGTCACAATGACCATTCGCAGATTAATTACCTAGTTGATCCTTCTTGAAACTACCTAAGTATTACTAAATTCAAAACACAAGAAACCAAACACAATTACTCCAACATCATGCAATTGAGAATTACTATTACAACACTTAATTAGACACACCAACATAATACGGTTCCCAAAAGCGAGCGAGAAAATGTTTACGAAAGCACAATACAAAGAACAGTTATTATACGAGTAAATTGAAGTGTACGAGACATAATAAGGATAATTGGGTATACGCTCAATGTCTAATGGGCATGTTGGCTCCGTCGTATTTACCTTGGCAACGGATGATATAAATACTGCTGATGATATAATATGGCAATAAAAACTGGAGAACCCATTTGGATTCGGAAGATTCGAGACGCGGTAGGTACGGAAAGCATCATTTTAATTTAGGTCTTGGTGACGTATATGCTTAATCAATCAACATCAGAAGTAGCTGAAAATTTTAGTAAGTATGCGATCTCACATAATCCATGCAGTAGTAAAATTGACACTACTTTTGATGCTGACCGTACATAAATCAGTTTAGTTAGTCATTACTACGGATCAAAATGAAGGACATCTAAGTATAAAAAATTATGGTACACATCGCATTACATTACTCGCATATGTCATAATATTAGGTATATAGCATTCATCGCATAAATAGGTATGGTGCGTGTTAGTATAATGTTGTTTATAGTATCAATTCACAATGTTTCAAACAACAAAAAAGACATTAAAAAATTATTTCCTATACACTGAATGAAAAGTTTAAGTGACGTCACGCATATTTCCATTATTTGAAATAATAGCGAACAAAGTGTGGGTTCAAAGGAGGCTCCAGCAAAGAAAACATTACAGACTTCTCGGATAACTCCTGTAGTTCAACAATTTATTTCAAAACTTTTAATGAAGTCACGCATAAAGCTCAGACTATTTGAAATAATAATAGCGAACGAAATGCGGTTGTCAAAGAGAGCACTCAAATTGGCTCTGTGCCACATAATTAAAGAAACCATTACGGTATTTTTTATTACACAAATCTTAGTTATACACAGTACAAAACTGTATATCGTCGTCTAGTACCCCTATGGGTACATAATCATATACATACATATATAGACGACATCCATGATCCGGGAACAAATATTCGAGTTGCGAGAATCTTTGCCCCGGCCGAGATTCAAACCCAGTACCGCCGGTTCACTAGGCACCTGTGCACTACAAACTGCGCCAACCGCGTCGTCAAATCTACTGTAGTCTACAAAACAACTATTCATTTAACAACTTTTACTGACGTCGCGCATAAAGTTCCAGACCTGAAATAATAGCGAACGAAATACGGGTGCCATCATCGAAGAGAGCACTCAAAGAGGCTCTGCCGTGCATTAGGCGCTCGGCGGCTCTGGGATTGAATGGTTCACACTCCACTGGCTCTTAAATGGGAAATGTAGACGGTAATGGCTAAAACTTTACTTTATATCGGTAGTTTTACGTCTTGTAACGTTCTTGGAATTAATTTCTTGCCGTCAGGAGAAAATTATGTTAATAGAATTACTTATGTGAATATTAATAACTAGATATTCTACAGTCAAGTAAGCAAATCGGTTCTGGAGAAGCCTTTTATGAAATCGCCTCGTCAATGAATATATGTAGAATTGCCTCGATAATTAGCATGCTTTCATGTGGACACATTTTAATTGCATAGGCTTGAACTTGTTAATAGTTTGTAGATACGATATTGATATATATATATTTATGTCATAGGAGGCAAACGAGCAAACGTATCGCCTGATGGAAAGCGATTACCGTCGCCCATAAACACCTGCAACACCAGAGGAGTCACAAGTGTTTGCCTACCCGGAGGACGAAGATAGAATGCCTCTACGCTAGTAATTTCACCGGCTATCTTACCCCCACACCGGAACACAACAACATATACATACGTATTAGGATCTAGCATAAAATTAGGATTAAAGCTTCTTAACCTTATCTCATATTAAGTAATAAAATCTGTACTAATTCCTTTTAAAGTTGCAAATGTAGATTTGAGAATTATAGTTCTAAATAGTATGAATTGTGTAGTCCAAGTCTTTCATATGGTAATTGAACGAATTCCTTACTAATGCAAATCTCCTTTCCGAGTCTATGTTTAACAAATCAGGAATATGTACTAACACAAAAATGTAAACATGTTGGAAATATTAAAATACGAATGCAAAATCTTGAAGCACTTCACTCCCGGAGCCACCATATTAAAATCTTCCTCCGCAGAGTACTCGCTGCGCTCCAAACGTGCATCCATTTTGCATCTCACAATATGGCGCTTCGTCCATTATCCTTTATTAAAACTGGCAAGCTGATTTTTATTATAAATCTTAATAATGTAGAAACTCATTATAATTTGCGCCGCGTGCTGTGTTTTATCGTTTTACACGATCAGTTTTTTTAAACGACCAGTCCGTGATGAAATTTAAAATATTTTCATACGAACGAGGAATATATTCCGGCAAATTGTTTAACTGAATTCAACGGACCATTTAGTCTAAATTTCGCATTTGAATGTATGTCACACCCAGCGCGGCTAAAATTAAATTCCTAACTCCATTTGCGCGACATGTGGTAATACGGTTGCAACTATTTCCCGTTTGATCGCAGTTCTAACTATGTTATGACAGCTTGTCAGTTTGTGTATCGTAACGAACAGATTTAAGTGAGCTTCCGTTTACGAAGGTTTAGTCGTATTTTGAAGCCTTCTCCTCCTCCTTCGCCTTCGTCTCCTTGTAGAAATGAAGAATATATTGTATTTCCTCACTACGCGCAACTATCAAAGGCATTGAAAATCTAATTTAGAAATAAAGCACATGATAAAATTTGATAAATTCGTTTTCTGATCTCGTCCGTAAGACCCGCTACCGTCTACATTTAGAATAGAATAGAATGATAATTTATTCGTTATTTTTTATTATACATTTAATGTCTGCCCGCGTCCCAAGATGTCTCAAACTGATTTGTCGCGCCCAAGATGGTTCAATCTGTAGCTGAATTTAATCCCGAGATTGTATGTTTTCCGTTTCTTGAATAGCGAGCTCAAAAAATATTTTTGGGAAATTCTCGATTCAAGTCAGCGAAAAATTCTTGAAATGTTGACAAATTTTAGAAAATCTCAAAAAGTTACTGACCGATTTTGGGAATTCATATAATATATTTGCACTTTGAAGCACTCCGGCAGATGCAGATTTTGACATATTAATAAATATCTTAAACCTAACCTAAATAAACGGTTTGGTATGAGTACGTATTTAACCAAAACTATCACTAAAACTAGTACGTAAGGAAGTTACCAAAGCTAAACTCTTTCAAGAGTTAGGTTTACTGTCTAATATAATTTAATGTTGGCACTAATAATTTAAAACAAGCGCAAGATGCTCTGTTAGAGGCAGTATATTGGGTAACAAATAAAGTAAGACCATTTGGGATTGCATAATACAAACCGACTTTTGGTCTGAACGGATCGAGGACCCATAGAGATTGTTTCATTCAAGGATATGGGATCTAGCCAGTTCAGTTTACAATTCAAAGATCAAAGTGGCTCTTCCTGGCTGTAAATCATAATCTTAATTGCCGACATCAGAGGAGCAGTAAAATGCTTTCATAAATCAGAAATACACCAGCACTAAAAATATTATATGATTTATAGTCTAATTATCAAGGTTGGGGTCGATGAACTCCGTTGTAAATAACGTAGTTTCGCAAGTAGCTTGATAATAGTAATTATATTAATTATACAACAATGGCATTGATATAATACGGCTCAAGCTGCCGTTCTACTAAAAGGTCGTATCTTTATATGGATTTCATAGTAAGATACGGCTTTTTACTGTAGCACAGCTCGAGCGCTGCAAGTAGGGCTGTCAATTATCCCGTTGTCCCGTTTCTGCACCTCTAGCACAACTGTGACAAGCGAATCTTTCTCGCGCGAGATATACTCCTATCTCTTCTGTACAGTACTGTAAGAGAGTGACGGGTGGTGCTATGTCACGCGACATGAGTCGCGAACCATAGTTGTGCTAGACGGGCTGGAGCTCTCGAGTCGGGCGTCCCGCAAAGGGTCCACGTGGGTAGCCGATTGTCCCGTTTTCAGGCTAGGTTAGACCACGCATTTTATAGGCCAGTCCCGCAATTTGTTCGCAAATGTACCGCAAATCTGTGTACTAGGTTGGCAACCCTAGTTGCAAGTGCTTGAGGGCATTCCTTTGTGCTTGTGACTTGTTTCGAGTTCATTGAGGCTTTCTAGCTCTGCGGAGTCTACGGATATTGAATCTTTTGTATGTTGCGACGTAAGGAAAAAATAGTGCACCTTTGTTAAAAGTTGTATCTATAGTCTACATACAACGAGAACAAGGGTTATAAATATAATCATAATCATAACTAATTTATTTGCATAAAACGTGGTAATTACATAGGTCTTCGGTATATGTAGCGGGATACATTTTGCTATGCAAGTGACTACATGTTAATACTTCTTTAAGTTATTTATTTAATTTACAACTCATAGGATGGCGTTAAAGTTCGTGCGCCATTTATGTGCCAAAATCTATAACATTCTGGTCAATTTCGTTTCTTATCCGTAAAGAAAACAAGCTATTTAATCTCTAAGACAGGATACCAAACCATCGCCTACATGCCTCTCACTTTGCAAATTACAGCCATATCATTATGGTATCAAGTTGTCAACACAGTATTAGAAAGTGAAACTTTATCTTCTGTACTTTAATCCATAATTTCTAAACAAACTGAACATTGCAGTTTTTTTTTATTCATATCAAGATTATTGTTGGCCATTTCTTATTTAATTAGGCTAAAAAACAACTTTAAAGGTAAGGATATCAATGTAAAGACATCTGTTAGAAATATTACCACCGACATGCGATTCTTTTATTTATGTTTAGGTATCATTTTGTCAACGTCCCTTAACGCGGCTCGCACTTAGAAGTTGACATTTAAAAGGAGATAATATAGTAAAATTAGGCTGTAGCTCTCTCTCGCACTAATATTGCTCGCTCCCAACATAAAACTTAAGCAACATGATTTGTTATTTTCAATTCTACTTATTATATTGATTTCTAGGAAAAGAAATATGTCAATGAATATGGATTTGAATAGACTTTTGCATTTACTGAAAATCGATCTAATTTAGCATCTTCTAAATCAGATAAGTTTTCAGTAAATGCAAAAATTATATCTGCTAATTTCACATCATCTGTAGCCTTAATCTCAATTCCTTGCCTCTCTTGAAATCAATACGTGTAAACAAAGCCGGGATAGGTATACATATCCTAGCCACAAACAATCATAAACTGTTTGGCTGGCCAGACCAAATTGGGCACTCACTCTGTTAAACCAACATGGCGCAAGACGTGTGACGCTAGTTAATCAATGGACTAATCCCTGTTATCGCTGACCCAGTTATGACAATGGACGTTTGTTTGATGAATCAAAGATAACGTGCGGGCGACGCTTGTTTTGGTAAATATTATGTTGCTACGCAATTGATTTGCTGATTGTTGCGATGTGTTAACCAAGATCACTATCGGTACAAATGTTAAGGTACAACGTGAACAAAAACTCACACATTTAGTGTACCATTTCATTGTATCGGCCAGTTTTCAGTTATGGTAAATTTTCCATTAAGACACCTTATTCCTTTCAAACTTAATTTTTTTCATATTGGGACAAATATATTGATAATTTCAACCAACTTGAATAGTACTTTTCCCTGAGCTCTAGAAAGTAACATAGCTATTTCATGCTTTCATTGCGTGAAGTCGAAAATAAGTTGAAAATAAAAACAGTTTTCCGCGTGATTTTAGTCAATTTCGAGAAGATTTTGAAACAAAAATTATTAATGAAAAATTCAAACGGTAGGTTTCAAATATATACCAATAAATATAATTCGAATAATAAATAATAATATACCTACTTAAGTTAAATAAATCTTAAAGGCGTTATTTTACAAAATAAAAAACTAATACTATACATATTTTTTACAAAAACACACCTGCGTAACATCACATAAACAAAAGACGGTGTACATAACTATTAAAATCTGTTGTATCCAGTGAAGGGAGCATTCCTTAGGAGACATTTCGGGCGAGCAATGGTGCACGGCGGTTTATCGCCTGTGAAGGCGCTTTGTAACAATGGCTGCAATCTTTGTGAGGGACATCTGGGTATTATTTGAGGAAAATTGTGTAAGACGTGTATGAGAGTTATAGCAATTATGAGTTATAGAACTCTCTCTTTGAAAATGAGATATTGAACCTCTATAAACTAAACACTCATTTACGTTACATCTTCATAGAGTATATTCTAAGCTTCCCTATTAAATCTATCACACACATAGGTATAGTGCGATGTGTGCGTGCATAGAGGTAGTGCGATGGGTAAAAGTATTGTTAAATAAATAATGTTATCTGTCAGTTAGATTATCAAAAAATGTTGGCCACGTATTTTTTATTTTGTCAATCAAGCAATAAATAACAAAGATAAAGCTCGTTAAAAGGAGCTCGTAGCGTCAAGGATTGCTAAAAGGAACTTTAAAGTTTTTCATGATATTTTATTTGTCAAAAGAAAAAATACGTGTGTAAATTCTTTTGATCATCTAACTGATGGACAAAAACACTAGATTTGTAACTTTTTTGGTACAATTTTCATGTTGTTAGCGCAAGTTCATTATTACAGGTTCTATAGGTTCCACGGTCGAAATTCGTGATATATTTAGTGAGGTGGTATTTTATCATTTCTTTACGTGATTTGTTTATGAACTTTTGTCCCTGATAAATCTAAAATGTAATAAGAATACGTTAAACTTTAAATAAACCTTACACTACCTGTGCCTTCGTAAATCAAAACCAACAAATCATAGTAAATCTTTACAAATAAGCCCCTTTCACATAAGAACTATATAATGGCGTTTCACACAATGTTTTGGTTCCCCTGTTCGGCGGGAAAATAGAAAAACACTTTGCAGTCATTTCCTACGGAGGATGTACTGCGAGGGATTCATTATCAACCCTCCGAAATCGTCTTGAGGGTTACGCCGAGTCGCATGTGTACGACGATTTAACCACGAGAATTGTGTGCAAATGACATTGATTGGTGTGTATGTGTTGCCTTAGAGACGCATTGTCTACTTTATGATAATAATGATCAGTGAATGCTTTGTCATTTATTTAGCACGTGATAAACGCAACCATCATAAACCCGCAAGGGCCGAAAAAATTGCATTAAAATTGAGATCCGAAAATTGATTGAATTTATTTTTATCGACTAACGATAAGCAGATGCATCCCAATGTACCCCATATATAAATGACCATGTTCGAGTATGTGCAATCGGATATAGTAATGGATCTACTTTTTATGGTGGTAAACTTTAGGATCTTTATTATGACTAACAAATTAATTTCTCTGATCATTTGTTAAATGTGTTTATTCCTAGTTGATGCTATGTGCCACACATAAAGTGACTTGCAAAAAAACAATTGACAATCATAATTCGTAATATCATCACAAATAGGTGCATTATTAATAGCGGTGACTACCATAATGCTCAAAATAATCGTATGAAATAATCCGAATAATCGTTCAGAGAATTATGTGAAAATCTTCGTTATGTATCTATACGCTATGCACACCTTTATAAATATTGACACAAACAAAGGTAATTAAGATAAAATGTAATGCGATCGACGGCAATGTAAGCAGGACTCGAACCTGCAACCCTACGTTTCCAGCGCAGTGCTCTCCCAACTTATCAATCATATCGCTACGTTAAT
This sequence comes from Apotomis turbidana, assembly GCA_905147355.2. Lineage (NCBI taxonomy): Eukaryota > Metazoa > Arthropoda > Insecta > Lepidoptera > Tortricidae > Apotomis > Apotomis turbidana. The sequence goes on along the minus strand of LR990295.1, from coordinate 15,133,968 downwards.
CACACCAAAGCTTTGATACCAGGATAATTCTAAGCTGTTAAAGTCCCCTTTGCTGTACTTCTTCAAATACTTAATCGCAATAGTCATACCCTACATACCTTTATTACCATACCTTTGCGTTGGCAGACTGTCTCCACTGCCATAATTCACAGCTACCGACGCATGCAAACGCGATAAACGTACAGTCAAGGCAGTTGAAACGCTTACCTTTGTCGATCTTGTCACAATGACAATAAGGTTCAAAGAGTTTCAAATTCTTTACTGTACCCGTGCCCTTACCATGAGTTTGCAGTGATTGCACTCGCTACCGTCTGTGTAAGCGATTTGTATGGAAAATTTTAGTTCTACAAAGTAAGGGTGAAGCCAGGCGAGCGTAATTTGAGTCGCGCCATACTTTGTGTGACGTGATCACGTGACATGATGTATGGCGCGACCGAAATTACGCGACTCAGAACTCAAAAAATTACATCTGGTCTGACAGTACTGCCTCTTGTCTGGGTCTACCCTAAGCGTTAGGGGCGCTGTATTAGTCTCACAGACAACCCCCACTAGACGGAGCTTGTAAGGCGACCCGCGCGCTCCAATGATATGGTACGGCAGAACATTAAAGTATCAACACAACAACATCAATTTTCAACGAAAAAAGAAATTAAATAAATAACATGGTAAATTATTGTAGTGTTAAGTGGTGTAGAGAGACCTCATAAACATGGACGCAACTAAACGGTGGCCGCCGTGTTGATACTTTAATGTTCTGCCGTACCATATCGTTGGTGCGCGCGGGTCGCCTTACTGGCTCCGTCTAGTGGGGGTTGTCTGTGATTAGTCTCCAGGCAAATCGTTTACGCAGTCGCTAGCGAGAGCGGTTACTGTAAACTCATGGTAAGGGTACTGAAGGCTCGCCCTCAAAGCCTCCGGGTCAGTTGACTTAATGCAATGACTTCGTTTCGTGCGAGAGCGGAGGCGAAGATTTGAGGGTGCCGTCATGCGACACGTGATTCAAACGGGGCTGAATTCGGCATTCTAATTACATATTTTCATGCTCTCGCTATAGGTGTACTTTAGAGATGTGCTCTATTCTAAGTAACCTTTTTTTACTGAAATGTATTAACTACCTACGCTAAAACACAAGTAACAGAGTCGAACAATATATTATAATACATATGTATAAGTGTATATTTAACCATATTTTAAAATGTTAACAAGGCAATGTCCCTTCTTTATAATCGGTGCTCGAATAAGTCTGCCTCTTATAAAGCAGGATCGTGATAAATTAGGAATTTCACAAAATCTATTAGAATATTTAGAATTAGGGCCCTAGTATTGGGATTTGGAAATATTGCAGTCTTAGGATTACTTAGATTAGAATTTAAATGGACTTCTTCGAGCATCAATAGTTGTTTAATACATTTGTTATCTTGATTTGAAGTAACTGTTTGAAATGGTCCCGATATACTCACAAATCCACTCATTTTGACGATGTTTTGTTAAAGGTTTTTTTGTTAAAGATTGACAAGTGCATATGTTTTCCAAGAACATCATTGGTAAACCTCCACAGTAATACGTTAATTTATCGTGGTCATAATGTATCTCAGTTACGTCCTATACTATATATACGATATCCTATATTTTAGGAAAGGCTATTTGTCGCTTTTACGGCTTCATAAACTGGATTGAAGAGTTCAATGTATCCTAAATCGATCGGGTCTGCTCCAGCTTATAATTTGTACACTATTTTGCGTGAAGGAAAGTTCCGTTTCCAAAATATAATTTTCAGACTCATCAAACTTTTTAATTAGGAACTATGTCGACGATAACTCAACCCCCTCCTACATCTTGTGACTATGTCTTCATTAGGTACTTACCAAATGATCCAAAAAACGGACGTCTAATAATGCAACAATGATAAGCATACCCCGGGGTCTTCGGTTCACGAATGAATTGATGATGATATGATGGCCTCCTTGACGTATCCGTCAACGGCGACACCCTGTCAATTGTTTCTGGCGTGTGCGCGCACGTGGCTCGAGAATCCCAGTTTGTTCACGAACACACGATCACAAGAGGGACAGTGAAGCTGTCCGTCAGCGTTTACGTGTAGCTGTAGGAAGGCCTGGGTTGCGCCTTTCGAAGCTCGCGTTTAAGGTGGAGGCATTCATAGCCTTCCACTCCAGTCTTCACAAATGAAATAATACTAGGCCGACTGTATGCTTCCAATCATTGGTGTACAGCACACACCTTTTCGACCACGTGTATTTGCCTGTACGAACATTTCAGAGTCAGTTTTAGTCCGGTAATGATTGATATTTTTAAACTAGCTCAAAATATTTTAAAGCCTTTTTCTATCACTGATAAGTTTCTAAATACATCTCCAAGCCATTTACAGCTGATAAAAGCACTCTGAAGCTCTTCAGACAATTTTGAAGCTCTAAGCTCATTAGGACGAACATCTTGTACAAAAGTACTTGCCTGTGATAAGGGTTAAAATGAGAATGACGGCGCTTAGTAGGGTTTTCACATAAGATAAGCTAATTCATCTTAATAGTACCTAGTATAGTGCTTTACTCTCTGAAGTTCATTGAGGGTAAAATGTATGACGAAGTACCTAAATGTATAGCGGTAAATGACGTCTTAGCGTCTGGGACTCGTTTCATGTTCACGTCACGTCACGTCGACTTGATTTAACGTCTTTGGTGGTTAAAGGGTTACACAATCCAGAAAGATACGTAATGTATAATAAGCAACCGCCAATGAGTCAGTCTTAGATTAATAGAAATCGTAATTAAACTCTAAATTTATTGCTATTGAAATTCTGGGTTCATGTTATCGATAAAGTATGAATTGAGAGCACAGTGACGAGTTCCAGGAATTACTGTTGACTCACTACAACAGTATCGCTATATCGATATTGAAAACTTAGAACAGTCCTAGCCAATATTATGATAAAACAAACGTCCATTACTCATTATTGTATTAAGCGGTTTACACTCTCGTGAAATTGTCAGGGACGGTCCGACATGTTTCGAACTCGTACGGAGCTCTTCATCAGGGACTGCTACCTGTACACCGGCGCGGCTTCTTTGTCACTGATGACTGATCCATTACTTATGTAAGTACCTAGTCATATACATAAATGCAAATGGTTGATACTGGTAACTAAAAACCTTAAATACAAGCGCTATTTTTATTTATACATATTAATAATTAAATTAATTTAGTTTGACTTTCATGAAGTGCAATGACCTGGATAGCTCAAAATCTAATTATCCTAAATTGCACCTGACATAAATAGATTAGTCTGACTATATAGCCTTAATTAAATGCTAGAATAAATATGTCATTAGTAGAGAGCACGGCATTGCTCCGCAACCCAGCACATGTAAACAGTACAATCCTAAAAAGCAGTAGTTTCATTCAAACTTATATCAACATATGCCGTTTTAGATTGGAGATGTGCAACATAATTAATTGACATACTTAGTCAAAACTGCTACCAACGCAAAATACAACATAAATTAGTTTTCAGATGTATGCAGCGTTTTCTTCAACAGCGAGAATAAATTGGTTGTTTTATGCAAATTGAAGTAAATTTTAAATTAAGTTATTATTCTAAACTCCCCAATTTTGGTGGTATTTTGAATATGAACACTGCTGATGAAAAATAAGGACCATTCTAGTGTTGAAGAATGAGTAATGTGTTTTCAATATATTTTTTTATAACGATATAGAAAATGAAACGCATTTAAAACAAAGAAGAAACCAGAATAAAATGGTTTATTGGTGAGAGATTACTCAGAAAAGTGGATTGCCACTTAGCGAAGCTAAGATGAGACGACTTATAGTACACAAAATATCGGATAGAAGAACGCCAGACTTTTTGACAATTTAATCTTGCGTACGAAGTAATGATATACGTCACCCATATGACTGACACAGATATATTATTAGTCGGTTATCACATTGTTCTTTCAACACTATACAAACTGTGACTAAAAATGAAAAGACAAAATGTGTTTGTGCAGCGTGTGTCGGCACTTTAAAAGTTGTTCATATCTCCGCGGGTGCTGTGAATAATGTAGCTGCCGACAGTATTCCTCTTTGCGTGATGACACTTCTGAGCGTGTGCGACGTGCAGTATTTATATGCATAAATGTATGCTTGTTTACTAAGTGTACTTTGGCTACGGATACATTTCAAACTCATTCTGAGTTCGTGGAACCACCACTTTTTCCACCGTGTTACTTTTTCTTTCGACCAAACGAGCCCATGCTTACTCTATTCTTCCACATTCTCTTTGTGTAATGAATTCTCTGTTCTGGTTCTAGCTTTTTGTTTATTTGGTCTAACTAGACCCAGCGTTACTGGGGTCATACTGCACTAAAAATTACAGATCCTAGAAACAAGATACTAAGTCAGTATTTATATATACTAATATATGTTATTTTCCATGGTTCTCTGGTCTCAGTAACAAAGGCACGTTTGCAGTCTTTGCACGAAAAAGTTATAAACTTGACTTTGACTTTGAGTTGTGTTTTTGTAATGTAGGTATATTGTATTACTGTTTAAGCTTGCATGTGTAACGTTCAGTTTTGTGATCCTAATAAAAAGCAATTGGCACAGCATAAATCCATAATGCATTTATAAATATCCGATTCATATGTGTTTAGATAGAAACTTCAGCCCAATCTGCATGTTGGTGAAATTTAACATGTCAGATTTGATGTACACACTTATTCGACCGCAGTTAGACAGCGGCACCAGTGAAACTATAAAATGGGCCACAAAAGGTAGACATCATCGTAAGCATGACATGTTGTGAAATAAAGAAATGTCCGAAAATCTTAACTATTATGAATGAAAGCGAGTTGTTTACATAACTATTGGATCGAATTTAGCATCTGGCATTGAAACTGACGTTAATGGTTGTTTAAAAAATTTTTAACAAAAAAAAGAACCGATTTCAGTAAAACTAAAAATCCAAAAATAACCCGTTCAAGTACAGATTACATTTGACTCACCCTTTGAAGTCGATACCAAACCACTGTTATTATATTTATATATTAAAGTTTACGTGAGGTTTGGCACCGACTTCAAAGGGTGAGTCAAATGTAATCTGTACTTGAACGGGTTATTTTTGGATTTTTAGTTTTACTGAAGTCGGTTCTTTTTTTTGTTAAAAAATTTTTTTTTCGCTTTTTAGTGATTCATATGAAATACTTATGGCGGGGTGATCAGGGAGGTCTTGAAGGAATGCATGTCGTTTTAATTATCTCCTAACTCCTAACCGTTAAGGAGTTGTACCTTCCATCATCAGTTCAGCATTGGAAGATGATGACTACCATATGCAAATACTTAAATAGTTTTAGAAAATATATGAAAAATATTTTGACTGCCTATAAAATTTCAGGAATTCCTTCGATTCCTCATGGATCTCGTCATCCGATCTTCACCAAAATTTTATGGGACCAACCTTGAGATGTCTCTTCATGAACCTAAAAAGAATTTTCCAAATCGACTCATAAATGACGGAGTTATGAGGTAACAAACATTAAAAAAAAAAAAAAAAAACATACAACCGAACTGAGAACCCCCTCCTTTTTTTGAAGTCGGTTAAAAAGAATCACTAAACGACAATTTCGTGTTTTCAAAATAATGTCAGAATAACCGCGAGACTTGTGCCAACTTCCAGAAAACCATTCAGTCTCTCGTGACATTCCATAATGCGATTTCGAAATATTGCATTTGGATCTTGGTCAATCGTGTCGTTCAAAAATAAAACAGGACTGCTTTTAACTTTCCTTATAACTGACATCTGACCTGAATACATCGCAGATGAAACCTCGGAACAATAACGTTCTTATTTTACCATAAAACGTTAAAAATCACGTATTAAACTGGTTACGATTATCGTAAAAAGGCCGGGAGGTCGCAATGTCCAAATTGTCCACTTCCGTGGTATTATTATCCAATACGCGCGCAACTTGGTAAAGCAATAAAGTCAATGTTTATATTTGGCTGCGTATAAATAGTGGTGGAATTTATCGCTCGCGGACAAACTGGGGCTAAATTCGTTGTTTCTATTGACATGTGCCCGAGATCTCGCCAGGTCTACGTTAGCATTGTGCTCTATTCGAAGTCAACCGTAATGACATAAAATTTCTTCTTTATTAAGATGTACTTATTTACTCTGTTTTTGTAGGCTATATTATGCATGTCGCTAAAGTGTAAATGATGGATACGATAATAAAAAGAACCCCATTAAAAGACACTTAATACAGCTGCAATAACCGAAATAAAATGTATGCTCTCGAACGTCCATTATGAAGCCGTGATAAAGCAGAGATATTCCTAAATTAGGGATATCGCTGTGCTAAGCCGAATTCAGGCCCAAATGTATTACCCCAGAATATTTTGTCTGTCGTGGTCCTGGCTCAACGCCAGTGGGATCACTTTCGCCAAACTAGCTACCGGTAAAGCATCATGGCGTCTACATTGGAAAGGTATGCTCTGACTCACCCGTCGGGTTCATTTGGACGTAATAAATTGTTGCCCGGTCGTAATTCAGACAAATTATGTAATGTTTACGTTGGCAGAGACAACGTTCGTCGACTTCCTTGTGTAATAATCTCTTCTTCATAAGTAGACCAGATTGACCGTTGAATTTTTATAGCTATATTCAAAGACAAAAAACAATGCTTCATCATAACATAAGCTTTACATTATTTACACCCTCGGTGTTTCGATGATGGCGACTAATGCAATCGTTATGGACTACGTCTAGGCTCCGTTGTCTAGGCCTACTTTACTTAAAAAAAAGTCTCTTGGACGTGTAGCACTGAGGTTGCACGTTTAAATTCTTAAAACTGCTTTAGAAGAAGCTCTTAACGAGATATCTCTCCAGCGGTGTACAAAATAACTTTATCAGCAGTTTTCAGGCGCGCAGCAGAGCGTACCTAAAGTACACTACATTTTCTGAAACTATTTGCAGTAATTCAGAGTAAACGCGCTCTGTGTACAATAGGCCACACATCATTGTCTATAGTGCACGTTATTTGTGAGCTAATAGGAACTGTTTTTGTTCTTGAATGGTAGGAAGCTATGTTCCTAGTTGTACTAACTCTTTAGATCCAGGGATTACGGCGTGAATCAGTGCTCCCGAGTGAATAAACTCGTAAATAACTTATTAGACATTATGGATTGAAAAGCAAATCGACTTAAGTACTAGTTAGTAGATAGTCCTTCACTCCTTTCTGTTTTATTTAAGTTTATTGTTGCGCTTTAACAATATTAGGTAAATTATAATTTTGCGGTAGATGGCGCTACGATGCCACCCTAAGGCATGTCGAAGCAACTGGTGGAAAAATTCAATGGCTCTGACATCTGATTCGGTGGTCCAATTGGGAGGACGCCAGTGTTGGCCCGGAAAGCCGTTGGAAACGCAGGTTCGAATCCTGTCCGCATCATTAAATTTTTAAATTTTCGCTTCATTTGTAAACAAATTATAAATTGTATGAAACATGTAATGTCTAATTTTTTTTAACGTGGGTACACACCGCAATTTTTATATCAATCTTTGTATCAATAGTTTAATAGTAAATTACATAATATTTAGGGCGGTGAATTAGTGAAGTCTCAGGTCGCAGGTGTTTGTGGCCCGAAGCGAAGGGGGCGGCCATAAGTATGCGATCTGAGGCTTTATTAATTTACCGCCCGTGGTTTGTCTAAAGTTTTAGTCTTGCCTTGGCCGGGAAGTGAATCCCACTTGCGGCCTAGGTTGACCTTCAAAATATGAACAACATCAGGATGCAAGATTTCCTTCGCGAGTGAATAGCTAAACTTTAAGTCAATCCACGAATTTTTTACCCGTAATACCCGTTAAATATAGAATGAGCGATTTTTCTAGCGGGCTACAGAATGGAGTTCTCTGCTCTCGATTGGACGGTACGCATGCTTGTTTCTGACCATTGTTAAAAAATATGCTGATAAAAATCCTTACACGTGATTAATCAACCATAATTATATAAATTTATCCGTCCGACCGCAGAAGTCTCAAAGAAACCGCGTCTCGTCCTTGTGACACATTCAACGTATGGCGGCTGGTAGCGAAGTGGCGCAAATAAATATTGGGTTGAAACCTTCACAGTTTTGTCAGCTCATTAACTTGTTTAAATTTGCTTATAATGTTATGTTATAAATTCTTGATGTGATAATTTTTTTTCCTCACTGCACGACAACCAAGAACGGCTAATGATTTTTTATGTTTTTTTTTTATTTTCATGCAGATTTAGATACATACACAAATGACAGCAACAAAAGACAAATGTAAAGAGAGAGTTTTTTATCTTTTGTTTCAAAATCTGTTACTGTACTCGTAAAATAAGGAACTGTGTTATGTTATGAGTTAGAAACTCATGTCTATCTGTCTGTATAACCTTAGTTCAAACTCGTACCCACTATTTACAACCCGGTTACAATATCTGTGGACCTCGCTGCCATGTAAAGCCATCGACGCCAGGTCCACAGATATTGTAACCGGGTTGTACAATTATTTTGCTTATGACCACATACCACATAGAGTTGTGCACGACGTGCTAATTGCAACTACTTTTTCCGAAAAGTTAGTACGATTGTGCTCTAAGGTATCGATAATTTGTATGTAAATAAATTTGCAAATTGCCCTAGTTACAACCATGAAGGTTAATGAAAGAATATGGCCACTGCTGGCCCATTATCCGTGCCATCTTGGATGTTTATCATGAGCTTGTATATGGAATCTCATATGCTAGGTATGTGAAATGGCACACAAAGATCTCGGATCTCGATGGCACTGAGAATTGGGTCTCTGCTGCAACTAAGATTGCTTACGTTCAACCCCGACTGGCACCGCGTTATTACCTGTAATAAAAACATATAAGTTAGTGACATTACATCAAGTAGAAATAAAATAGAAGTTTGTAATGTAATTCCCTGTGTACTGACTAAATTTTCTATACAAATTCATTCCGCCAACTAAGTTTTCCTTTGACTCTATAAACTTTTTGAAAACATAGTTTTTTATTGATCAAACTGAGCTAACCGGTGTTCTAGACAACGATGAAAAAATCGGGAATAGGTTTTGGTTTCAGACAAAAAAATCGTGAGTTGGGAAATCAAACAATTGGGGAAAACCTATAAGGACAACACAGACAATCGGATGATGTTTATTTATTTACTATGACGGCCGCTTTTTAAATACATGCCATGCAAGTTTGAGCCCATCATACATCATATCTTTATCCCTAGCCCCAGGCAAGGCAATGACAAAGGGCTATTATATACTTCCGTTCATTCGTTCCATTCTGGTATTCTGGTATGCAACATGCGTTTTTTTATGGCTCGACATATGGTCAATAATGTAATCTTTAAATTCCATGATATTGTTAAGGAACTGTCGGAATAAACTTCGAGTGTAATGAACCGTATAGAGATTTCTCCGCGAAAAAAATACATTGAGTTTAAACATACAACGTCAATACTATTGAATGTAAAATATAAAAATGGTTTGGTTTGAAGAAGCACGGATATTTAGAGGAATATCGGTCATCGTTAAGAACAAATTCAATTGTACAATTAAAACATTAGCAACACGTAACGGAAATATAAAGATAAAAACGATGTTATAATGCAGCAAATAAAGGCACACAATTTAAATATAAAGATGGGAAAGGGAGGCAAAAAGGAGTAAACTGCTATTCATTCATGAAACAAGTGATAATGAAGTCTTAAAGAGGAAAAAAGTTAAAATGGAACTCGTGCATACTGGAGCCTTCGACGGCCTCTAAACTACAGCGGTATACAGTGTATCGGAATAAATATTAATATTACAGTTAATTAATTATAGTTAATATTTTGTTCCATATTTTCAACTGTTTAAACACGAATACGCATTAATTACATTTAAGTAGTAAGGAAAAATAAAATTAACACAAATCGAAACAATAGTTCTGTATAAGGTTTTATACTAGTCGGCTGTGAGGCGGTGTTAATCTTACTTCTACAATGGCGAATCCACTATTAGCAAAGCTTGAATTGGATGACGTGTTGGTTAAATTTAAAGTGTATAACCGTTATCATGCTGTTACCGCAGTATTCTTGCATTTGGGAATGATGTACGAATTTTTGACTTATTTTAATTATGTCTTTGTAGCTGAAGAAGTGGGATACAGGTGAGGTTTTTAATATTGCACAACTTCCTTGATTTATATACATAGGTATTATCAGTTTAATTGTATGCAGCATTTTTTATATGCAGGTGCGTCGCATTCAATGCAGAGTCGAAAGAAATCAACTATAGCTCTAGCATTAGTACACAAAATACCAAAACAGAATGGTGCAGAAATCCTGCTTCGTGCTCCGAGTGGGTCTACGATAATCCTGATAGTTTCGTTGCCGAGGTAAGAACATAAATAAAACTGGTGGTGGTGGGTCTGGGAGCTAAAGAACTCGCGAGTCCGACAGTATAGCTTGAAATAGAATAAATCCGCCATTTAAAAAAGAAACGAAAACTGAAGCTGAGTATAAAAAAAAACATATAATTATGAAAGTTTACGCGAATCGGTTGAGAAAGAAGCACTATAAGAATAAGTAATTTTATACCGAAGCTGAAACGGAACGGAGATGCGGAGGCGCTTTGCGCTCGCTCAGTAAATTAAAATATTATGTTATGTAGCGTATATTAGTTATAGTACTATAGTGCAATGGTAGTGATGGTTAATTGGTATTGTTCTAGTTTAATTTGGCATGTCAAGACTGGAAGAGGACTTTACTCGGAAGCGTGCACAATTTTGGATACATGGCCGGTCTACTCGCAGTTGGACCATTGTCTGACAGGTAACAAAGTATAATGTGAAAGTTTTGGATTAGTTAAAGGCCAGTGAAGTGAAATGAAATGAATACATATAAAAAGAGGTTTAATCTGAGCATTTATTTTAAAAGGAATATCACATTTTGCAGGTTTGGGAGAAAGCCTCTGGCGATACTGACGGGAATGTCGGCCGGGCTGCTGGGGCCCGCGAAGAGTTTCGTCACCTCATACTGGCTTTACGTGGCACTGGAGTTCTTAGAAGCGGCAATTGGAGATATATTCTCACCACTGTTCATGATAGGTGAGAATTTTTATCTATACAAGATAAAAGTAAGATGAAGATGACACAAGACTAAAAATGCCACACACATTTTACCCCGGACACTATATTTTTTAACCCTATATCATCGTACAGTAAAGAAGTGTTTTTTTGTGCGATAGACAAACATTTGACTTCGAACGTAAATGATGTTAAGTAACGATGAGGCCTAAGATGAAGCATGCTTGTCTTGAAGATGCCTATTCACTCTCGACTTGAAGAGATCCAAGTTACATTTTTCAGGGAAAAGGTGCGCAGGAAGAGAGTTCTACTTCTTTGCTGTCCTGATACGAAAAGCAGACGTAAAGCGTTTTGTACGAAAGTATTTCTTAAATTACGTATTCATATAATTATAATCGGTTTGTTACAGCTATGGAGATGACAAACACCAAGTCACGAGTTACATACGCAGCTATGTGTAAAACAGGTATAGGTATTGGAGGAATTGTGGTCCCTTTCCTAGCCTGGCTCATTCCCTATTGGAGAACGTTGCTGAAAGTGTTGTACGCACCTGGACTACTTTCTATACTCTTTATTTATTTGCTAGACGAGAGCCCAAGATGGCTCCTAGCCAAAGGAAAGAAAACAGCAGCGGTGAAGATAATACAGAACGCTGCAAAGATAAATAAAATAAAAATAGAAGAAAACTTAAACATGATTTCATATGAAAAGAAAAGCGAATCAAACTTTATCAGAGTAATAAAAGACACTTTGAAATCTAAGCTTCTACTTAAACGATATTTGGTTTGTGTAATATGGTGGGCAGTGAGCATTTTTGTAAATTATGAATTGATCGTTAATTCAACACTATTACAAGGCAATAAATATATCAATTTTGGGCTATCAAATGGCATGAAAACCATTAGTATCATCATTGCGGCGTACATTATTAATAAGTTTAACAGAAGAGGACCTTTGATGTTTTGCTTTCTAGCTTGTGGTGCTCTTTGTATTGGACAGCCATTTATTCCGCAAAGTAAGCCTCATAATAAATTAATTAATAGTTGGCAATTGCCTAACGATGAAAATATTTTATTTGGTAACAAATAATATTATAACCTTTCTTTCAGATCTAAACTGGCTTCAGATATCAAATTACATGGTAGGCATGTTGCTGTCATCGTTGTGTTTCAATATTGTCTACATCTATACTTCAGAACTGTTTCCTACTCAGTCAAGAAACTCCATGCACGCCCTGTGCTCGTCTACTGGCAGGATTGGTTCTATAATAGCTCCACAGACACCGTTATTGGTAAAAACATCCCCAAAATTATGAAACACAATTAGCGACGATGCTATCTTTTAATGATTATGAATCTGAATAAGACATTAGACGGAATTATTTTGAAAATTTCTGTGATTAATTATTATTGATACTCGTATAATCCATGACAATATGACAGTGATTTCAGTTTTGTAATTTTTCTTATGAAATATTATGTCCTTCATGTTTTTTTTTATCTAAAGAAGTTTCTTCGATAATAACTTAAGCTACCTAACTTCTACCTACTCATGAAAAGATTTAACTACCTATTTATTTTCTTTGTAGATGGTATACTGGTCTGGCCTGCCAACTGTTTTGTTTGGTGTCATGTCCCTGATCGCAGGAATCGTGACGTTGTTTGTGCCAGACACGGCTGACATAAATCTGCCAGACACTGTGTGTCAAGCTGAGAAAATGGAAACCGAAGTGATAACCGAAAGTCGTTATGGTGCAGAAGGTCATTCTGGTGTCTAAAAATGTCAACATAGAAAACCCATGTTAATTGTGAAAATAATTATTTTTATACATTAATTAAAATACTATTGCTATATGTAAGTACATTTTGATTTCTCAAAACATTATATTGATGCCTGTGGGGTATACAGTTTATACAATAATATACGTCATCTGTCCATTAAAGTCACCAAGTCGTGCTGGCGTATGGTTTTTAGTCCTATAAGTATGTATAATTATCTGGTTGATACATAGGTGATCTTATTGCTGCGGTTTAAAGGAGACATATTGCTGGCGCAATATTTCTGTATTTTACTTAGAACAAATTTAAATTTAATCATTGACATAGGCAGACGAAGTCTAACTAATTTTAAGACGCCTTATTCCTTTTCAAATGCTGATTGTTTTAGACATTTTTCTCTATGATCAAACATGTTTCTTAACATATTATTAAAGTTTCTACCTAGAACAGGGCTATTGGGATTTATTGGTATATATTTGAAACCTACAGTTGGAATTTTTCATTGATAATTTTTGTTTCAAAAACTATTCGAAATTGCCAAAATTCACGCGGAACATTAGATTTTTCAACTTATTTTCGACTACACGCAATGAAAGCATAAAATAGCTTTGTTACTACCTAAAACTCGGGGGACAGTATTATTCACTTCAAAAAGTTTCATTTGTCATAATGATAATAAAATATATTATAAAAGGAATAAGGCCTCTTAACAACCTGAAAATTTAAACAATATACCTTGTAATATGGATTATTTAGAAATATAGTGCGGACATCTTGATACATGGTACTAAATTGATTGAATGTAGTCTCAGACCACACGCTCGCAAAATTAAGCAATTACCTATGACGTGACATATTAGGCACATTTCTCAGCGGTGAATTCCACTAGAGCGAACTGTACTCTCGAAGTTTGTACAAAAAATTGCAGGGTTTTTTTTAAACATTCCAGTACTATGTCTGCGAAAGCAAAACTGAATACTTTGGGTGGACAATTTTTTAATCCAAATTTTTTTAATTCCGAACATCAATCAAGAAGTGAAAAATGGTAGGATGATAATCTTTATTTTTAAAGGTAGGAAGGCAAAAAAAAGATACCCAGACTTTCGAAAAAAGATACTTAATCCTAAAAGGTTCCTATTTTTTATAGTTATTTTTTATATACCAAATAATTAATCCTATAAGTTTCCTATTTTTTACAGTTTGTTTTATGGTATGAACATATAACGTATGCAACCTAGTATAAAAAAAACCGGCCAAGAGCATGTCGGGCCACGCTCAGTGTAGGGTTCCGTAGTTGCCCATCCTTCACAATAAACGGGCTTAAAACAGCGGTTTTAAGCCCGAGGTTTAAATTACGTGAGATTTCAAGCTCTATAAAAATATCGTAAACGCCAAAGTAACTGTAATTACTTATTACCTTCTGGAAGTTATCGATTATACGCGCCAGATTGAGCGGAATATTTTAATGCAGTATGGCACTATTATGTACAACTAATATGTGTAATCTTCGAAGTGTAAGGACACCGCGCGGCACTTTTATTTTTCTCTTTATTTAAGGAGTTTTTTCGCTAGTGCGAATATGCCACTCCATAAAACAACAACATAACAATACATTTCAGTCTTAATCTAAACATACAAACATTAAATAGTGAGGTAATATCTACCTATCTTTAATGGCACATTTAACTAGGGCTAGAATCTTTCCGACTTCGTCGGACAGTGGGTTGCACAGGTATGTATTACATACATATGCGCGGCACTTACGTCATTTTAGAGAAAACTCAAAAACGGATAGACCGATTTTATTCAATATAGTTTTCATTGAAAGTACTTATAAGGCCTCATTTTTTATGATCTTATTCATAATTTTATGATACGTGCTTGAAAATTTAAAGGGGGGGACAGTTTTATTTTTATTAACATTGAAAATGTTTCTTTGTTCGATCGCTCCGGTAGGGCCCCATTTTCGCTGAAAGTGTGTTTGGCCCGTAGTATACATATAGTGGCTTAGAGCCATGAGGACGTGTCAGGGCTCAAAAGACGCAGAATTTAAATGGCTTTCAGATAGTGAAAAAAAAAATGTAAAAGTCGATTTTTTTTTCGAAAATTGAAAAAATAAATAAAAAAAGACTCGGAATATCTTCGATATCTCGTGAACGAGGTCGAAAATCGAAAAACTGAGAGAGACACCTAGAGATATTGAGACGGGAAACATTTTATGTCTTATACTTTTTTATTACAAATATGTATATCTTTATTTTTGTTTTCATTAATAATCTATAATAGCTAGGTTAATTTTCAATGCCCTTTCAAGTCGTGTAGAGCACGAGATCTGTGATTTTTTCGGAGCGAATATTTACAAAACTGCTAACTTTATCAAAAAATAATGTTTAGAGACCCCTAATATTTTTAATACCTATTCAACGACATACCTCACACTAGTGTTGAACGAAAAAAAAATTAACCCCCACTCTAGGTGTTCGGTAGGTACCTAGCCGAAAAAAAGTTTTCTTTTAGTTTTTATTTTACCGTTTTGTCGGCGTGATACACATACCAAATTTCAGTTTTCTAGTACTAATGGTCACGGAACTAAGCCGCGGACGGACAGACAGACAGACGGACATGGCGAAACGGGTTCCTAGTCGACTACGGAACCCTAAAAAATTTACGTCAATCCAATGTCCACATTTCTGAAGGTGAAAGAACAGTATTCAAAAAGATATCACACTTGTGTAACGCAAATGCGGTTTTAATTAATACCTTCAGTGGCAGATGTGTTTCAGAACTGATTCAATGGCGAACATTATTTTAAATAGACCGGATTTGGACGACGTTTTGGTTAATTTTCAAGTGTACGATCGATATCATGCCTCAGCTTGTTTGTTGGTTAGTTTGGGATTGATGGTCAACATGGTATTGTACTGTAATTACGTTTTCGTGATTGAAGACGTGATACAGGTAAAGTTTTCAACAACGAAAGAAGCAAAGTTAAATTGTGAATTTTACATGTTTCTTCTACATACATTTATTTTTATCATCTAGATGCGTTGAATTGAATGTGGTGCCGACATACACCAACTTTACCATCAGTAATAGGAGTGATGCTACAACACCATGCCAAAATTCTGCGTTATGTTCCGAGTGGGTCTATGACACATGACTAACAGTTTTGTGGCCGAGGTAATCTTAATAAATACTAAATTTTCATTTTTTTTTTTTTTTTATTTATTTATTTAAACTTTATTGCACACAATACACAGGTAAAAGTACAAATGGCGGACTTAATGCCATAAGGCATTCTCTACCAGTCAACCATAGGACTAAACAGAAACATTTATATGGTGCAGGGTCTTTTATGTAATCTGTTACATGAAACAATTAAATAACACATAAGTAATATACCTCATATGCAAATACAAATATATATATGTATATATATATTTATATAACATAAATGTACATAAATATGACATACAATATACTTACTTGTATATAATAAATGTACCTTGTGTGAATCATTATGCTGACAGTTCGTCACATAGCTTATCAGAGAAATGCTTGCGCAACATGTGCTTGAAGGTTAGCTTGCTTTGCGCTTGCCTGATGGGAAGCGGTAGATCATTCCAAAGCCGAACTGCTTCAGCTGTGAATGAGTGCGTCATGAAACTAGTGCGGTGAAGGGGGACATTGAGTTTGAGATTCCGTGAGGTGCAAAGATTACCGCCTAGTCGGGCAATTACAAAAGGAAATTTGGATCTTAGGTAGTCGGGCGCAGCTGGATCGAATAAGATAGAATATAGTGTGGACAGGACTCGTAATGACCTACGTTCACGAATTGGAAGCCAGTTCAGTTGACGGCGAAAAGCAGAAATATGGTCATATTACCTTCAGTGGGAAAGTTGCTTTTCCGACAAAATACTAATAGCAAAACTTTATTCACTAAATCTTTACTATATTTATTGATTTCTTACAAATTAAGCAAAATAATACGAATTTCATTTTTTTTTTAGTTTAAATTAGCATGTCAAGACTGGAGGCGGACTTTAGTTGAGAGTGTACACAACTTTGGGTACATGGCCGGACAACTTTTTATTGGACCTTTTTCTGACAGGTAGGTACTTTAATCTGGATAAAAGAAGTTAGTTGTGTTCATATGTTTTATTTTTACAGAGGATAACAACAACGAGGATATATATACTGTGAGAAAATATAAATTAAACAGCAAAATCTATACACCTATCAGGTTTAATTCAGTAATAAAATAATTATCTTAAATGTGGCACAGGCTATCGATATTGAAACGTTAAGTGTCAAATTTCCCAATGTTTTCCAGGTTTGGGAGGAAGAATACAGAAATGATAATAGGAATAATGGCCGGAGTATTAGGGTTCTTGAAGAGTTTCGCCACGTCATATTGGTTATATGTTGTATTCGAGTTCTTGGAAGCGGCGTTAGACTTATTTTCACCAGTGTTCACATTAGGTAAGAAATACCATTTGATATCAATTAACCAAATGAATTGGGCACATAATTTGGCCATGTGTCTAAATTCAAAACTTAATTGTTTCTACGGACAAAAGTGTTTAGTTCACACGGAATTCTGATTTCAATAGGTACTTAATAATTCTTCAATAATCATTGTCCTGTTACAGCTATAGAAATGGTGGCCACCCAATTTCGGGTTACATACACAACTGTATGTAAAATAGGTTTCAGTATGGGATTAATTGTGCTCCCACTGATAGCCTGGCTGATCCCATACTGGCGAACCACGTTGAGGGTGATCTACTCAGTTGGACTACTTTGCATAATATTGCTTGTTTATTTCCTAGATGAGAGCCCTAGATGGCTCCTAGCCAAAGGCAAGCAACCAGCAGCAATGAAAATCATACAGAACGCTGCTAAGCTAAATAATATAAAAATTAAAGAAGGCTTTCGCATGAGAAAGATAAGGATTCGAACTTTGTCATGGCAATAAGAGACACACTGAAATCGAGATCATTATTGAAAAGATTTTTCGTTTGTAACGTCTGGTGGGCTGTCTGCTTATTCGTAAACGTAGGATTAACGCTAAATTCGGTATCACTACAGGGTAGTAAACATTTATATTTTGCGCTCACGGGTATCATGAAGATCCTGGGCATTCTTATTGCGGCTTTCACTATAATAAAGTTTAATAGAAGAGGTCCGTTGATATGGTGCTTTGCAATTTGTGCTGTTCTTTGTACTGGACAACCATAGATCCCGAAAAGTAAGTTGTTTGTATGAACTACTAATTTGTGCCTTGATTAATGTCAGTGCGATTACAATATTGTTAGCGTTAGTCTTTGTTCTTACTGTTCCTATCGCAGAGTATCATAATTAAAATGCTGTCCTTCTGTATCGTTCCTAAAGTCTGGTATAATAAGATTAACAAATTTTTCAGATATTATCTGGCTCGGGGTCACAGTTTACATGGTAGGAATGGTGATGTCGTCCACGTGCTTCAGTATAATCTGCATTTTTAATTCAGAATTGTTTCCCACATCGTCAAGAAACTCCACGCTAGCACTGTGTGCATCTGCTGGCAGCATTGGTGCTATAATAGCTCCACAAACACCTCTATTGGTAAATATAAAACCAATTAATCATCAGTTTAAGATGTGGATAAAATCTCGACCAAATATTTTAGAAGTAACTTGTAACTGAAAACATTCCGATTTACCTACATAATGTCGACATACGCCAAACTAAATCTCGATAAACTATTACTATTAGTATCATCAATTTAATATATTTAACTACTAATATTATTTACGAAAAACATTGTTAAATTTCAACGGTGATTTTCTAAAACCATTAGGTATATAATGTTCCCGTGTTTAATTTAAATTAAACATTCTACCATTTTCAGGTGGCGTATTGGTCCGGTCTGTGCTTGTGCACAAATCACGTGAGGTTCGATAGGGGGAGGGGGGGTCAAGAAAAAATCGCGATAGATCACGTTGGGGGAGGGAGGGGTATAAAGAGACCTCACGTGTATTTTTCTACAGTGAACGAACTAAGACAAAATCTACAACATGAGTAGATTTTTTTTTCGGTTTCGTTATTTTCTTTAAAATTAAATCTTCACTTGTTAAATACTTCAAAATAGCGAGTCTGTTTTACGAAATTGTGAAAGGAAGAAAAATACACGTGAGGTTGTGAGGGGGAGGGGGGGGGGGGGGGGGGTTAGCAAAGAACCTCACCAAATATCACCAGAGGGGTTGCTTATCCCAGACACAGCGGACATAAATCTGCCAGACACTGTGTGTCAGGCTGAGAACATGGAAACCGAAGTTACTACCGAAAGTCGCTATGGTGCAGAAGGTCATTCTGGTGTCTAAAAATGCCAACATAGAAGAAAACCCATGTTTATTGCGAAAATAATTATTTAAAAATACTAATGTTATATGTACATACATTTTGATTTCTCAATTTTGTTTCATGAACAGATTTCATAATCGTCATGTTTAATTAAATTAAACTTTCCACTATTTTTTAGATGGTGTATTGGTCTGCTCTGCCAGCATTGGTGTTCGGCGGCATATCCCTGATCGCGGGCCTTATCACATTGCTCGTGCCAGACACGGCAGACAAAAATCTGCCAGACACAATGTCGAGAAAATGGAAACAAAACTCAAATAATGTTGCTACGTATAAGGACCTACATATTATGGCCATAATACATAACTAGTTTATGGAAATTTATTATGGAAATGTCAAGACAGTATGTATCGTTATGTGGTAAAGACGCCAGCTGTGAAAATATACATGTTTGCCGACATTTCGCTGTTTTGGTCACTAGGTTTTTCACAACTTCATTGTCATTAAATACGTAGTTTTTTACTTCCACCTCGGATGCAAACATTTTTCTGGGAAAATCGTATTAAATTGTGGACCTAAAGTTTATCTGTGTGTATAACTGTGTTTTTTTTGTTATTAAACGTTTTCTGTATAAGAGTAAATACAATAATTCAAACATACATACTTTAATTTGTTTTAGTTAGCAGGTATGGACAGCGACCACTGAGCGCAATAGTTTCACATAACACCTTGTGAGTATCGGACGTGGTTCAATGTTAATTAACTTCACAAAAAGTTATTTAAATAACTGAAATGGCAAGCCCTCTATTAGATAAGGTAGATTTAGATGATGTTTTAGTGAAATTTAAAGTATATAACCGTTATCATGCGGTTGCAAGCGTATTCATTCATCTAGGAATGATGTACGATTATATGTGTTATTTTAACTATGTTTTTATAACTGAAGAAGTCAAATATCGGTGAGTAATTTTATCGTATTATATTGAATACACATAATTATCTGCGATCGAAAAACATATATATTACCTGAAATCATTGTAATACAATGAGTAAAACGTTGAAACGTATTTTGAATTAATGTCGATAAATTGAGTTTTGTTTGACATCTTATCATTATCTTAACACCTCAACAGGTTATATTTATTTTTCATATGCAGATGCGTTGCGTTTCATTCGACGATGTCGACAAATACCAGCAGTATCTCTAATATTAATAATAGAGATAATACAACAACAGAATGGTGCAGAAATCACACTGTGTGCTCCGAGTGGGCCTATGATAATCCTACCAGTTTTGTGGCCGAGGTAACAAAAACAAAATACGAAACAATTTACGAAATTAAATGTAATGTAAATTTAATGACTACGCTTAAAACAGGAAACATAAGTAACTATTGGTAATGAGACAACCATGCCTAGAATTCCCAGAGTTCAATATGTAGTAGTATTATGCACCTATTAGCTGCGAATGTTGCCAACAAAATTGTCACAGTTTGCCGCGCATGGTGCGATATTATTTACTTATGTTATGAGATAACCATTTGATATTTTTTCAGTTTAATTTGGCATGTCAAGAATGGAAGAGGGCTTTAGTTGGAAGTACACATAATTTTGGATACATGGCGGGCCT
Source organism: Apotomis turbidana (assembly GCA_905147355.2). Classification (NCBI taxonomy): domain Eukaryota; kingdom Metazoa; phylum Arthropoda; class Insecta; order Lepidoptera; family Tortricidae; genus Apotomis; species Apotomis turbidana. Next base: position 15,113,092 of record LR990295.1, on the reverse strand, counting down.
TCTCTTAATTGGACCGTTGTCTGACAGGTACTTTCTTCCTCAGAACGTATTAACGAAACATACATTATATTAAACATAGACAAAGTCCCATCCACTTTAAAACTGTTGGGGTGACCACAGCGAAATTCTGTATTATTTGTCGGTCCTGTAACATTTTTAAAATAAAATATGTTAATTTTAATTCAAGGTTCGGTAGAAAAAAGTTAGTAATAATGACCGGATTGGCAGGATGGGTGTTGGGCTCCGCGAAAAGTTTCGTCACCTCGTACTGGTTTTACGTGACACTTGAATTCATAGAAGCGGCAATAGGTGATATATTCTCGCCACTGTTCATGATGGGTAAGAAATCATTATCACCAACATAACAACATTAGGGCAAATGAGCATGCTTCAAAATTATCACATAAACACTATCTTTATTTTTATTTCCCTCATGTTGTTCATTGCAGCTATAGAAATGGTGTCAACAAAATCTAGAGTTACTTATGCAACTATATGTCAAGCGGGTCTTGGTATAGGAGGAATTTTGCTCCCCCTATTAGCTTGGCTCATCCCCTATTGGAGAACCTTTTTGAAGGTGATGTATGCGCCCGGACTACTCTCCATATTGCTGTATTATTTGCTAGACGAAAGCCCAAGGTGGCTTCTAGCGAAAGGGAAGAAAACAGAGGCAGTAAAGATAATACAAAACGCTGCAAAACTAAATAAAATAGAAATAGAAGAAAATCTTAGCAACATTTGGTATGAAAATGATAAAGGATCGAGTTTTGTGAAAGTAATAAGAGACACATTGAAATCTAAGAAGCTAATGAAACGATTTTTTGTTTGTTTCATTTGGTGGTCCGCATGTACTTTTGTAAATTATGGATTGTTGATGAATTCAATATCATTGGCTGGAAACAAGTACGTAAATTTTGGACTTTTAGCAACAATGAAGACCCTGAGCATTATGATAACGGCGTACATTATAAACACGTTTAATAGACGAGGACCCTTGTTATTTTGCTGGGTAGCCTGTGCTGCCCTTTGCCTCGGGCAACCATTTATACCAAATAGTAAGTCATTAATGTTATAATTAAGTCATTGACAATACTTCAGCTTAGCTTGTGTAGGTGTAAGAAAATCATTTTTATTTTTATTTTATTTTTTCAGACCTTATTTGGCTCCAAATATTAACCTACATGCTGGGCATGCTGATGTCGTGCTTGTGTCTTAGCATAATTAATATTTTCACTTCAGAACTGTTTCCCACCCAATCAAGGAACTCCATGCATGCATTGGCCTCGTCCACTGGAAGGATATTTGCGGTATTATCTCCACAAACGCCATTATTGGTATGTAGATTTTAATATCTTTATTGGTTGTATTTCCGAAATTGTAGAAATCACAACAAGTTTTTTTTATTCAGGGAGATAAATTAGTTATATTTCCTGAATATTTACAACAAAAAAAATATTGCATAATAGAAAATTTAATCTAGTTTCTAAAAATATATAAATATAGGGCACTCTTCATACAAACAGTAACTTAAATAAATTGTTGATGTTGAGTAGATTAACCCGTGTGCTCGTAATACATTAGCAAAAAAATATTTTGTTTTAATTACATTAATTTGTTTTTGTAGGACGTATATAGTAAATATTATATGTAAAAGCATGTTAATAATCATTATTTAATGTATTTAATGAAGCGAAATAGGATGCGTTCGGAGATTTACGTTGGTTACGCCGACGTAAAGATATATTTTAAGCTACTGTTTGTATGAGAAGTGCCCAACATTCATATATAACCAGATTAAATGTACTTTTTGAAATAATAATAATAATAATTTGAAAATGTTAACGAAATTGAACTAATTTACCTCACTGAATAAAAAAACTTGTTGTGATTTTTACCTTTTCGGCCATTACACCCATATTTTTATATAGAACTACTTATACAAAAATAACATAAAAAATGAATTTATGATATTTGTTTTACACGGAAACGATACCAAACACGTCCTGGTAGACTTAACTGACCAGCAATAAAGAAAGAAAAGAGGGATACTTGGCCGTATTCACTCCGCTCTCCCGCCTCACAGGGGACGAATCTGAATTCCCTCCACATCTGAAAATAATCACCGTGGAACACTCTATCTGTGGTAGAAATTTCATGCTTGTAACCCGATGCGCACAATTATGTTAGAAAACAGCGGACTAACAACTCTACTATTAATATAGTCGATATTTTACTTAAAATGCAATATTTTTTGCATTTAATTATTATGATTTGAATCATCGGATGTTGCATAAAGATTTAAAGCATACAACTTAACTATGTTTAGGGACACAATTTTTTTTCCCTAATACCACTGCAATGTAGATACAATTTGAATTCCAATAATATTCAAATACTTTCCATATACCGTTCATGCCCGAAATGCAGCCATGAATATTTAAAACAGAATATTATTCACCAAGATACCGATACCGTTCTGAGGACGAACGTGTCATAGAAATAACCTTCTTAGCTTTTTATATGTAAATTATAGGTAGTGTACTCGTATTTAAGAATCTATAAGAAAATTAGAAGATCTTTGTCCGCGTAAATTTATTTAAGAATTAAGTATCCCACTGATGGTTCTAGGCTTAGATATTTATTTCAAGTATCTAAAAACCTACATTGTACAGAATTGAAAAATAAAAAAAAGTTGTGCTAACCTCAGGGAAACAATAAAAACCCATTTAGGAAAAATACAAAAATAATTAACAAGTGTCTATCCCGGGGACCGTTGTCAACTTAAGGAGAAAAGTTTTTAGATTTTTTTTCAATAAGTGTATGAATAATGAATTACCTGTTACCCTTTTATTGAATATTCGTTTTATAGATGGTGTATTGGACTGGTCTACCAACAGTGGTGTTCGGCGCAGTGTCCTTGATCGCGGGTCTCGTGACGGTGCTCGTGCCAGACACGGCGGACCAAAACCTGCCAGACACAGTGTGCCAGGCCGAGAAAATGGAAACGAATTAATCAAAGAAACTATGTATTTTAGAACTCACTCAATGTTAAATATAAATTATCATGAAATTTGTTAATTAAGCTAATAATTATATTAATAAAAAATTGTATTAATGCGGAGCGTTCATTTTACTTTAGTAATGTGTTACTTAATAATAGTATGTAGATAGTAGATACTACTTAGCAGCCACATTTTACATTTGTCTACTAATTATGGTAGGCGTTAGCAGTATAACATCTGTACTTTTCGATATTTCAATATAGTAGTTTTGCTTGCCCCGTTTCGTTGGCGCACTAGCACGGACTGACCTTATATATTCCCGTATTGAATTTAAATAAAAATGTTAATGTTTTTTTTGATGATGTATTGGTTTGGTCTGCCATCATTTGTGTTCGGAGCCAATCGCTGATTGTGAGATTTATCACGTTGTTCGTGCCAGACACCACCTGCCAGACGATAGGCACAGTATGCTAGACCTAGAAACCAGAAATAAAACTCAAATGATGTTTAATAATTATAAAAAACGGTTTAAACTCACGTAAAAATTGTCAGGAACGGCCCGACATTATTAAAGATGTCTCACGATAGTTTTGATAACATTATCAAATGATGTTGCTACTTATTGGGACCTTATCGTCGTCTCATGAAAAATTATTTCACCAACCAACATATTATTTACCTATAGATAATGTTGATGATGTTTTTTACTGAGACTTCGAATATTCTACTAAAATATCTGAATAATAAAAATAGCATATAATTTTGTTCAGAGCCAAGATGAGTCAAGAAGTCAAAATTTCTCTTATTTATATTACATCTACAGCCAGCGAGAGACAGGCGCGTCCTTGCATAGAAGTATGAGTGTTAATTTTCTCTGACGTAGACAACGACTGTTCAAAGAGATTTTCAGATGGAAATATAAAGATAGAACGTTTATCAGTGAATAATTTACATTAATTTTGCTGCCTGTGGTAAAGGCACCAGCTGTTAAAATAGACAATAATTATGTCTTACTGAGCGCAAAAATAAATCATAATGTAGATAACACTGAACAGGCAAAAGGTGTTATTGTGCGGCTTACCATAAGAACGCGTTGACTGGTCATTGGTATAAAGACGCAAACAAATTTCGTCCTTATGGTGAGCCGCATAATGGGGCCTTGTGCAATACCCAACAAAATATAACAGTTTCATGGGTGTTTAAAAAAATATCGCCGCAGTACCATTACTACTTCGGTTGAGAACAAATATCACTTGTCACATAGGTATACGAGTAGTTTCATATAAGGCTTTGTGAACATTTGATGTGGTTTAATGTTAACAGACTTTACAAACGGTTACTTTAATAGCTGCAATGGCAAACCCTCTATTAGATAAATTAAATTTAGATGACGTTTTAGTAAACTTTAAATTATATAACCGTTATCATGCGGTTGCCAGTTTGTACATTCATTTGGGAATGTTGTACGAATTTTTGTGTTTTTTTAACTATGTCTTTGTAACTGAAGATGTCAGATATCGGTGAGTTATTTTATATTGTATTATATTTTAAAACTATATATTTTTTATAAATAATGACACAAAGGTAAATTAAGAAAGAAAAATTGAATGCGATATACTACAATCGAAGCGGGGTTTGAACCCGCGACCTCTGCGATTCCGGCGCATTGCTCTTCCAACTGAGCTATCCGATCGCTAGGTCAATCACACCAAATTTTTCATCCCTTAATTCTTTACGCTCCTGGAGCGCCCTCTGCGTCATATATGTTTTTGAAATGCTTATGCGCATTAGTCATACCCTAGGATGTGCGTTTAACACACACGATCCCCAATCCCAATTGCTTTACAGCAAGTGTGAAGACTGCGAGAGAGATGGCGCTAATCTAAATATTTGTATAGAATCTTTTTATCGATTCATATTTTTTGTGTGGTAATACCACATTTACAAATACAAAAAATGTGGTATTACCACATAAAAAATATGAATCGATAAAAAGATTCTATACAAATAATTATACATTTTGTTAAATCAATGTATTCGAATAAAATAAAAAATTCATGCCTATTATGAATTAATGTCGATAGATTGAGTTCAGTTCGACATCTTATCATCATCATAACAACTAAACATTTTGAATTAATTTTTCAGATGCAGATGCGTTACGTCTAATTCGACGTGGAAAAACATCTCTCATATTAGTAAAAGAAAGAATACGACAACAGAATGGTGCGGAAATCACACTGCGTGCTCCGATTGGGTCTATGATGATCCTAACAGTTTTGTGGCCGAGGTAAAAACAAACATATTGAAAAATTTACTTAATTAAATGTAGCAAACATAAGTAACTATTGGCGTAATTAGATACCCATGCCTACAATTGCAATATCCAAAGTTCTTTTCTAGTAGTAGTAGTAGTATAGTAGCTGCAAATGTTCGGCAGTTCGGCTTCCGACAGCATTCTTATAATTATTTCATTAAAGCAGTAACGTCTGCTAGCGTAAACAGAAATAAATAAATGTTTACAATGAAGTGAAAAAATTTAAGAATTTCATGGTTCAGGCAGGGTACCTGCATCTCCACCGACTTTCTAGGCCAACACGGTCGTCCAACCTATTGGACCACTGAACCTGATGTGAGACGCATTGAGTTTTGTGGCGCTGCGATACCACCCTAACAACTCAATACCTGTCATCGCTCTTATTTTGTTTTGTAGAGTCCAACTCAAAATTCTAAGCAATTGAGTGGCATGCATGCAGAAGCAATGGATTGAAAATATCAATGGCTCTCGCATCAGGTTCAGTGGTCCAATAGGTAGGACGCCTTTGTTGGCCCGGAAAGCCGTTGGAGGCGCAGGTTGGAACCTTGCCTGAACCATGACACTTTTAAATTTTCGCTTCATTGTAAACATTTAGCATTATCATAGTTTGTCGCGCATAGCACGTTATTACTTATTTAACTTATGAGATAACCTTTTGCTATATTTTCAGTTTCAATTGGCATGTCAAGACTGGAAGAGGGCTTTAGTTGGAAGTGCACACCAGTTTGGATACATGGCAGGCCTTTTTATCATTGGGCTGTTGTCTGACAGGTGTGTCCTTCCCCTGAACGTATTAACGAAGAATAAATTGTGATGAACAAAGACAATGTTCCGTCCACTGAAAAACTTGGTCTAAAATAACTTCAAAATACAACATGTTAATTTTAATTTTAGATTCGGTAGAAAAAAGTTAGCGATAATGACCGGCTTGGCAGCATGGGTTTTGGGTTCCGCGAAAAGTTTCGTCACGTCATACTGGTTATATGTGACACTTGAATTCATTGAAGCGGCAATAGGTGATATATTCTCGCCACTATTCATGATGGGTAATAAATCTTTATCTACAACGTTAATGCAAATTATCCAACTTTAAAACTAGAAGAGTAGTAAGCTTATATTTAATTCTATGAACAATATCTTCATTTTTACTTCATTCACGTTTGATTTCAGCTCTAGAAATGGTGGCAACCAAATCTCGAGTAGCCTATGCCACTATATGTAAAACGGGTCTTGGTATAGGAGGGATTCTGCTCCCCCTAATATTCTGGCTCATCCCCTATTGGAGGACCTTTTTGAAGGTTATGTATGCGCCCGGACTACTCTCAATATTGCTTTATTATTTGATAGACGAAAGCCCAAGGTGGCTCCTAGCGAAAGGGAAGAAATCAGAAGCAGTAAAGATAATACAAAACGCTGCAAAGCTAAATAAAATAGAAATAGAAGAAAATCTTAGCAAGATTTGGTATGAAAATGATAAAGGGACGAGTTTTGTAAAAGTAATAAGAGACACATTTAAATCTAAAACGCTACTGAAACGATTTTTTGTCTGTTGTATTTGGTGGTCCGCAAGTACTTTTGTAAATTACGGATTGTTGATGAATTCAATATCAATTCAAAAGCAACAAGTACGTTAATTTTGGACTTTTAGCAACAATGAAGACCCTGAGCATTATGATAACGGCGTATATTATAAACAAGTTCAATAGACGAGGTCCCTTGATGTTTTGCTTCGTAGCCTGTGCTGCGCTTTGTCTTGGGCAACCGTTTATACCGAAAAGTAAGTCATTAATAAATAATTGTAGTAGATCTCATTCAATTTTTCTTTCTTAATTTACCTTTGTGTCATTATTTATAAAAAAAAAAAAATGTGGTATTACCACATAAAAAAATAAGAATCGATAAAAAAGATTCTATACAAATAGTAAGTCATTAATGTTAAAGTTAATTAATTTAGTCACAATACCTTAGTTTCACAACTCAGCGCCACGTAACAAAATATTTTATGTGTTATTTTTCAGACCTTGCGTGGCTCCAAATTTTAAACTACATGGTGGGCATGCTGATGTCATCCTTGTGTTTTAACATAACAAATATTTTTACTACAGAACTCTTTCCCACGCAATCAAGGAATTCCATGCACTCACTGTGTTCATCTACCGGTAGGATAGGAGCTATACTATCTCCACAGACACCTTTATTGGTATATACAATAGCTTATTATTATCACTTCATGTTATTGTTTAAATGATTTTCCCTCATAGGTTCCTTTCATATACAGATTATAGTTTTTGTTTTTCTATTACCATTAAGCGTCTAAATAACAAAACAATTACTCCTTATTCGCTTTAAAAATGTTACAGTTACTAGATGTGCTGAATTTTACCTTATTTAAAAAGTTGTTGAGGTAATTTACAAACGATATATAAATGTTGCTTGTCACCCCTGAATTAAATATGTTTTTTTTTTTCATTTCTACCTACAGATGGTGTATTGGACTGGTCTACCAACAGTGGTGTTCGGCGCAGTGTCCTTGATCGCAGGTCTCGTGACGGTGCTCGTGTCAGACACGGCGGACCAAAACCTGCCAGACACAGTGTGCCAGGCCGAGAAAATGGAAACTAAATAAATAAATAAACAATTATAGAACTTACTCAATGCTTATTAATAGCTAAATTCATCCACTGGTAATTTAACTTTAGTAACGTGGTACTTAATAAAATTAAATAATAATATGTAGTAGATTCTACTTAATTAAAGACGATGGTGATATTAAAAATAAAATGGCAGAAAAAAGTATCTCATACTAATTAAAGAAGTAAGTAGGTCACGCGGTAGCATATACAATGCGATGTTTGTCATTGATAATCTTAGTAACCAGACCAGCTGAATTAATATAAAATAGCTACAGAAAATTTCATAACTTAACACATACATGTTAATGCATTTAACATAGGTACGTCCAATATTTATCGGTATGTTAAAATATAATAGTTTTACGTGAGACCTTGCTAGTATCGGGCGTGTAATGGAAATAAAATATTGATTTTAAAATGGCAAGTCCTCTTTTAGAGAGGCTCGAGTTAGACGATATTTTAGTTAAGTTTAAAGTATTCGACCGCTATCATGCGATTACTATTACGATCCTGACTGTGGCATTGATGTTCGAGTTTATGTGGTATTGTAATCACATTTTGGTACTTGAGAATGTTGAATACAGGTAAGTTTGGTCAACCATTACAGGGGACTGCGTAAACGACGTATGGAGAATTGGAATTCTACATAGTAACCGCTAGGGGCTGTACACTGAAAAAAATAGCCAGTGGAGCCTACTGACATTACAGTAAGACTTACTGCAATAACAGTTAGGCCTACTGACATTTCAGTAAACCTAACTGCAATAACGGTTACGCTTACTGTAATGTCAGTAGGCTCCACTGGATATTTTTTTCAGTGTACTATTCTCCATACAAATCGTATAACGCTGCCGCTAGCGAGTACGGTCACATTAACTTTCATTCATTCATTCGTTCATTTATTTATTCAAAAAACAATTTACATTTTATGTGAATGCGGAAACTCATGGTAAGGGTACAGACTTGACCTAAATTGTTAATATAATGGCCTAATGGGTCATAACTCAGTTTGATTTAAGTCACGTAACATAGTCTTATGTAACGTAATTTAGTTTATTAATTTCCAGTGTTACATGTTTTCTATTTTTATTAAACATTTACAGTTAACACCGTTAACACAATATAAAAAAATAAAGAGGAATGAAGGACGCTAGTCGCATTTTACGCTTCATTTACTGTCACGATTTTTTGTAAAGATTTCATAAGTGTTTTTTTATTACATTTTCAGATGCGTTGAGTTCAAATTAAACCACAATAGCTCTAATGCCACCGACAGACATAATGACTCATCGGAATGGTGCAGAAATCCCGGTGCTTGTTCCCAGTGGGTCTATGACAATCCTGACAGTTTCGTAGCCGAGGTAAGCTACGTTTGTTTTTCCACTAATTTAAAAATACCTGCGATTGTACCATTGATATAAAGATCAAAGAAAAATTTATGCGCTACTGACACGATATTTTTCTTAGTGTGGCACAAAAATCGCCTAAACAAGAATCGAGCCACGATGCCACGAGCATATACTAGTTTTTTAACCCCCGACACAAAAAAGAGGAGGTTAAGTTTAACAAGTGCATGTGTGTTTTTGTGTATCTGTGTGTCTGTGGCATGGCAGCTCCCAAACGGATGAACTAATTTGAGTGCAGTTTTTTTTTTATATCGAAAAACTTGTCCGTTGAGATGGTTCTTAGCTATGATTGTTGGAAATAGGACGAGTAGTTTCCAAGAATTTCAGCTTTATGTGGCAAGATCTTGAAGCTAAGAATTCCAAATTTTGTAGTTATGTCTAGTTTTAGTAGCATTTTCTAAATAAATAAATATTAAGGCAATCATACACAAATCGACCTAGTCCCAAACTAAGCAAAGCTTGTACTATGGGTACTAGACGACGATATAAATAATATATATAATTACATATATAGATAACATCCAAGACCCAGGAACAAAATATTCGAGTTCATCACACAAACATTTGCCCCGGCCGGGATTCGAACCCAGGACCGCCGGCCCAGTAGGAAGGTGTTTACAAACCGAGCCAACCGCGTCGTCAAAGATAATTCTATATCACTCATTGAATGAGGGTCTCATGTGGTCTCATGATGACCAGCTACTTGTTTGGGGGGTGATTTAAATTGTTTATTAAGGCGACGGGTAATGCGACACTAGCGCCACTTTCGATTTTTTTCTTATACGTTCATAATCTGATATTTTTTTAGAAATAGCTGAAGTCTAGGAGCTAGTAAAACCCCTTTAATATTTATTAAATCACTATATACAATTTGTTCACTGTAGTTTACCTTACAAAACTTGTTCACGTCAAAAGCGGCCACAATAGTTTTGGGCAAGTTTTTAGAGACGACTAAAGAACAAGAAATTGTGTATAATGAAATGATTTAATAAACACTAAAGGTGTTTTTCCAGCGCCTAATATCTTGCAATTACTGAAAATTCATCTGGTTTGGAAGATATAATAAAAATTCGTAAGTGGCGCTAGTTTCGCATTACCCGTCCCCTTAAGGTTATTTTATTTATTTATTTATTTAAACTTTATTGCACAAAACAAAAGTCAGTACAAATGGCGGACTTAATGCCAAATGGCATTCTCTACCAGTCAACCATAGGGCCAAACAGAGATACTAGAAGTGGGTGCAAATCAGAAATCTGATGGTACAGAGAGGATCTAGAGTACAAGTAAATACAAAATATTATATTACCGTTTATACACAAATACATATACCTACATTTACACACTATAATATATATACAGATATATACATATATACATAATATAATATATATATATATAAATATATACGAAAGTCTACAACAGGGGATGATGGATGAACTATTCGAGCTCTTGTTCCAGCAGATGCTTACGCAGCATACACTTGAAAGCTACCTTGCTTGGGGCTTGTCTGATAGAGACATACTGATATAGATATTTTGTAGTTTCAGTTGGCATGTCAGGATTGGAAACGGACTTCGGTTGGGAGCGCGCACATCTTCGGATATATGTTGGGTCTCCTCATCATAGGACCGTTGTCTGACAGGTATTTTTGTAGTAGGTAAATAAAAAAAATGGGCAAGTGCGAGTCCGACTCACGCATGAAGGGTTCCGCACCATAATGTATAACAAGTTTGTTGTATGGGAGCCCCCCTTAAATATTTATTTCATTTTATTTTTAGTATTTGTTGTTATAGCGGCAATAGAAATACATCATCTGTGAAAATTTCAACTGTCCAGCTATCACCGTTCTTGAGATACAGCCAGGTGACAGACGGACGGACGGACGGACAGACGGACAGCGAAGTCTCAGTAATAGGGTCCCGTTTTTACCCTTTGGGTACGGATCCCTAAAAAGGAAACGCTTTTTCTACGTATATATGAACTATATATATTTATGTATGGAAACTCGAACTCTACAAAAAAAATAATTGTGTAATTACACAATTATTTTTTATTTATTGTAGGTAGAGTTCAAAAATCAAAATAGTAGTACTACCTAATGCATAATATTTCCTTCGGTTTCCGCAACTGTCACACATTTAAAAAAACAATTTAAACGGATTATATCGCGTATATTAATTATTTGAGCCTCCCTGACGTTTCAGTACCTTTACAGATACCATTGTCAAAGGTTGAAAGGTTTGACAATGGTATCTGTAAAGGTACTAAAACGTCAGGGAGGCTCAAATAATTAATATACGCGATATAATCCGTTTAAATTGTTTTATTTAGATACCTAATGCATGTTTTTTCCAGATTCGGAAGGAAGGCGTTAGCTTTAACAACAGGTATACTAGGCGGAATATTGGGGATAACGAAGAGTTTCGTTACGACATATTCACTTTATATAGCACTTGAGTTTTTGGAACCCTTAATAGGGGATTGTGCTTCACCGGTATTCACTCTAGGTGAGAAAACTTATTTTGCTACCATTAACGATGCTCTTTAGTGACGTGATATGATGGGTGCACGATACGTTTACATTTATTTGTGGTAATATCAGTCGATTTCCAATATATTTAATAACACTTTTATAGTAAATAAGCGTTATACCAAAACATTATTATACGAAATAAAAATACTTAGATATTTTGAAATTATAGTGAACGCTCAAACAGCAATGTTCGCATTGTTGTGTTCCGGTGTGGGGGTAAGATAGCCGGTGAAATTACTAGCATAGAGGCATTCTATCTTCGTCCTCCGGGTAGGCAGGCACTTGTGACTCCTCTGGTGTTGCAGGTGTTTATGGGCGACGGTTATCGCTTTCCATCAGGCGATACGTTTGCTCGTTTGCCCCATATGATATAAAAAAAAAAAAAAAAAAACGCTCAGTACATAAAATTATTATATCCATTGAAAATATAACAAATGTTGTTAAACTTAATGCAATCATATTATTTATTTTTATACCGATCATTACACCCCGATTTGATGGAAGACTATAAAAGTGAATGCAGTCTTTAACAAAAAAAATATGTATATGTCTAGAAATGTAAATACCATCTGTAAAAACTTCTGTTACAGCTATAGAAATGGCAGCGACGAAATCGAGGGTCACGTATACGAATATATGTCAATCAGGCCTCGGTCTTGGCTGTATTCTGTTCCCTCTGATTGCTTGGCTTACTCCTTATTGGCGAAATTTGCTGAGGGTCTTGTACGCACCCGGACTACTCTATATATCTTTAATTTATTTCCTAGATGAAAGCCCAAGATGGCTTCTAGCGAATGGAAAGAAATCAGCAGCGGTGAAGATAATACAGAAAGCTGCTAAGCGAAATAAAATAGAAATAGAAGAAAATCTAAATATGATAACGTATGAAAAAGAAAATCAGTCCAGCTTTATCACAGCAATACGAGACACGTTTAAATCAAGATCTTTATTACAGCGATTTTTCGTTTGTAGTGTGTGGTGGGCTTCGGCCTCGTTGGTGAATTTTGGATTGGTCATCGTTTCATCGTCATTGAATGGCAATAGATATGTAAATTTTGGACTTATAGGCGTCATGAAGACTATTGGAATTATTATCGCAGCTACCATCATAAATAAGTTTAATAGAAGAGGTCCCTTGATATTGAGTTTTATAGGATGCGGTGTACTTTGTACTTTACAACCATTTATACCAAAAAGTAAGTCATATCTATTAACTAATTGGTGATGCATCTCACAAATCAAATGAATTGATGTAAGCGAATATAACAATTTGGAATATATTTTCAGGTTTTATTTGGCTTCAGATAATGGTCTACATGGCAGGCATGCTGGTTTCGTCCTTAAGCTTCTACATAATCTATGTTTTCACTTCAGAGTTGTTTCCCACACAGTCAAGGAACTGCATGCACGCCCTGTGCTCGTCAGTTGGCAGAATTGGTGCTATAATAGCTCCACAGACGCCGTTATTGGTAAATATAGGCTTAAAATAAAAAGTTTGACACCATATTAATATAAAGACACAACGATCGAATAAACCTCGCTAGTTTACATTATATTGCTGATTTAATCGATTTGATCATGAACTGAACACTGATCATTGATTAGAGAAGGAATAAACAAATACATAATCATTAATACCACATATAATTAGGTATTAAGTATAATTCAATATTTTTTTACGATACAGAGACTAAAAAAATCTTTTTTGTCTCATTTGTCTAATACAACTGTTTTTTATCCACTTTATTTTGTCCAATAGTTTGTATTGTTCGGCTTTATGTAAAATAGTTATTGCTGTAGTTTTTTTACAAAATTATAAAAAAAAATGTTTAATAATATATAGGTACTTACAGAATTCTGTATTACAAATGAACAGTTCATATTTAACAAATATTATCTTATTTTCAGTTGGTGTACTGGTCTGGTTTGCCGACGGTGGTGTTCGGCGCAGCGTCCCTGGTCGCGGGGCTAGTGACCTTGCTCGTGCCGGACACGGCAGGCCGGAACCTGCCGGACACGGTGTGCCAGGCCGAGAAATTTGAAACCAAAGTCACCAGCACCACAGAAGGTCCTCGTACAGTCAGCATCAAAAGTAACTGACAGTGACGGTGGTAAAATTATCAGCTAATTTTTATGCTGACCGTACCCAACATAAGAAATTTTTGCGTTACATGTTGACGTGTTTCAGTAAAACATTATTGTACAAGGTCATTTTGTGGACTTGCATTTTCGTTATCTTGAGCTATAACTTATAAGCGTCAAATTTTCAACTGGGTCCCATTAACATTTTGTTAAAACCGTGAATACTATTTAATAGCCAAAAAGAAATAACAACTGAAAAACCTTACACATTGTGGTTATTTTATTAAATCACTATCACTATATAGCATAAAACAAAGTCGCTTCCTGCGGTCCGTCTGTCTGTCTGTCCCAATGTACCTATGCTTAGATCTTTAGAACGACTCAACGGACGTTGATGCGGTTTTTTTAATAGATAGAGTGATTACAGAGGAAGGTTTATTAATACATGCATAATTTATCAGCATTGCACCCGTGCGAAGCTGGGGCGGCTCGGTAGTATATATATTTTTTTTTTAACTAACACTTTAGATATAGATTTGTACTAACCAATAATATGAGTCACCCCTGTTACTCGAATTAAATGATTTCATTTCATTCATAATAAATTTCGGTCCGTTTTCGCTATCACAGGCTGTTATGGAGGTCAATTTGCAGTCACTCTGATGTGTGTTTTTACATTAAAATTACAAGCACACAACGATACAGAAAATGACACTTTAAAACCACAGTAAATAATAATTATGGATCCGCCTTTAGTCTTATACATTGAAATAACAGAAAATAAGCTGAGTGTGTCCTATCCTATGTGACAGCTGCGTATCAAAATGGCATTGGTAACCGGTAGGTATTCTGTCGCCACACAACATAAGTATCTGGTGAAGCGTGCAAGCAATACACTTATCAAAACACTACAATATAGTTTCATGTAAGAACTCGTGTGTGACGGGCGTGTGTAGTTCATAATTTTAATTACTTTGATGAAATGGCTAAGCCGCTACTCAATAGGCTGGACTTGGACGATGTTTTGATTAATTTTAAAGTGTACGGCCGTTATCATGCGGTCGCTGCGTTGATTTTGACTTTAGGGATGATGTTCGAATCGGTGTGGTATTGTAATTATGCTTTTGTAGCTGCAGAAGTGGGATATAGGTGAGTCTTGAACCCAGTTTTCCTTGTTTATTTACCCCAGCCTACAGTACAACTAAGACACGAGAGTCTTTGTCGAGTAAAATATAATGCTCGTCTCTTACACTTTAATTTCCATTTCAAAAGGTGTTATGAAATATTTTTGTCCTCATCATTGAAGTATTAATGAAAAGTAATCATTGATCGTTATATGTCTCTAAATCTTCGAGTTTATTTAATTTTATTTCATATTTTCGTAGATGCGCTGACAATAATTTGGAGCCCGAAGAAGGCTCTAATACTAGTAATTTAGACAATGATACAAAAATATGGTGCATAAATCCAAACTTGTGTTCAAAATGGATTTATGATAATCCCCAGAGTTTTGTGGCTGAGGTAAGGTGCATTATTCCAGATTCGTGCAGTAAATTAACTTAATAGATTCAATATTTGTATTTGCTTTCTTTTTACAGTTTCAATTGGCATGCCAAGACTGGAAGAGAACTTTAATCGGAAGCATGCATAATTTTGGGTGCATGGTGGGGCTTCTTATAGTTGGGCCATTGTCGGACAGGTATTTTGTTTTACACTAAATATTAGACAAGTTATACACACCCTTCACACACTTATGCGATGAGCTTGAAACGGCTGGACACATCATTATTGCAACTTAGCTAGGCTAAGAAGACTTTCGATCAGTACGAATAAATTAAAACGAAACTGATTAATTGTTTTTGGACCCACAGACACATGCACGTAAAACTTCTATAATATGTAATTTGATATGCAATATGATTCAATATAATACTCTGATTTTAATTTTCCATGCCGGGCCGCCGCCGCAGCTTACTATTAAATAGGTCATGATCATTACCTATATAATCTGAACTTGTTCTAGTAATATAACAATATGCGTGTAAATAAACCTATCTTATATCTTATCTATCTTTGGATGTCACGCACAATTTATCAAAAGTTCTGGCGCCTTCTAGATCTTTAAAATAACGACCAAATTATTTCAGGTTTGGGAGGAAGACCGTAGCTGCGGTAACAGGACTAACAGCCGGGATACTAGGACCGGGAAAGAGTTTCGTCACTTCGTACTGGCTATACGTAGCATTCGAGTTCTTGGAGGCAGCGATAGGTGACTTCGGATCCCCTTTGTACATGCTAGGTGAGATTAATTTTATTACCTACTATATCCCACGGGAACACTACATTTTTTCGGGATAAAAAGTAGCCTAGTGTTAATCCAGGGTGTCAGCTACCACCATTACAAAAAAATTGGTCCAGCCATTTGAGCGTGGAGAAGTTACAAACATTCAAATACATAAACACACGTGTGGTAATTTATAATGATAAATAAGGTGAAACCAGCTTTCAGCAAAACACACGGGAAACGCTACAGAAGTTTAAACCCAGAGCTATCTTTAAACACTGTAATTGGTTGTAGAGTGCATTTGTATTTGTAAATAATATGATGGTTCTATAAATTCCCTTAAAGTTTCTATTTCATTACAGCTATAGAAATGGTGGCAACCAAATCCCGGGTTACATACGCAACTATATGCAACATGGGCTTCGGTGTAGGAGGCATGCTGCTTCCTCTGCTGGCCTGGCTCATACCCTACTGGCGAACCTTAATAAGGGTAGCGTATGCTCCTGGACTACTCTCCATACTATTCATTTATCTGCTAGATGAGAGCCCACGATGGCTGCTAGCCAAAGGGAGGAAAGAAGAAGCGGTGGATATAATACGAAACGCCGCTAAACTGAATAAGATGAAAATAGAACAAAACCTTCATATGATTTCGTATGAGAAGGATAAACAGTCTCGCTTTGTCAACGAAATAGCAGAAACCTTTAAATCGAGATCATTGTTGAAACGATTCTTCGTCTGTACTATCTGGTGGATCACATGTACTCTAGTTAATTACGGATTAACGCTAAATTCCATTATATTGGAAGGAAATAAGTATGTGAATTTCGCTCTCTCATCTGCCATGGATATACCGAGTAACATTTTCGTGGCATATATTCTTACCAGATTTAGTAGGAGGGGACCTTTGATCATTTCTTTCTTCGCTTGCGCTGTCCTTTGTATAGGACAGCCATTCATATCAAATCGTAAGTAAACATTAAATTCGGATACTTAGGCATTCGTAAAATGAAACGTTAAGGTTTGGTCACATCAGCACATCGTGACGTCAAATGTGACCAAGAGCTATATCACCAGAACCATTACCATGAGTTTACAGTGACAGTACTCGCTAGCGACTGAGTAAAGGATTTGTAAAGAGAATAGTAGTTCTACAAAGTAACCACTAGGGGCGCTGAACTATTCTCCATACAAATCGTTTACGCAATCGCTAGAGAGTACGGTCACGTTAACTCATGGTAAGGTTACAGGTCGTGCAGATACACGGTATCAAGCTGTGTCGATCAGATGCCAAATACGGTGGCGATGTGGCCAGGCCCTTACTGTTGTATGATACATCTATACTATTATAACAATTTAAAATTATATTGAAATCAGTTTTCTATGGAGAGGGGTCATTTATAGTTCAGGAGAAATCTTAACAGCGCAATGCAGGTTTTGTATAGGCGCGCGGCGCCAGCCGCTGCTGACAAGGCTGTACGGATTTTAACAAATTGTGGTACAAGGATAACCGGACATCCAAGTATTGTTTTAGGTTACTTTTTACTCGACTTCTTACCGACGGTAAAGAAAAGTATAACGTGGACGACGTTGCTTCTACTTAGAAAAAACAATTTTCATAGCGTAATTTATTATTTTCAGATCATCTCTGGCTTGTAATCACAACATACATGCTTGGAAAGCTTTTGTCGTCTATGTTCTTCAACATAACATACATCTTCACTTCGGAGCTGTTCCCCACGCACACGAGGAACTCGATGCACGCCTTGTGCTCCTCCATCGGCAGAATTGGTTCTATAATAGCGCCACAGACGCCGTTACTGGTAACTAGTAGTCATAATATACAAAAGCACCCAAGTAACCAAATTTTACCCTGTTCTGCAAGCTTGTATGTAGATTGATTTCTGTACCTATCTGTTTTGTGTTCAGGATCTCAAGAAAAGTCTTAACATTGTGATGTACTATTAACATTTAGAAAGAATAGCGACTTAATATTGGTTGCCACCATGACATATGTCTATTGGCTGGACCGAAACAGCTGGACAGACTTTGTAGATTTTTAATACTAACAGAGTACTGCTACTGATGTAAAAGATGGGTCCTGAAGTAATGGGTAGGATGGCTTTAAAGAAGTTTTGTTTGTGTTTATAGTTTTAGATGTCTACGGGTTATTTATATATTTGTTAAATATCTCCATGACGCAGAATTTAAAACATATGAGATTTAGAATACCACCAATCTTCTCGGGTTATAGCACCGATGAAGAAGACTAATATTCTTTACAATTTTCAGATGGTGTATTGGTCTGGCCTGCCAACGGTGATATTCGGCGCCGTGTCTCTGATCGCGGGTCTAGTGACGTTCCTAGTGCCAGACACGGCAGACCGCAGCCTGCCTGACACGGTGGGCCAAGCAGAGGCTATGGAGATGGAAGTTGATTCAGGGTCAACGGCACAGCGCTCCGGGAGTCGCTTAAGGACTGATTGCACACGTTTATAATAAAAGCTTCTTCTTAAGTTAGTAGTTTTGTGATAGTCTGTGGAGGCAATTTTTTATTCGATTAAATTGTAGATTAAATAGAAACAAAGACTCTCGAACTAACCCTATCCCTAAGTATCCCTATTCGTTGGCATCACCTTAAATCCAAATTAATATAGCTCATTCTGCTTAAAGGAAACATTATTTTATTTTTCCACAAATTTTGTGAGACATTATTGAACTAAAAGTGCATAAAGTAAACATTTAATAATTAATTCTGTATATTATCTCTGTATACTGGAAAACACCACGGAGATTTAATTCTCGCTACGCCTCACCTCCCTGGTAGTGACAGAGAAGAATTTTCATTTGTATTAAGGAAAAAATAAAACCAGTAAATATCTCAATTGCAAGTACCGTTCAATGCAATACAGCAAGCACAAAGAACTCTCCCGCTGACTTATTTGTCAAGCCACTACCCCATTCAGACATTTTGCACCTGAATTTTAAAACATCCAATCTGCGCACGATGTCTCGAAAATGCAGGGAATTTATGATGTGTTGACATATTAAGTATTTATTCCAATTGAAATGTTATACGAAAAGATATATATTTACGAGTTTATAAATTACAGGGATTATATTTGTTTGGTTTTCAATTTGACGGTACCTATTTTGTCTGTTTGAAGTAAACAGAAACCCTATCTTTAACGTAATACGTTATAATAGAAACATACAAATGCACGCATTTATGACAGACGAGAGGGTCCAAACTCACAAGCTGATGACAGAGGGCGCGTCTAATAGTCCACGAGCCCATTATAAATAAGGACTAGGTTATGGGTCTAACGTTGTCACAGTGGTATTTATTATTCCAGTAGCTATACTCAAAAAACAACAGATGTTCGATTTTAAGGTATATGTGTGCTGTATAGAGCGTTTGAGGCATGTAATAAATGGATTAATGCAACTGAAAAAAAAAGGGTAAAATATTAGTAAGTACGACTAAATAAATAGGTAATCGTTTTTGCAAAATTATAAAATGCTTCTTATTTTCTCTTTCGTTAGTAATACAGTTTAAGATAAATAGTCAATTACGACCCTTTGACCGATCAACTGACAATGACCCCTAACCTTACTCGTACCTTGTTAGGAGTCTTGAGGGTATGGTAGGATTGGGTAGATTTGCAAATAATCATTGATATATTTTTATTAAAAAGGGAGCCACGTTTCAAATTAACGTATTAGGCATGGACAGTGTTCAGTTCAGTCATACTTCGGAAGTTTCGTATCAAGATAAAGTACTGTATGTGCATATCTTGTGACCGAGCTAAGGGGTTACCATTCTGCCTCCTTAACGGCCCGTCTTATGGCCCTCTTAATTAATTTGAAACTTTCTGTGGTCTCCTGTGGCGTGCAATTTGAATAATAGCGAGATAGGGTGTTCCACCTTAATTTTAATTGCAAATATTTATGTTAAACGAGCCTTAGGCGAATCTTACAGAATATTACAAACGATGATATATAGGACAGAGAATTTAACGTTTTTGGAATCTGAGTGTTCAAAGTAAACAATGGAGATTAAATCCGAATCTAATCTCAATAAATCAAACGAGATGACAATATTTTGAGAGTTAAATACCGTTTAGCGCTCAAAGGGGTCTATTAAGTTTCTATGAGAAATGAATCTTAATTGTGATTGCTTGAGAACCCCGAATGTTGAAATGCTTGGAAAATTTCAGCCAGCTTCTATAAGAAACTGGCATTTGAAGTGATTTAGTTTTTTGGAAAATCGCATCCTTTAAAGTTCCTACTAGACCAAGCTCAGTTGAAACGCTTCATTGAAAAGTACCGGCAGTTAAGGGTGCACATCATACTAGCCACCCGCCCGGCTATGCACGGGTGCAATGCTGATAAATTATGCATGTATTATACATATAAACCTTTGTCTTGAATCACTTTGTCTATTAAAAAAAACCGCATCAAAATCCGTTGCGTAGTTTTAAAGATCTAAGCATACATAGGGACAGACAGACAGCCAGCAGGAAGCGTCTTGTTTTATACTATGTAGTGATTTGATGTCGTTATCAAATAGATATACTACTTGATTTTGACGATGCATCTTAAGTTAATATTACAAACGCAAAATATCTTTTAGTCCTAGATTAACCTCGAACCACTTTTGTACTTTGCCGGGTCTACAAATTTTACCGACAAAACTACAATATCTTCTAACTTTGTGTTGCAGTTTCCATTGTAAGAAACTTAGTTATGTTTCAGTGCAGTGTTTTTTGTCGTCGTAAAATTTAACGCCAATGTTGCTAAAAGACAACAAAATCGGATTTTTAAAAGCAATTTTGTCTCTACAGGAGATCCATCATGAGAAGCACGTCGAGGTAATTTGTGAGGACACCTCAGACGTACACCAGACGGTACTGGCTCTAACGACGTCACTCGTAACGACTGGCAATGTATTCAGGGAACATATTTAGTAATTTGCATGGTTATTACTAAACTAATTAAGAGTGTCAAGACATTTTTAAGTAGGAGATAATTGCAACGTCTTACTAGATATTTACATTGTCCTTATTACTGGTTAGGTATTTAAAAATGTTTCGTTTACGTTTATTCAATGTTTTTTTTCTGAATTGATTGCATTGCAATGAATTAATCTTAACTTCTTCCAATGGGTATTAGGTGTCATTAGATTATATTATAGTGCTGATCTATTGATATTAATCTTTATGACTATACAATTTACTGGTTTTAGAAAATTTGCCTAACAGATAGATTTTGAGTTCCGTGATATGAAATGACACTAAAGTACAATGATTGATCTACCTACGGTAACAATTTAATATCGTAAAGAAATGCTTCATTGACTCCCTTAATTAAAATTATAAAATACTTAATAAAAGTCAGTTCAACGATATTGGTTTAAAATAAATTACACACTTTACAAACACATTAACTGACAAGCAATGACCTACTTACCACGGAATCAACGAACTCAAAACAGTAAACACCAAATTAACACACACACGTCAAAAATCACATGTAAACATCCGAGTCTCACACAGACTACATTAAACTTAAAGGACACTAGAACATTACAGGAGCATTAAACGCGGTATTCTACATGAAAGTACAGATAGCGAATGCGATTTTAAAAAGATTTCAAAGGAATTTCGCACGGCTCGCTTCCATCCGTCACTGCCATGCAATTAAACGCACAGATTAACAAACTTACACAAACAATCGCGGAGAACCTTAACGCGTAGAGTTATACGCTATTTTTAGATGGAGTCATGTTGGTTTAGTATTCAATGATCGTAAAGATGAGAGCGTGCGACTAGCGGGAGCGCACGCAATGGCTAGCGATGTACTGGCGTTTGCGTTTTAAAATAAACGCGTTGCGAATGCGACCCCAACGCGGGTGTCGATCGCGTATAAGGTCGGATAAATACTTCACCTAGTGTAATAATTATAGGAAGATTTATTACGCTAGATAAAAAAAAGTCTCTCTTCCTTTCTTTCTCACAATAAAAAGGCAGTTCTAGTAGCATCCCCAATAGCTCTACAGTTCTTGATATCGTTTTTCAGAAAGTTGAACAGAAGTTTTGCCTTTCAGTGTGCACCTCATGCATAATTATAAATTAGAAAAGGCATTTATGTGCCGAAAAATTGTTAATTCACTTTCCATCCCTTTGTTCCTTGTTCCAAATTAACCGAAAATCGTCAATTTCACCACCTTCCAGAAATCACAAGGATCACGCGACCAATTCAGTAGCAAAGTTCGGCAATAAACTCCATGCAATAACCGCTTAACGCATTTAATGGTAATAAAACGGAAATAGCTTAACTTCGGTATTGATCTGGGCACATGTCACGGGCAGTCATGTGCATGGCCGTTGGGGCCAGCTGGTACCCCGGACGGTGCCAGTCGACCATGACAACCACGGAACTGTATGGCTTTCAATTATCACTATATTGTTGCCCATGGTAACGTAATGTGACCTGTAACATAGTGAGCGTGGCTTAGAATTTTTCTTCTGCAATTAAACAGAGGGAGTTCTCGAAAACTGCACAAACTCGGCTAAAAGCAACACTAAAGTGGGGGAAGTGGAAATCTGAGTAAAACAATATTCGACGGATTTATGAAATACTAAGATGAAGACAGGTTTATAACTCTTACTACTTCTTGCGGATACATAGAAAACTAAACATGCATCAGTGCGTTTTAATGCAGGCGTTAAGAAGACTATTAAAATACAATGTCATTAAAGAAAGTAGGAAATAAGAAAGTTTCACAGCAAGGTACTTACCAGGGAGCAAAATTAGTGCAAACAAAAGAAAAGTATATATAACTATGAGTGTAATACACGCTTGTGACGTGCAATATTGCTAGTGAGGAAAGTAGGAAATACACTTTACACGTTGCGCGTGCCCACGGAATAGTTTTGGGAAATTGGCTAGTCGAATTCGTCACGCTCTGACGGAACACTATCGAACCATATCTGGAGAAAACTAGAAAGTTATCTATAATTTAAGTAAACCAACTTTATGAGATTAAATAAACTTGTGGTATTACCTACCAATCTATAATTTTGCTCGTCCAATTTGATGCCCTAATAAAGATAGAACAAGGAATGGCATAATATCTAAGAAGCATTGAATGAATGTGATAAGGTGAAGCATCTATCTTTTATTATTTTCTCAGAAAGTCTGCGTCACACAATATTACATGGTAAAAGATTATACGCGAGTGGAACAAAGGGGTTCGATAGAAATTTAATAAAAGACGCCAAACCTAATATCACAAAATAACACGAATACCTTCTAAACACAATTATTATAAATGAAACATGAATACGGAGCGGGGAAAAATTCGCATACGGTACATTGAATTTTGCTGATTACTTTGTGAGGTCAAATCCAAACCAAATTTAATTTTGCTAGTTATGTTGGACACTTCTAAGAGTTCTAAGGGTGTATTCATAAAATTATTCGCCAATGAAACGCTTGAACCGGTAGCACATGAAAAGGGTGGTTATCAAAGCTTTTTTTGATATTAAACACGAAATAAACTAATTATTTGTATGTGACACCTTCGAACTAGAGTAATCTGTTGTGTTAAACTGAAATACCCGATGAAAAGCATTCTAAAATTACTACTCATATAAATTAATTGGGAACAAATTGATATTTAAAACAAAACGAAAATGCTGCGACTTCTTCGATAAGGAGGACTAAGTAAGTTTTTAACTACAATATCCTTAGTTAAAAATCTTTGCATATATTAAAACAAAAGCTAATATGTGCGTGAAGTGAACAATGGATTACAAAATGCAGGCAACGTGCAACGGTCAACGATCCAACATCCAACAATTATGTGAACTGTTTTAAGTATATAATAATGATGAAATGTATGTTCTATTCGTCCGTGGTTTCCACGAACAACTATCTGAATATATTTCGAATAATTTCATTTCACGAAGCTGAAACAACATTGATAATTCTGGTTGATAAAACGTCGGTCGAATTGATACGAGACTTTTGATGACTTGGTACGAGATATTTATGGATAACTTATTGACATAATCACGCATTGTAATTTCATATATGGGTACCATGGGGTATTTAAAAGAAACGACGCGTTATAAACACCAGCCAGCCACAATAATGAAGTAAACGGCCAACGGGAGTTCTTTGCATCAAGAAAAAAAAATAAGTTGTTTGTTTTCGTGAACTCCCACGTGAATTCTGGATCACTGGTAGTGAGATTTAAATAGATTTGATACATTTCAAGACATGTCTAAACAAAAAAACTAGTACATCTCTATGTTTCTACTAAAACTAATACCCCTTAACTGAACAGAGGTAAAGATAGCATAGTCGACAGAGTTATGTTAAGTCATGCATCTATTCTAATACATTGCTCCTCAGGGACTGGGTGACAGCGTGAGCTCGTGGAAACTGTTCCACGGACAGTTTTATGAACTTCCCAGAAGAATAATCGCGTGTCGGGGATGTTTCTATAAAAATTGAATTCTCGAATGCACTCAGTATTACAATGCTTTTTAACTTAGGAACGTGCTTGACAATACTTATTCAGACACTGTTTTAACAAAGGAGTATTCAAGTATATGTGCCTTGATATAACCTGTGAGAATCTAATCCATCATTGTCCCATTGCGACATATTTGAAATTCCAGGATGACACATTGCATCAAATGATCCTATAACCCATATTTCCATTATAGGTATATTTCTTAAAATAGAGGTCGATTGCGCAATTAACTCAATTAATTATCCAAATAGTTTAGTATTTACTGAATATCAAGTCTGGAAAGTTCTATCCTCCTCAAGGGATTAACTAAATAATACGAACACAAACATCAAAGCTAAGTTCCTTGGAATAATAACAGTCAATGGAGGTGAAATTTAAGGGAGCAGCTGTACTGTCATGGAAGTTTTAAGGCGTAAGCAACGGGCCGGATTTGCCGTCTCAGGCTCACGTTCTGTCTGGAGCGCTTATTGCTGAATATTTTACGATCAGATAAGACCAAAATACTGGAGTAGAAATTTCGTTGGTGTCGAGGAAATTCTTACACGGTTACGTTTCTACGAAAAGTAGAATCAGGCCGAAGACAAAACACTCGTGATCTGGAGGTGCTCTTAATTATGATGATACAGTCTGACCAAAAAGAGTAGAAATCAAAAATTGGGCAAGTGCGTGTCCGACTCGCGCATGAAGGGTTCCGTACCTATATTATATAATCTATAACAAGTTGGTTGTATGGGAGCCCCCCTTAAATATTTATTTTAATTTAATTTTGAGTATTTGTTGTTATAGCGGCAATAGAAATACATCATCTGTGAAAATTTCAACTGTCTAGCTACTCGTATCACCGTTCTTGAGATGAGATACAGCCTGGTGACAGACGGACGGACGGACAGCGAAGTCTCAGTAATAGGGTCCCGTTTTTACCCTTTGGGTACGGAACCCTAAAAAGTGGCAATACTAGGAGATTGATTAGTGGTAGATTGATTAGAAAGGGACGACACTACTGTCGTCCCTTTCTAATCAATCTAAGAAAAAGGGGACGACACTACAGTATTGCCACTTTTGAATTTCTACTCTTTTTGGTCAAACTGTAACTATTATTTTAATGACGATGCTCCGATATAAGTACTTAATGCAGCTATCTACAAACGAAGGTCCTGGGTTCAAATTCATTGACGAGTATTTTTAA
The DNA here is from genome assembly GCA_905147355.2 of Apotomis turbidana. Taxonomy (NCBI): domain Eukaryota; kingdom Metazoa; phylum Arthropoda; class Insecta; order Lepidoptera; family Tortricidae; genus Apotomis; species Apotomis turbidana. The sequence goes on along the minus strand of LR990295.1, from coordinate 15,087,101 downwards.
ACATCTCAAAAAAACGATCATGTAGGTATGTATTCTAATTCTAACCATAGGAGAAAATTTGCTTATTTAGATTCTGCTCTCCTATTATTTATTTATTTGATTGTAGACAGGTACTCGTCGTAAAGACGTTTCTACCTGTCATTCAATTTCACACATCAGATGTTTTTACTTATACACTCTTGCTAAACTAGAAAAGTTTAAAATAAATGGTATACATATTTTCAGACGCGGGCGTTCCGTGCGATGGCTTTATCGACGTAATGAGCTCGTGACAATTATAGATTGTTCATGTCATCTCATGCCTCGTATCACCATTTGACATTTGCGATGAGAATATCTTGCTCATTTGTCAACTTATATAAATACAAGATATTTACTCTAGTTACCGCGATGGGTGGCACCATATTCCTTCATTATTATTTTAATTTAACCATTTGATTTACCTGTCCTCATCTTGTGTTAGTGCCAGAAGATAATTTTACATTTCGTCGCCGTGATAATACGACCGACATGTAAATCTCATTCATTAAATCATACATTCATTCAGTTGCCTCGTCTTCGTCGTGAAAATCAACGCTATAAGTATCTAATTAAAAATACAGTCAGCTATTAAACTCACGTGGTCGACGCAATGTGGTACGATGTCGTGACATCTATTGAGGATTCGCCAGACCGTGAAGTTGTACCTGTACCTACACAATACATTTTCAGGATTTTACGATTTCCACGTCACGTCGACCAAACGTTACACGTCGTCCCAACATTCCACGACACGTTTTTATACGTCTACGTTATCTAAATTAACCTCGATAATTAATTCCACTGCGAATGCCCGGTTCAATGTTAATCACCTTGGTGATTATTAGAGCGCGTCGACCTCAAACCTGACGTTTGGCAACGATAACCTCGCCGTAGAAATGCACTTCTTAAATACCATCGAACTGTAAAGAGGTCTACAGGGAGCCAATGCACTTGGCTATATGTCTATTCGGTTTCTTGCGAGTGAATAACATTGGGTGTCAAGATCATGAACTTCATTTTTAGGGTTCCGTAGTCAACTAGGAACCCTTATAGTTTCGCCATGTCCGTCTGTCCGTCCGTCCGTCCGTCCGTCCGTCCGTCCGTCCGTCCGTCCGCAGCTTAGCTCTGTGATCATTAGTACTAGAAAGCTGAAATTTGGTATGAGTATGTGTATGTATAACGCCGACAGAACGGTAAAATAAAAAAAAAAAAAAAATTTTTTTTCGGGTACCTCTCGAACACCTAAAGTGGGGGTGAATTTTTTTTTTCTTTTCTATACTGGTATGTGGGGTGTCGTTGAATAGGCCTTGTAAAAATAATAGGGGTCTTTTAACATTATTTTTTGATAAAGTCAGCAGTTTTGCAAATATTCGCTCCAAAAACAAAAAAAATAGTGTCCCCCCCCCCTCTAACTTTTCAACCACGGGTCAAAAAATTCATGTTAATGAGGCCTTATAAGTACTTTCAATAAAAACTATATTGAATAAAATCGGTCCAGCCGTTTTTGAGTTATCGCCAAATTTCATATTTTTTCTTTAAAAGGTCGTAAGTTGACTTCCAGAAGGTAATAAGTGATTACAGTTTCTAGGGCGTTTACGACCTTTTTATAGAGCTTAAAATCTTTCTTTACGTAAACCTCGGGCTTAAAACAGCAGTTTATTGTGAAGGATGAGCAACTACGGAACCCTACACTGAGCGTGGCCCGACATGCTCTTGGCCGGTTTTTTTTGATGCATTAAGAAAAAAGTTCGAGTATGTATTCAAATAATTCCAACTCTTCGTAATTTTGCATCTTTATTGGCGTTTAAATATATATCGCAATGACACACACGTCTCATTAATCTTTCGTTTGATTCTTATATCGTTTCTTTCTGTATATTCGTAACTCGTTCTTTAAAAGTTTTTTTTTCTAGCCTCCATTGTCCTTTTTGGTCAGTTACTTGTGTCACTCATAATACGTTTTATTAGTTTTCATCATGACCTCTTTCGTTTTTTATATCATTCGCAGTATATTATGTATGACCGTTACGTAATATTATCGCAATAAACAACAACAATTCATTCATTGGAATTGAAACAGATATAAACAAAAAATAAACAGCTTCATTCTCAATGCAAGATACCAAAATGTTGCAGTATACATCAACAAATAAAGTATAAGTGGAATAAACTAAACACTTTCTGCCTCGGAAACTTCGACAGGCGTATCTGACGGCCACTATCTAGAATCCTAGATTCTATCTCACGTTTGCCCCCAGACTCGTTTTCAAATTGAATTTCAATTATTTACACCTATTGGCTTTATGCATGGATGCAGCATGCAGCGTCTTTTCTTTTATACTTTTCTTTAAACATGACTTGAGCTGTATCAGGGATGTTTAGCTCTCACTACCAGTGACTTGGAGTTTGTGTGAGAGTATAACCCGCTAATGTGATTATCTCCGTGCCACAGGAGTGACAAGGATGCAGCACCACCGTCAGTAACAAGTAGGGAATGGCATATAATGAAATAAAAAAAAATAAAAAAATTTAGATTGCCTACGGAAATCACTTCTCAATTCTCCAACGTTACATTTTGGGATTCCGCGGTCAATAACCCTTATAGATTCGCCATGTTGTATTTACAAATCTTTATAGGACTACTGAGATGCTAAAAGAGCATTATAATTACTTTTCCTTCCACGCGGACGAGCCTTCTAGTTATATAAATAAAATGCAATCCAAAAACAAAGTCTGATCAGATTTATTACCCTAATGATTCTGGCATTAAAGTGGATATAAAGAAGATGTATTCATGTTATGGTGCATAATTTCTCCCGGAAACGCGTGAAGATATATAAATAAATCAATGTGAAAGGTTTATTTTGTTTAGACATTGTTTATCGTGTTTTTTCAACGCCGATCGGCATTCCATTAACGACTATCAACGGGTCTTATAGGGGAATGTAAACTGTTGAATAGAAAAAATTAGGTCACTAATCTTTTTGAAGATCTAACATGAAATGTGGTTTAAATAACCGTGCTGTTTAGATATCAAATACATATTACTATTATCAAAAATGTAAACGCATCCTATAAGAGACGAATTTTACAAAAAGTGCACATTAGGCTATCAAAACCATTTACTCTCGCGATTTAGACCCATCGATTTACCCTTGCGCTGCGTTGTCCGTCAGATTTTTCTTCTGACTGACAAAATGCAGTCATATAATTTATTGTTGAAAATAGCTCATACAATCAAATGTCTAATTTTATGTTTAACGACGGTCCTTCTTGGAATATGGAGCAAATTTATTTTACAAGTGATCTATTTTAAATTATCATAAAACTAAGCAATTACCTACTAGGCTTGTTACTTGACGCTTAAAGTTGCAATAACAGGATAAAGTAACAGTATAAAAACGCATATAACTGCATAAGTGCTGCTCACCGTGGTGTATGACCGGGTGCATGTAGGTAAACAGTGATGATTAAAATCACACACGTCTCAACTTGTTTGTCGTTGATAACATTTTATGAATAACAAATACTTTACGCTTAAACCAGCTTATTGATATTAATATTATGCTTAAGATTTTAAGTGAACTTTCAATTTCAAATATCTCAATAGGCATTAAGGGGACATGATGCGAAAATAATCGGAAGTGGTTTTAGTTTCGCATCATATGGATGGATTTAAAATGTATACTATTAATAAATCTTTAGAACGCTTACTTTTCTTAACAACATGTAATAAGGTTGAGAACAAGAACCACACTTCGAGAAAGACAGTTGTAAGTTGTAATATCTATAAAGCGCGGTTTCGTTACAAAATATTTCAGTCTAGAAACGTAGGCTTAAGCCATATTGAAGCCCCACATTAGAGCAAATACAGTGCAATGAATGGAAATCCTGCTGGGGTAGCAATGCCTGCAGGGAATGAAAAATGCCGCCCCGGTCGTTGTTGGGGGAAAATTATATACTCATCTTCTTACAAATAGATTGTAAAAGGGTATGGGGAGTGCGAAGATGCTCGTCAAACTAATACGTCGCTCCTCAGGCTATAGGAGGGCTCTGTGACGGCATGTCACTGGATCTTTTACTAAATAAAATTTAAAAGACGTTATTCAATCATAGTTTCGCAAAAGAGAAGAAATAAAGTAACTCTTGCGCAAACATTGAACCAGAAACTTGACAAAAAAAATAAGTTGGTCTTTAGTGTCGCTGTAAGTGATTTCAGACTAAGATGCAATCTCGGCAAAAGCTTATGCTCCACGATGTTAAATCAGAAATTAAAATTAAATTTGCAAGTCAATCTAATGTTGAGTGAGAAAAACGAAAACAAACTAGCTCTTGGAGACGGGAATAAAAAGCTGAATAAGAATTAGCCAAGTTGCCGGCCGAGGTTCCAGACGCCTTGTTTTTGCTGTATCAATTGGATTCCGTGCAGTAATTTCTGTAAGTTATAAAGTCGTAGACTTTTTATAGTGAGACAATTTATCGCTATCTATTTTGTCTGAGTATGCCAAGATTGTGTTAAATTCTATTGCAATACTTTTTCTATAGTCTGACATAGTTACATTTAGAAATAGACATTAAATTAACGAGAATTCTGAGAATTCTTTTGTTGGACACAATTCCACAAATTCTTAAAGCAGATTTTAATAATAGTTCAAGAAGGCGATTTTATAAACATAAGTTTAGAATCTAATCTAAACGACAGCGATGTAAAATTAATGCATTTCCTACATGGCCGTGCGACATCAGAGGACTTATTTTAGCCACTTTATGTGAATAGGGCATGTCTGTGACATTCGATAGGGCGACTTGCGACACTGATGCAGGCATCGTAACACCATTGGAGTTCCAACCTTATATTCCCTCAATCTATGTTGATATTATATTGAGAGAATTTAAAGAAAGCAGTGTTAATTCAACCTCGGCAATGTCATCTTATGTTTAAGGTGTAGTTTCCTACGAATATGTAGATGCATTCTTGAGCTCGGCGCTAGTGAAAATACCGATGATGCTTTTGCCAACATGGCTAGAGCTGATAACTTTATAGTTATCACTTTCAACGACGGTGAGAGTTCGGCGTTTAATATGCAACTCTGATTGTCACATTGTCACCGTAAACAGCGGTTGTACTCACAAAGCTACGACGTGCTGGAATGTTGGTAGTTACCTGCGGAAAAGCAAAATGTATGTTAGTTAACTTCATAAAGTTGTGACATGCTTGAGTTACTTATGAAAGAAAATAACTAGGATGTTCTTAGTATGCTGGAGACAATTACTGTAACGTTCTTCAGAGAATACCTAATGAGTCTTTAGTTAAATTTATAGCATACTAGTTTTTACACTGATTTTATAGTATGTCATTACATACTATCTGGAAGTCTGTTTTATAACAGTTAACAGACAGACGACTTTGCCTTAATGCTACTGAAATTTCATATCTACGTTCTCCAACTCTGCAATAGGACAGGGCTAATTTCCAAGACGATTGCACTGCGTAAACAGTTCCACAGTTTCAAACGTCTTTGATGTAGCTATAGCTACTTGGCGTTACTTAAGTAGGACAATTTAGCTTCGCGCAGAATCCCTTTGAGGGGTCCCCGGAGACTTTTCAAGTTTCAACAGGTAACTTTATAGCCATGAGTATTGAGTAAATGCGGTCAAAGCAATTTCGTGAAACGTTTTAACTTGTTTCACTAATATCTTGCCCGTAAAGCATCAGTATTCAATTCAGGGCTGTCTGGAATCTTACGGCTTATTTGACTACAAAGGACTGTCGTGTACATTACACAAAGAAATAAAAAAGATCAAAGCTCCAATTTATTAAAAGTTGTTACTTGTTAGTCATAAAAAAGGTATTTTGATAGGTGATCTTTGCACAGTTGAAACTATTAAATTCGAAGCACATTGAATGGTATGGTAAATCGATCTAGTAATGCTTGTTACAGTTAATTTGATTCATTAACGATACAGTTATTGAATGAATGGGTGTTAAAGCCTGTAACGACACGCTGGCAGGAGCGAATGGAGATCGTATGTCATCAGGTCGTGTTTACGGCCAGAATTATGTGTTTATATTTCAAAACGACTATTTTACAACGTAGTCGTAAATAGAATGTGACATTTATTGTTTCTATGCAGGTGCATTCCGGGTCAGAAGTAAAATGCTGCAGCGTGGTACATTTTATTAAAATGTAGTGTGCGAGCGTTCTAATATAAAACCTTTTGTCCTTCAAGCGCGCGTTTTTATTTCTCTTAATTCGAGAGTGTGTCTGTCTTTAATGGTTGTTGAAACAGACTGCATACTCTGAAATTCTTAACAAATCTCTCCTTTCTTTAATAGACGTCGAAGACTCCAAGCAATGTTATAAACTCGGTCATTCGCAACGCTAGTCTTAGGAAGTATTTTTAGCTACTGCCCTTTCCAAGGACCACGTTTCTTCGCGTAAGGCCAGAGGCACATCGGATTAATGTCCCCGACGATATTCGGTGCCCGCAGCGGGGTCACTGACCTCGCACCGTGTGCACGATCTTCGATATTTGTGTCGATTCGATACGCACTGATGGCTATCATATGGGTACTACCGGGGGCATAGGAAGAAACAACGTTTTTTTTTTTTGCTTTTGGTATCATTTTCACACCACTTTTTAATGAAAAGTTTTCGTTATCTTATAATATAAGAGATAATTAATGGCTAATGTAGTCTCAATCAACGCCCAGTGTAAGCCCTTGTACTGTAAAATTTTAAAGGTTTTGCTTAAAGCACCTTCGCTTAAAGGCATGGACTGGTTGCGTAACCTGGATATACATTTATAATTTCCTACAGCAAACTTTTCACCTTACGATTAAATAATAATAAAGGAATGAATAATTTAGATTTTTACAATGTATACTGCAGTATAGACATACAAGTATGCTGAGATAGAAAATAGGTTATAGACAGTACCAAACACAACAACACAAAAACATAAATGTTCGATTGATATACATATTGTAAAACATATGTATACAACAATGTAAATGTTAAAGAGTTTAGGAGAGGAAAACATACCTCATGACTTTAGTAGTATGCAGTTTACACTGAAGTACGATTATATTGATCGTAGTATCCGTATAGCTGTCAACAAATATTCGTACCTATTACGATTCCATACTTCCAATCAATCCACGAATATCGCTGTCCTAAATCGCTTTGAGCTACGTGCTTTTGCGGACATGTCAATATTGGGAAAAATATCGGAGCATTTTCCCTGGTCACTTTAAACTGGAATATTGCCTGGTTATTCCAAAATGTACTTAGACGTTGGCTGCCAAAAGGCGCATAGGCTGTTTTAAAATCCATAGATAATCAGAGCTAAATTATTAGTTTGCGTGGTCGGTAATTAGTGGGGAAATTGGAGTTTTCATTGCGTGCGACAAACATGTTTATTACACCTATAATTTAAATTATGTTCATTCTATCGAGGAGTATGTCGGTAAATAATTCAGAAGTTTCAAAAGTAAGGAAGGCATATGTGTAATGATTTATCTCTCTTATAATTATGACATCGTGTGAAATACAAATCATTAATTGCAAGACCAGTTTTTTTACAACGGTAACCGATTAGTACCTTAAATACAAGTAATATATGAAACGGCGATTAGGCTGTGACCTAAAGAAATGGGTAACCTTTGACTCCTTTAGGCACAGGAGATACAGGACTCCATCACTGGTTTAAAATGATAAGTAATATTAAGTTTTAACTAATTTCTTTTCTATCCTGGACATACATATATTTGAAGAGAAAAATATGCAAAAGGAACTATGTTTCGGTCCACCTCGTTGTAACCACTGTCCAATAGCATGATGATGAAAACCATTGTTTACCAATCGGTGAAAATCTGCTCTAATTCGACAGGAGCGTGGCCCTTGCTGCATTGTTTACGTTATGCTGAAGAGCACTTAGCCATCGCTGTCCATAACCAGGAGAAGAGGACGAGTCATGCAACAACAGATTCTATTCTATCAACGCAAAAAGGCGTCGACTTCTGCATTATTATAGTAGTGTGTTGGGATTTAAACGCTTGCATATTTAAACCGGCTGTAGCCAAAAGGAAGATTATTTACAATTTAAACTTATGCATAAACAGTTTGTACAGACGTTTGAAACTTTATTTGATGATTGATATACATAACCGATCTTTCTAAATTCAAGATGTTTCACTTTTAGACGTACAAAGCTATTTTTTTTGCAAGCATAGCTTTAAAAGGAATTAAGCATGTCAAAAGAATTATAAATTTATCAAATCAAATATCAACAATGAATTGTAAACTTAGCATGAAAAAAAAACTTGTATAAAACAGCAACATCGACGATACGATACATGCATACGAAAATACATTATAATCATATTGTATAATTTAAATCAATGTATTCTTTAATTTTTCGCAAATTTATTGAGATGCACGAACATATCTACGTATCTTTAAACTCAATCATAGCATCAAAAACAACTCTTTTGAAATCAAAGCAAGCATTCGTATACATATCAACGTGCAACTTTTTAGAAATTTAATTAACTTTCGTTGTAAAATATTTACCGAGCAAAAAATATAAGGGCCCGGCAAAAACGCTAAGCGCGAATTGAAATTCCCGAAACGTTTTGCGAGATTGAAGAGGCTTTTATGGAAATGGACCGAGCGTGCATCAGACGATAGTAGGCACCCCTAGCACCCTGCGCCGCCGGTGAAGAGCGGAAGGCGACAACCATACTTTATATCGCGGGGGCATTTGTCAGTCCAAATTGCATAACCAAAAACTTGCAAACGCCTAAATTGTAATTCTTCGTTCACCAATTGTAAATGTTTACTGATATATTTTTTTTTATGTATGACAACTTTTTTGATCGTTATTAACTATTTGCGAGACAAAACTATAATTTATATTTACCCATGTAACGTCTACTCGGTACTCATTCCTTCTACATATCTACATTTTAATACTCGCTATTCCGCTTCCGCTTTTACCTTAATATCCTCTCCGATTTAAATATTTACACGGTTTCTGCAATTTAGATACACCTGATGTTCAATGTGTTCCCGTTGAATTAAAGTATCTGATCAATAAAATGTAGGGTATCCATTAGAATGTTTAATTAAAATTTAATACAACAATCTATAACCAGCTTAATCAAAAGTCAGAATACCCGGATATACCCATTTGAATTAGAAGAGCATTACCACAGAATATATATGAGCTAAAGCAGTATGGAAACTACGAACAAACGGTCGAAACAGCGCACACACACAGACGCAAGCGTTTACGAGGCGTCTCATCGGACTTCACGGTGCTGTCAGTCGCGCGTGGCGCATCGAGACGACCGGTTATTGTTTGTGTTTATCGCGCGTGCGTGCGCTGTCCGCGATGTATTGCTTTGTATACGGCTGCTTGAATTCTGCTTCTTTAAAACCGGAGCTTTCTTTTTTTAAACTTCCTGCTGATATTGAAAGGTAAGAATGCTTTATTATCACTACATAGTATAAAACAAAGTCGCTTCCTGTCTGTCTGTTCCTATATATGCTTAGATCTTTAAAACCACGCAACGGATTTGATGCGTTTTTTTAAATAGATAGATTGATTCAAGATAAAGGTTTATAAGTATAATACCTACATGCATAATTTATTAGCATTGCACCTGAGCGGAGCCTAACGGTTTGCTAGTTAATAAATAAAATGCATTTCCTTTTAAATAAATCGTTTGGTTGTTTATGTGATATTTGGTGTAAATTTACAAGTATAAAATATATATTGTATTTAGGTTAGATCGTGGGGTAGCGTCCAGGAAAACAACGGTTGGTGATGGTGGCAAACACTATAATTCTTATAAAAGTCACAGCACAGTTTTATGGGCAAATAAGAATAACACAAGATACAGGCAGACTATGAGAAAAGCTAGACACGCGAGCGATTCGTACGAGTAGTGCGCGCGAACGTTGTATTATCGAATGTTCGGGAGTCGCGACCGACGGACGCGATGGCGATGCGTGCCGGCGCCGCCGCATGTGCCGCCCGCTCTCCTCCTAACCCCTCGACTGTCCGTGGACTACGTGTGTAAACACGTCGAATACTGCGTGAATAAGTATTAATATTGTAAAGGATGACATTTAAACCATTGATACCAATATAGAAATTGATAACAATATAATAATATGAACATTGTGGTGTGTATCCACATAAAAAAAAGTCAAGTGCAAGTGACACTCGCGCAATGAGGGTTCCGTACAAAAACTTCCCATTATAACTGCCTGTTTTAAACTAGTAAATTCATTCGATTACTATCTCCTTTATTTATCTTTCATCTTAGGCTAGGTTTTTTACAATAAATTTATATAAAAAGTAGAAAACAATACAGTAATAAACAAATCTAAAAACATTTTAAAAAATCTAACTTAGGGTGCCGCCGGCAGCGGGTGACAACCCTAGCGCGTAGGTATTTATCTTCAAAAAAAGCCTTAGTTTCCATACTGCTTTAGCCCATATATATACTGTGGCATTACTAACGAATAACAAAGATGAATATAATTTGCCTTACAGGATCAAAATACCACAATGATACTATATATTAGAATATAAAAAATATACATGTGAAACCAAGAACTTGAAAACTTTTTTTAAGCCCCTTCTAATAATTAATAATTTTGGTAATGAGGTTTATGCTCCATTCGCTTTCGTAATATATGAAGCAAAACGGTACAAAAAAATGGAAACATAAATAATGCCATCAAGTTCAGAGAGGTACTGCTAGTTAATTACACTGAGTTGGCCATTTAGTCGATGCTGGAGCGCAGTTCCGAAATGTATTAAATCGGATAAGTAAAGAAACATGTATTTTTATGGAGGATTACTATTGAACCAATCATTATAGGCCAGTTAGTATAAATATCAATGTAATTAATAAAGGTCGTACGTATTTTCGTACCACAGACTTTAATTGGTCTATTGTTAGTTCGCTGACCATAATAAACAATCAGATTGCATGAATACTTACTCGTAAGTAATTATACTTTTAAGGAATATAAGTAAAACTATGGCTTTAAGAATCCTCTGTTTCCATGACTCAGCGATTTTTATTATCTGCTTACTCTTGAAACATTTAAATATATGTATGACATACAATTTCCTCTCAAACAACTAGCGTTCACTCATGAAATATGAAGTGACGAACCGGACAGGCAACGGGTTATAAATAATTTTGTTTTCCCCACACCGACGGTCAAGCCAAATTGGATTTGTAGATTCTCTGAAAGTGGAAATTTATCGGAAAATAATATTCAATGTATTCATCAAGCTTTCATGATTTATTCATCAGAATTAGGGCAGTTTACACTTAAAAAGCGCTGGAAACCGTGTCGTAGTTCCGCTTAGCTCAACTTAAATTGCTTTAAAGATTTTATGCGGGCTTGAAGTTGAATAAGTAACGAACTTGGTAGTTCATCTAGCTTTTTTGTGCTAGCTGAATTGTTCTTGTAATTGAAGTGAGATTTAATGTTCAAAGGATGGTTTTTCCAATGGTTAACTTTTGTTTCATCAGACTTTCCATTGAATGTCTCATTGAATTTCAATATTGTTAATACTTAAAATCTAATTTCGTCTATAACCAATCTCGAAAAATAGCTAGTGATAATTTATTTATTTCACATAAATATATAACACAACAAATTAACAATCATCCAATAAAAAAAGTATATCTAAATCTAAATCTAAACGAAGTCTTAAAATGGCCCCCGTGGCTAGAGATTAGTACCTATTTCGTTAGAGTAAAACGAGATACGAGATTTTTTCAAAGTATTCACGCAGTTTTTATTGAAACTGTAATTTTTTAACGATTTTCTATGTGATAACATTTTCTCTTACAAGTATCATGAGTAATATTTGGTTTACAGAGAAAAAATGTTATATGATAAAATGAATCATTTGTCAACAATGTTGCAAATTGTCTAGAAACGATGAAAACGGAATCAAAAACTAACATACAAATTAATTTTTAGACTGTTGATTTTAAAATGGCAAAAACAGACATTCAATCAATTTGCAGCTGAGCTGCCCGTAACTATTCCAGTAATTCAATCCAATCATAAATGCAATTATGGACATTAAAATATGTGTTCCCCTTTCTCGGATTATCTCTATATTTGATTTAGCATTGACTGACGGCTTTGGTGAAACTCTGAAATCATTCTGTTTTCGACTTTGTGTCCGTAATATAATGACAGAAGTTACTGGAGCGACATTTTGGCACGTTAGGATAACCTTTAATACGAGGGAACTGGCGGAAGGTACCCAATACGATGCCGACGAATAATATAACGATAAATCTGAGCATTATTACCCTTTAGATCTTCCGGCGCCTGATCTATGGAGTTATCGATGAACTTTGCCTATATGCTTAATGAAATGGTTCTAATAATAGTACACCTCTATATCACATAATTTTATCATAAGTTTATCTTTTCTTTAACACTACCTATGAATTCATATATTATATTCATAGGTAGTGTTAAAGAAAAGATAAACTTATGATACAATTATGTGATATAGAGGTGTTCTCAGTAAATAAAAGACATTATCTACCATTTGATCATAGGGCTAAACAGTAACTTTCAATCGAATGTCTTCAATTGCTACTTTATATTATACCAGATACTCATTAACGAATTGTTATAACGAACACAATTAGCACTAATAGTGGCTCACGTAAGCTTCGTAAGTCAATTTAACAAGGAACACGACAACACTATCAATTATTGCACATAGATTCATTAATTAAGCGTGTATAACCCGATCGAACGTAAATAGCACCTGGTTAACATGCCGCCTCATGGTTCAGAGGTGCAAACTTAACTCATCTAGTATATATCAACACAAACATACACGGAACTAATACGACCAATTGAGTAATCACTCAACCGTGTTTTGTTATACTTGTAAACGAAATGACCTATGTACCATAGAATTTTGGTAAACATGTCGTTAAGGCGTGGGGTTGGTGTGCGATTTAAAATATCTTACCTGCATCAGAACGTAGCTTCAGTTACGACTGCTTGAGTACAAGTTGTGTAGGTGATATGTGATATGGATAGGTATGTCGTACTGTAGGTATATAAACGGAGACAGTTACAGTGGTATGATAGTAATTTGGTGCGTGTATCTGATCAGTATGTTAATTTCAAACGTGATAGCGGCTCTTTTGATTATGAGTCAAGCCGGGACTCCATATTTGTATACATTTTAACTGAGGCTCTTTAGAAGGCAGCATTGTACCCTGCCAATAAATAATGAGCAAGATAGACAGACAGTGTCAAATTATGCAAAACACTTAAATATTATAATATAATGTGCTCGTAATTTTTACCCAATTTTGTGTAATACATTAGATTCGTTTAGTAACAATTCTGAAAGGTATTTTTTACATATAATTACAAAATGCAAAAAGTTCACCACAAAATTGACTATAACATAATTTTAAATAGGTACTACGCAATAAGAGGGAAGCCAGGCCTGCGTTGCATAAATTAGCAAGGAATTCATGACCAAGTAAAAAGAAATCACGATTTCGCTTCACAATTGTAGCAAGTTTGTGGAGCATTGAAACCATTTATTCTCACAGAAATGCTTATTTATTTTAGGCCCTTATTAGTTTTCGGGTATTCCATTTGGATTGTCAAAAAAATGCGCAGCAATGATTACTCACAGAAGCCAGAAGATGTTCGAGTTGAATGCAGACTTGGTAATGATCTTGGTGTGGTCTTGCCATCCCACCAACCGCAGACCGTTCATAACACCTGAAGGCGTAATGTACTTAATACGTCACAGAACCCGATGCTATCAGCTATGCGCACTATCAGCAGGATTTACTGACCCTCAAGTGTAAGTTTCCAACGCACCAAAACGTCTCGATCGCGATGACCCGTCCGTCGTTGATCACAAACGCCTCCGGGTAGTTTTTTTTGCGTAAAGACACTTAAAACCTACACTAGCGCGTCTGCTCCTTCTGTTCTCTCAAATCTTCGAGTTTTTCTCTTAGCTCAGAATACAACACTATAGATGGTTTTATAATCTTCGTAAAAGTCGCTTGAGAACTGTATTTTATGAATGTTGTGTAAAACGCGCGTACGTCTTGATACAACTGAGCTCAAGATTATATTTTCTGTTAGGTAACTCGTCTGGACTGTTGACATAGATACCGGCAGCCATTTTATAAGGATAACGTCACTAGGCGAGTGGCCCGAGGATGTTTACTAGATCTATAACAATAGTCAATTGTTCCTACATAATGGCAAAAGAGGAACGTATCATAGGTAATCTATTACGATAGTATGTTTATTATTCGGAATTAAATTGTGCAATTGACAATTGGGGCGTAAAAAATATGTAATTATTTTTTCTAAATGCTTTATCGAGTATTGAAACATAATACCTTGAAATAAGATTAACGAAAAGAACGTGTAAAATAAATAATTAACTAACGACATTCAAAACCCAAAAAGGGACAATATCCAAATGTTTAAAAACATACGCATTGAAAAATTTGATGTTATGCTTATAGACTGCAATCATAACCACAAACCGTAAAATATTAATTCACGTCCCTATTTCACTTACTAACGACAAATCGATCAAACGCGGAATTCTAAAGATAATGACATTAAAATAGCAAAAAAGCCACGAGTTATACATATTAGGCGTAACACGTTACAACAGACGCAGTTTTAAACAAGTTTTGTCATCGTAATTTTTAATGACTTCGTGAAACAATAAATACATACTTACATAAGTGTACGGACTTAATGATCCAAAAATATATTTGTCTCTATTTCTACTTAAATTATTTTGATAAGATATCTTTAGCCTTTCATTTTTACAATATAGTACACTCACTGACTTATGACATTGACTGTTCAAAATCTGGCCCAGCACGGGAGAGAACCGCGTTAAAGAATGACCTCGTTGCTCAATGGAATCTAATTAGGGTTCTGTAGGCGTAACGTGTCGAGCGGCCCACGAGGTTCCGGGTTCGATCCTTGATGACTGTCTGACCCCAATGCGGTGAGAGTACGTGACTAATACTTTGTTGAGTCTTTAAAAAAGAAGCTGTATCTTTATATTTTGTGTGAGGTGGGAAATATTAGGTATGTTTTTTCTAATCAGATTCATAAGTTGGTGCTCATACATATGGAAACTCTACACTACTCGCGAGGTTGATCGAGGTTGGGCGAATATCATAGTTTGGTGAGAGACTTCGATGGAGGAAGTAATAATTTGGTCAACGGGACTTGGTCAACTTCGCGACTAGTGTAGCGCCGGAAATACAACTTCCCAATAAAAAAAATCATTCATAAATGGGCCATCCAATTCTGCAGTTCATTGTACACCAACAGATTTTTAGAAAGGCCCAGTTACTAACTAAAAAAATTGATGGGAGATATCGGTATGAGTGTTGGTGGTTGCAAGCAATTTAGTAAATAATGCGTTCAACAGTTTGACTAGTCCATAAAGTCAATAACAGTAACGGTTTTCAATGATAGGTGAGTTAGACCGTTCACACACCGCTTCCAATCAAAATTTGATGAGTTGAAGACTAACCGAGTTTGACTTGCCTATTTCAAACTGTTTGAGCACCAGCCTGAATTGCTTTTAGAAATTTTTTAACAAAAAAAAGAACCGACTTCAGTAAAACTAAAAAGCCAACAATAACCCGTTCAAGTACAGATTACATGTGACTCACCCTTCGAAGTCGATCCCAAACCACTCAGTTCTTATATTTATATATTATAGTTTACGCGAGGTTTGGCACCGACTTCGAAGGGTGAGTCACATGTAATCTGTACTTGAACGGGTTATTGTTGGCTTTTTAGGTTTACTGAAGTCGGTTCTTTTTTTTGTTAAAAATTTTTTTTTTTGCTTTTTAGTCCACCAAATCCTATTTACTGAATTCTTGACTTTATCAATAAATTACCGAAAGCGCCGTACATGTCCCTATAACATTTGAAGAGTTCCCTCGATTTCTCCAAGATTCCATCATCAGATCCCGACTTAGTGCCAACGGGACCAACTCAGAGTTATACCCTTTCGATAGAAAAAAAAAATTGAAAATCGGTTCACGATTCTCGGAGATATCGAGTAACATACAAAGAAAAAAAAAAATTGTTCGAATTGAGAACCTCCTCCTTTTTTGAAGTCGGTTAAAAATAAGTAACTCGATTAAGTATGCTTCGGTTTGCCTAGGGATTTCTTCCACACCAAGCTACTGGGACATTCGACACGACGTACACACAGCTAACGTGATTATGAAAATCATCATCATCACCATGATCATCATAGCAACCGATAGACGTCCACTGCTGGAAAAAGGCCTACCCAAAGTTCTCCACAACGATCGGTCTTGTTGGGGGTCTTCCCACGCTGCGCCTTCCGGTCCGCAGTTATGAAAATACTTGCGTGTAAACATTAATAATTATACTTAACGCATAATAACACTAACACAAAAGCGTAAAACACGAGTGAAAGTATTTCGACAAGAAAGGACTGCAAAACGAACTATTACATAACGTCCCACTTATTTAAAAATCAATGATCATCCACATAATCCTCTTTCCATTTGCGGCAACGGTAAAATAAACACCATCACCGCATCGAAGAGAAAACCGGCAATATCAATTTGCAAAATATGAACCGTGATTCAATAATCAAAATCACGGCGGCATTCATACTGCAATTTCATTATTGTGAACAGATATTGGATTCCTCTGCGGAACGTATTCGTAATGCTCGGGGGACAGGGTAGGTGGGTTTGTTTCCACTGGCATGCGTCACGTCTATCGGATATTCCGGAATTTGGCCATACAAGCCAATTCCGGAATTGCAAGCCCTAAATAGTCACGTCACAACGTTTGGTTACTCAGGACAGGGTGAGAGACATCAAATGAATTTGGTCAGACAGGTCAATCGTTGCAAAGGAAGCTGTGCCGCTGATGGCGAAGATTTCTTATCAGCCAAATGCCTGTGGGACATAGGCTTCTGACAGCTGGACCTACTTTCAATCTGCAGCGATCATTACCGGGTCTTCAGTTAACTTATGAGAGGCATTTGCTTTAATTTCGATGAAATTCCATAAATTTTAACAATCGAATACGTAACTATATATACTACTAACGTTGTATATAGGAAGCCGTTGATTGGCGGCACTGCAATACCCAACAGTCATATTCAAGATCAAGGATGCATAAAGAAATTATATTTCTGTAAACACAACATGAAAGAGCAGAATGAATGGAAACGATTTGATTGAGAAAATAAACAGGTTATTCTCTAACATCTAAACCACTTGTAGAGACAAACGGACATCATCCTTCCATGAACAATGGAAACACAGTACAATACATAATACGGCAAACCGAATCAACTTTCCACTCCACTCTGAGCCGGAGTAGGCTTTATCAATAAAAGGTTTTAGCCCAAACAGACACGGCAGTTGCTCAAAGTGACCCTTCTTTTGAATGTTTTGTCTAGGGGTTTTCAGTGAGTATTGAAACGACGTGGGTTCTTCCATCCGTTCTAAGCATTACCGTAGGCGCAAATAGGTGTCCAAAGGAACTTAATCCTTTTCTTTACAAAAAGACGGGATACGAGTTTCACATCTGAAGCTAGCCTTGTCCTCCAATACGACTTTGTACGACTTGTCCCGATCTGTCAGTCTCGTCTTTATTCATCATCATTATTTAGGTTCTAACAGCGAAGCTTCTTTAACCATTCAATCTCACCACAGTTCCTACCCTTTAAATTTGAATAACATCCCGTATATGCCGGATTTCAACAACACAGTAAGTATATATGTAGTTACAGATATCCCATTAGGAATTTCAATCAAAGCCTACTCGGCGCAACGCAAACAATTTGGTAACACTGCATGCACTGGCAACACGATACCTGTATTACATGCAGTACTTTGACTTAATTTTGAAGGGTGTCCAGTAATTTATCAAAGGTAGCTATCTACAAAACTTTAAATTCTAGCTTTACACATGAAATCTCGCAACATGGCGAGCTAGAGTTTATCTAGCAAACAAATGGGCAGACTCGTGATTATTTCAGCGTTTTAACCACCTCATTAATATGTCCGCAATATTGACGACTTCTGTATGACATGAGGCGCCATTTTCGGTGGTCTTGTAGCAGTCGCGGATTTTCACAATTCGTATAGCTGATGTTGATTGCTGTTAGTTAGTTAGTTATGAATGAATTGGCTAATATTGTGGACATAATATTAATGACATGGTTAAAACGCTCCAATAATCGTCCAAAAACCGCGATAAGTTTACATTTCTGGCACACCTGGGCACAGGTGAATATTTGCATTCCGCGGTTTTATCGCTCAAAATACTGATTCCCACACTTTTACCGTGCCGGTGGGCTATGTTTATTAAATTCCACGTAATAAGAGGGCGGACTATTAGGGTTGTCCAGGGAATATAGCTGTCAATCGGTGACTGAAGTGCGGTCATACGAGCCGGACGCACGAAGGCAACCCTATACGCGAGAATAATTGAGTATCGGAAACCGTTTCCGATTAGTTATTTTAATCTGTGATTTACATTTACAATGTTTTCATTGGCTTGCGAGGTTTAGTGGCACTAAAGTAGTATTGTATGATTCGGTTCCCATGCCACATATCGTTGTCGTAGGATTTGTATGTCTTATTGTTGTTTACGAAACAAGGAAAATGACGAGTGGTGCTGTGTCGCGAGAAAAGCGAAGTCTGCTCTCAAAATGATAAGTTGATATTATGCTAGCACGGCTATTCTGGTAAAAAAAAATATGCTAGTTTCGTTCACGGCCGTTAAAAGAATAAATGAAACAATAAAGATTAGCCCATGTGTAAAGTGTGAAATAACACGTTATTAATCCGCCCACAGCTAGGTACTAGGTATTAAATATGTAGTCGTCCTTAAATTTTTCGAGTGACTATTTAATTTCATGGTCTAAAATCCAATAGTTATTGTGCAATGAGCGGCGGTGGGCGGGGCACATTGCTCGTAGAATCGATGGCCGTTGGGGCAGAAAGGTTCTTGAGTGGCGACCGCGGACCGGAAGACGCAGCGTTGGAAGGCCTCCAACAAGGTGGACCGACGACCTGGTTAAGATCGCGGGTAGAAATTGGATGAGGGCGGCGCAGGATCGATCGTTGTGGAGAACTTTGGGGGAGGCCTTTGTCCAGCAGTGGACGTCTATAGGCTGATATGATGATGATGATGAGCGGCGAACTGTAGGTTTTTTTACCTATTATATTTTTAATGGACCGATTTTTTTGTCCTTTAAATTACTTCCCTATTCCTTGCGTTATCGAATCAAAACGAGGAGAATCGAAGGAAAACCAAAGCTATCAATATATCTCAAGAGTTTCCAGAAGGACTTATGTATATGTCACGAAGCGTCGAGCGACTGAACGAGACACCGCATTCAGACCTTTCGGTCCCACCTATGGCCACCGCTCGCCGCTGCCGCTTGTCGTGGCCGGGGCGTTAACTGGTTAACACCCACTAGGCGCATTGTTCGTAGAACCGATGGCTGTTAGAGCAGAAGGTGGACCGGCGATCTGAACTGAGAATGGCGCGCGAACGTTCGTTATGGGAACCTTGGGTGAGAACTTCGTCTTGATGACTTTGATGATGATAAATTAGACATTTTGCTTAGAATTTCGATAGATACGATTTAGGTTTAACTCTAAGGCGATGCAGAAATTAATACTTAACCAACTCAAGACTAGTTGTCGCATTAAGATAAAACCGCGACAAATAAAACCAACGACCAAACCGCTTTGTTTCTTGACTATCTACAAAAAGTTCCTATTGACATGAAACACGGACAACAGCATCAGCTCAGCATGTCCTCAATTAAACAGTAAACGACAAAACAACAAAATAATCGACTTATTACTTCCTAAACCTCCCATTCCACTTAATCCTATACCATAAGAAGGTATTTTGACTCGTTAAGAATAAAATGCAGTTTTCTATACAGCTTTAAATCGAGATACAAGTAAAAGTAATCAATGGAAAAGCTACGGTAGCCGGCCCCAGGCGCTCGGTAACCTAATACTGACTGGTAAGTCGATTTGTCGTAAAATAGACTTAAAATCGTCTGCACTTGCGTTCAACTGGCAATAACAATGTGAAGAGCCTGGCGTCTGAGAGGCTTTTATTGGATCGCTGGTTATTCTGTAATGTGTACTTATATTGCTTTTACTCTCGCGATATCAACTACTGAATTACGTCAGCGGTAAACGATTCTTGGTGTTTTCTTAGAATAGGGGATATTCCTAAAAAGTAAAAACTCATTTTTAGGGTTCCGTACCCAAAGGGTAAAAAACGGGACCATAATACTAGGACACCGCTGTCCGTCTGTCTGTCTATCCGTCTGTCACCGGGCTGCATCACATGAACCGTGATACCTAGACAGTTGACATTTTCGCAGATGATGTATTTCTGTCGCCGCTATAACAACAAATAGGTACTAAAAAAACAGCAAAGAACAAACGTGATCGGTTGCGTTAACTTTGCACCTCATTTGTATCCGGTGCCATAACAGGTGCAAACTTGACTTAACCCGGCCTGTTGATAAGTAATTGTATCCCTCGGTGCGAGAGTCAGACTCGCACTTGGCCGGTTTTTCTATCAAGTTCGTAAAATATAGGCCAATTCAATTTGATTTATCTTAAGTAGGTATTTTGTGGTAACGTCACTATTGAATTGACTGGTACGGCAAAACGGCAAGTACAATTTGAAAGTCGAAAAATGTTATATGAATAACTTTTCACAGGTGTCATAACTCATAAGATCGTGGCAATCATACTCATACTCAAAGAGCATAAATCTAAGAGTTTATTGCGGTATAAGAGCCCTATTCCCAGAAATTACAGTTTTGATGAGTTTATTTACCTCTTTCAATGGATACAAAAGTGGTTCAGAATAAGGAAAAATCAAATGTTATAGGTTTTACACTTAAACTAGATTTAAATTGTGCTGACATGATAATAACTGTTTTTAATATTTTCGTATTATATTATGCTGATTTCAGGACCAATATAAATTGATATTAATAAATATTTCATATTTCATTTCTCAAAATTGTCCCGTCGCTCCTATGTCAACGGCATAATATTTGAGTACATATTTACGACAGGATTAATTTGATACATTTTCCGACGAAATAATTCAAATGGCGTAACGTTAGTAGCTTCATCGAGAAACAAAAAATGAAAAACAAGTTTCCTGTTCAACGGCAGCCAGTTGTTTTTATTTTAACAAATTGACTGAATCCGCGAAAGGCTCGTTACTACCTACTCCAAATAATGAAGAACTACGGCAACAGTACCGTTATTTTAGACATTTTAATTCGATTCAGGATTATCAGTTTTTTAGTAGCGTGGTGCCCAATACCTTGCTGATTTCCGCCGACTTGTTATTATTGTATGAAATTACATTAGGCACCCCGATTAGATGGACGCATGACCTCGTCAGGGCAGCGGGAAATCAATGGATGCGGTCTCAACCGCCGCGCCGGCTCAGTAGGCAGGTGCATTATAAAGTAGATTATATTTATTAAATGGTTTTGTAGAAAAGAAAGGTCAAGTTTATTCCTATTTACCACGGGGTATGTTTATTACAATATTAAGATTCCACATGTAGTTTCCTCATACTGATTTTATCAGCCACTATCGATAGGCTCAATTCCTTTTTGACTGGTGTAAGGGCAATCTGATCGGCTCAAAATTAGCCCCGCAGGCGATGGAGCACAAACAAGGGATCCAATAAAAGCGGACCCGTTTCAGTGGAAAAAAAAAAACATTTTCAATTTTGGATTTAACTAACAATCAATTAATTATATGGAAAATACTATTTGTAGCTTAAATCGGGTTATCTCATTTTCTTTCACTAATAAAGTCATTATAAAAAGACAGTCAAAACTGTAAAAAAAAATCTTAGCAATGTCACCCTCTTACTTGGTACACGTATTGGACTTGATGTTTCAGATTTTATTTTAATCACATTTTTTTTATTACAATATCAAATTTTTCATTACACCAGTAAAATTAAACTTTAACGAAACAAAATATCGACTTACATAGTTACGATTGTGTTTTACGGAACTTTGTTTTAAAAGAACTCGCATAACCTTACATACGTTTACGTCATACATACGTTTAGTACAGCCAGTCGAGCACTGACTCTCTTCCAGCTGAGGCACTGAGACGACCACTTCACTTGTCATAATGTTTCCCATCCCACTATGTTACTAGCTTTCGCTTTAAATTAATTTCACTTCCAAATGCAACAGACGAAAACGCGTTTAAGATAATTTTATAACATTTCTAAGCTCGCAGGCAGAAAAGTAACCCTTTAAGGTTCGTTAGGGAGTCGTCAAGGCAACATCTCTTGCCCGGCTAGTATGACTTGTCTTGACTACGCTGTCATGTGAAATAGCGTCGGCCGTCTCCTTCAGACATCACTAAATTGAAAGAGATGGTAGTATTTATGTAGCGCAGTTGTATAAGGGCTGGCCGAATATTCGCCGTCAAACCTGGCAATATTTATTACAATTATCAGCGCTTTCCAGTCTGCTGGGTAGTCTACATAGATCATAGGGTGTGGAGAGGAGCGAACACAGAAAGTTCATTCAACGGTGTTAATTAAAATAGTTGAGGAACTTTCGACAGACAAATCTGCAGTAAAGTTTGGATTTCAGGGAAGTAAAACTGTAGTCAGAATTCCAATGTGCTCGTATGAGCTGACAAATTAGCCGAGTTATCATGTTGACACTTTAATATAAACGTGAAACGGCTTTTACACGAAGCTATATTGCCAAATAACCGAGGACAAGTGTCGAAAATGTAATTATTCTCTATTGGCACCGCCCTTTACTGAATTCTCAAAATAAGATTAGATACAAAACGTTAGATATAAACGATCGTTACTCGAAAGGCTTTTATTTACCGCACTGCCAATCTTAATTATAATATAAATATATCAAAGTTTCTTTTTGCTTGATATGTATATTGTGCCCATTTCTAAAACCTTGTAACATTTTATTTCTCAGAAAGCTGTAAATGTAATCGTGATTATAGGTGAGCACGTTAGTCAGGCAGGGCGGGTACGTTTATCTATATTTAATCCGACATTTTCGGACAATATTCATTTATGAAATCCCAATCTTTGAGAGCGGTACGAGAAAAACAACCATGTTATCTCTTAATTAAGATTAGGGTGGAATTAGCTAAATCTGAATGCGTAATCAGTAGAATATATTACTGCGAGAATTCTCGCAAATTAGTTGGAAAGGAAGCTTAATAAGTATTGATGTGTTTTTGGCGATTTGCCAGTGCGAAAACGATTTCATCCTAAACCACAGATAAGAGCCAGTCTTTACCGCACTCTTTAGATAAAATAACGTAACTGAAGGATACTTTCTACTGACTTAAGGCGTCTTAAATAAGGCAGTACAGATAAGGAGCCGGGAATAAATTTATCGTATAATAACTATTCTTCTACCTTTTAGCTGCGTAATAAAGTTTTGTTGTTGAAAACAAATATTATAAGAATAACATTTTCTTTGCTTCGTATTCACTGGTATTTTATACTTTATGAAGTACTTACGTGCGTACGAAATGAGTATGTTTTATTACAGGACCCAAATATTACAATCAGTTTATCTTAAAATAGCAAAGATGAACGATAATCCATCTTCTGCTCCTTCGATTTAAATGGTTATAAAAAAAGATCTGGCTGATTAACTTACCAAAGTACAGCCGAAACCCCTTGAACCAATAGCTTATACAACTTAAATACCTATAATATAGGTACATTATGTAAACATCAAACTCAGCAATTTGCTTCAAAGCTGACGCATCTCCCAAACCGCACTCCATTACGGTCTATTGATACAGAATTACGGACGTTGTCCGTAGTATTAATCGGGCAGTGTCAATCCGCTTAAATCGGCTCTTAATTAAGGCCCGAGGCCTAAAGCCTTTATCTTTTGATTGACCAGACACGGCGCACAACGTGTATTGTTTAAGGCTGGCCACAAACCAACCGATTCCGTTCTGTTCTACAGGAACAGAATATAATCCGGAATCATCATCACATACAGACAAGGCGCCAGTGTTTCTTGACTCTCTGCCCACTCCAAATTGTACAACAGGGCTGTGTGTGAAGATATACCGAGCTATGCGTATGCTACGTAATTTTCTGACCAGCCAGAACGTTCTGATCGTTGATGCTGGCCGGTTGCTTGCCGAGTCGACCGGGTATTCTTACCCGACCCAGGATGGTAGATCAGTGACGAGCGGTGCTAGTATACCTTTGTCATGATTTCTATATTTATATCAGAGTAAAAAAAAAGGAGGAGGTTTCTCAATTCGACTGTATGTTTTTTTTTTGTGTTTGTTGCCTCAAAACTATCGACTGGGTGAACCGATTTTGATGATTCTTTTTGTATTTGAAAGCTGGTGCTTCCCGTATGGTCCCATTTAAATTTGGTCCAGTTCTGAAAAAGACATCCATGAGAAAATCATATAAGTGTTATTTTATGTTCCATTTCGCTCATTGAAGTCTGTTATCTGTTATAATATATTCTGCTTGAACAAAACAGTATCGGTAGGCCTGTGGCGAGCCTAAGTGTTTGAATGTCCGGATTCCGATCTGTTTTTGTTCCAACCTGTTTTAACCTTCGGGATTATATACGGTTGTCATTTGTGAATAAATTTAGCATGTGTTAATGCAGTGGAACGAATAGGGGAATTAGGTACGAGGCTTTTATAATTTTATTTTTTGAATTTGTGATAATGATGATGTTTAGACAACATTACTCATTTAAATCCACGACACATTCATATATTTAATTGGTACACGATATAATTTTTGACAGCTAAATATGACGCAATGAAATCATGTTTGTAATAAAATTAAAACCACTCGCACTGAGAAAACGTTACTCTTATTGAAATAATACTTCACTTACGTAAACATGTTCCTTAATAAATAAAATAAAAAAGTCATTAAAAATAAAACGAATTATTTCGAGTTAAATTTGAACGGATGTCCCGAATAAAATATTGATTTCAAGTACACAAACACATTCACAAACTATACAGGTATGCACTTACACAAATAGAATACCTTGAAAAAAATGATGAGTCATGCCACAAATCAGACGCCAGACAGAATCCCTACGAGTGCGTAAGACGGCACCCACCGCGTGTGACTCAGACTTAACTGGGGATTCCTCGCTTTTCAGCGTTAATGTTATTATTTGCGAATATCTCCAATCAAATGTGCCCCAGAACTTCGTTCGAACAACTTCATTACACAATATTAATAAAACGAGGATCACGAGGAAACGCTCCAAGAATGTTTACTTGATCAAAGTACGTTCATAAATTGATTTAGTAACGTAGTAAATTGGTTTCTCTATACTATAACTGAATATAGAAGCCAACGACGTAAACAATGCACGACTAACAAGAGATTATGTAACAGAAAATTAAACTATTGAAATATAGTAAAATATCAAACCGGGGAAAGTATCAGACAATGCTGGACAATTGCTACTAATTAACGGTTAATTTTCGCGTGAAATCTTCGAACACCCATAAAACGCAGCAGACAGTTAAAAGCTGGTATTTGAACATGTGTAGTTTAAGTGGGACATTCATCGAGTCCATTTAAAGGAACAGTTTGTTACAATTAGAGGCGCCAATGCGAACAACCAATGGACGATTCAGTTAACGGGCTGCGAGCTCCAAGCGCCATTCAATTCAATCGTCAATGGCTGGAGAATGAAGTACTTTAAGTACATATCAGTGAATGCATTAATACATGGAACGAAAATTAGGCATTAAAAGTCAACGCAACTAGCAATGTGACTGAAAAATGCTTGAGCAAAATTGTTGCGTTCATTTATTATCACTCATCAAGTATGAATCAATAAGTTTTCATGGGAAACCGTTGGATATGAGCGGTGCACGACCTCGCGATGTAAAGGGCCTTGGGGAAGCCTTTGTCCAGCAGAGTCCTCTGCTGTATTTCGGTTGATTGATGATGATGTAAGTCACCATACTTAATGAAGGAACCAATTATTTAGACATAGAGACGATTGAAAAATTAAAAGTTTTCGAATTGCTACAACTCAGGCAAAAGCCTGTTAATAAATTCCATGTGAACCACAGTAGTTTATAACTTATCTCACGTTTTTACAGCGCGCAAGCACAATTTACAAGTACCATCGTTAGCGGCCGACCAATTACACCGAATTATCACAACGCATGCTTGTTAGGACATTTCAGTCCGCGCAAGTTGTTTTATTGTGCAAATCAGGCCAATTAGCATAACAAACAAGTGCACAGGCTCTCGTTGCTTGGTATCGGCCACACGTCCACTACGGCGTGCTCGCTAGACCGTGCTGCGCTTCCAGCTGCATAGACATCGACTTTTCGAGCCGAATTTGGAGATGCACTTTATTTAGTGCTCTGGGAAATAGTTTTTAAACTGACGCAAACTCCTGGCTTTGCGCGGCGTGGCGGTTTAACGGTGGCTGTTTCTGTCTTTCTGTGTGCCCTTTATGTTCTCTGAAACGTTAAACAGGGATGGTTGCTGTCTACGCGGACCCGAAGATAATCGTCCCTTTTTCTAATTTATCAAGAAATCTTTACCGTAAAGTTGAATTTATCACGGCTTTTCGAGTATCTGTTTGTAATAACTTATTGTCATCACTATTTTCTATTTCACATAGCTTGGTGCGTGAGACAAGTGTCGTCTGTCATCTCAGTACTTTTTAATTGAATTTAGGTTATTAAATGCATGGAGATGACAGATGCCACAGCCGCAAAGCAATATGAAATAGACTATTACAATAAAATATTCTTCATGGAATACATTACTATTGACTACACTCATTAACGTATTAATTACAAGTTAAGCTACTCATTTTTTTAAAGGGATATATTTAATTGCACATCTGTATATTTTTTCAGCACACTAGGTAACTCCACTAATTTACTGAATGCATACTTGAAAAACGAATGCTGTGCAAAAAAACAATTGATTAACTGAACATGTCCTACAAAAAAAACTTAAACATCATACCAAACGAGATGACCTTTTTAACCGAATACGCACCAAAAATATGGTTCGTACATCGGATATATTTGAAAGTTTCACCAAAAATACTGACTTGCACACTAATTATCCTCGCACTGCACACTAAGATCCGACTCGGCCGGGTTAGGTTAGGTTAGTTTTTTTTTTTTTTATATCCAGTAAAACAGTTTTGCAAATACCTTTTCACCTCACTAGCTCGGAAAGGCCAGTTTGTTGGTTTGATATCTATTGAGAAAATCGCTTTTTATCCACATGTGGAGAAAGAGTTTTGACGTTTCAACGCAGCTAAAGTAAAATTTGACATGAGCTTATTTTCTGAAAAATCCCGTTTAAAATACCTACATGAAAGCTAATTAGACCTTAGTTTTAATAAATGGCAAATTGGTTTATTATTGCAGATATTTTTCAAAGATATAGTACAAACCCTTATTCTTTTTTCCTCGCTGTAGTGAGGTGAAAAGTTTTGTGTTATACACGGGCGAAAAGTTATTTTACGTCTCGTGTATTGAAACACTCGCTACGCTCAGGATTCTATTTTGAACCACTCGCTTCGCTCGTCAATCATAGGATCCTTTCGCTAGCTCGTGTTTCAAATAAACACTCGCGGGTAAAATACAACTTTCCCCCCTTGTATAACAAATAACTATTTCACCTCACCAGCTCAAACATGGCGATTTTGCTGTCAGATAACAGTGAACAAAATGCGATTTTGTTTCGAGCGTGAGTAGAAAGTAGCTTTTTAATTTTTTCAATATCTGACCTCGAATTGTCATTCTTCAGCCAAAGGTTAATTATAAAATTCTAATCATTTGAATCTCGATGCACTCTGTTTCTTTCATATGTATATAAAAGAGAGGGATAGAAACTTATCAATTTGAAATTCTATTTTCGAATCCGACCTCGATTGAGAACAGTTCGGATACGCGTTATACCAAAAAAACCGGCCAAGTGCGAGTCGGACTCGCGCACCGAGGGTTCCGTACAAACACTTTCCATCCCTAAGTGGTTAAGTTAAGTTTGCACCTGGTATGTATAGCGCCCCATATAAATTAGGTGCAAAGTTAGGTATTAAAATTTTTTTTTATGGTTTTCGTAATTATTCCTTTATCTATGCTATAAGACGTTGCTTCGTACCAAATTTCAAGATTCTGAGTTCACGGGAAGCACCCTGTAGGTTTTGATTCCCTTGCAAGTGTCGAAAATATGCAAATTAGGTGCAAAGTTAGGTATTAAAAAAAAAAATTATGGTTTTCGTAATTATTCCTTTATCTATGCTATAAGACGTTGCTTCGTACCAAATTTCAAGATTCTGAGTTCACGGGAAGCACCCTGTAGGTTTTGATTCCCTTGCAAGTGTCGAAAATTTGCGGCATAAACGGCTGTATCTTTTGATTGCGTTGGCTTAGAAGTTTGATTTTTTCACAGCTTCAAGGGACAGTAGACCTGAGTAATTGATATAAATTTCAGCTTCATACGTCCACGCGTTCCTGAGAAAAAGGGTCTTGACAGACGGACGGACAGACGGACAACAAAGTGATCCTATAAGGGTTCCGTTTTTTCCTTTTGAGGTACGGAACCCTAAAAATCATTAAAAACACCCGAAAAAGTTTTAATTGCAACGTATTTTTTTTTCTTTATTATATTTTTATTTAACGACCGAATATTAAAATGATTGTGCCTTTTATATAAAACAATTGATCATTGCTCAAATATAATAAGATTTTTCACCTTATTACTTATTGTTAATTATATTTACTTATTGTAAAATATAATTTATAATTTCGCCATTTATCTAGATGCATATTCGAAACGTACCTTAAAAAATATGGAGTTCATATTGTAATTGTTATTTTCTTTTGCATATATTTTGTTTGGTGTTTTAGGAGTAAAAATATTAATCAATGTATAAACAAAATCTCATAATATAATAATGTATTTATAAATAAACACGTCATTTATCTGCTAAATCTTCCAATTTGATCAAATAATGACATTAACCGTGTTGGTTGGTTGATTATAATTTCAATTAAATTGTATTGTTATTCCTTTTTAAGCAGCACTTATCTATTTTCTGATTAATAATATTATTGAAATCAGCAACAAAGACTATAAACATACGTTGGAAGAAAAAACACAAAATGTCGACTATGTTCTCGCTGATGAGGTGAAAAGTTTTGTGTGCTACACGAGAGCAAAGTTTTTTGCATCTCGTGCTGTTGAGTCCCTCGCTACACTCAGGATTCTAACATAGAATGACTCGCTACGCTCGTGATTCAAACGTAGAATCCTTCGCTTGCTCGGGACTCAAAATCAGCACTCATAACAAAAAACAACTTTGCTCTCATGTTGCACAAATAACTATTAAACAGTATATGAATTCGCATTATTTAGTATGCAAGTCAGTATTTTTGGTGAAACTTTCAAATATTTTGATCAAAAAAAGGAAATATACAGATATCGATTTAAATACATGCCTTTTTTAAATAGTACAAAACTGATTTAAAAACATTTATAAAAAATAAAACGGAATGGCATTCATAAAAAAAAGCATTAAAAATGGCTATTTCATAACTAACACTGTAGAAGGGTATCCTACAGCCTAAAAAAATGCCACAGTAGGAATATTATCATTTCATTTCCTCTTTAAAGGACTGTCAAACTTTTGAGAGAATTGGTAATTCAGCGCTGAAATTCAACAGCAACGACGAGTTATGAATGAAAAACACGCCTGTACCTGTAAATAATTAACATCAGGATCGTTCTAGAATTCCATTATCTAAGTGATTGACATCCCACGGGATCAGGCATCCGTTGCAGCCTCGGGGACGTCCATAACAGGCCCAAGTTATTGTAATGAGGAGGACTGGGATATTTATGCCGCCATGCGTCCCGAATAACCAATGAGCTTTCGACAACCTCGCGGATATTCAATATAAAAGCTACCGAAATTCGTTATTTGCATTGTTATTTACTCTGCAAACATTGTCGTCAGCTGACGATCTCTTGTATCGAGTTTATTTATACGCGAATTGATAATAAGCCCGAAGTGGTTAAATTTAAACGGTGTTGTTATGTTGTCTTCCATTAACCGTTTCGCTTTGTATTGTTTGAGTGTTATATTATATATTCATTATCCATCCAACATAAAAAAGCAGACCCAACAGTAAATATGCTTGTATTTGTAGCGGAAAAAAGTATTTAATAGTCTGCAAAGTCGTGAAAAGGGTCTTTCAAATCCTTTCACAATAGTAAGATGTCCTGTCTATGTGGAAGAAAATTATTTCCCCCGCAACCTTTTGTCGACGCGTCCGTTTAAATATGGCGGGCGGAAAATATTACCGCACCATTGTTGTATCCTGGACGTTAACCTCTTCAAACTTATCAAAATGTTAAGCATGAGGGCGACATGACGTATATTACAACACAATCGGGATAACTGGAAATAAGGATAACCTTTCCGCTTTAATCTTTCATTTCGAAATGATTACATTTCCTTATTCCGTCGCGTGCCTGAAGCTAACCAATATGTACATCACGTACATTACAAATATTACTGAGCATTACCGTATCATTTTACATAATGCCGGCGTCGTAACCCGTATTTTATGGAATCAATAAACCGAGTAAATCTTCCAAGCAATTCCTGGCAAGCACTTTCTCTGGTATGATTGAGTGCTCAATCATTTCTGCTTCGGTTTCGCATGGAAATCTTTATTGGGCCTGACCATCAGTCATGAGTCATACGGTTGTGAAATGCGGTTGCTTATGAATTGTTGGTAGGCAATTGGTGTCAGTATTATTAAACACAATTGCGGTTTCTATGACGGTCATCAAAAAGTAAACAATGAAATAGCTCGTGTAAACCACAATTTCAACATCACCGGAATCGAATGACACGTACATTTTATAAATCTTTATCTAATTAACACTTTAAACGTCAATTTAAATAAGAACAAGACAACTTGACGTAAACCAGCATAATGTAGTCACTGAGCTTGTGGTAAAAAAAGCCCGGATTTCCCTTTTATGTAAAGCGTTGCCAAATTATCTTCAGCTCAAGACAATGGGTGAGAAACAACCTTGAGTGGTCGGATTATGCGTGAACTGCGATGAATTTTAATTCAAAGAGCTCAAGCAATTCAAAATGTATAAATGTAATTGTAAGTAATATTAACTTCATAAAAATACATTAGGCATACGCAGGGGAAAATGAAAGTATCGAAAAATCGAAGTGTTTACAGATAAAGGATGAAGCAAACGAACTCGACAAAGTAAACGGATGCTAAAAGGATACTGCTAAATAGGAGAGCGATAATATCACGGCTAGTGACGAGGCATCATGTCGCGATAAACTGCGTCCCTAATAAAACGGCCCGGGATTACCACAGTGGAGTAACTGTAAACAGTACCTAACTACTTATAGTTCAGGGGATCATCATCATCTCCTCTCTATTAACATTGCTCACTGCAGGCATGCCCGCGGGGGTTGATGATGAAAATACTAAAATGTAGGTAAGTAATTTTAAAGCGCATGCAATAAATATATCCGAACATAAATTTATCACGCACTAGCAATAACACGATACCTAATCATAAAGAAACAAGTGTAAAGTAATAAAATAAAGTATCATCATTAGAATATAAGGATGTACAGAATACTGATAAGTATTAGTCTACTGTGATAAAACGGTCCAACACTACGACCAGATTATTGGACGCCGTCTTATCGAGCGACTTAGTCTGCCCCAAATTGAGTGAGCAACAATTATGGAGAAACTTTCTACACGCCACGAATTAAAGATAATGAGGATTACGATTAGATAAAAACTTGCAGTAAACATCCTAATAAGTCTTCCGTCTCCATCGATTGCACCGACTTGCGCAAATGAAAGAGAACGTAATGGATTCAATCTGAGTTTTCTCTTTCAATTAAAATCAGAAGCAATAAACCACAATCTGCGACGGCGGGCACTAAATCTTCAAAATGATACAATATAAAAACAATCGTAAGTCCCCCAGAGTATTTCAAATATTCTTAATCAAATTTCTAACATTTACTTCCTCTACAGGAGTTTCAATTGGAAGATAATCCAAACCTTTATTGAAATAAAATTCAATCCTTATTAGATTCCAAAACCAATGTTTGTTAAACGTTTTCAGCTAATAAAAGTAATATTAAGGACCCGAGACACGCCAAAAGGGAGGAAATGAAAGGGACGAGAGTGAAATTGGAAAAACTTGTTACAGAATTACTCGAGATGAAAAAAGGAGAAAATAAATAGTCCCTAGTAAAAGTTGGCGGAACAAGCTACGCTTAGCTACTTTATTTACCTGGGGGACGCTATTTGTTTTAATGTAATAAGCCTCTTCACCGGGTAGTTGTAACAGATAGGTTTTATTACTACCTTAATGGAACTTGATTGTGTATTCGTGTAATCGTTAGTTGTTTTGATACACTTATTTAGTTTGGATTGCATAAAAAATAAAACAGTTTTACCAGGAAGTATGCAGCTGAAGCTAGAAGAGATTCAATATAGAATGCGAATGGAAACAAAGGGTAAATAAACCATTGAAAAGTCAATGTTTCCGCACTAACCTTTTACTCCAGTTTCCGATCTCCGCGTATCGCCGGCCGTTAGAGCATCCGCTCCTCCGCACTTCATTTCCTCTAAACGTCTGCACCGAATTCCCGTTAGGTGTTAATATTCCGTTCGAGGAGCCGTTGTTGTTCCGCTCCCTGTTTCTGGGAAACGTCCCGGTTCCTGAACGGAAGGTCCCGAGTTGGGGAGTTTGAGGTTCCGGGCTGAATTGTTGGAGTGGAAGAGTCACGTTGCCGCTCCAACTCTTGCGATTCACGGCGAAAGTTTTGAACGTCCCATTGCCGTTCGTCGGCGAGGGGATCGCTCCACAGAAACTGCTCCGATTATGACTGTTTTTAATCAGGGCACTGTTCTGCAGAGATACCTGCGGCTTGATCGGCACCAGAGGTGAAGCCTGGTCAATGGACATCGTACCTTAACAACTGTAGGACGAGCCTACTTTTGTTTTATCTACATTTTCGTCTGAAAAGGAAAGAAACAACAATGTTACAGACCTCATCCATTCAGGACCTTGTAGCTATTTCCAGAGTTGTTTTATCTTTACTAATGAAGATGCCCTAGTTGCGGACAGATTAATATGAATGAAACTAATTGCGAGGCCCTGACATGTCAATAAACGTTATAAATGTACGTCTGTCAACTACAGTTGCTAAGTACCAGTTTGAATGTAATGAAGAATTCATCGTACAATAGGGTTCAATTTAGGTTAATAGATATTCGTGTTCCGCAATATCTGATGTGCCGAAGTAGTAAATAGTTAACTAGTAATCAGTTAAATGATTCCATAAATAAAAATGAATCACAACATTTTGAGAACACGGTTTGAGTAACGGATAGCGTAAACGTAACCTAACCTAACCTTAGGTAAAATAGTACCTACTAGTAGCAATTAAGGCGTCCTGTATCACCTATTGTTGCCAATTGCATTTAGTTTTAACTGGAGTCTCCATTAGTTTCCTCACCTTGACCCGCTTTCATTCAAATAAACATCCATTTCAGGGGATTTAAATAGCTATTTGCGGATCATTTCATTGGCATCAATTACCTACGTGGTTTAATTCTATACGGATTGATTACAACCCAAATTCGGATATGTCCGCAGCAATCTATATGCTGCTCAGTCGACATGCACAAAGATCTGTAGATCTAAAAAGAGTTGCAAAAGTAGATTCCGATATCTCATATCGGGACTTCCTACCTATGCAGGTACAGTCAGCCAAGAAAGTGGTTTGCCACTTTTAGACCTTTAATAATTTTAAATTAG
This sequence comes from Apotomis turbidana, assembly GCA_905147355.2. Classification (NCBI taxonomy): domain Eukaryota; kingdom Metazoa; phylum Arthropoda; class Insecta; order Lepidoptera; family Tortricidae; genus Apotomis; species Apotomis turbidana. Next base: position 15,053,028 of record LR990295.1, on the reverse strand, counting down.
AGTTGAAAAATCTTCCTTGCCGTTACACTCTTGCTTGGCAGAGTTATAGTGGCTGTCATTCCTTGTGTGGCAAGTCTAACCACACGGTGCCATTCTTCTCTCACAGCCGCGCGTCTGGTGCTCTTGTGCAGAGGGTAGTATGTGGCCAGCCTGATTTGGTCAGTCCACCTTATGGGAGACCTACGACCGACTGAAAACTACCAGACCAATTTTTAGGCTGACTGTTACTATACAGGTGGACTAGTTGGCGAATTGAATCGGCCGTCTTATGACTAAAGGAGCCGCGACGAAATCTCACTGACCGGGCCGATCGTCCGGCGGACGCGGACAATTCTGCATGCTCCACTCACGCGCATCGGCTGTTACGCAATTCTTACACAACTATCGGTAGGCTACTTACATAATCGCCAAATTCAATAGAAATCCGTTCCGTTACCGTGTTAAGGTTTGTTCTAATGATGAATGTGAATACGATAATTCTTCTTCAATGGGAATTTAGCGTCATTGTCTCAACGAACAGTGGATTTCTATAAAAAGTAGGTGAGACTTTAGTAAATGTTAACGCTATCTGTTCACGTAATGATGTGCTACCTGTATTGTTAGATACTTATCTGATTGAATCGATGTACGCTTTTCTTCTTTCTTATATTGGGAAGGTAAAGACCCAGTTTTACCTTGCTTTGTTAGTTATCAAGGCTTAATAAGTAGACTATTGGACTGACGTAGTCAGCTGTTTGTAACTGACCAGACTACACAGAGAATTGGTGTTTTAATCCTGCAAAGTATAAATCTGTAGAATATCAGACCTTTTTTACTAACTATGCAGAAGTGTCAAAAGTGAATATAAAACGTTATCCAACGTCTTATTCGTATAATTGAGCTGCGTCTGTTCACTTCGGAAATCCATAATGGATAATTACATTGATGTGCGTGATTCTGTGCGCAATTTTTGTTTAAGTAGTCTATTATATTGAATTGGCTTCCGATTGTCCGTGTTCCGTGATTCAACACACAAAATTTAATTTTATTTTTGTCCGTTATCTTTTTCTTTATTCTACATTCTCTTTGCGCGAAATTCCACATTATTACATTCTAGTTTCTGTCGCCTTTTAGAACTTTATTACATTTGGTAGACGCAAGGTGTGACTTCGAAATTGTAATAAATATCAAACGCGACGGTAACGACGCCATCACGAATCTTAACAGTTGTTTTTTTCTGAAAAAGTGTTACAAACGTAATACGTACAATCTTTTTTACATCAAAGTAATAAAAGCTGTCAATGTAGCGTTAGACCGGCGTAAGAGCGTGTCCAAAGTATCGGATTATCCAACATCGATTAGGGACGCGCCATTCTATGTGTTAGTCACAGACTGTTTTACTACACTATGGTGACTTCTGTTTGCTTTTTATCAGTTTTCCAGCTCTTATTACTTTGTATTTACATACAAATTTCCATATCCTACTTTTATCATACACTTTTTAATTTTTGAAATATCTAAGTACATTTATAACTAAGTTAATGCATTTTCATAAATTAATTCCTGGTGTTTCAACATTTAGTCAATCAGCCGAGCAAATTGTACGGAATGCTTTTGAGTCGAATTCATCGTTGTCTGTCAATTAAATGTCTGTCTGTTATTATATACATGATAGTTAAATCTAAATCAAAAGTACACCATCAATATGGCTCCTTATACTTTTTTAAAGGCAGTAAGTCCGATTCTGTTATTAAAGGAGCGTTTCTAAAAATAGAGCTCATTTGTTTTTTTTTCTTCCCACAGACTTTACCTTTTACGAAAATTCCGAGAGTATAGATCCAATCACCTCCGACAAATTTCACGAAATTCGACACGATAGAGCCTTTTAGCGAAATTAGTTCTTTGTCCAGACAAAAATCTCCATACGATAAGACTGAATAAAGAAGTTACTTAGCATATATTAGAGATAAAAAACACAATCGGCGTGTATTTATCTGTCGTACACAAAGGACTGTCATTTAAACACGAATATCTATTCGAACACAATTACATTGTGATTGTGACGTGACGTGACTGGTTTCGGCAATAAATCTAAAGTCAACGGACCTTGACTTGTCTTCGACAGTCGGAGCAAGTGCTTATTGCATGAAAACAAGCTTGCCATATTATCATTGCATTTAAATTGTTTAAATAGTCGTCGAATTGTAGCGAATATCGGTTAGAACAATGTGGTTTTCTCACAGCGTATGTATTAACTTACTTTTCCGTGAAAGAAAAATCATTATTGTACCGAAGAAAAAAATTAAAAGGTTGTATGTTTCTAAGAAGTTTTAACATTCATATGAAATGTTAACTAATTTCTATTTTCGCTACAATTTTAGTCCGAAAAGTTATACCACGTAATCTTGGCACTGCATTGATGAAAAATACAATTCTAATTCGTTTACATAAGCATAAGGTCCGTTAAATGGAAGTAATGTTCCTTTGTCATTTTTTTTACCTATTCTCGTTCGAGCATTAACCTGGACATACCTACATGAAATACACTCATGCTCAATTAAATAAAGTAAACAAATACTATAGTAGTTCGTTTTATCTTGTTTACTTACATTAGTCAACGTAAATGTTACTTAACATAACCTAACTCAACCCTATTGTTGTCTAGTTCCTTATTTTATAATGGCTTTAAGTCTTAAGCAACTGATTAAGTAAAAGCTTGTTTGAACAACATGTAACAGGTTACCAAAATTTACATTACAAGGTGTTCAAACAGGGACTATCAAAAATTATACTTCATATCGAAATTAAGGTTGTTTTGTCTCCTTTGCTCCTATGGCAACTGAAAGTAAGAAGGGAAGACCGATGTTTTGAATTTCGAACTGCTACCTGTCCCGATCATCTGTCAGATAGGTGCGTTGGCGCAGGTGTGGTTGAATTTAATTGGACTTTTACCGGCAATTGGCATTATTATGGCAATTAACAAGATTGCCGCCACAATTAGACACGTGTCCGTTGGCGTTGAATTGCATTATTATAGAGAAGTGGGATAACGGATGCCAGTTTTTACAGAGAAAGTCTAAGAATAATTGAAATACGTTGGAAGTACAGTTAAATGACCATCGTCAGTTTTAAATTAGTTTTTATTTCTAACTTACAAGAATGAGAAATTATAATACTTAAGATTGTAACTAAATACCAGAAATTACAAGGATTGCTTTAATAATTTTCATATATATCATGTTTCATTTGCAAATGATGCAAAAAACATCAAAACGAAATCATAACTTATAAAGAACTAAATATCAACCCATCAGGACACCCATTGTACTCTCCAAGAGAATAACTTCAACCAGAATGAAATTAACAGAAGCAATTACGTCTACAGGAAAAGTATAACCCGCTGTAGGAAATCGCGCTAGACGCACACAATAAGAGGTCACGAATAAAAGGTTCGTAGCAGTTTCCCAGGCCGGAATGTAAACAATGTCAACATTTAAGTGAATCAGTCTTGATTCTTGCACAACCCGCTAGCTAAGGAACTATCGCACGTGTGCAGAAAACTGGTTCTATTTTACCGGCTTTAATGAAACAAGTAGAACTAAACATGCAAGAGTATAATTCACATCATTATCTTCTAATAAGATAGGGACGCATTTAAGGATCATTTCCTTACAACAGTTTAGAAAACAATTTCCTAAACAGCAACCCTATGGTTAGGGGATACACTCCACGTGTCTAATGACGCTCGTCCGATATAAATACAGCGGCTATGATCTGTCTACTTCAACCATGTTAGTTATGACAAATTGTCGAATTCGAAAAATCCATATGTAAGCATATGTAGGTCGGTACAGGGACCGGAAAACCCCCTTTAAAGTTAAGCCTAATATAAGGTAACCCTAACAATTTGGTAACCATAACATAAGGTAACCTTTTCATTTGGTAACCCTATATTAAGGTTACCCTATCATAACAGTTAACTACAACCTCAACACAGTTACACAGTTACGGTTAAAACCCTAACGCGTAAGGGTTATTTATAGCAGTTAACTCTAAACCCCATCGCGTTAGGGTTTGGAACTGAACGTTGAAGGATCGTTATAGATGAGCGGAGTTGGCAGAATGTTTACGCATTGCCGTGTTTTTTTTTACACTAGTTTTGTTTTAACTTTTTGTTTTTTGTTGTTGTTATTAGATAATAAGTACTTTATCTTTGCTTTTTATATGTTTCTCCTACACTGATATTGTTAATTAGTTGATAATTTGATGTGATTGTTCTGCTAATAAAAAAGTAATAATATCTAATAATAAATAACTATAATTTTCATACTGTTTTTAGGGTTCCTTAGTCAACTAGGAACCCTTATAGTTTCACCACGTCCGTCTGTCCGTCCGTCCGTCCGTCCGCGGCTTAGCTCCGTGATCATTAGTACTAGAAAGCTGAAATTTGGTATGAGTATGTGTATGTATAACGCCGACAGAACGGTAAAATAAAAATTAAAAAAAAAATTTTTTCGGGTACCTCTCGAACACCTAAAGTGGGGGTGATTTTTTTTTTCTTTTCAACACTAGTGTGTGGGGTGTCGTTTAATAGGTCTTGTAAAAATAATAGGGGTCTCATAACATTATTTTTTATAGTCAACAGTTTTGTAAATATTCGCTCTGACAAAAATAGTGTCCCCCCCCCCCCCCCTCTAACTTTTCAACCACGGGTCAAAAAATGTAAATGAGGCTTTATAATTACTTTCAATGAAAACTATATTGAACAAAATCGGTCGAGCTGTTTTTGAGTTATCGCCAAATTTCATATTTTTTCTTTTAAGTTGACTTCCAGAAGGTAATAAGTGATTACAATTTCTAGGGCGTTTACGACCTTTTTATAGAGCTTGAAACCTTTCTTAACTTAAAACTCGGGCTTAAAACAGCAGTTTATTGTGAAGGATGAGCAACTACGGAACCCTACATTGAGCGTGGCCCGACATGCTCTTGGCCGGTTTTTTTCTTATCGAGGAACGATCGGCAGCTTTGCTGGTAACGTTATACCTGATAACAGTAAAAACCATCGTATAAGAACAAAAGAGTATTTTTAAGTGTGCAACGTGCTGTTTTAAAATGACAGATTAGATAAAAATGTAAGAAAGAGATGGGATTAGTATTGTTTTGAAGCATCATGGATGCTAAGCGTTAGTTACTCAGTATCCTCCAAATCGTCCAACTGGTCAGTTACAAACAGGTGCCATAAAATAACAAATATTAAAAAAAAAACTTTAACATGTACTACAAAAAGCGCTTGCTTGCCATGCAATTTTTCCGAGGAATATAGTGACTTTGTAAATAAACTTAAAAGACAGAAGAAACTGGTAAGTTATGCATTCTTATTATGATTATATTTGTATTTTGTTTACCATTAAATCGTTGTAAATACTATCGACCTTAAAGGTACTCGAACTGATATTTTTTCCTTAATAGTATCTGCAATATGTTTTTTTTTTTCAACCATATTCTAATTATATATATACGTACCTATATTTATTTATTTCAACTTGATTGCACATTGCATTCCACAAAAACGTAGATAATAATGGCGGTTTTTTGCCATGAAATGAGACGTTCTCCGCCAGACAACTTGTTTAAATGAATGTAGTAAATATATAATATTTAATTACCATACAAATTCGGAATACCTACTACAATGACATTTCGTAAATGTGTGTTTGTGCATTTTCATTTATTATACATTTTGTTCAGAATATGTTGGCACATTTGGCTAAAAATCTCAGTTGTATATCTTGCATTATTCCAATTTACTTATATTGTTCGGGTATCCTTAGAGCTGCCAGTTTAGCATTCCTAACAAAAAATAGGCCATGCAGGAACGTTGTACTTTATTGGACGACGCTTACATTTCTTATATTAGTGACGTATTTCTTACTAAACTTAAAATGAAACACCAAATTAAGTATATATTTTTTTTATTTCAGACTCAGTGAAATCAAGAGAGGAAGGAAGGTTATGAAAAACGTAAAGAAATTTTGGCTGAATTCAAGGAATTGTTAGAAGACGTACCAGACGATAAATTGAAGGACATGTGGGCACGTGTAAAATTTATGACAGAATTGTATCATACGGCTGTTCTAAAATTACGTAAATAATAAGTAATCCATAATTTAGTATTATATTTGATATGGTCTAATTTTAAACTGATTTGATTTTTTAATTGCTGTGATTTATGTCATTGTTTTTTTTTACTATGGTGTTTTTAATGTATAGGTGTTATAAGTATTAATTGTTAAGAATAGGTAGTTATTAAGACTGATTATGCATGTTAAACTGTGATGATGATATTTTTATGGTTTTAGTTATTATAATTAAACTTACTATTTTTGTTATCTGATTAAAAAATGTATATTCTAGTAAATTATTTACACACCTAAAATGTATTTTTATTTTATTAACATAGCATGATTATAATATGGTAAATACTTTTAAAGGTATCATTATAGAAATCGCGTTGATGCTGGCAAGACGCTATTAGCGCTCAGATTAGGATAAACACAAAAATTGAATTCTTATTTTATTAATTGAAGAAAAAAAAAGACAATAATTATTATACTAATACATTTCAAATAACGTTCAATTATAATGATTAATTTTACTTGGATTAATTTTATTGTACAGTCGGTTAGATTTTGCTACCTAAGTAGGTATTGTGATGAGTATTTTTTTGGTATCTTCAAAACGGTGATAAAGATCAGATGATGAAACTAGAAAGTGAACGGCGCTACTTTTTGATGGTTAAATATATATATATATATAACCTTTGCATACCAAGGTAATTTACCAAACAAGCAACGCATCTCCGTATCAGCTTGTCCTAAAATGCTTTCATATGTCCAGATGTTCGGATTTCCGGCTGTTGTCGACTAGAGGTCCGATTCATATGAATTGTTGATTCAGTTATTAGTAATTTTTCAATATGGCGAATATATGGGGTTTGCTGTTTTAATGAATTGGTAATATGGAGACTAATGTCGTATGGTGTAGTCAGGAGTTGGATAGTGGAATTCCTTAACGGTTGCTTGTATACTTTTCGAGTGTAGGGTCTGATGGTTTGTTTTTAAGTGTACAATTGAAACTGCAATATCTCGTGTCACATCACAACTTCATTATAACTGTCTACTGAAAAAACAGATTTATCGCGTACATACATTATAAGTACCGACAAGATACTAGTAAGAGTATTAACAATAGGCAACTGAATTTTAGATCTTTTTTTACTGTTCCTAACAACGTATGCTATCCCTTTAATATCAGCGGAAAGCGAAAGAGATAGTAAGTCATGGCAGGTAACAAAGAAAGAACCTTTGTTACTTAATTCAAATTCAAATTTAAAATATATTAAATAAAACGATGGTCCATGATACTAGGTTAGTCAACTTATCAAATATAGTTTCATACCTAAACTAATTAACATAACAATTAACTAATTTAATTGATTATTAATTTAAATTGTTTTATTTTTTCTTCCAAATGGATGAAAATTGTTTTTTTTTTTTAGTTTTCAAACCTCATACCTCTGCCATTTCAAAAGTTTCAAATAATTTTATTGACACAAATATTTCATATAATTAATGAACCTAGACTTCATAAATCGGTTGAGAAATGTGACCCCTAAGCGAGACCAGCCGGAAATCCGGATAAAATGACATCTGTCTGTGTGTAAATAATTTTCTTTTTATAGTTAAAAAAAAAAGTTATAGAATACAGAATATAACAAAATTAACTTTGTTTCAAATAACATTTTAATTACTTAAAACATTTTTTTTATGTTATTATAATTATTACGTTTTTAACTATTAATAAAAAAAACGCATCATGATTTAATCAAGACACAGAGTACAAGAAATATTCTTGTTCAAATCAATTTGAATAATAAGAATATCCACAGAACCATCATTAATATTGCTAATCTTTACAATTTAAGGGTGTAATTTTATTAAAACAATTTGAAGTTCGTTATTGACGCATACATCAACCTAAATATATACTTAGATGAAAAGGGATGAGTGAAATGCTAAGGATTATTTTTATTTTATTGCTATCGGGCTTATGGCATTTACTGCACACTAAGACGCAAACCGTAATGAGACGCGGTATTTATTATTGTTTTAAGAATAATCAAAATGCAGTTGTGCCTTAACTGCATGCCGCATTAATTGTTATATTTTTTTATAGAAACAATTCTTATCTGTATTACGGGGAATGAAGGAAATTATAGTTAATTGTGTTTGGGATAAACCAATATGTGATATCAATGGTGACGGCAAAAATAAATGAATGAGTTTTATTTTTTCCGTCTTAGATTTATTTGTCAAGCCCCAAAGGCAAAGATGAAATATGAAATATGAAAAAAAAAACAAACAACACACTGTTTTCGCCGCTCAAGTTAAGCAACGCTACCATGGTAACATTAGAAGTTTCTACACTAAAGACTTAAAGTTGAATATTGACTGATTTGACGCTTTATAGCATATTGTTACAAACCTCGAAAGCCAAACACGTTTATGACTTGCAAGAGATAAGAAATTTACTGAGTTACTGTTATTCAATAACTGACCTAATAAGACATAATTTAGGGATCATATTCGTTCGAACTCGTTCAAAAACCCTTACGTTAAGGTTATTAAGTTAGGGTTAGTAGTTATTATAACTGCTATTCAAAAACTGAACTAACAACACAATACTTAAGGATCACATTCGTTTGAACTCGGTTCAATACCCTAAAGACTCGGTTAGTGGGACGGGGTAGGTTAGTTAAGGTAGTTATTAACCGCGTTAACTGCAACAAAACAGTAACCGTATCATTGAAACAACCACATCATAGGGTTAACAATATGTAAGGGTTTTTAAAAACAACTTCTAAAATAACCTCATCAAAAACCCTTGTTAAGGTAACCGGTTCCGGTCCCTGGTCGGTAGACGATATCGGCTATCGACCAACTTTAAAAAAGGAATAATTCTAAATACGGTTGCATTACTTTTCTGGGATACTCTGGAAAACAAATGGCAGGGAATCCAGTCCATCGCAAAATTGTCGAAACCAATGTAAAGAGCCCTATAAAACTCGTCGCGGAATGTTAAACGTCGCAGAATTGTCGTCGTATTTCAAATTCTTTTCACCTCACTTCCTCTTCGGTGCGAACAAAAGGTTTTATTGATGTTCCATAGACAATAAACACAGTTCCGAACCGGAAGCAACTAGCCGTAATGGATTTATATACGTGCCTGACCGAACCACAATCCTTTTTCGATATTATTGTTTTTTACTAACGGAACACCTGTGATATCGAATAAGGTAAGTTAGACTTAGTTCCGGGAATATGATACGGTTAAACCCTTATACGAATAAAAACAAAAACAAAAACGGCCATGTGCGAGTTGGACTCGCGCACCGAGGGTTCCGTACAAACAGTTATCCCATCAGTCCCATCTTAACTGGCCGGGTTAACTTTGTACCTGGTATGTATGGCGCAACCGATCACGTTTGTTGTATGGGAGCACCCTTAAATATTTATTTTACCCTTTTTTTGTTATAATGGCAACAGAAATACTCATCTGTGAAAATTTCAACTGTTAGCTAGCTATCACGGTACATGAGATACAGCCTGGTGGCAGACGGACAGACCGACAGACGGACAGCGGAGTCTTACTAATAGGGTCCCGGTTTTTACCCATTATTCATTAGTGTAATGTCCACTTTTCCTACGGGCATATCGAAATCCTGTTTATTACTTACTAGATAAATGTTGATAATAAATGTTGGTTTACTCTGTAGTTCAAAGGGATTTTCAACTGTAGCTGCTAGTATTTGCGTAGGTATATATTAAAACTCCTCTTTCTTTCCTTTATACTTTAAAGTCTTACGTTAGGGTGACGCATATTCACAAAGTAAGCAATTCAAAGTACAACATTTTGAAATGGGTTGACAGATATGTATGTAAATATACCTAGTGGTTTGCTGTTTATCTGTATTTTATGAATAAAGTTACTATAAGTCTTATTTAAATCGCGGATTCGGAACGTGTTAATACCGTCAGTTCGGAGGGTGTCTATTGTATAAATTTGTACAATAGATCTGCTGTTTATTGACAGAAAAAATGCATTTACATCATAAAGGCATTATGAATTGCATTTTGTATGGTGCGTGGTTGTAATTTTGAACACGTATTATTAATCGTTTGGAGTTTGTTAAAAGCAAAAAAATATGTGACTGCATTAAATGCATTATTAAAATTGAATGAAATCGTAGTTTACCTATTCACTTTTGTAATTAGACCAAGATTACTAAGTGAGGAAAATTATATAAAAGAAGAGTAAACAAGTATTAGTTTCCTGACCACAACCACGTTTACTCATTCAGATATATTTATAAATATTATACAAAACGTACAGATAGTTCATTTTTACAATTTTATAATAGTATAGATATGGTCAAAACAATGTTTTTCAAAATAGAAGAGTATTTTGAATCATATTTTACATACTGAACCGAACTTACCATCTGCACAATTGTGTAATTGTGAGGCCTAATGACGATTGTGTAATGTGTAACCGTCATTGGCCATCATATGAAAAAAGAGGGAAGAAAAAGCTGCTACCTATTGTTAGTTTACAAGTTGACCGAAACAATGAGGATACATTTTTATTCGCGGCACGCCACATTGGGAGGGCAAAAAGCCGCAACGTGCCTGAATTCCGATTGATACTTATTATTTTATTTATTGTATTGATATAACCTTGGACATAACTTTAATATGTAGTTTGGATTTGGTCATCAGAATGCACCTTAAATTAAATTACTTACTTCGTTAATAATGGACACATTTTTTACTATTGGAGTTCTATAGACTAATAAGTATTGACAAACGAAGGGATAAGGGGTAAACTGGCTAACACCATTTTTCCAAATTTATGTTTTTAGCCTATGGCCACAAAATGTCTCAGCTCATCATATGACTATCTAAAACAGGGGTGAAATTAGCTGGCTCTCTATTATTTTAACTTAAGCCACAACACAATTCACAAGTTCAAAACTTCAAATTGTCAACAATAAAATTTAGCAAATGTGAGTTAGCAAGTTCTGCTCCGTAAAAGCCCTTCGAAAGCTAATAAAGATCCTGTAAATACTGAAATATATTATACAGATAATAAAACTATTAGACAAGTATTTAATATAGCCAAACAACTTTGAGAGTACTCAAGACGAATGGCATAATAAACTTAAGAGTACTTCACGCATACCAACTATAATCTTAGAAGCTAATAAAAAAACTTTTCGCACAAAAACACGAGCAAGGCCACGAACGCTATAAAAAAACTAACCAACACTGCCGGTCCCTACTCTTTTTGTGACTTTGAAACTTGAGCTTGAGCAACTATCCTTATAAAGCAAACCTTATAAAAACTGTTTATCAGTCTTATCACGGTCCAATCTGTAGCTTTAAATGCGTCTAACTTCTTAGTTACACATTTAAATGTAGATCGAATAGTTATCGCAAGATTATGCATTGACAAAGCTGATAATATTGACAATATTCACACATAATGTGTAAGACAAAATAGGTGTATAGTTATTACGATAATCACTATCTACAGTGTTTTTGATCAAAACACGATAAACATGTATTTTATGGCTTGTTATATTTCCCTATAACGAGTATTTCTAACACCTTCAAATAGAATATTATGTAGTTTTAAATATTTGCTAAATCGATTAACGACTTATTATAGACCTAATTACGAAATCAAACCAGTCTGTCCCTAATCCATTGTGCATAATACGTGCCGTTGGACATCACGAACACAAAACACAAGCCTAAGAATAATGATATCGTTAATATTGACTCGTGATGTACCAATATTATCGCTTATCATATTCCTGGAACCGATGTAACTGTCGAAGGATATTGCGATGCGCCTCAGGTTGGGTAAACAAACACGGGAGGTTGACTTAGGCAAACGATGCGGGTTGTGTCAGCAATCGAGAATACTAATGCACGGCAAATCTAGTTACATGTGGTATGTTAGAATTTGCACAAATGAGCAGGTGTGTTTAGTTGATATTGGACGGAAATGAACTGGGTGCTAATTCGACGGAGCTTTTAGAGATATATTTTGGTTTTATTTGAAATATATATTTGTTTTTTGATAACTGTACATCATAATAAGTGGCCTACCTTCGCGATATCACCGATCATTTTAAATTGTGCGCGAATCTCGGAAGATGTTACAGTCAAAAGGTTGAATTAAGACCTAAGTTTGTTTAGTTGACATTACAATTGCGCAAAATTTTGAGTAATACCTCCCTCCTCAATACCGTGTTCGTGTTTAGAAAAGCGTGCCATACCGGCAGTCTACAGTCTGGAGCTAAGTACTACCAAAATCGTTATTTGAACTTTGAAGACGTCTTTACAATTGGGTAGATATTCTTCTAATTGGCATGATTTTGATTTTACACTACTGATACAAAATTCTTTACAGGGATGTTTTAGCTAATTCCTTTAATTTGTAGGTAAACCGCAATGAAATTAAAACATCAGAATTATAAGCAGAATCTCTATAAAAGTATTTAATGATTGCAAAGGTAAATTAGTAGTTGAATTAAAAATGCGGGTGTTTATCTAGTAAGATTAATGACGTGCATTGTTATTTAAAAAGGAAACGGTCCATTAAATGAATCACGAAGGTCACAGCCTTGACAGTAAAACCCACATAAATGCTCATGATAAGACGAGCATCACATAGTCGTTATTTTTTTTCTTTAGAACAACGTCTTGTTTAAAAACAAATAATAAAGTACCGTGAAATTGATGTCTACAAATTAAAATTAGAGACCACTGTTCACGTGAATTAAAATTTTAAAATCCCCCGACGCAAGTGTACATCTTAGAGACCACTGCTTTTATTTCCAAACGATCTTCAAACGACTGGACAGATTTTTAGCAAACAAGAACAACCGTATGAAAACACGCTCAATAAAAAAAAACTGTATCGAAATCAGTCCAAGCGTTTAAACTACGAGTTAGTAGCCACAGACACAGAGACAGACAAACAAAACACCCCTATTTGTGTCGGAAGTCATATGGTTGTGAAGTTGACCACCCCAAATCGTTTGCCCGCAAATGGCATACGTATATCGTTAGTTCATCGTTAGTTCACGTTAGTTCAGTAGGTAAAATCGTTAGGATCCGACTCTGTAATATTTTTTTTTAAAAAACAAAATGGGGTGGCTGTCTTCACGCTAACCACCCCAAACCACTTTTTCCCACTTTTGATCATTCACTTAGCTAGATAATCGTTGGTTCACGTTTGTTCACTATAAAATATCGTAAGGACCCGACTCTGTAATTTTTTATTTTTTTTAAAAGTGGGGTGGCTGTCTTCACGCCAACCCGCCCACTACGAAATTGTCAAATCTAAAAATGTCTACGCATCAGGGGACGTTAGTTCACGTTTGTTCAGGCATTAGAAACGTTAGGATCTCATTGGTGTAGCCACAAAAAAATAAAAACGAAAAATTAGAAAAATCCATATAAGGCGATCAGACCAAGTGCTGTACAATGTTATTTTATGAGATCCTAACGATTTCAATGGATGAACTAACATCTTTAGACGACACTTGATCGATATAGATAGCTAACTTGCGGGCACTCGGCAACAAATGACCGATTTCGCCATTTAATTTTTTTTCATACATGGGGGCGGCTGTCTTCACGCTCGTTAGTTCACCCAGAAACCAAGCAAATAAACCATTTCTCTGGTGCTGTATGGATGTGAGGACGTTAGTTCGCGTTTGTTCAGGCATTAGAAACGTTAGGATCTCATTGGTCTAGCCACAAAAAAATAAAAACGTAAAATTAGAAATCTCCATATAAGGCGATCAGACAAAGTGCTGTAAAACGTTATTTTATGAGATCCTAACGATTTCAATGGATGAACTAACATCTTTAGACGACACTTGATCGATATAGATAGCTAACTTGCGGGCACTCGGCAGCAAATGACCGATTTCGCCATTTAATGTTTTTTTATACATGGGGGCGGCTGTCTTCACGCTCGTTAGTTCACCCAGAAAGCAAGCAAATAAACCATTTCTCTGGTGCTGTATGGATGTGACGACGTTAGTTCGCGTTTGTTCAGGCATTAGAAACGTTAGGATCTCATTGGTCTAGCCACAAAAAAATAAAAACGTAAAATTAGAAATCTCCATATAAGGCGATCAGACAAAGTGCTGTAAAATGTTATTTTATGAGATCCTAACGATTTCAATGGATGAACTAACATCTTAAGATGAGTCTTGATCGATATAGATAGCTAACTTGCGGGCACTCGACAGCAAATGGCCGATTTCGCCATTTAATGTTTTTTCATACATGGGGGCGGCTGTCTTCACGCTCGTTAGTTCACCCAGAAAGCAAGCAAATAAACCATTTCTCTGGTGCTGTATGGATGTGAGGACGTTAGTTCGCGTTTGTTCAGGCATTAGAAACGTTAGGATCTCATTGCTCTAGCCACAAAAAAATAAAAACGTAAAATTAGAAATCTCCATATAAGGCGATCAGACAAAGTGCTGTAAAACGTTATTTTATGAGATCCTAACGATTTCAATGGATGAACTAACATCTTTAGACGACACTTGATCGATATAGATAGCTAACTTGCGGGCACTCGGCAGCAAATGACCGATTTCGCCATTTAATGTTTTTTCATACATGGGGGCGGCTGTCTTCACGCTCGTTAGTTCACCCAGAAACCAAGCAAATAAACCATTTTTCTGGTGCTGTATGGATGTGAGGACGTTAGTTCGCGTTTGTTCAGGCATTAGAAACGTTAGGATCTCATTGGTCTAGCCACAAAAAAATAAAAACGTAAAATTAGAAATCTCCATATAAGGCGATCAGACAAAGTGCTGTAAAACGTTATTTTATGAGATCCTAACGATTTCAATGGATGAACTAACATCTTTAGACGACACTTGATCGATATAGATAGCTAACTTGCGGGCACTCGGCAGCAAAAGACCGATTTCGCCATTTAATGTTTTTTCATACATGGGGGCGGCTGTCTTCACGCTCGTTAGTTCACCCAGAAACCAAGCAAATAAACCATTTTTCTGGTGCTGTATGGATGTGAGGACGTTAGTTCGCGTTTGTTCAGGCATTAGAAACGTTAGGATCTCATTGGTCTAGCCACAAAAAAATAAAAACGTAAAATTAGAAATCTCCATATAAGGCGATCAGACAAAGTGCTGTAAAATGTTATTTTATGAGATCCTAACGATTTCAATGGATGAACTAACATATTTAGATGATTCTTGATCGATATAGATAGCTAACTTGCGGGCACTCGACAGCAAATGGCCGATTTCGTCATTTTTATTTTTTCATACATGGAGGCGGCTGTCTTCACGCTCGTTAGTTCACCCAGAAACCAAGCAAATAAACCATTTCTCTGGTGCTGTATGGATGTGAGGACGTTAGTTCGCGTTTGTTCAGGCATTAGAAACGTTAGGATCTCATTGGTCTAGCCACAAAAAAATAAAAACGTAAAATTAGAAATCTCCATATAAGGCGATCAGACAAAGTGCTGTAAAATGTTATTTTATGAGATCCTAACGATTTCAATGGATGAACTAACATCTTAAGATGACTCTTGATCGATATAGTTAGCTAACTTGCGGGCACTCGACAGCAAATGGCCGATTTCGCCATTTAATGTTTTTTCATACATGGGGGCGGCTGTCTTCACGCTCGTTAGTTCACCCAGAAAGCAAGCAAATAAACCATTTCTCTGGTGCTGTATGGATGTGAGGACGTTAGTTCGCGTTTGTTCAGGCATTAGAAACGTTAGGATCTCATTGGTCTAGCCACAAAAGACGGGGACGTTAGTTCGCGTTTGTTCAGGCATTAGAAACGTTGGGATCTCATTGGTTTAGCCACAAAAAAATAAAAACGTAAAATTAGAAATCTCCATATAAGGTGATCAGACCAAGTGCTGTAAAATGTTATTTTATGAGATCCTAATGATTTCAATGGATGAACTAACATCTTTGGACGACACTTGATCTATATAGATGGCTAACTTGCGGGCACTCGACAGCAATTGGCCGATTTCGTCATTTTAATTTTTTTCATACATGGAGGCGGCTGTCTTCACGATGTGTGTGAACCTAGCATATCAAATGTTAGAATCTCACAATTTATGGACAGTTCTAGTAGCATCTCCAATAGTTCTACAGTTCCTGATACTTTTTTTCAAAAGTTCTGTTCAACTTTGGATGGCTACGCCACGAATACATATAGAACTGCCGAGCTCTACAATCCACGGGCGAAACAGAAAAAGTTCTAGCGAAAAAACGGAAAAAATTATGTTTTTTTTGATATGCCAGATTTTAGGAGATAGTTCTGCACAGCATCTCAGCTGTTTTGGATAGTAACGGCACAAATACGTATAAAGCAATAGTTCTAGCGAAAAAACGAAAAAAAAATATGATTTTTTTGATATGCTACATTTTATGAGATAGTTCTGCACAGCATCTCAGCTGTTTTGGATGGTAACGGCACAAATACGTATAGAACTGCAGAGTTCTACAATCTGCGGGCGAAACAGCAATAGTTATAGCGAATAAACGAAAAAAAAATATGTTTTTTTTTTGATAATTATGCTACATTTTATGAGACAGTCCTGCACAGCATCTCAGCTGTTTTGGATGGCAACGCCACAAATACGTATAGAAATGCCGAGTTCTTCCATCTGCGGGCGAAACAGCAGTATTTTTAGCGAAAAAACGGAGAAAAATTTGATTTTTTGATATGCCAGATTTTATGAGATAGTTCTGCACAACATCTGAGCTGTTTTGGATGGCAACGCCACAAATACATTAATACACGATATAAAGAAGTATTACTTTCGGCGATATTTTCAAAAATGTTACACCGCCATCTGGAATCCCAAAATTGACGTCATTTTTAAAATTCCCGCCCCCAATTCAGTTAAAATGCCACATGATAATGCTTAGTCTTTTTTTTTCAAAAATGTCATATCCGCCATCATGGATTTCAAAATTGACATAATTTTCAATTTTCCCATCCCCAACTTAGTTAATAATAATATAATAATAATAAAATCTTTATTTCGGATATGTTACATCCATAAAAGGTTAGTAAACTTAAAATCCATACCCCACATGATAATGATTAAAAAAAAACGTTTTTTTTTTCATAAATGTCATGTCCACCATCTTGGATTTCAAAATTGACATAATTTTCGAATTTCCCACCCCCAATTTAGTTAAAATCCATACCCCACATGATAAGGTTTAGTCTTTTTTTTTCAAAAATGTCATGTCCGCCATCTTGGATTTCAAAATTGACATAATTTTCGTATTTCCCACCAATTTACACTCTTTTTTTCCAAAATTGTCATGTCCGCCATTTTAGCCATCCCCACCCTCACTTTAGTCCAAAATAACACTATATAATTTTTGGAACTCCAATATTGAGAAGATGCCTGTTCGCCAAACACAAAAAAAAAGTGGTCAAGTGCGAGTCGGATTTTGGACTTTCCATACTAATTCCGCATCAGCGCCTGATTTCAATGTTATAGCAAAATTCACGTGTTCTGCTATATTTGGGCGGTCATATCTCAGAAACGGTAAGAGATAGAAAAAAAATAGCATATCGTAATTTTTTTTTTTTTTTTTTGCATAAATCTTAATAATAATCAAGTTTGTAATTGACATAATGTTTGTAATTGATATTCCATTTTAGTTTTAAGATATTGCTGTGCCCGACAGGGCTCATGTTTTGAACCTACCTAGTATTGTGCTAGTATTTAAGATCTTTTATGTACAACATGAATCGCAATAAACTGAATTTGAATTAGAATTTTCATAATTTTGTTTAAAATGACGTAAGTGCCGCGCGGTGTCCTTATACTTCGAACGTTACACATTTTAGTTAAGTGCCGTACTGGCTACCAATCTGGCGCGTATAATTGATACCTAAATTCCAGAAGGTAATAAGTAATTACAGTTACTTTTGCGTTTATGACCTTTTTTATAGAGCTTTGAGTTTTAGTGTATTGTGAAGGATGGGCAACTACGGAACCCTACACTTAGACTGGCCCGACATGCCCTTGGCTGGTTTTTGAAAACCACAACAAAATCGGTTCACCTAAACGGGAGATAAGTACATACATACATACATACATACAGGTCCAACCGAGAACCTCCTGTTATTTGAACTCGCGGTAAAAGAATAATAATTGGAATATAGTTGAATACAGCGATCATTGCGCAAGAGCGCACGCTATGCAAAAGTTACCTAAGTAGAAGCGAATTCGTATAAAATTGCGATATTTTCCGGTTACGGTTTTATATTATCTTGTAGCTTTTTCGTTACTATTTAGCTGTATTGCGGAGCCTGCAGTTCTAACTTACCGAATTACTACATAAAAACATACCATTTCTTGGAAAATTTGGAAGTTTAAGAAACGCTCGTTTTTTAAACGTTCTTTTGCATACTAAATTCTGTTTCGGGAATAAGTTCAAAATTGAAATATCTAAATTGTCTTAGGAATACTTCTTTTTTTATAGTTCTAATATCGGACTCGCCGGTACGAAGCGGCAGCACTTCGTAGGTGTGACTTTCACATTACAAAATAAAGGAATTGCTGCGTTTCTTAAATAACCATTCCTTACGATAAAGATGGTCTCGGTGAGATTTTGCTGTATGATGACTGTCGGACCGTCGATCAAAATAATTTCCCATTTTGATTCAAATTATATCCGCCGGCGAATCCAGTATATTCTAGGATTTCTGAAAAAATGAAACAATGTGAATCGCATATATCGGCACGTCACGTGTACACAATTTTAAATGAAAACCGTAATGGGTTTAGGGAAGTGGTTAATAAAAAGTATGGGTTTAAACCTACTGGACCCGTGTTCACACGATCGAGTGACGAATCCGCGATCGATATTAGCGCGTGCAGCGCTAAGATCGATCCAAGCATCGAATCCAGCAGCCCGATCAGACACCCGACGAAAAACATAAGGCTGGTTTTATCAGCCAAAAACTGGCTCGAAATGAGCCCGAGGAAAAAGATTTCCAGTGAGCGTATGTACTGGAAGTTTCAACAAGGCTGGACAGATATATTAGCAGAGCGTTTATGTCAGCAGACAGCGCTATAGATTGCGTGTTTTAATTCAAGAATAATATTGTCACTCCCAGGGCTACAGCACGATATTATGCTGTGTTTACCGGGATCTGTGTCGAATGTGGGTCTAAAATAACGGGGACATTGATGAAATCACCATCGAAAGATGTAGACGTTATATTTAACTTTCACGTTGAAAATATTCAAGCCTCAAAGCACACTGGCCTTAAGAAACGTCAATTAAGAGGAGAACGACGTAAAAATGGTACGTTTTTTTGTAGTAATTCGGTAAGTTAGAACTGCAGGCTCCGCAATACAGCTAAATAGTAACGAAAAAGCTACAAGATATAAAACCGTAACCGGAAAATATCGCAATTTTATACGAATTCGCTTCTACTTAGGTAACTTTTGCATAGAGCGCGCTCTTGCGCAATGATCGCTGTATTCAACTATATTCAAATTATTATTTTTTTACCGCGAGTTCAAATAACAGGAGGTTCTCGGTTGGACCTGTATGTATGTATGTACTTATCTCGCGTTTAGGTGAACCGATTTTGTTGTGGTTTTCAAAAACCAGCCAAGGGCATGTCGGGCCAGTCTAAGTGTAGGGTTCCGTAGTTGCCCATCCATCACAATACACTAAAATTCAAAGCTCTATAAAAAAGGTCATAAAAGCAAAAGTAACTGTAATTACTTATTACCTTCTGGAATTTAGGTATCAATTATACGCGCCAGATTGGTAGCCAGTATGGCACTTAACTAAAATGTGTAACGTTCGAAGTATCAGGACACCGCGCGGCACTTACGTCATTTTAAACAAAATTATGAAATTTTGCGATATACTATTTTTTTTCTATCTCTTACCGTTTCTGAGATATGACCGCCCAAATATAGCAGAACACGTGACTTTTGCTATAACATTGAAATCAGGGGCTGATGCGGAATTAGTATGGAAAGTCCAAAATCCGACTCGCACTTGACCACTTTTTTTTTGTTAGGCTAACAGGCATCTTCTCAATATCGGAGTTCCAAAAATTATATAGTGTTATTTTGGACTAAAGTGAGGGTGGGGATGGCTACAATGGCGGACATGACAATTTTGGAAAAAAAGAGTGTAAATTGGTGGGAAATACGAAAATTATGTCAATTTTGAAATCCAAGATGGTGGACATGACATTTATGAAAAAAAAAACTTTTTTCTTAATCATTATCATGTGGGGTATGGATTTTAACTAAGTTGGGGATAGGAAAATTGAAAATTATGTCAATTTTGAAATCCATGATGGCGGATATGCCATTTTTGAAAAAAAAAGACTAAGCATTATCATGTGGCATTTTAACTGAATTGGGGGTGGGAATTTAAAAATGACGTCAATTTTGGGATTCCAGATGGCGGTGTAACATTTTTGAAAATATCGCCGAAAGTAATACATCTGTATATCGTGTAATGTATTTGTGGCGATGCCATCCAAAACAGCTCAGATGTTATGCAGAACTGTCTCATAAAATCTGGCATATCAATAAATCAAATTTTTCTCCGTTTTTTCGCTAAAAATATTGCTGTTTCGCCCGCAGATGGAAGAACTCGGCAGTTCTATACGTATTTGTGGCGTTTCCATCCAAAACAGCTGAGATGCTGTGCAGGACTGTCTCATAAAATGTAGCATAATTATCAAAAAAAAACATATTTTTTTTTTCGTTTTTTCGCTAGAACTATTGCTGTTTCGCCCGCAGATCTAGACACGCGGTAGCGTGTCCAGCCAAGTTCACCGCAGGAACTGGCGAGCAGCAGCCGTGTGTTATATTACACGAACCGTTTGGAGCCACTTTTGACCCCCCAATAACTCCAAATCTATTTAACATAAAAAATAGAAATTTGGCTTATGTATTAAGATCCTTTAGAACAAGTAGAACCCCAAATTTCAATAATATAGGTTAAATAGTTATTGAGATATTAAAGTCCAAAAAACGGTATTTTTATCACTGACTGACTGACTGACTGACTGACTGACTAGTAATCAAAAACCTAACCCACTTCCAGGTGACCTAGAAAGGTGAAATTTGGCATCCAGCTTAGTAATTGTGTGTGTATACATACAAAAATCGAAAACAGTGATTTTTTTATGTTTTTTTATTATTATTATTATTATTGATGGTTGTTGCCTCAGAACTCTGTCATTTATAAACCGATTTGGAAAATTCTTTTTTTGTTTCAAAGATATACTAGAATAGCATATACACTCACACGCACACACTTACACATACATGCACATAAAAATCCAATACGTATTAACCGTTTTGGAAAATTCTTTGTTAGTTCAAAACTTTCAAAAGATGTACTAGAATAGCACACAGAACTAATTAACAAATAATAATTTCTGTACAAAAAGTAATGATATCCCATCAAAAACATAAATGTAAAATGAGAGCCAAGTTCAATATCGCGTGCACTTCGCCGACAAAAGAATTGAGATCTGCAAGGGCGCCAAGTTCTTTGCCCTAAAACTTTTAGATACAAGGACATGCGACATACTCAATGCATTTATTTTACTTGGGGAGTAATTCAATATCAAGATTTGACTTGGCTAGTTTTCACAAACTAACTAAATTTTATATAAGTAACAAGACGTACACTAACTTGCGTACTTACCTTTACGAAAATAGGTTAATGATTTGATTGATTTTTATTTATAATATAAATTTATATTTTAAAACTAGCCAAGTCAAGTCTTGATATTGAATTACATGTCGCATGTCCTTGTATCTAAAAATTTTAGGGCAAAGAACTTGGCGCCCTAGCAGATCTCAATTCTTTTGTCGGCGAAGTGCACGCGATATTGAACTTGGCTCTCATTTTACATTTATGTTTTTGATGGGATTGTAGAACTCTGCAGTTCTATACGTATTTGTGCCGTTACCATCCAAAACAGCTAAGATGCTGTGCAGAACTATCTCATAAAATGTAGCATATCAAAAAAATAATATTTTTTTTTCGTTTTTTCGCTAGAACTATTGCTTTATACGTATTTGTGCCGTTACTATCCAAAACAGCTGAGATGCTGTGCAGTACTATCTCCTAAAATCTGGCATATCAAAAAAAACAAAACACAATTTTTCCGTTTTTTCGCTAGAACTTTTTCTGTTTCGCCCGTGGGTTGTAGAGCTCGGCAGTTCTATACGTATTCGTGGCGTTGCCATCCAAAGTTGAACAGAACTTTTGAAAAAAAGTATGAGGAACTGTAGAACTAATGGGGATGCTACTAGAACTGTCCTTAAATTGTGAGATTCTAACATTTGATATGCTAGGTTCACACACATCGTGAAGACAGCCGCCTCCATGTATGAAAAAAATAAAAATGACGAAATCGGCCAATTGCTGTCGAGTGCCCGCAAGTTAGCCATCTATATCGATCAAGTGTCGTCCAAAGATGTCAGTTCATCCATTGAAATCATTAGGATCTCATAAAATAACATTTTACAGCACTTGGTCTGGTCACCTTATATGGAGATTTCTAATTTTACGTTTTTATTTTTTTGTGGCTAGACCAATGAGATCCTAACGTTTCTAATGCCTGAACAAACGCGAACTAACGTCCTCACATCCATACAGCACCAGAGAAATGGTTTATTTGCTTGGTTTCTGGGTGAACTAACGAGCGTGAAGACAGCCGCCTCCATGTATGAAAAAAAATTAAATGGCGATATTGGCCATTTGCTGTCGAGTGCCCGCAAGTTAGCTATCTATATCGATCAAGTGTCATCTAAATATGTTAGTTCATCCATTGAAATCGTTAGGATCTCATAAAATAACATTGTACAGCACTTGGTCTGATCGCGTTATATGGAGTTTTCTAATTTTTCGTTTTTATGTTTTTGTGGCTAGACCAATGAGATCCTAACGTTTCTAATGCCTGAACAAACGCGAACTAACGTCCTCACATCCATACAGCACCAGAGAAATGGTTTATTTGCTTGGTTTCTGGGTGAACTAACGAGCGTGAAGACAGCCGCCTCCATGTATGAAAAAAAATTAAATGGCGATATTGGCCATTTGCTGTCGAGTGCCCGCAAGTTAGCTATCTATATCGATCAAGTGTCATCTAAATATGTTAGTTCATCCATTGAAATAGTTAGGATCTCATAAAATAACATTGTACAGCACTTGGTCTGATCGCGTTATATGGAGTTTTCTAATTTTTCGTTTTTATGTTTTTGTGGCTACACCAATGAGATCCTAACGTTTCTAATGCCTGAACAAACGCGAACTAACGTCCTCACATCCATACAGCACCAGAGAAATGGTTTATTTGCTGGGTTTCTGGGTGAACTAACGAGCGTGAAGACAGCCGCCTCCATGTATGAAAAAAATAAAAATGTCGAAATCGGCCATTTGCTGTCGAGTGCCCGCAAGTTAGCTATCTATATCGAGCAAGTGTCGTCTAAAGATGTTAGTTCATCCATTGAAATCGTTAGGATCTCATAAAATAACATTGTACAACACTTTGTCTGATCGCCTTATATGGAGATTTCTAATTTTACGTTTTTATTTTTTTGTGGCTAGACCAATGAGATCCTAACGTTTCTAATGCCTGAACAAACGCGAACTAACGTCCTCACATCCATACAGCACCAGAGAAATGGTTTATTTGCTTGGTTTCTGGGTGAACTAACGAGCGTGAAGACAGCCGCCCCCATGTATGAAAAAAAAATTAAATGGCGAAATCGGTCATTTGCTGCCGAGTGCCCGCAAGTTAGCTATCTATATCGATCAAGTGTCGTCTAAAGATGTTAGTTCATCCATTGAAATCGTTAGGATCTCATAAAATAACATTGTACAGCACTTGGTCTGATCGCCTTATATGGAGTTTTCTAATTTTTCGTTTTTATTTTTTTGTGGCTAGACCAATGAGATCCTAACGTTTCTAATGCCTGAACAAACGCGAACTAACGTCCTTACATCCATACAGCACCAGAGAAATGGTTTATTTGCTTGGTTTCTGGGTGAACTAACGAGCGTGAAGACAGCCGCCTC
This sequence comes from Apotomis turbidana, assembly GCA_905147355.2. Lineage (NCBI taxonomy): Eukaryota > Metazoa > Arthropoda > Insecta > Lepidoptera > Tortricidae > Apotomis > Apotomis turbidana. Next base: position 15,028,799 of record LR990295.1, on the reverse strand, counting down.
CATGTATGAAAAAAATAAAAATGACGAAATCGGCCATTTGCTGTCGAGTGCCCGCAAGTTAGCTATCTATATCGATTAAGAGTCATTTGAAGATGTTAGTTCATCCATTGAAATCGTTAGGATCTCATAAAATAACATTTTACAGCACTTTGTCTGATCGCCTTATATGGAGATTTCTATGTTTACGTTTTTATGTTTTTGTGGCTAGACCAATGAGATCCTAACGTTTCTAATGCCTGAACAAACGCGAACTAATGTCCTCACATCCATACAGCACCAGAGAAATGGTTTATTTGCTTGCTTTCTGGGTGAACTAACGAGCGTGAAGACAGCCGCCCCCATGTATGAAAAAAAATTAAATGGCGATATTGGCCATTTGCTGTCGAGTGCCCGCAAGTTAGCTATCTATATCGATCAAGTGTCATCTAAATATGTTAGTTCATCCATTGAAATAGTTAGGATCTCATAAAATAACATTGTACAGCACTTGGTCTGATCGCGTTATATGGAGTTTTCTAATTTTTCGTTTTTATGTTTTTGTGGCTACACCAATGAGATCCTAACGTTTCTAATGCCTGAACAAACGCGAACTAACGTCCTCACATCCATACAGCACCAGAGAAATGGTTTATTTGCTGGGTTTCTGGGTGAACTAACGAGCGTGAAGACAGCCGCCTCCATGTATGAAAAAAATAAAAATGACGAAATCGGCCATTTGCTGTCGAGTGCCCGCAAGTTAGCTATCTATATCGAGCAAGTGTCGTCTAAAGATGTTAGTTCATCCATTGAAATCGTTAGGATCTCATAAAATAACATTGTACAACACTTTGTCTGATCGCCTTATATGGAGATTTCTAATTTTACGTTTTTATTTTTTTGTGGCTAGACCAATGAGATCCTAACGTTTCTAATGCCTGAACAAACGCGAACTAACGTCCTCACATCCATACAGCACCAGAGAAATGGTTTATTTGCTTGGTTTCTGGGTGAACTAACGAGCGTGAAGACAGCCGCCCCCATGTATGAAAAAAAAATTAAATGGCGAAATCGGTCATTTGCTGCCGAGTGCCCGCAAGTTAGCTATCTATATCGATCAAGTGTCGTCTAAAGATGTTAGTTCATCCATTGAAATCGTTAGGATCTCATAAAATAACATTGTACAGCACTTGGTCTGATCGCCTTATATGGAGTTTTCTAATTTTTCGTTTTTATTTTTTTGTGGCTAGACCAATGAGATCCTAACGTTTCTAATGCCTGAACAAACGCGAACTAACGTCCTTACATCCATACAGCACCAGAGAAATGGTTTATTTGCTTGCTTTCTGGGTGAACTAACGAGCGTGAAGACAGCCGCCCCCATGTATGAAAAAACATTAAATGGCGAAATCGGCCATTTGCTGTCGAGTGCCCGCAAGTTAGCTATCTATATCGATCAAGTGTCATCTAAATATGTTAGTTCATCCATTGAAATCGTTAGGATCTCATAAAATAACATTTTACAGCAGTTTGTCTGATCACCTTATATGGAGATTTCTAATTTTACGTTTTTATTTTTTTGTGGCTAAACCAATAAGATCCTAACGTTTCTGATGCCTGAACAAACACGAACTAACGTTATCACACCCATAAGGAACCAGAGAAATGGTTTATTTGCTTGGTTTCTGGGTGAACTAACGAGCGTGAAGACAGCCGCCCCCATGTATGAAAAACATTACATGTCGAAATCGGCCATTTGCTGTCGAGTGCCCGCAAGTTAGCTATCTATATCGATCAAGTGTCGTCCAAAGATGTTAGTTCATCCATTGAAATCGTTAGGATCTCATAAAATAACATTTTACAGCACTTGGTCTGTTCGCCTTATATGGAGATTTCTGATTTTACGTTTTTATTTTTTTATGGCTAGACCAATGAGATCTTTACGTTTTTAATGCCTGAACAAACGCAAACTAACATCCTCACATCCATACAGCACCAGAGAAATGGTTTATTTGCTTGGTTTCCGGGTGAACTAACGAGCGTGAAGACAGCCGCCTCCATGTATGAAAAAAATAAAAATGACGAAATTGGCCATTTTCTGTCGAGTGCCCGCAAGTTACCTATCTATATCGATCAAATGTCGTCCAAAGATGTTAGTTCATCCATTGAAATCGTTAGGATCTCATAAAATAACATTTTACAGCACTTGGTCTGATCGCCTTATATGGAGATTTCTAATTTTCCGTTTTTATTTTTTTGTGGCTAGACCAATGAGATCCTAACGTCACTAATGACTGAACAAACGCGAACTAATGTCCTCACGTCCATACAGCACCAGAGAAATGGTTTATTTGCTTCGTTTCCGGGTGAACTAACGAGCGTGAAGACAGCCGCCTCCATGTATGAAAAAAATAAAAATGACGAAATTGGCCATTTGCTGTCGAGTGCCCGCATGTTAGCTATCTATATCGATCAAGCGTCATCTAAAGATGTTAGTTCATCCATTGAAATCGTTGAGATCTCATAAAATAACATTTTAAAGCACTTTGTCTGATCGCCTTATATGGAGATTTCTAATTTTACGTTTTTATTTTTTTGTGGCTAGACCAATGAGATCCTAACGTTTCTAATGCCTGAACAAACCCGAACTAACGTCCTCACATCCATACAGCACCAGAGAAATGGTTTATTTGCTTGCTTTCTGGGTGAACTAACGAGCGTGAAGACAGCCGCCCCCATGTATGAAAAAACATTAAATGGCGAAATCGGCCATTTGCTGTAGAGTGCCCGCAAGTTAGCTATCTATATCGATCAAGAGTCATCTTAAGATGTTAGTTCATCCATTGAAATCGTTAGGATCTCATAAAATAACATTTTACAGCACTTTGTCTGATCGCCTTATATGGAGATTTCTAATTTTACGTTTTTATTTTTTTGTGGCTAGACCAATGAGATCCTAACGTTTCTAATGCCTGAACAAACGCGAACTAACGTCCTCACATCCATACAGCACCAGAGAAATGGTTTATTTGCTTGCTTTCTGGGTGAACTAACGAGCGTGAAGACAGCCGCCCCCATGTATGAAAAAACATTAAATGGCGAAATCGGCCATTTGCTGTCGAGTGCCCGCAAGTTAGCTATCTATATCGATCAAGTGTCATCTAAATATGTTAGTTCATCCATTGAAATCGTTAGGATCTCATAAAATAACATTGTACAGCACTTGGTCTGATCGCGTTATATGGAGTTTTCTAATTTTTCGTTTTTATGTTTTTGTGGCTACACCAATGAGATCCTAACGTTTCTAATGCCTGAACAAACGTGAACTAACGTCCTCACATCCATACAGCACCAGAGAAATGGTTTATTTGCTTGGTTTCTGGGTGAACTAACGAGCGTGAAGACAGCCGCCTCCATGTATGAAAAAAATAAAAATGACGAAATCGGCCATTTGCTGTCGAGTGCCCGCAAGTTAGCTATCTATATCGATCAAGTGTCGTCTAAAGATGTTAGTTCATCCATTGAAATCGTTAGGATCTCATAAAATAACATTGTACAACACTTTGTCTGATCGCCTTATATGGAGATTTCTAATTTTACGTTTTTATTTTTTTGTGGCTAGACCAATGAGATCCTAACGTTTCTAATGCCTGAACAAACGCGAACTAACGTCCTCACATCCATACAGCACCAGAGAAATGGTTTATTTGCTTGCTTTCTGGGTGAACTAACGAGCGTGAAGACAGCCGCCCCCATGTATGAAAAAAAATTAAATGGCGAAATCGGTCATTTGCTGCCGAGTGCCCGCAAGTTAGCTATCTATATCGATCAAGTGTCGTCTAAAGATGTTAGTTCATCCATTGAAATCGTTAGGATCTCATAAAATAACATTGTACAGCACTTGGTCTGATCGCCTTATATGGAGTTTTCTAATTTTTCGTTTTTATTTTTTTGTGGCTAGACCAATGAGATCCTAACGTTTCTAATGCCTGAACAAACGCGAACTAACGTCGTTACATCCATACAGCACCAGAGAAATGGTTTATTTGCTTGGTTTCTGGGTGAACTAACGAGCGTGAAGACAGCCGCCCCCATGTATGAAAAAAAATTAAATGGCGAAATCGGTCATTTGCTGCCGAGTGCCCGCAAGTTAGCTATCTATATCGATCAAGTGTCGTCTAAAGATGTTAGTTCATCCATTGAAATCGTTAGGATCTCATAAAATAACATTTTACAGCACTTTGTCTGATCGCCTTATATGGAGATTTCTAATTTTACGTTTTTATTTTTTTGTGGCTAGACCAATGAGATCCTAACGTTTCTAATGCCTGAACAAACGTGAACTAACGTCCCCTGATGCGTAGACATTTTTAGATTTGACAATTTCGTAGTGGGCGGGTTGGCGTGAAGACAGCCACCCCACTTTAAAAAAAAAAAAAAAAATGACAGAGTCGGGTCCTTACGATATTTTATAGTGAACAAACGTGAACTAACGATTATCTAGCTAAGTGAATGGTCAAAAGTGGGAAAAAGTGGTTTGGGGTGGTTAGCGTGAAGACAACCACCCCATTTTGTTTTTAAAAAAAATATATTAAAGAGTCGGATCCTAACGATTTTACCTACTGAACTAACGTGAACTAACGATGAACTAACGATATACGTATGCCATTTGCGGGCAAACGATTTGGGGTGGTCAGCTTCACAGCCATGGAAGTCATGATTACAGGAAAAATCTTAACAGTGCAATGCACGTTCAATGCGTTCCGTATACCATCGATTACAATTTCAATTTTTCAAGTTCTTTGACACATTACACCAAAATGGCTTTACGAATTTCAACCAATTTTGGTGCAGTGATAAAATTTGCTACAGCGGTAAAAAAAGTGACTTACGCGGCCAAAGTAAAGATGGTGGAAAAAAGATGTCCCGTACCTAAATACTGATGCAATGAATACGTGTTTACAATGTTTTATAAAAAATGACTAATGTGTCCACGCATTCGTTAGCAATTACGAGTGTTTGTGCTACAAAGCGAAATCATTATCATTACTGTTAACTTCATTACAACTTTCTTATTATCACATTCTGAGAATCTAATTAGAGGTTGCGTGCAATTTTACAACAAGTCACGAATAACGCAATACCGACTAACCGTGGATGAAAGCTGCTACACTCAATTTTCAACAACTTTCAATATTAACATTTCCATGATTAATAACCAAGCAAGGGGTCAAATTCGACGTCTCTAATGAGAGATATCGCCATTCAGCGACAGATAGAGATCTAGTAAATAATACCTAGCTATCGTACATATATGTTATGTAAGGAGAGCTCGCTTTTATATTTCTATCTCAACTTTTTCACGGAAGTTAACAGAGACACCATGCCAAAAGGAACTTTTTCGACAAAATACGATAGCATGGCTGCACGTAATTAGTTAATTAACATATGATGATTGTGATAATCTTTTGTATTTTTAGTAACCGTTCTAACTATTTTCGCATTGTGATGGACATATTTTACTTTGATAGGCAATATAGGCATAAAAATTGCGAATCATACGCATATATTTGCAGTGCTCTATGGCAAGCAGACATCTTGTTTAGATAATATTGAGCTATATGTTCTTTAAGATACCAATTTGTCAACGTCAATTAATAACATGTTCGCTATTAAACTGAAATACTGCTATATTCTCCCGTCCTAAGCGCAAAAGCGGTACCTATCTCAATAATAGTCATATAGCCGGTATAGGGGATATCGAAATGCCACGTCGAGTTACGTCCAAGATTACTAAAAGAAAAGACGTGACGGTAATTTAATAAGAATTTAATCATCAAGTGCAAAGCTTTTACGTTTAGGAGCCGTCGGAGCTCATCCTTAATGGAACAGTCATTAATCAATGTGAAAAAAGCTTGACGCGAAAAGAGTTTATAGAAGATGGCGCAAAAAATGTTTCATTATGCGCCCGAGCACGCGCGATCAATATTCTTTGTTAGACGTTATTTTGTTAAGATCGTTATTATGATATAGGAGTTTTATTGTGTGTTTCGTTCGAATCGTAATGTAAACAATGGTAAGGTAAAAAGTAATCGGTCATTTAAAGGACGACACGTATCCAAGGAAACGGGAGTTGAAAAAGATAAAAATATACCTTCCTTTTAATCAGTGACTTTACATTAATATTTTCATCTAGGTATACAATTTCATTCTCTTATTTCTTAAAATTCGACTGGCATATTATAGTCATTTGGATGATGTAACTTTATGGCCATGTGTCTTTGATACGGGCGATATACTTTGATTTCAGTTATTAGCACTGAGTGCTAATGGCAACTTTTTAACACAGGTACAGGTAAATATAACATATTGCCAAAATAGAAAATAGTCATATTTCGAGCAGAAGTCATAAGAATCGTCTAATTCAGTCCCAGGAATAACTATAAGGTTGGTAATGTTGGTATAACCGGATATAACCGGATTCAGACTGGCTTCACTCCCCTCACATGTCAACTTTAGACAATAAAACTGGTCGTACCGATTGATTTCTTTATAGGGGTCGCATGCTGAGACGCTAATGGCAGTTTGTGACAAACCCACAAAAAAATACTGCAAGATTGGAACCAGGACCCTCCACATGTAGGTCAGCGTAAGAGGAGCATGACGAATCGCTCTCATCACTCTTTAACGTTATAAGTGGGAGCCGGCAGATAAGATTTAGACTAAGCCGCCTTTGAGGTCGCCTGTGATTAATGAATTCTTAGACGAGGGAGCCATGAGAGTTTTATAAGTTGTTAAGCTTACTGTAGAAAAACAGGCAAATAAGTTATCGTCTACCAATTTTACGAAGCACGCAATAATACTGCAGTGTCATTGCAAAACGTTATTTTCTGAACACTTTTAAAATGTTGGAAGAATTGAAGCACGAACTTCATAGGAATAACAAATTAAATAAAAGCTTGCCAACCGTACGTGAGGAGGTTGCACTAAAGGCGCCACCAAGCGAGCTTATTAACATTAAAGAACACCATAGATAGCTAATTGTATTCAGCAGACATTCTAAGAATTTAGGCACCAAGCAAAGGCTATGAAGTGCCGCTGCCCGCAATATAAGGAGCAGAAAACAATGGGGTCCGTTGTTCCGGAGCGAGCAACCCAAATGTAACATCTGCCATATCGTAATTCACGAAAGATTCAAAAGAAAAGAAACTTGAAGTAGTTCAGCATAAAGTTCACAAAACGAACGGCGCGCGACAGATATGAGTTAGAAAAGGTAAACAGTCGAACGCATTAGCAAATGTTCCGCTACACAAGGGTAATTAAAAAGCCATGAGGCCAAGACTGGCTTAGCGGTAATTAGGAATGTAAGAGTATACGGTATACGCTTGTGACTATTATGAGATGCTTGCAGATGGTGTGAATTGAGACGGTAATCCAGTAGACAATTGTATTGCGTATTAGAGAGGCGATTCGGAGTGGTTTCGTAAGGCCGATCGGGCGCATTCCATCGCAGTGCAACGCCCCTGGAGGATAGACCTGCGCTATAGAATACTAACTATTGCTACGGAGAGACGCTCAGTACCTGTCCACTTGAATTGTGAGTAAAGAATTCGAATACAAACGTAATAAGTTGCAAATTAATAGACAATCTAGTACCACTAGTCTAGTTGGTATAGGTAATCTTCAGCAATATACATATTTAACACCAGAAGATTACCTATCTATGTATGTGTTGTCTATTAAGCATCCTGTTTATTCGCCTCCTAAAAATAATAATGTTTTCTTAACTCGTGCATAAAGAGTCTGAATAAAGAAACTTAATAAGTTGCCAATTAACAAACCACTTAGACTTATAGTCATCGTTGCCAATATGCGACACCATATATGCTACCCAAAATTATCGTCTCAAAAAATAGCATGTTACAGAAGAACTTCAGAGAGGTCTCAGATAAAAGCTTATTCTACATAAATATACCTATGTTCGAGGATGAAATCTTGGATGGGTAAAATGGTCGGCCGAATTCTCCATTCCACGCATATACGTTTTCCATATACGCTTCAAACTACATAACTGGTGTCGAAATTTTGCTAGTGTGATGAGTAGATACATATTATATGCCGTTAAAGGTCAATACGAAAACGTTAGCAGTAATAAGTGAATTGCGTGCAACGGAACATTTCAAAGCCAATGGAACATTATCTAAAGATCAGCTAAATGCAAACACTTGTTGTAGCTCTTAACAAGACGTTAATCTTTTTAGCAGTAGATATTTGCACGGGTAATCAGGAGATAAGTCCGACGACGTATATCCTCATCTATAAACCGCTCTAGATAGTAATGTTTAAGGATGAGTGAGCCCGGGTGCTTCTGTTCTGAAAAAATGCACTTTTTGCAACATTTACTTTCAACAATCTACAAATAACACACTTTATACAGAAGTAAGTATATGATAACGAATCAAACAAAGAAGAATTATCTGTTGTTGTTTTGTTTTTCTCTATCTCAGACTTAAAAATCGAATTCTTCTACCATATCTATACGCCGTACGAATTGTTTGTAATTTTCAATTTCTGAAAAAGGCTAAAAAATCAATTACTATAAGAAATAATTACGTACTAATAACCGTAATTTAATACTATTTGGGTGGCCAATGAACCAAAACCTTCATAAAAATACACACATTAAGTTACCGGTCAATTTTAATGAAATTGGATCTAATTGTAACTCAATATCTGTGAATTACTACCACCAACTGCTATATACATTTATCAAACAAACACGTGCGAAAACGAGGCCGCTTGCGCAACGTCGAGTTATCAAAGTGCCCGCTAAAGGTAACGGTACCGGCAGGTATGCGCTCGCATTGTTTTGGCCAATCTACGGTATAATGGAAGCACTCAGAACGCGTATTTGTGGCATCGTAGCTCCTAAACAGGTGAACAAATTCATTGTATTTTTGTTTGAAAGGTGATTACACTAATAATTTTCTTAGTTATGATCCAAGATAGATGTGTATAAAATTATAGAGCTAGTTTTAAGAGTTCGCAATACCCTTGCAGGGTTCATGACATGTGAAACTTTTATATTATATATGTGTATTTGTAACAACTTTGTATTTATCATTATTTGTAACATATTTGTATTGCAATAGAGAATATGATGATGATGATGATGATGTTCAACCATTTGAAGTCCCAAGTTAAGTTATTTCTTTTAATAGATGTGTCGGGGCTTTTTCATCACTATTACTCCTACGAAATTACGGAATATCGCGTGGTAAAATAAAAGGATTTCTAATTTTATCCATTTGGTTAGCTATTTACATACAAGTTAAGCGTAGAATCGTAACCACATAATAATGAATATTAATAACGACATAGACCGTTACAGCGTAAAGATACTTTTTGCTCCCAATTTAGCCATCTCCGACGAAGAATCGGAAATGTTTCAATGCTTATTAAGTAATCGAATGTTTCCTTCCCCTTAAAATCTGACTATGATTAGTAGAAAACGCCAATTTTGCAATAAAAGGCTAAAAGCAGTACCTAAACACTCATACAAAGTTGTAATACAGTAAGTACGAGTTCAGACTGGGTGTGCGTGACCATACGTAGCCAAAGCTCACAAGTTAGCGGCTGATTTATGACTGCGCCGATCTGCGCGGGAGCACCAGGGCGCGACAAACGCATTCGAAACGGTCCGACACACTTTGCCGCCTTCATTGTCACTATTACACAAACGAGTGCAGTTTACTAGGAATTTGTAGATAGTTCCGTCCTTGTTGTATTGTATCGGGATAACCAATATGAATACTACATATATGATCATTTTATATTTTCTATCTATCTACCAGCCACAGACGTCCACTGCTAAACATAGGCCTCCCCCATGATTCGCCACAAAGTGCAATCTCGTGCAGACCGCATTCATTGATTCACATTATATTTTAATAGTATTATTTGGCCTTTGCCCAGCAGAGGGACACTAATAATGGACTAACTAAAAAAAAAGTTTTATTTCGAATGACCATAATGACAATTGTTGATATGATAAATAAGTACGTCTTTAAATAAACTTTTACGCCGGGTAGCTATTTAGGAAATGTAGAGAACTTATTTTATGACTTATACTTAGTACCATACGGTTCCACTGTCGTAATCGTAACATTGGTAAAAAAAAAAACAATGGAATCTGTTAAATTTACAAGATTTTTTATTTGAAAAGATTAATGAATACAATTATGTTTGCTGGGTCAACGTTCCCCACCAAATAGAAAGACAAGCTGACGATAATTGTTTCAAAGACACGTTCAAATCCTCGTGTCCGAAGGATTACGAACGCCATTCTATCCAATGGAAGCGATAATTGGAAACGCGATTAGAAATGATATATTGTTAATCCGACATGCGATGAAAAATATCGGTGCAAATCCAAATGACAAAAGGGGCCAATGTCAACGACCCTCGCACCCTATGTACAACAATGAGTTCGGGATAAAAAAGGGGTCTTACACCATTATGGGGCCAAATTACCGCTTGAATGGTCAAATGAGTTGCTGATAAGTATTTTTGTGCTCACGGCAGGCACGCGCCAATAACGGTACCTACTACAGAGAATTGCGATTATTTTGTAAAAAAACACTCTTCGTCCCTCAGGCGATCTCAAACCCACTGTTTAAGAGTTTGACAATTTGCTAAAGTCTTGCTGGAAACATTGCCAATGTTTCGAATTAAAGTAATCCAAATAATGACTGAAAAAAAACGTGGGTTTTTGACCAATTATGACAATAAGTTGTAGTAACTTAGATCTTTATCTTCATGTAGTAAGAGTATCTCTCTCCACAAAGAAACAGTTAAGGGACGACAACAAAACCTTGCAACAAAGCATCATCAGGAGATAGATGTTGCTGATTTGAACAATACAGGGTTTACTTAGAGAAGGCCTTTTTTATATAATTTTTTATATAAATAATGCCTGTGCCATACCACACCAATACCATTTTCTTTCTGGGGTTGTAATACCTAAGTACATCTGCTAGTTATTTTCTCAATCTAAATCAAAACATTAAAAATAATGTTCAATAACACCCACTGTTAGGTAGAAAAATCTGCAATAGTAAACTTTAAACGTCTTTTCCTTAGTTGGCACGCGCTATAACGATACCAGAAGTATCAATACCAGAACCAGTTTGTCTCGGAAACGATGAGGTTCAACGGTTAGATAATGATTGAATAATCGTCGTACCCACTTTCCTCCCAAGAGCAGTATGGAGAGTGAATGAACATTTATCGAATACCCCATGGACAAGCTTTTAAAGCAGAATAAATGTGTAGGTGTCATCATTGACGAGATTCATTGGTAGGTTCAATAATATAGGAACAATACCTTTATTTCCATTTGTTTAGTGTATCATGGTTTGTACAACATAGATTTCCAAAATAATTTAGGTACTTCAAATATGGACCCAACTGATTAGATGAGATCATGAGTAGCAACAGATAATGGCTCAAATCGCCCACTTTTCTCCCAAGAGCACGAGACTTAATATCATTCACGTATCGAAGTCTTGCAGAGTAAATCAAATTTGTATCGTCGGGGTACGGTTAACCAGAGGCTGGGGACTAGGCGATCAATTTCAAGGGCCCCCTTATTCAAATCCCTTTTGTCTTGTTTCATACAGTCGGTGAACAACGTTCTCAAACGCCGGCCTTACGATCAATGACTTGCTTAGTTTAGTTGTCAGTCAGTTTGAGTTGTGCGAACTTGCGTTAAATAAAATAAAAATAAACATGATTTTGCGTTCGATTCGGTTAGATTCAAATTTGATAATTAGACGTAATGATGACATGATGGGTATTATTGCTATAATGAAAATAATGAGGTTATTGAACTTTAGTGTAGGTATTTCTAGGCCATCTTCAAATATGCAGTTATCAGTAGGTAAGTAATGCACTACTTAACGCGATAACTTATCTGCATTGATAAAACAACTCTGTTGATATATGTTGAGAAACACATTATTTAAAAAATATGTATTAATGTTGCATTCATATCAAACTACTGTAAATAATAATTAAATGAAGTAAAAAAAAATACCTACGTTCTACCAAAACATAACGTCGAAACCAAAAACACTCAGCAAAACAAAAACACAACTGCAGTAAATAAATTTCAAAGCACAGAAGTAAAGCAAGCTTTACCGTAAACGCACGAACTTTTCAAACACTTCAAGCACTAGATAGACGACGATATCAAAATTTCGCGTGAAATTTAATATGTGTACTACGTTTCGAACGCACAGACGTCAACACGCTCGGCGACCGGGCAACGACTGAACTGCCGGCACCCGAGCCAACGGCCACCTATCTCTGTCCTGCTCCAATACGCATGCCCGGAACTATTTTCCTCCACATTTTCCACATGGAGACCAATATCTCATTCCCATAGACCAACTTCCCAACCCCATAGTCAAACACACTAATATTCAAGCTACCATCTTTGAGGAATATGGGTTTAATGACTCAGTGCTGCCAGGTTGAAAAGAGACGGCGACTTACAAGGTCGATCGTGATTGTGTATTGCAACATCGCCCATAGCAAATGGCAGCATTCAGGTTTTACACCTGGTTTTAGAGATAAGGTAAAATCACTCAGGGACTGGAGATGTACAATTACGTAAAACGAATTCGATTAATTAAGAATGTGAAACTTTCTACATTGAAATCGTGACCATTACGATTAAATTGATAGACGAATAAATCAGACGCTTATTTACGTTAAAACAGTTGACGCAATTTCTTTAAGAATAATTGCAATCGTCTGGGTCTCGACAAGGTAAATAGCACACATCGCTAATGTAGACACATCTTTAATAGTAATTACGTCTTATTTAACTTAGATTTTAGATTTGGAATTTAATAAAATGCTTTGATCTCTCTCTTATCATACGAAAGACGGATGCTGGACAAGGTGGACTTAGGGGAGATCCTCTAAGGATGTCCACCTTCACATCGGCTAGTCGAGGGCCGACCTGATCCAACAACTTTCCGCAATCAGACCAGAGCATTGTGCCCACCTTTTTGGGAGTCTTTCAAGCTTCCCATGGCACCCCAACGTATGTCATCACTGATGGGCCTGGTCACATCACCACGGCACGGCACCGTCACCATGAAACGGCACGGCGTCGTGGATTTTTACGGTGTCAGCGTAACAAAACCGCTGTAAAAATCCACGTCGCCGCGCTGTGGTGATGTGGCCAGGCCAATCAGTTGTGTTGTACAGTGTAAAAAGCCCAAGTATAGCTGGTACGCAGGTTATACGTCTTAAGACACTGCTGTATTTGTTCGTAAAATATCGGCGCCTATTTCAATAGTTACTCATTTAATTAGGAGATCCTAATATGTTTACAAATGAAGCGAAAATTGAAAAATTTAATGATTCGGACAGGATTCGAACCTGCGTTTCCAACGGCTTTCCGGGCCAACACTGGCGTCCTCCCAATTGGACCACCGGAATCAGATGTCAGAGCCATTGAATTTTTCAACCAGTTGCTGCGACATGCCTTAGGCTGGCATCGTAGCGCCATCTACCGTAAAGATTTAGACTTTATAGTCGGCACCATCGTCTCAAATTTGTTGAGAATCGATAGTAACGATGTGCTACACCCGAATTACTTATTTTTTTTATTTTTATTAAAGCAGTAACGTCTGCTAACGTAAACTAAATGTTTACAAATGAAGCGAAAATTGAAAAATTTGATGATTCAGACAGGATTCGAACCTGCGTTTCCAACGGCTTTCCGGGCCAACACTGGCGTCCTCCCAATTGGACCACCGGAATCAGATGTCAGAGCCATTGAATTTTTCAACCAGTTGCTGCGACATGCCTTAGGCTGGCATCGTAGCGCCATCTACCGTAAAGATTTAGACTTTATAGTCGGCACCATCGTCTCAAATTTGTTGAGAATCGATAGTAACGATGTGCTACACCCGAATTACTTATTTTTTTTATTTTTATTAAAGCAGTAACGTCTGCTAACGTAAACTAAATGTTTACAAATGAAGCGAAAATTGAAAAATTTGATGATTCAGACAGGATTCGAACCTGCGTTTCCAACGGCTTTCCGGGCCAACACTGGCGTCCTCCCAATTGGACCACCGAATCAGATGTCAGAGCCATTGAATTTTTCAACCAGTTGCTTCGACATGCCTTAGGGTGGCATCGTAGCGCCATCTACCGTAAAGATTTAGACTTTATCGTCGGCACCATCGTCTCAAATTTGTTGAGAATCGATAGTAACGATGTGCTACACCCGAATTACTTTTTTTTTTTTTTTTTTTATTAAAGCAGTAACGTCTGCTAACGTAAACTAAATGTTTACAAATGAAGCGAAAATTGAAAAATTTAATGATTCGGACAGGATTCGAACCTGCGTTTCCAACGGCTTTCCGGGCCAACACTGGCGTCCTTCCAATTGGACCACCGAATCAGATGTCAGAGCCATTGAATTTTTCAACCAGTTGCTTCGACATGCCTTAGGGTTTTTTCAATTTTCTCTTCATTTGTAAACATTTAGTTTACGTCAGCAGACGTTACTGCTTTAATAAAAAAAAAAAAAAAAAAAAGTAATTCGGGTGTAGCACATCGTTACTATCGATTCTCAAGAAATTTGAGACGATGGTGCCGACGATAAAGTCTAAATCCTAACGGTAGATGGCGCTACGATGCCACCCTAAGGCATGTCGAAGCAACTGGTTGAAAAATTCAATGGCTCTGACATCTGATTCGGTGGTCCAATTGGGAGGACGCCAGTGTTGGCCCGGAAAGCCGTTGGAAACGCAGGTTCGAATCCTGTCCGAATCATTAAATTTTTCAATTTTCGCTTCATTTGTAAAAATTTTGTTTACGTTAGCAGACGTTACTGCTTTAATAAAAAAAAAAAAAAAAATGAAATCCTAATATGCTACCAAGATAAGGAACGTAAACATTACGTACATCCTATTTCACAACAGTCTAATCCATATGCAGAAAGTATTTTCTATTCGGTCGCGTATGACATCCGGACTATTTTAGAGTGAACACACTGCACTTTCACTATTGTGACGCATATGGACTGATGAAAGTGACATGGAGACAGTGTTAATAACAAAACACAATGGATTTAAGCGCTGGGAATCTTCGCACTTTCATGTGTGTGGAATTTGATAACAACTGTGTTTAACTAATCAAAAATAAAAGTCATGTTCTGATGACTCAAGATGTTCTACGGGGATCTATTTATCAGTCACAGACGTCTACTACTGAACATACGCCTCCCATAGCTCGCCACAAATGCGATTCCGTGCAGACTGCATCCATCGACTACCCGCTATGTTCAAGAGGTCATCCGTCCACCTACTCCAGGAGGCGTCCCACTCTACGCTTTTCTATACGTGGACGTGGTGATCCTTTATCATCTGTTTGATTTACTTCACTTTCATTGCCTTATAGGTGCTAAAGTAAACAATACGGTGTGTAACAATAACTAGACTAGATCATAACAACCAGCCAAGCATTGTTAAGCCATGTTGCCGGCCTGGGAGCCATAATACTGTCCCAACAATATGGTTTAGCGTTTAAATCGAAACGCTTTCTTGAGCAGGTGGTCTCGTACACAATAATACAAATGGTGTAATGTACTATTGTCGTAAAACTATCTAATGGCCGATGTAGTAAAGAGTTCTTGAATAGCGACCACGTGCGGTAAGATGAAGCATGGAACTGATGAAGTGAGTGGGAGATCTCGATACGGAGCGGAGGTTCAAAATCGTCCAGAAGCGATCTTTGAATTGGCATATGTTATTATCCAGTGGAGTGTCATTATATATCGCCTGGTGAATCAAAACTCACTAAAACTTGTCACTATTTTTCAAAATCTCGTATCTAGTAAGTAGATTGGTACTGAGATACGAGCTATTTTTTAAGTAGGCATTTGTTACTTTGTCAGTTTTGGTTGTCAACAGAGGACATGCAACTATTACTTAATGAGAGGTGGTTAACACGAGTGTGGTTTTATGAAACGAGCCGACGACGAGTTTCATAATATGATATAACGAGTGTTTTATGGCCTAATTATCTACAGTTGCATACACTACTTTATCTACTCTTCATCATTATCATAGATTTTCTTTTACGTAAATATGAAGTACTCAGTATTACCCGTAACTCCTGGAATGAATGAGGCGGCGGAGTCACTGGCGCTGGCGGGGGTCATCATATATCGTATGAAATGAAATAACATTACTAATTTCCTTCCTCAATGCCCCGCCGCCGTCGCTGCATAGTATTTATTTATGTATTGTATTTCTTAACCTATAGTATCAGAAGTCAGAACTTGTTATAGTAATTTAACAATATGGGTGTAGATGAACAAAATTTTATACTTAACTAATATATAGAACACAAACTTCGGCGTATTTAGTAAAACGTTTTACATAATGTACATATATCTACCTATTACCGCAATAACGTTATTAGTGTTATTACTGTTGGTAACAAGTGGTACTCCCCAAAGAGCTTTAAACTAAAATGCTTCGTGCTCAACCCTTTTAGTAATCACATCCTCAGTTCACATGCAAAACTTTGTAAGTTCGTGTTATTAAATCAGACCCTAACAACTAAAGTTTAGTTCTTATATCATTAATGCGCCGCGATTTCAGTCATTGTTACATTTGTTACTAATTATTACAGAAGTGTTTATTCAAATAGGTACAAGTATATTTCTTAAATGTTTCTATCTCTCTAAAATCTTTGTAATGCTTGTAAGGTGTTACTCAGGTGATTCCGAATGTCGGGATATTCCGAAAATTACTAATATCTACTAAAAATGTACATTATTAAGTACACTACATTATTTGCGTTCGAAACATTTCCTCGGATGTTAGTTTAACCATCAGCACGTAAGGAAGTGTCGCTAGCGCAAGTAACGTCGAGCAGACTCGTAAGTTTATTAGTAATTTTCAGAATATCCCGACATTTTGAATCAGCCGAGTACAACTTATTTATTTATATCACAATCAACTGCCAAGAAACAAACAACTATATCTGACTCAAAACGGGTTCACTTTCTTCCGCCTCTGTTGGAGCATATGCGGCGCGCGTTCGTATCCTTTCCCACCACCACTTACGTCGCATTTGACAACAGATCAATAAACTACAGTTCTCAGGTGACTGTCATGAAAACCAAGAGATTATACTTAGGTCATCTCATATACCAAGCCCGCGATAGGTACCATTAGGCAGTAACAAAGCTGAGATTATATTATAAAGCACATAGTCAACCAGAGATAAACTATGGTTCTCATTGTGCCAAGTGGAATCGGGCCTTGGTACTTATTTATATGAAATGAACTATACCTTTCGTAGTCTTTAATTCAGTGTCTGACGGAGTTTTCCGACCATATAACGGACGCATGGACATACAAACTTCCATATAAACGGTTACAGATAGACAGATGCGTTGTCACCCTATAACGAAGATGTAGGTTTATTAATGCCAGAAATCGTTAAAGAACTGTTTTAACGGCCATCATTCTTAGACTAAGAAACTTAGCAATTACCGCTATAACGTAAAGGTCACACCACACTACCCCTTCTTCATTATAAAAGTAATAACGTCTTGTCTAGACACTGGCCGGCGAAGGCCGATCAAACGGTTCACAATCGAACTAGCACCCCATTTTACAGCTCGGCTTATTTTTATTTATTCTTAAAATTGAGTTATTGCGAGGAAAAAGGGCAGATTTGAAGATATAGCGCAAAATATCAAGAAGATAATTAAAAAAAAAAAACTTGAACACAGACAAACCTGACATTCCGTACTCCGTACCTCAAATCCGCAAAAACGAAAACCTTAACTTAAATGATTACTCTGTTGTCCGTCTGTCTGTCTATCCATCTCGTATGTCAACCCCCTTTTTCTCAGGAATGTGTGGGAGGTATGAGAGGTACCTAAGCTTTAAAATGAATATCAAATACTCAGGTCTACTATTCCTAGGAGCCGTGAAAGAATATAACTTCTCAGTCAACGCAATCAAAAGATACGAGATTTTAGTAATTTATATTTGCTGTATGTTTGTTACTTCTTCATGCTCAAACGGCTGAACCAATCTGGATTAAATTTAGAAGAGGTCCTAACGCAAAAATATTTTTCATTTTAGTTAAGTTTATTTCACTTAACGGAATAAAAGTGTTTTTAATTATATATTTTTATTACAAATATAATAATTATTTATACGTAGGTGACACCCTGGATTAAAACATAGACTACTTTTATCTGATAAACCGCAGGTGACACTGCGGGGCGCAGCTAGTTATATATAGGAATAGATATAGGATTTTATCTACTATCGCCATGGTACTACCTATTACATTGAAATACGGCACGTACAAAAATATATCGTAGTTAATCTAATCGAATTTGATTATTTACTATTTAGTAATCTACGTGTCTAGTAACCATGACAGCATAGATGCATTGTACACATACGTGGATATAACTAGAGTAGTTAAAATGCGACAAACATCTGATAAGAAATAAATTGAGTAAAATGGAAGAAAATTGTTAAGAAACGTAACATCAATAAGGGATTACATTAATAAATAAATATCAGACAACCTCACATAAATCGATCTAGTCCCAAATTAAGCTCAACAAGCGCGCTCGCTCGCGCAGATGCACTATAGCTGTCCCTGATGAAGAGCTATATATTTCACCGAAACATTTCCTGATAATTATTAGGTGGATGTAAACCGTTTTCATAGTGATTAAAGTCACAAGATTGTTTTAATAAACTAATATGTTTATAGTACCTATTGAGCGGGTTCTACTGTTAGTATGTCTATAGTATATGTAGGGTGGATTCATTGCCGGTCCTGGGAGCGGACATGGACGTCATTTTATTGCGAAGCCGGCCTTCGAGCCTCGGACATTACCTAGACGTCCAATTAAATGGGCGGTTATAACGTCGTTCGCTATTTTCTCTACCTACTTCACTAGTTTGGTGGATGACCGTTACAATTAAGAATGACGCAATTTTGTGTTGAGTTAATTTCATTCATATAGTTCCTTTGTGTAAACAAAGTGTGATGTGCATGTGTGTATATATATAGTATGTAAACACTTTATTGTATATAAAGAAATACATTTCAAAACAATAAGCATGTACAAAGGCGAACTTATCCCTTTAAGGGATCTCTTCCAATAAAGTATCCGTGATGCATTAGTGATATTAAAACGACCGAATGTCGGTACCTATGATGTTTTGCACTTGCATCAATTAATGTTTACGTAAGTATATTGTATTGGATTTGGATATTTGAATGTTTATTTATTATTTTAATTATATTATTGTTATATAATAAGTTTATCTTTTGGTATAATGTTTATAATAATTATACTATTTCGCAACACAATTACCTACGTTTTATCGAAATGTTATTTTATGTGGGTAAATTAACACTTAATTGCTATAATACCTATAGATACAATGATCAACAAGCAAAGAAAAATTAAATAGTCCCAGAATGAGCGCAATTTAATTACGGTTCCGTACCCAAAGGGTAAAAACGGGACCCTATTACTGAGACTTCGCTGTCCGTCGGTCCGTCTCTCACCAGGCTGTATCTCAAGAACGGTGATAGCTAGACAGTTGAAATTTTCACAGATGATGTATTTATATTGCCGCTATAACAACAAATACTAAAAATAAAATAAAATAAATATTTAAGGGGGGCTCCCATACAACAAACTTGTTATTGATTATGGTTCGGAACCCTTCATGCGCGAGTCGGACTCGCACTTTCCCAATCTTTTTTCTTTACGTGTTGATCTTTGTATTGATACAAAACTAAAAACAGATAGGCACAGTTGCCGGCGCAGCATCCGAGAGACTGATCCGAGAAAATGACCACGACCCTCGGAAATAAGGAAACTGACGACGCAAGGATGGAATAAACTCTAATCAAATATGATACCGAACTCAAGTGTGGTTTTATGTATGGACAAACAAACATTGAGGGCGGTATCAAACTTACGAGTAAGTGTAGTTTATAAATACAGGCTTCAGTGTTTACACAAGTTTAGATTATGGAGTTGACCGTTGGAAGGCAGCGTATGACCGATCACAGAGGAAATCCTTAGGGTAGGTCTAACTTGGACATACGTCATTAGTAGAGAGGATATGCGAGCAAAATCGATTGAAATAACGTGTGACGTACGTGACGACCCTTGCACTTTAATGAATTTTGCGGAAGCCCCCATATTATATACTATACTATCCATCGACTCTCCGTGACCCTTACAAGGTCATCCGTACACCTCATCGGGTCGCTACGCAGCGCATTCCAATACATGGTCGCCACTCCAATACTTCGCTGCCCCAACGCCACCAATTCTCATTCCATACATGGGCTATGAATTGTAGTGCTACATTACAATTATCTACCATTATGTGGCAATGCAGTATCAAAATATTCATAATAATATTAATCACATCATGATCATATCGTAGTGTCGGTTGATATCGATTGGATCGAAAGCCCCCTAATCAGCAAGTCAAATCAGCTTATCTCATATTACAGGGTAGGTAAGCCTTATAAGGTTCCGGGAAACGGTGTAGCTTTCAACTTTGAATTTAATGGCGGTAATATTACACCGTCTATATAATGAATATATGATTATTATGTGTTGCATTTTAATGGAATAAAGATAAGAAGTAAAACCAAAATAAACATGAATTACTTTTCGAAACTGCGATTTACATTTAAAGAGAGCGAATTTTATTATTTTGTTACGGCCGAGGGCATAATTTGGTTTACCTGAAACCTAACCATTTATGCGTTTTATGGTTGTGTGTTACTAAAATTGCCAAGTAAACAAATTGAATACGATAAAACACTAAGACACCAGTATAGTATATTGCTAGACATCTCGGACGATGGAATTAGTCCCAGAGGTTTATGCAAAGTTTATTTAGTAACTTTATCTCAATTGCGTAAAATGAAAATAAAACATTATTGTTCTAAAGTTCATACCAGTTAGCTTTTGGGGGCAAGCAGATAAATAACTAAATTATCATTTAAACTTAACTTAAAATTATGTACATACTAAAAAAACAATACAATTTATACAATGCAGTACTTACCTAATATTTTCCATAATGCAGATGCAGTGTCAAAATTCTATACGATTATATCGCAAATAAACATAAAGGTCTCTTCACACAGAACAAGCTCTCATGTTTGCATTGGCTTGGCAAACAGCGGGTAAAGAGCGGAAGCGTTATTACAGCTCAGCACCTCCACCATGACGACACACAACATCATTAAATACAAGTAACCCTACTTGTACACCTTATCCATTGCGGACTTTGTTGTTCCACGACTCTTGTCTATCCCTTCTAAAGCTTCGATGGACATGTAGTAAAGCGGTGTATCACGGAAAGTAATAAATACAGATGTCTCATTGAGGTTTATGAATACATACTTGAAGCGTAAACTGAACTTTTAGCGGAGGTTTAACAATTCTGATAGGAAGTTAGGCGAACCGGAAATGAAGTTTATGCTCGAATCGATAGAAAATTGACAAATGGTTGTGTTAGAAGTTTTGATGTTTAAATCGCGATAATGCGAATAAACAACCGTTTAAACATAATATCGCATTTCGAATAAAACTTATATGTTTTAAAATAATATCGATGGAAAACGGTATCATAAAAGTATTTATGTGTAATATAATACCACAGTTTAATACACATCATTGCATAGGTATTTTGCAAATTTCGTAAAATCCAAAATTGCAGAAATTCGAACGGTTAGTAATACAATACAAGTAAATAACTATCAAGTATTAGTCAGTAAACAGTGAAGTAAGCACTGCTCTTCAGTCATTTTGTCAATTTATCCAAATTGATTGCCAATTCATCTAAATTGAAAACTCTTGATAGGTACATATTGTAGGTCAAACTAAGCCTTTAAGTGCATGCAACGTACACAGCCAATTTCAAAGATTCTTGGCCGACGCAGAAGACGCAAATGCTTCTTTTATAGCACAGCCATGCTTCCGCATTGTTTCTTGCAACCAACCCAAAAAACTAAACGACTTAGAACTTTTCATGAAGCCCCCGCGTAATAAAACGATAAATACGTTGTAAAACCATAACTGAGGCACTGAGCCGATCATAAATTAGAATTGCTTGACTTCGCAACTATGTTCCTGTTAGTGATGGGGCGCGCTGGATAAATACTGAGTCAAGATGGGCCCACACTGCACTACGCTAGACGTTGGAGGCTTTGTAGGAGGACTCCCGATTCCCGATATCCTGCAATGAAGGGTTTTTGTTTACATGTTAACAAAAGTTAAGACCAGTTTCCGTGTCTGTGTGGGTAAAAATCTACTAAAATCTGAAATAAAAACTACAAAGCGTATGTTGTGCACATACACCGATGGCTCAGTGATCCAAAGTGAGTCTTGGCCTCCGATAAGTGATTTCGCCACTCCTGACGGTTTAGTGCCGTCTCTAGCTAGTTATCGGCATTCAACTCCGCCAAATCCACCTCCACTGCATCTCTCCAGCGATATCTGGCGGATTTATAATGGACATGTTGACTAATTTTTTTTGAGGATGTCAATCGATTCTATTTTTTATTGTTGTGATCAAATGTCTATATGGGACTGACTACACTTAAACTGCTCTAAAAGTCAGAAATTACCGTCAAAGTTCAACATTCCTACGTAGCGCTAAAAACGCTCCATACGAATGGCGTCCATGCTAGTGACGTCACAGGCCGGTATAGGTACCAATAATTGTATGGAGAAATTAAGAAATTTGCCATTTTCACATACAATACATCATACAATTATTGTTTTGTACAATTATGAGAGTTCTGAAAACATTTTCAAAATTTCTTTTGAAGTCATATATTTCCAAAAGGATTTATTTTTCTTGATTTATTTTCTTTGTTTCGTGATATATTTAGCTAATTTTATTTATATATTAACTACAGTACGCTGTAGAATTCAACATCAGTCAACATGTCTATTAAAACCGTAATCTTGTGTGTTGCCGATCTGGTTATCACTTTATATCGTCAATACAAATTCCATTATTGTATACTCAGTCTTACCAATTGTCCCATCACTAACTGTTACTAGGTTACCGACCTCTGTCTAAAGAAAATGATCTACTTGTCTACATCCGAATAACATAGCGGAAAATTGGCACACACACACACACACATACCTACATGTGTGCGCACTTACACATAAACACACAACACAACAAAGATACGCATGTGTTTAAATGATAAGTACAAATTAGAACTCGCGCGCCGTGACGTATTATTTGCCGTACCCAGTTTAATACTGTTCTAGATCTTTAGAAAATATGTAATAATGGGGCATCATCCAACATTAAATACACTAATTAAGGCCGTAACTCTGAAATTTATATTTTATATTTTTTGTAATTAAAAAAATATAGCACCATAGTTTTTCCGAAAAAATATTAATGTAAAAATAAGTAGGTATGTATTTGGCTTTATATTCTCTTTCTTATATTCGATATTATTATCATTATTTAAAAGCGAAATGTATATTTTACAAAAATATTTAACAATATGATATTTTTTCTTCAGAATTGCTTTGAGTTGCAGATACATACAGTAAATCTCAATAAGTAAATGCTTAGTAATAAAAATGTATGAGAAAGATTCAAGTGTCCGTAAATAAATATTGCATACAACCGACTCAATAGAAACATCTTAAAGGTAATCTTGAAAGTAATCACAATAAAGCTCAAGCTGTCCAAACAATGCAACGTTTCCCCACTTTCCCCTTTCATATCGCTTATTTTTGTTTTCGCCCAAAATACACAAGCGATGATAAATTCTACCCAAGGCTTTATAAAAATTTCACCCCAATCTCCCCTTTAGTATTCATATTTTATGGCAGTAGTGGTGTTTGTCACATAGCGTATTACGGGTATGTCTGTTTTATTCGCACTAGGGGCCCTGTTTGGTTTTGTTTTGAGTTTTACGTGATGTCGCATTCGCATTATGAGTTTGGGTTTTCGGCCATCAAATAGAGGGAAACAGATAAACTGGACACTGCAAATACGACTAAGTAAACGTATCATTCTTTAACAAAACGGGGGATTATTTAACAAACGTTTCATAAGGTGCAGGCTGAGAAACAGCGCTGTGTACCTATAGCTGACCCAGCTCACAGCGTGCACTGACCCTGCTGAGCCTGTTGCCACTTACTGAGATATATCTAGCACAATTCTGTATCTAACCCTTAAATGCATGAATTAAAAAAACACAATATTATAAAATATTATTTTATTTCAAATAAATGTTTCTTGTTTTCAACCATTAATTCATTTTTCTTTAGGTAAGCTGCATCTTACACCATGCATTTAAGGGCTAATACTGTAACTGCTGTTGTATCATTGTTTTTGTGGAAATCAATCTTTCTTTTTTTTAATTTCGCGAGTTCTTTATTTTATAAAAAAATTAAATAGCTAATTTAACCTTAAGTTTTTGTCCTTTCTTTGCGAACATAGCTTCTACCGCCGCCCGTATGAACATTACGTTTAAATTGTTTAGATTGTTGTGTGTCAATCGCGGAAACCACAGAAAATGAAATTTGAGTCGGTTTTATCGAATAATAATCATTTTATTTTGGTTTTTATTTTATCAAATGCAATATGTATGTTAAAATGTACATTTTAAACAATATTACTATAATACATTGTTGTAGACGCTGGAATGTAAGGAATAGATGGACCGGCAAATCAAAATCAAAATCAAAAACGTTTATTCTGTAAGTACTGGCCTACTTTCACATGTCTGAATCTGAATCTATCGGCATTTCACGAGATTCGACCGCACTTGAGAAGAAAGCCGAAAGAAACTCGGAAATAAATATAACTTTTCAAGGTTACTCAGTCGAAAACACTTATCTTACCATAACTGTAAAACACCGCCGTGTGAGACCCCATAGCCGTAAAATACCCCAGATTACGGTAATGAATAAAACCGATTTAATCATCCATGATCCAATTAGGTATTTTACTTATCTACTTGAGTACTCAGGACTAGTACTCAGCAGGGTCTGGTCGTAGTTTCTTATCTAATTTCACTCCGGCCGTAGTCGCATACCTAATTGTGTTTCTCCTCATTGTTGGGCTGTTAATATAATTTATGCAGCTTCTAGTTGGCACAATCAGGCTTCGCATTGCTAATTGTCGCTTTCTTAAGAAAACTTGGACTTGTTGAAAATTTGTTAAAGTTAGTGCCGGAACGTCACTATAGAAAGCACTTGTAGCTTCAGTCCATTATTCTAGTCATTCGTCTTTTTGGTTATAAGATTTTTATTTTCACTTTTACTTAAAAGTTTGATCATTTGGGTAACAGATTCCATAAGATTCAGTGAAAATAAAGTAAGAGGCACTCAACAACAAAGCTCACGTTTGTATTTTACAATGTTGTTATTTAAAGACATAACACAAACACCAACAAAAGAGAAATTTAGAATATTGAGTTAATCGTGTGATGTAATTTCAAGTTTATAATATTTGATATATTTTTTTAATATCGATGAATATCATTTTGTGCACATGCCAAATAAATGCCCAAGATGTTAGAAATACGTAGGTTTTGTAATTTGAGGTGGACGAATATTGTTAGAACCAATTGCCTATATAAAAACATTCAAACAGCGAATTTATACACAACAGTACAGTTTCTCAATCCTTTTAACTTTACTACACTGTAATAAAAATGATTTACTAATTCAAAGTCGGAGTTCATAATAAAACTTTTTCCCGTCCTCTAATCCCGAAGGAAGCGTTTAAAATCAATGAATCGCCTGCAGGCAACGTGCAGGGCGACCCGCTACTTAAAAATAATTTAATGCCCAATCTCCCCTTCATTAGTCGATAAAATTTATAGGAAATTCTTTGGACGATTGTTTCGATATTATTTAATTTCAACAGATTTCCTTTCGAATTCCATTGAGCTGGGAAATCATAATACGAAAAGCTCTATGTGTCAAAGGAATTATAAGCAAATAAGTCTTTTTGGTTTCAGAATTGGAGAGCTCTTGTGGAAATATGTGAGCACTTTCGTATTGCTACATAAATCAAACGGAGATGAAAAGAATGGAGAAATTTACGCCCTTGTTCAGATATGAAGATACGCTGTTACAGTCTGGTTAGGAATTAAATTTACGGGGCGTGATAAAATTTTCGAAAAGCGTTCTGAACCGTGAACGAAGAAGAATCGAAAAGTAATTGATTTAAAATAGTTTTGGTCCTTATAAGTGAAAAAAAAAGAAACTTAAATTGATCTTACGAGTATGTATCGCGACAAAATGAAATATTATTGCTCTCTCGATAATAGGTTAAGCTTTTTATTTCTCATTGAGATGCGAATACTTTGATTAGACTTTGAGCAGAAATGACAGGCGCGAACCCAATTTTTTTTAATCGGCCGTATTTTCTTTAAAATCATTAAATGCAGATAGAATATAGCAAAACAGTATTTCCATTAAGTATATGACCACTTTAAAACAGACGTTGATCAATGGAAATATTACAATGCATCGTCATATTCGAACTGTGATTTCTCATGACACTTTTTTATGAATGAAATGAAAGTCACATTTTAGGGTTAGGATCGTTTCGTCTAACATGACTTAGGTCAGTATATTTTTACGGTACAGACAATTGAAGTTAAATCCCTTTATGGCTTTATGGTATGGAAGGTAAAGTATACTGTAGCTATGGCTTATTTAAAAAATTGGAAAATAAGTCGGAACCCAGCGGAAATTTTATGGCCACAGACTGAAATAAGTTTCTGTCAAATATGACATTTTAGTGGCAAGCTTTTATAGCCGACTGTACTTTTCTTTGAATATCAAGCTCGGTAGGATT
Organism: Apotomis turbidana; assembly: GCA_905147355.2. Classification (NCBI taxonomy): domain Eukaryota; kingdom Metazoa; phylum Arthropoda; class Insecta; order Lepidoptera; family Tortricidae; genus Apotomis; species Apotomis turbidana. The sequence goes on along the minus strand of LR990295.1, from coordinate 15,001,848 downwards.
GCTTTTTCTATTATAGAGTTCCTATGACCACCTTCCGGCTCCATCATCAGATCAGCCCCATGGTACCATATTATTGTATTGTCATCAAAGTTAAGTAAGTATGCAAAATTTCAGCTCAATCGGTTGACGATATCTGCTTCAAAATTGAGTTGCAATGATTTCACCCGAACAAACGTACTTTAAACATACAATGCAAGTTAAATAAAAGCTTTAAAAATATACTAAGCCAAGTTTTTCCCGTTGCCCTTCAAATTAGTTACGATATTTGTCCCTACATTCATTTTGCTGATCTCTTAGTTACGAGTTTATAAGACACCTACATAACGTAGGTGCCTTATGCGGTTCATGTACCTATTACAAGTACACATACGTAAATACGAATTGAAATGCTTCCTCTAATTAATATTCGCGTATGATAATTAATTACGAAGCTGGTATTAATGAATTGAGACGCGGCAGATTATCCATATACCGGTGTAAATTACACGCACGTAGAACAATAACGGCTTAAGTATGCAAATGTGTAAGGTACTTAGGTCATTACTCAAGTAAATTACCGTTTTAGTAGTACGTTTTGCGCCTTATGCGTAAGTAGGAAGGGCTATTATATAACAATTAATTAGGATAGTTTGAGATATGGAAGGCATTCTGCATACGTGAGTTAGGTTTAAATTTATCATCCTGGGAAATGGGAGGATGTGTTTGGCGTTCGAATTTATATTAATTATGTATTGTGGGATGATCCTAATGGTATGGATTAACTGCGTTTCAATAACGTTCTTGAATATAATATGTAATCTATACCTAATTGGTTTTACGATTTGAACATTTTTTTTTACATCGCTCGTAAATGTGGTCATAGATAGTCGTAATCACAAAACTCTGTATTAACCCCAGACAAAAAAGAGGGGAATTATAAGTTGAACATGTGTATGTGTGTCTATCTGTGGCATCGTAGCTCCCACACGGATGGTCTGATTTGAATGCGATTTTTTTAATCGATAGCCTTATCTGTCGAAATGATTCTAACCTATATTTGGTAGAGATACCTGCAACTGTTTCCAAGATATTCAGCTTTGATTGGTACAGCCAATATTGAAGCTAAGAATTCCAAGTTTTGTTCTCATGTTCACTTTTTAATCTCACCAATGAGGGCCTCATGATAACTGCTACTCAGGATTTTTCTAATTGAATTTATCGTTGAACATTTGGAAACTGTCGATCTATGAGCAAAACACGACCACAATGTGCTGTTCTACGGTAATAAGTCAAAGCAAAGCTGAACGCTGACGTTTTAGTCGCTTGGTCCATAAGAAACTCCTTACACAACTGAAAACGAAATAAACCTTAAGAAAAGCTCTTAAAAAGCGTACAACATCAAGAGACCTTCCAATTACGCTTTATTCCTTACAAAAAGCTTCCTGTAACAATTCCCAGCATTTTCCACAGAATAAAGTTTCATTCGCCATATTGGTGATTAGTCCCATTAGCGTGTGGTGGATCCTCATTAAAAATAACAACGCGTTTCGTACTCACACCGCTTACCTTTGAACAACTGCGAATTTACCTGAAATGAAATTAATAGACAATTAGTATGTTTCAAAATAGCTGTTTTATGTTGATATCATTTACTAATATGCGATTCATCGAGGGAGATAGTGAATTGCACATAATGGTATTAATATAACCGGGATTATTTACATAAATTGGTCGTCCCAGATTAATACGTAGTAAAAACAGTCAAAACTTTGCTAAAACAGTAGAAATTAAGTTTGTGAAATATTTGTCCATAAAAAAGTATAAAAACACTGACCGGTATAGACTAGACGAAGCGCCTACGATTACTATCAGAGCAAACGCTTGCGTTATAGTAACTGTGCACAGTGCAGACGTGTGTCTGATGGCGCAACGATTACTATCAGAGCAAACGCTTGCGTTATAGTAACTGTGCACAGTGCAGACGTGTGTCTGATGGCGCAACGATTACTATCAGAGCAAACGCTTGCGTTATAGTAACTGTGCACAGTGCAGACGTGTGTCTGATGGCGCAACGATTACTATCAGAGCAAACGCTTGCGTTATAGTAACTGTGCACAGTGCAGACGTGTGTCTGATGGCGCAACGATTACTATCAGAGCAAACGCTTGCGTTATAGTAACTGTGCACAGTGCAGACGTGTGTCTGATGGCGCAACGATTACTATCAGAGCAAACGCTTGCGTTATAGTAACTGTGCACAGTGCAGACGTGTGTCTGATGGCGCAACGATTACTATCAGAGCAAACGCTTGCGTTATAGTAACTGTGCACAGTGCAGACGTGTGTCTGATGGCGCAACGCGAATGAATTAAACTTAACTTATACCAATACCTGGCAATCACTATAACATTAGGATATTACAATTGAAATTCAAGATTTTTGTAAAACTGTAATCCATTCTCCATTGCATTTGCGAGTTAAGCGAGTTTCAATTATTTGATTAGTCTTAGATTCGATCGATTAATCTAAGAAGGCAAAAAAGAAGTACGTTACGCTTGGCATGTTCATACTTAAATCAATATTCATAAGTTTTACTTTCAAATAGGCTCTCACGTATGTACACCGCATATATAAAATCCTACTTACTAAGAACATGAAACAGCATCATATCTTGAAACTTTCCAGACAAATTCTTAATCGAGTTAGTCGGTTAAAAATGTAGGCGTCGAGAAAAAATTGTCTCGAAACTCATTAAAGTCTTAAGTCTGTTTAATTAAAGCTGTCGGAGGCTGGTCACGGTTGAAGGGGGGAAGTGGGGGGAATAATAATAATGAGTGAAGTGAAAAAGTCAGATAAAAGATTTTGCTTCCTGACTTTTTTGCTTTTAGTACTCTTTCCGCGCTCTGTTCCATCGTTGTTCCATCTTCGAGTGCGACACTATTATGAAAGTATGAAATTGTGTCTAAAAATATTATTTGAATATGAAAGTAGAAGGAAAAAGGTGTTTTATCAAGAGCAGAACCATTTTACACGTTGAAATTTTGGAACACTTCTGTTTAGTTTAGTCTTGAGCTGTTTCTTGTACCTATATACCTACGAACTGTGGTGGAGGTGACCACATCACGAATCACGATTCTTTGAAGAACCCCATGAGTTCGAAACATGATAGGTAATTACAGACACCAATATACTTGACTGTGATTACGGTTACGTAGGCACGATACAGGGTTCTCGACGGATAAGCAATATACAGACAAAACACTGGAATGCTTAGTGAAAATTCAACGTAAGTATATTTAGATTTATTTATTTCATAACAACAAATGCATGAATTTATATCATGATCGGCAATAGAAACATAAATTTAATAATAGTCGGTCAATAGACTCACTACACCAACATAACTACAACAATAAAATAAAACATCTTTTTCGCGCCGCCGTTGACGCGGGTGCAATTGTGCAAACTAAATAAACCTATTCAAATAAGTATTTGCGGGTCACCGCATTTTGCTGGTTGTTGCAGGTGTTGCGCGTGTCAACAAGAATATTACGTAGCTTAGGTGAAGAACAATACTGATTTAAAAGTAGAAATATACTTATTGATGCTTTTACAGCAACAGAGGATCAAAACACACTCTGTGCTACGTCGCCGTGACGTAGAACTTTGCATATTCATACAGTCCATGAGATGACAGAAAGTAATTCGATATATGAACCTCTCCGATTTCACCCAAACCAAAGAAAATTTGGCTTCTTCTTCTCCTGGAATTGTAGAAGTGGGAGCTCATTTGAATTCGTTTCTTTGGACGCCACGCCACTGTTATGTATCTTTGCGGGTCCATTACAGCAAAACTACTGGACGTGGTATCCACAAATATTTATAGGACTATGTATATATAACTCAAGTTCTCAAACAACCACCTAGAGACTCCAGTTCTGATGAAACTCAAATAACCTTTGGTGATTCAGTACTGCAGGAAGTACTAGATTATATTAATCTGTGGTACTAGCTTTAAATATCTGGGTATCCAAATCCGAAATGACCATAGCCTTGACTCAGAGATACCTACACGTATAGCCCAAGCTGCAGCCGCGTTCGGCAAGCGTTTAAACCAGCGTGTTTGGAACTCACACGACTTGAAACTGAAACGTGTACAGGGCCATGATGGTAAATTTTTAGGACTCTCTATACCTTACTACGGAATAGCCAAATACAGGGTAGACGTATCGTATAAGAAAGAGCAGCAGGAGACGGCCCCCGAGTAGGTGGACGGATGACCTCATGAGAGTCGCGGGGAGTGTATGGATGCGGTCAGCACAGGATGGCACTTTGTGAAGAGGTATAGCGGAGGCCTTTCATCAGCAGTGGATGTCTGTGGCTTACATATAGATATATATAGAGGGTTAACTTTCGTAAAACTTTCTCTTTCCTGCGCAGACTAAGATGGAATCCCGGAAACTAATAGAAATTAACGATTATTATTTACAACAAAGTTAATCCTACATCGTTTTGTTTATCACCAAAGGCTTAGATTACAACAACAAAGTTGACTACAGACATGTCATCCCCTTTCCAGCAATCATCATTATTGCGGGGACGCCGGGGAGACGTGGCATCTTAGACGCCTAATTGAAACAAATATTTGCGGGAGCATCGCCTACGCCACTCGGCGATATCAAAACAAACTTTGTTATTTGTAATAATTTAACGTTGTTATGTTATTAAGGTTACGTTAAATGGCTTTTTAGCTATATCGAGTGTTCGTCATTCATCTTTATTCATTTTCAAATATTTGTTATCAATTTATTTGCGGTAATAACATCTATAACGGAATACAATACAACGTAGTAAAGTAACATTATTACACAATTGGAATTAAGCAATCGCTATTCTCGTTTTCAAGCCGTACGAGTCTATCACATTTTTCAAACTTTTCATTTATATTCCTATATCATAAAATGCAGATGACGTTAGACGTAAATAACGTTGGACATATCAAAAATTTAAAAAATAACCTACTTTTCATCTCGGCAATGTCCTGAAAGCGATGGCTCTCGAGCTAGCATCATGCTGAGGCGGGACTAGGGCTTGCGATCCGGAATTAGTATGGGCAGTATCGGAAATTCCGGTATTTTTAATGCATAATAAGCCAACTCCGGAATTGCAACGTGGGACTTTGTCGTGGTATAGCTATAATTATAGTTGCCTATTGTTTTATTATTTTTGTCACACTGATTATATAATTATCTTTTATGCTCACTAATAAGTGATTTTCTTCTATTATGACAATACCCTAAAAAATAAAGCATCTCTTGCAGACACTTGAGTGATAAAGTTAGCGTAGCTAACTACGCTACGCTTACCTTTGTTGAAATTATTATATAGACACACACCTGCAGACAAACTGTACAAACAGTTTTCCAGGGAATTGTATATATTTAAGTTGTATACTTTAATTAATAAACAAATAAATAATTTGGATTGGGGATCGTGCGTGTAAAGCGCACATCCTAGGGTATGGCTAATGCGCATAAGCATTTCAAACATATATGACGCAGAGAGCGCTCCAGTAGCGTAACGAATTATGGGATGAAAGATTTGGTGTGATTGACGTAGCGATCTGATAGCTCAGTTGGAAGAGCAATGCGCCGGAAACGCAGAGGTCGCAGGTTCAAATCCTGCTTAGATTGTAGTAGATCGCATTTAATTTTTCTTTCTTAATTTACCTTTGCGTCATTATTTATAAAAAAAAAAATGTCTGGCATGTGTTGGTGTAACCACGGGAAAAGAAAACCTGGGTCATAAAACCCTCCCGCTTTTCATGTTCCCAAACGCCGTTGTCACAGCTAACTTGTCATCTCATCAGTCAACACTGAAGAGCCATTATACCCATTCACTTTCAATTTCTAGCAAAACTCCTCGTGATTTTCGGGAACTAATAGATCAATCATGATTAAAATTGAGTGCATTGTGTCTGATCGCGTTAATAGAAGGATGATAGTCTGTAATTATTTCAGAGCTGAGATTATTTGCTGCGAGAGGCGTAAAGGCTAAGACACCCTATTAGTCTAGGATTTACTTAGGGTTAGCTTTTATGTCTCTCGTATTCTACTATAAAGTTTCCCGAGTAAAGTAAACCCCCGTTGATAGAGGATTTCATTGAAGTGTGGTTCCTTTTAGTGATTAAACCAACCTTAAAAAATAGGAAAACCTCTTTAGAAATTCAGGACAGTCTAAGGTGCCATTATGACGCACTTTTTTCACTTTTCTTAGCTTTTCATTCAGGTATTTATAATAGCAATTCATTATGTTAATATTCATGAACTTGATTGTTTGAATACACTATTTTTTTCCATCCAAAGAATAAACAGATCAGAGATACAAGAAGGTTTGTCGCCGTAGTTAATAAAATAAACGTCCAAGTTTATCAACTAAAATCAGAACAGAACTCTGACCCTGACCGTTCTTAAAATGTGACATCATACTGCGCATTCTACCCTACCTATCCTACAGACGTATATACATACACATAACAGTTTTAATAATTCGCCAGCGACGTCTCCCACATTGCGATGGCCGTGACAAAACTGTTGTCATCAATACCATTTGCCCTTATGCACAATATTGTTTACCACAGTTATATTTGATGGAGATCGTGTATATGATAGAGCCTTTTCTTGTGATTTAGCAAACAACACACAACAAGCAATAAAAATCATCGAAATCATCTCAATGGATCATTCCATAATAGGTTTGTAAGTAACCTACCCAAACCACCCGTCAGTATTATATATAATTTTTATGATAAATACCGACGAAATTTCATTATTATAATATCGTTATGCCGAAAACAAAAAGCAAGCAGTTTCATTATAATTTATCAATCATTTTACAAGAGTTCAAGAAATTTCGACCAATTTTAAAAATCCGTGCCGAATTTACGGAATTTCATTTCAAATTTATATTGCTTTGAACTTGTTCTTTATATAAAATTCAAGACTGTGAAAAGTAATTTATTAGCGTTGGAGAAATAGTTAGTATAGAATCTGATTTGGACCTCTCAAAGAAACTAAAGCACTCTCTTCAAAATGGCTCACAATGGACCAATTACTTAGACAATTAAGCAAACTAGCTCCAGACAGGTGCTACTCGAGTGTCCTAAACAGTCGTTCGTTACAAAAGGACATAACAGAGATTTTCCTATAGTGGTGGACATATAAATGTATACAACTTTGCACCTTATTATATCGAAATAGAAACAGACATGTATACTTATTTATGGTCTCAACTGTAAGTCACGCCGTTCTGTGGAAGACGACCGTAAACATGCATGTCCCCTCCAGCCCTGGCAGGCTCTCCATTAAACTATTTACTTGTGGCCCTTGCTGTAGTATCCTAAGAGTACTTTAAGTCGTATAAATATACGCTGTTTTAGAATGGGTCTTGCAGACATTTTAGACGTACGAGACCTTTCACAGTTAAAAATTTAAGTCAAGCATTAAATCAAGTCTTGATTTAATTCATTTTGAGTTTATAAAAATCTTCACCATGGCTGTAACGGGATGTGAAGAATAGGATATTTCAATGTTTACAATGAAGCGAAATTTTTAAAAATTTAACGGTATAATACTCATTAGCCATTTGAATTTGTAGAAAACTCTTTAGTTATTTGTTCATCTCAACAAGAATGCAAAACCACCATGGATAAGTAAAATTCAAATAGAGGTAAACAACAAGCGGTCTTATCGCTAAAGAGCGATCACCTCCAGACAACATTTGAGTATCATATTGGACAATCCAAGTAGTTCTTCAAGAGTGAGTACGGTATAGAAGCCTTTCACCCTCCTTTTCCAGTCTGTCATGAGATTTTGAAGAATAATCTTTTAGTCAATTAACGTTAAATTGCTCAGAAAATACCGCATTTATAAGTACATAGTGCTGTGATATAGTCGACACATTGCTGAAATGGCTATCGATCAATGTCAATAGGATTAATACCCAGGATATAAACTCACTTTGAATTGCAAATATTGCATACTCAACACTGCATGAAAAGTGCAAGATATCGACTTGATTGAGTGATTCAGTAGTTAATGTCTGACCTTTTAACATTCTGCATCTACATAATCACGGCGCCATGCTATATCAAGATACCACTGCAAATCTCTGCACCAATCTGTTTATTTTATAAAATATTGTATACAGTGTGTTACCGCCAAGTAGGCTTTTCTTAAAGTAGAGTAAAGTAGCATAGATCTTTAACGTATCCATGACCTTAATTTAATTAATTAACTTGAATTCAGGCTTTATTAAATCTCTAACAAAATTTTAATTACCAGTAATGTACAGTAAAGTAAATTGACAAGTGAGTGTTTAATGACAGCGTGATATGAGTAACGACAATTACGCTGTACACCCACTTCATTGAATGTGCGGATTTAAGAAATTTACTTGTGCAGTTAATTTACATAATTACAAACAATTACTTATGGATCATATTAATATCAGTTTTAATAAATGCCCGCATGCCGGTAACAGGCTGTAGATTTTACACATAAAATAACATAATAAATCTAGGAATGTTAAGGTTTCTATACCACCCTGAACGACCTTCGGTATTGTGCCAATATGCGCTTCTGAGCCATTTCGTTGACCTTCTTTGTCCCTCCCTCTCTTGCATGTTCAACGCTTCTGCGTCCTTGTAGCAGAACTGCTGGCTGGGTGTAGTCACAGACAAAAAAAATCGCAGCCTTCTAACGACACCTTTAAATTAGCCCGTTATGTACTCCCACACTGATACAGTTCAAGTCATGTAAAAAAACATATAACTTTTGTAATTTAACTTCAACATATTAAATATTATATATATATTACTTCATAATGGTTTCCTACGCTCCAAATGTCATTTATCTAGAACGCGTATTTCTTGTAGATCAACTTTTTCGACGCCTGATTCAAATACTATCAAGCCAAAACGGCCTAATTTTGATTGTCAACCCTGTGAAATATAATTGAAACCTCATTTCATTAAAAACAGCGCAGAAATTCGCACTGGGATCTTAGCCTATACGATCGCAATCGTGATGCAATGACTACCAGGAATTATAAATAAGCAATCGAGTTACATTAACTTACTTATATATTGCTTTCGCAGAAAGTCCCGCTGATAGCGAGAGGTATTGACGGTAAAAAGGCATTGCAGCGTTGGCCTAAATTTTCATCTGTTGTGCTTATAATAGTAGAAGCCGCGAAATTGTGCGCATCGGGTTACAAGCATGAAATTTCTACCACAGATAGAGTATTCTGCGATGATTATTTTAAGATGTGGAGGGAAGCCAGATTCGTCCCCTGTGCGGCGGGAAAGCGGGGTGAATAGGGCAAAGGAGTCCTCTTTTTCTTTTTTTATTACTGATCAGTTAACGCTACTAAGGCTTGTGTGGTATCGTTTTCGAGTAAAACAGATATCAGAAATTCATTTTTATGTTAAAAGTAGAATGAATTCATTCATAATGCATGCATTTGTGGAGCCCATAGTACAGACGGCACGTAAAAGCGTGTATCCGCAATCTTGGACAAAAGCATTTTTGATTTAAGATTTCATAATAGCGTTGTTTTGACTGTGCAACGTGCATTAGGTTAAAACTTAGAACTAGCACTAACGACGCTATAATTTACAATATTCGAATAATTAACCTTTCTCTGTTAACCTCTATCAAAATTTATGACTCACATTTCCTGGTTGTTTCTGCAAATTAACATCAGCCATTATAAATCAAAGTTGCACAAGTTCAATAGAACCGACAGTTGAATGCTTGCGATTTCAGGGTAATAACAATTTGAGCCGCTAAAGTGATTGCAGACATACAATTTGCAGTTATTTTGTTGTCGATTTGCTTAGATAAGACAACACTAAAATGGGTGCAGCTGCAGGTGTCTAGGAATGTTGAGGGGCTGGTCAGGTCGCACAAAGTATATCTCATATTTTATTTAGCTAGTAAGTTAACATTATCATGTAGGTATACAACAAGATTTAATTACCTGTACGCTAGATTATTTTGTTAAATGTTGCAGAACCCTACATAGGCTTTCATAGCGGAAAAGTACCTAAGTATAAAATGTAACATCTTGTAACGTTACAGAAATTGAAACACGTACCTACCTTTTTAGGGTTCCGTAGTCAACTAGTTTAAAAATATTAAGAGCCAAAAAGTACGCGATTCAGTTTCCTTTACGTACCTGTGATGTGGCAATGAAGGCAATAAATAAACTGGTACAAAGTAATTCAGTTTTAGAATGTTTTTTTAAAACCGATTGCAATGAGATAATACCATTATTTATTAAGTGTTTGTCTTTATACCTATACATATTTATATCGTCTAGTTTCTACCCATAATACAGAACGCCACGCCAGCAACAAAAATATTGATCGTAATCATAAACTAGGTACTCAGAGTAAATTCAAACGACTAAAAAGAATCAAGAGAAGATAAGATTGTATTATTTTTAATTTCTCTATGTCTCAAGTATTTTCGAGAGCCACGTTTTCTTAAGTATCGTGAATAATTTGATACTAATAATTTTAGATAGCACATCCTTTTGATCAAATATTTAGTTACGCTAGTAAAGCTGCGGTACAACTGGAGTACAATTAAAGCAGAATTTAATGCATAATATATTGCAAATGCATCCCAACCTGCATTTCCGGTGTTCAATATAAATTCCGCGCCGCATGCCGCAAGACGCATGTAACCTCATAATGATCACAGTTGCCATCCACTGAAATGTACTGGTGCATAGTTGTTTAAACACCATTAAATTTACTAGATACGTATGATGGAATTTCTATACAAATATTCTGAAATCATTTTTAATCGTAGTATCATTAGTGAACGGAATGGGTCAAAATTACCCATACCTATTTATTTTTGAGAAAAAAAATCATAAAAATAAATCAGATCTTTTATTTAGAATAAGAGTAGCATTATGACAGGACGAAGAGGCCACGGAAGACCAGCGCTGCGACATTCTCCCGATGTCGCAGCATTATGCTGAGTGGTGTCCTTTTGCGGTGGACATGGCAGCACCATTAACCTCTACCTACATTTATATAATTTTCTGTTTAAATTAAGTTTATGATATTGTATGTTAAGTGATTTAGTTTTTAAGTTCTTTGTAATGGTGGTGCGTCTTCTTCGCTGCAATAAATGTGTTTTCTTTCTTTCTTTCTTTCATATTAAGTCAACAGAATGACCCAGATTAATGAAACCCAATATTCAGCATTCAGGGTTCGAATCCCGGCCGGGGCAAATATTTGTGTGATGAACTCGAATATTTGTTCTGTGGTCATGGATGTTATCTATATATATGTATTTATATATTATGTATATCGTCGTCTAGTGCCCATAGTAGGTACAAGCTTTGCTTAGTTTGGGACTAGATCGATTTGTGTATGATGTCCCATAATATTTCTTTATTTATTTAATTAATAAAACGAAAAGTACGAACAAAAACATTCGTACATGGCATGTCACTATTAGTGATTGTGGTCACTAGAATGACTGTCTGGGTCATGGGGACCAAAACAAATAAAAAGCCACGTTAACAGTATGATATTGATATCATTAGTGTAAGTTACACACGAGCTAGTTATCAGAACAGTATACCTAACTGCTAAGATACCAAAAACAAACAAATAACAACACTGAATCATATTGTCAAAATCTGACATGTTTTATGATTCCTAAGCACAACAAGCATATACGACAGCGAAGAACTATCAAGGATGCATTGATAGAAGAGATGCACCGAATATTCGGTACTATCCGGTATCCGGTCAAACCGGCCCTTATTTAAATATCCGGCTTGATACCAACTGGGACGCACTATACTGTAGGATGTAAGCCGTGGCAAAAAATTGAATCTGCCGCACTACTACTACTATACTACTACTATATGCACGTGTACGATTTTGAACGAAGTTACTCCGCAATGGCATATAAAACTATTTTCGAACCAAGAAATTATGTGTCCGCACTAGGGTAACCATTGGTCCGGGTTTCCCCGGATTTTTCCTTTTAGAGTTCGTTCGGGGAGCGTCCGGGCGGGCTTTGTTTGTAGTGCGGGTTGAACATTTTCATGCACAGTAGGTACGTCGAGAGACGTAAATCAGGCCACTCGTGCGTGATACGGGACCGCGTTTGTGGACGGCGACTTTTATCTCCATGAAACTAGCAGTCCGTCTACAGTCGAATAAGATTTTAAGATGATGAAATTGATGAAAGACTATCCATCCATCCTTCCTTCCTTGTATGAAGGTTGGATTTTTATTTTACTCCGTAACTATAAAAAATAGTATAGACATGTACGCCCGTCCGGGTTCTGAGGTCCAAAATCCGGGGGTTTCACGTTTCTTATTGTGCTGGTAGCCAGGTTTTAGGGATGGCAACCCTAGTCCGCACGAACGTTCACTACGAAACAGGTCAAAACCTGCACAACGCGCACCCGCAAATCTCAAAATGTAGGTTCCATCGGCCGAATATTCAGGGGCCAGGGGCAGGGGGGGTGGTCAGGCCGAATATCCGGTATCCGGTATTCGGCCTATCAACTATCCGTTGCATCTCTAATTGACAGTATGCTACCATTAGTGGACGTAACAGGTCACCAGAATGGTGCAAGTTTATTGCGGCGCACTCCATTAAAACTTTCCCGATTCGGTCGCGACCGGAACTGTATTAGGGTTGGCTATGAAAAACACAGGGTTTTATTTAAATATTTTATGTAGAATCTAACTTGACTCTCGATATGACAGGACGCAGAAGAATCAGAGACTCTGCATTGACAGTATAATATCATTTAGTGCACGAAAAAACCCAGGGTTATTTCATTTCACTTATTCATTCGGTCATAATCATACCCAAATCTGTAACATAGTGTCAAAATTTTTTGATAAATCGGAATAAAATGGGTCTGTAAATATTTTTTTATTTAATGATTTCTATATTTCGGGTTGCTGAAGTAATTGAAGCATATACATAAGTATAAGAAATCAGGCAGACGGAAATCAGGATTAAAAAGGGCCTAGGCCCTACTACTCTTTCTTTCGAGAAATCAACAGTGTCTACATTAGCGATACCTTTATTCAATGTAACCGTTTCGACATTTTCGTGCTCTTTGAGATGAAAATGTTTGGACAAGCGTAAAATTCAAGATGGCGAGTTGCATATTTGACATGACAGGCTCGAACAATACAATTAATTTTTCCAGATCTTCCTTAACATGTCAACTTGTCAATGTCACTCAATCCGTAATAACACTGTGATTCGACTGAATATTGCTTAATCACTATTGAAATGGTATAATGTTACGAAGAAACGTGCACAATTCACATTCATGCTACCACAGAATAAAACACTACAGAAATTTCTCACATTTGATATTCGTAAAAGCCAGCTAAGTACTGTATTGTATCAGTAGTATGTGTAAATTTAATGACTACGAACGTGCGGTAATATTACGCGATCAAAAGCGGATGGCGTATTGGTTTATGCGGCTACTTTCCTAAATTAAATTGTTCACTGACGACAGGTATGCAGCAATATGTGACACGTATGGAGATTACTCCATCCCACTCCTTCGTATTGTTGCATCCGTCTCGTCAGTGACAAATTTAGGGAAGTGTAATAGCCGCATTAGGCACCATGGTGCGCGCCGGTACGTAGGCATTAGCACGACGCAAAGCGCGAAGTGAGCCCATCTTGATCAAACTTGTTGTACAGAACACGTATCAAAATGCAAGTCTCGTGCTTGCCAGTCCTACCCTACTCTACTATCTACACTACTCTAGGTGGATCCACCTTTAAACGCGTGTATAGACACCCTGCAGACTCGTTTATATTTCCCGACGGTCTAGAGTGCTTGATTTGCTGCTGAACTTTAAACTTGTGCCACAACTCGGAGTTCTTTTGCAATCTTTTAAAATGTTTACCGAGTTGGGATTCTTGGACGATCAATTACTTAAAGAGATTGTACTTAGTACACAGTGTGTTACCGCCAAGTAGGCTTTTCTTAAAGTAGAGTAAAGTAACATAAATCTTTAACGTATCCATGACCTTAATTTAATTAATTAACTTAAATTCAGGCTTTATTAACTTTCTAACAAAATTTTTATTGCCAGTAATGTACAGTAAAGTAAATTGACAAGTGAGTGTTAAATGACAGCGTGATATGAGTAACGACAATTACGCTGTACACCCACTACATTGAATGTGCGGATTTAAGAAATTTAATTGTGCAGTTAATTTACATAATTATGATTAGCTAATACATGCAAACAATTACTAATGGATCATATTATTATCAGTTTTAATAAATGCCCGCATGCCGGTAACAGGCTGTAGAAGTAGCATTATATCTAAGTTGTAAAATTGTAATATTAAAATGTATGTGAGTATTTAAATTTTAAATTTATAATAATGTACCAACCGTTCTACAAGATTGTCCGCCAACTCAATTTAAAAAGCAACTAACAAAATGGTTGCTTAGTGAATGTTTTTATTCAATTAATGATTTTTTTAGGAAGCAATCGTAATATTAAATTATGTAAAAATGAATTATGTTTATTTTGTGATTGCATAAGGATTTATTAAAATAATTGTAATGAGTTGTATGTGTATGTAAATTATAATTTATAAATAATAGGTACTAGTTATTATTAATTATTGAAATTTTTTGCATGCTGGCAAATTGTGTTGTTCTGTCATATGTAATTTCGATCTCAACTGTACCGCAATTTATGCAAATAAACGATTTGATTTGATTTGATTTAAGTGGGATTGGGCAGGCCACCTCTGCTGTACCTATGAACCCGGAAAGATGGGCCGGCATAGCCACCAAGAGGGTGCCCTAAAATGGGCGACGATATAGACACATTATAGACGCATTCCTCAGCAACTGGTCGGAGGCAGCGGCAGCGTTAGACAGGCAGGGACCTGTGGCAATCAAAGGGGAGGCCTTTGCCCAGCAGTAGGACACTCCTATAGGCTAGCTAAAAAAAATATTAAACAAAAAAATTTTTAACAAAAAAAAGAACCGACTTCAGTAAAACTAAAAAGCCGAAAATAACCCGTTCAAGTACAGATTACATTTGACTCACCCTTTGAAATCGATCCCAAACCACTCAGTTATTATATTTATATATTAAAGTTTACGTGAGGTTTGGAACCGACTTCAAAGGGTGAGTCAAATGTAATCTGTACTTGAACGGGTTATTTTCGGCTTTTTAGTTTTACTGAAGTCGGTTCTTTTTTTTGTTAAAAATTTTTTTTTTTCGCTTTTTAGTGATTCATATAAAATACTTATGGCGGGGTGATCAGGGAGGTCTTGAAGGCATGCATCTCGTTTGAAATATCTCCTAACTCGTAACTGTTAAGGAGTTGTACCTTCCATCATCAGTTCAGCATGAGAAGATGATGACTACCATATGCAAATACTTAAACAGTTTTAGAAAAAACATTAAAAATATTATGAGTGCCTATAAAATTTCAGGAATTCCTTCGATTCCTCATGGATCTCGTCATCCGATCTTCACCAAAATTTTATGGGACCAACCTTGAGATGTCTTTTCATGAACCTAAAAAGAATTTTCCAAATCGACTCATAAATGACGGAGTTATGAGGTAACAAACATAAAAAAAAAAAAAAAAAAAAAACATACAACCGAACTGAGAACCCCCTCCTTTTTTTGAAGTCGGTTAAAAAATAGTGCTACTAGCCATTTATTTCTAGATCTATTTTGGTATTTAAAATGTTTGCGGCATGATCAGTTCCCGTCTCGACGAATTTCAACGATACATATGCACATACATATTATGGTACACGGGTAGCTATGATACCTTTCTGCACATCGTTATTATAAGATAGGTAATATTTACTTGACTGTGATGAACTATAAGAATAATCTCTAGTAAAGAAATAAAAGTCACGAGTCTGTCTTTATAAATAAAATAAAATAAAAAAACCTTTTTATTCCATAACGCATAATTAACAAATAGGTAAGATAACTTAATTAGAAAATTATTATTATTTTTACGCTAGGACCCCTTCTGGGTAAAGGCCTCCTCCAACTGTCGTCCTTCATGTAACCTACTATAAAATTCGAAAATTGTATTGAAAATTAATTTTCTATGGACAGTCATTATTTTAATTATGTCATGAAAAATCGTTTCAGAGCGGTGCAGGATTTGTATGGACGCGCGATTGACAGGTAAAATGTATCCCATAACAATCCTTAAATCCTACTGAACCCTAAAAAATCATAAGTACATATTCTATTTTTAATAAAAAGAGAATAACGAAGATAAAAGATAAACAATAGCTACATCGTTAAAATATTTACTCAAGACAGCTTCCAGAGTTTTCAACGGATTATCCGGTTTCAATCCGTCGTAACAAGTTGAGCAAACCGGTTTGAGCCAGTTTTCGTCCATCTCGGCTTTCCTCGTTATCTTTTCTTACTAATTGGCAACATTTCAATTTCAGACCGGCCACGCTTTCCACGACAGAGACGTCAAAGGCTATGGCGTCGAGAAAGGCTATATTGTATACTTTTTAAGTGTTTGTAATTAGTGAACATTGTTCGCAAATCTACATATATTTGCGAACAATTTTTAAATTAATATATTTTTCTCAAACATCCAAGGAAATGTCGTTCTTATGATCGTGGTGTTAGAACGCGAAATACGTCTTTGTATAGCAATTGTTGAAGATTCGTTCTAATTTCAAATTAGAACGATATAAAGGAATTTCATACAACATTATTGGCCGTAGCCAACAAAGAGATTGTCTTTTGTTTCAGTGGGGTTTATTTCTTTTATTGATAATCTATGGCATACTGCCAATAAAAAAAAACTTAGTTTGTGCATGTATATTTACGTTTTATTTCTTATATTTAACTAGTTTATTCAATTAGATTAAATCAGATATTCAATAAAATAAACAAGGAATCACGTTTATTGTTAAAAAATATAACAATATCTAATTAATAAGGTGTTGTCATTTTTTAATAAATAGAATCATCTTAACATTTGGTGGCAAAAACATTGACCCGAACAGCTTAAAAAAATAAATTTGTTTTTTTTTTATTAAATTTGAAATAAATTTGTTTTTATATGAATATATAAGTTGAACATTTGTATTATTTCCTTGGATTTATTTGAGAAAAGCACTATACAAGCCTCGGCGCGAACAGGGATTATCGGCCTCGTATCTCTAGATGGCCTCGTTATCACTCGGCCATCTATTACTACTCGGCCAATAATCCCCTATTTCGCGGCCTCTGCAGTAATGTACTATTTAATAAAAAAAAATTACCGAAGACGGGTAAAAGTAGGTATGAACTATAACCACAGAAAAGCGTGCACAGGTTTTCAGGTCAGGATACAGTACTAGAACAGCACAATAATACACTGACGCGAGCAATGCCTTTGTGCAAATATGGGGCAGGCGTACTCATCACCTTTTACGTAGCTTAGATATTTTCAGTTTCTTCCAAGTGCGTCTTTGACCTGATTTTATTGGACGATTTTACTATTATATAGAACGCATATTATCTTTATATTATTACGATTTTTTCACATTTTTTCATACTCACACCGTCAAAAAAAATTACAAGCCAAAACTCGCAGAGGGCAGATTCATTTAACTCGTAGATTATCCTGGCATGGCCTTTGGAATTCTTACCTTCAATATTGACCGAGATCCAGTCACTTGTCCCAATCAAAGCTGAATATCTTGGAAACAGTTGCAGGTATTTTTACCAAACATAGCTAAGAACCATCTCGACAGACAACGGATCGGCCCATCCGTTTCGTTTGGAGCTACGATGCCACAGATAGACACACAGATACGCATTACGCATGTTAAACTTATAACACCCCTATTTTTTGTTTGGGGGTTAAAATTAACGTGCACCGTTAGGTTGGTAATATGATGGAGTCTTTTAAAGTGTGAGAGTTGACTTTGGGAAAGGCTTATGTAGCTAATCTAATCCATAGTCGTGGAAGTGTGCCTACCGGAGAGGCAATTGTCCAGCAACGAGTTCTTAAATTATGAGGTGGATAAAATGTGAAATGTTGCAAATTGCATGCAAATTTATTATTTTTAATTCAACAACGTGATAATTTCATTACAGAAACATCTTTGGCAACAATAAATCAGAAAAGCGGAATTACACAGCAGATTTATGAGAGAACAGCTTCACAGCATTGATAAACAATATGGCCGATAAATAACTGTCGGCATGATATACATTATTGATACCAGACAGCTGGCCGAAGAGTAATGTTCTGTAAAGGAATAAAAGAACTCAGTTGGCGTTTTGTTAAGTCAATAAGAATGTTGATAAATTGAGGTGCCTCCATCAAATTTGCATAGGAAATTGCTTGCAGTAGATGTGTGACCAATCTGTCGTGTCAGTTTATTATAAAACTCCCGCGGAAAAAATAAGGGTGTGATAAGTTGAATAATATAGGTATGTATGTGTATTTGTCTGCGGCAATATAGCTCCTAGACCGATGGACCCAATTGAATGGCCCTGTTTATTAAGGTTGACGACGCGGTTGGCGCAGTTTGCAGACACCTGCCTACTGAGCCGGCGGACCCGGGTTCGAATCCCGGCCGGGGCAAATATTTGTGTGATGAACTCGAATATTTTTTCTTGGGTCATGGATGTTATCTATATATGTATGTATTTATATATTATGTATATCGTCGTCTAGTACCCATAGTACAAACAAGCTTTGCTTAGTTTGGGACTAGGTCGATTTATGTATGATTGTCCCATAATATTTATTTATTTTATTTATTTATTGAGATGGTGCTTAGCTATGTTTGGTGGAAATACGAGCAGTCGTTTCCACGATATTCGGCTATAATTGAAACTAGTGACGGGATGTCAACCAATATTGAAGGTAAGAATTACAAATATTGTGGCTATGTTCAGGTTTAGCAATATTTTTACCTATACCACTCATAAAATGAGGGTCTCATGTAAAATGAGGGACCAGCTAGTAATGTCGGGGGTTTTTAATTTCTAATTTAGGTTATCAGAATAACATAAAACCATAAAAATTATTTATTATAGGCAGCCAGGCGGGATTTAAAAATTTGTGTTCTATTTTGTACCGATGGCAAATTCATGAACGGAAGGCCGTTAAAGTAGGAGAGTCTTGGATTGGCGACCACGTATGTGAAAGCGCAGCGTGGCGGTCCCGACTAGATGGGCGGATGACCTCGTGAGGCTAGCGGAGAGTCGATTGATGCAGTCTACACATAATAGCACTTTGTGGCGATCTATTAGTGGACTTCTGTGACTGATATATAACAAATTCATTAGCAATGCATACTTCAAGATCAACTAGAAGCTTCTTCTAATTTATATTTTTACAAATTATTTTGAAATACATTTATAATGAAATGACGTTTAGTTTTTATGCATAAATATATTGTAACATGCGAATGCCATGAGTAGATGCATACTTAATATGACTCTTCGATTCGCGCAAAATTTCGCAATCACAGGTCTATCGCGCGGAAATCCTCGATGGCATGTAGCATAAAGTGAAACGCAAAGGTTGCCTCACGCGGTTTATTAACCCGGCGTATAAGGTCCTTCGGATTAACGATGCGTCGCGCTAAACGGCTTTATTGTGGTATTTGTGGTACCGGTATCAGGTATATGTACCGCTTTGTATGTTTACGGTACAGGTTCCGTCGGTTTGCTATTCAATGGTACTTCCGCGGTCTTTGAGTGCTGCAGTGACAGTCGCAATATCAGAATATCACTGTGCTTGGAAGGGATGTTGAGTGGTGTCAAGTTGGTTTGTATACGGAGTACTAGACATGATGTGGTATTGGTCTGTTTGAGCAGCGTTTAAGCCGGGGTTTATTCATTTGATATTGACATATAGGTATTTGAACGATGTATCAGCCATGTCACATTAGCAAAATCGATACATTTTGCTCACATCGTGACGATATGCATGGTGATTGATTTGCTAATTATAAAAACAACATTAATAACATTAGTGATTGATTTGACCAAAATTAATCCATTTTGCTGTAATAAGTTGACATTGACGAGTTGATATTTAAAGATATTTAAACAAGTTTCCGATATTCAAGTACGTTTATGACGTACGATACGAGTAATGTTTTGACACAGTTTAAATAGTGAGTCGTTAAAGTTTACTAAAGCTGTAAGTAGCTGTTGGGTTTTTTTTTTTTTACTTGTACCGATTAATAAAGGAGCCATCCGCTACTTGTGATCACCTTATTTTTCTTCGTCGTATCGTCTTGGCTCAGGTGACGACTGCGGGCACTCCTCACTGACGCTCACCAATGTATAGCTTTGGGCTCGGTGTATCATTATCAACCCGTATCAGTAGGAATCTTCCTTGGGACATGCCAAGTCCATGTCCAGTTGCCACCCGCTGTCCTACGAATGTCTTCGCTCCATCTTGTTACAGGGCGCTCGCCCTACCGCGTGCGGTGTATATGCAGTTATTGCAGTTATTTATGATGACGCGGTTGGCGCAGTGGTTAAGCAGCTGCCTACTGAGCCGACGGTCCTGGGTTCGAATCCCGGCAAGGGCAAATATTTGTGTGATGAACTCGAATATTTGTGCCTGGGTCATGGATGTTATTTGTATTTAAGTATGTATTTATCTATATGAGTAGGTATGTTTATCGTCCTCTAGTGTCCATAACACAAGTCTACTAGAGCTTACTGTGGGACTAGATTGATTTGTGTGAGGTAGTCCGATATTATTTATTTAGTTATGCACGGGTAGGTACATTTAATTTTTTGGTTTTTATTCTTGTTATATGTATGTGTATTTATTATAATATTATGGGTGTATGTACAGCAAACTTAGTTCTTTTATTTTCTTTACGTTTTAATGATCCTGCACCAAATGTTAGTTTCTGCTTAGCCCCATTTGTACTGGATGTTTTCTATGTATATATCAATATAAGTATGTATAGCTTCGTCTAGTGCCTACCATAACACAAGCCCAACTAGAGCGCTCTGTGGGACTAGATCGATTTGTGTGAGGTTGTCCGATATTTATCATTATCATTTTATCCACGTATCTATTTATTTTCATAAGGTTTCTTACAACATATATATTTAAACAAAGTAGTACATAACGTCCATAACCATTACCATTTCGATATCCACCTGAGCTATGATATCGTGATATCCACTTTAAGCGCTGGGCCGTACTACAATTCGACACGGTACCCTAAAAGACAATACAATATCTCCAATACAGCCGCGGCAAAAGCCCAGGGCATTATGCAACAAAGTGCATTGTCCGGTACATTATCTGCGGATTTATCTTCGGACGGTGCCTCGAGATTGCAGATAAGATCTTACGAAACGAGAAATCTTTTATAGCACGTGTATAGTGGTGGGTCGTTGGTTTAACGAACTAAACTACATACTTAAACTTTATAAATTTATGAAACATGTAATGTCTAATTTTTTTAATGTCGACACACCACAATTTTTATATTCAACTATTGATACAAAGATATCAAAGCTCAAAGAAAAAATGAAATGAGTTACCTGGGGGACTATATGTCTCGTTCACTGCTGTAAAGTGCGGTACGATGTGAAAATTAGTCACGTATTCACATAGAGGTCGGTGTAAAAACCTTTAGAATAAACGCGCAAATGCGCAAAGATCGACACACGAAGCATAAAAATCGAAAGGTTGGTTGGAGTTCTGCTAGCGAAGTGGTTACCGCACTGAACCGCAAAATCCTGAGGTACCGGGTTCGATTCGCGGTCTCGTCCCCCTATTCCTCACCAGGTGTGGACTCGAGAGAGCTTTGTTTATTGCTATACCGCCGATAGATTAGTTTCTCGGCAAAGTTGTGAGTGAACAATTGATTGAACAAAAGGTAACGTACCTACATACATGAATGCTGAGGAATTATTTAGATGTATTCGGAACTATTCTAGTGATCGGATAGTTTACTAAGCAAACAAATTGAGAGGCTCTTGCACGTGGGCTTGGGACGTAGGTGGATTTAGAAACCATATTTCCAATTTAGACTTACTAATTTTGGGCTACTTGGTATTGTTGATTTTCGCATTCTTTATTCTTCTAAGTGGGGCATTTCTTGAAAAACACCGAGTTACCTAAAGGGCACTGAAAAAGACAAACCAATTTTAGTTTCCTCTTCTGTTATCTCTCGATACAATAGATACTAAGCCGTGTTGGAATACTTTAAGATATTGTTTCACTAAGTACTTATATTTTTATTAATATTTACGTTGGTCTAACTAAACAAACGAACACGACGGTAGAATTGGACCAATCAGTGTTAGAAAAACTTAACACGCTAATTTCAAAAAATCTAATTCAATAATATAGCTTCTAAAGTAGGGAATGTAAACCGGTATTTTTTATATTACCGGAAATTTACCGGAAATTCGGTAATTTCCAAAGACAAAATACCGGTTTTCATTCCATATTCTGAAGTAATAGCACATTAAATGATCTCAATACTTTCACGGATAGCCCTGAAGTATAAAGAGACATGTTTATCAAGTAGATAAAACGTTAGCAGTGATCTCATCGATGAGGCACGATATAACCATCCAATGCTAACTGCCTACGGCTCCTACGAATTAATGGAGTTGAATCGAGCATGAAATTAGAAAACCGTTGCCCCTGGACGGTTATCACATAAACGATGAATGGATTTATGTCGGTCTACATACATGTCATTCATTTGTAAACACATTTGTATGGTTCGTAGTTATTGATAGAACGAGCGAAGCGAGTCCGTTTCAACTTAGGCAAAAATGTTTTCTTTTCTTTCCCGGCTATTCTCAAATAGAAGTCACATTCTCTTAACCTAGGGCTGCCATCTCTAAATTCGCCGAACCCGGACAAACACTTAAAAAAACCCGGACATTTGGCGTAAATCGCATTTTTCCCCGAACGTGTCCGAAAATAATATCATTAAAAAAACTATCGCTTTATTTTCCATTCACATAAAAAGTGTCTGGGTTTTCCCCGGACACTATGAAAACCCCCCGGACGACCTACAAACTAGGACAAATCCGGGGAAATCCGGACGGATGGCAGCCCTATCTTAACCAATCTTCGTGAAATTTTGTGAGCAGGTTCGATAAATTGTATCGTCTTTTCCGCCGTCTGTTTTTGAAAATAAGTATTCAAAATGGCGGTAGTATTCATAAAAGTAAATCATGTTTCGGTAATAATCCAACCGACTCGCAAGCTCTATTTACCACTAGTAATAAGATTTACAACGGATCACACATGTCAATAATGTCAAATATCCATACGAGTTATCCGTGTGAGTGGTATTTTAAAAGTCTAACACATAACTGTAGGTACCTATATCGGAGTCACACGGGAATTTTATGTTTAAGATCCGTTTACTTACAAAATATATCGTCCCTTCGGTGGTCAAAGGTTAAGAGCTTGTATGAATCTAGTTTATGTTTACAATTACACCGGATTATATAATAGGGAACGTTCTTTGTTCTCATACGAGTTTACCATAAAATTAGGCCCTGGCATCCTTAATTTCGCATATGTCCACCGGTAAGACTTGAACCCCTTTACATCTTTTCTGCCACCAAACAAAAGCACTACAATATTTCAAATTTCTTCTAGCACTACGAATTATCACTCCCACCAATTTATCCATTTTAACACTATTTAGCCCAATAAAATTTCACCATTTGACCACATCTGACCTTTGTGACAGTAAAAACGTTGTTAGTATGACCAGCAAGCTGCACCGACCGAATGCGTTCACTAATGGACAAGGAAGTGACCAATTCTGGCTTGTTTCTGACCCGATAAAGATACGAGCAACATGCGGTGTAAATTTTATTATTTCCTCGCTCGAGAGCGGTTACCTTAACCTATAAGGCGCATTGAGATCTTTATGCCGTTGTATGTTTAAACCGTTATTTTTATATGTTCTTTCCTGAGCATTAAGGTCAAAACCGGACATATAAATTAAGGTGTTAGTATGAAGATCTTGGTAGTAATTCAAATAAGTCTTATAGTATTGTACAACTAGCGGAAAAACCTATCATATCGAATATTTTAAGTTTATGAATTAATAGGATCGAAGGATAAGATCTGATCTGAATGAAAATTGCCAGAAGTGTAATAAGTAAGTAGTAGTGTTAGTAGTGTATAATGAACATAAAAATATATATTCTATCAAGATTTCCAAATATTTATAACTGAATGTCAAATGATTTTGAATAAGACGTAGTATGCCGACGACGTTGTTTTAAATAACAATTTGGATGTAAAAACATTGGTTTTATTTGACAAAAATAATATCTCAAGTCTATAAATAAATAAAAAAAGCTATATTTGCGCCAGCGTACCTGTTAATATAGGCCGCCACATTTGCAAACACATGTACTCAAATTGTGTTTGTGTTTACGTTGTGTGCGTTTGTCTATTTTCGCAAAACAACTCGCCACAAAGGATATTATTATTCATCGAATGCATCAGTCTCGGCTCTAAAGGGTAGTACTGAGCTTCAGAACTGAAAGACTTTATGTATACACAAAGTTGACATGTTCATATTGCTTTTGGAATTGAGCGATAGGGTATAGAGTCGACGCATTACGTAAATTGCATTTTTATTAGTTTCAATTGCTCGGTGCCGCATGGATTGACAAGAAGACACTTTACTAGCGCATAAATACTGGTAGATGTTGGGGGAATATTAAATTGATAGTGTATCTATATGCAAAGATAGTGATATGATATCTATAGTATTGGAGTTGCTACTTTTTAAATATGATTTACTTATCGATATGCAGGTTCAAGTTTGGATTATGGAAGATTACGGAATTTTACAACTTTCTGCAACCAACACTGATAAAAAGTACACAATCAATGTAGATATTATCATGAAGACTACAGCAGTTATAATATTCAGATTACGTCATATCAATAGCACAATTCTACAAAATGATTTAATTGTACAATCTAGAAACAAATAAATCACTAACATATTATATTAGTGATTCCATCTTTTTATAATTTTTTATTACTTTAGTATTTACATACAAAAAAAAACAATTCTCTATACAAGACAGACTAACATCTACTCTTTCCCATTGGCAAGGTACAACTCTCTAATATCCATCAAACATAGTAGCGCAATCGATTGCAATAATGTTTACTTTTTAGTGTTTATATCTCCACTTAAAAGTGCCAAGCGTCGTAATAAGCCTAAATTATATTTAAGACTGCAGTTTCGTGTGTAACGAGCAAAACGGTCGAGACAGTACATTGTCCTGCTTATTTACTGGAGAGCATTACTGAGACGGTCTCGCTCGGTGACTCTGTACAACATATCGCCTTATACGCAGATTCGTATCGCCTATTTCGACGAAGCTAGTCAGCAAAAATTGATTACCTGTAAACAAAATGGCGTCGCCTGACGGGGCGTCGGGTTCTCGATCCGCTGTCCAGGGAAGACCACCCACCGCTGTCGGACGAGCGAGCCTGAGCCAAATTCCTGGCTTCCGTCGTCCTAGCGCTCTCCAACAGAATCGCCGTGTATTTCGTGATTAGCATCTTCACTTAACACGCCACAGTTTTGCATTCCTTGCACTTTAATTCACAGTTTTTGCACATTAAATCGCTGTCGATTTGGTTAACAGGTTACCACTTTTTCTGTTGTTGTAAAGGAAGTTCCTGCAATACGATTCTTACTAATCGGAAGTTTTTCGACGAAAAGCAACAAGTAAACTGAGTAGTCGGGCTCGGCATCCGTCGACCGTCATGCCGCGCTGGTCACCACACCACATATCATGATTATATCCCTCCACACAACGGGATATTGTGAATTATGTACTCCTACGCTTTAAGTTCAACCAAGTGTTAAGGCAGAATAATAAAGGGTAATAAAAAAGCAAAAAGACACGAGTCGCTACATTAACTTGCATGAATCGAGACAGATTGAACGCTCAGACTAATTGACAGACGGCTAAGCAAAATAGATTAACCAGAACCTGACTAATAACTAATGGCGCATTAATATCAGGAACGCGGAAATTTCCACATGAATATGCATCAAGTTGGATATTTTACGAGCGACAGATAATTGGGTAAAATGAGGTATCCATGTAGGGAAGCCTATTAATCGCTGGGAATATATTACCGAACAAATTATCCTAGTAACCGCTCTGGGTGAACGTTCAGTAGGTATTTAAATGTCTACACGATTATAAAATTATGAATTATATAGAAAAACAATTATCTATGGGGTATTCTAATTGTTTCGTAGGAATATTGACAACAGTGCAAATTTCTTGTCAATTCGCGGCAACACAGCACGATAAACCAATACGGATTTAAACCAATTTTGGGTATATTTGGTAGCTGGATATTGAAAAAATACGTTTTACTAACCAAAAAAAAAGAGAGGGTAACGTGGATGAAGCTTCTACCTTTCCTGTAAATGATGAAGACTTTGTACCAGCTAAATCGGGTTTAATAGTGAAGGAAATCGTTCAAGATACTAGCAATCTGTATTCGAGTAAAGGATACGGCAATTAAAGACGAAACGGTGCGGTCGTTGACCAGTCAGTGCAAAGCAATGCATCCCTGTTGAAAATAAACAATTTGCAATAGAAATAGTCGCTGTATCGCTTACTTGGAGTTTCAGTCGAGTATTGAACTAATCTTTCCGCAAATACGACCAGGATTTACGTCAGGTTGTTTAAGAGTTTTAGAAATTTTCGCCATAACTTAAAATAAGTTTTCTCAAATTAAACGAAAACATGCAATAAATTATAAGGTATATGGTCACAAAAACAATGCAACTGGCAAAAACTACTCGAAACATATAGTCTTTAACAATATCAATCTTCTACAAATATTAGAGAGGTGTATGTTAACTTGCAAACATACTTTCAACTATTAATCGTAATTGTAAAGAACAAAACAAAATATTTGCATTAGGCACCAAGCGTTGCACTACTTGCACTTTTGAATTTCAATGAGAAAAACGTAGTGATAACAGTGATCCTTCATCAAGCGCAATAGTCCTGTTTTCGCTCTGATCAATTCTGAAATTCACTAACTCATTGCTATTTTAAGAGTTTATGGATCTTAGAAAGGCTTAGGATTCATCATCCTTGACTTTGAGACGAAACAGCGTGGAAAGATGAAAGCATCCTTTGCAAACCGAGCGTGGCGAAGACACAGCCCGTTTATTAGTAGCGGATTAGTACGGCTATCTCCGTCTTAGATATATGAAGATAATTGCAGCTAATAGAAAAGGTGTTCAGTTTAACAATAGAACAGAAAACGCAAAACTGAGAGTAGTAGACGGCGCTACCAATCACGCTGCGTAAAGAATAGGTACATAACTAATGCCGTTGCCGAAAATTTGCGGAAACTCTTCTCATTTCCGATACAAAATGAGGATGAGGGACGAAGGATAATCTCATATTTCTGAATATTCTGTCAATAAAGTGTTGCAAGTGAATTTTGATGAACTATGTTACAGAAAGGGGAGTAAAATACAGCAAACCGAGCGTGACGAAGACACAGCCGTTTGCCAGTAATGCCAGTAGCGGATTAAACTACGCGGCTATCTCACATCACATCAGATGTACCGAGATAATTGTAGCGGTAGACCAATCAACAAGGTTATTTTATGTTAGCAATGGAACTGAGAAAGTCAAGCGAAAAAGCTAGATCAGATCTAGGTATCCTGTTACAGAATCCTTAAAACCTTAAGACGAATGCTAAAACCGATTTAATAATTTTGTATTTCCGGTGTCTCCTTCCTCTAGCGGTTAAGCTAAGTTTGACATTAACAACCTTACTACTTCAAGATTCTGAGATGTTTCCTGTCCGGCGGGACAGAAGATTAGCCAGCTCCTGTCCAGTTCAAGTTATTTTCATTGAATATAGCAACTAACCCTGAGTCAACCGTATTTTTATGTGATTACCTCATTGTTCACCCACTATTACTAAGGTACGTAGGCAAGAGTGAAACTCTTATTATCAGGGCAAAATATTATCACATTAAAATAGAAGTTCGTTGTAATTAATCATTTGCACCGTGTACATACACGTTTTGTTGTAGATACACCAATCCCGCATCACACCCACACACACACACGCACACACGCACACACACACACACACACACACACACACACACACACACACACACACACACACACACACACACACACACACACACACACACACACACACACACACACACACACACACACACACACACACACACACACACACACACACACACACACACACACACACACACACACACACACACACACACACACACACACACCCATACCTACTCATACACATTTAATAAGTTAAATAGACTTACAAACTGTATAGATTAAGTTTTAGATTTAAAATTGTATAAACTGTATAAAAAAATAAATAAATTGTAATTGTTTTAGTATAGTACTAGACAACTTGTATACACGGAAGAGCGGTGGACTCCTGGCACAAGTTATTACAATAACTTACAAGGAGACGCCGGCCATTTGTAAAAATTGTACTTACTCTTGTTGCAATAATAAATAATTTTTTTTTTTTTGATCAACTATGTCTCTGTTTGACTTTATACCGTTGACTGGTAGAGCCGCCATTTGTATTTTTTTATAACGTGCAATTAAGTTTGAATAAATAAATAAAGTTCGACAACACTTTAAAAACATCCTCGTTGATTGGGGTAACAAGCAGTAATAAGCGAGGCTATCATATTGTCCATCTGTATTGTTCAGTACAGTTCCGTTGAGGTTGAAATTGAGTACCAACTTCATATTGTAAAGATCAACGACATCGGTGTATTCTGATCTATTCGTAAATTAAATACGCCGATTGTTTGTAGTTCCAAATAGATATCGATTTCATATGTTTACTTTAGGCATTAACGGTTTGAGTTTGATCCAGTTGTTTACCATAAACGAGTCGATAAATTATTATAAATGGATTTAAATTTGGCCAGAGGGCCTACTCCTCATTTCAAAGTTTGTATCGTGCCGCTCACTCAAGTAAATTAATGAACACCAGCAGCTCTAGCTCAACTGTGATAGATACGAGTATGCGACTCTTTTTCGCGCGACTAACTGTCTCTTTCTCTACGATATTGTGTCAGCATCATCCTGCTTGATTAGAGTCACGGGATACAGAAAGTCGCGGCAATGCTAGCTCTGCGGTACCTATAGCACAACTGTGATACGCGACTCTTTTTTCGCGTCAGATATTTATCTCTTTCTGTGTAGTGCTGTGAGAGAGTGACAGGTGACGATATGCCGCGCGACAAGAGTCGCGAGTCGCGAAGCATAGTTGTGCTAGGCGGGGATAGCGATAACAACAGCATTATACCCATGAACATCAAAAAAAGACTGATGTCTTTCCAATTCCTTCGACACAGGTTGACTCCATGATACGGCTTTAAATTTAGATATTTAAAATCACATTGCATTTACTCTTAAGTTGTCGATGTAGCACAGTGGCAAAATAAATAAAAATACAATAAAAAATATCGTTTACGGTCTCGTCGTTTATTTATTGTGAGCTGGATATAGGTATAGAATAGATACGAAGGTCTTCGGAAGTCCTAATGAGCACAATGTACCTAGTATTGTCTAAGTGCCATTCAAGTAGGTAGGTACTGTACACAAAACGTCATTGAAAAACGACAATCGGTACTTTTGATGTTACTTTGTATTGACCGTTGTTATGTTTTTTTTAGTTCGGTAAAATTTATCGTATTTCCCGATGTGCAATTTCCGAAAAGACCGTTAGTGGCAATCATAATCAGTAATTTAATAATAATGTCAGAGAACCAAAGTTACCGACATAGCTCACCGTATTAGCAATTTGAAGTGGCAGTGGGCTGGCCATATTAGCCGAAGAACCGATAACCGATGGGGTAAACGTGTTCTTGAGTGGAGACCGCGGATCGGCAAGCGTAGTGTGGGAGGCCCTCAGACTAGGTGGAGCGATGATCTGTGCAGGGTGGCTGGCAAAAGCTGGATGAGAGTAGCCGAGGATCGCTTACAATGGCGTGCAGTTGGAGAGGCCTATGTCCAGCAGTGGACAAGAATAGGCTGATGATGAATAATAATGCGAAATATCAACGTAACCGTGGTCAAAAAGTCGGCAGTTTTATTCCAAAGGCTTTTCCGAAGACGAAATATGAGTTATTCAAGAAATTCCAACAGTCAGTCTCATACAACTAGCCAACGTGAGCAATTTATGCGTCTACGCGCACCAATTTACACACCGCTGTATTTAGCAGAGGCAGTAATGCGAATTAATGGCCTAATAGGTCTCAAGTTCGAGGCTAAATTGGACCCAGGAACTGGCCGTTAGGTCTTATACGGCTGGATAGATAGTTTCGCTCGGACCAAAAACGGGCATCGTCAATTACTTGGTGACATTTTCTTAATATAGGTTAAGTCTGGTATTTGGTGGTCGTTAAGAGCTTTAAATGGACGTCGGTTGGCGGGATAATAAACTTGTCTCAATATTTGCTGAATTGTTATGTTTGTGATGGATGATAATACATTGTTTTGATAGCGGTTACGGATGTGAGTTTTAGGTGATTAATATTTTTGGGAAAAGTGTCTGCAGACAAGTTTTAGGGATACCTTCTACTTTTGTTTCATCGTCAGATGTTTCGTTGAAATGTGTCATTTCATAAAAAAAAATACTGTGAAAGTCATAAATCAATTTTTAAAAAGTGGGTTAAAATCCTGCTCAAAGCATATATTTTCAAAAAATTTCGTTTCTATATATCTAAACATTTCAAGCTGGTAAATACTATAAATCAAAACCAAGCTCAATGTCTTAATGGCTGACATGCGATGACCTTTTCAAAAATAATGAAAAATAAAAATGCGTTTGCCCACGAAAATACTTTGATCATTTCAACTGTCTGATTTTGAACAAGTAAACAATATATATTTCAAACAATTATTAGTTACTTACTTTTACGTTAATTATAAACTGCTCAATTCGCGTAAGAAACTATTTGCTGACTTTTCACAACTAACTTATCGGACCGCTTTGAAAGAGGGTCACGTTAAAATATGCTTAGTTTTGCAAATAATGGTAATAGTTCCGCAAACAGAACACGTACCGATATGGGGCATGCTCTTGACACAGTTCCAAACGGGCTGTCTATCTTAGATTAGTCATGTTATTATAGCTTGCTTGAATTAACATGTGTTGATTCCGTCTTGAGTCAAAACAACACCGTCCTTAATTCACGCTAGCACTTAAATAAAACACATACTATAAGGATAAGGATGTGTTTACGCATGCCACAGCAATTCGATTTGTTATATTTTTTAAGATAAACAATGATAATGTTGAGAGGATTTTCCCTGAACTTCAAAAACTTCTTCTGACAAAAAAATAGCAATGAGTAGGTGTCCATTAGATCATCACATTTCCTATAAGTCAACGAAACTTACAGTTTGAGTCATACTAAAATAGTACGCGAACCTAACGCAATTGATTCAATTTTAATTGTGCAATAAGTCAATGAACCCGTAATAAAGTAAAATTACTCAATGGTTCAATATAATAACTTTAATTAAGCTCAGAGCTAGATCTAAAGACCAATTGAGTTCACTAACCGCAATCACAATCACAGTTTTTTTAAAGCACTTAAAAACTGCACACATATAAACTTGACACGATTGCGCACTTTTATTAAACTGCGATATATTCACGGGCACGAATATTCGCGATTACCGCGCACGCGTCGCTATCCAATCGTCCGATCGGAAACATCGGCGCCGACGTACTGGCCTGCGCGCGCGCAGAGTCCTGTGGAATGGTTAATTTGAACTTGGAATTTAGCCGCAAACGAGACGCGAATTTGGTCGGCTGTTGTATGCAGTTGCATTTGGGATACCCAAAGGTGCTTAACCTCTATGAACCCTCGTTTGTCTTTAAAATAAGGGTATATTTATCCTACTTAAGAATGTTATACAGCTGAGCAATTGGCAATTCAACCGCGGCGGAGTTACAGCTTTGGTTTTCTGCTCTAGAGCCATAAATAGTATCCTGTGATTAAATTCACTTTTTTGCATTGAGCCTCCTCTAGCCATCAAAAGCGAACGCAGAGGCATTTTTACGAGGGACAAAAAAAGAAAATATGCACCCACGTGTTGACGTCGGATCTTTTATTGTAATTCAAACTCGATAGCATCCGAGGACGTCCATTTTCCTGTTCTCGCGTCCAATAAAAAGCACAGTGGCCTTAAAAGGGCGGTGATTTCTAAAAAATGTTATACAACTTTCCTTTTCAAAGGGATGAGGACGCATTATGTGGAATAAAGTTATCTGGACATAACCTTTTATGGCGATCATGGGTCGTATGGCAAAAAGATCAGTCGGTTGGACATTGCGTAGAATTGTCGCTACCGTACGATGAAAGTAAAATTTATTCATGGGCTGCTATTTTTATAGCATGTTTAAATGTAATAAATGTTTTCATGTCATATTATTACACAGAGATAAGGTATTACGCGTAAGTTATTGCTATGTTATTTATATATTATTTAGTTGGTTTGTTGTTGACCTAAACCAGATATCATGTTTAATAATTTCTTTTTATAAGGCCATTATATCTGCCAATTACTCCTGCTGCGCGAAAACATTCCCGATACTGGATTTTGTGGGTCTATACAGGGTGTTCGGCACATGGACCGTCAAAATGTTTTGGAGTGTCGGTAGGGTCATTTGCTACATCTTCGAGTTTGGAACCTGAGTCTTAAAAGTTACGGTTATGGAGGTACGATTTTTTAATTACCAAAATTTTCCAAAATCTGCCCTTCGAAGCCCAATAGCTCTTTTGTGTGTGCTTTTACATGCATATTTTTTTGAATTGTCTTAAGTCAACGTGTGTGTGCTTAAAAAACCTCTTTTAATGTTACAAATAACACCACGACATTAACTGTGGGCCTTTTATTAACAAAAAAATAATGAAAGTACGAAACATTTCTACTTCTAAATTCGATAACAAAAAAGTTACAGCTATTGAGAGCTTCGTTTTATTTTTTATTTTTTTATGTTTTACCACGTTTCTAACAGTATGCTATTTACATAAATCAATAATAACACTGCAAATAAGGTTTTAATCAGAAGACCAAAGAAAGTAAACAAAAGTACTGATTTCAATAAAACTGAGTTTTTTTTTATTGTTATTTAAAAAATAAAATAACATGATTTATTCAGTGTAAATTTTGTTAAAATTGTTCCTCTCTACTTCGAATGCACGCCCGACAACTTTTTTCTTAGTGCAACCGTTATAGTGGCGAGCACCATTTCGACCTCTAAAAAAATCGTTCCTCCATAACCGTAACTCTTAGGACCCAGGTTCCAATAGCAAAGATACTTATAGCAAATGACCCTACCAACACCCCAAAATTTGACGGTCTATGTGCTGAACACCCTGTATTGACTAGTATTATTATTATTCGTCGAACGTTTCGTTTTGCCGAAAAATCATTTCGTTGAAAGCATTTTTCTTTGCAACCGTAAACTATTTGAGATTGTTATAAAACAAACCTAACGTAACCTAACCTAATCAATGGGATAATATTTGCAAGAATTATGAAAAATTTATGACTACACAGAAGAAAATATCTCCGAAATGATTATTCGAAGAAATAAGTTTCTAGTCGTCATAGGGAGATTTTGTCCACCCATACACAGTTCCAGACATGTCGAAATAAAATCAATCGCGAAGCCTTTGCCGTTATGCGTTCTTATTGACTGTGACACTGTTTGTGTATAGGTATACTGTAAATGTATATGAAATTTTACAACTTTAGACCTGATAAAAATTAAGGTATCCTATATAACAGTTTCTAAATACATATTTTTAATTAATTAAGCACACTTTATCACTTAATGTTGAAGTTATTTCCCAGACGTTTTCTGTTCTTTTAAACATTTCATAAACAAAAGTGACAATAGCTCTCATGGGCACAAAGCTCTACAAAACATCGGCCAAGCGTGAGTCGAACCCGAAGTGTTCCATACACGGTACAGGTAATATTTAAACAAAATACATTTATATGTATAAAAAAAGCCATAGCAGAAATGTATATTTATGCTACTCTTATTAGATTTCTTTAAAACAATAAAAGTAGTAAATTATACTTTAGCTCAACCCAAACCCTTTTTATGCTACGACGGTGGCATACAAGCATGCGGCCCGCCTGATGTTAAGCAGTTACCACCGCCTATGGACGCTTGCGATGCCAGGAGTAACACACGTTTCCGATCCTTTAACCTAATATTTACTCCCCTCTTGAAAAACCGCATACCCGGGGAAAACTTTACAAATTTACAAAAAAACTACAGCAAACACAGAAACCATAGTTTTTATTTTCCAAAAATAACTTATATTCTAACGATTACGCTCAAAACTATACTCGATTTCAAGGTAGTTTGTTGACAATTTGGCGAATAAACTGACACAACACGGGAATGATATTTTAGGGGTTTGATATTATTTTACGAATAGTTGTATTACTTAAAACTAAAAAAGGAACGTGTTAAATTAACTTGTAATCTAATGTAAAAAAGGTAGATCAGTAATTTTACTAATAACAGTGAAAAATTACCCTTTCAAGAATAACCCAGCATTTTTTTTAATTTGTCGAGTTATGAATTTTGTTGTTATAATTTCTTTGCCGTAGCGTCTATCATATATTCTGTTAAAACCTCTTAAAAACTGTTCAAACAGAAAGTTTTCCCTCTTGGGTACGGAACCCAACCTCTCAACTAGTACCGCACTTCAGGTAGCTAATGAAAATTATATCACTTTTACCAACAAGACTACCCGTTGGGACCGCTCTAATGAAGCCTGGACTATGAATACATATTGGCGCATTAGAGCTCCAATGAGGCTGCATAATTAATAACAACTGCTCTTAAGTCTTGCATTGAGACTCGTTCATTGCTTAGGAACATTTAGAAGCGAATTTTTGATTGAAACATTACAATACAAGTACTCTTTATTGCACAAATCATAAAACATAAGTACAGGAGATGATACAACGCAAGAAATTACAATTAGAGGTAAACAACAGACACCAACAACAGTTTATTTATCTATATAAGTATGTATATCGTCGTCTAGTACCCATAACACAAGCCTTCTTGAGCTTAATTTGGGACTAGGTTGATTTGTGTGAGGTTGTGTGATATTTATTTATTTCTTTCCGATTATGTACATTTTGTATCTTTTTACCGTAGTCTTGTAAGAAGTCACTTCATAGTATAAAACAAAGTCGCTTCCTGCTGGCTGTCTGTCTCTGTCTGTCCCTATGTATGCTTAGATCTTTAAAACTACGCAACGGATTTTGATGCGTTTTTTTAAATAGATAATGTGATTCAAGGTGAAGGGTTATATGTATAATACATGCATAATACTTGTATAGTATAGTATAGTTAGTATCAGCATTGCGTCCGTGCGAAGCCGCCGGGGCGGGTCGCAAGTATTCTATAAACTTATTTGTATGTCCAGCCTTTCGTGATAAGCGGGCAGAGGTTTTTTTATCAACAGATGGCTCTGTAAAGCTGGAGCCGCGGGTCATTGCAGATTGGGGTGGGTATTTTATTTTTATTTTTAACGGGCACAGTTAAAAAAAGGTGCCATTTAGTGCCGTTAATGGATACATATGCTTATTTATTTTTATATTTCCGTTTTATTGCCTCCGGATTACTCCAGAAAAAAGTTCATAATGGATGGAATGGTTCATATGGAGCACTAAAAAAAAGTGACCTTGTATTTTTTTTATAGAATGCCCTACTTATTATACTCAGAATAAAAAGACATTAAATATTGGGCCAAATTTAAAATAATAAAACCAGACTTCATAACGCTCATTTAATATGGGCATTTCTATACTAACTTAAAAATAGATCCGGAGGCAAAAGATCAACATCAATTACAATGCAATTTTGGTATTTAGTTTATATTATTTATGAGTTAATTTTTTTTTGTTATGCCTAAAGAAATAAAAGTATTAATTTTTTTCCCATACAAAAGTGACCCACCCTAATGCAGATCCTGCAACGCGCTATTATGATTTTTCCTGAAATAATAACCCCTTTTCGAAAATTGATTTTCAATACAATCCCAGAATTTTATAATGGTAAAGGGAAAGAAGGTTTTTTTGACGCACCCATATTAAGTTTGGGAATGGTACAATTTACGACAATCATAATAGAGAATTTCCGCTACTGAAGAACCAAATGCGGGAGCCAATTTAGAACATCACACCCGCGGGAACAAATAAATGAGTACAGACGATTCGTCTTTACTTGTCCGATTTAGTGAACAAGATTCTAACCTCAATAGTACATTACTGTAGACCCCGGGGAAGAAGGGCTTGCCGTGTGAGTAGGTAGGCCGACCGTAGGGAGGCCGGATAGTGATACGTAGCTGGCAAGCCCTTTTCACGGCTAAGGCAAATGATATAAAAAATATATAATTCAGCTGTTTAGTCTGCTCATAAACACAGACGCCATGCTTAAAAAAATACTTCCTGGCTTACTTAATTTTGCATGAAATTCCTTAAATTTCTTTACAGTTCTCTCGAGTTGTTCCGCCCAAAACGTGATACTTCGAAGCCTGTTATAACGCACGTTATGCCGACATTTCATTGCGTGTTTGAGAAAAATATTATAACTATACATAGCGGGAGCGTACAGCGCAGCTAATTACGGAAAGTGCAAACCATAAAAACTCCCGGAATAAGTAGAATTTGTCCACTTTTCTCCGAACCTAAAAAAAACTGGTCGATATTTCTTCTGTACTTACACGACAGTCCCTTTGAACAAGTGGGAGTTTACCTGAAATCAAATTCATATATTTAGTAAAATACTACACTTAATTTTACACCAAAGCAACATTAAGTCACACCTATGTTTTTAGAATGAAATTATATTCCCAATTATTAAATATGGTTTATTATATTATTTCAATAAGATGTCTTGTATATTCCAAGCTCTATGCCACTCCTTAATTAATTTACCGTCTAGGGAGACTCGAAACGCTAAAACGCTGTAATTGGTGAAGAGGACCGATTTCGCGGCTCTGTGAGTGTCTCTACCGGCCTTTCATAGCGCT
Source organism: Apotomis turbidana (assembly GCA_905147355.2). NCBI lineage: Eukaryota > Metazoa > Arthropoda > Insecta > Lepidoptera > Tortricidae > Apotomis > Apotomis turbidana. Next base: position 14,964,626 of record LR990295.1, on the reverse strand, counting down.
CTATCAAGCTTTTACCGATACTTCACTCTATTATACCCATTCTATCATTTTGATAAGAACTCTCGTACCGAGGTTTATAATAGAGAATAGAATCGATTATTCGGTTTGCATGAACTAGTGGTGTGGTTTCGGTTAAAACTAGGTATTTTGCTCTACCAAATATTCCTTTATTATAGTGAGATGTTTAAATAAGGATAAAATGTTTCTTATTCAACCTATAGGTACCAATTATTTAAATTTATGATGCATCAAAGTATCAATAGATTCTGGTATTAAATACGTAAAGTCTGTGTAGAATTTAATGTGCCAAAAATTACAAAAATATCTCTTAGTAGTAAGACTATCATTCTAAATAAAGTTAAAATTCAGTCTCTATATTCTGAAAGACAGGGAAAACTAAATAGTGTACATAGTTTAGTTTTAGATTTAGTTTAGTAATAGGTAAGGTACTAATCTATTGTTTCTTATTGGTATTTTCTTTATAGCGCTTCGAGGTCATTACAGTTTATTGGGTTGGGTTAGTTTTATTGTAGCTAGCAATTACGCAAGACATCGCAATAAACCAGGTAGTTAGAAATAAAATGTTTAACAATTCGAGTAGTATTGAGATTGTTAGTGATACCTATTACCCTATTTCCCATTTCTGTGAGACTCAGAAGAGCGAGTACGATATTCTTGTGTCGTCATATTTTAATTGTACAGTCAAGAAAATTAAAAGACGTAAGGGTTAAAAAGGTAGGAGTTTCACTTTCATAATAACCGTACAAATCACCACAAAGTCGTTATGCATTTTGTACAAACATATTTTTTTTGCACTATTTTGATTTTAGATTTTTATTGAAAATCAGTTTTCTATGGAGGATTTCAGGAAAAAATAAGGATACAGGATTTGTACAGGCGGTGCCATTTGAACAGCGCCATTTATTGGTAAAAATAATGTATTTTTCCGCTCATGAAACGCGGCTGGTCGGTTTGTAACCAATTTTGTTACAGGGATATAGGTATCTGGACATCCAAAGATGGTAAGTTATAGATTACGGTAAAATGAAATACGCGATCAAAGTTGGCATATTCTAGTTCTTAATATTTGAAGAAAATAGTAGTATAATAGACTGAAAGTCTGTCGATATAATTTTCCTCACGTTTCCCAATATCTTACTGACAACCCTATTATCGAAACTGTCGAAATAATTCTGTGCCCGATCAGAATCAGGCGCCTACCCGGTTACACTGAAACCAACATAACCAGATACCCTGGACATTGTTAACTCCATTAAACGTTGAAATAAGGTACAGAATTGCTTTATTCATGTCACAGATAGAATGGTTGACCAGTACAAGGAACTGACATACAGACGTGGGCGAAAGGTATCTAGAACTGGTGCAATTAAACGCTGTATAAATAACATCAGATAAACAACTGCTTAGGTCAGCAACAGACAGACAAACGCAAAAATCTTTGATCTAAAACAATCCGTTGAATCAATGAGGGCCTTACTTCAAGTAGTTACAGTTCAAATTGCAGTCAAGGAAAGTGTAGGGATATAGTTTGCGTTAGTTACCATTTGTGCACGTGCAGTACAGGTTAGTTTTGTTATCAGCCCGTCTAGCTTGTCGCGTGACTTAGTATCAACCGTCACTCTCTTACAGTACTATACAAAAAGAGATGGTAGTATATCTCGCGCGAGAAAGAGTCCCGTTTCACAAGTATAGTGTAAGGTGAAAAATCGAGGAGCACTTGAATTATGTAATCCAGTTTTAAACCGTAGTTTCAAGTAGGCCCGAAGATTAGACGTAAGAGCTTAATGTTTATATTTAATTAATCTTAATAAGTAATTTATACCCTGGAGTTACATGGGAATGATATTTTTCGAATACTTGACTTAGGAATGATAATATTTTCTTCGGTTTCCGCGACTGTCACACATTTAAATAAAACAATTTAAACGGTCGGATTATGTCGCGTATATTAATTATTTGAGCCTCCCTGACGTTTCCGTACCTTTACAGATACCGTTGTCAAAGGTTGACTCCTTAGGAATGATACTTGAACTGGATACTTATGGTCTGTATGTACGTATATCATAACTTACGCAGAGAAAACACATAAGTAATGAAAATGCTTACACAACTGAAACGAAGAGACTAATTACTTCGCTGGTGGATCTAAAGAACCATAAATTATTTCAAGCATATATGGCATGTAAGAAGTTGTTAATAGAAAAGATACCTAACGTAAAGTATTTTATTGTTTGAGATGCCATAGTAGGTGATTAGCTTTTTGTGTCGGAATGTGAAAAGTGAAATTAAATACCAGAGCATCATACCAGATGATGAATTGATGAAAAGGAAACTAACATTGTTGCATACCAGAAAATGTTTAGATACTCGTGTAATCAGTGTACAGTCAGCTGGCGTTAGAAATGGAATCCGCGTCTTAAAAATGTAAATGAAATATCAACAAAATAGAACTTAATCTGATATAAATTGTTTTATGACCTCTACGTTTTGCTCTCACAATAGGTGTACTTAATATTTGAAGAGTTTTCTCTTCCCCATCACATCATCAGATCCAGACCTAATTGGAATTAACTGGGGGCCTATGATGGTTGCTTTTGTCACGCGATAAATAAGTGACAAAGCATCAGTCACGTTTTGACAAGACGCGAGTATGAGTGACAGATGCTTTGTCACTTATTTATCACGTGATAAACGCAACCATCGTAGGCCCCCTGGAAACAAGGAGAACCTTTTCAAAATTTTTTTTTGCCTTCGATCCAGGCGCTTTCGAGTACAAATTATGTATAACCTTTCTTATGAACATATTTCTTTTTTAAGTCGGTTAAACATGAATAAAGATCAGATCAGTACGTAAGATATTCTTATACTTTATCAGTAAATGCTTTATAGGCCGGGAAGCCGACCGGCCCGGTATCCCAAGGACCGGAATGCATGACTCAAAGATGCCATGCCATTATTTTTTATCATGAACACTATTGACATTAATGTCTGCAGACCGCCTACGTGCTACGCCACGTACCTAAACGGTTTACGTTAGTTATTAATAAACATGTTAAATAAAATACCCATTACTTAGGTATATAATAATATGTATTGTTGTATCACAGAATTTATCTATTTTACGTGTCAAATAGTAATAAATGTTTTGAGATTTTATAGTGTCGCAAATGTTCGTATTTAGCTTGCTTTCACAATTAACTTTTATACAAATAAGATAGAAATAAGAATACAAGCTTTTCTGACGAAATGCGATGGCAATGCTTTATGCACTAGGTCTGTACATAAACATACTCGTATTATGTTATGTTTTAAACGTTAGTGCTGCTCCACACTACTCGCGAAGAGTAAACCGAAGATGGGCGAATATGATAGTGTGGCACTTGGCTGCGGACACAGATACTTCGGCCAACTTCGGTCAACTTCCCGAGTATAGTTGCTGGCAAACTTTTTGAACAAAAATGGCGGATCTGCGCATGTACATTTGTACGTAAATCGGCTACTGCGCAGTCGAGGTTATGCTCAAAAAGCTTGCCGGCCGCTGTAGCAAGGGTTAAATCGGCAGCGCACGACCAGCCGTTTCAGATATAATTGCAACGACCACTAGACGTCTATCGGCGATGATAATACGGTGTTTGACTATAGTGAATATAAGTTGTGGCATTGAAACGACTAAACACACATTAAAAATACGCGGAACCAAATAAACTATCACTAACTTTTGGACATTATACTATTTTTAATTGTTCAATAACTAAAAAGAAGACGTGTTTTGACTACTGCTTTTTATGACGTCACATATAAGCATCATAGAAGCAACTAACAGATCGTTTTTGACATGTCATAAAGAGTTGCTGATTTCTGCTGTCATCAAATACCGTATTATCGTACAAATTGTTTAAACTAAGCTCATCCACTTACCTGCATTCACAATGGCATTGTGACTAATACAATCCTATCTGCTTTTGTTCTCGTAAGCGCCAACCAGTTACTTACAAAAAAAGGTTAGAACTACATTCGTGGATATTGAATTTTCAACCTTATTCCTTGTTGAATAGGTTTAAAATGGTTGATGATGAGAGTTCATAGTCCTTTTTCAAGACAATACGTTCTTGTGGAGGGTCGGACGGTTGTAAAATTCCAAAAAAGTTATGATTACCATTATTCTGTTAGTGTATTTTGTAGTTTCATGTCCAAGGAAATAGAGTCGATAATCTATATTAACCTTCCAAAGTGGTTACAATCTGTTTTTACTACGAGCTCTCTATCTTAATTTGTGGTTTGCCACTCAATGGTATTCAGTTCTTAAGTGGATAAGCTTAGCTTAGAAAATTTGTACTATACTAACGGAAAAATCCGTCACCATTTTGACAATTGTCGTGATTGTCAATTACTAAAAAGTATTTACAGTTATTTCTTAAGTCTGACATACTTTTATTTATGGTTCTAATTTCACCAACATACCTATACTTAATGAAGAGAGTGATTTTGCAACACCCATGAATCAACTAACCATCCATATTATGTGTCTTGCGAAATGAAGAAGCGGAAATCCGCAAGGATGAATTACGCTGCTCTATTATTAGACTAAGTAATGTCTATGGACGGATGTTCGACTGACTGTAGGTATTAGCAGCATGCTTGTGAGTTTAATGACAAAACCATAACCCGCCGACAACGACATTGCCACGACCGACGCTGAAAAATGCCACCAAATACTGATTGCATGGCTGCTTTCCTTCTAAATAATTAGATTAGATTAGATTTATTTAATCATAATGAAAAAATACAATATAAATTAGCTTAAGGTAATTTGATATATAAGATAACGTATTTATATTATGAGCATGAATAAAAAGATGAGAATTTGAATATAAAATCACATTCACAAGTTAAGAAAGATGAAACAAAAACCAGCCAAGTGCGAGTCCGTCCGCACCGAGGGTTCCGTACAAACACTTCCCATCTTAACTGGCCGGGTTAAAATTGCACCTGGTATGTATAGCTGATGACCTGTCCTTGAATAATTATACAATAGACATAGATGGCCAATAACTGACTACCCTTTAAAGTTTGTTAAGACAATTGAAAATCGACTCACGTCTCGCAAGCACGAGCCAAGCGGACATAGCAAAAACAAAAGACAATCTGCGTACAATTGAGCATACTACACGACTACACGCATGTTTTGATTTCTACACCGGTTTGCAAATCATCACTGACCTTCGGAGGAATTTGGTGATTCATCGTAATACATACTCAAACACATAAAGCCACATGATGACGTGAGTTGTATTGACTTACGCCGTTCTGGGTCCAAATGTAAACATGCGTGGACATTATGGGCACGGTTCGAAATAATTTATGGCCCCGGAATTGATTTCTGAACGATATTCTCATTTGTAGTCCAATCGGCAACGTTAGTTGTAGGTGCGAGCATAATTTATTTGTTTACATGAGTAAGAATTATGTAAATTTAAAGAACTTATAAAAAGGAGATGATTCACTTCGTACATCATAATTCATTATCATAACAAGACTAAGAAACAAAAGCCATTGCATAAGATAGGACTGATTGTACATAGAAAGAGACATTATGCCGTAACTACATGAGTACTCTATGTACTTCGAAATTGTGGAATGTTATGTAAATATGCGTTATTGGTTTGAAATCAAAATTATTAAGAGGCCTTATTCCTTTAAAAAAATATATTATTATGACAAATATATTGATAATTTCAACCAACTTTTTGAAGTGAATAATACTTTTCCCTGAGTTCTACATAGTAACATAGCTATTTCATGCTTTCATTGCGTGCAGTCGAAAATTTGAAAAAAAAACATCATTTGATTCGAGTAGTTTTTGAAACAAAAATTACCAATGAAATATTCAAACTGTAGGTTTCGAATGTACACTAATATATCCGTTCAAAAATGGGGATTGTGTTAGAGAACAATGTCTAAAACAATCAGCATTTTTGAACCGACAAGGAGCCTAAAACGCATGTCCATTAAACTTTTGTAATAGTATCATACCCGTACTGATTATGGAAAATGGATATAAGCGATACAGAATCGTAGCACTGTTGTAATATTTAACTTACATATACGAAACTGCAACCACAAAGCCGAAACGCCATTACCTATCTGAATTCTGCCTTTAATACCCAAAGTAGCTTGTGCGAAATCGGCTTTAGACAGCCAGTCATAAAACTAAACCACACGCATCCACCGAAACTCATAAGCTCCCAAATAAAGCAGGAATTTGCTTTCAAACTCCTGTGGAAAATGGCCAAGCTGAGCGAATTCACTGACATAGTATAGGGAATATGCTGCAAGTTTTAAATCATAATTATTTTAGTTATACCGTTCATAAACGATTAACCCAAAAATATATATACTAACAATAAATGTTTTTTTTAATCTGTTTCAAAACACAACATTGAGTCTTTTCATCAATTGACAACATTGAGGCATTGGACGAAACTCCACGTGGGCTCCTTTCTTAGGATAATGCTACAATACTAACATAGATATAAGATCTTGCATTTTTTTTATTGTATTATCTGAAATAAATAATAATTATTATGATAAATAAATAATATGGAATAATAATATGACTAATATTTTAGTTTTCAGTAATACTATTAAATTCTCTACACAGATTAACTCAAACGCGGTATTTAAAGATTTACATTAAATATGCCAAAGCCCGCCACGTCGCAGCTCACGAGCTTTTTCTAAGGAGCGGTTTTAACGCTCAAGAGACACGTCTCACTGCTATTTCTGAAGTTTTTAGTGTCCTAATAACTTTGGTTATTAAGGGACGTATAATTTGTATGATAATACCATTTAATTAGTTCAATAAATACTTTTTCACTTCTTTTGCTCTAAAATTTCGATTTTATGCTGTGCGTAGGCGACATCAAAATCGCTTTTTATGCTCTAGAGCATAAAGTAAAATCGTCGTCGAAGACCAAGGCGATCGGTCCAACAGCTACACGAACAAGGCCCTTAATAAACAGTAAAAAAAAAAACATAAAACTTCATACAATTGAACGAAGAAGATTTAAAACCCGTTCAAGACCTTCCGATCCGATCCGATTTATCGGAAGAAATCGGATAATGTGTAGTGCAATTTGTTAGGATCTTATACACTACACATTATCCGATTAAACGGATCGGATCGGCAGGTCTGGAACGGGTTTTAAACCTTTATTTTATTTCGATTTGTTAGTATTCTAAGACCAAGGCAAAGATACCAACAGCCAAAGTACACAATAAAACTTCTTGAAATAAACTTGTAACTTTTATTTACTATCATTTATTACTTTTTAAACTATTACTTTAAATATTTCTCATTGAATTTTAATTAAATTTGTTTTTAAGTATACATGATATGTGTTATTATTATATACATGTTATTTACATGATACAGTTTCATTTCCTCGCAATCGAAGTGAAAAGTAGAGTGTGCAACTCGTCTATAAAACGCATTTTACACTCAACTTTATATTCATCCTCGCTCGCAAGCTCGCTCGGATGGATTAACGTCTCCTGTAAAATGATGCGTTTTATGCACTTGTCGTACAATCTACTATTGTTGTATATTCCCTATTCACCAGCACATAATTCCGCTTATCCCTTTCATCGGTGCTTCATATAATAATCGTATTATGCACTTCTGCGGGCATTGTTTTGATACACGCTTATACTGCCGTGTTACAATAAAAGGTCGTATCTTTATATTATGAATTTCATTGTAAGATACGACTTTTTACATCAGGACGGCAGTACAGGGGGCGCGTGGTCACAGCCTAAAATCTAACATCTCGCTAAAATAGAATATTTGCAGAATGAACTTTGGATTTAGGAGAATTGAGCTCAATTCTAAATCATCGGAAAAGAGATATGTGAGCTTGTTGTATATGTGATTGATAACTGATTAAATTATTGTTTTCAGTGTTAATGGATTTCAAACCTGTGTGTTTGAGTAGGTTGGCAATTGCGGCGTGCTTATAAGTAGAAAGATAAACGATCATAAGGACGTTCCGAGTGTAACCCTTGCATTCTGTGGGTTTGTGATTAATGAATAGGCATTTGAATTTAATGTTAATGTCCTTTAAATGTCTGTAGTTATGAAATTGGTCGATTAATTTTGTAATGACCAAAAATCTGAACTTTGGGACTGACATGTAGGGAGTTGCTTTGTCGATAAACTCACTTGTCGATAATTTTACGCTATACTAGTGACCGCTCCCAGCTTCTTTAAAAAGTCTGTTTTTTTAATAGAGGTTGCTAAAAGATATGCTGATTTTCCTTTAAATATCAACTTAATGAATGTGAAAATTCAACATTCATCAATGTCAACTTCAATAGGTAAAATCTATGCATAGGTAGCTCAATGGTTATATGTCAATATCAATCAAATTAGTCCAAGAACTCCGAAAACCAATAAGTTTCCTAATACTACACAGGAACATAACCCATTTCAGCTAGACCTCACAATAATTAATGCCACAACAAACCCAAAGAAACCCTAAACTCGTTGCAAAGATAAACAGCTACATTTCTTTGTTATACAAAATGACGTAAATACCATTACAGCACTATACAGTTACGCTATTTTGACTTGGAGTAAGGGTGCAGCAAATACGGCTATTAATTATTAGTTACACGAACTAATATCGCGATATTATCGTGTATAAAACAAATAAGTTGCTTCGATAAATAACGCCGCTTTATCTATCGGGAAGTTTGGGAAACTTTGAGGGAATAAACATTGCAGAATAACATCAATATGTTACCAATGTATCGACGTTTGAGATTAAACATAAAAGATTTAACTTATTGAAGTGAATAATACTTTTTCCCGTTCTAGGTAGTAACATAGCTATTTCAAGGTTTCATTGCGTGCAATCAAAAATAGGTTGAAAAAACTAATTTTCCGCGTGAATTTTGTCAATTTCGAGTAGTTTTTGAAACAAACATTTTCGATGAAAAATTCAAACTGTAGTTTCAAATATACACCAATAAATCCCAGTAGCGCTGTTGTAGGTAGTAACATCAATAATATGTTAAGAAACATGTTTGATCATAGAGAAAAATGTCTAAAACAATCAGCATTTTAAAAGGAATAAGGCCTCTTAAATTATTGTTTATTTCCCATGTCACAGACAAGATGTATCACTAGACCTGGTGTGACATAATCACACTATAACAGTTTGTGAGTGTGTTAACACGAAAAAAAAATCCAACTTGTCCCATTTAAAAAAAATGACTGTTCAGTGGTTTCTCAGATTTCTGAAACAAATGTTTCAAAGCTTATAAATTTGCTAACACAGTGAAAAAAATAGCTCAACCAGTCTACTTGAGAAATAGCCAAATTGTGCTTAGTAGTAACCAAAATAATGCTAATTCAACAAAAGTTATTTTGGTTACTAGTAGCCCTCAGTTTGTCAGTCCTCCGATTTATGTAACTAGCAGCTAACATTTGGGCTACTGTTAACAAATCTTTTTTTTGTTTCAGTGCAATTAAAAAGTTAATGAAACAAACAAGTAACGATGAAGGCACACCCGACCATTTAGGCTATTAACAAAAGGCACTCAAATCATACTGAAGTTACACTTGTTCATGATGTCACAATTAATCATACTGACACCGAATAATTTAGCTTTCGTTGAGCGCTCAGCCCTGTCCACTACGATACCACTACGCCATTACAAAATGGATCTAGCGACAACCCTACAAGGTTTAAGCCAGGGTGCGTTCACTCGTATGTATTATTTGTGCGAGCTGGTGGGTGGGTAGTTTATTCATTCAGTTAAATTTGCGAGGGTTGCCTCTTTATTTGCACGCTCAAGAACGTTTCGTGTAAGAATAATGTGAAGGCAAACAGCAAGATAAACCCTTAAACTTTCACCCTTTATCAACCTTTGACAATGGTAATTGTAAAATTACTGAAACGTCAAGAAGGCTCAAATAATGAATATACGCGATATAATCCGTTTATTTTTTTAATTTATTTTTTATGGATCCTGTCCTAAAAAACTCCTGAACTTAGCTTATATCGCTAATCTTTGTCAGTCCCTTTATTGGTTAGAGAAAATAGGATATTGTTATAACACTTACCGCTTCAGAATAGAATTAATTTAACTATATACTACTCTATCAATTAACAATTACCGTTTTACATTTATCTGTAATTTTAATATATAACATAATGTTTTTAAACAACCCAATACAAATCACACATCGCTACTAATATAATTTTTGATTTCCAATCACGCAAATATGCGTCTTTTAATAGTTTACCTGTTTGACAACCCTAAAATAAACCAAAGCAACGTCCGTCAAGCGTCTAGAGCAATTGCAGTGGGAATTAATCACCTTAGCAAAGTACCAAGTGGTTAGGGTTGCCTCTTCCTTTTTCAACTTCACTAAGAGTACGACAGGAAATCGAATAAAAAAGTTACAGTTCAGTGAACTTTGATAACGTTTATTGACACTTGTGCGTGGGTTGTGTGACTTAGGTTTTTGTTTTGCGAAATACGAGGTTCAATAGTTTAGGAACGTGTAATTTTATATTTATGTCACACATTGCATTAAATGTTCAGAACTAGAAGATGCTCGCAACTTTCGCGTAAGCTTTTTTTATTTACCATAGTCAAATAAATAAATAAATAAAATAAATATAAATGTTATATAACCATTATTGGATGGACAAAATTGTCCCTGTAACAAAATTCGTCTAGCCGTTTGGGTGTGATGACCGGACAGCGATAATCTGACCGAACATAGATGGCGTTATAATCAATATCTATATCCATAAGGTTATTCCCGAAATCATGACGTATTTTTACACAAAAAGGGTCTTAAATACAATTCTAGACTTTTATTATAGTATAGACGACAGCAACTCACCATAAATATAATATTGAGTAACATCATGCTCTGGGAACGTTTTTACTACTAATCGGATTACTAACTACCGTTACAATCAATCTCTCCACGAATTTATCCTCAATTGTATAACTCTGTGAAAGAGTTATCTAATATTTTGCCCATAACCATGTGAATTGGATGTTCCGTGGGAAACAGCAAATAGCATCGTGACTAGGTCTGTCCGTGCGGTCACATTATATTACATTAGGTACTTACGTGAAGTAAATCATCAATTTTACTACTAAATAACTATACAAGGCGTTCGCAAATTCAGGCGGAAAAGTAAAAAAATGTGTTGTGAATATTCTTTAAGGGTTATATACATAGATGCGAGATCACAAACAGGTCAGTAATCAAATTTATTTCTACACAAAAAAAAAACTTTTTTTAGGAATGAGAGCTTATTGCTACCAAAAACAAGAATGACATGTCGACGATATAGGAATGTGGACGAGCTAGCACGTAGGACGAGGTCGCCGTAAGCCGAATTTAGGCCCAGATAAACGCTCTCAACCGATTAAGTAAAAGACTCATCGACCTTTATACTCTACTCGGTTGTAAGGGACGCGCTGGACAGAAACCGGTAGAGGCAGATCATACGCGCCAGATGCAACCCTGAAGCTGACCACGATCCTCAGACACGAGGGACCGACACCAGAAAGAGAGAGAGAGAGAGAGAGAGAGAGAGAGAGAGAGGGAATCGTTCTCAAGTATAAGTTCTGTCGTATCTACATTTATCTCACACGGTGGCTCGTCCTAAAGGACGAGCCACGCCAGTCTAACAGCAGTGCAAAGGGCCCTTCGGGCCCGCAAGCAAAGAAAGTAAAATATATATATATATATCTCACTACCAGTCAGTCGGACTTAGTGTATCCCGCTAATGGGATTATCTCCGCGCCACAGGACTGATATAAATTTAGGCCCAGATAATCATTCTCAAAGAGAAGTTCTGACATTTATAAGTTACAGTTAATTTCATCTCAACCTGCCAACCACCGAACACAGGTATCCACTCATGTCCTGCTGTAACATTGGGAATAATGAATAGACCCGATTGCTCGACCCGCAAGGGGCGGGTCGGGTCCCGCACTTCTGACTCGGCGCAATGCGAACAAGACTCCGTAGATTGGGATTCAATTATGATACTATCACGCTGCTGTGTTGAAACGGTCTGTCTATTGTTTAATTAACATTAAAGTACCTATTGAAATATAACAATTTAAACGGTTTATATCTCGTATATTAATTATTTGAGCCTCCCTAATATTTCGGTAGCTTTCTAGTTACCGTTGTTGTCAAAGTTGTTTTATTTAAATGTGTGACGCCGAAGAAAATATAACATTAAAATAACTTAGTTTCCTAATGTCAATATGAATAATTAAAGGGAACAATTTTATCCGTACACGTCGGTGATGACATAGTTCTCGTTTCTCTTTTTTATAGATATATATTTTATTTACTATAAAAAATGCCGATTTAATCCGTAATGAAACCTTCCTAACTGGATTTGAAAACCATTTCTCCATGACGCATGATTTCAGCATTTTTAAGGATAATAATAAAGGTTCCGGAAAATAAATGAATGTCCAGCGATCTGTGGCACATTGTGTAATACTAACTAAGCTGCGTTTAAATGAATTACTGAAAAAATAAACTAAACTTCCGAAAAAATACTAAACTTCCTTTTTTTTTTAATAACACGAAAGCCCGATGCATGTTACTCATGTTAGTCTTTTCTTACGAACGTCACAACGCCCCCTATCGGTTGGATTATTTTATAGAATTAATCGATTCCAATAAATTTGGACTTAAGGTTAAGTTCAAATTTTGTCCAAAATTCAAACCCTATCTAGAAGTTACACCGTATCGCCGGCTAACATTATGTAAATGTCCCTTGTTCGGGGCGGTTCAATTATCACGTGGGATACGAACTCTAAACACGAATGTATAATCCTAGAACAGGCGTTAGAATAATTAGAGAAGTTTATCCCAATCACAATTTAATTACAAGGTTAATTTTCGTAGTTATAAGTACCTAACCCTAACTATAATTATGATTAAGGTTTTCAATAGAAATGCAGGCTGTCGAGAATAATTGTTATTGCGAATGTGAAGGTAATACGATTATTTATTAGCCGTTTTTGTGAAAGCCAAGTTTCTCTTGTGGGAATATCATACGCCCGTATGCTAAGATAAGATATACATATAATTAAACCTGTATATACTTAAGACAATTTAGGCAAGAAAGCTGCTATATTGTTGGTCACAATACCACAATCATGATAGGGTGTACTACAATAATAATATTTGAAAATTGCCCCCCTATACGCTCGTTTATACTAGTATTTACTCAAAGGCCCTATTCAAAGTTCAAAGCAAAAAGGAAAGCGAAAATTGAATCAGCATCGCAGATATGGACGCTCTCTGTGCAATTAATTGAGAAAAGCAATCAGACCTCGCACTCGGGTCCTTTACACTGCCTTGCTTCGACATGGTCCTATCGTCGTACAAAATTGTTCCAGTTTCGTCTTTTTTTAAACGAAGTGCAGAATATATGTATGTGTGTGGTCTCGGTTGGAATATTAAAGGAAGTAATTTGATTAAGCATCATGCTACACCATCTTTATAAGGAAAGGTCCGTCGAAAACATGAAGTTCGCATTTCAATTCAAACAAACACTGACTGAGCTAATTTGTAGATTGTCAATGATATCTTCTTACTCGGTAAACAAACAGGAGACCGATTCTCGGTTCGATCTAAACAGTTCGTCCAGCGGCCCCGCTGGCATATCTTTGTATAGCATATCTTGCCGCAACTTCGCTTGTCACCTGTCTTACTCGCGCGATATTGAAAGGAAAGTGACAGGTAGATTATGTCGCGTGTCACAGTTGTGCTAGACGTGCAGCATGACTGTGATAGGCGACGCTTTCATACTACCTTCCTTTCAATACCGCTACCGTGCGAGCAAGACAGATGGTGCCTGCTCAGGCGCGCGCCAAGTGTAGTCGCGGCAAGTTATGAAGTTATGCTATGTGTCTGTGGAATTTCGATTAGGAATCTTCTACAAACCTGAGGATTGCTATTGTGTTTTGTTGTGGAGGTAAGACAACATTCATTATAATGTTTATAAACATTATATTGAACGAAAATATTTAAAAGTGGATTCGAACCCGCGCCCCCAACGTCCCCGGGCCACCATGGCCGCTCTGTCCACTAAGCCAGCGTGTACTATGCAAGAGCCGTTGAATTTATAAATTAGTTGCTTTAAAGTCCGAGGAAGTAAAATAATGAAATAATACCTTAACCTAACAGGCTTTTTTTCTGTGACTGCGCCATTTTTTTGTAAATTAGTCATCTTCTTCATCATCAATTGAGCCAAAAGGCATCAACTGCTGGATAAACGTAAACCCGCAAGGTACAACGGAGAACGGATGGCCGTTGGGGCAGTAAAGTCCTGGAGTGGCGAACACGTATAGGAAAGCGCAGCGTGGGACAACTAGATGGACAGATGACCTCGTTAGGATCGCGGCCATTATTTATATGGAAAACTAATTTTCAATACAAATTTCGATTTTTATAATACGTAATATAGATATGCATTAGAGTTCTTTTACTGCCAGATTCTGCCCTGTTCATTTGCTTACTGCTTACCTGAAAAAAAAAGATAAACCCATATTTTTATTTAAGTAATGCCATAAGTCACACTTGTTTCTTTGTGTGCTGTAGCTGTTGAAATGTATAGCTTCAAACTTCTGACCCTATCTATGAATTATACATACTTTTCCCTAAAAACCTCTTACACTCATTTTGATATCATCACATCATCATCATCATTATCATCATCAGCCTATTCTTGTCCACTGCTGGACATAGGCCTCTCCAACTGCACGCCATTGTACGCGATCCTCGGATATCATCACATTACTTTCAAATTACAATTACGGACATAACAACCGCCTAAAATTAATCGGTTCCTCATTTCTCGCGTGCGCTCTTCCATTAACAATGAATCAATTGAGGCTATATCACTATAAGAGCGGTATAAGAGCTGTATAGAAGCGATAAAAGCCTGCAGGTGGCAAGGGTCGTGCGATATTGAGACATAACTCAACCGAGCTGTGTTGGCGGTTATTTTATATTTACGAGGCCCTTTAAAGCGATTTGGCAACCGCGCTGGGCGGCGCCGCGCGTTGTCGGTTGGTGTGTTGTGTCTACGTAACATAGTAGTGTTATACGCGGTACCAGAATACTAGTGGCTTTGAGATCTGTACACCTCGCAAACATTTTTTTTAATGTTTACAATGAAGCGAAAAATTTAAGTTATGCTTTAGGCAGGGTTCGATGCGCTACGATGCTACCCTAAAGCATGCAAAAAGCAACTGGTTGGAAAATTCAATGACTCTCGTATCAGGTTCGGTGGTCCAATAGGTGGGACGCCCGTGTTAGCCCGGAAAGCCGTTGGAGTTCAGTTCAGATGCGAACCTTGCCTGAATCATTACATTTTTCGCTTCAGTGTAAACTGTAAACATTTGGTTTAGCAGACGACCGACGACCTCGAACAAATAAAAAAAAAATCTGAAATATGTACTTTTCAACCCCTTTATCTCCGCCGGATCGGTTGAGACATGCGACCTGTAGGCGAGGACAGCCGGACTATGACTGGTATAAAATTCGTGCTCAAATATTTGCCTTTCCCGGGATTCAAACCCATGACAAGAGCAGGGCAGGAGTAGGCAGCAGCGTTGTCGAACGCGTTGACCATGTTTCATTAAGATTAAGACATTGTCATGTCATGATCATGAACAAAGACAGTGAGTGATAAAAAAAGGTTATGATCTCGCCCAACATTTGTTACAGGAGTAAGTTATGAAGGATACCGTCTCATTTCGATGGTACGAGATTTATGCACTCAATTATAGAGCCTCCTGCCGCGCCTCTCGGCTCTCCGCGCGGCTCGAGCAAAGTGGGCAAAAGAATGTTCATAGAAACCTACATTACTTGGCGGTTTAACACCATGTTCTGAAACAGTTCGTTTACTATCAAGTGCATTGGAAATTCTTTTTCTGTTATGTTATAAAATTCAGTACCCCGGCCCGGCCATAAGTTATACGATGTGATAATGTAGTCAAATTAGTTTACTTTATGCCATGTATTTTCTAAAGTATATTTTAGTGACTAGTGTGAGAAAATCTACAATCACTATATTTAGTCACATACCGCACTGATTCTTCAAAACCAGGTTAACCACAATCAATCGGGACTTAGTCCTCTCGATCGACCAGCTCAATCGCCCCTTGAAGAGACAAAATCCGCTATAAATCAGTACACCTCGGCAGGACTGACAGTCACGAAATCTATTAAACTTGGGGTGTTTTCCACCGTAACTGTAGTTTACAGCCTCAACTATTTAAGTTATTTGGGGTCACACTGTAAATCTTAATCGCTGAAAGTTGGATCGCTGGACGGTCCGAAATGGAAAGTGTGTTTTATGGCGACTCTAGAGGCTTAAATTGTTGGTTTGCTGGTGCTATTAATCACTGGGGGATGGGCGCTGCGGCTATCGTTTGGACCGTTTTGTTGGTTTTGAAGGGACGGGTTTAATGGTATTTTGATTTGCATGTGATAGCCATGCTCGTCGAACAATAAATAACTCTTTATTTACCTCAATCACATCAGAGTACTTTAAACAAAACGTAGACGCGCATCGAAAATAGTGATAATAAAAGTTGAATAAATGAACAGCTGCACCGTGCAGAATTAAATATTGTATTGACTGCTAAAGGAATATCAGGTTTTCATATATCAACGTAGCTAATCCATTTAAAATCAGCGCGCTGCTTTTGGAGGTTTATATGAAAAATCATTTTGATATAGAAACTTTATATTGTAGAGCAATAGAAAGAAGCAATCATCAACCATCTTACATAATGTATGACAGTCCGGCTAGTGAGACTTTCTACGACACTGATTGTTGCCGCTTTCTGATAACAATATAATTATAAGGATAAAAATGTTTGCTGCCAGTCATACAAAAAAAAAATAAGCATTTACAATTGTCATGTTCTTTGACTAAGTTTAATTTTGTCGTAATAATTGATTTAAAACACTCAAGATTTTATGAGATGCATACTGGTATCAAGAGAATCGGGGAGTATTTTACAACAATGGAAGCAGAAACGGATTGACAAAACCAACCAACCAATGACGTGATGACGTCAAAAGTCGGTGTCATTCCGGAGTGGCATACCTTATTTTAGTTATTTTCTTATACCATGCATACTTTAAGGCTTGAAGTTTTATATTTCCTAGCAATCTTTGTCAAAATAGATAATAAACTAACCTAATACAATATTGTTTTTCTGGTGAAAGTATTAGGTAATTCGGGTCACGCAAAGGCTTAATAAACCGACACATGTTCCTCACTTGAGCCAAACTGATAGAACAAATAAAGCCGGCGCGGGCCAAGTGCGGACAAACAGACATCTTTGTTGGTCCAAACAATTGTTCTCTTCATTATTAAGGAGCTTGGTTTTATGTTTGAAAGGTTGGGTAATATAAATCCTACTCAATCGTCATCATCAGCTAAATGGTGTAAATGACGTTCACTGTTGAAGAACATTATGTTTCTTTATTTTAATAACTAGGATGCGCCTGATACTTCGTCGGTATATTTATATTTAACCATCCTGGGATGTCCAGTAGGGTGGGTCACGTTTGTATGGGAAAAAAAATTATACTTTTATTTCTTTAGGCATAGCAAAAAAAAATGTAACTCATAATAATATAAACTAAATACCAAAATTGCATTGATATTGATGTTGATCTTTTGCCTCCGGACCTTTTTTTAAGTTAATTATAGAAATGCCCATATTAAATGAGCGTTATGAAGTCTGGTTTTATTATTTTAAATTTGGCCCAATATTTTAATGCATTTTTATTCTGAGTATAATAAGTAGGGCATCACAAACGAAATACAATAAAAAAAATATATATACAAGGCCACTTTTTTTTAATGCTCCATACATTAGGAACTTTTTTCTGAAGTAATCCGGAGGCAATAAAACGGAAAAATAAAAATATGTATCCATTAATGGTACTAAATGGCACCTTTTTTCAACTGTGCCCGTTAGAAATTAAAAAAAAATGAAAACGATCCACCCTAATGTCCAATACCAAAATTGGTTAAAATTTGTCCAGCCGGTTCAGCCTGATGAGAGGACAATGGAAATTATGACCAACAGAAGGCGCCAGACTGGTGTGGCGGCACGCGCTTATTCAAAACAAATGACGATCCTGCATCACGCTATTAAGATTTTCCCTGAGATCATGGCCCCTCTCCATAGAATCTAGAATTTCATAATAGTACAGATTTAAAAAAAGCAAATTTTGATGGGCAATTTTTTTTACTTTTATTAGAGTTTCACGAACATGAACATGGAACTGGATTCCGAGGTATACCTTACGGCACTCAACTGATCATCATTTTAACAAAAACGTTCGTATTTAAGTTCCTTAAGGTAAGTCCCAGCGTATCTCATTCCTTATTCGCGAAACTGTTTTCAGACAAGATCCAAGGGATCTTTGCCGCATATTAAGCCAGCTCGGCTTTAGGCTGATTTACGGTTCTTGGGCTGGGAACCTGCTGTTTTATTAGACTCAGTGAATCTTAGAGTTTAAGTTTAACGTGGGCGTCTTTAGTACTCGTGTGCCTTAAGGAATATTGAATTAAGCTAAGACTTAGCCCTCTATAAAGCCATTAAGTTTAATGTCCGTAATATATGTAGTTATTTTAATGAAAATTCTAAGCCGTTTCGATCTCTGATGGTACAGTTTCAATGAGTGTTTGGCCTTATACGATTTTTTTTTTGTATACTTTTTTGAATTTTATAACCTTTGCAGTATAAATGCCGTCTAAACTCCAACTGCTCAACACACAAACAAAACAAAACTTCCAACGTCGCTACTGGTCAGAAAGCAAACATTACCCGAACAAGGGCAGTTTGTTTAAAGGTTTCATAAATACATGTACCGTTTTTCTTTGAAACAGTGGGTGTAATCCGGCCGTTTCCATGCAGTGCAGTGCCGATAAATCTGGCGACAGTCCGAGGGTCACGCTGACTCCGCATTCGCGTGCACTGCGTGACCATGTGTGTTGATGTTGAAGAGGTTAATGTTTATGACCACTCATATATTTTTCTACGGTTTCGCCCTCATGGCAAGGGGTTTATCCTTGGTTGTTTTATATTCAAGCAGGTTTTCTCCGCATAGTTTATCAGCATGTGACTCTAGTCTCTCTAGCAGTGAAGCTTTTTGTGAGATCGCCTTTATCTGTTATATTTATCTTAAATTTTATTGAGAAAGAGAGATCAAAAGCGAACGTGACGTTTCACTAGTAATTTTATTTAAAAGCACTCCCACTGTATATTGTCACGTGAATCGCCTAAACAACTGTATTGTTTTACAAACAAAAGAGAGCAACCTTTCCCCCGTAAAGTTTGACTGCCGATCCCGCGATTCTTTTCCTGCAACCCACGTGATTAATTTCTTGTCGGAATATATCCGAACTGACGTAGACATACGCTGCTTTACGTTAGGGTTGCTACACCTCTAGAACAACTGTGACACGCGACTTTCCTCGCGCGAGATATACTACCTATCTCTTTCTATACAGTACTGTGAAAGAGTGACGGGTGATGCTTTATGTCGCGCGACATCAGTCGCGAACCATAGTTGTGCTAGACGGGCAATCAATTCGACGCTTAGCACCGACATTTATCCGAAATATCCGCTATATTTCCAAGTAAAAATTACAAAAGTGGTCAGCTGGGATAGCAAATCGCAAACATTGCGATTTAAAAACAGGAAAGAGCCATTAAATGCACAAATACAAATAATAGTACATAGTAGATATATGTCAGATATCGGAACAGATAGGTACATAACAATTTTATAATATTATTACAGTTAGTGGTGGCTTATTTGGGTAGTAATATCAAGGCACAGTCTAATATTAGCACCCATGTTTTGAAAATAAAGACAAAAATTCATAAATAAGGTTAAACATTACTTTCTATTTGTTCGACATAAACATTTCGCCGAAAGCAGTGTTTTATTTTAAATAAAACCCAGCTTGTAGCCGAAAGGAAAAAAAAACGAAACGTTTGTCTAATGAGATAAAGGATGATGGCCATTTTTGTTGTCGAGCTCAAAACTCTAAGTTCTGCCTAAAGTAACCGCTAAATCTGCAACTTTTAAAATACGGAGCTGAGAATAAAATCCACGAAGAACAAACCATGCACGTACTCGTTTGTTTGAACAGCCCTATAGCCCGTAACATGGCTGGTATAAATAATTTATCAGAAGGCACGAAGTCCGCCCCAGGCCAGTCGGACACGGCAACACGTGTACTGTTGCGAGTCACTGAATATTCGTAGGATAAGTAAGTGTTAAATAATCAGTCTTACGTGAGGAATACCGTGGTATAAAGATTAAAAAAGAAGTAGGAAGCGTAAAGATTAAAAAAGATTCAGGGTGCATGAATTAGCGACCTCAGTGATCCTGGTCGTTTTTCGATAAATTTAAGATTTATCTGGAAAGACTATCACGTCTACGACTCTTTATTGAACGTTCTTCTTTTGTTGCGTGGTCGTTTACTTACTTATCAGGTTTACTGATTAATAGATTTTAATTGCCACCAAACAAATTAATTTCGTCAACTAAGTTTCCGTCCACATTTATGCTTTCCTCTTTTCGCATCGCAATAGAACACGGCTTATATTTCAACAAACGAATTATTATGTTTTCTTCTTCGTTTTATGTCATCCTGCAATTGTTTGGTACATTTTCCATGTATTTACTGAGGGGAGTCCCATCTGACCCTATGTCCACATCATAAACTTCTTTAAAAATATGGACGTCCTCTAACAAAATGATAACTTTTTCAATTCCATGCCACGTCAAAAGCCGGCTGGAAAGGGCTCAGTTTTTAATCGCCTCGAGTATGAAAGGGCTCCACCGCCTCCACAAGCGAAAATAACTTTTACAACAAAACGCAACCATTCATCTCCCGCTATTTCAGGTGTCAAGGGAGCAAAGTGAAAAGTTTCCATTGTTAACAGTAAAGAACCTTTATTGCGTTCGAGCGTTTTCACACTCGAAAAGAATCCAAAATTCCTGAATGCGATTACAGAACTTCACCCTTTGAAGGATAGGAATTCTATTTGATCGAAATTTAGTCGCCGTAATGAAAAGGTAAAGGACCAATAAGTAGCTCAATCAAATTGCATTATCGCTCTGAGCGCTCCCTAGTAGGGTAGACGGTAAATTGAATTACGAAGCCCGCAACCTCTGCCCGTCTGTGTAAAAATCGCCTTTCAATTGGCTCGAGGACGTCAGAGGCAGAAAACTAAGATGACCAGCCTGCTAAAAGGTTCCGTGAGTAGTTACGGCTGGTCCAGTTTTGATACATTTTGGTATTAAGGTGACACCCTGGATTAACATATAGGCTACTTTTTATGCCAAATAATAATAATAATATTGTGTTCCCTTGGATGAGCGGGTAACATTGCGCGGCGCAACTAGTCTTTAAATAAAACAAAAATACTTTTCTTCTGTTATAACTATGCACGTAAGATTGCTGTCTTGTATTTAATTGTAATCGATATAAGTTTCTTCTAACGTGTTTGTTAACAAAATTTAGATTGCCCTTTTCATATACTTTAAAAATGCAAATCTCTGTGCAAACCGCACACCGCGTCATAGTTATCTCTCTTATTTAACTGCAACTAATGAGTCTGATTAATTATAGCGTTAAATTAAATATTACCAAACGGCGTCTGGTGCGGTGAGGGGTCCGACCGCATCGAACCCGGCGACACGCAATCACGGCCCATTGTTACCTGTACGGAACCCTATTTTAGACGTACCTACATGTCACTCGCTTAGGATACAGTAGATTTAAGTAAAAATCTATCCCTCATAATATAAACCTCTTCGAATACAAGGCAAAGTTGATTTTTGTGTGCATTATGAATTTGAGGTGATGTGTTTCGGTTTTAAAAATGGGCACGTAACCTTATTTATACTGTAGGCTTAATGCGTTGTGATATGGGTCCAATGAGAGTGGATCCAACAAGAAGGTTTTCAATGAAGTGCCCTTCAAGAACTAAAGCCGGATTATGTTTTGGAGTACGTTTGTAGGTGCCTTTTGAAAAGTACAGATCACTTGTTAGAGTTGTTCGGTTGGTTCAAATAATTAGTGGCACTTAGATTTTTTTTAGGTTTGCTAATGATAGCCTGTTGAATAGGGACGGACTCTGTTAATCACTAAATTACAGTGTAAAGCAGAGATTTTTATACTTTAACTGCTGGCACCGAAGTTAGTTCAGAAATAAATATCAATGGGTACTAGTCGACCATGTACATAATAATTATATACATAGAAAACACCCATGACCCACCAACAAATATTCGAGTTCATCACACAAATATTCTCCTTTTCTGGGATTCGAACCTAGGACCGCCCCCAGCTCAGTAGACACTACCACTGCGCCAAGCGCGTCATCGTGGATGAGGATAAATCCCGAGCACTGTATTACTAACTTATAGTAATAACTAAGTACCAAATAATAACCTATCTATTAGCACAAAGCTAAATACAATGAAGAGTAATGACTACTTAATGACAGAGTTCTATATTCCTTCAATCAAGGGACGATATTATCCGTCCTGTTGTATTTTTTTTTTTTTTTAATATCGGACAACCTCACACAAATCGATCTAGTCCCAAATTAAGCTCAAGAAGGCTTGTGTTATGGGTACTAGACGACGATATACATAATTATATAGATAAATATATACTTAAATACATAGAACAACCATGACCCACGCACAAATATTCAAGTTCATCACACAAATATTTGCCCTGGCTGGGATTCGAACCCGGGACCGCCGGCTCAGTAGGCAGGTGTCTACAAACCGAGCCAAACGCGTCGTCAATTTTTGAAAGTCGTAGCTGTCAGGAGCAAACGTCTACCGGCTTTTAGCGGTTCATAGCCATTTCTCTGCACAGATTTCGCTCACATCACTAATATCCCTTAAACAACTAGCAAAACAGTCTCCGAGCCTATATTAGATTCCTTCCAGAAGTTTCGGCATTAGATTAGTTGCCGGTCCCCGGGGCTGAGTGCATAGCCTTGTTTGACATGAGACTCCGCAACTTAGGCGTGTACAATCGTAACTTTCCACTTCTAGGTTACCCTTTTAAAAGGATACGTCTGAGAAGGGAGTCGATTTAGTTCCTTGAGTCTATATGTTTACGTCATGATACAATAAATTCAATTTAGTCGCAATATGCTCATCGGATTTAATTTCTTCACGCCTTGAAATCATAGCGTCGAAATAATATTATAGGCAACTTTGGTTTCTTTCAAGATAAGGTATCTTTATATATTTAGTAAATTATGTTTTAATCTTAGTTCTGTTCAGTATGCTAACCACAATATCGCTGTTTATACTTTCAAAAAATAAAAACAACAAAATATGAAGTAAGTAGATAATGTTTCGGACGGGATTTGTAGCCTTCTTCAGCCGCTGGTTGAAATCTTTTCGTTTTTGGGTTTCGCAACCAGATTTTGTTTTTATTTATAATTTCATCAATGATTTCTGACAATATATTGTTTCATGCACAAACTTGTGCACTCTAGATATCGAAGTCAAGTTGATCATAAAGCAATTCTATTTTATTATTGTACGAATTATGCAAATGTTATCAAAGTTAACCGCTACAAAGTATTTGGATTGCGGTAGTTAAAGTATGACAGTAAAATACGATAAAATCGTTGCTCAATTGACCATGTTTTACAACTTTCGGTTTAATTGCCGTTTATTCAGGTGATAAAAGTTTTATCGGTCTAGGGGCTGCACAGCTAAATTTCGATATTTTTGACGCTGCTCACTTTTCCATTTGAGGGATGGATGGAACGGTTGGAGTTGTTAATCGAGGATAATGATATGCCAAGGCATATCATGTACCTAAAGTGTAGCTTTAAAACTAAACTATGTCTAAAAATGGGCCCGCGGCATTGTACCAAAGATGCTGGCAGCATTACCTCGCTGTATTGATATACTGAGTGAGGAAGCTGCCATGGCATGTCAGCCCTTTGGTCACAAGTGGTGTCGAAGACGAGCCGTTGAGAATAAAAAAAACCTCTAGAGCGTGGACCCCAGCGGCGCAGGTTCTCGACACCAAATGCGGTGAAGTGGTATTGAGAGCCGAGACCCTGGTATTTTTGCGGTTTTTGGCCACCTTCGCCGCCCCGCAGGCCCGAATCGAGGCTATGAGCTGTTAGAAAATCGTCTCGTAAATCAAATTCGCATAGGAGCGAATCACTGCGAAAGTGACTGAATTAATTTTCCTTGTTGACCGAACAAGCGAACCGTCTCCGTTTCAGCTTGAACCAAAATGATTGCATTTGTGCAAATCCCGAAAATATGATATGATGATGAATATGTGTGTAGATAACGTGATACTCGCTCGTCTAGCACAACTACGCTTCGCGTCTCTTGTCGCACGACTTAGCATCGCCCGTCACTCTCTCACAGTACAGCTAAGAAAGAGATAAGAACTACCTACATATTTCTCGCGCGAGAAAGAGTCGCTTGTCACAATTGTTTTTTTTTCTTTTTTTTTGGTTGCTAGAGGTGCTGGCTGATAACTGTACCCACATAATTAATTACGCTTTAAAACAGTAGTGTTTTAAGATCTCTCATTATGTAACAGTTTCTAAACGACTAATATTAATATATTTGTATCATGTTTACTTTCTGTTATACATATTATGACTATTTGTGATATTTTACTGTTTTTTTTGTTTGCACATCTGGTTGTGACTTGTGACAAATAAATCCCATTGTCATGAATTTTCTATCTAATTTATTTAATAAAATAACCCTTAATCCGCAATCAAAAAACAAATGCAGACGATATATAAAGTGTATTAAATGTCTGCATTCCTTTTCAATAAATATAAAAAGTAACTTTTTAAATGCATATTTTGTGCAGTTTTGAACGAAACATGCCAATGTCGCAAATATTGTCTCTCCATGTCGTTCGTATAACATATGTTTCACGTTGGCACCGATTTTGTTGACGAATATCAAAAAATGTTGGCGTCACTTTTAATAAAACGGTTTACGATTCTAGCTTCTGCGGTCGTCACGAAATATAGTATTGGTGGCGTGATATCTTATTTTATTTGTATATGTAAAAATGTCGAGAATTCAAATATATATAAGGGACATTTTTCTATATTGGAATAAAATATATACAGGCTGTTTGGAAGACGATACCTTAAACTTGGAAAAGGGTAAGAGAGGATAATTTCTAACGTATTTGTTTGTTGTGTTTTTTTTTTATTGAATCTCACATGTTTGTGTATGTTCCGGTTTATTTTGCTTCGTAAAATTATATTAAAAGCCATAAATATATCCACTAGCATCAGATTGCAATTTTCTATAACCATTTCTGTTTTTTTTCCCAACTTAGGTTATGTATTAAATTGTCAAATCCCATGACATTTGGGGCACAATCGTGCAAGAAAATCACCTTAAAGAGGCTTTCATGCTCGCCCCGTTGAGTCGTGTCATGGCGCGGACACGAAAGTAATTTTTGTTGCCCTAGTGAGAAAACGCCTTAAG
Organism: Apotomis turbidana; assembly: GCA_905147355.2. Lineage (NCBI taxonomy): Eukaryota > Metazoa > Arthropoda > Insecta > Lepidoptera > Tortricidae > Apotomis > Apotomis turbidana. Next base: position 14,938,966 of record LR990295.1, on the reverse strand, counting down.
TATTTGGGTATTATTAAGAGACAATGCTTTTTTGATCAGAAGCTCGGATTTCAATAAATCCCGTCCATGAAAACACTAGCTTCGTGACTTTGATATGTTATTCCCGAGACTATACAATTCTAGGTTTATTTTTATTACCTTCAAGAAATAGTATGTACCTACGTTTTTCCGTTCCGTTTATGATCGGATTAAATTTTCATCTCCTTTTGATATCAGTGCTATACCGTCCATCATCAGGTCAACATCATGAGATGATGACTACCAGATGCAAAAAGTGAATAACCGCAAAAAGTGAGTGCCTATAATATTACAGGGTTTTCATTTCTAATTGTTCTACGGACCCTAATTCGACGACGCGTTGCCATATTCCCAATTTATGAATATTTCGACTTTATCATACTCATTTAACAGACCTATTTGCTATTTAAACAGCATTCAGTAATATTGACAGTGGAGATTATAAGGGGGATATGGTTAAATGTATCACAAATAAATATTGTTTGCTCATATCCATTAACACGTGCCTTCTCAAAGATGACCACCGTTCCAAGTCTTTACAGTCCCTGGCTGATGCTTGCAACCTGCGTATTCTCCCTTCTGGACCTACGCATAAGTTTCCTAATTGTACCGCTTCTTTATTAGATATTACTATGACATCTTCTACTGCACATGTTGCTAAGCATGGCCAGTGCTCTGCTCACGCTTTCTCTTACCACGATCTTCTTTATTTATCGTATAAATTAAGACCTCCCAAGGCAAATGCCAAAATTCTTCTTCAGCGCAACTTTGGTGGAATGGACGTTGACAGGCTTCGTGATGATGCTTCTAAATTGGACTGGAGTGTTATCTCTAGAGCTAATACGGTTGATGACAAAGTCTCACTTTTTAATTCTCTTCTAATCCAGCTCTATGATGTTCACGCTCCAGTCCGTTCCATTAAAGTAAAACATCTTCCTGCTCCCTGGCTAACTAAGGAGATTAAAGCATTGTTGGAGAAGAAAAATGTGGCCAAGTCGAGGTATAAAGCGGATTCCTCTGATAGAAATAAAGAGCGTTATCACACGCTACGCAACCGCTGTAGTACCATTTGCCGAGATGCTCAAAGGCGCCATATCCACCAGTCCGTAGAGAATGGAGACCCTGCGAAAGTATGGAAATTTCTCAAGTCAATTGGAGTTGGAAAGACACGTCCGAATTCCTGTACCAATGACATTAACTTCGATTCGCTTAATCAACATTTCTCTACTTCTAGCACATTCTCTGGCGCTGTTAAGGGCGACACCCTTGAATTTCTTTCATCAATTTCCACTCCAGATTCACTCCCTTTTTCTTTTGTTCAATTTACTGACAGTGATGTTAAGAAGAATATTCTATCTATAACTTCGAACGCTGTAGGTACCGATTGCGTCAGCCGAAACATGATCCTTCCTATCCTTGACCTCCTTGTTCCCATTATTACCTATATCCTAAATTGTTCTATCTCTTCTGGTACTTTCCCGTCACTTTGGAAAGATGCTAATATTGTCCCAATACCGAAAAAGTCCAATCCTTCCTCCTTTTCTGATTATCGTCCAATCTCCATTCTCCCACTCCTGTCTAAAGTACTCGAGCGTCTTGTTCAACATCAATTATCATCCTATTTGAATAAAAATAACCTTCTGAATCCTTTCCAGTCTGGTTTCCGTCCTGGTCATAGTACGGCGACAGCACTAGTTAAAATTACAGACGATATCCGGTCGGGCATGGACTGTCGGAAAGTTACAGTATTAACGCTGCTGGATTTCAGTAATGCGTTCAATACAGTTGATCACGACATCTTACTTGGCATATTAAGTTCTCTTAACATATCTCCTGCAGTAATTGATTGGTTTCGTAGTTACTTAAGTGATCGTCGGCAGCGAATAAAGGTGGATGACTCCTTTTCTTGTTGGTGCAGCACGCTGGCTGGGGTTCCTCAGGGTGGAGTGCTGTCGCCTTTGTTATTCTCTATCTTTATAAATTCCATTACACATAATCTATCTTCACATTATCACCTTTATGCCGATGATCTTCAAATTTATTCGCAGGGTGCTCTCGGTGACCTCGCGTCTGTTATTAGCGACGTAAATGGTGATTTGGAGCGCATTTTAAATTGGAGTCATAGGTTTGGTCTCAAAGTCAATCCTGCTAAAACTCAAGCTATCGTAATTGGCAGTTCGAAGCTGATCTCCAGGGTTGACTTTGATAATGTCCAACCTGTTTTCTTTGACGGAGTTCATATACCCTTTTCGCACTGCGTAAAAAACCTCGGTGTCATTTTTGATCGCACTTTATCTTGGGTGCCACAGGTCAATGAAGTAAGCAGAAAGATGTTTGCGGCAGTCGGTTCTCTTAGAAGGCTCAGTAATTTTCTGCCTATTGCCACCAAAATTGCGCTCTCTCAAACACTACTTCTTCCTATATTGGACTATGCTGACATAGCTTACCTTGACCTCACGGAGGAGCAGCTTAATAAGCTTGAGCGTATCCAAAACATCTGCATTCGGTTCATATTTGGGTTACGCAAGTATGACCATGTATCCGACTTCCGGTCTCAGCTCAAGTGGCTCTCAATCCGTTCTCGTCGTCACTCCCATATTCTGTCTCTTCTTTATAATGTACTATTTAACCCCACAACTCCCCGCTACCTCAAGGAGCGCTTCAGTTATTTGCGTTCTGTTCGCTCTGCACAAAACTTAGTTCTTACTGTTCCCCCTTCATCTTCTAAATTTTATAATGGTTCTTTCACTTTCCGGGCTACTTTACTGTGGAATTCGCTTCCTCTGGATATAAGGCGTGCCCAATCTCTTGCAACATTTAAAACCCTCGTCAAAAAACACTACTTGTCTCTCCCTTAGTACACTGCAATAATAATCGCTCCTTTAACTTTGTGGCTCATACTGTTTTTGTTTTATTTATTACTTTACAATATATTTATTTATTATGTCTAAGTATTTATGTAAGTATATCTGTATATTTTTATTTATGTATGTTTATTACCTTTGTTTTTTATGGTAGTCGTTCATTTTAGTCCTTTAATTATTATGCACCACCTACTAATTTCAAACATTAATTTTTCAACTACTCCGCTACCTAAAGGTTGTCTGGAAGAGATCGCTATTTAGCGATAAGACCGCCTGTTGTTTACCTCTGCCTGTTATATGAATGTATCTCATGTTGTGTTGTATATTCCTTGATGTTGGAGGTGTGCAATAAAGAGTATTTGTATGTGTATTTGTATTTGTATTGGCGTATATAGGGGGGTAGCCGGGTGGGCCGTGCCCACCCCAGGATTTTGGGTTACCGATAGAAATTCATGGCTTCATCTAATAGGCCATGGCCAGGCCCCCCCTAGGCGCCCCCCAGGCCCCCTAGCCCCCCCCCCCCCCCCCCCCCAAATAATGTTAGATACGCCAATGCTCATATCATCCCCATTTTAGGGATATGATGACTCCCCATCTTGAATTTGAATTAATAGAAAGAAAATGCCATTTATGGTTAATTCAAATAGAGCACGTCACTAAACTCAAAATACTGAATGATGACGATGACGATGATATTTCGATTTTGACTAATAGTCAAAATTTGCATGCTTCGCCAGTCTAACTGTAAGAGGCTACCTGTCCACCGGAGTAAAGCAGAGCGGAGTTGTTCAAAATGGACCAATCACATTCCTCAGATTTAAATGCAGTTCTTTTGGGCTTCACAAAGACGCAGCCTGATTGGTTCATTTCCTCCGCTTCGCTTCAGTGAACAGGCAGCCTTATATAAAGACTTGGTTGAAAGTCTGATACTCCACCTGTACCTCTAGCACACCTGAACGCGACTCTTTCACGCGCGAGAAAAATTGCCTATCTCTTTCTTCGCAGTACTGTTAAAAAGTGGCGGGCGATGCTATGTCGAGCGACAAGAGTCGCGAAATAGTTGTACTAGACGGGCAAATTAGCGAACGTGTTTGTTTCACAGTTGGTTCACAAAACCTTTTAGAATAGAATGGCAATATATACATTTTTCCCTTCGTCTTCCTTCACGGCGGATGCGTAAGCGTCCCCTGCGTTACTTCGCACGATTTAATTAGAGACCTGACCACGGTAATGTACCGTGAACAGATATCTATCCCTCTTATAAAGAAGGAAAAAATGGCATAAGAACCATGTTTTACTGTGGATAGACGACATTCTGTGTTATGAGGGAATACGTGAGGGAGAACCTTAATGTACGGCTGTCGGGTTTTGTTCCTTTGCATTTTTGAATGATTTAAGAGTCGCAATACACTTGATGTGTAAGAAAAATGGTAGATACTCATTGACATTTGGCGTGGCTAATGGAGAAGCAGAGGTATTTGCAATATCGTAGAGCTGTGCTAGAGATATGTGGTAAGAAATTGGTGCACATAGAGTTTTGCATTGTGAAATATAATCGCACAAGCAGCAGTGACGTGGCATAGAATACAGGTAAGTAAGTCCGTTTTCTGTAGGCATACTTTATTTTAATCAGTAGAATAAAAACGTAAAATATTTAAAATCGGGCATCTGGTGGCAACAAAGGTCTATGGATGGACCCAGTGACAGCTTTAGGGAGGGTCGATCTGGGCGGCCGTCCAGGGTGCTGGCTTCTAAAGGGCGTTTTCGGGGTTCCGTACCCAAAGGGTAAAAACGGGACCCTATAACTAAGATTCCACTGTCCGTCCGTATGTCTGGACGTCCACTACCAGGCTGTATCTCATGAACTGTGATAGTTAGTTGATATTTTCACAAATGATGTATTTTTGATGCCGCTATAGCAACAAATACTAAAAACTTGATTTTATATTTTTATTCTTTATTCTTTATTTAGTTGTAAAGTCATGTACATTCAGATTAAGGTGTTACATATAGTGATTTGTCAGACCATGACGCCCTGTAAGGGCACACAATAACTTAATACTAGCATGCGTAATACATATTTAAATAGCAAAAATAGGACAGAATTTCAAGTGGGGCACCGATACAAACTTGCTTTTTTTTGGCGTTTTTTTATTTGGTGGTATGGAACCCTTCGTGGGCGAGTCCGACTCGCACTTGGCCGATTTTTAGATCTAGGGAACCTAAGGTACCACACAATGAATAACTCTCCCAGGGCGTCTGTATGGCCATATTCGACCCAGCATGAAACATAGGTCCTGTTACAATATTATGATTAAATGGTTTTTTTTTTTAATTCAAACTACCTACCGCGACATATATTAACCCACTTTCACCTAAACGAACTTTTTGGAACCTGGGTAAATTTTGCGATATCTGAAATCGCAACAAGCATTAGAGTAAATTATAAAAAAAAAATGAGCGGTCACCTGGTCGGGCGACCTGGGTTAACGCCAGAAAAACTCCTTAAACAATGAGAAACTAAACAGATTTAACTACACAAACAAACAACACAAAGATAAGTGGTAAGTGTTTAATAAAACAAAAGAGTTAACAATAAACAACGTGGAGAAGCCCCTTAATAAACCTAAGTGAGTATCTATTATGGACACTTTCGATGTCGAAATAAATTTCCAGTTTCAGGTGGATATCGTACCCGGCGGTGGGTATTCTGAAACGCGCGTTGATAGTATTTACATAAAGAAACATTCATAAGGAATTGCTACATACGTACATACAAAAATGAACACGCAAAAAAAACTCCAATTGCGCTCGTAAGTGGTCAGAAATAATGGTTGGGATCACGACTCCGAAATCACCTTGTATATAGCAATAAAAAAATGTGATGATCATTTACCCACATTTAAAATCACTTCGAAAAACATAATTGTGCTTCGAAATAAAATATTCATAAGGAATTCTAACAAATTATATAAATGCAAAAAATATTATAATTACAACAAAACAGATTAGATATATATTTAAGGACCAAAACAGAATAATAGACTATATTGTATTGTACAAGCTGTGTAGTTGGTAAATAAGCACTCACGATAAAGTGTACATAGGTACACACATTTTTTTAAGAGTTGCCTCAATTGTCCCGGATTCCATAATCAGACCCTAACCTCATAAAAATATCGGCCAAGTGCGAGTGGGACTCGCGCACGAAGGGTTCAGTACCATTATCTGTAAGTTTGGTGTATGGGCTCCCATAAATATTTTTTTTTTTTTTTTAGTATTTGTTGTTATAGCGGCAATAGAAATACATCATCTGTGAAAATTTCAACTATCACCGTTCTTGAGATACAGCCTGGTAACAGACGGACGGACGGACGGACGGGCGGACAGCGGAGTCTCAGTAATAGGGTCCCGTTTTTACCCTTTGGGTACGGAACCCTAAAAATGGGCCCACCTAGAAAGTATATATATACATAGAAAGTATATACACTATATATTGAAACAAAAAAAAGTAACTTTTCAAATCGGTCCAATCCTCTTCTTATATCGAAAAACATACAGGCGTGCGCGCTGATGCGTCGATTTTCACTCGTGGCGCGTAGCGAGTAGAGATGTGCCGTATCTGAAAATTTTCTGAAAGTTCATTTTCGGAAACGGCACATCACTAGTATAGCGAGCCTCGTTTGCCCTAAATCATCTAATATTTTCACATAAGTTTAGTAAATTACTTAAAACGAACACACTTTCCACAAGGGTCCAGCGTACCCTACCGGGCCGGCCGTTACCTTAGAAAAGTTCTCTAAAATATGTTTATAGAACAATATCGCTCCGTTTTACGACACCTCGAAAACATCGTACCAGAATAGGTACACTCGGATATTTTATGCTAATGCGGTAGCCAACGCTATGAAATAATAATACCCACTCGGGGAAGTGGATCCTCTTACCTTTACGTTTATCTTGTACGTGTTTTAAATTTAGCCGGGTTGTAAACAGGCCCTAATGGAGTCGGTACATGGAAAACTGTTTTCCGCCTTTGAGTGCAATATTAAAATCGAGATAAGCAAATGGCTTTACTAAGGTGCGTTTAGTTCGAGCTCTGGTGTTTTCCATTTTCACGTACGGTGCAGAAACTTGGAGTTTGAGAAGCCGCGATAGCAGTAAGATCGATGCTTTCGAGATGTGGTGTTGGCGCAGGTTGCTACGTATACCTTGGACTGCGATGCGAACAAACGAGTCGATATTAAATGAACTCAACATCTCGACGCGGCTCTCCGCGATATGTCGGAAACGAGCCCTGAACTTCTTCGGTCATATTATGCGGTCTTCAAAGCATTGTCTGGAGAAGCAGATTATCATAGGGCAAATTGATGGCAGACGTGCGCAGGGAAGGGCACCCACTAGATGGTCTGACACAGTGAAGAAGGCAGTGGGCGGCAGCATGCACCGGGCGGTCCACGCAGCATATAACCGCACTGAGTGGAAACAGTTATGTGGTCGCGATCCTCATCAGTGAGGGAACGACGAAGAAGAAGAAGAGAAGCAAATGGAATTAGGAAATTTAATATACGAGGGGCGTCTGAAAAGTTCTAAGCCTAAGATAGAAAAAAACAATTTACACAAATGAACTCGTGTTTATTTTTCAATATAGTCTCCTCCTAAATCAATGCATTTTTTACATTTTTTATACAGTGCTTTTAGGCCATTAAAAAAATAATCTTCATTTTGCCCTTCAAAATGCTCCTGTACAGCCGCCTTCATCTCTTCGTCACTTCTAAATCGCTTTCCCCTCAACTCTTTCTTCAAATTATTGAATAGAAAATAATCGCTTGGGGCTAGATCTGGGCTGTAGGGTGGGTGGTCAATTTCGTCAAAACCAACTTCCTTCAGAGCACGCCTCGCAACATTAGCGGTGTGAACGGGTGCGTTGTCTTGCAAAAACAAAATGCCTTTCCTTAGTTTACCCCGCCTTTTCTCAACTATGGCTTGTCGCACCTGTCTTATTAGATTTGCATAATAAGTTCCGTTTATCGTAGAGCCTTTTTCTAAATAATCGATTAAAAGAATGCCATCACAATCCCAAAATACCGTAGCCATTAACTTAGAGGCCGACTTTTGCACTTTAAATTTCTTCGGCGGCCTTTCACCCTTTTCAATCCACTGCATCGACTCAGACTTACACTCCGGATCATACTGTCTGATCCATGTTTCATCAACAGTTACTATTCGGGAACAAACTTCATCTAAATCATCTTCGCACAATTCTAAAAACGCCCGAGAAGTTTCCACACGACGTACTTTATCGAAGGCCGTTAGCATTTTCGGTACCCAACGAGCACTGACTTTACTCATGTACAAATGTTCATGTAAAATTTCTCCGACTCTTTCTTTACTAATACCTAAGACCTCAGCTATTTGCCAAACCTTAATTCTTCTATCTTCTAATACCAGCTTTTTGACTTTTGCTACGTTTTCTTCGGTCACTACCGATATTGGCCGCCCTGAGCGGGGGTCGTCTTCGATCGATTCCCATCCGAGTTTAAATAAGCGACTCCACTTTTTGACTGTGGCATAAGAAGGCCCAGAATCACCGTAAATAATAGCCATTTCCTCAAAAATACACTGCGGTGATTTGTCACTTTTTGTAAGGAATTTAATTACAGCACGGTGCTCAATTTTCGTAATATTCGTTGGTAATTCACACATGATGTACTTTTCCGTTGAATATCTCGAAACAGAATAATAAAAACGTGACATGTTATTTTTTAATAATTTGTTTTTAAATGGCCTTTCTAGTGGCCAGTATCATAAACGCATATATAACCTCGAAATACCTTAGGCTTAGAACTTTTCAGACGCCCCTCGTAGATGGCATTTTACTGTATGCTAATGTTTAATAAATAGGTTATTTATTATTATTATTTATTTATTTATTCCAGAAAACTAAGATACATGTAATATGTTAGTAAACTTAAGTTAGGTTTTAACTGTTAGTACAAGTGACGTTTATATTTATTAAATATTATTTATAGGTATGCCACTTCGTCCTGACTCTGTTCATAAAAAAATACTCAATAAATAAAATTAAAAAAAAGGGTAAAAGTCCAAAATCTATCTGTAGATGTTCAGCTAACGCCTAACGATGTTTAAATAAGTTCACCCGTTTTGACGTGTAGTGTGACTACAAACATAAAAAAATTGAAATATCTAGTGAAAATTGGCACCTACCCTTCGGATTTTTTTTAATATGCATTATAGATGTTTCTGTAAATAAACAGTTGGTGAAGCTGTAACAGAGATGTTTCACTCGCTTCGGTCGCTCGGACAATTATTTTGTTCTTTTTCCATAAATACACTTTATTTCCATTTAGTGCGAACCCCGAACAATTCTACGCTGACCATTAAGGCATCCTGTGATTAATTTCTATTTCTCAAAACCTCCTCGGGGCAGGTCAATGACACGGTTTACGCATCACGCTCTAAACGCGATTAACGACCACGATTAGGGTGCCAACACGTTCCAATAGTCCATAAAACTGTATCAACTACGGACAATTCTTTCGGATTGCGCGCGATGACCACAATTTTTCGCGATAATTTTTGCGTTGGGATTCGATCGCTCAATTGTTGGAGACCGATGAATGATTTTTGTTGGGAATGTCCTGTAAGATAGTCAGGGAGCATGGTTATCCTGGTGATGCCAGTACTAATGGAAAAACCTTGTGGCCCGCGGCTACTGAAGGGTTTTAGACGAGCCGGGCTTGTAATTTGATTAAAAGCAAAGTGAGTGTAATTAATTTGACTGGATGGTGTTATTTTTGGCATGTTTCTGTGTTTTCAATTTACATACCTTGTCTTTATGTTAATAATCAGCTAATAATGAAAATGGGGCTTGGAATGGAAAACTTGACGTTTATATTTATTAGTGCATTAGCTGTGTCCGCAGCTCCGCCTATGTAAATATACGATTCGTATTATGAGTATTACTTTACCTATGTAGCGTAAAATGATTAACGTCACCCTTGGGCGTAAGCGGAATTTTCTCTCTTCCTAGCCAAGGCAAGACGTAAAACTTTAGACAACCCACGGGCGGTAATTCCGAAAGCCCCAGATCGTATATTTATGGCCACAAACACCTGTCATCTGTGGCATTCACGAAATCGCAGCCCTAGGTATGTAATGTACTATTTTGGAATCGTTAATTAATCATGTGAAACTTTGTATGCAACTTTGTGTGAAACTTTGTATAAAACAATATACCTGACCCTTATTTTAAACAATGCAAGATACTTTATTGTTTGCATGATATACATTTCGTGGGCTCCAAATATTGAGTCCATTAATTTCTAGAAAAAATCTTTTCCTTATATTTTCCCGCATGAACGCGAACGTATCTAAGAGTAATTATTCAACCGCATCTGTTCGTTCGCAATGAAGGGATCGCTTTTTGTCTTAAGCTGGTACACTCAGCTTTGAAAAAAAGTTTTGATATAGCAACTCGTATTTTTATACTTACGCACCTTATTATCGACTCGAACGTTTCAATCGAAGCGATAGACCACTTGATTTCTATTAGAAATAAAAATACCGGATCCAAAGACCCTTTTCCGATGATAGTGTCGATTAAACAGTGCCCTTACCATGATTTAACGTGTCCGTACTCGCCAGCGACAGCGTTAACGATTTGTATGGAGAATAGTACAGCGCCCGTAGTTACTTCGTAGAACTATAATAACTCTCCATACAAATCGTTTACGCTATGGCTAGCGAGTACGGTCACTGTAAACTCATGGTAAGTGGCAGTAAATGAGGACTCTGCGGGACTATGATGTGATCGTTGCGTTTGCCACGTGAAAGATAAATGACAAATTATCCGTTATTTTAGACAAGTACGAGAGTGACCAATGCTTAATATATATTGTGATGTCCAGGGTTTCTGTGCGGCAGTAGATTCAATAAAACACTTAAATGGGTTTTCTGTCTACCACCACTGCCCGTTCCCGTTGACGTCTCTCATAGCAATGGCGGCAGCCGGGCAGTTGTGGGGACCCTTTATTATCATAAAGGTGTCTATACACTACACCATCCTCTTTTGATAAATTCGAAATAGTTATTTATTGACACCTTATTTATTTAATTATTACTAGGTATTAACATTTCATATCACCCTTGCATTACATGTACATTTAATATATTTCTGGAATCTAGATTGATTCATATTATTAGTAACTGGTATGCACAACATACCTATTAGTAATATCTCGGTCACTAGACTGTAGTAGTGTCTTTCTTCTGTGACTGTAGTTGGAAATGTAATACTTCTAATTTAATCCTTAATCATGAATTTGAATTTACATTGAAATGTAACACGAGTTTAATCTTATCAACAACTGTATTGTGAATTTGTAATAAATGTGTCATAAAGAAATGTTTTTTCTTTGTTACTATTCGCGTATTCGGTATTTAATCTCCTTTTGAGACAAGGCTTTTAACCATAATTTTATGCATACATGAAGTTAATTTAGTGAGTGATACTTATTATTTAGTAGTTTCAAGTTCAATAATTTTGTCTTCATTATTTACATCATTAAATAATTCTATGTTCTCGTTTCCGTTACCTCCTCTTTCCATTTGTGTTTTTTTTTTCAATTAGGTACTTGTTCTTTATTGGTAAATGGAATGAATTATGTAATGGAATATTTTGTATTTGGTATTGTAACAATTATTTTTATTTTATTGCTTTCGCCAATCATAACATTGGATTACATATATGTTCATTTACTCGTGAATTAATGTACTATGGAGCTATTATTTTCGAAAATTTAGGAATCTACCAGCGCTTCCAACTAAGGCCTTTGTGAGAAAGAAGCGCCGCAAGAAAACTCACAGTTTGCCTTTTTCAATGAAATGTACATTTTCCAATTTTTTGGTATGAAGTTAAAACGAAATATAAGTATTTCAGAATACTAAACCGGCGTTGACTAGTCATCACTTGAAAAGAAAATCTGTTTACTTTAGAATTTCTATATAGTGAAATTTACACAACTGATTGGTACATCGACCATAATCTCAAATACCGTAGTAACTTCATAAGGAATCACAAATTATTACTGCATATTGCATATTAGCGGGCACATTCTGTTCACGACTAATTACGCCGACCGTTATCAGTTTGTTTTCAATTTCTCTGCTTATTTTTTTGACATAAGTGCACAAAGTACTAGTCAGAATGTTATGCGACTTTTGTTGTAGGTACTTTAATATTCGAAACCACTATACCCACTTTTTCCTTTTCTTTTCCTTTTACAGAAATTAATTAAAAGGATTCCACTGATTATTATTATCGGTTATTTGTACACTTCCTTGTTGCGTTTTTTAATCCTCGTCGCCAGTGTGATGTCCTGTGGTTCCATGCGGGAGTAGATTCAATAAAACACTTAAATGGGTTTTCTGTCGGCCATCACCTGCCCGCCTCCGTTGACGTCTGTCATAGCCATGGCGGCAGCCGGGCAGTTGTGGGGACCCTTTATTATCATAAAGGTGTCTATACACTACACCATCCTCTTTTGATAAATTCGAAATAGTTATTTATTGACACCTTATTTATTTAATTATTACTAGGTATTAACATTTCATATCACCCTTGCATTACATGTACATTTAATATATTTCTGGAATCTAGATTGATTCATATTATTAGTAACTGGTATGCACAACACACCTATTAGTAATATCTCGGTCACTAGACTGTAGTAGTGTCTTTCTTCTGTGACTGTAGTTGGAAATGTAATACTTCTAATTTAATCCTTAATCATGAATTTACATTTACATTGAAATGTAACACGAGTTTAATCTTATCAACAACTGTATTGTGAATTTGTAATAAATGTGTCATAAAGAAATGTTTTTTCTTTGTTACTATTCGCGTATTCGGTATTTAATCTCCTTTTGAGACAAGGCTTTTAACCATAAGTTTATGCATACATGAAGTTAATTTAGTGAGTGATACTTATTATTTAGTAGTTTCAAGTTCAATAATTTTGTCTTCATTATTTACATCATTAAATAATTCTATGTTCTCGTTTCCGTTACCTCCTCTTTCCATTTGTGTTTTTTTTTCAATTAGGTACTTGTTCTTTATTGGTAAATGGAATTAATTAAAGTAATGGAATATTGTGTATTTGGTATTGTAACAATTATTTTTATTTTATTGCTTTCGCCAATCATAACATTGGATTACATATATGTTCATTTACTCGTGAATTGTACTATGGAGCTATTATTTTCGAAAATTTAGGAATCTACCAGCGCTTCCAACTAAGGCCTTTGTGAGAAAGAAGCGCCGCAAGAAAACTCACAGTTTGCCTTTTTCAATGAAATATACATTTTCCAATTTTTTGGTATGAAGTTAAAAATCGTCTCACGAAATGTAAGTATTTCAGAATACTAAACCGGCGTTGACTAGTCATCACTTGAAAAGAAAATCTGTTTTCTTTAGAATTTCTATATAGTGAAATTTACACAATTGATTGGTACACCGACCATAATTTCAAATACCGTAGTAACTTCGTAAGGAATCACGGTTTTTTTTACTGCATTATTGAAATTTATATTGCAAGTTTCAGGTGAGTATAACTCAAGGAAAATAGATTGGTAAACACACTACCCACGTCTCTTATGAGGGCTCGTGGATCGTTATTAACTAGACTAGATGCAAAATATTAATAATGCTGCGTCTCTCGATTAAAACAAAGTCTTCAATTTGGAAAACCCTCGTCCAACCCAAATTTTATTCATTTTACCATTTAATTCAGGGACAGCCCTGTTTTAATGCATGTATAATCACGAAGACTCATTTATCATAAGTACTGAAAGTCTAAAATTAGTTTGTTGAAAATAGGAACCACAATCGTTTACACTTCATTCTAAAGCAGGTCGCAGGTTTCACAGCCATAATATATATTTATATATATAATTATTAATATCATCGTCTAGTACCCATAGTACAAGCTTTGCTTAGTTTGGGACTAGGTCGATTTGTGTATGATTGTCCCTTAATATTTATTTATTAATTATACATTTTATTATTTATATACAACAACGACAGACAACGAGACAACCCACGGGCGGTAATTCCGAAAGCCCCAGATCGTACATTTATGGCCACAAACACCTGTCATCTGTGGCATTCACGAAATCGCCGCCCTAGGTATGTAATGTACTATTTTGGAATCGTTAATTAATCATGTGAAACTTTGTATGCAACTTTGTGTGAAACTTTGTATAAAACAATATACCTGACCCTTATTTTAAACAATGCAAGATACTTTATTGTTTGCATGATATACATTTCGTGGGCTCCAAATATTGAGTCCATTAATTTCTAGAAAAAATCTTTTCCTTATATTTTCCCGCATGAACGCGAACGTATCTAAGAGTAATTATTCAACCGCATCTGTTCGTTCGCAATGAAGGGATCGCTTTTTGTCTTAAGCTGGTACACTCAGCTTTGAAAAAAAGTTTTGATATAGCAACTCGTATTTTTATACTTACGCACCTTATTATCGACTCGAACGTTTCAATCGAAGCGATAGACCACTTGATTTCTATTAGAAATAAAAATACCGGATCCAAAGACCCTTTTCCGATGATAGTGTCGATTAAACAGTGCCCTTACCATGATTTAACGTGTCCGTACTCGCCAGCGACAGCGTTAACGATTTGTATGGAGAATAGTACAGCGCCCGTAGTTACTTCGTAGAACTATAATAACTCTCCATACAAATCGTTTACGCTATGGCTAGCGAGTACGGTCACTGTAAACTCATGGTAAGTGGCAGTAAATGACGACTCTGCGGGACTATGATGTGATAGTTGCGTTTGCCACGTGAAAGATAAATGACAAATTATCCGTTATTTTAGACAAGTACGAGAGTGACCAATGCTTAAATATATATTTATATATGCCCCGTAGTAAACGCAGCCGTCATAGGCTCGCTGGAGTTTCACTTTAACACATCAGGCATTATCCATTATCGCCGATGACAATATCCCACTAATTACACGAAATCAGTATTTATAAGCATTATATTTGCCGATCATCTCTAAAATGTAACTGTAGGTATGTACGAGTGGCACCAATTTTTGGACCGGGTTTAATACAAAAATAACGCTATTTTTATATTTCTACGTATCTACTCCGTTCACAAATAAACTTAAATAAACAAGTTTTATTTTTCCACCGTCAATAATGGAAAGAGTTAAATAAAACAAAGCCACCTTAAACCCAAGGTACATCTAAACAAAGTATGAGAAGAGATTGAAATGTTATTTCAAGTGTACATACACACATACCACACAGCTAATATTATAAGCCAAGTTCACACACGCACCACAAAGGGATAAAGACAGGATTACACGGGATTCTACGCATGAAAATACCTTTCTATTTATTCTCCTTCAACTGTTTTCACAAGTTTATGACGGGTGATAAATTAGGGAAAAATGTTTCCTTTAAGAATGGAATTCTTTGTAAAAATACAGCGCTTTTGGGGACTCATAATTATTCAAAGTTGTAAATCCCCAAGTCATAATATTTCTTTAGCGACTCAACATAAGTACGCCGTTATTTTTGAACCAATACATAGATACCTAACGGTTTTGTAGAAAAGACACTGTTTTACTTTAGATTAATGATGTTGTGTATTAGGCCTGCTGGAGCTGGCATGTTCATAAAAATGATCAAAGCTCCTTAATTAGTAGATTAAAAAAAAAAGGCACTGTTTTACATAGAGATGTGCCGTTCTCGAGGACGTTTTGTATGCGAAATGATATCGAGAACTTAACCAGGCTGTACTCTCCGCATTTCTCGTACCCTCACGCTCATCGTCCCTCCCCATCGCACCGGGTTTTTGTCAAATTCTTTTACCATCCAGGCAATACGACTCTGGAATGATCTTCCACTCCCCATCAGGCAACACACATCAGATACCTGTGGCTCCCATGTTAGGCCAGAATCGAGGATCAGCCCCAGGTTCTTCACTTCCGATGCCAGCTGAATAGCTTTGTTCTCAAATTCTACAGAGGCTATGTTCGTCATGTCTGTAATGGCAAGCATGCGGGGACTCCCGAGTATAATAGCCTGGCATTTAGACGGGTTCACGGCGATCCCAAAACTGCGTGACCAAGCTGAGATGCGCTTCAAGTCGTCATTGATGTCGGTTACAGCGCGATCCAAGTCATTGGAACTCCCTTGGGTGTATAGCTGCAAATCATCAGCATACAAATGGTAAGAGCACACTAAGTTAGACGCAACTAAATTGATGAATAGAGAGAATAGCAATGGAGATAAAATGCCACCCTGGGGAACGCCAGACGCAAGATCACACCAATTGGAGAAGGTCCGATAAGCATGTATCCTCTGACGGCGACCTTGAAGGTAAGAGGCAAACCATTTCGCCACTGATGGCGAGATATTCAACCGATCAAGTGCAGCCAGTAAGAGATCATTATCGACGGCATTGAAGGCATTCGAGAAATCTATCAAGACCAATACAGTTAGCTGAGTGGATTCCATGTTCTGTCTTACATCTTCCGTTACTTTAAGAAGTGCAGTACTTGTGCTATGACCAGGCCGAAAACCCGACTGATAAGCCAGTCGTTTATGAACTATGGCTTCCAAGACCTTGTACATAAAAGGGAGAATGGAGATGGGGCGAAAATCTTTAAGTGCGCTGGGGTGAGAGACTTTTGGAAGAGGGAGTACGTAGGCATTGCGCCACAAGGAAGGAAAAACCCCAGTCGTCAGAGAAAAGTTAATAACATGAGTTATAACAGGGAGAATGGAGATGGGGCGAAAATCTTTAAGTGCGCTGGGGTGAGAGACTTTTGGTAGAGGGAGTACGTAGGCATTGCGCCACAAGGAAGGAAAAACCCCAGTCAACAGAGAAAAGTTAATAACATGAGTTATAACAGGGAGAATGCATTCCAAGATGCAAATAAACATTAATCTGCTCAGTTCGTCATGACCAACAGCGTTGGACTTGATAGACTTTACCACTTTGAATATCTCATCATCAGTGACCAGGGTGAAAGAAAAAAGTGATTCAGAAGAGTAGGGCAAGGCACTAATGTGTGAAATACTTCGTGCTTTTTCAAGACGGTCTAAGGAGGAAGATTTGGCAAAATTAGAGTTTAGGTCGTCTAGTGAAAAAGATGAAAGGGAACATTCATTTTGTGGCTTACCCACTCCCAAAGTTTTTAAAAATTTCCATATCTCAGCAGGCGAGGAAGAGACAATATTGTACAAAATATATATCCGTTTAGCTGCTCTCACCATTTGATTGCACCCATTCCTTGCAACTTAAAAAGACACATGTTTTCATCACAGCGGTCACGCTTAAATTTTCGGAACGCCCTGTCCCGTCTGGTCATGGCCATACGAACTCCTGTGGTAATCCAGGGCGCTGGAGGACGCTTAAGCCTAACCGTACGCATTGGCGCATGTGTATCGTACAATTTTAATACTGTCGAGTTAAGGGCCACTACTGCCTCGTCTACAGTCGGCGCCAGCAAAGTACCTGACCAATCTTGGCTTAGAGCGTCTCGCTTTAAAGCTTCTGTGTCCATTCTTGCGAAGCTACGGAGTTTCACATAGACTGGCTGCGGTTTGGGAGGCTGAATCCGGTAACTAAGGAAGATTAAATCATGATGAGAAAAACCTGGCGCTGATAGTTGGCCGGAATTTGTATTCGGAATTCGCCATCTGCTGGTAATCATTTCTTTGACCGCACATCACGCCGAAACGGCTGGAGGGAGGAAACTTAACCAATTTTGATACATGGATAGCTGGAAATCTAAAGATGATTATAGAAAATATCGTACGATAAGCTTTCTTTTGTGCAATTAATATTAAATAAATAATGTTATTTGAGCGGCGTATCGGCGACGTCACAGACAAATGTCCAGTGATTTGTTCTGACTCATTCGCCAGCCTTCCAACTCGCTTACAAATGGTTAAAGATTAAGTTGGGTCCAACAAAGATCATTTCATTTAGCAATTTGCTGAACAAACAACTCTATCCCGTGCTTTAATTAATTTCAAGGCCTCGTTATTATTAAAACAAACGAATATTAACTTAATTCTGATTTCTGAAATCCGGAATATTGGAATATTTACAAACACAACAAAGCCTCCCCGCTTTGAAAGCCAGTATCTCAACGACGTAAGGTTGGTTTTCATTGTGATTCGCGATTGGTGGTATTGCTCGGTTTTAGTCCAAGATCCCGTGTATTATCGACCTATGCTCATCGCTTTTATATGAATGATACTTTGTACACACTATGAGATAAAAATAAATACGGTTTCCATCACAAATCATGGAAAGGCTAAATAATAAAATATAGCTTATAAAAAAAAGGTTTTTTTACAGTAACGTTATTTTTACAAAAAAACATCAATCGAAAGAAAATACCTCAGAAACAGAACTCATAATTCGCAATCTAGTATTTCTTGCAAAAGCCATGTTCCATTAGGTAGGTATATTGTCAATATTGTCACTCGTGTAATTATTATAATTTTAACCAATTTAAAAACTCAAGAGAGAAAAAATATAGGTATAAGGACGACTTCCTTTGTTTAGTTAACACAACATTTCGAGGACTTGAGGCGGCAGTTTTAATAATATTTTAGGAATATTTTCATCAAGAAAAGCTTGTAGTTTAAACACTAAGTCACTGAAATTTAAATTCAAATCATTTATTGTAATATTGTGAGTTAGTTATAAAGGTCGTGTGTCAAGTTAGGGTACATCACAATCACCCGCAACGTACAATTTTATGTCAGAAGACAAGTTACATTTTCATATATTAGAATTGCCACACTATCAAATATGAACTAATTTAAATACTGTGATATTTACCTAGTGCCATATTCAAATCGACGAGGGAAGGTCGGTTCCAGGCGGGACCATCCACTATTCGGTTCGGTAGTGAAATTGGCTCCGTAGTCAACAACAGGGGGCAAAGACAAACGTTATGGTTAGTGTTACAGTTATTGCTCGTTGTCTTCGCCGCTGTAATGGCTGGCAACACTTGCGGCGAGGCTTATGACCTAATATTTTTATTGGGGGAATAAATGTTTCGCGTTCTGTGTTTTTTGTGTTCGAATTATACCAAGTTGTGATTGAGGAAACGGAAGTTTAGTAGAATAGATACGAAGGAAGCTAAAAATAGACTTTCAATGTTAGGGTTGTTCAATGTTTTTTGTGATCGATGGTACATATTTCTTCCAAGTTTCATCGGTACAGACGCCACTACTGCAATCCGTAAAAACTTATATTGACATTTACCTCTCTCATTGATATTTACTAATATGGTAGGAGGATTTACGTTTTTTGTATTTTATTGATTTTTAACATTAGTCGGGAAGTAGTTTTTACGAAATTACATTTTGAATGGTTAGTAGGTTAAATTTTTGTACCTAATGTTTGGGAAGCGTAAATGTGGCGACATCTTAGACATTTAGTATTTCATATTTCGTCCTAGATAGCTTAAAATAAAGTAGCTTTTGGGGTAAATCCATTTGGGTCTTGGCGTAAGGTAGGTTAAGAAATATTTATTTATTTTTCTTAATCTATTATTATAAAACAGCGCGATACTCTAGCGTGGCGACCTTAAAACGCCATCATCATATAAGTAAAAATATCGTTGCCGAAACGGCTGGACAGAATTTAACCAATTCATGTACGGATAGGGCACGGGCGAAGTTGCGGCATTATAGGAATAAATAGACACTTAATGACACTTCTTCTATCGTCAAAAAACGCCAACAAACGCCATTAGTCGCACATTTGCCGCCATAGACTTTTATGGTCCATTACTGGGCTAGCTCCGATCGTTGACCACCGGGGGTCGTTCGATTTAATTCAGCACAGCCGCTGCCTCGCTGCGGTTAATTTAGAAATAATTACCGCTCCCCTTGATGGAGGAAGAAATACGGCTAGGAATGCAGTGATACATAAGATACGATACATGTTTCCTTGAGGGTTGGAGAAATTATGTTTAGGTAACTCATGTATTTTATTTCGAGACCCGATAATGATTTTCGAAATTATTTTTTAATGTGGATAAAATAACACTTTTTTTTTACTTCGATGTATTTTCCGTATATAAAAAACGGTTACATGAAAAAACGCGTAGCTCAGCTCTAGTAGGTATACGTTTTTTTTTCTTGTGCCGCGCTTGTCCTGACTCAACTTAGTTAAGTAAAAGTAAAGGAGGTTGGAGTAAAAGTCTGTATTTAAGAAATTTATTATTTACAACTACTATGTCGTGATATTTTATTACACTTATGATGCCTGGGCCTGGATGCTACTCACGCCTATCTACCAAAAATATACCTACCCTTAACTCTGTCTGACTTTGACGATTTGACCGCAACAACGGGTTCACGCAATTCTCGAAATAATTCAGGCACATAATAAATAATTTGTATCTAACCTGAAGCAAAATGCTTCAAACTGAGCGCATAAGAATATAATACGAAAACTCTTGGTTATATAAAAAATTGGACACTGAAACATATTTTATTGAAAGCGTTTCCAACGTCTGCATCCACAATACCTTTGTGCAGACGTCCTGACAAGCCTTTTGTGGTTTTGAGCCATATCTCTACTTACTGCGCTTTTAGTTCTCAATCCCCAACCCTTTCGTATTCGCGAGTAGGGATGCTTGTCGAGATTATTGTTGTGATTTTACGCAAAATAAGGCGAAATAAATGATAATTCGGAAGGATAGGTATGCAAAAAAAATCTGCAGTTTAGAGGGGAGAAATTAATGTAATACGACTTGCTTTGTGAGCAGACAGTTGGACGATCGCGGTTTTGACCATATCCCTGCGAGCTGTGCTTTTAATTTTTAAACCCAACTTATTTCGTATTCGTAAAGGATGTTTATGTTACGATTTGACGGAAAATAAGAAGGAAATATAAAGTGAAATGCAGAGAAAGGTAATGCTAATATTAAGTAGCATACCGGAGCTTAAGTGACGAGTATCGATAAAATTCTGACACTAATATCAGCTTTATGATTATACATTCCGGCAGCTCTTTTGTGGCTTTGCGCCGAATCTTTATTTATATATCGTTTTCGCGAATAGATATGTTTGTGTCGAGATAATAAACATACCGTCAGTATATTGGATTTTGCGTAAATTGTACAGAAACATATTTGGAGTACATTATAACGGTTACCGAATCGAAACATGTCGAAAAGGATTTGACTATAACGCCGCGTGTAGCCGTATTATAATGTATATAGGTATATTGTTAATCTCAAGTCCTTTTCTTAAGCAAAGATATGAAAGAATAAAAAAAAAAAAATTGCATTGCAGATATATATATAATGATAAACGATAGAGTATCAGTAATATAATTGTGCCATATATTTTAACAAACCGCGTGTCACTAAAGTAAGGTAAGTAACGTAAGTTTGGTTGTATAAAGTTTAGACTAGACTTTAACAAAGGGACGTGAGGAACGTCGCATGTAATCGAAATATGTTACTAGATTATTCGTCGACTCGTCTCGTCACTAGCGTACTTTAGTGATTGCAGGCTCGCAAACAATGCGCCGACGAGTCAGTCCATATCGGAATATTGCATGACTCGTTGTTTGCCCACAGTGCCAGCGAATAATCAATAGTGAGACTTTATGCAAACACTTTATAATTCACAAATTTCACAATATTGCAGATTAAATAAATTTTTGACAAAAATGAAATGAATCGCTAATTTTATTATGGCGGTATAAGAACTAACATAAATGAGTTGTAAAAAATTGGTATAAGTATCCTAATGAGCGGATATTATGACTAAACTACGAATTAGTAAGCACGTGTGGTCTTTAAGCAGAATATTAACATATTAAATTATATACTCCCTATAATCTATATTTAATAATAATACGTAACCTTAGTAGACGAAGTAATACAGCAAAATTAAAAAGAAAATAATCTCAACTCGCAGACCTCCGACTGAAGTATCAAAGCTTCAGCAAAATGAAAATGCCTTCACAACTCCGCTCGGGCTCAGGAAACGCTATAAATTTAATATCAAACAAGTCTTTACAATTAGTTGGAGAAGCATTCCTCGGTATAAAGAGTAAAGACGCCATAAAACTTAGCTCCTCACCCTAAACTCGAAGCGTCTGTGGACAGACGACATTAAACCGCATGACAACCTTTTTGGTAAACTTAGGTCATCTTCTACGTTTTATCTTCTACGTCTTCATCATTTTATGATGCAGAAGTTTGAGTTAGTTTGGCGTTTTAAGACAGATTTTCTATCTCTAAATAAAACACTTTTTTATGGTCCTATGTTTTCAGGGGGAAAATATGCAATTTTACACAAGCTACTTCTTTAAGAAATAATACTCGGTTTCCGAAATATTAGCAAAATTTATTTCCACGCGCCAAGTGTCAGCGAAACCTAATACTTAACATCTAACATTAACTATGTATTTCAGTTTGACTGAACAGTTCATATTGAATTTCCTAAAATATCGACGATATCGATATGAAGAGGTGCAAAGTGAATTCAAGTGTGAAATGTTTCAGGACTATTCGCCGTCTCTCCAGTTCATTAAATCACGGCTGCAATCTTGAAAAGCGGTCGCCAAAACCAGACGAAGGGTCTGTACCTAATAGTCCATTCAGAATTCCTAGGCGAATTCACTCCAAAATACACCCTCTCTTGTTTTAGACGGCAGTTGGAAATTACATTAAATCAAGCACATAGATGAAACTTTTTCAATTATTCTAAGATTTCTTCATTATCACGACGCTGACGCGCCAACGTCGTTCATACACCTCGTTTTAATTTATCACTTCAGTAAGAGATAGCTGAAAACTTCCATAACGGGGGGACCTTTAGGGAAGTCTTCAGGGAAATTCGTGCTAAAGTTCCGCTTTAAATATTTTAATAAACTCGTATTAAAGCCGTAAAAACACTTTGTGTCCCCATTTTTTTCCCTGCGACACCCTACCGACGATTTCACCGCAAATTCAGGGACGCTGTAGGTACCTACTTGTACATCTAGAGAATGGGTGAGCACAGTCACGCTTTGTACAGAGGGTGTTTCATTATTCATAATGCTTTGTCCGGAACTTTGAGCCTCTGTTTTGGACACGTGCTGTTGTTTTTGACGGCTGGCTTCATATAATACAGTAGATATGAGTCTATTAAAGTTCGAATGAGTTCTCATTGTAAAATTCACGCGCTGTACCGTTCTGAATAAACGATCCCTAACAAATTGCGGAGCACGTAAGCAAATTATTAATTGCTTTACAGAATAATGTTGTTTTGTTCCGTTCAATTCTATTAGAATAAGTGCTTCGTGGGAGTGTGTAAAACCATAGACCAATAGTACAAGACGGAGATGGTAATTTAATTTTATCAGTGCAAAATTGCGTTCCACCAAAAATTTACAGGTGTTACTATAGCGACAAGGTTCCAAATCGTATGGCGCTTAGACTAGCTTGTACTAAGCTAATCCTATTTATTGAGCTGGTAAAAAAACTTTTTCTAGATGGTGCTAGTATATTAAGAAAGGAAGAGCCATATGAAAATAATGGGTAAGAGAGATCGCCAAGGTAATGGCGCCATCTATAATTGCTAGATGGAACGCGACTTTGTACAAGCATTGGTAGTCTCTTTGAATTATTGGTACATGGTAAAACGAATGGAAATCAGAGATTTGGTTTAGCTACCGGGTGCTAACATACGGTACGTTTATGATAATGACACACCGGTTGCATAATGAGATGGCGTGTCGGGCGATATCCCGTGGATTTTTATATGCAAAATCTGCGTGGGTGGATTTTATGCGTGCCGAGTGCCGCGCGCCTTTTTCTATACCTAAAGTGCTCATCCACGTGAAAGTATAGGATAAACTCACATCTTTTTGTGTACCTTTTTTCCCACCATACACGAGCATATGGATTTTTCAATATTATACTTCTTTTGATGATCGCTATACTATTATATGCGGTTAGCAGCATATTATTCATCTGTGATCACTACCTGGAATGTATTTATATTAAACCTCTTTATCATATTCACAAAATGAATAATAAGTGTGTATAGATAAGGTAATATTGTTGTATTTACGGCGGAGATTAATAAAATTGTTTTGAAAACGTTGGAAAAGCCTTAAGCGAGTTAAATTAGTCAGGTCAAGAGATAAGCCTCTAACACGGTATGACAGTATTGATCTATTTCGTACGCAGTCGTATTCGCAAACCATTTTCCTTTCACCACGCGTTTTGTTTAAACAGAGTGCAATAAAACCGTTCCTGCAACAAAAGGACACACGTGCTGCAGACGGATTAAGGGAGACCGCTGTAAAATTCGATTATTAATCCTTTCAATTTTCATGTGGGCACCTCAAAGCGAATCTTTCGAGAGCAATATTGAAGTGTTTATATAGACTATAATGGATTTTTATTAGGTTTTCTGTTACTTTACTAATTATCAGATGGGTTTAGGTTCCAATCTCTAGTGGGATGTGCAAAGTTGATATTTTATAGTAGTGTTTACAAATATCGTAATTGACCAATCCATCTTCCTTTAACAATCATACAATTTGTTCAAACAAAGTGCTAACAAACCGTTCCTAGTTACAACAAAAGGACTCACATGCTGCAGACGGATTAAGGGAGAGCGCTGTAAAATTCGATTATTAATCTTTTCAATTTTCACGTGGGCACCTCAAAGCGAATCTGTCGACTGCATGTTTGAAGTGTTTGCGTAGACTATAATGGATTTCTATTAGGTTTTTTTTCTGTTACTTTACTATTTAGCAGATGGATTTAGGTTCCAATCTCTAGTGGGATGTGCAAAGTTGAAATTTTAGAGCTCAATCTTCTGACTAGACTCGTATTTGCAAATAACGTAATTGACCATACAATTTATTCAAACAAACTGCAAACAAACCGTTCCTGCTACAAAAGGACACACATGCTGCAGACTGTTTAAGGGAGACCGCTGTAAAATTCGATTATTAATCCTTTTAATTTTCTAGTGGGCACCTTAAAGCGAACCTGATGTCAGACTGCATGTTTGAAGTATAATTTGTGTGGTCCGTAAGGGATTATTTTATTAGGTTTTCTGTTACTCTACGAATAAGCAGATGGGTCATACTTAGGTTCACATCTTTTGTGTGAAGATGTGGAAAATTAAGAATATAAGGGCATAGTTTCCTAACAATGCTTGTTGATATTATTTTCAGTATCTTTTTATGTGTTAGAGCAACTTACAAGTTACAAGTTGCTTTTCTCTCTTTTCCATCGTGAATATCTAAAAGATTTTATTTTATTAACTTCCACCGTTAATACAAAAGTATCATCTCATGTATGTATGTTTGCGACATCGTCATACTCAAACGTTTAGATGGATTTGAATCCTATTTTATTACACAGCTGATGTACGTTTGGAACCCGGTCCAATTATTTAAATTTACCGTTTAAAGATGTTATATGCCCATCATGAATGAGTACCTAAAACATTATAACCAGATCCAAAACAATTCGAGTAAAGCTCCTGAGCTATTTTCAACACTAATCTCGTAATTAAATCCTGAAACGCTCAGCTAAAAAGCCGGCAAATGTTCACTGAATTCCCATTCACTCATTCACCGCTTTAATTCACTCATTCACTCACCTGGCTAAGTTTTTGTCGTCGCAGAGCTCCGTCAGCATTTCCTCCAAATCCGTCGACAGGGTGTTTAGTAACTGTAAAAGAAAAAAATACCGTTGAAATACACGTAAAAAAATAGGGGTTAGAAACGTGATGATGTCATGGTCATTACACTTGCGAAATGTGAAATTGAATGTTTCCAAGTCTTATTTTAAATGTTATTTACATCAGAAACCGTTAAGATACTTGAATCAATGATATGATTGCGTATGAATAAGAATAATAGATTACATTTGCAGATTGTATAGTAGAGTTCATTTACATCTACAGACTTACGAGAACAAAAATATCTGAACGCGACCCTATTGTCAGGAGCATAAAATCGTGTTCAGATATTTTTGTTCTCGTAAGTGTGTAGATGTAAATGAACTCGACTGTACATGCTTATCTATTTTTTAAGTCTCACCAAAATTCTACCTTTTCAGGTGCACACGCATGTAATATAGGTAGGTACTTATTCTAACAATATTGTATAATAATAAAATTATTAACAGCTGCAAATTGGATTCTAAAAATACATACAGTGAAACCAATAACCTCCTTTTTTAAAGTCTGTTAAAAAAGCTTTCTATGTACGCTGATCAGATAACCATTGTGTTACACAAATACTAACTAATTATGTTACAATAAGCGTCTCGCTCGCTCTTATGCTATCGAGATAAGCACCTCTCCGATTTAACCCAAACCTGAACCCTAATCCAAGAGCTCACGGACTGTACTCAACTCAACTATAAAAGTTCATTGCGCATTTAAATAAATCGCCTCAACATTTAACCAATTGACGTATAAAAACAAAAAACTTTGATTTCCCCGTTCTCTTGTTCAAAATTGTATGAAGCTCCATAGCAAAAGTTCGCCTTTTACCTTAGCACGGCAGCATTGCATTTCAAAATCCGGTACCGAGTGAAGAATGAATGAATGATCGATCCGCTCACCTACGCCCCGGGACCACATATTGGGACGGTGTCCGGAAATGAGTTAAGCCCTGTTCTCAGCCGTTAGGTATTTGCTTTGGAAACTTACAGATTCTGCAACTGTCGAGCTACAAAGGCTAGGTAAGTCTAACTTTATATATGCCCTTGGGCATTTTGGCTTTTAGTTTGGCCACAGATCATTGGCGTAGTCTCACTGATCACTGAAGATCAAGATGTACTCGTAAAATAATCCTTACCCTACTATAAAAACAGTGCATTAATAGTACATTACTGCAGAGGCCGCGAAATAGGGGATTATTGGCCGAGTAGTAATAGATGGCCGAGTGATAACGAGGCCATCTAGAGATACGAGGCCGATAATCCCTGTTCGCGCCGAGGCTTGTATACCCAACTAGCAAAGTAGTCATATAAGATTGCGCTTATTCAGCTAATAAATCATATAAAAGTCATGTAAACGAGAATTATACAGCTCCTGTCGTATAAAGCCAGCTTATTCAGCTTTTTAGTTACCCAGCATATCAGTCATATTATGTAGCTGAGTAAACGTTTACACGACTTGCTTATATGACTAATAAGTCATATAAGAAATGCAGAATAAGTTACTTTTATACGAGGATTATATGACTATTTAGTCGAGTAACAGTCACTTATTTATCTGACTTACGACATGTCAAGTGCAGTCGAGTAAAAGCAATGTAGTTTGCTATTATATGACATCATGTAACTTATACAGCACAATAGCTGTATATGTTACATGCTGTCATATAAACGCGAATTATAGAACATGTTATATATGAGTATCTTATTCAGCGATTTAGATATTGCTGAATAAGTCACCTCTACCTGATACTCATGTGACTATTTGGTCGAGTAATGACCGTTTATATGACTTTATGGTAGCAGAATTAAACGCAGTAGAGTAAATGAAATAACTTTGCTATTATACCACTATTTAGTTTTACATGCTACCTTTTTATGACTGTTATAGCTCTTAAACGTCATTTAAAGACATCCGACACGTTGTTTGGATATCAGCATTTAGTATATGAAAATAGCCTGGATTAAATGGAAAAAAATTAAAAAGAGCGGTGTATACAAGAGGAAAATGAAAAAGAAGCAGCAATCTATTATCACCCATTTAAAAACTACTCTTACGCAAGGAATTTCGGTAAACCGAAGTGAAGTGACAAGTGCTGGTTTTTCAAGTGGTTCCGTAGAAATAACAAATATGACCGAAAATAAAACTAGTACTGCAGAGTCGGACAACATGAACGTTGATGTTGGTGGGTTGTAGAAGATAGCTCCGAACGAGAAATGGAACTCCAATTTGATGCTGATGAGAGCAGTGGATCCGAAGATTTGGATGATTTGAGGATAAATAGCCACAATATTGACAGAGATACGATCGCGAGCTACGTAATCATATTACATAATGGGCATTACTGTTTAATATTCCACAAATATGAAATATGTATTTTTAAAGTAAGAACTGTGTTGATTTCATTGTCCGTGTTGTCAGTATTCACACAAAACCTACATTCCTCTAATGGGTAGTGATCATATATATAGCGTACTCTGAACAGTTTGGGCACCAGAAAAAAATGTTTTGCATATTTTTTATATTCTTTTCCGATATAATAAAATGTGTGGGATCAATTGTCAACGGCGACGTTGAGTATCCGCATCCAATGCACATCGAAGACAAAATGAAATGAATCTCGCTCCAAGGCCACTGTATATCACTCCACAATTGATCTTATTTTCTTAAAAAACAGTCCACATCAGCTACAATGACCATATTTCATGGTTCTACTTGTCTCTAGAAGTAAAACACAAAAATCTTTTGAAAAGGTTTTTTCAGAAACTCTAACGAACCCTAAAGTATGTCCGACAAATGTATGTAATGGCGCTTGGACCGCTAAACTTGCTATATAAGATGCGATTATATAGCTTATAACTGGATAAATGCTGTATAACCGCGGCGTTCAAGAAAATCAACAATATTAATTAAATTTATATTTAATTAACTAAGAATTACAGTGGGGCATTAAATATTTACTATTAAACATAGTTTACTTCATCAATAAACTTTCCTTCGCAATACATTTCTATCATACGCCGAAGTTATGAGCATTCTTAATAAGAACATGTGACATCATGGCTGATTAAAAAATACTTACTGTCATCCAAATCATCCAATGCACATTTTTTTTCAAGAAACACTCGCGCGTGAAGTATCGAGTTTTATTCTGTTGTTTAGTAGCCTAGGATGCGATTACTCCACAAATATGTCATATAAAAGTCATATAAGTTGCTAATATACAGCTAAATTATCATAAGATAGTCACGTCGGTGGTTGCAGTTATACAACTCTTATATGACTGAAATGCTGAATAAAATGGGCCCAAATCACGTTATATAAACGTGCTGATTACGTTTATATGACTAATAGTAAGAGCTAAAAGGTTACCGCAGAAACGTTGCCGCAACCATTATATGACGAAATTTTGCTAGTTGGGTAGTGCTTTTCTCAAATAAATCCAAGGAAATAATACAAATGTTCAACTTATATATTCATATACAAACAAATTTATTTCAAATTTAATAAAAAAAAAACAAATTTATTTTTTTAAGCTGTTCGGGTCAATGTTTTTGCCACCAAATGTTAAGATGATTCTATTTATTAAAAAATGACAACACCTTATTAATTAGATATTGTTATATTTTTTAACAATAAACGTGATTCCTTGTTTATTTTATTGAATATCTGATTTAATCTAATTTAATAATCTAGTTAAATATAAGAAATAAAACGTAAATATTTATTTATTTATTTATTTATTTAATGCACAGGCAGCTTAAAGCTGATGCGTGCATATCACTGTTCACTTGTGTTCTGTGTTTGTAAATGTTTGTCAAGTCTATTTTTGAAAGAGTTCACTGAGGGTGCACTAATCACGGATTCAGGTAAACTGTTCCACACTTTGACCACGCGATTGGCTAGAAAGTGACGCCTAGGGTTGCTAGTACTGGCCGTTAATACCAATTTCAAAGAGTGTCCTCTCAGTCGCTCGTTCGTATTTCTTGTGTAGATGTCGCTCATCGCAGGAACATTGTACACTCCTGTGAGTATTTTATATGTTTCAATCAGATCACCGCGTTGTCTTCTCTGTTCTAGCGTTGTTAAGCCTAATTCCTTTAGTCACAATAGTCAATATACATGCACAAACTAAGTTTTTTTTTATTGGCAGTATGCCATAGATTATCAATAAAAGAAATAAACCCCACTGAAACAAAAGACAATCTCTTTGTTGGCTACGGCCAATAATGTTGTATGAAATTCCTTTATATCGTTCTAATTTGAAATTAGAACGAATCTTCAACAATTGCTATACAAAGACGTATTTCGCGGTCTATTACCACGATCATAAGAACGACATTTCCTTGGATGTTTGAGAAAAACATTTTTTTGCCCGACTATGGCAAAGCCAAAAATATTTGTTAGGGTGAGCAGAGGTGTGTAAAGCCGGTTAAAATTGCCAAAAGCGCACAGATAAATAACATTAATAATCAAGAAGTGGCAAAACTGTACTTTAATGGCGGTGACATGACCGCCCTACATGCATGTGCCTAATAGGCACATGCATGCATGCAGTACGTCACTGCCTATACGACTGACTACGAAAGCGCGACAAATTTGCCTAACCAAAAACGGAAAGTGGAACCAGGGTCTTGATGTAGGCACTTAGCGCGGCTCTCGGTGGCTAGTGAGCCCTTCTAGATAAAGATTTGATTGTGATATCTTTTATTTTGTAGTGACTCGCCACAGTTCGCCACTCCCACTACCCTTGTGTACAGAACGAGGTATTTGCCGTGGCCGCAGACGGGGTGGCGTGGCGCGGCAAAAAGTTGCTCAAATAAAAATCTCTTCGAGGCCGGAGCGCCGTGTTATGCCAACATACAGCACATGTACTATAGGCTGCACAATTGCATGGCCTATTTAGACTACTTATGAATGAATTCATTCATAAATAGGCCACCATTTCATTCATAAACAGACCATGCAATAATTCATAAATAGGCCATGAATTCATTTATAAATACCTAGACCATGGAACATTCATAAATAGGCCTAGAATCCATTCATAAATATCCCATGAATTCATTCATAAATAGACCATGAAATGTTTCATAAATAGGCCATGAATTCATATATAAATAGCCCATGAATTCATTCATAAATAGATCATGAAATAGTTCATAAATAGGCCATGAATTTATTCATAAATAGGCCCTGAATTCATTCATAAATAGGCCATGATTTCATTCACAAATAGTCGATGAATTCATTCATAAATATGCCATGCAATTGTGCAGCTTATAGTACAGACGAAGAATAGGTTACCTTGCTTACACAAAAACTAGTTATAAACTCATTCATAACAAATTAAACATGTACAAAGGCGAACTTATCCCTATTAGGGATCTCTTCCAGTTAACCTTTGAGCAATTGAAGGAATGGGTATTTGAATAAAATAGGCTACCTACACTGCGTACAAACGAGATATCTGTGTTATAGTTAATAAAACTATGAGTACATAAACTAAGTTATAGTAAATTTTATACACTACGACATTGCCTAAGCTTTTTTCTAGCTAAAATGCTCCTATAAGCCAGAAGTTTGATACATACATTACTGGAAATTGAGATTTTTAACATTTTTTTAAATGTGCATATCTCCGTAACTATCTGTCTTTGAAACAAAATTTATATATGTACATTATAGTAAATTTAATTGCCTTCAACATTGTCTAATCCTTTTTCTAGCTAAAATGCTCCTAAACGAAGGTATAAGCAAAAATCTGCAGAAATTGCCGGTTTTTTTCAATATGGCGGCGGACGCGGAAGAGGGAGATTTGTGCATTTTGCATTTTAAACACTCACTAACCATCCTAAAATTCAAAACTACCGGACCGTTTGTAAGGTAAAACCCTTTTATTCACTGGATTATATGCACAAAGAAAAACTATTTGTTAATCCGGGCATTTCCCGCAATAATTCCAAAAACCTTCTTCTCCGCAGGTATATGTTTGTCTCTCTCTATAGTCATCCCTTCTAGTCTATCCTGTGTAAGTAATTTATAGCTACAAACATATGACATCGGATGGAAAGCAGCAATTTCCGTGTGTCACCCCTTTGCTTTTGTTACAATTGTTTGTTTGAGATCAAGCCTGTTTTTATGATGGGAATGCTCTTGACTTTTACATTACGTTCGCTTTTCGTTCAACCTTACTTTCGCTATAAGTAGCATAATGATATTATTGAATAACAATAACGTTATTCGTGGGGTTATATATAGTCATGAGAGGCGCTGTCTCTCGCACACAGACGCTGCTTGAATCATAAACTCATAAACTCATTTATTGATAATTATTCAATTACATGTCAAAATTTTTTATTCATATTTAATTTACATTAAAAAATTCATCTACTGTGTAGAATGTTTGCTCGATAAGCCATGTTTTTAATCGCGCTTTGAATGACGTTGCGGTGGATGCCGATGTGACCACCTCGGGCAGTCGGTTGTACACCGCCGGCCCCATGACGTGCGTCAACTTCCGTGTCTTTGCTAATTTTCCAGGGAGCGGTGTTAGTTCATCTGTCAAGATGTATGATGCCTTATGATGATGATGAATGTCATTAACATTATAGAGACCATGGATCGTATTGTGATTGTTGTTCACATTTAAATTACACAGACTTCCTTTACCTCACGAAAGGTCATCGACCTTACAGGCATATACACAATCCGTTGCCATGGAAATTACAACAAAACACCGGAACCACACGGTAGTTTGTATACTACCCGTGCCTTTGGGGCTATTTTATTGATTTGTTCTACATTTTATAAAGTAGGCCAAAAAGTAATTTTGGTTAGTGGTTCAAATCAATCTGTAACTAGTCAGTTCCAACGGAAGTAAAGTAATCAATAAACGAAAACGTTGTTTGATTAAAAAAAATTTTTTTTTAATTATGTACAGTTTTGTATCCAAAAAATACCTTTTATTTCAATTACATAGGGTATTAATGAATGAATATTAAAACTTTATACACCCAAAATAATAATGAAAACCAAAAACGCTCGACAATGACAAAAAAAGATTGAGAAGAAAACAATAGGAGCTTTATTCACTTCTAATGGTCTAGCTAGACATTCAAAACCTAGCCATTGACATAATTACGACGCAAATATAAAAATTAAAATAAATTAACGGACACACAAAACCCTCCCGACTTTAATGGGCCAAGTCCCGCACTTAAGCGCAAAATATACTTTTTATGAACTACTAAAATGCACTAGAGCCGGAAAAAACCGGTGGAAATCGGCGTAAAGTTAACGAGCTCCGTCTAATTGTTTGGAAGTGTCGCCGGGGATGGGTGACGCGCGACTTATATTTCTTTTCGCCATTTAATGTTATGAGATGATATTTCATTTTACAGTACACAGGTGAGTTTGAGATAAATCACCTGAAGAATCCTTTTCCGTGTTATAAATTGAAAGCAATATATATTTTTTTATCGATTCTGTTTTAATGAGGACATACCACATTTTTGTTTTATACATATTGACACAAAGGTAAATTATGAAAAAAAAATGTTATGGCTATAATATAATGCGCATAAGCATTTTAAACTAAGGCTACCGAGCAAGCCACAAATAACGATTACAATACGATTACACATATGACGCAGAGGGCGCTCCAGTAGCGTAGAATTATGTAATCAAAGATTTGGTGTGACAGACGTAACGATGTGATAGCTCAGTTGGGAGAGTACTACGCCGGAAACGTAGGTTTGCAGATTCGAGTCCCGATTACATTGCAGTGGATTACACTACATTTTTCTTGCATAATTCATCTTTGTGTCGATATTAATAGCAATGAATGTTGTTTCGTCATTCGCCAGTCTGCCTGAAACCGCGAGGAAAATGTAGTCTAATAATAATATTCATAAGTCATAACAATATAGTGTCCATGATACAAAGATCAAAGAAAAATTGAAATGCGTAACCTGGTGAAAGAGACCGGGAATCGAACCCGGTACCTTTGGATTGCCGGTCCAGCGCGTTAACCTTTCCGCAACCATAACGCCTTTCGAATTTTTCCTTATGCTTTTGTGTGTCGATCTTTGCATTGTTTATTTGAAAGGCTTACCTTAGCGACCTCTATGTGAATACGTGAATATTCACATCTTACCGCACTAATTTACAGCAGTGAACGAGCAAGCGAGAGAGGGCGCTGTTATTTATAAATGTATGAAACATGTAATGTCTCATTTTTTTATGTGGGCACACACTACAATTTTTGTATTAAACTATTGATTCAAATACTTATAGTATTCATCTGAACTCTGCAAGTACTGTGAAATGCAAATTTGGACATTAAACTGCGTCCCTGGAGCCCGCCCCGGCTTATGAATAATGGGTTTCGTTACGGTAAAGTGTCATTTCGCACCGAAACAAATAAAACGGTAATCGATCTGAGTCTAAACCTTTGCGAAGACATTTCGGGAAAGGTGAACATGCTTAAGAGATGATAGCAATACGATATGCTTGGTCATGGCGCGTAACCAAACATTTTTTAAAGAAAAATCCTTCATTAAAGGTTCTATCTGCCTTTCTAAAGGGTTTTTTCTGCCTTTTTGCCGACTGTTTCATTTCCTCCCAACTCACGATTTTCTCTAAAACCATATTTTTTTCGGAACTTTCATAAAACAAACCTAACCTAACCTACTGTATTCTATAAGAGCATAAAAACTACAGTGAGATTGTTTTTGCTTTCAGACAAACGCGAGAATTGGGAAATGAAACAGTTTGGCAAATGAATCAGTTGGAAAAAATATTTCGGTGAAAAGGCAGGATACCTTCAATAAAATAAAATAAATAAATAAAAATCATTTATTTCAGATTCAAGATCCATATCGTTAGTTACAAATGACAAAGCAAGGACTTACAAAACTACTTAGATGTTAGTATATTACATGTAAAATTAATTTAACCGCCCCGTACAAATGCCCTCCCAGTACATAAACATAGGGCAATCAAGACGTCCAGCCAGCACGCTCAGGATGACGTTACTTTTATTCCTCACGCGACGAATCTTTCGACTCTTTTTCGACAAATAGCGTGAAAGCCGTCACTTTTGGAGTAGTAGGGCCTCGTGCAGGGTCCGTCCGGATTGTTACTACCGTCTGGCCTGCTAACCCACCGCCAAACAGCAATGTTCGCTTTGTTGTGTTCCGGTGTGGGGGTAAGATAGCCGGTGAAATTACTAGCATAGAGGCATTCTATCTTCGTCCTCCGGGTAGGCAAGCACTTGTGACTCCTCTGGTGTTGCAGGTGTTTATGGGCGACGGTAATCGCCTTCCATCAGGCGATACGTTGGCTCGTTCGCCCCCTATGACATAAAAAAAAAAAAAAAAAACTCTGTGCTTCGTCAGTCTGTGGCGAGAAAGCTTAAACAGCATCCTGAATATGTGTACTGGACACGCAACGTATTATACAATGTTACCGCCAAG
Source organism: Apotomis turbidana (assembly GCA_905147355.2). Classification (NCBI taxonomy): domain Eukaryota; kingdom Metazoa; phylum Arthropoda; class Insecta; order Lepidoptera; family Tortricidae; genus Apotomis; species Apotomis turbidana. The sequence goes on along the minus strand of LR990295.1, from coordinate 14,903,819 downwards.
TAGGCTTTTCTTAAAGCAGAGTAAAGTAACATAGATCTTTAACGTATCCATGACTAATGGATCATATTATTATCAGTTTTTATAGATATTTTGGTATAATTAAAATTATTAATAAACCAGTTACTTTCTTTCCATTTTCCCTTATTTTCATAGAAAAATATTAATTTTTAGCACAAGTAACTAATTTTGGTGTAGATGTACGATTTTGGTGGCCAAGATATCTAATTTTTGTGGACACAAGCAATTTTGGTGGTAGGCAAATTACTAAAACCATAATATCTCTAAAACTATTATGTATAACAAAGGGCCATTACTACACAATATTGGTTATGACTTTATTCGTATTATTGATATATAATTTTGACTCTAACATCAAAAATAAAAAAAAACCACCAAAATTAGGTATTTCGAGCTTGTTGAAATTCACCCTTATATGTTATATTTTTCAGGGAAAATGTGCGTAGGAAGAGAGTTGCACTCTTTTGCTGTCCTGATAAAATATACTTTTGGAAAAGAAAATTAAAAAATCTTGCTCCTCTTTTTCTATACTCCACAGTGCCAGCCTTTCAGGAGCTATACAATGTATTAGTTATCTTTATCTATCTGTGTCCAATCTTGCGATTTGACAGTTTAATTAAACGAAGTTGTCGATTGCAACAATAAAACAACGCGCAGAAGAAAATTAATGGCGTCTACAGCTCACAATAAAAGTAAGACTTAAAATTGCAAATAGGAGACAGAGACAGATAAAAGAGCACTTCGATAAAGGAGACAAACGGGTTTTGTCGCAATCCTTTTGTGATCAAAATTAATTATAAACGACTTATTTGTTTTGTATATAGATTTAGAATCGCTGGAATTAGAAAGGGCGGAGCGGTTACGTTGGGTTAAGTAAGTACGGTTGTTCAATCTTAGGATCTATTTATAATAATTGTTGATATTTACGTATAGGTTATAGCCTTATAGGTTATCGCGGGCTAGTTTTCCGTAACCCAACATCTTACAATGCGCCTATTTTATGTAAAGGGTTGCTGGCACTACTCTTGCCAACCCAACTCTACCAGAAAGCCTAGCAATCCCTTGATGTTGCCGACGCATCTGGGAGGTGTTGTGCCCGGTATTTGTGACGACGCGTTTGGCTCGGTTTGTAGACACCTGCTTACTGAGTCGGCGGTCCTGGGTTCGAATCCCGGCCGGGGCAAATATTTGTGTGATGAACTCGAATATTTATTCTTGGGTCATGAATGTTATCTATATATGTATTAGTACAAGCTTTGCTTAGTTTGGGACTAGGTCGATTTGTGTAACATGATTGTCCCTTAGTATTTATTTGGCCACACCAGGACATTCGATAGTGACGTGGCGGCTGTCTCTTCGGCCTCCATGCAAGCTCTGCAAAGAGGACTCAGCAACATGATATTTACGTAGTTAGTGCCATTTTTTCTGTTGTATGAATACCTATCTATTTAATGACAAGGTAAATAACAACATGAGAAGAAACGCAAGGAAACCAAAACGAATAGAAATCTTACAATAAATGTATCAAATCATCCAGTTCTTACAATTTAAATTATCACGATTCTATATCAAAAGCCTAAATAATAGTAGCAACTAAAACGTGATTTCTACAAACGTACAGTAAATGTCACATTCATCGTCTCATAGAAAGAAAAGGGTCTCTTGGAGAAATGAAATAAGATACCCAATTTTATTTGTTTTTTTTTACTGGCAATTTTCAAATTTCCGAAAGCTTTCAGCTTGAGCTGTCAAATCGCTTTGAATGCCTAGAGAACTGCGAGTCAGTGGACGAGGTTAACAACAGGTTTGTAGAAACTGTCCAAGCGGTCGGGTCAAAATATTTCAAACCCCGTCGTAGAGACAGGCCGCAAAAACTTACCGATCACACCCTCAAACTCATGGCAGAACGACGTTCAATCGCACTGCGGACCTCCGTTGATGCTAAGGCATATCGGCAGCTCAATAGACAGATATGGAAGTCCTTGCGACGAGATATTCGCAACTTTAATACAAACAGTACTAGAGAGGCGATAGAGCGGAACCAAGGCTCCAAAGTGTTCGCAAGAGACATGTCTATTGGGCAAACCCAGCTGACGAAGCTGAAGACAGAGGACGGTAGTATAACGTCGACAAAACCCGAAGTTTTGGGGGAGATCGAAAAGTTTTATGGGCAGTTATACACCTCGGTTTCTAAACCTGTTAGTAGCTCAGCCGCAGATCCAAGAGCTAAGCTGACCCGACACTTTACCGAAGATATCCCGGACATCAGCCTTTATGAGATTAGGATGGCTCTCGAACAGCTTCGGAACAACAAGGCACCGGGTGATGACGGAGTCACCTCAAGAATTCTGAATGCGGGTGGAACACCGATATTGAAAGCCCTTCAGAAACTCTTCAACTCCGTCTTGCTCGAGGGAATAACGCCAGAGGCATGGAACAGAGGTGTGGTGGTGCTCTTCTTCAAGAAAGGAGATAATACCTTGTTGAAGAATTACAGACCCATCTCGCTTCTGAGCCATGTCTACAAGTTGTTTTCGAGAGTCATCACGAACCGTCTCGCGCGTAGGTTCGATGACTTCCAGCCTCCCGAACAAGCAGGATTCCGAAAAGGTTTTAGTACCATAGACCACATCCATACGCTGCGACAAGTTATACAGAAGACCGAAGAGTATAACTTGCCACTATGCTTGGCGTTTGTGGACTATGAGAAGGCCTTCGATTCGATCGAGACTTGGGCAGTGCTACAGTCTCTCCAGCGGTGCCATATTGACTATCGGTACATCGAGGTGCTGAAGTGTTTATATAAAAACGCCACCATGTCGGTTCGAGTACAAGAGCAGAGCACGAAAGCTATTCCTCTGCAGCGAGGCGTAAGGCAGGGAGGCGTTATCTCTCCGAAACTGTTCACCGCCGCATTGGAAGATGCTTTTAAACTCCTGAAATGGGAAGGATTCGGCATCAACATCAATGGCAAATACATTACTCACCTTCGGTTTGCCGACGATATTGTGGTCATGGCAGAATCGCTGGAGGACCTCGGCACAATGCTCGATGGCCTTAATAGAGTTTCCCAACAGGTAGGTCTTCGGATGAACATGGACAAAACAAAGGCAATGTCGAATGCCCATGTTGCACCCTACCCAGTAACGGTTGGGAGCTCTAGCCTCGAAATTGCTGACAAATATGTTTACCTGGGACAAGTGATCCAGTTGGGTAGGTCCAATTTTGAAAGGGAGGTCAATCGACGAATCCAACTCGGCTGGGCAGCGTTCGGGAAACTACAAAATATCTTCTCGTCCAACATACCTCAATGTCTGAAGACGAAAGTCTATAATCAATGTGTGTTACCAGTGATACGGAACGATACATACGGAACAGAAACGTGGCCTCTTACTGTGGGCCTTTTAAGGAAGCTCAAAGTTGCACAGCGCGCTATGGAGAGGGCTATGCTCGGTGTTTCTTTGCGAAATCAAATCAGAAATCAGGAGATCCGTGAACGAACAAAAGTCGCTGATATAGCCCAACGGATTAGCAAGCTGAAGTGGCAGTGGGCGGGGCACATAGCACGTAGAACTGACGGCCGATGGGGCAGTAAGGTTCTCGAATAGAGGCCACGCACCGGCAAGCGCAGCGTAGGACGTCCACCCACAAGGTGGACAGACGACCTGGTAAAGGTTGCAGGAAGCCGCTGGATGCAGGTCGCTTCCAACCGGCCGATCTGGAAGTCACTGGGGGAGGCCTATGTTCAGCAGTGGACGTCCTGTGGCTGAAATAATGATGATGATGATGATTTTCCAATGGCCATACTGTAAAATTCTGCAGTCAATCAAAAACCATTTTTTTACGAAAAACAACAATGTCAACTCATACGCATGTTTCAGTCCGATAAAAATAAAAGCAGTCGCCGGTGAAATTGGAAACAACTAATAGGCAACTGGTATTGTTTACAGCGGTGCAAATGAAGAAAGTTCTGCATTGATGCCTGTCGAGGGGGAGTTTCAATGAAACAAGGGCTTTGCGGGGTTCCCTCAAAACAAAAACCTTTTCTCACAATATAATTTCTTCTTCTTCACCCTTACCTTAGAAAAGTACGCTCAGAAGTCTTCATACAACATATGCGAAAGATGAGCTTTTGGTTTTAGGGAAAAAAAATATTTTGTTGTGATTTCTTTTTTTTCTCAGATTTCAATAAAATTTGGTGAGTTGGTAAAGTTGCTTCTTCTGACCATGGTAAACCCCATTTCACGATATGTCCTTTTTTCCATTGAGTTACACAAAATGTATTACAGAAATTGGCCCATGGGCCAATTTTTATTTTGTTGTCGAATTATTTATTTTTCATTTTGAGGTCCTCATTTTGTACTAAATTTAAGTACAAAATACGAAATTTAGTTAAAAAATTCACAGATCTCGTGCCTTTCACGACCTTCGGGTACATTGGAAATGCACTTAGATAGGGCAAACTATAATGGAAACAACTCTTTGCGCAAGAGAAACACAAGGGTTAGTAGCAGGTACCGGCGAGTACCGTTATTTTTTATAAACGGACTACGCCCTTTAACATGGCTCAGCCTTTTTTTCGCCTTTTGCACACACGCTTTCGTCCGCCAGATGTGGAATCATCAGTATTACCCAAGCCACGCTATTCCTACGTTCGAGAAGACGAAGTATAGAAATAATAATCATAATTTTTTAGTTGAAGGAACTTTCTACTTCATGTGTCAAACAATTTATCTTGTAACAAATAAAAAAAACAGTCTATAGGTAAGTTCTCGTTCTCTACGTATACTATAAGTTTCTGTCAAAAATGACATTTTAGTGGCAAGCTTTTATAGCCGACTGTATTTTCTTTGGATATCCATCAAATGCTCACTGAGACGATTCTAAAGAGCTCATCAAGCTCGGTAGGATTGCTTTTTCTATTATAGAGTTCCTATGGCCACCTTCCAGCTCCATCATCAGATCAGCCCCATGGTACCATATTATTGTATTGTCATCAAAGTTAAGTAAGTATGCAAAATTTCAGCTCAATCGGTTGACGATATCTGCTTCAAAATTGAGTTGCAAGATTTCACCCGAACAAACATACTTTAAACATACCATGCAAGCTAAATAAAAGCTTGTAAAAATAAGATAAAGGATAGTGGAGTCATAAAGCAATAGTAATTATATTGTTAAAATAAGTTGAGACCATGAAGAAAAAAATAGGACTTCATTGTTTATAGCCACTCAATTGCTTTTGGTAACTACGGCTACCTGTCAACGCTTTTATTTTATTATAAAGAAGAAACGAAGAAAGTGAGTAGATAGGGCCGCTTACGAGCAATAATACAAAAAAATGAGTATGAAAAGGGTGGTACAGAGCCTGTCGCACGTGTCACAGTAATAATAAAATAAGTTGAAAATTAATATTTGCTTCATCACGCCATCGCCACGTAGTAGGCAGAATAAATTTTGTTTTCTCAAACATGCAATGAAATATTGTCTTTACGTTCCTTATAATAGGCTCGGAAGTATCGCTTTTTGGGCGCAACAACTCGAGGGGACTGTAAAGGGATTTCATACTGCTTTTCAGGCCTAGGCCTGCAAAGTAACTTTTTTTTGGTTTCAACAACAAGGTCATTCACACAGCTGGCTGACAAAAACCAGGTTTTGTTTTTAAAGGTTGCAGTTGGTTGTTAGACTCAAATGTCCTATTTGTCAATTAATAAAATGTTGTTCTTTGAAGTATATTTTTTTATTTCATTGTATGTTTGAGAAAAGCACTATACATGCCTCGTCGTGAAAACGGATTCCCGGCCTCGTATCACTATCCGGCCTCGCTCGCACGCTCGCTCGGCCGTATATACCTACTCATTTTCCCGGCCTCTGATGTAATGTACTATTTGTTTAATTTATACGATTCATTTTCAAAGTACTAGAAGGGCACGAGATTGTATGATACATACTTATAGGTAGTAGATTGTATAGCAAATAGAGAACCAAAGAAATAAAAAAATTACATAAAAGTATTTTATTGTATACATTATATATATTTTTTTACTTACTTTATTACAAACATCTAAAAACATCAAGGTTTACAACTTAACTAAAAAAATATTAAACTTACTAGTACACGAAACTCACTAATAAATATACGCGCGCGCCGCACGCCGCGAAAACTCCGCCACATAAAGGTAAAGCTTTCTCCAACTCCATTACAGATAGTAAAGTTCCGTTTTTTGAAAACTGTAGCCCAACTCAATACCCCGAGTGCTTTTTTTAATTTTTTCGATATCGCTTTTCGTTTTTGAGATATCGTCGATTTAAGTTGAGAAGTCGCAAAATAATCACGTAGTTTTTCGTCATTTTTGCACTTTTTCGAAAAAGTTTTTGACTTTTTAAATTTTTTTTACACCATCTTGTAGATCTCGTCAAGACACGTCTTTTGATACCCCATTGACCCGCGTAGTCCCAAAATTGACGACGCCAGAGCGATGTCGCACTTTCGCTGAAAACGGTCCCCTACCAACGCGATCGAAAAAACATTTCCAATGTTAAAAATTCCATACTTTTTTTGTAACTCAATGGAAAATTTTGTAGGACATATCGTGAAATTGGGCTACCTTGTTGAGAATAAGCAACTTTACTATACTCACCAAATTTTATTGAAATTGAGAAAAAAACAAATACGACAACAAAATAAAAAATTGCCCATTATATGGTGTGCGTATCTACAAATCAATCATAGAGACGTTTTGCTTGTGACATTTACTTTGTGACAGATGTGCACACGGACGAAACTTAGCCCGTGTGCTAACCAAAACTGGCTTCACTTTCAAGAGTTTCAAGCGCAGCAAGCGCTAACTAGAGGTTTCTAGTCGTAATAATTAATGTAAGATCCTTACACACTTGTGGCAGTCTGGCTCACTACGCACTGCAAGCTGTGCTGATAGTCTACGACCCAGCGCGCACCAATTTATCAGCTTCGCCTTCCGCTTTTGTACGGTGCGCGTTCGTAGCGTATGCGACGGCCGTTACCACGTACTATGAACAATTGTGTAGTATTTTACACAAACAACAAAATAGCGTTCTAGCAGGAGAAAACTTTTCTCTGTGGTTTTGATCGCGGCTTTCGTGTTGTAATGAGAAGATTGAAATTGGAAACAGCTACCTAATAGACGACTGGTATTATTTACTGATGTGCAAATGAAGAAACAAGAGGCTACGTAGGGTTCCCTTCTGTAAAGACCTTTTCAATTAATTACTTGAAAAAATAGGAGGTACACTGTTCCGAATTGTCATCTGTCATCCTAGTACTCATAACTCATAAACCAGTGTTCGTAAGTATTAGGCTGTGCAATTTGAGGTGAATGACCCTAAATGTTGTTTTATACCTACTTATTATGAATTATGCCCGGGGATTCCCGGAAAGCAGTGCGTTTTTGAGCAATAGACTATAGACTTTTACAATGCAAGGTATATCTATACAAGAGTTGGTGACTATATAAATGACAGATAATAGTGCAGAAGTAGAAAAACAATATTATTGATGCCTGTATAATAATATAAGTATCTACCTTTTTAGGGTTCCGTAGTCAACTAGGAACCCTTATAGTTTCGCCATGTCCGTCTGTCCGTCTGTCCGTCTGTCCGTCTGTCCGTCCGTCCGCGGCTTAGCTCCGTGATCATTAGTACTAGAAAGCTGAAATTTGGTATGAGTATGTGTATGTATCACGCCGACAAAACGGTAAAATAAAAACTAAAAAAAAAATTTTTTTTCGGGTACCTCTCGAACACCTAAAGTGGGGGTGATTTTTTTTTTTCGTTTCAACCCTAGTGTGTGGGGTGTCGTTGAATAGGTCTCTTGAAAATAATAGGGGTTTTCAAACATTACTTTTTGATAAAGTCAGTAGTTTTGTAAATATTCGCTTCGAAAATAAAAAAAATTGTGTCCCCCCCCCTCTAACTTTTGAACCACAAGTCAAAAAAATATGGAAAAATTCATGTTAATGCGGCCTTATAAGTACTTTCAATGAAAACTATATTGAACAAAATCGGTCAAGCCGTTTTTGAGCTATCGCCAAATTTCATATTTTTTCTTTAAAAGGTCGTAAGTTGACTTCCAGAAGGTAATAAGTGATTACAGTTTCTAGGGCGTTTACGACCTTTTTATAGAGCTTAAAATCTGTCTTAACTTAAACCTCGGGCTTAAAACAGCAGTTTATTGTGAAGGATGAGCAACTACGGAACCCTACACTGAGCGTGGCCCGACATGCTCTTGGCCGGTTTTTTCTACCTGAGTAATATTTTCAATTTTTTTTGTTTTTTTTTTTTTGGTCATGACATATTGAGCTAATTTTATCTATATTTGATAATAACTACAGTACGCTGTCTAATTCAACATCAGTCTACACCCCTATTTTTAGTACGTTTTCGATATTGGTCTTATTCCGCAAGTTGATCGTACATAATTCTGAGTAGACCTCTCTCTCGCGTCTCTAGCACAACTGTGCGACTCTTTCTCGCGTGAGATAAGATAAGATAAGATAATATTTTATTCATCACACAATGCGTAATACATTTTATGTATTTATGTATCCATGAACACTGCTATACTACTGCAGGTGTGACTAGTCACTTATTACATATTATTTGTAGACATTAATTAAAAAGAAAAAAAAAATATATATAAGCAAGTAAGTATAAGTATATAAGATTATACATTGCAGTGTCTTATTAATTTGATTATATTTGAAATTCATTAATATTGTAAATCGTTTTATTAGTTAATAGATCTTTTAATTTATTACGGAACACCGTCAGTCGTTGTTCTTCCTTCATCGATTCTGGCAGTTTATTGTTAAGTCGTCGTCCTATGACTCCAGGCATCTTCTTTGCCATGGCTAATTTATGTGGGCTTAAACAGAGGTTGTTCGGTTGCCGACTTGGTCGTGTATAGCATCCCTTCTTACGAAAATTATGAATATTTTCTCTGACGAACATTATGGTTTCGAATATGTATAGTGCCACCGATGTCATGATGTTGAGCGTCTTGAAAAATTCTCGACACGAATCTTTGTAGCCAGCGTTCATTATAACTCGTATTGCCTTCTTTTGCATTTTCAGTATTCTCTCGTGATCTAAAGAATTTCCCCATAAAACTATGCCATATGACATATTCGAATGCACGTAGGCGTAATAAGCTTGTATGAGACATTCCTTTGATATAAGTGGACGTAGTTGTCTTAGTGCATATACACCAGTTGCCATTTTGCTGCATACAGAGAGCATACTATATGGGTTTTCCAAGACATGGCAGGATCGATATTAAGTCCCAACATTTTTACTATGTTAGAGCTCTTTAAATAGCTCCCACCAAATAGATCGATTTGGACTTCTTCGTTTATACTTCTCTTGGCATTGAAATATATGACATTGGTCTTGTCAGAGTTTAAAGTGAGGCGATTATCAGAAAACCATTTCTGTACAGTCACCATGACAGTTTTAATTTTCTCTGTGACTATTTGAGTGGTTTTACCATGAACAATTATTGTGGTATCGTCGGCATATATTATAAATTTTCCGTCTATGTCAAGCAGTGCAAGGTCATTCATAAATAATATAAATAAGGTATTGCCTAGTGATATATTACAGATCTCTTTCTGTACAGTACCTACTGAGAGAGAGTCACGGGTGATGCTATGTCGCGCGACAAGTTTAGTCGCGAAGCAGTAATACGGTATTTGATGACAGCTCAAATCAGCTACTCTTTATGAAATGTCAAAAACGATCTAGTTACTCTAGTATGAAGCTTCTATGATGATACAGGCATGTGACGTCATAAAAATCTGTAGTAAAAACACGTCTTCTTTTTAGTTATAGTACAAAATAAAAATAGTATAATGTCCAAAAGTTAGTGATAGTTTATTTGGTTCCGCGTATTTTTTAATGTGTGTTTAGTGGTTTCAGTGCCACAATTCATATTCACTATAGTCAAACGGCGTATTGTGCTAGACTAGCTGGGTGTTAAAAGGACAGCCCCACGTTCCGTTTCAACCAGTACTCAAACGGAACCCTATAGTAGGTCGCCGCTCGCGCATCCCCAACTTTTTCTTCCAGGCGATGTAGCCACGTCTGATTTGCTTCGGTATTTGTTATTTTCCCATTGATTCGCCGCCATTGTTTATTCTCTTTATTACGGCAACAATGCAAAGGCAGACGGAATTTTTAATTACGCTCATACAATGAAAAGCTTAGGTGATTGTTTAATTTTTTTTCTGAATGAGTGAAAATTCTTCAAGTACTTAGGTTTCTAAATCAATTAGATGATTATGTATAGAGTCATTAGTAATCTGGCTGATATCAGATTTGATCGGCTTATCTTGATTGGACGTATCTCTTAAGTCTTTCTATAAGAAGAGTGCCTCTTGCTTGAGAAATGCCGGTTGACTAAGACATTTGAAAGCGCTCTTGTGGCCTACTTACCGAATAAAGTTCATTACTTAATCAGTTGAAGTTTGACATTAGCACGATACGATATTAATTATATCTGACTGTTTTAGGGAAAAGGTCCCACTTTGTCGATATGGAGTTATGAGTAGTTTCTAATTCTACAGAACATAAGCTATCTTTTGGTGAAAAAATTATGTCTCTAGGTGCTATAGTTTTTTTTTTTTTTTTTTTTTTCGAATTTGTAAAAGTGAAAAAGCGACAACTGAGAAAACGTTGGTTAAAGTTTGGGACGGCAAAAAACACACTTGTAGTTTGAAGTTGAAGTGGGTGGTATCAAATTAATTGCCATACTTTAAAGATTTGAAATTAGTCAAAATCATATTAATGTAACCTTAGTAGTTTCAATGTTACGGAGGCTTGAACATAAAAACGGAACGAAAATATATCAATGTGAATATGGTTTTTTTTTTCTATATATAACACGACACGCAGATTTATCATTATTTTAGTAGTTTGAATATAAATGTATTCTTAAGCTAAAACATACAGAAATAGTTATATAGATCCCTTTAGTTAGTTAAAAATTGCTTAAATTGGACATTTATGCGTCGACACCAAAATCATAGCTTTACTACAGTATGTTCCATCAGTTTTTATTGAAAACCGATTTTCGGTAGGTTTTGCCATATTTCACTAAACTGCCTGTAAGTAATAACTCCGTAACTAGAATCGACAAAGCGGGACGTTTTACTGAACACACTCACATATTGTTACTACCACTATGGTCTGTGGTTACTACATAGGTACTGAATGTAGCGTTATGATTAGTGTACTAATATCTTATTAAAACTTTCGTGTGACATAATTAATTACTGTATTAAGAGGTTTATATTTACACTCACGTCAAGGCAGGAACGGTCCGCCATGGTTGGAACTCGTATGGAGTTCTTCATCAATCATCAGATACTGCTGCCCGTACGTACCCGTACACCGGGCGCGGCAACTCTGACAATTTCACGGGAGTGTAAACCGCTTATTACAATCATTATAAGTACCTACACTGCCGACGGACAGCCAAATTTGTCGATATCTTACGTACTTACCTTACAATCTTACATATGGGGTAGAGAAAAGTAATAGTTTATGCTAATATGTCAAGGATCACGTCATTTAACCGTAATTTGGCCTCCACAGTAAGAGTAAAATGATATTAACAAGAAGATAGACCTCTTACTGGTGGCTAGATGGCGTATAATCAAATCCAAGTATACGTACACCCTTTTGGAATTAAAAGTCAACTTGACGTAGATATTCAAGAGCTTATCTTCTTTCATAAAAGAGCATAATCATACTGTAAATTTAAGTATATTTAAGACCTTTTGGAGGCGAAGGCCGGCGATCACGTATGCTGGCACGCCCGGCGCCGTTTTGTGGTACTATCGGAAATTGAGTGGCGCCGCAACAGTACGTTCGAAGTTCCAACTATCTCCCTTTTGCTTATGGCAGCCTGGTAAATGTGGTCAGATATAGGTACACGGCAGTTTTAACAGACTTCCACAAAGAAATTTGAGTTATCTCCCCAATGATACACCTTTAATCGTATTTTAAGGCAGAAGTGACAATCCTATAAAACCCAATGATACTAACTTTCCAATCATTATTGCGCAGTTTATCCTATGTAATTACAAGCTTTTGATACAATTTTGTTCGTTTATATTTACGTATATAATCACAGTTCTAATTTCAACAGCTAATAAATATAATTCCTTAATTTGGGAAATCAGAAATTCTAAAGCAACAAAATTTTTCAAAGCACTTCGCTCTAAACATCCGCTAATTAACAATCCTTCATTAAATCTCTAATAATCTTAACGAACTAATGAAATTCTTCTAAAACAAACGCTAATGAAGTGACTTCCAAGCGGAGAGCCAGAAATCGTCAAACAGGAATAATTAGAGTTTCCGATCCCTGCATTGGTGTTTACTTAGAAAACGTTCACGGCAGTTGGCGACCCCTGCTAATGGGCAATTTCCATGATTTCATCGCGAACTTTTAATGATCCTTTTGTTAACTTCCCTGGAACGCTTCTAGTCTTTAATTTTATTGGAATTACGAGTTTCGACCCCTGACTGTTGACAAACTCCAAGATTCATCCCGAGATGCCTTGAGTGACTTTTTGGCGCTTTGAATATCAGGAGTGGGCAAACTTTGAATTTGTTTTAAAATATGATTTGCTTTGTTCTTAGCTACAAAATAAGCGCCATCGAGTATCATTTCGTATGTGTCATAGAATGCATTTGTTGCTATAAGAAACTCGGCAGGCGTTTGTGATCTACTAAAGTTTTATTATATAAGAAATCTTTAGGTAGGTAATTGATTTGTGTTGTAATTACATTGTTTGTCAGTAACCTTTGATCCTGTGCCAACTACATATTTCTGTTTAACCCCGTGGTTGACTGGTAGAGAATGCCTAAAGGCATTCAGTCCGCCATTTGTAGGTACTTTTTTGTATTGTGCAATAAAGTTTAAATAAATAAATTAGTTAATACAGGAATTGGACGTCTGCTATTACATGGGCTTATGAGATATATACAATTCTGCGATCTTATCATATAATCAATTTAGCAATACCTCGGTTTCATCTCGGGAATAGATACATAAAAATATTTAAATTTTGATTCATTTTTCAGTCATGTTCATGTGACTGCATAGTGACATTGGAATTTATATGAGATATGGTAAAGTTAGAAGTATTGCTCGTTTTTGTAATTTGTACTGTTACAATAAAACTCGCCATTTTGACTGATGTTCTATCAGAGAGAAAATGTCACTATCACTACCGTAGATACAAATTTCAGCTTCTAGGATGTCTAGGATATTGACGGCAGAATGGAACGTTCCAGATACAAATTAAGTGCTGTTACAGTAGCCGGCAAACAACTTGAGCGTGACCTTGACTGCGCAGTAGCCGATTTACGTACAAATTTACATGCGCAGATCCGCCATTTTGGTTCAAGTTGTTTGCCGGCTACTGTACATGCACGTATGTTGCGCCAGTCCTGTCCACAGCCATGCAGATTAGAACGTAGCGGAGTAGCAAAAATATCCTATCCTATATCCGATCTGCTGCCGACAATCTCCAAACTAGGATACATTTTCCATAACCTTAACCTTACATGTTAGGATATAACAACAACAACAAACAACCAAATACTCTTTATTGCACACCTCCAACATCAAGGACACAACATGAGATACATTAAAATAACAGGTAGAGGTAAACAACAGGCGGTCTTATCGCTAAATAGCGATCTCTTCCAGACAACCTTTAGGTAGCGGAGTTGTTGAAAAATTAATGTTTAAAATATACATACCTACATACTTAAAATAAAATTGTGGAAAAATATAATGGGCAATATTGGAATACGCTTGCCAAGCCTGGAGTCCTTACTTTGTTAAAGACATTGAGATGCTGGAGAAAGTTCAGCGTAGTTTCACCAAAGTACCACGGGAATTAAAAAATAAATCATATGAAGATAGACTGCAGGCGCTGAAGCTAACAACCTTGAAGAGCCGCAGGGAACGTGGAGACCTGATCGAGACGTACAAGATTCTGACTGGGCATTATGACCTCAAGGACTTTTGCGAAATATTTGTACGCAACAACAATACCCGACTGAGAGGTCACCACCTAAAGCTAGTTGCCTGCAGGTCGCACAACAACCCTCATAAACACTTTCTGAGCAATAGAGTTGTGAGTGCTTGGAACAAACTCCCCGAGGATGTAATTTCAGCACCTAACGTCAATAATTTTAAGAATAAATTAGACAAGCATACCACTGAGCAACGATCTCAAGACACAGATCGCTGGATATAGGCACTATCAGTTGTTAAACTGCCTGCCTCATTATAAATAATAATAATAATAAGGCAGTCTTAGGGAGTATTTCCTAAACAACGAGTGTGGGATTCATCGCGATGTAGTAGCAGTTGACAAAGGCCTCACCTCTCTCTCCTTAGCAAACGAGAACTGGCGCAGACCAAAGGTGCTTAGCACCGATGACCGCAGGGCTGTATGGAAGAGCAAGGAGCTACATGGGCGGTTCCATGGTCTAATAAAACAAGGTCTTCCATTCCCAGAGTGACACAAGCCTACGTCACAATAACATTGCCACTTTATTTCAACATAACATGTTATATGGGTACATTATAACTATGGTTAATTAGTTAAAAAAAATATTTATAGTTCTATAATTTTCATGTATTTCATCTTAAATTTTACAACAACACGTCATTTTTAATTATTCGTTAGCAATATCTTCCGATGCACGAAATAAACTTCAGACGTTCGGGTAATTCTAATGACACTACTGGCATCACAGGATAGTGCTGTCACATTTGACAATCCGTCATTTTGTCCCTGACCGTCATCCTTGTCTAACGCGTGTTAATTGTTATTTCCTTCTCGCTTACATTCAGCAATCGCAGCGTTTTCCAAACTGTTCACGTCGTAAGCTTGGTAATTAATGTTTGTTACGAAAATGGTTGGCTGTTCTATTAGGAACTATAAGAGTAGGAGTGAAATGGGCATAATAAGATTTTATAAGAAAAAAGAATCCGTAGCCAATGAATGGCTTCGCTATTGTGGGCTGAAAACATGTAAAAATGGTATGTATACATACTTATCGACAATAATTACTATTAATAATAAAATTTTAAGTTCTATGTTTGCTTGTTGACTAAAATACATTGCCGGCTATGTCGCTTCAAGATTTATGGGAAAGTACCCACATCTTGGGAACCTAACTCGGAACCTGACTTAGAACCTGGAAGTGGTTCCTGTGAGTGGATTAACTTTATAATTTAAAAAATAAATTGATTTATCCATGTGAAGAGCTCATAATGGAAAATGAGTTCGAGAAATACCATGGCCGGACACTATGCAAAGATAAATATGCTGGTGCGTTGTGTGTAACAAATCTGCGTTAGTGCTAAGGTTCGTCATTATTTTTGTAGGGTTTGATGAGATAAAACTACCTAAGTAAAGTTGGATGAAAATCGTAAAATTTATCTTTAAAAGCCTAGCTGATATAATAATAATAATAAATAAATATTAAGGGACAATCTTACACAAATCGACCTAGTACCAAACTAAGCAAAGCTTGTACTATGGGTACTAGACGACGCACGATAGACATAATATATAAATACATATATAGATAACATCCATGACCCAAGCACAAATATTCGAGTTCATCACACAAATACTTGGCCTGGCCGGGATTCGAACCCAGGACCGCCGGCTCAGTAGGCAAGTGCTTAAAAAGTGAGCCAACCGCGTCGGCATATCGTACACAAGCACGTCAAAAACAATACCCTCAAATAGAAATGCTTATTAGAAAATACTTTGCTTTGCTTAGTCACAACGAGGACATAGTGACATAAGACTAAAAGAATTAAATAAAAAAAATCGTTAGTATTCAACTCCAGAAGAAATTAAATCGAAAATAGCTTAAAGTGTCGAATACCGTTTATTGATTAGATGTGGATTCGTTTTTCAAAAGTTTCTCTTGTATAGATAAATAAAATTTTGATTTAATATATTAGATTTGTTTTATTGTACTACCTATGTTTCTACATGAATAACTTAATATTAATGCCGTTTAAATATTTTTCACCGTTGGTTAAAATTCTCCCACATTTTAAAGTTTGAGAATCTGTGAACAGCATGATGACGTAGGCTTGTGTCAGTTACGTGGTTCGCAAGTCTCGGAATGGAATACCTGGCGGAGTATATTATTATACCATGGGCGGTTCTACAAGGCCCTTACGGGGCCCGATGTAGATCTGCTCGCGTCGGTGAACTGGCTACGTTTCGGGGATCTCTTCGGGGAAACCGAAGGTTTTGTCTGTGCAATTGCGGACGAAGTAATGATGACGAACAATTACCGGAGATATATCCTGAAGGACGGTACGGTCGACATTTGTTGGGCATGCCGCCGTCCCGGTGAGTCACTCAGGCATATAATCTCCGTTTGGTCTCATCTTGCTAACGGCGAGTACTTGCACAGACATAACCAAGTAGCCAGGATCATTCACCAGCAACTTGCTCTTCAATACGGTCTTGTGGGGTCTGAGGTGCCGTACTATAAGTACGCACCGATGCCAGTTCTTGAGAATGGTCATGCCACGCTCTATTGGGATCGATCTATCATCACGGACAGGACTATTGTAGCCAATAAGCCTGACATCGTTTTGGTAGATCGATCCAAGCGCCAGGCAGTGCTCGTCGACATCACCATCCCCCATGACGAGAACCTCGTGAAGGCCGAGAAGGACAAACTCAGCAAGTACCTTGACTTGGCTCACGAGGTGACCGCCATGTGGGATGTTGACTCTCGACGATCATTGTCCCGATAGTCGTTTCGGCGAACGGTCTTATAGCGAAGAGTCTCGACAAACATCTTAAGAGACTCTCGCTAGATGGCTGGATCAAGGGCCAGATACAAAAGGCGGTACTCCTGGACACGGCGCGCATCGTCAGGAGGTTCCTCTCTCTGCAGCCCTAACCACCGGTAGCCTGGGCCCTGCCCCGCTGCCGGCGGCACCCTAGGTTAGGTTTTTTTTAGAATGTGTTTATATTTGTAATGTATTTTTTATATTTTACTTTCTATATAAATTTATTGTAAAAAAAAACCTAGCCTAAGTATAAAAATGAATAAAGGGAATAATAATAATAATATGGGCATATCTTTTTTTCAGACGGGTGTTATGTTGTAGTCTGTGAATCGCGAGCAATGGCGTAATATCATACATCGAACAATATCTGCCTCTAATAGTACTTGCAGTGAATCACGACCACTCTGTAAAGAGTGAAACGACTAAGAATAAGAAGTTATGTTATAGTCAGTTATAACATACCAATAGGATATAATAGGCACCATATAATACAGAGTCGATAAATTCAAAAGCTCTTCTGTGTTGTACCAATCTAAGGCTGGTCGCCATCAGAACGGAGCTACCAATGACCCGTAAAGAAGCCGTGTTTTCAACATGGATGTACAAAGAACTAGACCGGTGCCAGGACGAGAAGAAGTGAGCAGTGACAAGATGTACCTATAGCGAACGCTTTTCAAGTGAGCGAGTATATATTTCTCGCGCATATCCTGTATGTTTTGCATGTATGAAAAGAAAGAAAGAAATATTTATTTTAACACGCACTCAACAATTATTTAAACAAAAGCATACAGGAATTAGAGCCGTGTGCAAACAAAAAGGGTTAAGCTCAGCATGTGCTACAGCCCGCAGACCACAACGCTGATTTTCAGCCCGTACCTTGTTGTAAGTAGGTACAGTACTTAACGTATAGTCTCTCTCTATATCTGAATATGTCTCATAAACTGTTCTGCTTCTCTTTTACTGGAAACAGTTATAATTATATTTACTCAACAGTACTTAAAATATTATTCACCTCCGCTGCCTGCCGCTATCCGTGCGTAATGGCCGGCATTATCAGCGCGTGTCTATCGGCTGGACGCAGGAAATGGAAATGTCAAGCACATGCACGAGGCTTATGAGAAAAATTACACGCCACGGCCGATCATAGGCCGGCGGCGAATGTGCTGTCCGTTTCAATCGACATTTATGTACGAGTCATATACATACCCCGGGGTTTTCAGTGCATTAATGATTTGACGCCTGTCGGCCTAGTGTTAAAGTATCCGTGTGGTCATATACCAGCTGGTCAACTGGATGAGATCTGAATAATTAATGTTAAAAAATAATAAATAAATATTTCTCCATAGTGACTTCCTACTTCCTAATAGACTAATCTGTACATGAAAGGGTTATTTTTGGCTTTTCAGTTTATTTTGAACTCGGTCCTTTTAGGGGTTCCATACCCAAAGGGTAAAAACGGGACCCTATTACTGAGACTTCGCTGTCCGTCCGTCCGTCCGTCCGTCCGTCCGTCCGTCTGTCACCAGGCTGTATCTTAAGAACGGTGATAGCTCGACAGTTGAAATTTTCACAGATGATGTGATGGCGGTAGGTACACTGGTATACGGTGGTCATTAGCTGGTATGCGACGGAAAAATTAGGTGGTCTCTTTAATAAAAAAAACCGGTCAAGTGCGAGTCGGACTCGCGCACCGATGGTTCCGTACAAACACTTTCCCTCCTTATCTTTCACGGTGCACATCAAAAGTAACTAAAAATTTCATTATGAATTTTGACATATTATACTAATCCATACTAATATTATAAATGCGAAAGTGTGTCTGTCTGTCTGTTACCTCTTCACGCTTAAACCGCTGAATCGATTTTGATGAAATTTGGCATGGAGATAGTTTAAGATCCGAGGAAGGACATAGGATAGTTTTCATCCTGAAAATTATCCCTAAAAAGATTGAAAAGTGAGTAAGTAATTCATGATGACATTGATGACCCTGTAGGAAATGTAATTATTAGACCAAAAGCACAATTGCTCTTAAATTTGCTTAGGCGCTTTTAATACTTCCTTTTATTAATTAAGGTGATTAGGTGGATATGGATATCTATCGTGTTGTACGAGCTTGCTTCCATACTTCCAAGTTCCACGCGGACGTAGTCGCAGGCAAAAGCTAGTATTCTATAATATTATACAATTCTAGATTTGTATTTAAAATCATTATTCTATGGAGAGGAGGTCACGGAGGTCATGATTTCTGGAAAAAATGTAATAGTGTGATGCAGGATCGTCATTTGTTTTGTATGGGCGCGCGGTGCCGTGCCAACCTGGCGCCGTCTGTTTTCATTATTTCCTTTATCCTCGCATCACGCCGAAACGGCTGGGCGGATTTTAACCAATCTCGGTACAGGGTTAGCTGGACATCCAAACCAAAGATTGTTATAGGAAACTTTTTACCCGCCTACGGTAAAGAAAAAAAATACGCGGACGAAGTTCTGTTGCGGTCCATTCTAGTGTTTAATAAAAACCTCATAAAATGCTCGTATCTAACATGCATTACATCCCAGTTTCATATTGCGTAAACTTACGCGATATACGCTTTACGATACTGGCACAAATCATAACGCGGAAAGTTGCGTCTACTCGTTAAGAACAGGCCAGAGCGGTTATGGGCCCGCGTCACGCGATTTTGAATACGGGGAGCAATAGTGGTTTGATTGCTTACTAGATTTATGTGACAACTACCTATTTACAATTTGTTTAAAGTGTCTGACACTTAGTTGCTGTTGGAGGTAGGAATATATGGGTAGGAATATTTAAACTACGATTTTCGGTTGCATAATTCAACAAAAATGTTGTAATTGCAGCAGTTATAAGCTCATTCTTATTTAGAATGTCCCTTGAAAATACCAATATTATAAATTATCAACACTTTTCTAAGAAGTTTAATCACCACTGTCTCCTGGGTGACGGGACAGAACAACAACAAGAAAAAGTTGATCCACCCATATGAGAGCTGAGACTGTTTTTTTTTAAATTATAAGCGCTGATGCTGATAAGAAACAATGTGACAAACAAAGTAGGTGTCAAATATATACCAATAAATCGCAATAGCCCGCCCTGTTCTAAGTAGTAGGTATCTAACATTGATAATACATATGTTAAGAAACATGTTTAATCATAAAGAAAAATGTCTAAAACAATCAGCATCCTGGGCAAGGTGAATTGCTTCACTGCTTGGCGTTCAAAGGGTTAAAATAAAGTGTGTCTAAAAATATACTGTTGAAGCTTTGATACTAGTGCTGCCATCTATTGGCAAGCATTGTTTAACGGTGTTCTTTATGGAATTTTAGCCTGTGCTCAACTGTCATACGAGCTTTATTAGGTTATGAGACCTGACCAAAACGTAATACGAATTGACAACATTTAATTTTTTAACCAGGTTTTTTATCGGTATTAATCAAAGAAAGGATAAAAAATTAAATATTACCACATTTTTACATTTTCGAAAATATCCCAATTTGTGATTGAAAAAATCATTTGAAAAGTTACTCGTTCGTTCGAGCGTAAGCAACCAAAAATAAAAACTATAGTTTTGGGTTCTGTGATAATAAATTAATGAAATTAGTTTAAACTAAAAACTATAAATTTGTAATGTTGCCAATTGAATCATACCTTCATATAGGAGCCGCCGTTTCTCTCCTCGCAGTGCCGCCTGATGTACCGTTGGCAAATGTTCGACATTTTTCATTCTGCAACAAATAAACAGTGTTAATGGTGCGTTTTACCTCAATACGTATTCCAGTTATATGCCAAATACGGAGACGTGACATATTGGAAAGAAAACAGCGAATGTTTAAGCGAACATAATTATGTGGCACAGTTTAAGCGCGTTATGGCGCAGTAGTAATGCAGCTGCCTACTGATCCGGCAGTCCTGGGTTCGAACCCGGCAAGGGCAAATATTTGTGTGATGAACTCGAATATTTGTTCCTGGGTGTCACTAAGTCGATTTATATGATGCAAAAAAAAGATTTATTAACAGTAGCCTAAATGTTAGCTGCTATAAGACTGACAAACTGAGGGCTACTAGTAACCGAACCTGACCTGCGAGGGTGACCTAATCAATCAGTTTACCTCATATTAATCGACCTAGTGCCAAATTAAGGCAGCGGATATGTTTAAACTGCACCAATCACATTCTTTAGATTGAAATGCACTTCTTTCGGGTTGCACACAGGCGCAGCCCGATTGGATCAGTTTCTGCCACAGACAACCCCCACTAGACGGAGCATGTAAGGCGACCCGCGCGCACCAACGTTGGTACGGCAGAACATTGAAGTATCAACACGGCGGCCACCGTTTAGTTGCGTTGCGTCCTTACATTCTCCGTCTAGTGGGGGTTGTCTGTGGTTTCTGCTCTCCGCTCAGCTTCTGTGGCAGGCAGCCTATATTCTTGGGTTGTCTGTGATATTCAGGCTTATTTTAGCATGTTTTATATGATTTAGTATTAAAAAACCGGCCAAGTGCGAGTCGGACTCGCGCACCGAGGGTTCCGTACAAACCTGCAAGGTTTACAAAGTTCGTTCATTACGACAATCGAAATCGACATTTACAAAAAAATATATATTTTGTAATGTAACTAAAAATTTAAGGTTTTCGGAATTTTTCCTTTATGTGTGCTATAAAACGTTGCTTCATGCCAAATTTCAAGATTCTAGGTCGACGGGAAGTACCCTTAAGGTTTTGATTCCCTTGCGAGTACTTGCGAGTTTCAAAATATGCAGCTTAAATTGCTGTTTCTTTTGATTGCGTTGACATAGAAGTTTGATTTTGTTACAGCTTAAAGGTATTATAGACCTGAGTATTTGGTATGAATTTTAATTTAATACCTCTACGCGTTTATGAGGAAATGGGTAGTAAGTTTAAAATTATTAAAAATATATATATTATGTGATGTAACTAAAAATTTATGGTTTTCGTAATTTTTCCTTTATCTATGCTATAAGACGTTGCTTCGTACCAAATTTCAAGATTCTGAGTTCACGGGAAGCACCCTGTAGGTTTTGATTCCCTTGCAAGTGTCGAAAATTTGCGGCATAAACGGCTGTATCTTTTGATTGCGTTGGCTTAGAAGTTTGATTTTTTCACAGCTTCAAGGGACAGTAGACCTGAGTAATTGATATAAATTTCAGCTTCATACCTCCACGCGTTCCTGAGAAAAAGGGTCTTGACAGACGGACGGACGGACAGACGGACAACAAAGTGATCCTATAAGGGTTCCGTTTTTTTCTTTTGAGGTACGGAACCCTAAAAACAGGTTATAAGGTGCTTTGGGATAAATTCGACATATTTTTAGGTGGGGTAATTTCGAAGGTCTTTAGAAATGGTTTTTACGCAATATGAGTTTAAGAGTCATATTTCTTTTTATGTGGTATGGGTTACTTTCAAAAGTCACTAAATCGCACTATTTTTTGAAATCGCAATATTTTTTAATTGAAAAAGTAGCAAAAATGCGAAAAAAATCTAAAATCGGGCCCTTTTTGCTATACACCCCAACCATGTGGATATTATATTCACCCATGTTTTCTTTGGTACTCGAATGAGACCTGCGACCGCGCATCATGCAGGTCTCAACGTAAATAACTGCCTTCCACAAACACATGAAGTCATTAATTAGATTAAAAATTAAGAATTATGAACTGATGAATTCCTGGACAGTGACGGAAGTGATAGATAACGCGACAATTTTTTTATGAATTATCCATCATAATATCATCAAAAAGTTGCCATCATAATATGCCACGTACGCTGAATGCGGCATCATAGATATAATATGAGTAGTTTTAGTAGCAGCTGTAGTAATGGTAGTAGCAGTACGTAGTAGTAGCATGGATTTGTATAGAGTCTGAGCATAAAAGGAGAGTGTGTCGTGGCAGAAACGGGAATTAAAGCCTGACCAGAAATATATGAGGATGCGCCATATTGCGGAATTCCATTGGAACTAATTTCTTACACTGGTAATGATTTTATGATGGTTTGTCAACAATGTCATTGTCATTCGTGGTGGTTTCTTTAAAAGACAAATATTTGAAATTATCCAAAGAAAACGCCGAAAACTATTCATAGCCGTGAATGTAAGATTATAAAAAATGTGTACACGTGTTTACTACACGAAGAACAGTCAGGAAAAGAGTGCATTCCATTAAATGGTATTACGAGGTTAACATAGTGGAACTGACAGGTATTTAAAACTAATGTCATTATAGTGGGTTGCGATCTTAGAGTATGGAATCTATTATATCTATGGTTGCGATTGGTTGCAAAATTGTTGCCATATAAATCTTACAAATTATATCTATGGTTGCGATTGGTTGCAAAATTGTTGCCATATAAATCTTATAAATAGCGCCCTCTTGACAATCCTCATATATTTCTGGTCAGGCTTTAACATTATTAATTATACATGGCAATCGAACCTTAGACACCTGTCTCATAAAAAATAAACAAACTTCTGTCATTTATGTCATTTCATCCATTACGTATTTTCATATACAAAAACAGCAAGGTTTGCGTATAAAATAATATCGAAACGGGATAAAACCGCCCATAGTTCCACAAGGGAAATTATATTTAATATTATTTGATTTTGTCAGCGCAGCGGGAAAAAGCTGCCAAAAGCCCCACTATAGACTTACAAAACTCATAGAACGCGTGTGCGCTATGACGGTATGTTTATTGTATTTAATATTAAATTACTACGTATTTAGTAGTCTTCGTATAGTTAATTAGCTCTGACACTAAATCGGTAAGTATTAAATTTTTGGAGTAGTAGGGCCTCGTGCAGGGTCCGTCCGGATTGTTACTACCGTCTTGCCTGCTAACCCACCGCCAAACAGCAATGTTCGCATTGTTGTGTTCCGGTGTGGGGTCAGATAGCCAGTGAAATTACTAGCATAGAGGCATCCTATCTTCGTCCTCCGGGTAGGCAAGCACTTGAGACTCCCCTGGTGTTGCAGGTGTTTATGGGCGACGGTTATCGCTTTCCATCAGGCGATACGTTTGCTCGTTTGCCCCCTATTCCTAGTATTCCTATTCATTCAAAATGTACATAAATATGCAGGCCATTAAAATAACTAACAAAGAGTGACCGCATGTTGTCAGCATAGCAAACTCCATAAAATAGCACTGGCACGCCCTCAAATTCTACGACTCTTCTCTTTCCTCACAGACTCTAGGACTATATGAGGCTGTTTGTCCCGACTGACTTTAAGTTAAAAACGGAACAGCATAAAACCAAAAAATATAATTATTATTAAGGAATTATAAATACGTTTATACGCTAGGAATGGCCGAACTACTGCGCTTTTGTAAACATTTGCAGCTCAGACATCAAACAAGATGGAACTCCCCGTATTCCATTTGGCCGCATCTGCATTACATTCGTTGACCGTTTAAATACAGGGGCAGTTCGCTCAATAACTGGAAGAGACAAAGACAACACTTATAATGTGAGTATGCCTAATTACACCGGTAGTTTTATTGTTTGCTGGTTGGCGTTTCCTTGTACCTACAAGGTCAAAGAAACGAGTCGATGGATTTTTTTCGGATGCAGATAGGATAAGTAACCTATATGTATATATATATATACATTCATTTTATTCGTCTTTTTGTCTTTTTAGGGTTCCGTACCCAAAGGGTAAAAACGGGACCCTATTACTGAGACTTCGCTGTCCGGCCGTCCGTCCGTCCGTCACCAGGCTGTATTTCAAGAACTGTGATAGCTAGACAGTTGAATTTTTTACAGATGATGTATTTCTATTGCCGCTATAACAACAAATACTAAAAATAAAATAATATATATATATATATATATATATATATATATATATATATATATAATAAACTCTCTATTTATAAAAGCGAATAGCTCAGTGCATTCCGGGTTGAATATGTACAGTAAAGGAAATTGTCAAGCGTACCTTTTTGACTCTTATTGTCATTGTGAAAAGCGACTTACACTTACACCTGTAAAAAAAGACGCTAGCCTTACAATGGCGTGACGTGAAATAAAATCTCTAGGCAACCTGGGACCGATTTGGCAATTTTTTTCAAGAACAACAATAATAGGAAACATTTTCTAAAATAGACAATTCGGTGGGAATCAGGTTCTATGGACTATATTCCAATTTCAAGCTTAAGAATTAAATGAGAGTTCTATATTGTAGGTACCAGGGCCATTAATTCCCGTCCCAAAATATTATCAGAAAGTTACAAAGATGTGACTGCATTTAAAACTATAGTTAGGTACGCTAGTGGTTAATGAAGAAAAAGGTTGTTGACTTATACATCATTAGAAAACAGCGAGTATCAACAAAAGCAACTTACGCCCATCCTAACCGAGTAACTCAAAAACACCACGAAAATGTCCTAAGACTCTTCCAGTAACTGTACATCGTTAGAAAACAGTAGGACAGCCAGCATCGACAAATATAAGCAATTCACGCCCCATCCGGATCGTGTAACTCAAGAACATTAGGAAGTATTGAGTTTAGTATTCCTTCGCACGCCTTAATAGAATGACTTGGGCTATTTTGACTTCTCTATGGTTTCGTTGTTGTCTATATCCTGCATCCTTCCTAAGTAAAGAGAAATTGCAATGCAGCGAGTAAACAATTAACAAAATTTCGGTATTTATAATGTTGATAATGGTTCATATTAGTGCAGATGTGTGATGCGTTTCTTATTATAAAAAACCGCTCTAATGCGAGTCGGTCTCGCGCACCGACGGTTCCAACAATACTAACTATGAAAGCATAGAATATTGTTCTAAGAGATAGACCGGATTGAGGGACAATAGTTTAATCACGACACTAAGTTAAGTACATCGGTATAGGTCGGGGTTAGTTTACCTACTCTTAATAAGTTTGCAATCACATAAAAATATATGTGTGTATATATTTAACTACAAATTATGGTTTGTCAATATTCTAATCGAACCTCTACTTCTACTAGGTACTACTTGTAGTATTACTATGATGTTCCTTCTTGCCAAATTTAATTCTAGGTCAAAGGTAGGTTTTGTTTCCCTTGCGAGCGTCAACACATGCAGCATAAATGCTTAATTATGCATAATTTTAGCTTGATATCTTTGCGTGTTTCGGAGAAAAAGAGTCTTGACAGACGAACAACCAGGCTATAAGTGCGGACCGAGGTACGGACCCCCAAAAATATATTAATAAAATAATAACTGTGAATAATGAATTTAATACAAAATAAGTTTATAATTAATTAAAATCTCGGTTCCGAGTTAAACAAAGTTAAATACTTGGGAGAACGATCGAGAAAGTATCCAATTCAAGCAGTTACGGGCTTTTAACTTCAGTGGAGCTGATAAAACTACCAAAGTTTATTTTAAATGTGTCTTCTCAAGTTGTATGCTTTTATTGTCTACTAGCGGCTTTGAGTGGTGTTACCCGCTCATCCCACGGGAACACTACATTTTTCGGGATAAAAAGTAGTCTATGTGTTAATCCAGGGTGTCAGCTACCTTCGTACCAAAATGAATCAAAATTGGTCCAGCCGTTTGAACGAGAAGTAACAATCATACACATAAACTCTCGAACTATCGCCTTTATAATATTAGTGTGATGTAAAACAAGTAATATTTTGAAAAGAGTTTGTAATTATTTAATTTAATCATGTACCGTCAAGGGATTTTATATATTAAATTTATTTTAAAGACAACATTTTGTATCTCGAAGTTAAATTAAAAGTTCTATTAAGTGGCATAAATGTTTTATCTGCCTGTAAAAGCATTCCACCAAACTCATAATTCAAATAAATAAAACTGATTAATAGCCTAACTGAGTAATATCACCATGCATATTCTTATCGGTCTCCGCTACGCACATTAACCCTTCACAACTTAGCCAAAGCCAAATACGATAAATTATATTCCAACTTTCAAAACAGAAACAAAGGCGTGATGAGAAAATAGATAAGAGATGGATCGCTGTAGTGTAATCGATCAGTGCTCATACTAAACATAAGAAACATGCGTCGCTGTTGAGTTTTACCCTGAAACCACGACATAGAAAATTATTTGTCACCTACATTTTAAGGTTTTATACTATTTCAAAGCTCTAAAGTATTATTGAAAAATTATTGGAAATGTTTCTCTATAGAGGACATTGTGATACAGTCCGTGAGTTCTCAGATTGCGATTCGGGATTGGTGAAAACTGGATGGTACTTTTTGTCGAATATAATTCTTCCTTTCTGTCAATACAGTGCGAGCAAGACTTGCGATGTGTCTAAGCTTAGCTCAGCCGGGCAGTCTGAACCGGATAGTGCGATAGTCATTTATGTGTTGTCACGAGTGTCCATGAGCTATAAATATGGAAATGTCCGCACGTGAGCTGTCCGCGAGCCTAGAGATTACTAGCTCTTTGTCTGCCACAGACGGGAGATAGCATGTCTGATTCTGTGTTTTATCTGTGCAAAAGAAACAAAGGTGCTGAGGAGTCGTATATTGGATTAGATGATAAGTGGATAACTGGTAAATGGTACAGTCCAATAATTCTTCTTCGGAATTTGTCACCTCCGAAGTTTGTATCGGAACCCGGTTAAAGGTAGTGCAGGCAGATGCAGCGAAACCTCATCGAGGCGCAGATTGTGACGGGGTGCGCCGCCGGGCGGATCTGGGCTACAGACCACTATCGTATCCATCTGTTAACTTTACTTAAACTTCTGCCTCCAGGTGATAGGGAGCCAAATTAGGAGTGAATTAGTCGCTTATTGACACATACCAATTTCCACGTGGGCGGAGCCGCGGGCAAAGCTAATTAAGTTACAACGCAGTAAGTTAGGGTTACAGGATTCAATATACTCTATGGTTACAGGGTTACCATCCGTAATAGAACATTTTGTTGTATGTTATTTATGGTTTCACTAATTTTTTTTAACATTTCTTAATTTCGGGTATTACCCGGTTTATGAGTTGAAAACTCGGGTTTTTACCCAACTCCAAAAGTACCCGGGTTGCATTCCCTAGCTCTAATAGGGGTGCAATCACTGGGTTAAACAGAAATGAAATATGTTGGATTACAGAGTATATACAAACCAAAAAGATGAGTGATACAAAGATATACTTTAAACTTACATGAATAATTTATATGTTTAATATACCTTCTATTTAGAACCACGTACTGATTTAAATATTGCCAAAAAACCTTGAAATAGTTAAAAAATAATACAACGTATGTAAATAAAAGTCATCTTTCCTGTGTCGCAATGTTAACAAGTGGTATCTATACGTGTAGGTACCTAAGTTATGTTTTTTTTTATTTAAATGATGCAAGATTAATCGGAAAATTCCGTGCTGAAATTCTTAATATATCTCAACAGGAAATGCGCGAACCCAAATCTGTTTATTTATAGCCCAGATATTGTGAATTGTAATTGTAATCATAACACGTGTTCATCATTTACATACCCTAAAAAGCGGAGCCAAGGGAGCAAGGGCTCCGCTTCGTACCTAAACTTATTAACGAGGTACTTTTCAACCACGATAAGTATTACCAAATTAACAAACCCACAGTCACGCAATTTGTATTAATCCTCGCTATTTTAATAGGACAAAAACAAATTGTCACGTTTTGTGCCAAGTTAGACCAGATATGGACCGAACAAAATTTAATATTCACAGCTGCATCGCTAAACGATGAATATTGTCCCCTGCTACCACCCGCATAATCCCCTCCCTTCACCTATCGGTGCTAACACTCATTCGCATAAACATAAATATGCAATGCATTTAAAAGCGAGAGTGTGCTTGAAAACTATGCGGTAGGCCGTTTCTATCAGCCGCTTTAGGCTATCTTCCCAACAGGCCTGGGCTGGGGTAGACACTATTTTAGCGTTTCAACCGCCTCAGCCTCTGTAGTTTTTGTGTCATATCGGGGTATTTCGTGGATATCGCAAAATCTACAGGCAAGTAATGAAACAAGCGGAACAAACGCTCGAATAATGACCCAGTTTAGAGCTAAGTTAAGTAGCGTTAGAGGGAAAAAAATTGGGCAAGTGCGATCCCGACTCGCGCATGAAGGGTTCCGTACCTATACATATATATATAATCTATAACAAGTTTGTTGTATGGGAGCCCCCCTTAAATATTTATTTTATTTTATTTTTAGTATTTGTTGTTATAGCGGCAATAGAAATACATCATCTGTGAAAATTTCAACTAGACAGTTGAAATTTTCACAGATGATGTATTTCTATCACTATCACCGTTGTTGAGATACAGCCTGGTGACAGACGGACGGACGGACGGACAGCGAAGTCTCAGTAATAGGGTCCCGTTTTTACCCTTTTGGGTACGGAACCCTAAAAACCACTAGTGCCGAGCCGTTTTGAGCGACGCTAGGTAATCCTGAGGCCATCCTCAGCAGCAAACTAAGCAGTAAGGAAACATCCATGTATTATGTTTCCTAGCAGACTGCTTAGTTTTGGTTGAAACGCAGGCTCCCCGAAACGGGCTAGCGCTACTTCAAGCGGCTCAACATCATCTGTCTTCTCCTTGACTAGGCATGAAGTCACGACAGATTCATGGTCATCATCGGGTAGTTTACACTTGCAATCATTGAGGTATTATTTATAATAGAGCCACAGACCCGAACAAAATTGTCGAAAAAAGTGGCACTGCTGTCATGTTCAAGTAGATGCCAATAACGTTTATTTATAATTTACAACAACATAATTACTTCGTACAAAATAACTCTTTACTCAAATGTTTAAGTGTCAAATTGGCTTACGTACTTATTACCACAAATATTTTTCGTGTAAATTAACTTTTTTAGCGTATTCTGGACTCATGTCTCTTGTCAAACTTGGAACATGGCACGAATGGAGCAGATTTTAATAGTTTTACATACTAAAAATATTTTCATTATTATTTTATTTAGGTATTAAAATATATTTGTTGTTTGAACTAAATAAACTCGTAAATTGTTAATAACAAATTAAGTTACGTTTTTTAGTTAACAACTGCATAAAAGGGTCCCGACACTGCATAGAAGGGATCAGTAATAATGACATTATGATTTCTCAACTCATCTTGTTCTAGAAGGTATGTGAAATGAGAGTAAGGCAAGTGCAAAATATTAACATTTTTAACCCTTTAAAGTTTGATGGCGTGGCGTGAAAGTAGGTGGCGTAGTATGCACGGCAGCACACATTGTCTTTAGGTGTTCTTGGCGTTCAAAGGTTTAAACTGACAGTGTCTAGACTCTGAGACAAAATAAAACAATGACAACAGAGCAATTTTTTTATTAATATTTATTAATGTAACCTGTAGGATCTACTTGTAAAAGGCATATGTTCATAACACTGGCTCACTCGCCGCCGCACACATAGCAATGTCATGCGTCCACTCTCGCCCTCGGCTCGCGTATAACTAAACGCAGCATCCCATGTGACGTGCGGCCGAGACAGTGTATATCTATTTATGTATAGATACCTACTACCACAAACACTACATAACCATTTTACGCTTCTTTTGTATAAATTGTCATTTTTTTACGTTTTTATTGAGATATTAAAGCTGTGTTGAGTGAAAGACTTCAACGCTTCTTTTGATTAAACATAAAAAAAACATATATGATTATGCCGAACGAACACACGAGAGACGAATTATTTGGCTGAAATTATTCTTGACGTCTGTCTCTTACTAAACGTGACCTCAATTTTTCACGTTGTTTAGGATCGCCTGGGAATCTTTAATAAAAAAAAATAGGATAATTATTTATTGCACTCCTTTATTAATTAATAAAATATAAAACTATAGCGACTCCTTAGATTTTTGTTCTGTGATGAGGTGCATTTTGTAGGGACAAAGTTAATAATTCTAATCTAAAATATGCTATGATTTTACACAGGATTCGTTAATTAATCAATAGAATCTGCGTAAAAAAGAATATTCCGACATTTTTCTTTATTTTATAGCTGTTATTTCGGCAATTTTTCACTGAAAATTAAGTCATTTTTGAGACCCGTCACGTGTCATGGTCTAAACGAGACTGATCGCCCAACTAATGCGATTTGTGATTTTGCATTAGTTGGGAGGGTGCCATTTTTTCCGTCTGATTGTGTGTCCATGTAATTATTACGTCAATGCTTGCAATCGATGATTTGCCTTTATCTGAGTCTGTCAATTACGCCTTTCACAACTAAGTAAAAATTAGAAGAACACGAGTCGAGTAAATAACATGATAGACATCGGTTATTTATGCTCATTCGAGGGTAGGTAATTCAGTCCAGACTGATGGACTGAACTGACCCTAGAATGAGCGTGTAACCGACGGAACAGTCTGTCAGTTTTTTTCATCAGCCTGGACCGTCAGTCCGTCAGTGCGAGTGGGTTACACCATCATTATCTCGTCATTCTGAGCAGACTGATGGCCTGAACTGACGCCCGACTGAGCGTGTAACCGGTGTCTTACTCCTCGGACAGGTACGACTATTCTATTTATCAGCGAAGCGCCAAAAGGCTAGCCGTATTTTGGCAATATTTGCAATGCTATCCAAGCTCGTCTGTGAAGTGAGTTCTAACTAAGGATGGGTTACAAAACTTGCAAATAACGTTACGAGGAAAAAGTCACAGTGATGGGCAATCGAAAAGTATCAATGACATGTGATGAAGTAACAACAATCGATACAAATTCATGAAGCTCTTTTCTATTATTCCAAAGATTTCCGCGATTTTAGGTAAAAGTTTTAATTTACACCGCCCGAAACGCATTTGAGCGAATCTCCGAGTCATTGTTGTCAGGCTATTAGAACGACGGAAGAGCAATCGCTATAACTGTAGTTAAAATGTACTCAGGCTCGAGACTGCCTTCACAATTAGACTGCCTTTGGTTTTACAATAAGTTAATTCCAACCATAATCTATTTTAACAATAATTACAAATTAAAACTTATTGAACCGGGTCTATCGCGATATTGTGATTTACCTTCATTGCCTGACGTTTCAACACGGTTTCACGTGCCGTGGTCTCAGGCGTACTGATGAAAAATCAAAATATCGCGATAGACCCGATTCAATAAGTTTTAATTATGTGTTCAAACCGCGAGAGTATAAAGTATTATAATATTTACAAATTTGCTAATGTGAGTAACAAGTGTGACAAAAATGTATATCTATAACATCAACTAGGTAAAACAGTTTTGACAAAATCACAGTGTTTTTTTTTATCATTGGAACGTTTTGACTATTAAAATGTTTCCCCATCTCTAGTCCTCACGTAAATTGGCGGCGTTTATAACTGATGCGCCGCCGGATACGGCTCTTTTGCCTGACACTTATGTTTGAGTTGCGTTTGAATAAGGGTTAGACATACTGACAATTTCTCTACTATTAATAAGTAATTATGTCCAACATTCTACCATCAATTTACATAGATAAAGCCTACATCTCCTAATAGCATAGATAAATTATATTCACCCAATTTCAGGCCATTCACAATTTATTTTCTGCTTAGCAATTCTCGTTTCGCGAAACGTACTAAACAGGCCCGGACCTAGAGGACCAGGGCCCCTAGGCACTTGGCATATGGAGCCCCTCCCCTATCACGAAACGGTTTTTATCAAATATAATAAGTATTTGAAGTGATAAATAAGGGCGTCTTATTCTAGTTTGATACAGCGTCTTTTTCTTCCACTGTGGTAATTATTTACACTCGTATTATAAAGGCGAAAGTTTGTGAGTGTGTTTGTGTGTATGTTTATTACTTCTTCACGCTCAAACGGCTGGACCGATTTTGATAAATTTTGGAACGAAGGTAGCGGACAGACTGAATTAACACATGGGCTACTTTTCATCCCGAAAAATGTAGTGTTTTGTGATGAGCGATGAGCGGGTAACACCGCGCGGCGCAGCTAATAATCAATATAATCATTACCATAGTGACGATAAAACTGCGCGGTTCAAACGCTCAGACATTCTCCCAGTCGATCATGACTGAGGTAGTAGTAGCAGCAATAAAGAAGGTAGTACCAGGAACAGACAACACGCAAATTAACCTCC
This sequence comes from Apotomis turbidana, assembly GCA_905147355.2. Classification (NCBI taxonomy): domain Eukaryota; kingdom Metazoa; phylum Arthropoda; class Insecta; order Lepidoptera; family Tortricidae; genus Apotomis; species Apotomis turbidana. The sequence continues at coordinate 14,870,832 of LR990295.1, read as the reverse complement.
TAGATCTCACACACTCACTCGCTCACTTATAGTAATGTATACGGCCGTGGGGCCGCCCAGCCGAGCGTTCTGCGCGTGCGACTGGGCGGCCAAATGGCTAACTTTTCTTTTCTCAACAAAGCCACCTCATTTAGTCCGTAGGCTGCTGGGTGTGACATCAACTCGCAAAGAGTGGTTGACACACTCCGCAAAGTCGGGCATGCTGTCAGGTCCGGCCTGGCAGTATCTTATGAGGATTTCCTCCCTCCACGAAAAAAAAAACCTCTGTTCTCTAAGTCGTTTAAAAAATATATAAAAAAATTCACAATTTATTTTCTGCTTAGCAATTCTCGTTTCGCGAAACGTACTAAACAGGCCCGGACCTAGAGGACCAGGGCCCCTAGGCACTTGGCATATGGAGCCCCTCCCCTATCACGAAACGGTTTTTATCAAATATAATAAGTATTTGAAGTGATAAATAAGGGCGTCTTATTCTAGTTTGATACAGCGTCTTTTTCTTCCACTGTGGTAATTATTTACACTCGTATTATAAAGGCGAAAGTTTGTGAGTGTGTTTGTGTGTATGTTTATTACTTCTTCACGCTCAAACGGCTGGACCGATTTTGATAAATTTTGGAACGAAGGTAGCGGACAGACTGAATTAACACATGGGCTACTTTTCATCCCGAAAAATGTAGTGTTTTGTGATGAGCGATGAGCGGGTAACACCGCGCGGCGCAGCTAATAATCAATATAATCATTACCATAGTGACGATAAAACTGCGCGGTTCAAACGCTCAGACATTCTCCCAGTCGATCATGACTGAGGTAGTAGTAGCAGCAATAAAGAAGGTAGTACCAGGAACAGACAACACGCAAATTAACCTCCTAGATCTCACACACTCACTCGCTCACTTATAGTAATGTATACGGCCGTGGGGCCGCCCAGCCGAGCGTTCTGCGCGTGCGACTGGGCGGCCAAATGGCTAACTTTTCTTTTCTCAACAAAGCCACCTCATTTAGTCCGTAGGCTGCTGGGTGTGACATCAACTCGCAAAGAGTGGTTGACACACTCCGCAAAGTCGGGCATGCTGTCAGGTCCGGCCTGGCAGTATCTTATGAGGATTTCCTCCCTCCACGAAAAAAAAAACCTCTGTTCTCTAAGTCGTTTAAAAAATATATAAAAAAATTCACTATGATGCATGAAGCCTTACTTGTATTTGAGCAAAGCAACACTCTTTCACATAACCACGAATTTGGGTATACTGGGGCAAGGGTAGCTGGGTGTAATAAACGCCTTAATCTTAGAGGCAATTTGTTAAAGAGGTGAAGGGACAGAGTTGTATGAGTTATGCTTTATAATGTAGGCTTTTAGCTAAACAGTTTTACTTAAAAAAAAAGAAAAACGAGGGTGATAACACCACGTATGTGTATCTATTTTACATACATATTTGTATGTAAGAAGAGGAGGGAATAACTAAATTGACTACGCACGTCGGACACCCAAAGATTCTGACGCCAGTCTTTTTTCTTCTTAATTTATTTTATTGTTTTATTGATCCAGTGTTTGGTAATGCCATATGATAAACAAAAAAATATAATATAGAAGTATTACAATAATAATTTAATGAACGATACCTAATAATTTAATGCACCTCCACGGGATTTTACTGACCCTTTTACTCAGAAACTGATTGCTTTTTTAGTAGGTCCGCAAATAGGATATCGGCGAATATTTTCCTGTTAAATTTCAATATAGTTCAAAGAAAGTGAATCATCGACTTTGATTTTGATTTGATTTCTATGGGTGCTTAACGGTTGATACAAGAACTTTTGGGGCACATAACTTGTTGAGGAATATAATTAATTATAGGCCTAGCAATCCAGTACCCTTGCCATGAGATAACGTGACCGTACCTACTCGCTAGCGACAGCGTAAAGAATTTGTATGTAAAGTGCCCCTAGCGGTTACTTTGTAGAACTGCAATTCTCCATACAAATCGTTTACGCAGTCGCTAGCGAGAACGGTCACTGTAAACTCATGGTAAGAGTACAGAATGCACACGGATATCGAAAACCGGCGAAGCCTTTTCGAGGGTCTACCGCCGCTAGCAAAACGTCAAACGTGTCATATCATAATTGATATCGACACTATATCGGGTGGATTTTGGAACTTTATATCCCACCAAAAACATTTCATGTCAAATTGGCGGCCAAGACTCACATGCTCGTAACGCTTTCGCTGTAAAAAAAATGACAGATCCCAGGAAAAGCAAAGCCCTGACTTTTTCAAAAGTATGGCTTGGCCGTTTCATATGTTTCTTAACCTGTGAATTTGGGCGCTCTGGTGTTAACTGGGATGAAGCTATGAGGGTTTGAAAATGAGACAAAACGGTTCGAGAAATGGTAGGTAGTGCCGTGCCCCCAGATTTGAGTTTGCTTCGCTATGCTCTCTGTAACACACATCATCAACGGTGTCCACTAATCCTGTACTAGCGCGGACATCGAAACCGCGACAGCGACACCTATCCAGGGATTTACCAGCGTGCAAAACGTGTCATAAGGGTGGTCGAAATAATATGGGGTGTGTTCTGAAACAAATTATACGTTTTTTTTTAATGGTATAATAAAATTCAAGAAACTAGAATTATGATTATGAAAAAAACACTAAACACTTTATGTATTTGTTTCAACTTTATCACGTACCTAATGCAAGAATACGTTATATATTCATCTGCTAAACTGAATGCTTAAGTCAGCAACTAATCTTTTGGTGTGGTTCGCAAACTTAAATAATGAAAGAAGCAAAGAAGAGACACAAAGAAATACGCCTTAACATACCATACTTATCTTGTATTACTAAAGGGAAACATAGAACATAGAATTTTTATGTCGATTAAATACCAAACTAATGGCATACAAATTATTTATTTAAACTGCTTTTGCCCCACCGAATACACCCATAAAGAAAATTGATAAAGCAATGAAGGACTTTGTTTAGTTCAGTTTGCACCATGTAAAAACGCACTGACAATAATCAATGGGCGCATTATAAAGATATGGAAGAACGAGCTATGTGATTGATGAAATGTTTTATAAACGTATCAAATATTAAATCCATTAGGTTGCCTTGTGGTACATTGTATACGTCTATATACAAGGTATATATTACATAGCTACCTTGCGCTTGATAAAGCTACTGTGAACCATGACACATTTGAAATAATATCCCGAGAGATAACGCGCAAGGATAGTCAACTATTGACATTATACAAACAAATGCCGCTGACATCAAACCGGAGTCCGATATTCAGAGCTAAAGGACCAATTTTAATGTATGTATTTAGTAAATACTGCAAATGTCAAAGTGCATTCCAGGAGAAATGGTGCACTTATACTGCAAAAGTATGCGTATAACTTCAGTATCTATATTCCAGCTTTCGCTATAGTAAGTAACACCCCCTTGTAGATACTAAATTAGACCCAGAGCACCTACATGAATGAATGCCTCATGTGACGAAGTCAAATCTCCGCAAACCGGACGAATAAAGCGCAGATATCAATTGTAGTGCTAGAAATAAACTGCTGTTCTAACGGTCTTTAATTCATTATTAGACCTATACTATAGGCATAGGCATGTGAATTTATATTACATTTTTCAAAATATGGGTAAATAGCGTGCATTAATATAAATACGAGAATGTCAAAGATTTTATGCTTATTTACTATAGAATCTACATACGTTTGCCTCGCCCATCACATAAACATATTATTTGACCTGTAGTATCATTATAATCCTAGATCCCAACAGAACTCCATATTTAAACTCGGAAAGATTACCGCCATAGAAACGGCCTCCAATCGACTAGAGGTCCCTACTGCAGGTAATGAACGTAAATAAGACCCAACAAACAAGATCGGATGGTAAATTTGAATCCGGGTCTGTACGAATTCAGGATTACCGGATTGTTCGGGTGTCATTTTGGTTTAGCGATTTATTTGCTCTCACGTGCTGGTACAGGCTTATTGCACGACAGATCGACCGTGACCTGTCGATCGAAAACACACCCTTAAAATATAGTAGTAAGGTGGATCAAGAATAGTTACCAATTTACCAGAGACATCCTCTATTGGTATCGCTATACGATGAATAAACAAAACACGACGCAGCGAACAGTGTACAAATTTGTAATTAATTAGACGACTAAACCAGATAATCGGATATTGGATCATACAGCACCTAATTCCAATATCATCTCTATTCGTACTCATGTGTTCTGACAAGGATTATCTAACAAATGACATCGCATAATGCGAGCGCTTGTTTGAAATTTACAAATTACCTACCAAATGAGCAACACGCACAAAAATTCACCCCAAAACAAGTGAAACCGTGTACCGTAACAAGATGGCCATTTTATTCGCGATCAGGTGATACAGGGAGCGTCTCATTAGAGCTCTAGGCTTGATCATTTGTCAACACCCTCGCCGAATTACGGGGAGTTTTTTATTAACGCCGATTCCTCTGGTCTTAACGAGCGTAATTTTTCCTGGAATTTCCGGGAATTTTTCTTTTCGATTGTGCAAAGGTAAAGTGTTTTTACGGGAGGCTTTGGGCAGTGACCTTTGTTTGTGTCAATGGCTTGTCGGTGTGAGTAACTACACGGTCGAGGAAATGATGACGTTCATATATAAAACTTCGGCACGTGTAGTTCAGCCAATCTTAAGCCAACGTTCCGAATTCTTTTGTAATTTCTATTTGTCTTTTAAATACGTATATCCAGTATCATTTATGAAAAATATGGTTCACTAATGTTTGACCAAAAAACGTTTGACAAATGATCATTTGACCAATCAACGTTTCAACAAATATTCATTAGGCAAACGAGACATTTGACAAAAGTATCATGTTACAAAAAGTCACTTAGCAAATGATTATTTTACCAACACTACACTTGACAAATGTGTTAAATAACAAAATATCATTTAGCAAAATGTTATTTCATAAAAAGTACTTCTTTTTCAAACATTATGATTTAGTCTGTAATCTGTAGTTGGGTAATTTATATCGCTACTATCTTAGAATCTCACTATGCTCTACAATCTGTATCTACTAATGGAGCAAATTGTATGTGTTTCCTCAAGTTTGCTCTACGAGTTTTACGGATAGAGAAAATTGAACTTTTTTTTTGGTCCTGGCGCTTCGCCGACCGCTGCCGCGGTACGCTCGCTTCGCTCGCTCGGCTCGCGCGCTGTTGTGGTCGCAGTTCTAACATAACCTAACCCATTAATGAATCTATCCACTATGCTCTACAATCTACTATAGTAAAAATAGTAGAGCAAATTGGAGAAAAAAAGTTAGATTTGCTCTAAAACAAACAAACGAAACACTTGTCAAATAATACATTGTACCAGACGTTTTTAGACCAAGTGTATATAGTTTTGTCTAATAACTCAGTTGCTAAATGATCGTTTTGTCAAATGATTATTTGTAAAATGTAAATTTTACATCTGATCATTTGGTGAAGTGGGTCATTTGTAAAATGACTTGTTGTAAAATGATCAATTGGCGAAACGTTTTTTTTGTAAAACGTTGTTTGTAAAGTGTAATTTTGTAAAATGACTTTTAATTTGGTCAAACGATAGGACACCGAAAAATATACTAACTGTTGAGTTTCTCTCAAAGCCTGACAGAAATCACGTTTTGGGCATTTTCTTTTCTTAATAAAAGTCAACACCCACTTTTTTAAAATGGCTTCCATTACACTTACATGCCTACCCTTTCACCGCAAGAATGGCTGCGTATGAGACATCTCAAAGTCACCCCTTTTCTATTTTAAGCCCGGCACATTTGCACCCTCGCATATTCAGATGCGTTAATACCGGAGCGGGTATTACGGCATTTTTCAGCCCACATTACTCATATTGCCGGGAGTCATCGGCAAATGCATCCGACATGTAGGATACGTATGTGTCAGGATATTGGTCTGACTCGTAAACTTTTCCGGGTGTAGAAATGTCGAGATCGCGATTCGCGGCGTTTCCACAGACTAAAAGTCTAAAAAGGTCCCTTTTTCGTCGCAGAAAACCACTCAATTTAAGTATAATGAATGAATCTGAAAATCAACACTGTTTACTAAATATAAGCACAATTTGACGCATGATTCCATCCATCCAAAGTTGCCTTATGTTTATCTTTTACTTTAAAAACAAACAACCAGACGAGCTTCACACACGTTTGCCTTCTACAAATCGAAGAACTGTGTTCTCAAATATAATTCCCAAGCTTTCGGAACATCGATCAATGTCTCGAGGCATCAAAGACTGCACCAGAGTCTAAGCAGGTGTCGGGGACGATAGATCGACATCAAATCGAGTATCAATAACGATTTAGGTGCTGAGATTACGTCACAACGTTTAGAAACCATTTTGTTTGAATGATCGAGCCCAATTCGATGTTAAATTGGTTAAACCAGGGTTTCTAAAACTTTATTTGTTCGTAAGTGCATTTATCACGTATACGCACGATAAGCACGACTATCGTTGGGCCGCATGTCATGCGTAGATTTTACCTAGACGCCCTTATCTATAGCCCGAGGTGGTCACATCGGCGTCCACCACAACGGCGTTCAACGCGCGATTAAAAAAATGGCTTATCGAGCAAACGTTCTACACAGTAGATGATTTTTTTAATGTAAATTAAATATGTATAAAAATTGTTGACATGTAATTGAATAATTATCAATAAATGAGTTTATGAGTTTATCAGTAGTTTAGTTTTAACGCCTTAGGCTTGGATTTAACCAAATTTTTCTCGGATAGTAATGTCACATTATTGTGTGGTTTTTGACATGACTATCCGAGAGTAAGCGTTATTCTTGGAAAAAAAGCTTTTTTTTGTCCAGCCTTAGTGGTTTAGTTTTCGGAAATTAGGAATATTACATACAGCACGACATAAAAGAGTAGAAATCAAAAAGTGGCAATACTGTAGTGTCGTCCCTTTTTAATCAATCTAAGAAAACGGGATGACACTTCAGTATTGCCACTTTTTAATTTCTACTCTTTTATGTCGTACTGTACATACAGGTATAATTCACCACATATTATAGCGCCTCTTACTGTATGGCAAACTCAAGCACTGCGATGCACACTTTGGGAACCCCTGTGTTCAACTATTAAAATAGGAGTGGTTCAAATAAACAATTTTTTTAATGTGTGAGTCATGCTGAGCGTTTAGACTTGTCCTGGTGTTAATTGGGTTAAGTTTCTGTTTCGGGAAGTGGATACGTAAATGATGTTTACGTTTTCTAAACGTTTAATTCCTTGTTGTTGACGAATGCAGGAGATCCTTTTTCATTTTATAAGAGATACTCCGAAAAACGAAGATCTTTAATGAATGGAGCCTATCTCTCATGACATACCAATGCTCACTCAGAGTTTGTCACCTGTTGGGGTTGAACGTGTCCTGGAGTGAAAGACCGCGTATTGACAAACATACTGTTACATACTCCAGTTAGGAGAAGCGATGACATTCCTAAAGTGGTAAAAATTCAACGGCTGGACACTGACGTGTGTCAAAATTTTATTCATTGACAAGTGCCGACCACCGTCAATTTTTTTTATTGGGTTTTGAAGGCACAGACCCCTTCAGCCAAAAGAAAGCAAATTGTCATAGTTTTTTTTTAATAACCATGGTTAGGAAAATTAAAGAGCTGCAGTTTGTAGATCCGTATAGCAAGGACTATCGGAAAAAATATAATTTGTATTTCAAAAACTGTACTAACCCACTCGACTCAGCAAGCGCACACTTCGTACCTACTGCGAAGTAGAAACCAATAAATTAAATAAAAACAATTTAGGAAATAATTTAAAATCGCACGGCACATTAATCCACCCCTGGGATTTATTTGTGGGCCATTTACTTGCTACCCTCTTCGCAATTTCTACCTTCCACACAAGCCAGTTTTTTCACCTATGCTCGTGAAGAATTTAAGATCGTAAAATAAAGGGGGCTTGAACGCTACCTGCAGGGCGATGCCTAGAAATTGCAAAAGGATACAAGTGTATCCGGATTCAGGATGTGCCATTGGAGAATAGGCGAATAAACGGCCGACAACTTTCAACTTTTTGACCGATTTGAAAGTCTCCGGCGTTACCCAAAATGTCTCTGCAGTTACCAAGAAATCAGGTTTCTGATATACATAATTTTCTACTTGTTAGGTTCAGCAGTTGGGATATTGAACGTTTTAACGTACACTATAAAACCTAGAGAAGTATGTATGTATGTAAACACTTTATTGCACATAAAACAATGATGACAAAAACTCAAAAACAATACATGTGTACAAGGGCGAACTTATCCCTGTAAGGGATTTCTTCCAGCTAACCTTTGAGCAAATGAGACAGAAAACTAGACATTGAAGTGATAGACAAACGAACAAACTAAAACGTGCAAATATACTAAATGTAAATATAACGTTAAGATAAATAAATATACATATGAAGTAATATGAAGAAGTAATTATTTAAATGTGATATTTTACAACGAATTTCAAAAGTTCTGGAACTAATCTCCCAAATACGTCAGGTAGAAGAAGCGCCTTCTAGTTCACTTTCTACGCATGAGGAAGTCATAATCCTCTTAACCTCATCGTTGTAGAGTAAAACATATCGAGTCACCATCTGTGGATCAGTGTACCAAAAGTGTGTTGATCAGCTACCCGTGTACCAGGTGTAATGAAATCGCAAAGACACATAGATAGACATCCTCGAGTTACGGAATGAAATAAAAATGATTCTTTAAATTATGAACCAAAATTTAAAAAGACTGCCCATACTCAAACTAAATTGGTTTGCGTCCAACTGTTGCACGACTTACACCGCTTACGACCTGGCCGCGACTTCGGTCTTAGTGGCGAGCGGCAGCGGAGCGCAGTAGGTGTGTCTCGCTCACTCGTACGGCCGCTGCCCTCGGATCTCTCGCTCAACCGCTTGCTGCGCCACTTGCCGCCGAAAGTCGTGGCACGTCCGTTAGACCTCGTTCAAAACTTCTGGGATTTAAGTAAATGTCTAAAATTGTATACTTTTCCTTCACGAGCATCCATTAAAATACACCTACAACCGATTGATTCCAGTAGTTGACTTGTTTATCTTGTTTGTTTATATAGCACCACATTGTTTACACTCTTGTTTTTTTAATTACCATTTCCAGTATGTCTACCTCCACGTTAAATAGGATTTTATTGGCGGGCTGCTGATATATCGTGGTGCCAATCGTAAATCTGTTGTGGTGAAATAAATAATTTAAAACTAATAAAACCGGCTTCGTTCTCGTGATGTTGGGCTATCTAGATTTATTTGGGCTCCCGAACGTGATTTGCTAGAAATTGAGAAAGCTGTTGTACCTCAATTTGATGTTATTTGTTTTATTTACTTGGGTTAGGACCTAAAAGCAGATTGCATTGGGAGGCTTGGGCATTAAAAGGAACTTTAGAAACTAGTTTGTCAGATCAATTCCTGCCGTAGGTACCTATTTACCGCCTATGTGCTATCCCACAACCTATTAACTTGTAGTTCGACAGGACAACCATCTTTCTCGTGCTGTATTTAAAAGAAAGGGATAGACATTTTTGTTACGTGACAAAGAGGTGCATTGATTTCAGTCACAATGTCGCCAATTCCGACCCGTTACTACTACATAAAAGAAGAGCGTTCCTTTTCGCAACGCTTTTTATTAATATTGTCCATTATGTCGTAAAAAAAATATTGTGTCAATTGTGTCGGATTTTTTCTGTAACAATATAAGTACATCGCACATTTCTTATAAGATTTGTAAAGGTACCACTAATACGCATCATCACAATTCACCTCGTTATTATTGTCACAATAATACACAACAAAAGGCGTCATTCCATTGACACTCGCGTCTCGTATCGATTATTATCGTACCGTTGGAACTTTGAAAATTGCTCGTCGTCGCAAGCGAGCCACTTACTCAAGCAAACCAGTCAGTACAGACTTCTTGCATAAGTAGATTACAATTGTTTGCCTCAAGCGAGTCGTAGGACGCTAGCGATGACAGAAGTGATTCCTCATTAACATTACAAGCCATTATGTACCCTAAGTCAGCTAGCAAAAAAACTTTATCGCTCTAGTGAGTTAATTTTACATAACGTATGCTCTGCACGAGTTTCTAAACGGTCGCAATTATTGACCATTTTTCTTATCCGACGTTATGCATGATTCGCACTGGGGCATTATAATTACTAGACGGAAATGCTTTGTGCTCCTGCAGATAAACGTCTTTTATTTTATTAGTAGATACTGCAAAGGCGGCCTATACTGAGTGCGGAAATAACTCTTTTAAATGACCAAATGCGTTTGGTCTTTGGCAGGTACAGGCAGTAATACACTCTTATCTATGGTACAGGCTAAGATAATGAGCAAATAGCAAAAATTGCATTGACCTCTTTACGTAGCTGTTGAGCAAATCCTACAACTAAAGATACAGGATCCGGTTTTTCAATTCCAAGTCGGAGGCATCCACCGTGAAACAATCCCAACAAACATGACCATCATTATAAATTACGAACAAAGCTGGTGAAACGGCTTCGCAAGAGTCAACAGGCTGTGGCGGCTTGGACGGCACCATTGTCTAGCCTCCTATCAAATTGTCAACCCCCACTTTCATACTTTTTATAAAGTATAGTATCACATGCCTTCGCGCTATTGTATTGTGATCCCAAGCAATATTTCTTGTGTTGTCAGTTCTTGTGCGTTACCGTGGAATTGCAGGACTTTACCATGTGCGGTTTATCAGGGGAATTCCTTTTGAGGTTTCTGTTGTTGAATGTGGTGTATTTTGAGAACAATTTTGTGTTATGTGAGCAACTTACTAATACGGTTTTCAACGCTAATATCAGAGATTACGCTGTGAAGGAGGATGATATTGTAAGTTCCTAACATATTATGGTACCTTTCCTGGTAACTTTTCTAGGTTCGAATTGAAGGGCAAATATTTGTGTGATAAGCACAAATCGTCGTCTAGTACCCACAGTATAGTTAGTATTACTTTACTTTTACTACATATTTGTTGTTAAGTAAACATATTATCACTTGAATGAACGAACGAATACCTTCTACCTCAAGTGCAAAACTTAAAAGAGGATTCGACAAGCTGATGTAAACAAATTGTTAATTGATTTAGATTTTTGATGTGTGTGGTTGGGGTTGAGTTGGGTTTTGGGACAAGATCGATTTGACTAACTGTCCCCTAATAGTTATTTATTTATTTTAGAATTCAACGAATGTTAGAACCCTGCAGAAGGAAGAGGTAGGCAGATACGCGAGTTTTGCCCCGATCCGCAACCCAATACGCTTCAAGGTAAGATATCTTAATACAGTAACTAGAGTCACCTTTTACTTTACGTATCCTATATCAATCTGTAGGAAGTTGAACTAGTCGTTCCTAATTATATACAGGTACAGGTGTCTGATCGCCTTACTTGAGAAATTGTAAGGGATACCTATATTCTATCAAGAAGTATTTAGTTTTAGAAGTAGACAATAATTGATTGCCCACCTATTTAGTAATTACGAGTATGACACTATCAACAATAATAAGTTATCCTTGACAATTTAATACAGTTTAGCTAATGAACAACATGCTTGCTCGTTTCAATGAAACTTAACCACGATCCAGAATTCGTCTAATCACGTATAATTGAATAACAGAGAATGCAAAATTACGTCCATGTTATTAACCCTAGGTAAATAGCTGGCTATTAAGTCTAGAACCGCGTGTAGGCTTTAATAGCGTCGTTTGAGCTACAATTACCCTCACACTTAGCTACATTCATCGCATTTGAAATGCAGAACTCGGTGGGAATATCACTCGCCCACATTCCCGATAACTTGTCAGAACGGAAACATGACTCAACTGTACATGTACATGTACAGTCGAATTTAGTTTCAGTATAAATTAGCTCGCATTGTAAGGTAATGTGTAAATTCTCAGCGTTCACAGCAATTTGCCGCTATAAGTGGGATCACACTCGAACATAACTGAGAGTTCTTTCCCGTGACGGCGGCCTCGGCGGTTAGTAATATCAGATCGATTCTCAGTATAGATAGCGATGAATCAAGTGGCCATACAGACGAGATGAACTCTTGCTGATTCATGGGTTCCTGGTACGATAACGGACGGTTTATAAACAAACCAACTAAATAAAACAATCGAAAATTTGAGGATAAAATAATTAAATAATAATACACGCGTTTAACGTTCACTAACACGATTTATAATTATCATCAACCCACTTATTATACCATCAGATGATACTAAAGTGAATAATAGTTCAATTTTATAATAAATAACCAACAAACTTATATTTCGAAAGACTTTATTTTAGGCAAATGCCGTATTGAGCAAAATGATTGTTGATTATTTTGTTTACTTACTTCCTTTCCCACATTAGTTGCGTAAGTGTGTCGAATCGTTATCGCATCTAAAGGAATGAAATGAAATGAAATGAAATGAAATAATTTATTCAGTAAGTAGGCCACAGGGGCACTTTTACAAGTCAGATTGTGAATCTACCGGCATTTCGCAAGAGGAGACCGCTGTTGAGAAGAAAGCCGAAAGAAACTCAACAGTAAGTAATTTTTTCGTAAATAATACTTAAAACAATTACATGATACATTTGTGTTATAATATAACTAATTACACTGGTACACGTAAAGGAGATGTATAGATACTCCAAATCAATGTTAAGTAGGAACATTAAAATAAAAATTTTATAAATTTAAAATCCATACTATACTAATATTATAAATGCGAAAGTGTGTCTGTCTGTCTGTCTGTCTGTCTGTCTGTTACCTCTTCACGCTTAAACCGCTGAACCGATTTAGATGAAATTTGGTATGGAGATAGTTTGAGACCCGCGAAAGGACATAGGATACTTTTCATCCCGAATAAATTTAGTGTTCCCGTGGGATGAGTGGGTAACACCGCGGGGCACAGCTAGTATTAAATATACCTAGAGATGTATAAAGTCTCTGGGTGTCACAACATGCAATAAAATATAATTAATTAATTTAATTTCATAGAGATGTATAAGGTCTCTAGGCGTCAACGTGAATAATTTAGAAAATAATTACTAAGCCTAAATTTCTTAGAGATGTATATGGTCTCTAGGCGTCATAACATGCAATAAAATATTTTAAAATTATTTAATTTCCTCAGAGATGTATAAAGTCTCTGAGTGTCATACTACACTAAGCTGTTTCTTAGAGATGTATACAGTCTCTAAGAGTTCAAAAAGTTAAAATCAACATTGCATAACTTCAATCGAGTACAGGATGAAGTTTCTCACGTTTGCTTAATTTAACACTAGTATGCGGTTTCTACATATTTAATTTGGCCCTTGCTAGCATGAACAGACCGGACCCCACAAACGGCACCCGTTCACGAGTATGACGCATATCTCAGCCATGTTAGTCTTTCGCTGTTTTTATGCATATTGAATGAGAACAATATTTTATATGTCCTTAACCCTAATAATGAAAGTTCTCTTTATGCTTCATCTTACTTCCGTTCTCCAAAACTGGTTTGTAATCTACTCACAAACATAACGTTAATGCACCGGTTACCTTTTATTTGGGTCAACCATTGTCAAAGGCACCTCGAAGACACCTCGGGGTCTGTCAATCGGAAAGGCATAAAGGCAGAAAGGGGACGATCGTATCGAGCCAGCAGACCGGCACCGAGAACGGCCCTCTAATTGCATTTAATTATAAAGAAAAAACATTGTGCCTCAATTTCATCCACCTTAAGTGTCGCCTTGTGTTGAGGACTCTCCTTAGACGCTAAAGAGAGCGCGCAACGACGGTTATTGTAACTTGAATACTGGTGTCAGTATTTCATAAAACCAATCCTTCCTTGGAAGAGATAGGGTTCTCTAGTTTCTAGTTTTAGTCATTCGTGATCAAATCGCGGTGAGCGTTCGCCTTTAATGTATTATACGAAAATCTCACTAGGTTTTCTGGCGGTGAGGGAGCAAACTTAATATATTGGAGGTTTCTTTATATTCTTCATCTGTTATATCACGGCTAATATATTTTGTTTACAATCTTCCTTTTTACTTCCTACGTATTGTATATGTATGTATTTACGTTGCATATAAACAACAACTAATGACGATTATTTAACGGTCCTATTTTTAGGAGATTCCTGACAACGCTTTATCCAGCTCCAGTTACAGCAGAGGACTTCTGCACCATGAGCACGGGGGACACGAAGGTTGGCGAAAATAATGTTTTCTACTTTTGCACGTCCTTAGAGTGAGTAGACACTTAATACGGTGAATAGAGACTAAAGTACTATGTGTGACCTTACAAACGGTCCGGTAGTTTTGAATTTTTGATATGTTGTCTAGGATGGTTAGTCAGTGTTTAAAATGCAAAATGCACAATATATTTTGAGTATCGCATGATACTGTCAGTGTTAATAAAAAAAAATGCTTATAAACATGTTTATTATTATTATTATTTATTTATTTATACAACTAAAGTATATACAGTTCCCTGCATAACTGTGTGTACCTACAGTTTGTCTCAGATTCCATTGTGTTGTATGTTATGTTCTTGGAAGATCAAAGTTAATTCAGTGGAAGATAAGGTACTAATTTTGCATAGGTATTTATGTTCCTTACAAAGATCTAGTGTAGTAGTCGTATTATTCTATAAATATTTGCCCTTGTTGGGATTCGAACCCAGGACCATCAGCTCAGTAGGCAGCTGCTCTACCACCGCATCGTCGAAATAGTAGAACGAAAGGGACGGTATTACATAAATATTCATATTTTGAATTTCGATCTCGAAGTAGCCTCCTGCTCCCTGGTCGTGCCCTTTTTTTCGTGGTTGATTTTATAAGCAGACGACATATATGTTCCTACTTATATCTTGGTATTCTTTGCGAATGAAAATATTGCGTTATAAAATCCTTTAGCGACCGGTTGAGCAGCTAGCCGACAGGAATAAGAACAGGTTCTGAATGGAGCGTCTAAAGAACGCAAAAGTTCCCTTGAATCCCGAAATAATACAGACACAGGACGTAATGCAAACGGTTAACCGATTTGGATGACAAAACCGCGATTTCGTTTAAAAACCGAGTGTTTCCACACTAAAAATAACCGATTGCAGTAATAAATAACCACCTGCTTTGTCCCTGATTTGCAATCTGTGACGTTTGTCGTGATGTCGTGAAATAGAAATATCATAAGGCACCCAATCAGTGTCGCACACATAATGAGATGGTAAGCTGCAGAGATCGGTCAAAAAGGTAAAAGGAGTTCCATTTACGAATCCTACATATACACTGAAAAAAATATCCAGTGGAGCCTACTGACATTACAGTAAGACTTACTGCAATAACAGTGAGGCCTACTGACATTTCAGTAAACCTAACTGTAATAACGGTTACGCCTACTGTAATTTCAGTAGGCTCCACTGGGTATTTTTTTCAGTGTAATGTCTCCTTTACAGGTTATGGAATGCATGGCGATTTCTACGAAGATGGGTCCCCCTACGGCCACGGCTACGCCTACGTCCACGACGACCATCACGGTTATCATGGCCATCATGACTACGGTCACGATGATCATGGGCATGGCCATCACGATGGCCACGGACATGGACACGGACACTTTGGACATTTGGGGCACGGGCATCATCACAAACATCATGATCATCATCATGTAAGGGTTATTTTTTATGTTTCTATTACTACGGTTTTGTTCTTGACAGAGTGACGGTAACAGACGTATTGGCACCTTGAGGAATATTCTGACCAGTCCGACCTAAATTGATTTTAAATGAAATGAAATTTGAAATGAAATGAAATGATTTATTTAATGCATGTGGGAAATTGGGTAACATTTGCAGTCATCATTGCTTAATACATCGTATCACGAAACCCTACCTTTTCAGGCGTAACCTACATACATTGAACTTTGATTTACACTTGAAACAATTACTGAGATGATACCTGGCACACGCACAAAGCTATAGAAATTCACTATAAGTAATTAGCATCTAAAACTAAATATTGTGGTCAAAGGCTATATAACTGCGTATACTACATGAGTTATTATCATTGAAGAGACTGTGCAGCGAAATACAATATATTCAAGGAGAAGCAATTTCCTATATTCATAATCATAAATAAATAAAAAATTAAGTCCGTCGATTAATTATCCACGGATCTCGAAATTTTGACAACAATAGGACCATTCGGAGGGTTTTCAACATTACAAAACAAATAAAACATAAATGTTTACTTCAGAATTTTGTAATGTTTGCATTTAAATACACACACGTTCAATACACAGAGCCTTCTCCTTTTTTAAGTCTTTTCACCTTAGGAGGACAGCATAATTCCATTCAAAAACTAGAATTTACTTCATTTTCCCTTATTCATCGAACCGGAATACATTGTTAAATCATTGTGTTGTGGTTTTGCGGTAGAAATGAAAGGGTGACCTATCAAGACGGCATATAGAGGGAACTAGTAAAGAAACCGTCTACCGAGTTTATTATGAAGATCGTCTTTTGTTTTGTAATCATTATCATTAGGTATTATGGGACGGATCTCGAGCTAGCGTGACCGTTCCGCTCTTCATTGAATGTGGCACCACAATGTTGTGATTCGGTAACGAATAATAAAGTTATGTGTGGGTTGACTTGAGAGGAAATGTCACTGCTTATTTTTCTATACTAATGGAGGTTCGTTCTATGAGCATTTCTCAAAAAGTTTGTGTACAATTAAGACAGAAAATTAAAGTCAGAATAATTTTCCTAATTTGTTACCAATTATTTTAGTAATTTTATATCAATGTTATTATGGCTATGTTCGATAATTAAGGTTCTGTATATAATCCGATATCAATGTATTGGAAATCACTAAGAAAATTGGTAACAAAATAGGAAAGATATTGGACTTGAATTTTTTGTCTTAATTGTGTACATACAAACTTTTTGAGATATACTCCTCTACTGTTTCCTCTTCCCAAACTTAACCAACCGTAACGCAATTTTGGAACCTGAATGGGAAGCATATGTTCTGTGTGGGTAGCAAATTTTTGTAATAGGCCCTGTTCAAATTTTATCCGGGCAAATTTTATCCAAAAATAGAGGTCTCAATAAATACACACATTTTATAATAATAAGCGCAAAAATCGAAGCAGTCCTAAGAAAAACATTTCGTTGTTGATATTTATAAAACATCATTGCCACTCTCCTGAAATTTGACTATTTGCAAATTCGTCGTTATTTTTAATTGTACGATATCTGATGGCGACTACACGTTTAAAAATCACCGCACGCCACCAAAATCTCCTTTCTAAATTCAAATCTATGGATACAGCTACCCACTGACTTCCTCTGCGACCGCTTTATCCCACACAATGTCCTGTTTAGGCGTGATTTATGCTGTTTCCAATGCTTATGACGGTAATATCCCATCGGAAACATCGGTGTGCACTGTAGCCGTATTTAGTCCCTGCCTTTTCAGGTAAATTGATAATTATAAGTAGGTAAAACCATGGACTAATGGTTAAACAAGTCAAGTTTCATCTGCCTGATGTAGACGGCGAGTTAGCGAATTCTCTTTCTCATACATTTCGTAAGAAGCTTCGACTATTGCTAAGACACAAGCTCCATATTCTAGAGAAAATAGCGCTATAGAAGAGCGAAGATCGATATTCGATTTTTTTACAGTGCCATACCTCTCGGTCTCCATTCAAACGAATGAGCGGGACAGTACGATACGAAGTTCGAACATCAGGGTAACCCTCCAGGGTGTTAAGCGAGGTCTATTATTATAATTTAATAAGACCTCGCAATGGTGGCTCCGTCTCCACGTCGACGGAAGACGATGTTGTACAGGCGTCGCGTTGGTAGTCCTTTCAAATTATTAGTCCTTGCATCCATAGTACAGGTTACAGGGTCCCTAAGTGTTTTATTTTTCATTGTTGCCAACAGGTCTGATATCCTCTTTTTACCACCTGCCTCGTCTCGCCATGTGGCTGCTAATTACGATGTGTTCATTGAATAAAAACTTGTAACTCTCAAACTCAGTGTAGTTTTCTAAACGTGAGAAATAGAAGGTAGGTACCTCGATGTAGTCGGAGTAAACAATAAAAGACTGATTGAAAAAGTAACACTTATTTTTAGTTAGATTTCAACCTACTTGAATATATATTAATATAAAAATATATAACATGGTATGAGTGTAAGTGAATTCTACGAAAACACATCGTTTCTTTCTTCTTCTATCGCGATACCGCATGAAAGAAGCATTGTAGACTAGAGTAGTTGTGCTTGAAAGAAAGACGTGGTTCACTACTTTCGATTTGTAGGAGTAATTTTTCGAACCATATAATCATCGTTTCTTTACTTTCTGAACCTCGTATTTGGCCTACTATAATATTCTTTATTGAAAATGTTTATTAGTTTATTGCCTTTATAGGTATTTAGAACAGGTACTAAGCGTTCCAGGTTCAAAGTTTCTGTTGCTTCTGTAGAAATTATACACAAACTGAATAACAGCAAGAAAAACAAACAACATTGTGCATTTTTCGTAAACATGCACAATGTTGTTTAACTACATACCGATACCTTAGTTCACACTCGTACTAACATTTCGGAAAAAGTTTTTGCAATTAGGACGTTAGGGCGCAGCTCTATGTTGTTTAAATTTCACTGGCAAAAATGTAATTAGTACGACTGTGAACTAAGGTATCGATACTACATCTGATCCATTTACAGCTGCCGATTAATGCGTACATTTTCCAGCTGGCAACAAAAGCGTTACTCTGGCCGATAGCTGGCATCGCCTTACTTGGAGCCGCAGCCGCTTTGGTCACCAACCCTGTTCTCCTACAACTTGGTGTCGTCTCCGGGAAACGGCGAAGACGAGACACCTTGGAAGCATCATCAGCAGACTTGGAATCCGATGAGAACTGGCCTTTAGACCCTTATAGAAGAAGTGGCGAGAGTCCTACCAGGCAAACAGCGGTTGGAAAGGTCAAACTGGGAAAGAAAGTCCAAAATGACGGCCTTGTTACGAAATCCGAAAAGGTTAATCGATTTATACCTATACCACTTAAGTTAAAAGGGCATTAGCCATATAAGTTTTCGATTATAAGTATGTACTTTTATTAGGCTGACTGACGGTAAATTTGTTGATATCTAGGTATTATAATATCCAAGTACCTGATTAAATCTTGTGTACCTACCTACAGAATTACGGGTGGTGTTATTGCTTGAAACGCTTGCCAACCAAAAATAATATACGGGCATTTAATTAAATTCTTTTAAAATAAAATGTGTTTGTAAACATTTTTATACTCACTGTCAATTCCTCGAGTAACCAAAACACCTTACACACTAACAAAACACATCCAAAACTTAAACCAAACCCACAAAACACACACTACAACACAAACATTTGATTAAAACTCGAACAACACACTTTTATCATTGAGCACTAAGAATTGCAACAAGCAATATTGATGAATGATGATTATCGACAAAACAAACGACGAACTGTAAACAGAACTGTCAATTGTTCTAAGAAACGTCATCCGCGGGTACCGATCATACGGTGTTTAGCTTGGCAAGAGAGTAAAGAGTGAAGTTTGACTCAAGACTCAAGAGTCGATTGCATGCAGAGCAAGTTGAATGAAGTTGGCCGCTGATTGGTTGTGCGCTTGTGTGCAGTGCTGCGCCCGCGCCGGTCGTTCGGTGAAAAAACTCGTTCAAGTTCCGATCTGTGTAGGTGTGCGTGAGCATATGTCATTATTAGTCAGATAAGGGTAGTAGGGTAATGTCCCAAAATGCGATGTCGTTGGGTGTTTCCGCATTTTGAGGTGTGTAAAACTTCAGTTTGGGAACGCGTAGAATTATCAAGCTGAAATTAATACTCGATCCAGTGAAAAAATCAAACTTCTAAGAGTTCTAATTTTAAGTCAACGCAATCAGAATATAATATAAGCGTTTATGTTGCATGTGTTAACGCTCGCAAGGGAATCTAAACCTATTAGCTTTCTTCCCATTGACTTAGAATCATGAAATTAGAAAAAAAACAATGTCATGCAGCAAAGGTGAGAAGAACACTGAAATACCTACGTAAATTAGAATAACATTACAAAAAATGCTATAATAATTTACTTATTTGTAGTTTGTAAACTAATAACCGCGACCCATATGCGCGAACAGGGTTTTGGGATTTTTAAATCAAATAGGTATAATAATTTATTTTTAAGCTTTGATTTGATTTGAAAAATTAATCGAGTAAAATTTTTACCTGACTACGTCCAAGCCAAAAGGCGAGGTTCTAATATTATAAAAATAATCATCGTAACGCCATCTATAGGAACACATTCAAACGCCCAAAGCGACATGAAAGCTTTAAGTAACACAGTGTAGCGTTTACACTACGATAGCGCTCTCAAACGAATTGTAATGAAACAATACTTCCCGAGATGGCGCTACAAACAACAAATTAATATTGAAAAATGAAAAATTATTACTTTTTCTTAAATACATTTCTATGGGAGGTCAAATGATCAATAACATATTATTTTCGTGTATATTTATTTAATGAACTTCAATATTCCATAGACTCTTGAAGAGCGTAATACTGCGAACAGCTGGTTACTGGACTTCAGACTTTAAAGCCAAGCTGCAAAGAAATCATCACATTTATTAGTAATTAATAATGAAGTAAATACATATCATTATCATGTCTATAAATTGATAGGTCATAAAAGATCTAAAAGAAAGAAACAAATGAGAGCTTCCTAAATTTTACTATCCATGGCAGTTAGTACGAGCCGGAGTACCGGTAAGTAGGTACTTTAGGCGTAAAAAAAAATTGTACATTTTCTCCAAGTACCTACCTAACCCTAGAGGGTACCCCCTGAGGGTAATTTTTCAAAGGCTATCCTGCTTATACCCTTACGTTTATTTACCGAAATCTATTTCGCAGGGGGTAACACAAAGCTTCATCCCTCGGTTACGCCCTGGGGGTTGAAAATACCCGATAAACTCCAAAACTGTTTTATTTATTTTCTCCTAAACTATAAAAGTGATGAATTTCAAATGTTGTACAAATATTATTGCGGATAAAAGCTTTAAGTAAAAAAAATAAACCTCCTAACGATTTAAAAAATAAAAAATAAAATTTGAAACACCCTAATTATTATTATTATTATTAATAATTTCGCAATGTTCCTTTTTGGCTACGTCGATTAAATTTTAATATGATGTAGATTAGAAGTTGGTTCATATTTAAAAAAAATAGTGTTTGTACCACGACGCGAACTTGTTAACAGGGTTTTTCAAATTTTATTTTGGGGGAAATTTTTCAAAGGCTATCCTGCCATACCCTTTAAGCCTCGTTGAAAGTTAAATAGCCTTAAAATTTCTGATAAAATAAATTAAATAAGTTATTACCGGTAATTTCCATAGATGAATTTTGGTTGTTTGAATTTCCTAAATAGACATTAACATAGATACCTTAGGGGCGTTCTCGACGACACACTTGAAAAGCAGTGTAGCTCTTTCGCATCCCTTTTCACCATCGCTCACCGTTTCTTCATTAACTATAAATCAAGATAATATTTCACCAATAATTGTCGAATAATTCATGTCATTAAACTCTGTTAATTATTAATAATAAGCAATTAGAATAGGGACGATTACGGACGTTTCCAGTGCGTCAAGTCAACGTAATGTAATCCATACTAATATATTTATAAATACTGTCTGTTTGTTACTGTACTGTGTGTCTGTCTGTTACCGATTAATAAATAAATAATAATAATAATAAATAACAGACAACTTCACACAAATCGATCTAGTCCCAAATTAAGCTCAAGAAAGGCTTGTGTTATGGGTACTAGACGACGATATACATACTTATATAGATAAATATATACTTAAATACATAGAACAACCATGACCCAAGCACAAATATTCGAGTTCATCACACAAATATTTGCCCTGGCCGGGATTCGAACCCGGGATCGCCGGCTCAGTAGGCAGGTATCTACAAACCGAGCCAACCGCGTCGTCAAATGAAACCGATTAGATGAAATTTAATATCGAGATAGTTGGCGCCCCGGGAAAGGACATAGGATAGTTTGTATTAAGGAGTGAAAAGGGAGGTGGTATTCACTATGGAAGTGCGATAATCTGTGGTCTATTGTATATGATCTAGATAGTTTATTCGTTTTGCTGACGACATTGCAGCCTTGGCACAGACACATAAACAGTTAGAAGAGTTAGTTTCATAAATAGATAATATTTTTCAAGGCTTTGGGTTGAAGATAAATATAAATAAAACAAAACACTTTTCACTTCAAAAAAAAATTCAAGACATAGACCAATCACTCTAAATAACATACCAATAGAACAAGTCAAACAATTTAAATACCTGGGAAGCATAATCACTCATGACTCCAGATGTACACCGGACATCATCGCTAGAATAGCCATAGCCAAGAAAGCTTTTAATGCTAAAAAAAAGTTTATTCAAAGCCAGAATATCGGGCCAAATCCGTAAAAGGCTTTTTCTCAAAAATTGCATGTAATGTTGCCTTACCATCGCTAGATAGACTACAGTAAGTGGAATGGAACATACCGAAGACTTTTTAGAAGTGTCCTGTAAACAGCGAGATTTTAAATTTGGAATCAATATTTGTCCAGTAAGTAAGTATGTAATTCCTATTACGTATCAAGATATTTGAATATCGAAACACGATTTACATCGTCACCGACTTATAAAAAAACTAAGGATGTGAAGGCGATGAGGTCGTATATAAATGTAAAAAGGATGCATTCCACAAATTGTTTTAATTATAAGTACAGTGCGACAGCAAATTGTAGAAATTAAAAAGTGGCGTCCCTTTTTCATAGATGAAATAGAAAGAGACGACATTGCAGTATACACTTGCAATTTACACTAAGAGCAAATGTAAAATAAAAAGAGGTTAGCACTATTGGCAGTATAAACGTAACTCAAGATGCATATTTAAAAAAAAAAAGTAGCGACAAGGTTTAGTGCGGAAGTTTGTATGCAGCGTTTAGTGCATAATTGTGCTGTGTAAAATGACAATGATATTTCGGAATTCCTTCCTTTTTTGTGTCGTTTAGAAAAAACCTCGGAGTTAAAATTGAAGGTACGCTTTATGATATGAAAATTAGTTAGAAAATACAAAAATGTATAACAATAATTAAATTTTATCTTTAAGACTTAGATTTGTAAGACAGTGCAAATAATTAAACGCAGTATTTATAAAAAAAGAAATTAAGGCGGGATTTAAATTAAAAGACAAAAATTTCAAATTTGTTTGTGTGATCTATTACAATAATTCAGCAAAAATGAGTTCAGACGAGTCTGATTCCGAATAGACGGCACTCCTCCATACTTAAAAGCGGAGGCAGAGTTAGCTAAAATAATTTACTTCCGATTAAATCCAAGGAGATATAAAAAAAAGAGATTCATTAAATGGAAGGAAGAAAATCAAGTTAATAATTGGCCAGATAATGTGTGATAAGGTCAGAATATTTCAACAATCTTTCTGAGACAATCGGATGGCTACAAAGGAACGAAATCACAAATATTCAGCAGCAAAATATAGAAAAGTTCTTAAATCAAGCTCTAGATGATAACCATTTTGGCGATGAAGGTAAATAAATGCTGCCACTATTTGATAACGATATAACTATATCTTTTATCCAAGTATAAACTCATAATTATTTTTGTTATAGGTTGTTATCATGGGAGTTAAAGGTGCCTGCGACGACGAATATCACAATGTGTAATAATAAAAATGGGATATAACAAAAATATTCATTGGAAAATGGCGGAATATGAATGTCACCTACAAAATATAATTTTAATCTAATTTTCTTGTTTAATTTTTGAGAAAAGCACTATACTTGCTTCGACCGTAAGAGCCATTCAGGCCTCGTATTATATCCGGACCTCGCCTACGGCTCGGTCCGTCTAATTCCTACTCGGCCAGTATGGCTTACTTACTGGTCTCTGCCGTAATGTACTAATAAGAGTGTACATCTGGAGTATAGCCCTTTATGGAAGCGAAACGTGGACAATGACACAGCGTGATAGAGAACGGTTGGAAGCATTCGAGATGTGGTGCTGGAGACGAATGGAAAGGATAAGCTGGACGGAAAAAGTTACGAATGAGGAAGTGCTTGTAAGAGTGAAAGAGAAAAGGTCGTTGTTAGAAACCATTGAAAACAGAAGGGGAAAGATGTTTGGACACCGGCTACGACATGACGATTACATAAACACCATTATTGAAGGGAAGATTGAGGGAAGGAGGAAGAGAGGAAGACCTAGGAGATCTTATATAGACCAAATCAAGGAGAAAGTGGACGGCGTGTCGTATCAGGACATCAAAAAGAAAGTTGAAGATAGAGAAACATGGAAGTTGCTCCACCGACAAGAGCTAAGCTCTTAAATTTCTGATGATTGTATATGATAAGATATTGATGTGCCATTGAATGGCTTTTATTGAGGTGTTTAATACCTTATGGTGATCGACACCGGACGAAGTCGCGGGCAGATGCTAGTCATAAATAAACATTAATGGTTTTAACTAATTTTTGACGTCTTTTTAACTGGCATAAACTTTACCAATTGTGAGCATTTCTTTTTTGAGAATTTCTCAAAAAGTTTGTACAAAATTAAGACTTCAATCAATGTTCGATTATATTGTTCCTATTTTGTTACAAATTTTCTGTGTGATTTCCAATACATTGATTTCAGATTATTTAAAAAGTATTAAACATTTAAAATTATAAGCATAAAATAACCGTAATTATCGAACATAGCCATGACATTTATAATAATTAGTTACAAAATAGGAAAATTATATTGAGCTTCAATTTTGAGTCTTAATTATATGCAATTTTTTGTTTTTATTTTTTTAACTTAGCGCATACCGGGGCCCTTGGGCACACAACAACGCAGTAAAACAAACATCATGTATAGTTTTGCGGGCCCCCCGTGAAATGAGGGGCCTTGGGGAGACGCCCCCAGGTGGAGACGGTATTAGTAGGTACTCGTGAGTTCTCCTCTTTCCACTTACCTTTAGAGCATGTGTCAGCCAATTGTTTGGCATTGGCCATTCTTTTCTCATTTCCCTTCTGTGTTATCTCCGCTACCTTGTACCCGTGTTCCAGATCATACATTCCTTTTGCGTCCAACTGAGAAAGGAAACCTTTAATATTTTATCAACACACATAATGGCAAATTGATGAAAAAAAAAATCTTACAGTATATATATTTTTTAAGTCATTACCTACCAGTAAAAAGTCACATTATCTTTCCCTGGCTTAAAAAATATGTGAAAATTTCTCCTGCCTCTGTCCTTGTTTTTATGGGTAAAAATTATTTCAATTTATAAAATTTCTTTTTTTTGAAAATTGTCATTAATTCCTTATTAACTACATGTAAACGCTGGTGACAAAAGCAAAGAGACTATTCCTCGATTTCCACCGGCATACCCATCAAGACCGGTAAGAGAGTACCTTAAGAGGAAATATCAAGCCTCATCTTTCCACACATATCGAGGGTTCGTTCTCGTCCGTTTCCTCCTCCAAAATTTACGAAACTTTACGAAATTTTAGTAATGGATAGGAAGGAAATGTTTTCTGTCGGACCCTGTCGATTTATTATGCGCCAGCTATTAGTATTCGCCTATTATTACACAAACTCTATAATAATTTACGCACAAATCGAAACGGTCCGTCATAGAACATTTCCTTTCCATTCAGTTTCTAAAATTTCGTAAAGATTTGTTTAGTTTTGGAGAAGGAAACAGGCGACAACGAAACGTCGATTTGTATAAGTCGGTTACGTAATGTTTGAACCTCATATGTATCCGATGCCATGGTTACTAGGTGCAAACTTAACGAAAATATATCTCCTTAATCTTATTCAAACTTTCGTGAGACATCTCTAATAATTATTGTAAAAATGGTTTAATCTCACGTAAAAACTTGTCACTCATTTGCTGTCCACGGGACTGTACGGTTGGTTTGATGAGGCCCCATACGAGTTCAAAACACGTCGGGCGGTTCCTGACAATTTATTACGTGAGTTTAATTAAACCCTATCTAATAATTATCAGAAAATACGTATCCTAGTTTTAATATACCTTGCTTTTTTAGTAGTAATTTTTCTGAAGGTTGGGTCGAATTATAATCAATTTGTCTTCTATATCTTTCAACGTATAGATAAGGGGGTTTTTAGGTTACCGTACCCAAAGGGTAAAAACGGGACCCGATTACTAAGCCTCCGTTGTTCGCCCGTCTGTCTGTCTGTCCGTCTGTCACCAGGCCTCATGAACCGTGATAGTAAGACAGTTGAAATTTTCACAGATGATGTATTTCTGTTGCCGCTATAACAACAAATACTAAAAAACAGAATAAAATAAATATTTAAGGGGGCTCCCATACATCAAACGTGGTCGGTTGCGTTAACTTTGCACCTCATTTGTATCCAGCTCCATACATACCATATATACATACCATACCATGTGCAACCTTAACTTAACCCGGCAATTTAAGATGGGGTATTTGTACGGAACCCTCGATGCGCGAGTCAGACTCGCACTTGGCCGGCGTTTTATAAATACAGTTTCCGACTCACCGAGCCTTCAGCTTTGTAAGCGCAAGCCAGGAGACACTTGACGTCCTTATTCTTCGGGACCTGAAGACTCTGCAGCGCCAACAGCTCGTTCATTTCCACCGGGTGGTCTTTCTGGCACTTCATCACTATCTTGGTGAACTCTATCTTCACCTCCTCGTCTGTCATTGGCCCCTGTACGGTGGCTCCCTGGTGTAATAAATAAAAATAGAATAATAGGGAGACTTAAAAAAAAAAACTCATTTTTTCACTCAAGATTGATTCATTACATTCAGAGTCAAAGACACTACATCGTTTGTAATATAATAGCCATTCTATTGCTTTTGGTAACTACGGATACCTGGAAACGTTTTAATTTTATTACCTAAGTAGGTAGGTGAGAAGCGGTGGTAGCCTAGTGCAAGGGCATGCGACTTTCAATCCGGAGGTCGCGGGTTCGAACCCGGCCCGTACCAATGAGTTTTTCGGAACTTATGTACGGAATGTAATTTGATATTTACCACTCGCTTTTCGGTGAAGGAAAACATCGTGAGGAAACCACCTAAGCCCAATAAGGCCTAGTTTCTCCTCTAGGTTGGAAGGTCAGATGGCAGTCGCTTTCGTAAAAACTAGTGCCTACGCCACATCTTGGGATTTAGGTAGCCGACCCCGATTGAGAATTCATTCTCAAAAAATGGGACAAAGGCTAGGAGGATGGACCTAAGTAGGTACCTTAGTAGGTACTGTGTGTATGTTTTCCTTCACCGAAAAGCGAGTGGTAAATATCAAATGACATTCCGTACATAAGTTCCGAAAAACTCATTGATACGGGCCGGGTTCGAACCCGCGACCTCCGGATTGAAAGTCGCATGCTCTAACCACTAGGCTACCACCGCTTCGCACCTACTTAGGTAATAAATTAAATTAGGTAATAATAATGTGCCCGCCACAGTGTGGTTTCAGTTGGAACAAAACAGCGGTTTCTATGGGGGAGAGTATTATACATTCAATATACTCTACGGTGCCCGCAACTTCGTACGCGTAATTTTTTTGTACCGTAGTCGGATAAAAAGTATCCTATAACCATCCTTGGATGTCCCGCTATCCCTGAACCGAAATTGGTTAAAATTTGTCCAGCCGTTTCGGCGTGATGCGAGGTCAAAGGGAATTATGCCCAACATATGGCGCCAGACTGGCATTAAGCCATCACGCATCCATACAATACAAATGAGAAATGACGATCCTGCGTCACGCTATTAGGATTTTTCCTGAAATCATGACGCATTGAAAAAATATTTTCAATACGAATCTAGAATTTTATAACAGTTTAGATTAGATTAGATTAAATATAAATGCAGTCAAACTCAAAATTCGAAGCAAGTGCGTGGGTGAAAGACTTCAGAGAGGTCACTGAGAACTAAGGTCGTGTAGTGCCATCCTCTTGTTCTCGTGTTGAACTGTATTTATCAACTCTATTTTTAACGGTAGGTATATGAGAAGATAATCTCACTTCCTGGCCAAGGCAAGACGTAAAACTTTAGACAAACCAGGGGCGGTAATTCGTAAAGCCCCAGATCGCATATTTATACAAATACCTGCGATCTGGGACTTTTACGAATTCACTGAACTAAGTATGTAATGTAATTACTACTGCCGTATGTGTGAAGATAACAAAACGATCGATGTTATGTAGCCTACCTAAGGAAAATTTTACATAATTACTTCTTTTTCTTTTATCTCGGTTCTCATTAAAATGAGTGAATTTTTACTCGTATAATGCCCCAAAACATTACTTAGTAACTTTAAAATATTTGGGAGCACCTGCGTACCAGTATATTGGCGTTTTAATGACAATGACCTTAAAACTTAATTCAGGATCATTTCTCCCACTGGGCAAATGCCCAGGGCCCCGAACCTCACGGGGGCCCCAACACGTGGATAACTTATTTTTACTGTCCAATGGGGCCCCTTAAATTATGGAATGCCCAGAGCCCTGTCGGTGCGCACTCCCAGTGCTGACAAAATTTGAGTCTAAGCGGGGTTACAAGTTATTTTTACAATTTATTTGTACTTACCAAATGTTTCACAGCATATTGTAATATCAGAAACCACATAAAATAAACAAAAGAACTTACATAAGCATAACTGCCACAAAGGGCCATAGCGATCACTAAATTCCAGAACATTTTCAATATTTTCAGATCACAAAAACGGTAAGAAATGATGCAAAAACACGATGCTCTGTTATTTTATAATGCCCCAAAACTTGATTTTATCATATGCATCATTACTTTAAATCACGGTTTAATGATAACATAAAATTTTGTAATCATACTTTAGTGTTATTATTTCAGAAAATTCATTTATTGTATTTTGTAATTACGTATATTGTTGCCGAGAGACTGCAATTTAATATGTTGATAGCGTGTATTAGCTTAATAAACCATCTACCGACTTATATTTATACAAAAATTGTGGCAAACAATCATACAGCCTGTCTAAGGGTAAGCAGTTGCCGTATCCTTTGAACGTTTGCAATGCCAAAAGATTTACACGCGTGTTGCGTTGTCGAACCTTTAAGAGCTCACCCAAACTCTCTTATTTATCCACCTGGAAAAAGTTCACTTACTGTAACCGTTCGGAAAATCACCTGCGGATCTGCGAATATGGCCTTAGTTAGCTAGTTAATAGACAAATGCTCAATAGGATTTAAAAAAAAGGACCCCATTTTTTCCAACTCTCAGTATTATTTCTTTACTGATTTTTATGCTAGACAATTTAACTTAAAACGATATTTATAACAAGGAGGGGTATTCGACCAATTTTAGAGATATAATGGAGATCTCTCCTTTTCATCGCCATCCGTCACTTTTGACGTGTGCCTACTTGACAAGTGGCGATATCCCTAGAACATCGCAACTTCG
Source organism: Apotomis turbidana (assembly GCA_905147355.2). Lineage (NCBI taxonomy): Eukaryota > Metazoa > Arthropoda > Insecta > Lepidoptera > Tortricidae > Apotomis > Apotomis turbidana. Next base: position 14,841,207 of record LR990295.1, on the reverse strand, counting down.
TCAATTCGGACGCGCAAAATTTTCGCTTTCTTTGTATGTGACGGCATAAAGAACAGGCGCATACTTTAAATTGACCGCGTAGACCGTGAAATTAGTCCGTTACGTTTCGTTCAAAACAGAAATTTATATACATGAATAACATTTTTGACAATCATTATCGCCTTCGTATTTCCAAAATTGAGTTGAGATATGTCACTTTTAAGCTCATCGCATTTAAATGACAGTTCAATGGCGATATAACTGTTATCTAATGGAGATTTGACGTTTGGCGATATCTCCAACGGCATTCTCGAATTGGGCCCAAGGTTGTATTTTAATATCTACACTTCTATTTTACTATCTTTCTACAATATTCTTCTCGGCATCAAACATTTCCCAACGGCATCTTCATACTGAAATCCTGAAACAATAATACTATAAGTAATTAGTGCAGGACTTTAAATTATTTTTCTCACTGCACTGAATATACAAAAGCAAAAGGACCTTTATAACGTTAAACAAATAATAAAAAAAAAACAGCAAAAAGAAATTCATTAAACCATTTATTTGAAGCATTGATTGGAGGGCTTCTAAACGGGTCATGTTTTGCTGCAATTTGTGACCCGGCCATTATTTGCATCTTGTTCTAGGGTGTCAGAGAAAGACGGCCATAGTTGCCGGCCACAATTTGTGACCCGGCCATTATTTGCATCTTGTTCTAGGGTGTCAGAGAAAGACGGCCATAGTTGCCGGCCACAATTTGTGACCCGGCCATTATTTGCATCTTGTTCTAGGGTGTCAGAGAAAGACGGCCATAGTTGCCGGCCACAATTTCTGACCCGGCCATTATTTGCATCTTGTTCTAGGGTGTCAGAGAAAGACGGCCATAGTTGCCGGCCACAATTTGTGACCCGGCCATTATTTGCATCTTGTTCTAGGGTGTCAGAGAAAGACGGCCATAGTTGCCGGCCACAATTTGTGACCCGGCCATTATTTGCATCTTGTTCTAGGGTGTCAGAGAAAGACGGCCATAGTTGCCGGCCACAATTTGTGACCCGGCCATTATTTGCATCTTGTTCTACGGTGTCAGAGAAAGACGGCCATAGTTGCCGGCCACAATTTCTGACCCGGCCATTATTTGCATCTTGTTCTAGGGTGTCAGAGAAAGACGGCCATAGTTGCCGGCCACAATTTGTGACCCGGCCATTATTTGCATCTTGTTCTAGGGTGTCAGAGAAAGACGGCCATAGTTGCCGGCCACAATTTGTGACCCGGCCATTATTTGCATCTTGTTCTAGGGTGTCAGAGAAAGACGGCCATAGTTGCCGGCCACAATTTGTGACCCGGCCATTATTTGCATCTTGTTCTAGGGTGTCAGAGAAAGACGGCCATAGTTGCCGGCCACAAATTGTGACCCGGCCATTATTTGCATCTTGTTCTAGGGTGTCAGAGAAAGACGGCCATAGTTGCCGGCCACAAATTGCAGCAAAACATAGCCCGTTTAGAAGTCCCTTTATATGGCGAATGATGGAGAAGATTATTAGGACGGAAAAAATACTTAAAAGACTGGAGGAAAAAAGGAATTTGCTGAAAGTATAGAGAATAGAAGATGGTAAATGTTTGGTCACCTTATAAGATAAAGGGAAGCGAGGAAGAGTAAGGCCACAAATTAGTTAGTTACGTTAAAAGAATAAAAGAAAAGTAAGGTAGAGATCATGTGTATAGGGAGGTCGAGGTAGTGGCTACAATCATCTACAATGGACAGATTTAGATGGAGACTACAACTACATACTACATCAGGAAGAGGTCAGAAGGCACAAGATCGTCATGTGTATACCTCAGGGGAACCATATTGATGATATTGGGACACCTATACCGGTGGTAATACCTAAATATTATTATGATAGACTTACGCTGGGGCATTTTCGATACTGCATTTATATATTTTTGCAGCTCTCTCGCATTCCTTCTTGTCGCCTTTAATTTCTTCGTCGTTTACTGCAATACATTAATAACGATTACTATAATACGTTTCAGCAATCAGCATTATACCCACTACCTACACATTAACATAAGGTTAATTTAAATATAAAACAACAGACTGAAAGAGCTATGAGTAGGCTATTTTTGAATTCTATTTTGTTTCGGTTATTTAGGAGTTTATAGTAGTTTATGCAACTGCTACATAATGAGAGGTCTTAAAATACGAGTGTGGTTTTATGAAACTCGAGGCGAGTTTCATAATAGGATCACACGAGTGTTTTAAGACCTAATTATGTACAGTTGCATACCTACACTACTTTATCTACACACATATTCATAATCAGTATCATAGATTTTCTTTTATGAAAATATGAAACACTCAGTCCGCGGAGGTGAGAAACGCATGAGGTGACTCGTTTCATAAAACCACACTCGTATTTTAAGACCTTTCATTATGTAGCAGTTGCATAAACTACTATAAACTCCTAAATAACCGAAACAAAATCAAATTAAAAAATAGCCTACCTAGTACTTATATAACTGGCTAATCAAAAATTATAATTGTTATTTCGTTTATATTATAACTCAATGTACTTATTCTTTCTGGCCTACTTATGTCGATATCCACTTAACTAAGTCTAAACCGCTGTTCATACTGTTGTTGTCGTACACAAAGGCCATAAAATATACCTATTAAAAATAAAAGCTTACCAGACAAGCAAGCCTGAGTAAATTGCTCGCTTTTCTTCATCAGGGCGGGTTTGTCGCCATATGTTTTTTCTGCTATCTTTTTCATTCCTTCAACGGAGAGTTTTCCTTCGTCATCAGTCTGCAAATTAATACAATTTAATTTAATATGCATAGATCAATTCGTCCGCAAATCAGAAGATAGATGGCGCTGTTCACTTATTAAGGAAATCCTGATGAGATTATCATCCGACTGCGTCAGAACTAGAATCGTCTTTTGCAACCCTTATATGTTCGTTAGGTGACTTTTAAATACAGTAATATATGTACAATAGGAGATGTGCTTCTATTTTTGTCTAACGTAATTGACAACATTTCATTTTTTGACCAGGTCTTTTTCCGATATAATCAAATAAAGAAAAAATATATTTATATATATTCACATTTTGAATTTTCGATAACATCCCAATTTATGATTAAAAAAGTCATTTAAAAAGTTCCTCATTCTAAAAGAGCGCAGGCGACAAGTAATTGGTCACAGCGCAGTAAATCATACAGTCGGACTATTACTAAAGGCGGATTTAGTATGGAAATTGTACCACTGTTGTTTTGGTAGGCTGTGACTGGCAATTTTCCACAATGTGATTCGAGTGCTGATTGCATTTGAGTGCTGATTCTTTGACGACGCTGCTTACACCTATTTTTATTTTTTAATTATCGAAATTCGCCCGTATAATCAAATAAAGATGATATATTTGGGTTCTGTGATAAAAAGGTAATAAAATTAGATTAAACTTAACACCATTTGAAAATTTTAAATGTTGTCAATTCGCAAAGAAACAAGTGTGACATCTTTGAAACCCGAAAGTACATGATATGATTTTACTACTACTGCTTATAAAATCAGATTTTCTCTGGCTTGCCTTTACGCATCAAGCATTTACCCTCTTGAATACAATTAAAGCCAAGTTTGCTCCGGGTTTCTTGCAAAATTTCTTTTTGTGTTTGGCACGCATTAATATTAACTGATCTTGTTTGTGCTAAACCATAACTCCGCAAAATGAAGCGGATATGTATAATCCACTGATGGCATTGTGTTCACCACCGTATAATTGGCTTGTCACCATTGACCTTGCAAAGTTACTCATAAACATGGACTTTACACTTTATTTCAACCCCGTAAGAACTATTTTGCTCAAGTATGCTCGGATATGGGGATTTTCCAGTTTTTGATGTGCAAATAAGATAGCAAGGAGTTTAGGCATTTTTATTGCACTGACTTGTTTACGATACTTAGGTATAGTGCAAATTATCTAAGCTAAGCTAATCCACTTACCTGCATTCACAATGGTATTGTGTCTAATACAATCCTATCTGCTTTTGTTCTCGTAAGCGCCAACCAGTTACTTACAAAAAAAGGTTAGAACTACATTGCGTGGATATTGAATTTTCAACCTTATTCCTTGTTGAATACGTTTAAAATGTTTGTTGACGAGAGTTCATAGTCCTTTTTCAAGAGAATACGTTCTTGTGAAGAGTCGGACGGTTGTAAAATTCCAAAAAAGTTATGATCACCATTATTCTGTTAGTGCATTTTGTAGTCTAATGTCCAAGGAAATAGAGTCGATAATCTATATTAACCTTCCAAGGCAACACACAATCTGCTTTTACTACGAGCTCGTTATCTTAATTTGTGGTTTACCAGTTGTAGTTTGTTCAATGGTATTCAGTTCTTAAGTGGATTAGCTTAGCTTAGATAATTTTTACTATATATAGACTTTGATTTCCCCTTACGTAAGAGTGGATGTTTGGTAACTTTATACGACATGACGCTTTTATAAGTAACATCATCGAAGGAAAAGTTGAAGGAAAGCGTGGCAGGGGAAGACTAACAATAAGCCAGATAAAACAAATAAAAGAGAAGGTAAACGTCATGTCGTATAGGGAAATCGAGATATGGATAGGGATAGACGGAGACAGCTACATACTACATCAGCTACACCGCCAAGTTTGACTCTTAAACTTATGATGATGATGAAGAGTGGATACAAACGACCCAGGGTTGAAGAGGCGAGACGGGGTATACACATCGATGCAGCCTTGGAGAGGTTATATGCCTTATGACCTCTTTCTTAGTTTATAGCAGCACCACGTATAACGCCAACTAAATTAGATTTTTTGAAAATAATTAATTTCCAGCAAGCTATCTAGATATCTCTTGAATACTTACCTTAATTTGATCCTAAATGCGTGTAATCGAGTTAAAATTATTTCCAGATTACTGGAAATTAATTCCTGAAAACAAATCAAAAGGACAGCAGACACTTGACTGTTTCGCTGGCCGGCATCTAGTGCTTGGCCAGGTCGATTATTCCCACAGGATCCACGGGCCATCGCCAGCACTCCAATACGTGGTTACTTACCATGCTGATCTTCGTATAAGTACAGGCCAGCACACACCTAACGCTGTCGGTATCCAGCATCTGGTGATTGGCCAGCTCGAGCATTTCCAAGCCACAGGTTGCCCCGCAAGTACTCCAATACGTTGTTGCTTACCATGCCAGTCTTCTTAGAAATGCAGGCCATTTGAGGTTGTCGCTGTCTGGCATCTTGTGTTTGGCCAGCTCCAGCATTTCTGCAGGAGTCACGGGCTACCCCACCAGCACTCCAATACGTTGTTGCTTACCATGCCGGTCTTCTTATAAGTGCAGGCCAGCAGACATTTGAGGTTGTCGCTCTCCGGCATCTTGTGTTTGGCCAGCTCAAGCATTTCTCCAGGGCTCACATCCTGCTCCGTCGCGCACTCCAATATGTATTGTACGTAGCGTAGCTTCAGTTCTTGCTCGTTAGCCTATAATTTTAATTATAATTTGTGTTAATTACAAGTACTCTTTATTTCGCACCTCACAAAACAAAAAGGAAAAATACAATAATTAGAGGTAAATAATAGACGGTCAATCTGATCGCTAAAGAGCTATCTTTTCCAGAGAATCTTTGGGTAGTGGAGAAACATAAAAATCTATCTGAATCTGATCTCTTTTTTTTATTGGTAATTTATATTTTTAATGATATCAAATTGCAAACCAACACAATATTAAATGCATTTTCTATAATTAATACTTGATGGTAACTTGTACTCGTAACACAAAATGAAAAATGTTTGAATGCATTACAATATGTTGTTATGGAAATCATACATCTTTTTACTAACGTACCTTTGTATAATAAAGGCACATCGCGATAAAAACAAGATTGATTTTGAAACTCATCTTGACCGTCAGCAGCACACTGATTCCACTCCGTTAAAACTGTCACACTGCAAACTCGAACGGCGAATGTGTGAAGTAATCCAAATAATGCATTTTATACAGAATTGTACCTACAGTGCCGATGCTATTCAGAGACCCATTTACACCTCACATAATTGAGGAATTGTTGCAATACATGTTTATCATTAGGCCCTATTTGCGAACAAAATGTACGGAACCCTTTGTGAAGTTCTGTTGCGTCAGAAGTAATTACAGTTATCACAATGATAGAAATCTGTACACAATGAAGGACTGTAAAGCAACCCTGCTATGTTGTTCACTCATGGTAGCAATTATAAGTGTTAGTCAGTGCAGTACGTAAATATCTAGACATAGATGTTACGTTCAAATTGCAAACATTAATTAAATACTATCTTAAACCATGAATACAAAGATCAAAGCTTAAAGAAAAATTGAAAAAGGAGCTACCTGGTGGAAGCAATTCCAATTTTTCTTTAAGCTTTGATCTTTGTTTTCATGGTTTAATTAAAAATTGTGGTGTACCCACATTAAAAAACCGGCTAAGAGCATGTCGGGCCACGCTCAGTGTAGGGTTCCGTATTTGCTCATCCTTCACAAGAGACGGTCAAAGACGGAAAGACGGGAAAAGGTCGTAAACGCCAAAGTAACTGTAATTACTTATTACCTTCTGGAAGTCAACTTACGTCCTTTTAAAGAAAATTATGAAATTTTGCGATAACTCGAAAACGGATGGACCGATTTTGTTCAATATAGTTTTCATTGAAAGTACTTATAAGGCCTCATTTTCACGAATTTTCCCATATTTTTTTAAGGCGTGGTTGAAAAGTTAGAGGGGGGGGGACACTATTTTTTTTATTTTCGGAGCGAATATTAACAAAACTACTGACTTTATCAAAAAGTAATGTTTAAAGACCCCTATTATTTTTAACAGACCTATTTAACGACACCCCACACACTAGGGTTGGAACGAAAAAAAAAATTCACCCCCACCTTAGGTGTACGAGAGGTACCCGAAAAAAACATATTTTTTTAGTTTTTATTTTACCGTTTTGTCGGCGTGATACATACACATACTCATACCAAATTTCAGCTTTCTAGTGCTAATGATCACGGAGCTAAGCCGCGGACGGACAGACGGACAGACGGACATGGCGAAACTATAAGGGTTCCTAGTTGACTACGGAACCCTAAAAATGAGACATTACATGTTTCATAAAATTATAAATACTATACAATACAATACAATACAAGTACGCTTTATTGCACACCAAAAAACGTTTACACAAGAAATTACAAATAAACAAATTAAAAACGGTAGACAACAGGCGGTCTTATCGCTAAAGAGCGATCTCTTCCAGACAACCTTTGGGTAGTGGAGTTTATCCTAAAAAACGTTTAATGAGTACTACCTTCCTAAGTATACTATCTTCTTGTAAAAAATGTTTAATAAAGGCCGAAATAAGAGCTACATCGCAAACAACGCATTTTAATGACAATAAAAAATATATATTTATTGCCACCAGAACGACAGAAGTACATGACAGAATTATAATATACGAGTAGGTACTACATTCTCGAAGACATTGATTTTGTACATACATCTCGCTCGACAAGTGGCAAAAGGCTCAGGCTCAGCGTATGCTGTGAGCTGGGTAGGCTGCACAGCGCTGTTTTTCAGCCTGCACCTTATGCTCGGGTACAGTAGCTGATCACGGGGGACACATTCACACAATACGGGGGATTCATTCAATATACCTGAGACAGCGCTTATTCAAAGATATCTCAAAGTAGGTACACTCGAATCAGCGCCCACGGTCCCGTATTCGACTTTGGCGTCAACAATTTTTGGTGATATTTCTGCGTATTTCCGTCTTATCTCACTGTAAATCATTGTGCCTAAAATTGCTATCCTAAATAGCACTGCCGCTGAACTAATAAGATCACACCGACCAAATTTATATACCCACAGGCTCATGATGATAAAGTGGACTCTGGGATATGTACATTAGGCAGTAGCTATCGGTTATGGTATAAGAAATCTATTGATTGATTAAACGTATAGTGAAAGATGATTGATTAACCGCTGTGTCCTGGTAAGACTCTGTTTCGCCTGCCTGGTGGCTACTTCCGGATTACCCTTATAGGATTCATAATTAAAACTAATTGAACCGGGTCTACCGCGATATTTTGATTTACCTTCAAAACCTGGCGTTTCAACACGGTTTCACGTGCCGTGGTCTCAGAGGTACTTATGAAACAACCGGTTCAATAAGTTTTAATTATGTGTTCAAACCGCGAGAGTATAAAGCCTTATAGGATTTACCCTTGTTATGTGGATAATTGTTTCATCGTCTGTTTCATTTCATCGAAAGCATCTTTCTCTGATACCGTAAATAATTTTGGTTTGTTATTAAACAAACCTAACCTAACCTAACCTACTCCATAGATAGGCGGATACAAATTAAAAAAACTTTACGGAACACATGAATAACAAAATTTAAATTTGATGAAATTAAGAAATTAAACAATCGATACAATATGTTTGTAGGCGAAATAAATGGAACCATCATACAAATAGTTAACGGGATTTGAACCTGTGACAACTTCGTGGATTTTTGTACTACTTACCTACTATATTTAAGGAAACGGAAAGCCATCTAGACTAAACATAAAGATTGTTTTCCCTCTTAAAATGTTCCTAGGATTCTGGAGATTCCCTCTCTCAAATAAGTGATTTATCTTCGTGTAGACGTTTAGGCTGGTCACTAATGGAAATGGTCAGACTAGGCTATTCTGAGGTTTACTCCACGTGAAACTATCAGGAACGGCCCGACATGTTTCAAACTCGTATGGAGAGAGTGGCTGAGTTACTACGCAACTATTCGGGTACCTAGCAGACTAGCAGTCCCGTCGGCCCGTCCTTAACAATTTCACGTGAGTGTAAACCGCATAATATAATTAATGTCTCACAAATGTTTTTATGAGGTATTAAACTACTCATCTGCAAATCTAAATCATCCCTCAAAACAAATATGGCCTAAAAGTGTATTAGGATAAGTTTTTCATAGTCATGATGACTAAACGAATTTTTTTTTTTTTTTTTTCCTCCCTTGAGTGGGCAGTAGACAATTTTGCCTCCAACTGCATTTGTCCTTACTTGCGGGGGGGGTAGAAGACCCACGAACCCGCGGATATATTAAAATGTGTGTGTGTGAACTAACGAAAACAATGTATAGTGTTGGTGTGAAGTGTAGTGTAGGAGCCGGCGAGGTAATATATTACCTCGCCATGTAAAGTGTTGTCATAATGAGTTTTTAGTGTCGTTAGCTTGGAGGCCGCAAAACGACCTTCAAAAGCGTCGGGTCAGAGTCCAAAATCGATTCGTCGAAGGGCGGCGGGATCACCGAGTTCCACTTTTCGATGGTTACAGTGATCGCGTCGTCCGGGTCAGTCAGAATATGCTTAGGGCGTCTGGTCAGTTTAAGCTTGTCGTGTCTAGATAGAGGGGGGGGGCAAGTAGCAAGATTATTAGAAGGGCTGGGGACAAGGCCTTCCCCATTTACGTCCGGGTTTGATGGGCGATTTCTTGGACCACTACTGGTGGATGTTTTATCAGTACCAACGCCAGCTTCATCGGGCGCTGACGGAACTGTGTATTTGGGTATATTGGCTATGAGTGGGTTCTCATGGTGAGAGAGGTTTCCGATGAAACGTCTGGCGTTGGTGTTGATAAACTTCAATAGGGTGGGAATCTTGGCGTCGTAATGTAGACTAAGGTTTGATTGGTAATAGGGGGCGCCAAATACCCTTCTGAGGAACTTATTTTGTATAATTTGAAGCGAATATAAAATGGACGGCTGTATGTGGGCGAACACCGGACAGGCATATGTCATCACTGGCCTAATGCAGGTGGTGTAAAGCCTGAGTTTGTTTTTAATCGACAGCTTGCTCCGTTTGTTCAGCATAGGGCCCAGTCTATTCTGGACAAACAGTGCTTTGCCACGGACTGCCCTGGCATGCGGGCGAAAGGTGAGTTTGCTGTCCAGAGTTACGCCCAGATATTTGACTTGGCGATGACTAAACGAAAACCAATAGGATGTCATTTATTTACATGGTGTGGAGTTCATGAAGCTTGACCTCCCAAAAATTCATTTGTAAAACCTAATAACACAGCCTGCTACCTAATTTACTACGAACGTAATAATTAGATTATACTTGTAACAGTATAAAATGATACATGTTTGCGCGATTTCGGCAATCCATTGTGGAATCTTGAGTGATCAACTGTTAGTGAGTAATACCACTACTGATTTTATTCAAATATGACTAAACTGTCGGTCTCTGGTTTTGCTTGCTCTCTATACCTATTGCTACTGACGTCATACTCAATGGTAAGTTGTGTTCACTAATATTTATAAATCTTTAACCAAAAACTGCACCCTACTTTATCCAGATTCTTTAACACATCAGTTATCATCGCTCACTTAAATAAAACAAACGTACGGAGACGAAGAGTCTATGACTTCCAAATTAACCGCTTATTTTATAAATACGTAACATTTCACCATTATCAATCTACCTCCCCCCTTTATTCATACATGCGACAGAAGGATGCAATAAATTCAGATATTTTATTATTAAAATTAATCTACATGTTTGGTATAAGTGCCCCTTTAATTAATAATTAATAAAAATAAAATTCTATTTATTTTCATATCTTTATTACATTATTTTCAGGCTATGACAGAAGAGCAAAAGAACAGAATCCGTCAGCATTTCCACGAGAACGGCATCGAATGTATTAAAATTGAGCCGATCACTGTTGACGACATCACCAAGTTCAAAGCTAAAGAGGTAGCCACCGGACCTAATGCCAGTTGCTTCTTGGCGTGCATGTTCAAACGCATTGGAATTGTGAGTATTTTGTCATTTTTATTTAAACGCAAGCCTAACAGAAGAGACGTAGGACGAGGCCGCGCCGCGTTTGCTAAGCATCCTTTCCTAGTAATTAATTTAATTTATAGCGTCTTTTAAACGTTGGCGTCAACGATGCAATGTCAACGCAGCGCCGACGTGACGTTTCTGTTGTTTCTAACGTCGTCAGCGTCTTGCCAGTGTCTGCACAGAGGCCCCGTGGGTGGTACGACGGGGTAGCGGATAGCATGGGCGAGTGGATTGCTTCGTGTACTATACACGCAACAGACGCGCACAGACGCTAATGTGGAGTCTCTCTTATTCCTGCACCTATAGCATAACTGTTATACGCCACTATTACTCGCACGAGGTAATTAACCGTCTCTTTCTATGCTGTAATGTGAGGGAGTGACGGGTAGCACTGCCGCGCGACAACAGTCCCGAAGCATAGTTATGCTAGAAGGTCTGCAGCACTACAACTCATAGTCCTGGCCCCCGTAAACAATTATTTTCTATTTTCTTGTCCCTTACGGGTACCTCCTATTTGTTGCGTCAGCTTTGTCGTCATAGAACTTTTGAAAGTACTTTATCCAACAATAAGAAATAATAAAAAATGTACTTTTGCTTTTGTTGCTATAGAACCATTGGGAAATAAAGTGAAACTTGCGTCAATCCCTAAGAGTTCCCTTGAAATGGTAAGGCACTGCTTTGATTAGATCAGATAAGGCAATTTTTGCACAAAGGTTTACATGCTAGAAAACCGGGCGGTAAGTCGTAAATTACGCCCTGCGGCGGTAAGTAATTTCTATCACACTTTAAGGGTTTACATGCTAGAAAACTAGGCGGTAAGTCGTATATTACGCCCTGGGACAGTAAGTAATTTTGGTATTGACTACTATTTATTAATTATTACTTTTGTTTTTTTTCCTCCAAAGTATTAGACAAACCACGGGCGGTAATTACTAAAGCCCAAGATCTCATATCTATGGCCCTCACCTTCCGACTAAAGATTGTTTAGCCAAATGGAAACATGACACTTTACCTTACCTTTTTCTACGACATACATAAACCAATAATCCTGCATTGACAGATGGACGAAAGCGGCATGGTGCAGAAGGAGACAACGCTGGAGCTGGCCAAGAAAGTCTTCGAGGATCCCGAGGAGCTGCAGAACATCAAGGATTACCTGCACTCCTGCGCGCACAGTCAGTTGAATTTTATGGCCCTAGTGAAAAGGGGTATAAGTCAGATTTAACCTAGGAGCAAAGGAGCTCACAATACAGTAGAGTGATCTTTTGTTTCTGGTTAATATTTGACTTGTAGTACCCCTTTTCAAATAATTTTATCTTTACAATACAATACAATACAATAATTCTTTATTGCACACCAACAAGAAAAATGTTACAATTGAAACCTGAATTTATAAATGGTAGACAATAGGCGGTCTTATCGCTAAAGAGCGATCTCTTCCAGACAACCTTTGGGTAGAAGAATAAGTAAAAATAAACAATGAAAGAGTAGGTGGTGAGATAAAAAAATCAGCAACATAAATAACATAAAGTATAAGTCATACACATACTTAAATAAATATATATAAAGATAAACATACATATATACAAATAATATACATATATATATATAATATAGGCAAAAATACACATATACACAAGAAAAATAATAAAAACAACACAGCTGATATCCAACTTAGCTAAGAAAATTACCAATAGCACACAATAAGCTATGGGAGCGACAAGTAGTAATCTTTTAATTTAATCTTAAAAACAGATAGTGATTTAGCCTAGCTTTAGCTTTACTGAGTGGTTCTCTGCCTTTTCGCCGAATTATGTTTCGTCAAACGTTTCATTTCGTCAAATGTTTCATTTCGCCAAAAGCATTTTTCACTGAAACTGTAAACTATTTCGAATTGTTATAAAACAAACCTAACCTAACCTAACCTGATCTAAAGGATCGGGGGGCACGGCAGTGCCCCCGCCAAGTCGAGCGCGAAGCAAACACTGCCGTACCATCCTTTACTGGAACCATTTCGCCGCATTTTCAGGCCCCTATTTGAGCACCTCTGGATAAGACCAGAACGCAGAAATTTTCGTCATCCAGTAAGCTATAATCACATACGTAGAATCGAAAATTTCAAGTCTGTAGGTCATTTAGTTCCGAAGTTAAGCGAAAGCAAAGTTTCGCATTTACGACACTCACACACTCACTCACTCATGATCATCAGTAAAGAACTAGTACTACCCATAAATTTAGAGAGCTGAAATTTGGTACAGAGTTAGGGTTTAATGGCCACATAAAGCGAAAACTATAAAAATTGGCCAAGTGAGAGTCCGACTCGCGCATGAAGGGTTCCGTACCATAAAACAAGTTTGTTGTATGGGAGCCCTTAAATATTTATTTTATTTTATTTTTAGTATTTGTTGTTATAGCGGCAATAAAAATAGATCATCTGTGAAAATTTCAACTGTCTAGCTATCACCGTTCTTGATATACAGCCTGGTGAAAGACGGACGGACGGACGGACGGACGGACAGCGAAGTCTCAGTAATAGGGTCTCGTTTTTACCCTTTGGGTACGGAACCCTAAAAACTAGGATAATCGAAGATCTGGAGTACCTAATCTGATTAGAAAACACAAGAGCCCAACCAAACTATTAGAGATCGACATACCGCCTTTACAAAAAATATTCAACTTGTTGTGTTCGGTTGGCCGCCGTCGCGACTGATCGTCTCTCCTGATGACGGATCGCGTACCGATTCGAAACATGTCGAGTGTTATTCGATTTCTACGACGTGAGTAAACCCGTTTAAGTATTTTAATATTCAACTTGGTGGGCCGCTTCATTTGATGTCAAAAATCCAAGGTCTGAAGTATTTTGACGACGCGCTTGGCTCGGTTTGTAAACACCTGCCTACTGAGCCGGCGGTCCCGGGTATTAGAGATATGGTAATGCCCCCTTCTACTATTGGTACATAAAAAAATCGACTGTCATTGCAAAAATCCAGCGTAGTGGGACACATCTTCTAATTTAATCTAGCCAGTGGCGGCCTTACCTATTGCGAGGCTCCGGGCGGCAGGACTTTGCGAGGCCCTTTGGCCTTCGTGAAAAGTAGGAGATGCGAAAGTAGGGCTGGTCTGATTGTTTGGTTTAGGCATTTGTCATGTTTGAGGAGAAATGCTAGTTACAAAAATAAATAAAATTTGAGTTTTAAAATATTTTACATTGCATTTACTAAATTAACTAATAGGTACAGAGATGATAAATTTTAAAATTGATGTCTGCGGCTTTTCCTAACACTAAAATCTTTAATTAAAGCACAATAATCTAACGAATGAGCTACGTCATTTTCGATTGAAAGAATAGCAAGGGCTGAAAGCCGATTTTGCGTCATCGAATTCCTCAAATATTCTTTAAGACTGCGCCGAGCGTTTACTGTGTAAACAGTGTAAACTTTACACCATAGAGCACTGGGAATGCGTATTTAGATAGGCGCGCGGCCGCCATAGTAAAAATGTATGGAGACTTAAAAGCACTTTTTGATAAATCTGGACCTTTACCTTTAATACCAAACAATAATTGAAATATTTGATGCGGACTAATTGTAATGTAAACATTCATCTTTTTTTTTCAAAAAATCAGAATAGATTTCCATTGTTAAAGTATAAAAAAAACATTTAACGCCAGCTTACGATTTTACAATTTTCGTCCACTTTACTTAGTTTTCTAGGGTAAACTATGAATAATCTTATAATTTTTCCAAGGAGAAGTTGTTAACACATTCTTCGAGGTGCTATTTATATAGTTTAGAAGTGGATTAAACAACTAGTGTTGACGTTGTCTATTTAACGGCAACTGCCTATTTTTCACATTTCGCTCGGTGCAGTCTTAATAATTTTACGAACCAAATGAAACACGGGTAATAGAAGAGCAGAACCGACCCGAGTGCTATACGATAAAAAAAACGATCTTCAAGTATTTCGAGGCGCGATATTCAAGTACCTAATACATTAATGTTTTTTTTTCAAATATGATTTGAATTAATTAATTAGTTAACTAACTTTATTTTAATTTACCGTTATAACCTTAATAAATTATTAAGGATCAAAATCTAAAGTTTTAAATAAAAAAATCTAGTTAAACAAATCTTTTTTTTTATTTGCTTGAGTCTTCGGTTGTAGCGCGAGGCCCCTGCAAGAGCGAGGCCCCGGGCGATTGCCCCGTTCGCCACCCCCTAAGGCCGCCACTGATCGTACTTAAGTAGTAAATTACTACATAACCTCTGATACCTTTCATATAAGTACTTAATTCTTTTAACGTGCGAATTTTCTTGTTCTCTTGTTATAGCTATACCTACTGTTACAAAATTCTAAAAATGTATTGAATAAGTATATAAATATTCTGAAAATGGATTCTATTTTTATGCATGTGCGTCATAATGGCAATCTAATTTGAGGCTAAATTATCTGTTTTACTATCCTAAACTTGAAAAACGACTAATACCTTGTACTATGTATAATTTTCGAATATTGAATGTACAGTCAACAACGAGCCAGTGAGCGACGGAGAGAAGGGGTGCGACCGCGCCATGATGTCCTACAAGTGTATGACGGAAAACGCCGCGCAGGTAATATAATGTATATCACTCACTTCTCCTTTTTCCATACTATCACCTGATGACTCTGGCACCGCATACAAATGAGGTCCAAACTGTTTCCTCTTTCAAAACTTAACCGTCTCGTCTCGTCTATTTCCTCCTCCATATTTTTACAAAATTTTAGGAATGGAATAGGGAGAAAATGTTCTATGTCGGACCGTTTCGGTTTTCGCGCAAATTATTATAGAATTAATGTACTAGGCGCCCGTTTGCGGCGGAATTTTGTACACCTAGTACTCAAATTTTATAATAATAAGCGCAAAAACCGACACGGTACATTTCCTTCCCATTCAGTTTATAAATATTCGTAAAGATTAGGATAAAGAGGAGGAAACAGATGTGAACCAAACCTTGATTTGTATGGAAATATAAGCAGTAGTATTTCCTCTTAAATATGGCATATATTTAACATGCATGACTAATGTTAAATATATGCCATTTATGGGTGCTTGGAATGGAATAAGCGTACACTACCACCACTAATATCGTTCTGAACTATGATTTACATGATATATTTTTAAACTATTGATACAAAGATATCAAAGCTCCAAGAAAAATTTAAATGAGTTACCTGGGGGATGAGACCGGGAATCGAACCCGGTACCTCTGGATTGCCGGTCCAGTGCGTTAACTCCAACCAACCTTTCGAATTTTTCCTTATGCTTCGTGTGTCGATTTTTGCATTGTTTATTTGAAAGGTTTTTACACCTTAGCGACCTCTATGTGAATACGTTAATATTCAAAATTGTGGTGTGTACCCACATAAAAAAAAAAAAAATATGAGACATTAGGTACATTTCATAAATTTATATGACATGTTTTTGTTTACAGTTTGGTTTTGACATCTAAGCTTGAAGAACCCCAAAATGAAGACCGATAATCAATCAACTGGCTTTTTCGAATATGGTGTAAATAACTGATAAAAATAAATAAATGTATACTGTCAAAGTTAATCTTTTGAACGAATGAATTCTTGGCAATAAAGAAACAAAGGTCCGGCGAATCAATTGCTTATTATGTTTTTTTTATTTCCACGTTATTCACATTCACACATTTAATTACTTAAAACAAAATATATATATTATATATGTCAATTAACTAGGGACATCCTTCCGATAAAAAAAAATATCGATAACTCAATACTCATTCCAAAAATGACATTTCGTAGTAGTTATTAAGTTTACCGGATAAATAGAAATTAACTAAAATTTGCTGATTTCTACCCATCAATGTTACTTATATACTTTTTAGGAATAATCAAATTCAAATAAAAATCAACTTTAACAACCTTATATTTTTTTAATAGTCAATTCAATAATATACGGTCATTATATACGGTATATAACTATACTATTCATACTATACGTTATCTCATAGTCATAACATAACTACTGTCATAAGATAGTACAACTTATCGATATAATAATATCGGGTGGCTCTCCCTAGCAAATTTTTATTCGTGCCACCGACACTTCTATGTCATGATATTGACAAAGCTACGGGGAAAGCAGTTAAGTTAAATGAAAACATGCAACTTATAGTTCAGAGCATGAAATACTTTATTTGTAATTATTCCTAAGTACATCTTTGTCATGATTTGCACTAGCAGGCAGTAGATCCAGTCTTGTGAAGTCTTGGTTAAAATTTAAGGTCCAGGCCATACTGAAAGAGAAACAATTGTATTGGATTAGTAGAGATATCATTTCTAAATTAAAACTATATTAGACGGGGTGTGGACTCGCCTGTATGAGTTTCATTCTATTGCGGATCGAGCAAGAGATTGAGTTTGATATACGTCAGTATACCCTTACCCAATGGATAAGGGTACCCGATGGGTAAGGGTACTCACGTTAGCAAAGAACGTTAACAAACAAAACCATTATAGTGCCCTTCACAAATAAAAGGAAACTCGACAAGCTCAGCACTTTAAAGCTAAACGGACAAACTATACCATTTACAAATGAAGCCAAGTATCTAGGGGTCACCTTTGACCAAAGGCTAACTTGGAACACGCATTTGAACAATATAATCCAAAAAGCGAAAATGGCACTGTGGACATGCTGTCGAATGGCAGGAGCAAGATGGGGCGTAAGACCCAACATTGCTATGTGGCTATACACAGCAGTCGTGAGGCCTATAATAACTTATGCCTCCGCTGTCTGGTGCAATAAGGCCAACCAAAAGACAGCGATCCTAAAACTAAGCAGCCTACAACGCACTGCCTGCATTATTGCAACAGGAGCCCTGTCTTCGACGCCGGGTGCGGCCCTGGACGCACTGCTCGACCTAACACCTCTGCACCTACAGGTGCAGAAAGAGGCCGAGCAGTGCATCTACAGGCTCTGCACACTGTCCAAGACGAAATGGCGCTCACAAGCACTGAACAAACTAAAGGCTTCAGTGTTCGAAAACAAACTACTGTGCATGCCCTCTGACGACATGCTCACTGAATGTATCTTTACGCAATACTACTCAGTGGAACTACCCTCAAGAGACGAATGGCTAAACGACCAAATGTCTCTCAAAGAGGGTTGCCACATCTGGTATACGGATGGTTCCAAAAAAGGAAAAGATGTAGGATGTGGGGTCTATGGACAGAGACCAAAGCTCAATGCAAGCGTCAGCATGGGCACAGAGGCCTCAATCTTCCAAGCGGAGATCTTTGCCATAAACAAATGTGCAGAGATAAACCTTGACAAGAACATAAGACACTGCCACATATACATCAACTCGGACAGCCAAGCTGCCCTGTTGGCACTGGAATCACTAGAGGTTAAATCTAAACTAGTCCAACTATGCAAAAACAATTTAAATGCCCTAGGCGAAACCAACAAAGTCACTCTTAGATGGGTACCAGGTCACTCCGATATTGACGGAAATGAAAGAGCAGATAAACTCGCAAGAGATGGCGCGGACAAGCCCCTTGTCGGCCCAGAACCGTTCTGTGGAATCACAAAACGCCAGGCTTATTCTCTGCTCAACGATTTACACAAATCTAAGGCGATCGAGATGTGGGTGGCTGTGAAAGGACAAAATCACTCGAAAACCCTTATAAAAGGCTTTGTTCAGAGGTTATCTAAGGAGTTACTACAGCTCAAAAGGTCAAAAGTCTGTGCGGTGACTAGAACTCTGACCGGTCACTGCAAGCTGAAAAAACACCTGTCCCTAATGGGTATGGAACAGGACGCAACGTGCAGGTTCTGCCAAGAGTCAGAGGAGACAGCTATGCATATCCTCTGCTCCTGTGGACCACTTATGCACAAAAGAAGTATCCACTTAGGGCAACACTTTGTGCCCCCAGAGGAGATACAACAACTCACGGCCCAAAGAATCTGGGAATTCCTGGACTCAACGGGCCTCAGCAGTGAGCTTTAAGACAGGGCTGCCACAATAGATCAATTTTGGTCGATGCGGCACACAAAAGGCCCAAGCGAAAATAATAATAATAGCAAAGAACCTCACCAAATATCACCAGGGGGGAGGGGGGTCAAAAAGTAGCCGAAAAACCACACGTGATTTGTGCACAGGCCCTTGGTTAAATTTTGGAGGAGGAAACAGACGAGAACCAAACCCCAATGTGTATAAAGAAATGATCAGTGGTATTTCCTCTTAAGGTCAATCGGGACAAGTTTGCCAGCGGGGCAAGCGAACCTTTTATATCGAAATGTCTTTCATATAGATGCTATATAATATACTACTAACGTCATGTAATTAACAAATTTAATGGTTCAGGCAGGGTTTGAATTGAACCTGCGGCTTTCCGGGCCAACATGGGCGTTCTACTTATTGGACCACTGAACCTGATGCGTAAGCCATTGAATTTTTCAACCAGTTGCTTCTTGCATGAATTATAGGGTGGCATCGTAGTGCCATCTACCGTAAAAAAAAATCGGACAACCTCACACAAATCGATCTAGTCCCAAATTAAGCTCAAGAAGGCTTGTGTTATGGGTTCTAGACGCCGATATACGTATTTATATAGATAAATATATATATACTTAAATACATAGAACAACCATGACCCAAGCACAAATATTCGAGTTCATCGCACAAGTATTTATCGAATTGTAAAGATTGAGACTTCATGATCGGCACCATCGTGTCGAATTAAGTTGAGAATTGATAGTACTAACGTCATCGTAGGTACCTTTGCCAACTATAGCTGCGTGGGTTAGTAAAATGTTCCCAATTTTTGTATAAATTCAAAAAGCGATGGGACTCTTTGGAATATGTTTTTGAGGATTATCCATCCATATTTTTACATTTGTCTGTAATTAATAACACACAAATACCTTAGGTCCATTTTCCGTTAAACAAGCAAATGCGAGGGCAGCCCTGTCGCAGCCTTTATCGCCGTCCTCCACATTTTCAGCATTCACTGCAATATAATAATGCTTATTGTTATTTATTTTATTATTTTAATTTTTAGAATAAATTATATTAAAAGAATTACTATGCAAAAGATTATAAACTACATAGGTACAAATAAAACTTGATTAAAAGGAGTGCCCCAGTACTGAGGCAGTCTGAGGCATCGTCCCCAGCACGCTCGCCGCGTTCCCCCTTTGAATCGCGAGGTTCAGTCGTTGTGCGAAAAAGGAGCCCACTCTGATACCACCTGATATTCCGATAGGTTATTGTGATATATCTTTTAAAATTTATTTGCTTATTATTGGATATATTGAGCTGGCCACGTTTGCCGTAGGTATGCCGGACAACTAGTGGGCCAAAAAGACCACAGAGTGGTCAGTGGTTACAGCCACATAACTCAAGACGACTCACGGCACGGCACGGGGACGCGGCAGACCTCGTTGGCGATGGCGCGATGACTTGGACTTTTTCCACAATGACTGGCCAGATAAAGCACAAAATAGAGAGTAGCAGAAAAAGAGGGAGAAGGCCAATTTGCCCAGCAGTGGGACACAGTTAGGCTCATAATAACAATAATAATTGGATCATCACGCAGTAATGCAAAAAGGTGTACTTTATTTGATGACGCGGGTAATGTATTCACGGATTTCAATATAGGTACTTAATGATTTAGGCTTGATTTCACCAACACGGATTAAGCTTTATTCCTAGAATTAATGTAAATATTCTATGCAAACTTTATTTCCAAGATAGTCTTACTCCAGTATGGTTAAATCCAGCTTTAATCATTTATATTGAACTCTGCGATGACATTACATGAAACAACTACCTTTTTCGCACTCGTGGACAAGCATCTCGACTTTGTTCAAACTGCTCTCGTCATTGGCAAAGACTTGCTTCGCGCTCTGCCGCGCGCCGGAGGCTGTCACTTTTCCCATGTTGTCCATCTATAGAAAAAACGTGATATCCATTAAAAAAAATGGTTTATAAACACAAAAAAAAAAAACAATTTAAACTAAGATTAAAAAATATTCTTAAAACTAAGACCCCTCCCGTCGCCATCTGTTCGTAATAATTTCGTTGTCCGCTCATCACGCCGACGGATTCGACGTATTTTAACCAATATTGGTACCGAGATAGGTTTAAGTAGATAAAAAAAATATTAATACAACAATAACACTTTCATACTATTAATTTCATATTATTACGTTATCTCGAGAGGAGTCATCTTAAGGTCATCATAATATATAGGGTGAGGAAACGATGTGTGGGCCGCTCTCCAGCTAGGTAGCTACCTCAGCATACAGCTATGACATGCCATCAGGACCAGCAGTGGACGGAAATAGGCCGATGATTATGATGGAGTTAGAATGAGAGGGTTGTGGATAGGGATCGCAAAATGCGAGCAAATTCAATGAAATAAAGAATGACAACCAGTGACGGCAATGATTGTTTTCTCACATAGGTATTACGAATGCTGGGATTAGTTCTCTACTCGTCAGTGGAACCTCTCGGGAACGCGTCGCGAGTTTAAACCTCATTTGCGCCGTGATGAGTAAAAAAAAGTATCTAGCTGTATATGCAATAAGACGGCACTGAGGAAGCTTTCCACTGCTGTGTGGATATAAGTTGTTACATGGCGATCATCTTACTATTCCAATGTTTTTGAAGAGACATGCGACGAAGCACGTAGCACTGCCTCCGCTAGGCAACTTCAGCATCTTGAGGGTGTTGATGTCATCCAGGGTGAGAGGGTTGTTCCTGATGCAGGACAGCCCGCGCGTCACAAACTGGGCTTGGATTACGGTCTTCTGGACTCCAGATATCGCCTGAAATATGACTCTTTCTAGTTAATAGCGCATTGTTGAGCAGATTGATTTGTTTAGTTACTCTCCACTCCATTGCTTCGAATTTTGAGTTGGACTCTATTTATATAATAAAATAAGAGCGTTGATAGGTACCCGTAGTTACCAAAAGCAATTGATTGGCTATGGAGTAAGTGGACCGTTTCGGTTAAATTAAAACATCACATATAGGTACTCGTATGTGTATCAACTAGGATTGGACTTGGAAAGTCTTAATTAGCATTTATGACAGGGCAAATCTTTCTACAACTGGTACACACACTATAAATGACTACTGCACAATGATTTTGACACCGCTCTATTTACGTGAGGTAAGGTTAGGGCTGCCATCCGTCCGGGATTCCCCGGAATTGTCCTAGTTCCGGGGGCCTTCCGAGGAGTTTTCAAAAACTGACCGGCGATAACCCTTTTTATGTGAATGAAAAATAAAGCGATTGTTTTTTAATAATATTATTTTCAGACACGTTCGGGGAAACGCCAAATGTCCGGGGTTTATAAAGTCTTTTTCCGGGTTCGGATTTAGAGATGGCAACCTAGATAAGGTGTATTCACAGTTCGAACTCACCAAAACGTGGCTCGCAGCAACAACGACAAAAACAAAAGCTAAGCGCCACATGACTGAACCTTCACAATCACCGAGTAGATTTGTATTGATGAGTTACGTGTATTCTAATATATATAGCATTAGACGAGCCCGCTTACCTTGCCCGATGAATAGGATGACTTTGTAGCCATGATTTTGGTAATGCGCCAGGAAGTACGGTGTTATCCGCAAAACATCCTTACTATGTGGTAGATCTGGTGGATCTGTTTGTTTGTATAGATGATATTTAAATGAATTTTGTCTAAGTCTAAGGGTAGAAATTATGGTGGGATAAAATCGCTCAGTGCGTAACACGGTTTTTTTGCACGATCTTCTGTAAACGGCGCCACCCTAAGCGAGGCGTCTGTTTCATATATTTATTCAATAAATATACATGAATCTTTCGTCGATATGGCTACGAGCAGAAAGCTTATTTTAGTGGCGATTTTAGCCCCTAAGGTGGACTAACAATCTTATCAGGGTCTAATTAATAGATATCGGAGGCGCTTTTACAATTAAATAACCTCATTCTTAATTTGTAAAGAACCCAAATAATAATTGCGTTGAGAAGTAAAATTTATGTTCCAGTTATCAACTTATATATATATGAGAAAAAAAACAGGTTGTATAATTATTTATTAAAAACAAGTAAAACCGGGTAACAGGAAAAATACGAATAAACCTAGAATAGTCGCGTTTGCTGACTAGTTGATTTGTCTCGGTGGCGAAACAAATGCCCGATAATGCGGCAGCTGTGTGGCTGTTAACGTCATTGCTCTAGGTTGGACCATGGACCAATCATACAGGAAGACTGCTAATGCTTAAGCAAAGTTACGTTCCACCGATCTGTGACGGCACCGCCTTAGTGAAGTGTAATTTCCATACATTTTATAGAGCGCATAGACCTTTCACATCACACTAGTAGCACAGTGTAAAAAGTAACAATGGTGCGTATGAAACTCAGGGACGACAGGGACTCTAGGGTAACAATATCTCGGGTTTATCATCCATTTATTTCGGAAATTTAATATATCCATCTTCGCTAGTAGAGCTGAATACCTAACCTACCATTGGCAGTCTGCTGAAATTATTGTTCCATGGTTCGACGGATATATTTACTTTAAGGTTTTATATCGAGTCGTGTATAGTGGTATTTTTTTATACTACGACGGTGGCAAACAAGCACGCGGCATACCTGATGTTAAGAGAAGTTTGCGATGCCATGCCAGGAGCATCACACGCGCATTGCCGATCCTTTAAGAACCTATTTACTCCCCTCCTTGAAGTACCGTAGGTATACTGTAGCCCCCGGGGAAAACCTAGGCAGGGAGCTCATTCCACATGCGGAGCGTTCGCGGTGGGGAATTCCTCTGGAGCCGCACAGTTCTCGACCATTTAGTGTATAGACTGGAAGTGGACATAAGCCGGTAAGAATCGGGTTCCATAGACACCACGCCACTCTATGTAAATACTATGAAATAAAACAGTGATTGCAACTAAAATATATTATATTTTTTTAAGTTTTTTAATAAAAATACTAGGTACCTATAAATCTATTATCAACATTAATATTTCTTAAATAAGACAAGCAGGCTAGTGCATCATAATCTTCGTGTTTTGCCGGATCTATGCAGCTGGAGGGGAGTATTCACAAATGCAACTGAAAAAAAAAGTAAAGTTGTATAGAAAACGTGCGGTAATGATGATTGATTTGATTTGCACTAAGTAACAACAAGCATAGTATACGTATACAGTAAATTTAACTTATCTATTATTTATCTATTAGATAGTACGTTATACGGGATAGTTCGTTTTTTCTCTATGTATTGAAATAATAAACTTTATTCTACTAGTAGGTTACTGGCATTTTACAAGAGTAGACCACTGTTACTGTTGAGAAGAAACGAAGAAAGAAGTTCAACAGTTAGTCATTATCTCAACAGCTATTCATTTGTAGTCATACCGTACCGCATCTTTTTGTTCCATCAAGCAAGTTAACAGCAGTTTGGATTTTGCACACTTGTCTTCGGTATCATTGTCGTTCACTGAAACAATAATGTGGTATGTAAGATATTTATATGGACTATTGAAAACGATTCTGCAAATTCGGATCCTATGACAGTATGCGTTATGGTAAACTCCCGCACCCCGCATGCGTGCCCCTATCGACCAATGAAACTGAGTCAATCGATTCTATTTTTTATGAGGATCAAATGTCTATATGGGACTACCTACACTTAGACTACTCTAAAACTCAGAAATGACCGTCAAAGTTCAACATTCCTACAGAGCCTACATATGAGGTCATCTGTGTATTGGGTACCAGTATTTCTATGGAAAAAATGAGTATAATTTGCCATTTTCACCGTAAAAAGGGCGTTCAAGTTCAAAATTTCTTTTGGGTTAAAAAAATAAATCATACAACTTTCGTACCTTTAAAGTGCCATATTTCAAAAAAAAAATTTTTTCTCTAACGACTTTCCGGGTCAACACGGGCGTCCAACCTAATTTGACCACTGCCATTGGACCAAAAAAAAAGTAAACAAAAATATCCCGCCTATTTTTGACTTATACCAAATTTGTCCATTTCGGTTAAGCTGCAAGTTTCCGGACAGATACACGCATACAACTTATACATATAATGACAATGACACGGTTGGCGCAATGGTATGGTAGTGCAGCTGCCTACTGAGCCGGCAGTCCTGCAAGGGCAAATATTTGTGTGATGAACTCAAATATTTGTTCCTGGGTCATGGATGTTCTATGTATTTAAGTATATACATATTTATCTATATAGGTATGTATATCGTCGTTTAGTGCCCATAACACATGACTACTAGAGTTTACTATAGGGTAGATCGATTTGTATGAAGTTTTCTTTTATTTAATTTATTTATATGTATATAAATAAATTAAAAAGAAAACTTCATATACCCTTGTATACTTTGTATACAAGGGTCATTATTTCAGCGTTTGTTCCAAATCACTTTAATGGGCACCCTATTGTCAAAATGCGTATGCTTAAAGGAATTTCAAATGGTTTTTAACAAATCAGGGATTTCCACTACGTAGGATAGAATGCCACAAAAATATACAGACTCTTCGTCAAAAATGTGTCCATGAAAGTGAGGCGGTTGAAACGTTCGATTCATGGTCCGATAATCCATTTGCATAAAGGAAAAACGAAAGATTATTATAAGTGTGTTATAAGTATAAGATTGAATATGGATACCTGACGCGCAATTCTTCCCAATTTCCTCAATTTTCTCTGAATCTCCTTCTTTCTTCAGAAATTTCTTCGCGTTCTCCGCAAACTTCTCTGCGAGAAATTGGCCCTCGTCGTCCATCTATCAATTTATGAATGCAGACAATATTAAAATCAAAGTCGATGATATAAACAATAGGCATAAGAAATTGTTACTAACAAATATATGGATTCAAGTCCGAAATAAAGAATTTGAATTTGAATAAACATACTTATACAATTAAAACTAAATGTCATACTTGCTGACATGGGACTTTGACATCAGCAATTTGGGAAATATTACCTTTTGAAGGTTTTTGGTAATGGCCCATTATTATTTTTATGTAAGTAGTCCTAGGTAAGGTAGAGCCAAAGCTAACACGTACGTATAGTCCCTTTCGACAATTTAACGACAGGCAAAGAGTGCAGTCCGCACATGCTAGGTACCCCTGACTGTCACACACAGAGATACAGGAACTATGAGGCAAGAACTATCATAGATAGGATCTAACATAGGTACATCATTGGCCGAGAGTGAGTGTGATGGACTGACTGATGTGCTGCTTAAAACAACCGGACGTCTACTACGAAAAATTGCAGCACTGGTAGCCAATGAGATGTTCTTAAACCACTTTATAGAAGAAGAAAACTATGTGTGTGACATCCTTGACATATAAGGAGCTGGATAAATGAAGCCTGCGTAACCGATAGAGGCGTGTTATTCGTTATACATATCTTTTCATTCATGTCAGTAACTCACTCACTGAAGAATAAACCAACTCACTATACCAGTTTTTTTTTCATTCGCAACCACTCAATATGAACTGAACTGAATGATGCTATTTGAAATTATGAATTTGTATTTATAAATAAAATTAACGACGTCAAGTAATTTAATTTGTCGATTAATTTGTCGATTAATTTGTCGATTAATTTGTCGATTATTTGACGATTATTTTGAGATGATACTTTCTTAATACTTCTTACGACGACGTATCATTCAAATGAACCAAATTAAAAAACACGAACGAAATGAGAATTATGATATCTTGGAGCAGTTTGATCCACTGAACGAAATGACGATGGAAACGAACGAATTGAGCTAAAGATAAGTAACGCAGGAGCCAGCACCGATGGCGAAATATCATATTCGTGCTCCAGTCCTGGCACGTGAACCGCGGCACATAGCCCTATGGAACCAGAATACTTACAACGCCCATCTTCTTAAACACGCATTCAATAAGGCACCCGTCCACGGCCTCGTAGTCAGCAGTCTTCTTGGCAGCCATCACATCTTCGGCGTTGGCTCCATGCTCCTTGCTGCATTCCGCGATTATTGGAATCATCGCTTCTTGGATCTCCTTCTTTTCTTCATCTGACTCGGCCTTGGGAATTGATAAAATGATTAATTATCTGCGAGAGAACGACTACAATTCGTGAGCTCTTAAAATTGTCTTCGGGTTTGTGTCAAATCAGAGGCTGTGCAGCTTTAGGGGGTGACAAGCCGGGTGGCCGCTCGGGCCGCTGCACTGGCTCCTAAAGGCGTTTCAATAACTAAGACTAGGCTGTTTAAGGCGCCAGATTGCCACACAATTTGTGATTTGTTCAGGGCACGTATGGCTAATGGCCGGCTCTGATACAAAAAAACATTTATATAACTCAAAGACTGTACATCAAAGTAGTTTTGTGTGGTATTGTAGATATAGGGACAAAGCATGTCAGCATTGCTCTTACGCGCACGTTTTACCATTATCTTTTGAAGAATTAGGACTTAGCAATAGACATGGGGGATAAATAACGTCACGATGACAAAGTCACAGTGAGTCGCCGTCAAAAGTTGTCACTGTGACTTTTCACAAAGTAACAACGTTACAAAATCACATACGTTCCTACTGTTCCTAGCGCAGTCTGTTACTCAAATCACGATCACGAGTATCACAAACGCCGTGAGCGTGGCGTGGCACGGGAGTACTGTGACTCCACTCGGCTCTAATCGGGCTCACTCGGAAGTGTTCGGAGTTGCGAACGTCGGATGACGCCTGCTGCCTGAGAGCGAGTGAAATAGCTTAAAAGGTGAAAGGTATCACAATGTGTAAATAGGTTTCATGTTAATAATGTACGTATACAAATCGTTGTATAAAGTAGATCAAAAATAATAAAATGACATATTTCTACTTATAATGTGCGACAGTCCTAAGCCTGTAAAAAAAGTATGAAGGTTATTTTGGATTACTTGTATGATAATGATAACGGTGTAACAAAAACACGGTTATAAATGTAATATTCATACCTCGGGGTTTTTGGTACGGGATTGTTTGATATTAACTAATTAGCCAGTGTTCGTATTGACTAAAAAAAAAACAGAATGTCCTCTAGCTGATTTCTACCTCATTTCTTTTAGTTAAAAACCAGCTATAGCTCTGCGACAATATCGTATAAGGTGATATGAGTAACAGACGTGACATAGTCACGTTGAAATAACAGTGTGAAAAAAATAACGTTAATTACAGCACCGTGACTGACCGTGACCAGTTATAAATATCATACAGTGAAACGAGTAACAGGCGTGACAAAGTCACGATGACTTTTCACTGTGACATTTTTGGAACGGGATCGCCAGTCACTGATATCAAAAAGTAACACTTTTCCCCATCTCTACTTAGCAAGAAATTTTATGATTTGCCTGAGATTTTCTGTTTATAAACAGAGTCTTTATTGATTGATTTAAAATCGATAGTCATTATGTTATGCAGTGTAGGTGATTGACGTTGCTCTGGAAAGTGCAGGGCAGTTGTTTTGTCTCGAAAAAGACAGTTGTGTAAATCTATCTTCAGCCTTCAAAAACCATTTACATTGGTACTTCAATATAATTATGCTTTACAATTTTAGGACAAAATATGACATTATGACTTTCAATAAATTAAGTCCAACTCAGGGATCCCTTTCAAACCAATAGTTATTTGTGCAACAAGAGAGCAAAGTTGTTTTTTGTTACGAGTGCTGATTTTGAGTCCCGAGCAAGCGAAGGATTCTACGTTTGAATCACGAGCGTAGCGAGTGATTCTATGTTAGAATCCTGAGTGTAGCGAGGGACTCAACAGCACGAGATGCAAAAAACTTTGCTCTCGTGTAGCACACACAACTTTTCACCTCATCAGCGAGAACATATTCGACATTTTGTGCTTTTTCTTCCAACGTATGTTTATAGTCTTTGATGCTGATTTCAATAATATTATTAATCAGAAAATAGATAAGTGCTGCTTAAATAGGAATAACAATATAATTTAATTGAAATTATAATCAACCAACCACCACGGTTATTGTCATTATTTGATCAAATTGGAAGATTTAGCAGATACATGACGTGTTTATTTATAAATAGGTACATATTATATTACAAGATTTTGCTTATAAATTGATTCATATTTTTACTCCTAAAACCCAAACAAAATAAATGCAAAAGAAAATAACAATTACTATATAAACTCGATATTTTTTAAGGTACGTTTCGAATATGCATCTATGATAAATGGTGAAATTATAAATTATTATTATATTTACAATAAGTAATAAGTTGAAAAGTCTTATTTCATTTGAGCAATTATCTATTGTTTTATATAAAAGGCACAATAATTTTAATATTCGGTCGTTAAATAAAAATATAATAAAGAAAAAAAATACAATGCAATTAAAACTCTTTCCGGTGTTTTTAATGATTTTTTTGGTATAACGCGTATCCGAACTGTTCTCAATCGAGGTCGGATTCGAAAATCGAATTTCAAATTGATAAGTTTCTATCCCTCTCTTTTATATACATATGAAAGAAGGAGACTTCCGGTTTGTGACTTAAGATGGCCGCATGCGTTTAAGTTGCGTTGTTCATTATTTATTCATTTTTGTTGTTCAATGTGTAGTATTGATAGCGTATTGTGCAGTGATCTAACGTATGAGTGAATAGCTAATGAAGAATTCAACTTGAAGCGTTCATAGCCCTTCCTGGGTCAAGGCCCGATAGTCCGCGTGGTTTTTTGTAAATCGCTATCACTTTACAAAAAGCAAAACCTCACCGAACAACGGCATGCTCTACGAGCAAACTTGAAATTGGCGAAATCATCATTAACCTGATGGAAGCCATATTTTAAAATTAGAATAGAATATGAAAGAAACAGAGTGCATCGAGATTCAAATGATTAGAATTTTATAATTAACCTTTGGCTGAATAATGACAATTCTTCGTCAGATATTGAAAAAATTAAAAAGCTACTTTCTACTCACGCTCGAAACAAAATCGCATTTTGTTCACTGTTATCTGACAGCAAAATCGCCATGTTTGAGCTGGTGAGGTGAAAAATATATTTTTACATTATTCCAACATTTCCAACTCACATGAACCTTCCTTAAGGCCACCGCACACACAGCCACCAACAGAAACAGAGACAATCTCGACATTTTGATCTTGCCTTCCTTCTAAGACCGACTGAGTTTCATCTGATCTCACCACATTATATATACCAGGGTTATTATTAAGTCATTTGTATCTGAACAATTATTTCAACTTATAGCGCGGGGTTTAATGCTCGTGGTGTTATTATGAAGAAGTGGGTAATTTCGATGCTTGTTAGGTTTTTATTCCAGCTTGTTAACGCTAGTGACTGATCACAGACCAGTGACAGAATTCGCATTTTAGTAAAATAATAATCAGACGCAATTGAGCTGCATTCTGGCTGGAAAGGTGCAATTTGGACTCAGTTCTAGTGTAGGTATACGCCGCCGCGACGATCTGTATGCAATCGGTAATACCGATTCGATATTCAGGTCTTTCGACTGCACCCCAACTGCATGATTGCTGTACGATTGTATGTAACCCTCTGCGTAACTGCTAGGTAAGCGACAAACAAAAGATGCACGTATCAGATTGGATGTAGTTATGCTTCTAAAGTGATTTGTTGTCCGTTTGTGTGTCGCACTCATTTAATCTAATGATACGATAGTGAAATTATCATTATTTATCTACTCGCGGCAGTCCATGCAATATTTTTTTTTTCTTTGGACTAAGCACTAATCATGTTCATCACTAGCGTGTTTGTTAGACTAAAACGGAAAGGTTGGTGTCAAAAAAGCATAAAATCCTCATGCGATTTGTGGATGAGCCTAAAATATAGCTCGGTGAAGAAAAAAAGGTGGTAAACCATAATATTGCAATATTGTCCTAAATGTCATAAACATTATATCTAAATCGTTAAGTTGTGTCTAGCCAACTACAGGTTCAACCACCCTATTTTAACAGACATTTGAAACCACTGGTAGAGCTAACTGAGTTGTGACTTCCGTGTTGTTATTGTGGTATATTGTTGGGATACAGGTAAAGGACATAGAATTAATGCAGTAATTACAGAAATAATTTGTTCACAATACAAAAGGTTATTATTTACTGTACCTATTCTTTTTATGTTATTATTGTTATTCTTCATGAAATAGTGTTCGTTGTGATTGTACTTTCAATAATTGGTGTGCATAATAGTACATTATATACCTAATGCGGTGAATTCGAGAATGTACCAGATCGCCGGTGTTTGTAAATATGCCATAAATATGCATCTGGGGCTTTACGAATTACCGCCCGTGGTTTGTCAAAAGTTTAACTTCTTGCCTTGGGCAGGGAGGGAGATTTGAGAAAATTCCACTTACGGCCAAGGGTGACGTGCCTAAATAATAATGAGTTTATTTTTAAACATGACCCCACAATGCCATTGTCTTCCTCGTGTAGAGAAGCTCACTTTAGGACAAATGGAAGTAGGGTAAATGATCAATTACTGGCTACCGTTCAATAACTGGCCACCTCAAACTAAAAATGAACTCTGTTCACCTATAAATATAATTAATTTTTATAAGGTGTTAATTACTGGCCACCCTTCAATAACTGGCCACGTCATACTAAAATGAATTCAGTTTGTAGGTTACAGAGTTGATTTTTAGTAGGTATGCGGTGGCCAGTTATTGAACGGTGGCCTATTATTGGATTTGCCTAAGTAAAGAAAATAATAAAAAAAAAAATTACAACATCTTTTCTAAGTCACAATATTGAAATGGCAATAGCCTATACCTAGGTAGGTAAGGTATATAGAAAACATCCATGACCCAGGAACAAATATTCGAGTTCATCACACAATTATTTACCCCGGCCGGGATTCGAACCCAGGACCGCCGGCTCAGTAGGCAGGACAAACTGCGCCGAACGCGTCGTCCACGCGTTGATTCGTATATTAGTTTTAAGGGCCACAGCTGCCTGAAAATAAATGATACCTATTGATTGATTGATTGACTGATTGTTACTTGTATTGTCCCCCGGAGTCGGTAGGTACCTACTAAGCTACATAATCATAATCTAATAACGAAATGGGACGTAGAAGCGCAAGTATACGTGGACAAACTTTATGTTCAGAAGACAATCGAAATGTAGAATAAAAAAAAATTGTTAAGATTGTGAAAGATTTTGATTTAGTTTGACTGAATACACTTTACCTACCTATTTTTTTATTTATAACATTAGGTAATAACATAACTCAATTAACAAATATGCATCTAAATTCTAAATGAACGAGAAAGTTAAGTTTCCGAAAAGTTATGCATACCTGTGCTAACTCGGGGCACGTTCTAGGGATAGGATATCGATAAAAAAGATGTCGATATAGGTAATTAAATTAATATATGTGCTATTGAACATTCTCGATTACTATAAAAGAGGTTCGATATCATATCTGAACTGATATCGAGCCTCTTAAATTAAGATAATAAAAGTATGAGGATGTAATTTAAATCAAAATGTCAATTTACGTAGGTAAAGGTATATAATGAAAATTATTTTAAAATAAACATGTAAATACACGTTTTATAGGTTTATTTTTTTTATTTGAAAATTTGGAGAAATAAGTAATATTTATTTATGTCGAGGACATTTAGATGTTGACAGTAACATTTATATATTTTTTTGTCGATAAAATATTTTGCTACGTCACTTTCGTATAGGTGCCCCGAGTTATCCCAGGTATGTATGTGTACTTACTAGTACCACAGAATAAAGACAACACAGAAGCCGCACTCTCTTGTTATTTGCCGCTTTTGCAAAAGCATTAGCCTACTCGTATCTGATTGGCCATTTTAATGACGTACGACGCTATTGCTAGCCGAATAAAGGCGGGACGATGGGCGGGCCGGGTCACAATTGTGACCCGGAATTAGTAGGTATAATTTTTGACACTTCAGCGGAGTGAAACCCCCTTGACTGTACTCACGTTTTGCTGTGTGTGTATATCTTTCTTTAGTCGAATATCCACAATAATTACAAATGAAGATTAGTCGATTATCTAGAAAAAAAGAAAGAACAACAAACCAAGGTCATGTGCCTTTAATAGTATTCAGTTTCAGATTTTGTGATAGTTCGCCTTTGCTATAATATTTTGTTAGTCACTTGAGTACCAATTGAAATTTTGTTTTTTTATATAAAGGTTAAAGGTTAAACTTGACAATACACACCACCACAGAATAAAGACACTACAGAAGCCGCACTCTTTTGTTATTTGCCGCTTCTGCAAAGGAATTAGCCTACTCGTATCCGATTGGCTATTTTTAGTGACGTGCGACGCTGTTGCTTGTAGCTTCTGTGGGGCGTGCCATAGGTACTCCTAGGGTTGCCTACAGGCCTACACCAACAAAAGGGAAACTGCTTCTCGGTATTTGTACTTGATTTACAAGCTATTTCAATTAATACGCCCAAAATAAGACAGACTTTCATGATGATGGGATCCAATAGTGCCTACTGGATTTTTGGATTGGTTTAACGTAAACATTGTGCGGTTTTTGCTGGGTCTACTAGATCTCACGACGGGTTTAACGCAGACATGTGCAGGTATCGCATTCAGATTCACTTGAGTTTGACTCGACTTTGAGAGACAGCAGAAAGAGCCCAGTATCATTAAAACGACGTAATTATTTTGTGCCAATAAGTACCGTAAACTGGGGTCATTTTGATTGTTGGGGTCACATTCATAAAAACTTCGAAAGTATTTATTGTAAGTTTATCAAAAATACTGTTACTAATCAATGCAGAAATCATAGTAAGTAGACAAATAGCAGTTGGCAGGGCACATTGCTCATAGAACCAATGACCGTTGGGGCAGAAAGGTTCTTGAGTGGCAACCACGCACCTGACGACGCAGCGTGGGAAAGCCCCCAACAAGGTGGACCGACGATCGCGGATAGAAATCGGATGAGGGTAGCGCAAGACCGATCTGTGGAGGACTTTGGGGGAGGCCTTTGTCCAGCAGTGAACGTCTATCGGCTGATATAATGATGATGAGACAAATAATGCAGGCCGAGGACTGCCTGCCGAGGTTTTTCCCGGGAGCTACTACATCATGCGGTTCTTAAGGAGGAGAGTAAATGGGTTCTTAAAGGTTGGAAACGCGTGTGATGCTTCTGCTTAACATCAGGTGTGTCGTATGCTTGTTTGCCTAGTATTACGACAAAGGGTCAATAACATCAGGTCAATTTTATGATACTGGCTGTAAATTTTCATTAAAGTAAGTAGAAAAACGAAAACCACACTTTTCGACGTTGAACCAGTTACGAGATCCAGTACGCACTTCCATGATCCATCATCAGGTAATATTTATGATACTGAGTCAAATGTTTACTGAGGTAAATCGAAATTTGAAAACCGAAAATGTTTGCGTTGAAGTAATCTTGAGATCCTGTGGATATTTCCAGGGTCCATCATCAGATCAATTTTATGACAAGGGGTCTAAATGTTCATTGAGGTTAATCGAAATGTGAAAACCGCACATGTCTGCGTTGAAGTAATTTTGAGATCCAGTGGATATTTCCAGGGTCCATCATTAGGTCAATTTTCTGGCTCTAAACTAAATGTTCATTGAGGTGAGTAGAAAAACGAAAATTACACATGTCTGCGTTAAACCAATCCTGAGATCTAGTAGGCAAGTGTCCCATCTTCAGATCCTGACTTAATGACAATGGGAAAACAGTAGTTGTATACTCTTATTAAAAAAATAGAATAAATCTGTTTTTATTTTACGGAGAAAGTCGGTGAACATAAGTACATAAATATTCAACATCGACGAACTTTGAATCTCTTTCTTTTTAAAGTCGGTTAAAATAATGAAAAATCATAAAAACATATAAATAATAAAAATACATTTGATGTGTTGACTTTGCTTGGAACGGGCCTACCCTAGCCGAATAAAGGCGGAGCGATGGGCGGGCCGGGTCGGGTCACAATTGTGACCCGAATTTTGTAGGTATACTTTTTGACATACGGCGCGGAGTGAAACTGAAACCCCCTTGGTACAGTGCAGTCTGACCAAAAAGAGTAGAAATTAAAAAGTGGCAATACTGTAGTGTCGTCCCTTTCTAATTAATCTAAGAAAACGGAGACACTACAGTATTGCCACTCTTCAATTTCTATTTCTACTCTTTTTGGTCAGACTGTAATTAAACCTCAAGAATGTATGTTTTCAGCAAGGAGCTTATATTCTAAGACAACAGGAGTGCGAACTCGGAATAAGTGTGCACACAAAATTAAATCTTAGTGTAAATACATAAAGTATATTTTACCGGTGAAGGGGTCACGGTCAGACAGAGACAGCTTGCATATAGGTAGTGTGTCCCTTTCTAATATTGCCAGTCACAAAAAATAGTAATGATTAGTAGTTTTCAAATAAAATGGTAGTTATTAGTAGTTTACATTTTTCTTTAAATTAACACTATTC
The DNA here is from genome assembly GCA_905147355.2 of Apotomis turbidana. Lineage (NCBI taxonomy): Eukaryota > Metazoa > Arthropoda > Insecta > Lepidoptera > Tortricidae > Apotomis > Apotomis turbidana. The sequence goes on along the minus strand of LR990295.1, from coordinate 14,805,836 downwards.
ACTTGAAATAATTAAATATATTATTCGCTAAACTTTTTACGCGTCACCAAAGAAACTAACGGAAAAATGTATGAACGTTATACAATCCGTTAGTATATAAAAATAATTTTATGTTAGTGCCATGGCAGGATAAAACTTTTAAATTTGAAATCTTATAGTGTTTAAAGGTGTCTTTTCTAGTTATTTAAAAAATATCATACTTATATTTGTTGGAAGGTCGTGATGCTGCCCATGTTTGTCTATGATGTATTTTGAATTTGTTTTAGGAATTATTTTAAAATTGATTGATGTACAGTGTCATGTAATTTATTCTATTTTTTTCTCATATACAAATATAAACATAATGTTTACTATTTTACGTTTTAATTCTTTCTAAAGCCAATCCACCCTATCAGTGGTAGCAGAGCGTTAAATAATTAGTGGCAAATGGAAGAAAAATAATTAAAACCGTGAGTAAATGAGATAATAAAATCTTGAAAATGAGCTCAAGTCTAAGAAGCATAGAACCGTTGACAAAATCGAATTACGATACCTGGTGCTTACAAGCACAGGCGATTCTCATAAGATACGATCTGTGGGAGTACGCTAGTGGTGAAAAAACGTTAGCGGCAACTGCGACTGCCGAACAAAAGAGTGCGTTCATAAAGGAAGACTTAAAGGCAAGCTCAGAGCTACTTTTACTTATATCTCCACCAGAACTTAAGCAAATAAAGGGATGTAACACATCCAAGGAGGTGTGGGATAAACTAAAATCTGTACACCAAAGTTCAGGACCTGCGAGAAAGGCTACGCTATTAAAGCAGCTAGTATTAAAGAAAATGACTTCACAAGAAGATGTGAGAGACCATCTCAGTAACTTTATGGACGTAGTGGGTAAATTAGAAGACATGGATGTCAAAATTCATCCAGAATTATTAAGCATTATGATGCTATACAGTTTACCTACAAATTTCGATAGCTTCAGAACGGCAATTGAGTCGAGAGATATTTTACCAAGTCCTGACATTTTAAAAGTTAAAATCATAGAAGAGTACGAAGCAAGAAGGCAAAGCGAAACAAGTGAACCTCAAACTTCAGAAGCATTTTATGCTAAGACAAACAAAAAGGTACTATATTGCAACAATTGTAAGAAGAAAGGGCATTCCACAGAAACCTGCTGGTCAAAGAAGAACCCTAAGAAAACTAAAGGTCCAGAAAAGACATACAACATCTGTCTAACAACAGAAACGTCGAAATGTATAAGCAATTTATGGTGTCTGGATAGTGGCTGTACGTCACATATGACGGGTGACAAAAGTATACTCTGTAACTTAATCCCTGCGAAAATAATAATATTGCTAGGAGATGTTGACGGTCTGGAGTCCGACAACCGAAAAAGTCGTCACGTTGTCGGACTCCAGACCGTCAACATCTCCTGATGATGCCTCGAAGAGGGGAGAAACACGTGTCGAGTAAGTTCTGTTATTTTGGTGGTGTTTTGTTATATTTATTTGCGTATTTATTTTTCTTATCGTGGTGGGAGGGTGGGACAATTAAATGCATATATGCATGAAAAAATACGCAAATAAGTATAACGGGTTAGCACAAATTTAACTGGCACGATATTATATCGCGGAATAGCAAAGCAATATTATTATTTTCATTAATATGGATTTCCGCAAAGTAACGCCTGATTCAATTAATTACTTAATCCCTGCGTCTGACACTTTAAGACTAGCTTCAGAAAAGCATACGACCGAAGTTAAAGGGAAAGGAAAAGCTGAACTCTATACAGAAGATTGCAATCATAATATAACTGACACATTATATGTACCAGATTTGTCAAACAACTTGATGTCAGTAAGCAAAATTACAGATCATGGCTATAAAGTTTTATTTGAAAAGGAACAAGCCAGCGTCATAAAAGACGGAAGTGTTAGCTTAAAATCTAAAAGAAGAAATGGATTGTATTTCATTGAATTCGATAAGCCGGAAGAGACAGCAAATTTCACGCCCAGTGCTGAAAGCGAAATTATGAAATGGCACAAGAAATTAGGTCATGTCAATGAAAGAGACCTAAAGGAAATGGTTAAAAATAAAATGATGCGAGGACTTGACTTTAAAGAAAAAACTTTGGGTACCTGCGAGACTTGTATCAAGAGTAAATTTACCACTCTACCATTCCAAAGCCATGAACAAATAATCTCTACCGAAGTGCTCCAGATAATTCACAGCGATGTATGTGGCCCCTTTGAGCATAAATCAATGGCCGGATCAAAGTATTTCGTTACATTTATTGACGACTATACAAGATACTGCTGTGTTTACTTCTTAAAAGAAAAGAGCGAAGTAATCGAAAAATTCAAGGAGTATAAAAACTATGTAGAACTGTTTCATAAGAAGAAAATTCAAAACCTTCAGTCTGACAATGGAGGCGAAAATAGGTCGAAATTGTTTGACAAATTCCTCAATGATAACGGTATAAGCCGAAGATTATCTGCACCCTATACACCGCAGCAAAATGGCATGAGTGAAAGGAAAAATCGGTCGCTGATGGATAAAGCAAGATGTCTGATGCTGGATTCCAATATTCCTGCATATCTATGGGCAGAAGCAGTGAATACTGCAAACTATTTGATAAATAGAAGCCCAGCAAAAGCTCTCAAAGGAAACTCCCCATATGAGAAGTGGGTAGGAAGAATACCATCGGGAAATCATTTACACGTGTTTGGAAATAGAGCATTTGTGATGAACAAGAACCGAAGAGGAAAATTCACAGCCAAAGCGACAGAAGGAGTATTTTTGGGATATGCGAATAATACCAAAGGCTTTAGAATCTACATACCGGAAAAGAATGACGTTGTTATCAGCAGAGACGTAAAAGTAATCGAAAAGATGCATTATGGCAATACTTCTGAGAAAAACGAAGACTCTACTCTAGGACCAAAAACGGACGAATTAATTGAGATTGAAGAACCTGAAATCAAAAACAATATTAATAATAACTTACCTTTTCAGGAACTTACAAATCTTCCTTCTTCCAGCTCCAGTCAAGATCCAACTGACCCACCTCCCTCAAGTGGAAGACCACAAAGAGAAGTGAGACCACCAGCATGGACCAAAGACTATGAGTTAAGTCGTTGCGTGACTATGTTTACTTCAGATAGTAATGATAATTATGACTATTCATTTCTTACATATCAAGATGCAGTGACGGGCACCGACAGACAAAATTGGGAGAAGGCAATACAGTCTGAAATGGATTCATTACAGAAAAATAACACCTGGGTACTAGTTAACAGGTCAGAAGCCAAAGGACACAAAATTTTGTCGAACAAATGGGTATTTCGGATTAAAGATGACGGTACGTACAAGGCCAGATTAGTCGTACGTGGCTGCGAGAAGAAGGGAAACCTGGATTTTGAAGACGTATATAGTCCCGTCGTGGCTCAATCTGCATTGAAAACTTTATTAGCCGTTGCCGCATCCAAATCTTACCACTTCATGACATTTGACGTAAAGACAGCATTCTTGTACGGAGAGTTGACAGATGAAGTTTATATGAAATTACTTGTTGGCTATAAAACTGACTGCAACACTACTGAAGTAGTTTGCCGGCTGAAAAAGTCGTTATATGGACTAAAACAAGCTCCATTCACTTGGAACAAAGCTTTTACCCAAGCGATGTTTGAGTTGGGTTTCAAGACGATAAAAACCGATCGATGCGTTTTCATAAACGAAGATAAGTCAATAATAATCGGATGTCGATGACGGACTTGTCATAGGAAAAGACATGAAAAAGATCGAAGTTATTTTGAAGAAGCTTGAAACCAAATTTGAAATGAAAAAGAATCAAAATCCAAGTACTTATCTGGGTATGGAAATAAGAAACTCAAAAGAAGGAATAATTCTTACTCAGAGCTCTTATATAAATGATGTACTGGAAAAATATAATATGAAAAATGCCAAACCTTGTGACACGCCCGCAAGTACAAGTAGCGATTCGAAGTCGATACAGGAAACTGCCCAGGAGAAGGAATATCCCTACAGGGAGGCAGTGGGAAGTTTACTATACCTGTCTACCAGAACTAGACCAGACATTGCACAAGCGGTCAATCAAGTTAGCAGGAAGGTCGAAAATCCCACTAGAGAAGATGTCACAAAACTGAAGAAAATATTTAAGTATTTGGTTGGAACCAAAGACAAAGGCATTTTATTCAAAAGAAACACGCCGATAGAGAATATCGATGCATACAGCGACTCGGACTATGCTGGAGATCCATTAACGCGAAGAAGCACTTCGGGCTCCGTGCTCATGATAGCAGATGGACCAATCGTATGGGCATCCAAAAGACAGCCTATAGTGGCGTTATCGTCGACCGAAGCCGAGTACATAGCCGCAGCAGACTGTTGCAAAGAGGCATTGCATCTGAAATCTTTATTGAAGGAAATAACCGATATGGATATAAAAATAAATTTACACGTTGACAACCAAAGTTCGATTCACCTTGTAAAATCTGGATCCTTCAACAAAAGGTCGAAGCACATAGATGTGCGATACCATTTTATACACGAACACTTCGTGAACGGACTGATCAATATCAGCTACTGTCCAACTGAGATTCAGTTAGCTGATGTAATGACAAAACCACTTTCAAAAGTAAAGTTTGAAAGACACTGTGCAAGATTAATGCATGTATAGAGACGTGTCTCAGCAACATGAACGAACATCAGGAGAAGGTGTTGGAAGGTCGTGATGCTGCCCATGTTTGTCTATGATGTATTTTGAATTTGTTTTAGGAATTATTTTAAAATTGATTGATGTACAGTGTCATGTAATTTATTCTATTTTTTTCTCATATACAAATATAAACATAATGTTTACTATTTTAATTTTTAATTCTTTCTAAAGCCAATCCACCCTATCAATATTTGCATCATGGTAAGAATGTGCTGAATTAAAGGTTGCAAAAGGAAATCTTTTGGTGACCGTAGTATATTTTTTCAGGTAAGATATGGTATCGTATAATATTACGAAAGAATGTCAAACTTTGATAAAGTACTAATAGAGTGACAATGAATTTACATAATTACCGGATAATTCCGATCTATGTTTTACTTCGAGAAATATGATTCGTACTAAAAACAATCTGAGCATTGCACTATTGCAGTAATGTCGTTTTTTATTAAACTACGATAATCCTTCGCAATCTAAGGGTGGTTAATAGGCGTCAACATTTCAAAATGGTCCTGGCGAGCTGAAATTTGGTATGTAGGGGGTTTGGTCCCCCTGATTCCAAAAAACTTTTTTTTTCTAGCATTAAAAAAAATGTATGGGGATTTTTTTAAGAGTATCTGTATCTCGTAAACAATTGGCTCAGGTGGAGTGCTCGACCAAATGTCATAGGGGGGCCTCCACCCGAGTACAGTCGTGAAAAAAAAAATCGAAATGGCGACTTTTTTTTCTAAATTTCAAGTTGGTGCTAGGGGGCTGAAAATTGGTATCGGGGGGCATTTGGGGCTCACAAATATGAATCTGAAATCGGTGTCCGAAAATTCGGGCAAATTCGGAAAATATCGCAAAAACAAGATTTGTATGAAAAAAAACTTCAAATTGGTCCGAGGGGGCTGAAATTCGGTATCAGGCGGTTTTTGGGGCCCCCAAGTCGGAATCTGAAATCGAATTTTAAAAAATCAGTCAAATTCAGAAAATATCGGACAACAAACTTTAGTATTTTAGTTCGACCAAGGGGCGGCAGGCCCAAGGGCGAACGTCCCCCCACGAGGCCGCAGGCCGAGCTCCGTGTAGCACCAAAGGTGCGGAGCGTCCCAGAGACGGCGTAGCGCGCGAGCCCACCTAGAACATTGCTACCCGCCTAAGTAATCGTAGTAGTAGTAGCAATCGTAGCACCAAAGTTAGGAGATAACTCAAACGAGATGCATGCCTTTAAGACATCGCAGATCACCCCGCCATTAAAAAAAAAGTAAAATCCACAGACCTACGGACCAAATTGAAAAGTAAGTATGAACAAATGTTGCCACAGTTTGGCCAGTGTCGTTCTCATCGATAAAAATTATTGTTACATCGTAGGTTTAAGGTCCACCCAGACGGGACAATCAAATTGGCAATTTGATCGGCTAATCTATATACCAACTTTTTACAGTGATTTTGACAGATCAAAATGTCTGTAGACCCCTAATTAGAGATAAAAATTTAATGTCAAACCAGCAATAATGTACATGAAAAATTAAAAATTATATATTTATGATAATTGATAGTTTATTGAATACATACATTTAATTAAATGAATTAATAAAATTATTTTTCATTATTTTCAAATTCCCAACAATATAGTCCATCTTTTTAACAAAAAAAAAGCGGGTATCTTTAGAAATAGTTGACCGCTGTTTACAAACTACTTTTATGTATCTAACGATATACGTTATCATTGCTATTACGAGTGTTTATTGAAATTGTTACGTGTTATTATGGATTCGCAAGATTCGGAACCAGAGCCATGTTCATCAAAATGTTCGCCGCCTAGGAAAAAATCTATTAGTGAAACTGAAAAAGAGACGATTCATCGAGTTTACGCTTATATTTATAATGAGATGGTAGACAGATTGCAGGACGAACAAGATATCCCAGAGGACATTCATGTCAATAAAAACGAGTGTGTCATGAAAACATCCGAAATTCTTGGTATTTCGAGAAGTTCAGTTTTTAAAGTTTTGAAGGAATACAAAGAACAAGAGAAGTTTACTTCGCCTCTGAAGCCCGGTCTAAAATTAACGTTCAAAGATAAGTTGGACGAATTTACTTTAGCGGCAATACGTCAAAAAATGCATGTGTTTTTGAAAAAAACGAGGCCCCGACTGTTGCAAAGGTAAATTGTATTGCGATTTTAAATTATTTCCGTTAAGTTTGTTGTATATGTAATATAGTCTGACAACCCAAGTCCGACAGTAGAATATTTTTTTTTAATTTATATGATTTCGCTCTGAAATATAAATTTAAAAAATATTCCACCACCAGATTGTGGTTGTCAGACTATAGCGACCATTTAGTGGACAATGTTTCGGATCGTTTTATCATAAATGTAACTGATGATGATGATGAAGATGACGAAATAACGGAGCCTGGAAATGAATAATATTTTATAATAAAGACTAGTTATCGTCTTACAAGGTGTTTTATTTTTTACCTACACGCTCGAAAACCTTTTTATGCTTTAAAAGTAGTGGGTAAAAACGCATTTAATCCATCCACTATCTCGAAAATCAAACAAACCAAAATTTGTACCTCTTATTTGAAACTAATATACTTATTTTTGATTTAAACTAGTCTTATTTGTACTTTACAACTTGTCGATATATTGTTATCGACATATACCCTTCACTATTTTTATTTTGCTGTACCTGGTATCATTTTACCTGTCAGTCACTTGTCAATTTAGTCCGTAGGTCTGTGGATTTTAGTTTAGTATTTTATGTGAACCACTAAAAATTAAATTATATACTTATATAAAATAAACTAAAAATTTGGCATCGTCTTCAAAACGTGATTCAAATGTAATCTGTACTTAAATGGGTTATTTTTAGGTTTTAGTTTTTTTTGAAGTCGGTTTTTTTTTGTTAATTTTTTTTTTGCTTTTTATTTCGCCATATAGGTACTTAGTAACCGTTAGTACCTACTGTAATAAAAAGTAGTGCGTAGTCTTGCATTGGTAAATCGGGGTTATACAGGTAGTTTATAAAATAAAGGTACACTTACAGTTTTACCTCCCTAATTTGTGTATGGTACCCTACAAATAACCACTTTTTTTTAACACTTTCAACACCAACAACTTGGTAGCCGAGCGCTCTGCTCGTAGTAAGTTTTCGCTACATACGGTTTTTCCCATGTTATCGGCTACGAGCGTGGCCGCGGTAGCGAATGCGTTAATATCCTCATAAATGTGTTCATGTTCACGTACATCAGAATATGTTTCTTGTTTTTAAGTATGAAAAATATTAAGTTACCTAGTCTTAACGAAGTTTGTCATTTATCAAATCAAATTAACAAATACGGGATTGCTGCGTTCTGTTAAAATAACGGGAGCCAAAAGTGTGTTATTGCTGGCATAGTAGCTAACATTCACTATATTTATTTATGAGTTTCTATAGGTATATAAAATAAATTCTAGCTACACTACAGTGCCAGCCAATATACATTTTTAGACTAGTAATAAAATGGAGTAAGGATGAGTCCCTCTTTATTGCTAAATATTTGGTTACCCCAGCAGAGTGGGACAAACTGCCCCCTTGGCGGCTTTCTTACTTGGACCGTTCGAACGAAGCAATGAGCAGTCCAGGTATACTATAGTACATACTAGGTCCATGGTGTTCAGTTTCCATAGCCCTTTCAAGTAAAAAATAATTGATCCAAGCGAAAAATGTCTATGCCATTTCGTTAGTGTAGTGTTACCATCCTAAAATATCAAGACTTATAAGGGATTATAAGGTTAAGAATTATCGGGGACTTATTATTTCACTGCCTGGCAATCTTATTCTTTCTTGTCTATGCGTATTGCACAATTTGTCTCGTTCTTTAGTAAAGGTTATGTTCAGTTTTAAATTTTACTAGAAATTACTTCATAATATTCATTTTGTTACTACTTAATCATGGCGCAGAGTAAGCTCAACGACATGGCGGGCAAATTCGCTAAAGGCGGACCTCCCGGGCTGGGCATCGGCTTGAAAGTGATGGCCGTAGTTGGTGCGGCCGCTTACGGTGTCTCACAGTCGTTGTTTACCGTCGAGGGTGGCCACCGCGCTATCATGTTCAACAGGATCGGAGGTATTCAGCAGTTCGTCTTTACCGAGGGCATGCACTTCCGCATCCCGTGGTTCCAGTACCCGATCATCTATGACATCAGATCGAGACCCCGCAAGATTTCTTCACCCACCGGATCCAAAGACTTGCAAATGGTAAACATTTCCTTGAGAGTACTCTCTCGCCCTGATTCCGCAAACCTCTCAACCATGTACAGACAACTAGGAACTGATTATGATGAAAAAGTGCTGCCTTCTATTTGCAACGAGGTCCTGAAGTCGGTGGTAGCTAAATTCAATGCCTCGCAGCTAATCACGCAGCGTCAACAAGTGTCCCTACTCATCAGAAGAGAGCTCGTGGAGCGCGCAGCCGACTTTAACATCATCCTGGATGACGTCTCCGTAACAGAACTGAGTTTCGGTAAAGAGTACACTGCTGCCGTTGAAGCCAAACAAGTTGCCCAACAAGAAGCTCAGAGAGCTGCTTTCGTAGTCGAAAGAGCTAAGCAGGAACGTCAACAGAAGATCGTGCAAGCTGAGGGTGAAGCCGAAGCTGCAGAGATGTTGGGTAAAGCCATGGGCATGAACCCTGGCTACTTGAAGTTGCGTAAAATCCGTGCTGCTCAGAGCATCTCAAGAATGATTGCTCAATCACAGAACCGAGTCTTCCTCCCTGGCAATAGCTTGATGATTAACCTTCAGGATCCGACCTTTGATGACCTCTCAGAGAAGCTGACTAAGAAGAAGTAACATACGGCCTCGGTGGAGTGCGCTGAAGCTCCGGAGCCTGCGCCGACTCTGACCGATGTTGATGCTGCTGTTCTGATCACGGGCGCTGCTGCTTCAGTCGCTGTTTAGTGCAGTAACCTATATCGAGCATTTCTAAGTCGAAAGTTTACAATATGAATGGATTTAAAAAATGTCGCATTTTATGTTAATTAGTTGTAGGTTTTTAGTGTACGTATGGGAATCAAAGATAATACAGTATCTTACCAATTTATTGATGTTTTATTACAACCTATATCTTGTACAGGTGTACATAACAGTGTAGGGGGTAGTGGAAAACAAGTACAGTTATTAGGTATATCATCATAGATATACTTTTGAAAGCTCAAATTCATCTTAGGGCTGATACACACGCATAGGCATATTTAGGGGTGGCTGGGTGGGTCGTGCCCACTCCAATCCAATATGATCTAGTGCCCACCCCAGAATTCTGGGTTACTGAAAGATTTTTTTTGCTTCATCTCATAGGCAACGGGCAGGCCCCGTCTGAAAAACAATCTTAGATATGTGAATGTACACATGGACAACATTTGAAATGCAACCCAGCTGCAAATTAGCAGTGAGAGTGCCGTACTGATACAGTGAGTGCAACTAAATCAAAACTGTTAAGTCTCCCTCTGTAGTCAATTTGCAGCTCACATACAGTTGACTGACATGACCCAGATTTTGAAACAGCACATTGACTGCATCAGAACTGCCGTAATGCAGTTTAAATGATGTCCTAAGATTAATAAATTCTAAATAGGGATGTAGAAAATCCTGTATGATCAATATGATTCCTTTTTTTAGTTTTTGCTTATTTTAAAGGAAGCAGAAATTGCTGCAATTATGATCTGATCTAGGTATATTACCTATTGTACATTATTTTGAATGGTTGATTAATTTATATTAACTTTCAGAAACTTGCCCATTTTATTGGCGGTATTATTCATTTATTTTAACATGAGCACAAATAGTAGTTTACACTTGTGTGAGTTATGATTTGGTGGTTCTGGTAGGCTGAGATTTAGAAAAGAATCATACACACAGGTTTTTTATACTTATCTAAAATTCTACATTAATTAGAGACTGGCCCCTACAACACTTGGCTTGATGGTAGAAGCTTGTTAGTTCAGTAATGCTATATTCACACAATTATTAACAAACTTAAACTTTGTATAGTATAGTGAACATTTGCAATGTACAATGGGTATGGCCGTAGTGTTTCAACCACCCTTTGATATTGCATAATATAGGTATTCATATTTGGTAACTAATGGAATATTTAGTAACATATAATATATACCTTATCAAAAGCTTTACATTGAAATAAGAATAAGAAAATCCAATATTTCATCTATATTCCTCGAAAGATTATATTATATTGTATTTCATGAATATTTGGTAATGTATGGGAAAGGGTGAGCTGGTGATTGTTTGATGGGATTCTAGAATGACTTCAAACAGTCAGGATTTAATTCCAAAATGTGAAGTATACTTCTAGATAGATCTGCTCTAGTAACAAATTACTTTTTTGTAAAATAAATTTGCAGATATTCTAATACAATAAAAAATTGGGTGATTAGCTTAGAGCTGATTTATAAACATACATAAAATTAAATATCAACGGGATGACATGTTATTGAAGAATGAAGCAATGATTTGATCCTAATTTGTTCTAAGTAGGTGGAATTTGAAATAAATAACATACACACTTGAATCTACAACAATAATTTATTTATAACAACTAAACTGAAGTAAATAGGGATTTTCACAAATCAGTTCCAGGGTTTCATTTTTTTAGAGCAGATGGTTGGGGGCAGCGGTACTTCGACATTTCAATTTCAGCCTCAAAGTACGACATGTTGTTGTATAAGTAATATTCTGGGACCTTATACGCTCCCGACTTCTTGGGATCGACTCCAGGACCCACAGGCTGTGCAGCAGATGCAATACAGTTTTGACTCAGGCCGGGGACATTTGTGTTCACTTGTGCGGCGGAGGCTGTTGATGAGGGCGTCGAGGTACTTTGAGAAGTACCCTCGCTGAAGTATCTAGGAACAACTCTCAACAAATTACTAGTTTTAACGGTTCTAGCAAACATTTTTGTATTCAATAGCTACGATTGCGCTGCGCTAGTTTTTATTATACAATCAAATCGGATTGTCAGGACAGGAAGAAAAAAATAACAGATATCATAGACAATTCTTATGTCATACCGATTTTTTAATTTTTATTCCAGCGATACACGCTCGCCGTTTTCTGGTGAGTGACTCATACCATCCCTTTCTAAATTACAATGTAAAACACGTAAAGCATACATATCTTACCTAGTTGTGACAAATGTGTACAACGTAACGTAGGTTACATCGCTCTGAAAAGGTTCTGTTACCATTACATACTACATGCAAAAAATACAGTATAATCAATTTCAAAGGGACTAATTTTAATATTGCACTAATTAGTAATAATTTGACAGACAAACTTTAAATATTCTCAGCAAGAAAAAGAAACGGATCGTTACGACCGATATAGCTAGCTTTACAAATGTTTGCGTCTATATACTGCGTGCGTCTATGGTGCTTTTTCACGACTGTTTTGTAGTTTATCTACCTTTGCTTATTTCGCCGATTATTGAGTCTCGGAGTGTAATATGTGTATGATTTGAAGCATAATACATAACTGTTACTTGCAATAATGTGTAGCTATCAAAGTTAAGTCTGTTTTCTAATAAGGGATCCCGTAAAGAGCTAGTTCAGCCATTTACATGAAAGGTGAGTACAAAAACGATACCTTAAGGTTTTTTTTATTTTGGAGTGAAGCATTGGTTTCACCACTAGTATCGTGACGAAACATTCTGTAAAAATTATTAGCGTTTTTAAACTTGCTCGTTTCTGTTAACAGAATATAAGAATTCATGCATACATGATCGTTGCTGTATATAATAGTAATTTGTATATGTCTATTTGCCGCTATTTTGTATTTATATTTATATATATATGATGGTATAACCCAGCCAGATTGAGACGGTCGAGCAGCAGGTGGAAAGTACGTTCCGTTTCAAGTAAACTTAGTAATATTGAATTTCAGAACGTGCTTCTACAAGCTTACAATACGCGTATATATTGAGCCTAAGATAAAAGATGGCTGCCTTAACGCGCAAAAGCATATTGTAAAGACAAATATTACATTTCTGTTGTTAAATGTTTCATACTTTACCTCGAACGCGACTGTCCTTCAGTAAGTTGTCAAAATGTTTGTGTCCGAAACAGAATGAATGTGACATTTTTTTACTCTATGGTTTTTTATTTTCTTTCAAATTTAGTAGCATTATAATTCTTCTGCGTTGCGTTGCGTTTTCGCGTGTACATAGGTATATGGTGAATTCGGATCGGAATTATTGATGAACTCTCTTTATTCGTAGTTCTACTTACAAGATTCCATATATTTAGTTCAGAGTGATTCATGTGAGTAGACTGTGTCCCAAAATGGCAGAAGAAGTACCTATCAGCGAAGTCCTTTGTAACGCCATGGAATACTTGTGCAAACTCGGATCGAATCTACGAACACGTTCTGAAAACCTAATAGATAAGAGAATTAGCAAAGATAAGTTGAGAAATGTCCATGCAGTTCGTAAAGCGTCTTCCAAGGTGTTATTAATTTGCGAATTATCACGAAAATCGCTTGAAAATGTCGAAAACAGTGTGAAAAGGGTGTTAACGCTTGTCGACGCCTCGCGTTACTCGCCGCCAGTAGTTGGCGCCAAAAACAAAAATGACTCCAACAAGGAATGTTTCTACATTGAATACGACTCTTGTAAGTTAAGAATATCAGAGAAGATTTTCTTGAAACACTATACGTCGGTTAAAGTTCACGCCAAACAATTGCCACCATCTATGATAGACAAGTATCCGGTATACTACAACTGTAGTTTGTATCGTAAACGAGAGCAAGAAGAAAAACAAAAATCGAATGATGATACAACCTCCAAATCAGATGAAAAGGATAAAGAGCAAGGATATGATAAAAAAGAGAATGAAAATATGACTAATTCAGGTGAGGGTGACAAAAATTGTAAAGAAAAGCAGACTGTAACTAAACCCGAAAGCAAGCAGCTGAAAGTCGAAAGTAATTCTAAGAGAGACAAAAAGAGAAATGAAGAAGGATTTTGTTCAGAAGATAGTGATAAGAGAGACAAGGAAGAAAGTAAAATAACTGATTGTAATAAAAATTCTAAGACAAAAGAGAAGAAAAAGAAAGACTCAAAGTCGGATGAGAGTGACAACAGCTCGAAAGACATAAAACACCATATAATAAGAAAAAAAAAACAAGATAAGAAGAATGAGACGAAAATAGTTAGTGAGACTGACGAAGTGTCTAGTAAATCTGCATCTGATACTGAAGAAAAAGTTAAAGATACCAAAGAAACACAAAATGTGACTAAAATAACTAAAGAGCTTGATTCAAGTCATATTCAGGACGAAGATGGAGAGAAGAATTCCCATAAGAGTGATAGTGAGAATGATAATGCTAGTTCCAAACAGCAAGCAAAAACCTCAAAACCCATAAGTTCTAAGCCTTTAAAGAGAAGTGACAGGCACAGCGAGGAAAGTAAATTAAGTGCAACATCCAAAGATACAAGTAAAAGTAGTCAACAGTCTAAAAAGTCTAAATCTATCAGATTTCCAGATAGTGACTCTGATAGTTCTGAGAAACTTGGTAAACATGTTACTGGAAATGAAAGTAAAAAAAGGAAACTTGATAATCAGAATGAAATAAAGTCTGACAATACAATAGAACCAGAAGTAGTTGATTTAATTGATGATTCCCCGATCAAATCTCAGGATTCAAAAGAGAGTAAAACATGTAATCAGAGCAATGAAGAAAGCGATTCAAAAAGTGAGAAAAAACCTATGATAAAGTTAGTAAGTCTGACAAAGTTACTCAAGCCTGATGTGCTAAAAAAAGAATTGGGTGATGTAGATAAAAAAAATAAAAACAGAAAAAACTCTTCTGCTACAAAAAGTCCTAGTAAAGTAACTTGTAAAGAAAAAGACGAAAATTCTTATCAGGAAAAAATGAGAAGGGAAGTTAGTGCCTTCAAACCTAAAAAGTTTGATGTTGTTGTTACTAGGCTACCTAAATTTTCAGACAAATTTTTGTGTAAATATGGGTTGAAGAGAATAACTCAAAATGGATCTGAGATTTATAGCTCTGAAAGTGAAGTAATGAAAATAAAAAAGGATAAAAAATTAAATGTGAATCTAGAAGAAGAGTATAGTCTTAAAAAGAGTTCAGGTAAATCAAATAGTAAAGAAAAAGCTATCTCAGAACAAATTGATCTCATTGATGATAGTGATACTAAAGAAATTGATGAAGTAGTAGGAAAAGCCAAACTTTCCCTCCTCAACTCTGATTCTGACGATTTAGAAACAACAGACAAGAAACAATCAAAAAATGATAAAAACTCAAAACAATCTGAATCAGAAAACACAAAGGATAAACTAAAAAGTCAAAAATGTAAGGGACCAGACAAAAATGAGAAAAATAAAAACAGTGAAGAAAACTCAGCTTCAAATAGTGACACAGTAGAAATAGTGTCTTTGGATTCTCCAAAAACACTTAAAAATAAGAACACAGAAACAGAGAAAACAACACCACAGTCTAAAAGGAAACAGATTATGGAATCCATGCGTGCTAAAAAGATGCTGTTGACTTACTCGTCTAGCTCTGACACTGAGGATGAACAATTGAGAAGTGCAATGAAAGATATAAAGAGTGCTCTATTGAAGAACTCAAGTTCAAGTTCCGAAGATGAACTAGATGTAAAAAAAATAATTCAACAAAATCGCAAAAAGTTACTTGCTTCCTCGGATTCAGAAGAAAGCTTAAAAATTCGTAAAAAATCAAAGAGAGCAAAACTAGCGGTTTCTGAGGAAAAGGATGAGAGCAGTATTAGCCAAATGGATGGGACTAATGATGAATTATCTAATTCCGGTACTAGCCAGGTTAGGCATTAATTGAATCACTAATTAATTGATAAGTTGACATTCAATGTAAATATCCATCCCTATCAGTGTCTAAGTTTGTATCCTCTTAAGTGTTAAACAAGATTTAAGTTTATTTGCATTTACTACACATTTATCTACTACTTGTGTTTATTCTGAATATGTACAATGTAGAATTTAAGAATGTCTTGTTATGGTCTGATTCAGTATGCCATGTAAGAATTAAAAGTATTACATAATAGAAGTGTTTTCTTTGATAAGGAGTACAGATTTGGAAGATTCTTCTAAGATTTAGTCTTCTTTCATTGCCAGTCCATGACAATAAAACTATTATATATACATACTAAGGTTTGCTTCAAGCTAGCATTGCATGATTAATGGTTCAAGCAAGAACCGGAAAATTAAAAGAAATAAAATTTCCAGATGGGCCGCTCTAAAACAAAAGTCACCAGTAGTCATCGGAAGCAAAGCACTGAAAACGTCGACACAAATGAATCAGAAATTAATAGGTAAATATTTAAAAATAATACAAAAGTTTGAAAATATCCTTAGTGTTCATTGTTGACACAGTTGAGGATATAAGTACAATAATTTAAATAAGTTGGTATTTTAATATAATCCGATCATGTGGACTTTATTTCTCTGTATCCACTTGTTTGGTAAATTCATATTTGTATGGGAATATTATATATATGTATCATTGTAGTTATGGTAAAGTTACTATATAATATACATTTATTCACTTGTATCTTAGATGCTTTCCGAACGATTAATTTTCTACTCTGCACCCACTTGAAGCATCTCTGTTTGGCCCTATGGTTGACTGGTAGAGAATGCCATTAGGCATTAAGTTCGCCATTTGTACTGACTTTTGTTTTGTGCAATAAAGTTTAAATAAATAAATATTTAATTTGTGAATAGTTGCACAAATCCTTATCCTTTAACCTACCAATAAAAGGTTAACTATGTATTTCGTGTCACCTGATTCGGGCAAAAAAATCTTACAATATTTGCTCAGACATTCTTTAGACGAAATAAAATAAATTCTTTACCGCACACCTCAACTGGAAATGAATAAAAACAAAGAATAGTACATTACTGCAGACGCCGGAAAATGAGGAGGGCTTGTCGGCTGAGTAGGTATTAGATATGAGCGCCGATGGCCAATTCCGCGGCGGCGGCGTGATAGGCAAAATTCCGCGGCGGCGGCGGCGTCGGCGGCGT
Source organism: Apotomis turbidana (assembly GCA_905147355.2). Lineage (NCBI taxonomy): Eukaryota > Metazoa > Arthropoda > Insecta > Lepidoptera > Tortricidae > Apotomis > Apotomis turbidana. The sequence continues at coordinate 14,789,046 of LR990295.1, read as the reverse complement.
GACCTTGAGCTTTAGATTTTTATGAGGGATCAATTTGAGAAAAAAAAACCTGGTTTTTATGACTATTATTTATTTTAATAAAGGAACCAAGTATGTAAACAATCATATTTTTTTAATTGCACACAAATATAACTAATTACCAAACAAAACAAAACAAAAAATAACACTGAATGAAAATTTTCAGATTTATAATCGAAATAACCCTAGTGGCCCTAGGGCCCTAGTGGTAAAAGACGGGTGTGGCGATACAAGTCAGCAGATTGGGACGAGATGCGTCACTTTTTTGCATCCTACCCTTGGCGCGAGGTCTGCTTCTCTTCGGGGGATTCGTCAAGCTGCGCTAACAATGTAACCGACGTCATTCGGCAGGGTATGGAGTATTTCATTCCATATTCAGACGTTTCGACTGGTTATGCAGCACGCCCATGGTATAATGCTGACTGTGATCGTGCGGAGGCACTTAAAGAGTCAGCTTACCGTGCATGGGCTGATGCTCGAATACTTCCCAGCTGAAAAAAGCATTTAATAAAGCCGCCAAATCCTGCAAGAAACAGCTACGCAAGGCACGCTTCGATCATATACGCCGCATTGGGACCAAACTTGCCTCATATCCACCTGGAAGTAAGGCATTCTGGTCCCTGGCTAAAGCGGTTGAAGCCAACTACTGTCGCTCTTCGTTGCCACCCCTGCTAAAGCCTGACGGATCTCTAGCACATGCAGAAGAAAGCAAATCTATTTGCTTCTCTATTTGCGGAAAATTCGCATCTGGACGCCGCAGGTAGTTGCCCACCTATACTGCCGCATGTAGGAACCACCATGGAGCCAATCCATATACGCCAGAAGGAGGTTCTTGCAATCATGCGGAGTCTTGATGTGAATAAAGCTAGTGGTCCCGACGGAATTCCTGCTGTTGTTTTGCGGAACTGTGCGGCTGAGTTGTCCCCGGTCTTAACACGCCTGTACCGTCTCTCACTTGAGACTGGAGTTGTCCCGACGTCTTGGAAGCTTGCAAATGTGCAGCCTGTCCCCAAGAAGGGAAGCCGGGCTGACCCTGTCAATTACCGACCAATTTCCGTAACCTCCATACTCTGTAAGACTATGGAGCGTGTACTGAACAAACGCCTCCTTGCCTACCTAGAAGTGAACGACTTGCTCAGTGATTGCCAGTTTGGATTCCGTCCGGGGCGATCAACTGGGGATCTTCTTGTGTATGTCACTCATCTATGGAGCGAGGCGATCGAGAGACACGGGGAGGCTCTCGCCGTGTCTCTCGATATTTCAAAAGCCTTTGACAGGGTCTGGCACGCAAGCCTGGTGGGAAAGCTTCCAGCGTATGGGGTTCCTGAAGGTCTCTGCAAATGGATTGCTGATTTCCTGAGTGAGCGTTCGATCCGAGTAGTCCTTGATGGCTACACTTCGGATCCCAGGGCTATTGACGCCGGTGTTCCTCAGGGGTCTGTTCTATCTGCAACTCTTTTTCTGCTGCATATTAACGACATGCTTATGCCCGGTACCTTTGGGTATGCTGATGACAGCACAGTCGTTGACAGATACACATCCAGCGCAAATTCCAAGAGGGACGAAATCCAGTCTTGTCGAGAGGCGATGGTGGATCGATTGAACCAAACTCTCGTGGCAGTGTCCGAGTGGGGAGATGCCAATTTAGTTGGATTCAATGCCACCAAGACTCAGGCGTGTCTGTTTTCCGCTAAACGGAGTCCCTTTGACCTGACTCCCACTTTCCAAGGTGTATCCGTACCGATTTCAGACCACCTAGAGCTTCTTGGGATGACCTTATCATCCAACCTGAACTTCGGCCAATACCTACATTGAATCCTTGCCTACAACTGCAGCAAAAAAACTTGGGATCCTATCTAGGGTGAGGCGGTACTTCACGCCGAGACAGCTGCTTCAATTATATCAGGCGCAAGTCCGATCATGCATGGAGTACTGCTGCCATCTTTGGGATGGGTCCGCCAAATACCAACTGGCCGCCTTGGATTCAATTGACAAGCGTGCGAAGAAGCTCATTGGCGACCCTGCCTTAGGTCAGGAAAAGCTGCAAAACCTCGAACACCGCAGGAAAGTCGCCTGCTTATCGGTTTTGGTGAGTGTGCACTAGGACTGCATGAATTAATTCCACCGTCTCCGTTCAGACAATACAGTACTCGGTGCGGACTTGGATTCCACCCTTATGTTGTCGATATACCACTGATTCGTACGAACCGCTTTGCGTCTACTTTCCTTATGAGGACAGCTAAGGAATGGAACTCTCTTCCTGCGCACCTGTTTCCTGAAAAATATAACTTGGATCTCTTCAAGTCAAGAGTGAATAGGCATCTTCTAGCCAAGCATGCTCCATCTTAGGCCTTATTGTCACTTAACATCAGGTGCAATCGAGGTTAAATGCATGGCTATTTTAAATAAAAATAAATTAAAAAAGGCATATAAAACCATCACAATCTTCACTTTAAAAACGTGTCTATCTTTTAATACAAGTCTTAATGTATAAATATAAATCAGTTAAAGATTACGTTTCCAGAAAAATAATCATATTACTGCAGACCAGTTTTCTTTGGCGGTTCTTTCTCCTCAGTAAGCCTTATAGTGAACCGCTGGTAGATATTTTAAATAAAAGAATAAATACCCTTCTGGTACATGTGTAACTGTCTTTACACATTAGGCCCATCTAGCATGTATGAACACCTTTATTTTTTAAATTAATATTTATAAAATGGAAAGTTTGCACAAATGTAACTTTGACAGAGAAAAATTATGATTTTCTCAGTCAACCATTGACAACGGTATCTGTAAAGGTACTGAAACGTCAGGGAGGCTCAAATAATTAATATACGCGATCTAATCCGTTTAAATTGTTTTATTTAAATATTAAAACTTAACGAGCATATTTTTTAACATCACCAAATTTTTAATCACAATCTCTTAGTCACAACCACAACACAATCAATTTCAAAAGCTAAGTGGCGCCAGGTACGTTAAACACATTTTAAGAACTCATCATCGTGTCAGACTCATATGATGACGCGGCTCAAAAAAAAACAACACGCGTTCACTCGGCAAAATACTTGACTCGATTGAAGCCATCGTGCGACCGAACGCGGACGCGGGTGGGATACGTTACGAGTGCGAGCGAGAAAGCAAATCGCAACTTGTTGCGCCGGCGCGCCGCGTATTTCACACGGCGGCGGCGCGCCGACTCGAATCCGCGGCGACGGCGGCGCGCCGGCGCGGCGCTCATATCTAGTAGGTATAGATGGCCTACCGTATGGAGGTCGGATAGTGATATGAAGCCGGCAAGCCCTTTTCACGGCAAAGGCATGTGTAGTGCTGTTCGCAAACATATGCAATGAAAAAAAATAAATACACCACTCAAAAAACATAATTCAGCTGTTTAGCCCGTCCATGAACACAGACGCCATCTTTAAAAAAAAATACTTCCCTGCCCAGGCCTTCAATTTTGTATGAAATTCCTTTACAGTGCTCTCGAATAGTTCCCCCCGAAACGTGACACTTCGAAGCCATGACGATATTTCATTGCATGTTTTAGTACAAGAAAATTTGATTGAAATGTATGGAAAATTTGGCAAAATTAAAGGACAACTTTTATCTATCAGAAAATGTAGGTTATAGAGCCAAGTTTAATTTTATCTACTCTCCCCCCCTCTCAGGGGTGAGCGTCACCCCCCCGCGCCATCGAATGTGTCCCGGAGCGCGGTATTTTCCACTTTAAAAGAAAACCGTGTACTATACATAACAAAGTGTATAGGAACGAAATAATTCTGAATAAATTTACTATAAACCTTTCATACATACGAAAGCGATATCACTTATAGAATCAGCGCAATCTGTTATCAAACACTAACGTTTTTAATTATTCATCTTTTTTTTTGCTGAAAGGCTAGTTATCTCAAAAACTTCACACTTCTCGGCCAAAATATGTACCTATGACAAAAGTAAAGAATAGAAAATTTTCTTTATAAAACTATAAATTTACTTCTGTTACTCTTTCATTTACCGTTGCAATGCTATTTTTAACGTTTTTGAGATAACTAACCTTTTAGCAGAAAAAAAAGATCAATAATTAAAAACGTTAGTATTTGATAACAGATTGCGCTGATTCTATAAGTGATATCGCTTTTGTATGTATTAAAGGTTTATAGTAAATTTATTCAGGATTATTTTGTTCCTACACACTTTGTATGTATCGTACACGGTTTTCTTTTAAAGTGGAAAATACCGCGCTCCGGGACACATTCGAGGGCGCGGGGGGGTGACGCTCATCCCTGAGAGGGGGGGAGAGTGGATAAAATTAAACTTGGCTCTATAACCTACATATCCTGATAGATAAAAGTTGTCCTTTAATTTTGCCAAATTTTCAGCTAATTTTATTGAATAGGCTAGTTGACTCATGTCAAATTGTAATAAACTAATGTTTATTCCGTATAGTATTTAGCAAAGGAAACCTAAAAATATATTTTTCAATTAATAAAAGTGAAAGATGGCTGAAAAAATTGAATTTGAAAAAATGGTTTTTAATCTGTATTTTGAATTGCTTAAAACACTGTCCGCCAGTTTCGCTTTTGATAGTGACGTCATTGCTCATGTAAACAAAACTGAAAGTCTACTTTGACGACTTCGAATAGTGCCGTCCCTCTCGATTTCCTGTCAAAGTATATTGGAGTGAGCGGAATGGCACTATACGACGGTCGAATTTCGAATATTTACAGGTAATTCTACGTCACGCCACAGATTAGCAAGAGGTTAAAATGGCGGACGGCGTTTTTGACTGTTTATGAAATTTCTAATTTTCAATTGATAATATTTAGCTTTCTAGCTTCCACAAAAATACAAGACATTTTTTTTAGAGCTAGTAAGATCATTATTAACCATTTCAAATATATTTCAAAACTGGGTCTACTAGCCTATTATTTGAGGAAAAAATATTTAAGTGGTGTACTTTTTTAGGTGGTTACTGTGGTTTTTATGGGGTCATCAATCAGTCACATTATTTACTAGTTACTCCCGTTCGATATTTATATACAGGCGCAAACTAAAATACTAAACTCATCAGAAGTGGAAAGATATACTTCGCATTGAAACCCGCAACTTGAGTAGTCCATTACTTATCATGACCAGACAACCAATGTTTGTTGTATGGGACTTAAATATTTATTTTATTATTAGGGCTCCGCACCTACGAATGACAATCTATCTGTCACCACCGAATTTTTATTGATTTTCTCAGAAGCGCTAAATAAATCTCATAAAATTTACATGGGACCCACCACCTATCCCTACCAAAGGGAAGTGTTTGTACGGAACCCTGGGTGCGCGAGTCCGACTCACACTTGGTCGGTTTTTTGCCTTGCGGAACAAGTTTGCGGGGCCACCTTCTAGTTCACTACTGTACGTCAAGCATAGCAGTGACACTTCGCGCGACATTATGGGTACTATACCTATCCTTTCAATACTGTGCGAGTAAAACGTAATGCTGAGTCGCGCGACTATCAAAGCCCCGCCGATTAGTCGAATATAAAGTGTCCATAATCATCTTTCCAACTGCTGCTTCACCAAAAAAAATCTCTTTTGATGTAGTGAGTAGGTACAGAACAAAAGAAAACGTGCAAAGTCATCAGATTTCTATGGAGAGGGGTCTTTCAGGAAAAAGCTTAATAGCGTGATGCAGGATCGTCTTTTGTTTTGATGGGCGAGCGGCGCCATGCCAGCCTTGCGCTATCGGTTCATAATTTCCTTTGCCCTCATCACGCCGAAACGGCTGGACAAATTTTAACCAATTTTGGTATGGGGATTGGGGATTGCTGGACATCCACAGATGGTTATAGGACACTTTTTACCTGTCTACGGTAAAGTGCCAGCACCTAGTATTGTTAATTTTTTTCCTGAAATCGTGTTCCCTTCATGTGGAGAACGGTTTTCATTATAAAATTAGAATTTTGCAAAGCTATCGGGTATTTCGCTATACCTATAGGTTTCAATTAGGATCTCTTAGCATAGGGTAAAATAGTTATTGTTGTTTTAGACTTAGTAATATAGGTTGATGTTAGTAATTCCGATGAATCCAGTGCGTAGGTAGGTACTAAGTTTTATTGATCATTATTGTCTTTAAGGGCGTTTTATGTGTCATGCGCGAGTTTAAGCAAGGGTGTGAAACGTTATGCTCTCATTCATACACAGTTAGATTTAATGCCAATACTTCGAGCACAATTCGATGCTATCTTTCCATTTCGATTGAGGTAGTCGGTAGACGCTGCTGGATCATCGAACGCTCAATGTGCTCTCGCAAATTGAGGGTTCGGTGTCACTAATTGTGTTACTACTTTTTATGATTGATGTCAATATAATTAATGACTTTATTACTTTGATTGAGTCGCCTCGTGTTTAGTTATTTTTCTGAATCAGGGTCAGGATGAGAAATTCATTAATTTTTAGGAAACTAGCCGACTCTTGATAACATGTACATTGATATGCTCGTATTGTTACGTTTTTGACTACGTAGTTTTTAACTTATTCGATCTGCCGGCGAGACCGGAGACGATTTGCTTTTCAACTGAGGCCATAATATATCTCTGTGTATCGCAATTGTTGCTTCTTAATTACGTGTCAAAATTTAATATCATCGTCGCTAACATTCATAATGTTGTTTCCTTTTACTTTGCATTATCTACCGGATTATCGTTCATAGCCCACCTTCAGCGATTTTTCATTCAGGATTACAATTGAATTAATACAATCTACAACTGAAGATTGCCCTCTCCCATAGGACCCGGTCGTCGGCACTGCATCTAAACACAAAAGGAGCCCTACATTAAGTTAGGCAGTTTGCAGTCTCCACTCCAGAATGTATACCCAAACCCCAGTTATCGGTTCTACAACACATATATTCAGCCATGCCACTTCAGTTTCCAAATAGTATGTTGTTGTGTTGCGTCAGTATTGTCAGTAACTTTGTCTCGTTTCGGATATAATTCTTCAAAGCACCGAGGTCTTTCCATAAGTCGCTTAGGCCTAGGTTGTTCTCTCAGCGGCCCGTCGTCCGCGGCGTCTTTATTCTATGTTCGTAAATGTTCTGGTGCGGTCGGTCTCACCCGCAGCGGGCAGCGGCCCGTCGCCGTCGGCGGAGGAGAACGACCGCTCCAGAACATTTACGAACATAGAATAAAGACGCCGTGAATGACGGGGTGCTGCCCGCTGCGGGTAGCGGGTGAGAACGACGGTGGCCTTAGCGACCCCCGGATCTTGAATCTTGAACAGCGTCTCTTAAGAGAAGGATTTCTTTTCAGATTGACCAACCTGAAGACGATCGCGACCCGGTCCCGACGGCGGCGCTCGGTCGACAAGCCGACGTTGAGGAGCAACCCTAGGATGCCCAAGGCGCCGCCGATCAAGGACGAGATACTGCCGCCGACTAGTTCGGGCTCCGGCTCCGATAGCAGCGAGCACGAAGTAGACGAAACGGAAGGTAAATCCGATAAGCAGGACTGGACTATACATACAGAAAAGTTCCCTCTCCTCCTACCCTAAGTCAGACTGATTCGATTCGGAGTGAGCCCGCTTCAACCACCCCAAATTACTCCTGTGGCGCGGAGATAATCCCATTAGCGGCTTATACTCCCACACAAAGTCCGATTCGGACTGTCCGACTGCTGGTAGTGAGGGCTAACCAGCCCTGATACAGTTCAAGTCAGTCTTAATAAAAAAAAAAAAACAGAAGTGTAGGCAGTGCGAGTCTTGTTAGGCCCCTCTGTTCTTTGGTAGGTATCTAATGGGCCCATAGCCACATTGCCGGCAGCCCGTTTTCTGGAAAGTCGGGGAAGTTAATAATGAGCAGGGTCAAGATAAGTAAGGAATCTCTGCAGTGCTCGGTCGCCATGGCGTTTTGTAAAGCTTTTTGTTGACAGGAAAAATCAACATCTTTGACCGGCTATTTTTCATGAGTCAAGCAAGTTCTTTATGGCTTATCCTTCACCGCCGTCCAATGTTTCTGTTAAAAGTAGCTTATGTGTCCTGCAGCGTATATTTGTGAAGAAACTTGACTAACAGATAAATCTGTTCCTTTTTATGAACCGTCACAAAACATAATATATCAAAGAGATAGTATGTCAAAGATTTTTTGTTACGACGTCATTAAGTATGCCATTTGGTCAATTGTCTTCCCAGTTTTTTACTAAGAATTTTGTTAAATGGTCATTTTTAAATTGCGAAAAGCGTGAAACTAAGCCATGTACTCATAGATGTTTTGTGCATATGTATATTCAGCATTTAACAGTTAGCAAGTCAAAATATACCTATATAGTGATTACCGGAAAGCGAAAAGTACCAAATTCATTTTCCTGTCAAGGCAATAAATCTACTTGGAATGGGATGCTGCAAAACCTAACAAACAAGTACACCTTTGCATTGATAGAAGGGTAAAAATAAGAATTAATAAATTGTTTTGTTTTCAGAACTGCCTCCTGTACCGCTGCCCGGATTTAACGGGGACAGCCTCAACCTCGACATGAACTGCATGGCCAAAGAAGACCTGCTTGCCACAAGCGAACCATCCAGCTCGGAGAACGACAAGACTAATAATTCTGATGTAATTATCATTGAGGCTTTACTGCTTTCAATTATGTGTCCCAAACTGCTTCAATTTCCTATTTCACTCACAGTTTCTCAGAAACCATGTTTCTCAGAAAGAATGTTCGCATTGTTGTGTTCCGGTGTGGGGGTAAGACAGCCGGTGAAATTACTAGCATAGAGGCATTCTATCTTCGTCCTCCGGGTAGGCAAGCACTTGTGACTCCTCTGGTGTTGCAGGTGTTTATGAGCGACGGTTATCGCTTTCCATCAGGCGATACGTTTGCTCGTTTGCCCCCTATGACATAAAAAAAAAAAAAAAAACCATTAACGTTTTGAACCAGTCGCTATATCACGCAATCGGAAAATTGTGCCGCTGACGTCATCGTCGTCTACTGACGACGAAATTTCAATGGCCAGAAACTTTATTCAAACCCTTACAAGTGTCTTTCAATCCTTGTTGATTTATGAACACTTTTTTATTTTTGTGCTGTGGCGTCAGGGGCATGTTGAATTTTTTTGTCGCTTGGCGTTCAAAGGGAACCCTTTTAAGTTAACTCAACCAACCAAACCTATATTGAGTTCGACATGACAAGTTTCTAGTATCGGAGAAAAACGTGATGGGTTGAGAAATCAATCAAAAGGAAAATTTTAACGTTTTGCCAAAAGGAAGTACCTACGCTATTTTTGGGAAAAGTATGTGATAAACTTTGTTATTTTCACTTCATTCACAACTCATTTGTGACAACTTTCTAACTCGTTAACAAGACCGCTTCTTTAACTTTGTATTTTACTCTTACAGGATGACAAAAAAGATGAGGAGAGTGATGAAGAAGATAAGTAAGTTGTTATTTGATATTGTAATAACCGTTCATCTAATTAGTGTCTCTGTGGAGTGGTATTCAGTGTGGACCCCACAATTTTCGCGAGTCTGTTTCGAAATAGCTGAAATATTATATTTTTTACGTTTCCAACTCTATTATCTCCGTTATTTTGAAAATAATTGAAAAAAATTATCCCAAAAAAATTATATAAACTATTGAACCAGCTTATAAAATTTCACGAGCATCGCTTAGAAATGCGATATCGAGCCGAGAACAGCCGTAAGCCTATAATATACGAAAAAAATGGCCAAGTTGGAACAGAGAGGTATCGCTCGCGATTCAAAACTAGTTTCTATAAACCTGAAAGCAAACACCCAGTACATACTATAACGTATGTAATATAATATTTTTACAAACACGGTTGGTTACTTAAATACAAAATATACAAATACTGGATTATATATATTTTTTTTAATTTTGCAGCGTCAAGTCTATCAGACGCAAGGCGAACGCAATAACATCGGACTCGGAAGCCGAGTCGGCGCGGCGGAAGGCCAAAAAGATAAGCGACTTTGAAGATTCTGAAGATGAGAGCAGCGAGCCGCGGAAGTCTAAGAGAAAGAAGAAAGTAAGCGACAGCGACTGCTCGCTGTCTTCGTCCGATGCCGGGTGAGTCTATAGGTTATAGCGGGCTAGTTTTCCGCAACTCGACGTCTTACAATGCGCCTATTTTGCGTGAAGGGTTGCTGGCACTACTCTTGCCAACCCAACTCCACCAGAAAGCCTAGCAGTCCCTTGATGTTGCCGACGACTTCTGGGAGTGACCTCGGAGACCCGAGGTGTTGTGCCCGGTATTTGGCCACACCAGGACATTCGAGAATGACGTGGGCGGCTGTCTCTTCGGCCTCCATGCAAGCTCTGCAAAGAGGACTGTCAGTAACACCTAGAGTGAATAAGTGCTTGTTTAGTAGGGCATGTCCAGTTATCGCTTCAGTTATGAGCCGGGTGATTCTACTAGGGTTTTACGTACATGCCACGACTTCGGTCTAATCGGCGAGCGCCGCGCGGGCGGCAAGCATGCCACGGACACCGCTCTATCCGGGCGACTCTGCGTCGTGGATGGGGGCCGTTGGTGATTCTTGCACGGCATTGTCCATCGTAATCTAGTAGAGTTTATTCCATTCAAGTCCTCGGTGTTTTAGTTTAAAATTTCCATTCCAAACCATTTCGCCGCCTTGGCCTTCGGTTCTTCGAGTTACCCACTGCGTGCATGTTTGTACACGTTGCTGGGGCCGGGGTTTCACCCTACTGTTCGTACTATAAGTTGCCACTTACTCCCGCTTGTACGGCTGAATAGAATGAATTTCAGAGTGAATAGACATTTTCTAGACAAGCATGCTTCATTTTAGACTTCATCCACACTACATAAGGTGAGATCGAGGTCAAATAAGATACGAGATCGAAATGCATTTATTGCACAATGAACATACATTCACTACAATACAAGGCAAGAATGCAATCTATATTAGAGTTATGTGCATATCATTTTGTTATTCAGAATATTTTGTCTATTTTATATATAGATAGATGCTCCCTATTGTCACTTATCCTCTTATACATTATGCTCTTGTCCAATTTATAGCTTGACAAGTCGCGAATAAACCCTGGGGTAGTAGCGCTATAGACAGTAATAATTTGGCAATAATATACATAATGTCATGTATAAGCATTTTAAAATATCAGTAGCGGCATGTTAACAACCAATTTCAAAACATTGATAATTGGAATGCTACTCTGTAATTAATATTAAATAGTATTGAAAATAACTAGGCATCGGAAAATGGGACGCTTTTATACCCAAACTTTGGCGGCGGCTTTGTTGTTCAGTTGTAGGTATAGGCGGCTTTTTTTGAGGTATGAGTGAGATAACAATAGGATTTTGACAACTAAATATCCACCTGAATTTTAGATCCCTAAAAAAATAACTTATCTAGCAAAACACATGATGGTTGTGACTTTATTATTGAAAAATATGTAATTTTTGTCCATTATTTAACTCTTTTTTCTTCGTTTACATTCAATGTCAGTTACCAAGGAAGAATATCCCTTGCCAGTAAAATAAATTAGTACCTACCACTAAAAATCCGCAACATAACGAGGGACGAAACGCAACTGGTCGGTCTGTAACTAAACTGGATTTGTATAATTTGCAGTAAAAAGAAGCGCCGCCGTATCAAGCAGGTGAATGACAGCGACGGATCCGGCTCCGACACGGAGAATGAAGGCAAGAACAAACATGGCAGAAAGAACATCCGCAAGGTACGTTTCTAATCAAATTTCCCATACAGTCCCACTTGCAAAACGTGAGCGACGTTGAATGATGGACCACCAAAATTACTTCCCATTCGCCAAACGTTTTATTTGCAAACGGTCCCTAGTTCAAAATACCCCATTCGCACAACGTCCCTTTCTCAAAAGGTCTCATCCCGATCGCAAAATGTCCCCTTTTGTAAAAGATCCTTTCGCAGAACGTCCCCTGCATAATAGTTACTATCGGCAGTTCCTTCTTTACAATAAGGGCACATAAGACACGTGCCCAGGGTCCCCAACCTCACAGGGTGGCCCCGAAAACCATATGTAATTTTTACTTTCTTGGACGGGAAAAAATAAACTATCATAGATATATAGTGATGTGTTCTTCAGTAACCGAGGGCCCCCAATAGTTGAGTGCAAGGGCCATGGCTTGTACTTATACGGCCTTGACTATAGCCCACCTTTCGCAGGGCCATAGTTTACGAACCTAAACTAAAACCGAGATAAATCGCTTGGAAGGATTGAAATTATACTGCAGATGGGCGAGCTGATTGCAGTCAACTCTGCATATCCTATCTTGCACGCCTTTTGTGTAGTGTACTCGATTTATTGATTTCATCTCAAATCCTTAAGAATGCTCAATTCGTTGTCAAATATATTCATTCAAACGTAACATAAGGTCAATTAGGGCAAGCGCACCCACCATATCACGGAAGAGTACGGATGTTATACAATTAATGCTATCTTACAACCACGCTACTCTAATTAGAAAAAGTTAGATGGCGTTAGTAGTCTAAAATCTGTACATTTCGATATCCCGACTGACATTAATATAACAAATTTTTATGTTTTTATCAGGGGTTGAAATATGTTTAGCTGAAATGTACAATATTTTTCATATCTTCTCGTGTCACGTAATCTAATAACGATATTTGTAAAACAGGTGATGAGCAAGGATCAGCTAGAAGAGGCCACCAAGAAAGCAGCTCGGCAGGAAAAAGAGAGGATTGCGCGTATTGCTGAACGGCAGAAGTTGGTGAGTGCTACAAACAATGTTAACCGTAACACTTCATACTCTCGCGGTTTGTACACATTATTAAAACTTACTATACTTACGTTTTTCATTGTCTGACGTTTCGACATGGTTTCACGCGCCGTGGTCTTATTCAATGAAGGAAAATAAAAAACATCGCGATAAGACTCGATCAAATTTTCAATTATGTAAATTGTAGATCGTTAATCGATCATAAATGTTGGATGCCATATTCTCTAAACAATTTTGGCACAGGAATAGCAGGACATCCAAAGCTGACCCGGGTATAATATATAAACGTCTAATAAATCTGCTTGTTCTAGTACAACAACCTGGAATTCGACGAGTCCGGAAAACCCGACGAAGTTGTCCTAGATAAAGTCGTCCTGGACTTCGACCCGGAAACCAAGGAGCCCCTCATAGAAGTGGACCGCGGCCTCGTCAAGAAACTCAAGCCGCATCAGGTTCGTACATTTAAAGTATAAATGTTTTTATTATTTTCTTATTTATTTACATTCTTAGGTTATAATACAGTGAACAAAGGAGTTTGACCTTACAAACGGTCCGGTAGTTTTGAATTTTTGTATGTTGTCTAGGATGGTTAGTCAGTGTTTAAAATGCAAAATGCACAACTCCCCCCCTACCGCGTCCGCCGCCATATTAAAAAAACCGGCACTTTCTTCATATTTTTGCTCATATCTTCCTTTAGGAGCATTTTAGCTAGAAGACAGCTTCGACAATGTTATAGAGAGTTAAATTAACTACATTCTCCATTTTATATTTTGTTTCTAGGACAGATAGTTACGGAGATATGCACATTTAAAAAAACGTAAAAAATCACAATTTCCAACTCAAAAACAAACTTCTGGATTATATCTTCGTTTAGGAGCATTTTGGCTAGAACAGAGCTTGGGCAATGTTGTAGAGAATTAAATTGACTATAATCTACATTTCAAATTTTGTTTCTAGGACGGTTAGTTGCTGACTAACCATATTTACTATAATCTACATTTCAAATTTTGTTTCTAGGACGGTTAGTTGCTGACTAACCATTCAAAACTACCGGACCGTTTGTAAGGTCACCCATAGTACTTTAGTCTCTATTCACCTAATTACTAGGGTTTTTTACAATATAAATATTTGAAAAGTAGAACACCATAAAGAAATAAAAAAAAAATACATTACTTATAATAACGTAAGTAGGTGCAACGAGACAAGGCCTAAGCTACCAGTGGTTAGGGCAGGATTTAATTATTACTATCACATTTTTCTTTTTTTATTAGCACATATTTTTATCCAGATTTGGCCATGGCAAGCCTACTTCAAAAATTATCAAGCTAAATTGTTTTGCCATTTCTTCTTATGAAAAGTTTATATATACGTCGGTTAAAGACACTAGCCAAGTCGAATTTTGTTTGTTTTGCAAATGCAGCAGGGTTTCGTCGTAGTTTTGCTGGATGTTAGCTCTAATGAACACATTTTAATTTTCTTAATTCTAGTAAAATTTAATTTTACAAACAACAAATTTCTTGCAGGCGAACGGTATAAAATTCATGTGGAATGCATGCTTCGAGAGCGTCAAACGCATCAAGAAAGACCACGGGTCCGGCTGCATTCTTGCCCATTGCATGGGTCTGGGCAAGACTTTACAGGTCAGTTTTAATATAAGATTTCTCTTAGTCATCCTCGTGCTCTTTAGCAAACATCCACACTGTTTTCAAGCATTGGTTCCAACTATGTTATTCTCTCGTCAATCGTTTTGAAATACCACTAAATTACTGTAAGACGTAATCTTCGATCTAGTAGAAGCTACTCCGGTAGCAAACTTACGGGGTCTATATGGTGATTTATTTGGCTCATTATTATATATGAATAAAAAAAAATAAAAGACAAAAACTGCAAAATACATACAACAGCATCAATAAGACACGAAGAACTTTGGTCTTTAAGTGAATTTCATTGTCAAACGAAAATGGTGAATCAAAGGTTGGTGTCAGCTATGTGAGTCGTAATTAATTTTGCAGTTTATTAGGCTCTTAAAGCTACAATCAAGGTTTACCAGCGTGCCATGGATGCGAACCTATCGAGTTAAAAATAACTGGAATTGTTGACGTTAGTCAAAATACTGCCTTGTTAAAGTGAACTGGGCCGGCTATATTTGCCGCATGCATCCACAAAAGTGGGCAATCTTAGTTACGTGGTGGATGCCGACCGATGGTTACAGCTGGTGCGGCCCAGGCGGAGATGGCGCGACGACCTGGATGCGTTCATCGATAATTGACCGGAAATAATTACCATCCGAGACTTGTGAAAATCCGTGGGATAGATTTAGGATTAAGGTTAGATTGCCCAGCTGTGAGACATTACACTAGGCTAACAAAAAATTAAAAATATTACCAAGATGTAAAAAAAAACCTCTTTCTTTCGCAGGTGGTGTCGCTGACCCACACACTGCTGACGCACAGCGACCTGACGCGCGTGAAGCGCGTGCTGGTCGTGTGCCCGCTCTCCACCGTCCTCAACTGGGTCAACGAGTTCACCATGTGGCTGAAGCACGCCGAGACCGACTACGAGGTCGACGTGTTCGAGTTGTCCAGGTAAGTCCGTCTGTATAATGGTTCTGAGGTATTGTTTGACATGATTCCCACGGCTACTTTCTACCATCGCACTGCTCGCCATCGACAGGGTGTTCATTCCCACACACTGGAGCGTAAATGGTCGAGAACTGTGCGGTTCCAGATAAGTTTCCTACCGCGAACGCTCCGCATGTGGAATGAGCTACCTCCGAGTTTTTCCCCGGGGGCTACCAGCATGAGGTTATTCAAGAGGGGAGTAAATAGGGATCTTAAAGGGTCAGCAACGCGCGTGTGATGCTTCAGGCATTGCAATCGTTCATAGGGGGCGGCAACTGCTTAACCGTCGTAGTATTAAACAAAGTTCTTCAATGCCGCATCATTGTTAGTGGCACCCGATCATCAACGGATTAATAGTCCACCGCTAGAGAAAGACGAAAGCGATATTTATTGAGTTTTCCTAGTTCCTAGACTCTTGCGAATACTGAAAATTTATTTACTCTAGAATATATAAAAATAAATGGGGAGTAGCGCTAGTTTCGCTCTACCCGGCGCTTTAACGTAGTATGCCACCTGCCCCCATCCTCTTTACCCCTTACCCATTTTATACTCAAATGATTATGAGGGAGATTGGATATTAAAGATTGCAGTATCATGGATTGCGGCCGGCGCATTTTCGTTCGTTATGGAGGTCTTTGAATAGTACATTACTGCTAACACCGGGAAAGAAAGGCTTGCCGGGTGAGTAGGTATCGACGGATAGTGATACCAAGCCGGCAAGCCCTTTTCACGGCTAATACATATATAGTGCTTTTCTCAAACATATGCAATGAAATAATAAACACATCACTCAAAAAATAAGCACAGACGCCTTTCCTTTTCAGTTCTCTCGAGTTGTTCCGCCTGAATCGTTATGACGACATTTAATTGCATTTTTGAGAAAAGCATCTTTCCAGTTCCAGCACTAAGATGTAGTTAACTAATACCAGAATATTGTCCCAGACATAAGCAGAATTCGGAGCGGTCGTGGCAGCTCCAGCAGTGGGTGGAGTGCGGCGGCGTGTGCGTGCTCGGCTACGAGATGTTCCGCAACCTCTCCGCCGACAACAACAAGAAGTACAAGAAGAAGATGCTTAAGACGTTTCAAGAGGCGCTCGTTGATCCCGGTAAATATTCGCAAAGTTTTCGGGAGTAAAACATCTGTCACACACTCGCATTTTGTAAAAACGTGACGGATACCTTGTCACTTATTTTATCGCGTGATTACAGCAACCATCATAGGCCCGCTGATCAGCCTATCTCTACTGAGTTTCAGCCCATTTTAGAGATGTCTAGTGGGGTTAGGGAAATGCTCAAAATAAATCACAGTAGGTAGGTATGTGTTGGCGAATCTGATCTTTCGAAACAGGTCTGAGTAAAAACTAAATATATGTTGCAGTTGATTGATCATATAGAAAATGTTCCAATGTGTTCCACTTTCCCCATGTGCTATCCTTAACCCTTAAATGCATGATGATGTATATTTACACGTTACGACAGAAGTCAATAAAAGCTTTGTCAAGATTGTCCCGAAATCTCAAACCGACGTGTATTTCATTGCTAATTACGTCATTTCAGAAATAAAATTAGTGTAATTGTATGCATTTAAGGGTGACCTACCTAACCTTACTTGTGGGGACTTTCTTAAATTTCTGATATTACTTTAAAAAGCATATTAGCTTAAAGAGCAAAAGGTAATGATGATATACAATGGCTTATGTTTGTAGGTCCGGACCTGGTGGTGTGTGACGAAGGGCATCTCCTGAAGAACGAGAAGACAAGTCTCTCGCAGTCGATGAACCGAGTGCGCACGCTGCGGCGCATCGTGCTTACCGGCACACCGCTACAGAACAATCTCAAAGAGTGTAAGCTACTTTTACCCGATTTAGCACAGCGGCTCTGAAACCTTTTAGAAATCCTGTGTTTTGCCCTAAAACATGCAAAAGTCTGTTTGTTTCATTAAGTTTTACAATGGTATACATATTCTTTTTTCCCGATAGTATACGTTTATATATACGTCATATGGTGTTTTTTATATCATTTTTAAAACCTCGTTGGTGATTTTACGAAGGTTTAAAACATTTCCTTGGTCTACAAGGAATTAGTAAGGAAAATTAAAAAGAAGTCGTGACATTGACAGTACTTGAAGACCAAGGCAATGTTGTTATCCTTCGGGTTTCGGGTTACAAAATGTCACATCAAGGTTTTAAAAAATGGTATCTAATAAACAGCGTGAGAAGACCCCCAAAAAAGGTGGACCGACGACCTGTTAGGATCGCAGGCAGAAATTGGATGAGGGCAGCACAATACCGATCCTTGTGGAGAACATTGGGGGTGGCCTTTGTCCAGCAGTGGACGTCTATTGGCTGATATGATGAAGTCTACTGGGAGGCCTGGCAGTACTTTGTAACCCACTTAGCTTTAATAGGGTTAAACACAACAAGAGACACAGCAGATTGAAGATTCCTCAACCTTTTCATGTGTTCGGGAAACTGATTATTAATACAATTTATTTTTCGACGACGATTGAGCTGTCGAATGCTAAATTTGAATTTTTACCTTTGTTCTCTTAATAATATTCATTATTTTTTTCTAATAACTTAATTAAGAAGACCAATGAAATCTATATCAGGTCTTATACTTCTCACAAAAAACTTATTAAAACAATCACAATATCCCTACAGATTACTGCATGGTACAATTCGTGAAGCCGAACCTGCTCGGCAAGTACAACGAGTACCTCAATCGTTTCGTGAACCCCATCACCAACGGGCAGTACACCGACTCCACGGAGCGCGACATCAGCATCATGAAGCGGCGGTCCCATGTGCTGCATACTATGTTGGATGGAGCCGTGCAGGTAAGAAACTTATCTTTAGAGCTTTTTAGGGTTCCGTACCCAAAGGGTAAAAACGGGACCCTATTACTGAGACTTCGCTGTCCGTCCGTCCGTCCGTCCGTCTGTCACCAGGCTGTATCTCAAGAACGGTGATAGCTAGACACTTGAAATTTTCACAGATGATGTATTTCTATTGCCGCTATAACAACAAATACTAAAAACGAAATAAAATAAATATTTAAGGGGGGCTCCCATACAACAAACTTGTTATACCTATATATATAGGTACGGAACCCTTCATGCGCGAGTCGGACTCGCACTTGCCCAATTTTTTACTATTGCGAACAATTTAACATGCTTCGAATGGGGTCCGAACCCTAAAGACCGGTACTGTAATATAACTGCATTGTAACGACGTCGAAGCAAAAGGAGTAGTAATATTTCGTCAAATTTCGTACTGAAATACGTGTGCACTCTATTCACTGCCACAAGTAACTGGCGGAGCGGAACATAATCACTGCACACATTATGAGCAGTTCCGTTGCAGTCGTATTACAGTTTCTACGACTGCATTAGGACCGTGCAACCGGCTTGCAGTCGGTTTGCGGTTGACAGGACGCACGGCAACTGTGAGTGGACTGCACAGTCGGTTTGCAGATTTGATGCAGTAACACCAACTGCTGCTAAATTGCACTCAAACTGCCAGGTTACAGTTTAAATGTTGTCCGTCTGTCCCCTGTAGATTAGATTCATTTAAATAAAATAATTTAATGGGATTATATCGCGTATGTTAATTATGTGAGCCTCCCTGACGTTTCGGCAACTTTCCAGTTACCATTGTCAAAGGCTGACTGAGAAACACACATTTACGTTGCGTTATTTCATGGTAAGGGCCTTAACACACTTGCGGTTTGCAAGCGAATTTTGTATGAAGGCGATCAGGCAGCGAGCTCGCCGCGACTGATATTTCTATAGAAAACGAGCTCGCAACTCGCAAGTGTGATAAGGCCCTAAGGGTACTGTCGCAGCCAAGCTCGAGTCAGGGAATATTCAATCAGTTGCTTGATAAGGCTTATGGAGGCATGTAATGCCATCTATCAAAGTTCTGTGATATTTTTGAAGTAGATGTCATGTCCTGTGTTATTGTAATAAAGCTTTGGCGAATTGCACATTGCTACGCACAGCACAGTTTTATAAGTGTGTGGCATGTTCTTCAGCTAACTGTTACGCACTTTGGACCTTTATTATATTAAATGTTTTAGATGAAGACCACTCTACTCTCCAAATGCATGTACCTATTATGCATGTATGTATAATCTTCGATCACAGCTATTTATAATATATTAAAATATGACTATATGAGGAAAAAAAAGTTGCATGGCGTAGATTGACATTTGATGTGGTTACTATTGTAGTATCGAATCGATTTAAACAGCTCTCTTTTTTTACACGCTTTTATTGGGTTCACTTGCAACTAAATTTGTTAGTTAATTTGTGACAAAAAATTTAATCAAATGTAGGAAGTCAATTATAACCTACTTTTTTGAACTTTGCATGTATGTGTAGTTCACGCAAAAATGATTTACAATAATTTGGTATCTTAGAGCTGTTATGTTGATGGAGACGGTTAATGACTGTAGGAACTCCTAAACAGTACAAGATAAATCCATCGTGTTTGGAAACATTTGATTGGTCATGATCAATGAATTAACTAACGGTTGTGAAAGAACGTTCAGTCGTCAATATGCTTATTACTATTAATAAAATTAAAATAAGTCAGCCATGCGCGTGACTCCTTTTTTATTATTATTAATACTAATACTCAGTGCTAACTAAAACCGTACTTGCCCTGACTTTACTACCTTCTTACTACAACATTAGTTCCATGAGTTGGACAATATTTTCGTATATCGAAATTAATGAATTTATGTCTTCAGAGGCGAGACTATGGGGTGCTGGCGCCTTTCCTTCCGCCGAAGCACGAGTATGTGCTGTTCATCACGCTC
Source organism: Apotomis turbidana (assembly GCA_905147355.2). Classification (NCBI taxonomy): domain Eukaryota; kingdom Metazoa; phylum Arthropoda; class Insecta; order Lepidoptera; family Tortricidae; genus Apotomis; species Apotomis turbidana. The sequence goes on along the minus strand of LR990295.1, from coordinate 14,768,818 downwards.
ACCGACATCCAGGTCAAACTGTACCAGCATTATCTTGACAACTATTCCAGAAGGTAATGCTTCATTATTTTTTATTTCTTCACTACATAGTATAAAACAGAGAATGACTGTAGACAAAGGCTTATATTATATAACAGAGTCGCTTCCTGCTGTGTGTCCCTATGTATGCTTAGATCTTTAAAACTACGCAACGGATTTTGATGCCTTTTTTAAATAGATATAGTGATTCAAGAGGAAGGTTTATATGTATAATACATGCATAATTTATCACCATTGCATCCGTGCGAAGCCGGGGCGGGTCGCTAGTATATTATAAAGTCAAAAGTCTGTAAGTGTGTTTTTGTGTATGTTTGTTACTTCTTCACGCTCAAATGGCTGGACCAATTTTGATAAATTTTGGTATGAAGGTAGCTGACACCCTGGATTAAAACAAGCTACTTTTATCCCGAAAAAAATTAATGTTCCCGTGGGGTGAGCGGGTAACACACATTTTTTATAAACACCGGTTGGACATTCCACGTCTTTCGGCGGCCAGCGGCGCGGCGAGCGGTTGAGCGAAAGATACGAGCGCGGCGTTCATACGAGTTAGTGGGACACACGTACCGCGCACCGCTGCCGCTCGCCGCCAAGACCGAAGTCGTGGACGGGCCGTAAAATGTGTTAATTTGCGAAAAGGGTTATTATTTTCCGGGTGTCTAAAATCATGACTTATTGCCACCTCAAATAATGAACTTGGCAGTTAAACCAGTAGCTTGGTATCTATGCCCAGAGAATAGATGCTGCCAAGTTATTCTTTCTGTAGGTTGGGTTTTGTTTTAGATGCCTTTTAAATAAATATGAATATGAAATACATGCCCTAAAAAATCTGCAGAGGCCTGTTATGGTTGCGTATCGCGCGTGGTTCCGGATTTGTTTTTGTATACGTATTTATTAAAAAGTAGATGTGCTCTGTCATTTATCTGTCCTATTCCTACATCACAACTACGTAAAAGTAATTATTTACATACTTTTAAACAAAACCGAATTTTAGAATAAATATTTTCACAAAATGTGCAGGATGGTTACTCCGCACAGATCATCCCACAAATATTTGCCCTTGGTGGAATTCGAACTCTAGACCACCGACTGCGCTACCACTGCGTCAACCGCACCGTCAAATTATAACAGTAATAACTCAGATTCGTTTTTTTGCAGACCACTACCAGGAAAGTCATCAGGGTTTCTGTTCCCCGATTTCCAATCGTTGCAAAGGATATGGACGCATCCACTAGTTCTCAAGTACAACTCTGAACGATATGAGATCATGCAACAGAAGAAGGTAGGTCCCATGTCGGGTGAAAACCAAAAAGTCTATCACCTTCTCTCTGTGGTCGCTCCCTCATGTCTGAAGATCGTGAAGTTATTGGAAAGGACGACTTGTTTCCATTGGCTTTTGTTGTTTGCCATTCGCATCACATCCCATTGCTTGGTGTTTTTTCCTTTAAATGGTCTGTCCACCTAGTCGGAGATCTTAACTCGCTCAATTAATATTTGTATCAAAGTTTCCGTTGTACAACGAGAAGTAACTATTGAATAACGTACCTTAAGATCCTATTTTAATGTGCCGTTTTGTTTCAGAACGGTCGTTTTTTCCAATCGCTTTTGATGATCCATAGGGCTGTCTAAAATAGGCAACATTTTTGTAACTTTAAATGTTTTCTGTCTATAAATTTGTTTTACTAAATTGGATGTTTTTTTTTTCAGAGAGACAAAGAAGAAGAAGATTCCGAAGGTTCGCTTGCCGACTTCATTGATGACGACTCTACGCCAGATGTGAGTATCATAATAATATGCCTGAAAAATATTTAAGGGGCGTTCCAATAGAACGTTTATTATATCAGGCTCGTGACGGCTGTGACAGCAGCCTAAAAAACACAGAAAGAATTCAATATCAATATGAAGCCCAAATTGACTTCCAAAAAAATACTTTCTGACTTCTTTATTAGTATGAAAAATTAGCGTCAAGTGCCCAACGTGCTAGTGGAATGCCAATGTAACTTTCGGAAATTCTCTTTATTCAGTAATTCGGTGCCATAAGGACCTTTTTCTTACGGATTGCCACATATGAGCTTTTTTGTTAACTTTCAATGTGAGTTACTGCTGTTATGCTTAGCACGGCAGATTTAATGGTGGCACCTTACGTTAACACATACGTTACGTTAATTCGTTTAAAACGTCAGCCCATTCAAATTATGACTTTCCATGGAAGCGAAGGTGGATTAAGTAAAAAAAGGATATAATAATGTAACATTCATAGCTTTATAAAAATTCGTTATTTACACTCGTCGGTTGCAGTTCTGTCCAAATAGATTGCTAGTTTCCTAAGTATTGAACTTGTTTAACAGGAATCGTCAACGGAGGAATCATCGGACGATCTGTCGGACGCGAGTGACGATAGTCGAAAGAAGAGCAAAAAGAAGGCCAAAGCCAAAAAGGGGAAGGGCAAAGATGCCAAGGCGTCGGCTCGCCGCGGCACTAGGGCTAATCCAGGTAACTACCAACACTAAGATTTTTCTTTTCCGTTTCCGTAAGATGTTTCCGTTTCTTTCTCTCGCGCAAGGGTATTTATTCTTCGCGAAACACACTTCCAAATATTTTGTTTCAAGTTTTATCTCTAAGCAAGAATTCATCCGTCTATCTGATAAACCAAAGATAAACAGACTATCAAACACTATTTCATATTTGAATAAAGGTAAAAATATAAGTATATCGCTCACATTATGTGGTGACTGACTACCTTATTTCTTAGGTCATTCTACATGCAATATTTCTTTGGAAATTTAATTAAATTTTATTTTAAAATGAATACTAAGTATTTACTGACATGTGGTCATATTGAATCATCACGATTTTTTCTCACAGTGGAATTGGAAGAAGACAAGCCCAGTTTGGAATTAGAAGAAATAAAATACGAAAACCCAACGGAGTGGTGGATGAAGCTGGTCACAGAAGAAGAGTTGGAGGATATCAAACACTCCCACAAGCTACTACTGTTGTTTGACATCCTACGGCAGTGCGAGGCCATCGGGGACAAGTTGTAAGTACAGTACATATTAATAGTAGTATTAAATCAGGATCTGAATGAAGAACGCGAGATCCCCGAGGGTTGTATGTATGTATGTGGTGTATGTGGTATTGGGTCATGATCTGAGAGAAATTATACACAAAATCCCTGATTCCACCGTCTCTTTTTGGACAACACAGTGCTCGGCGCGGTTTTAGGTTCCACCCTTTTTATGTCGTGAACGCCAGCAAAAGAGTAGCTCTTTCTGTGCATCTTTTACTGAAAAATATAACTTTGATCACTTCAAGTCGCGAGTGCATGCTCCACCTTAGGCCTAATCGTCACTTAAAATCAGTAGCGCTCGAGGTCGAATGCAAGGCTATCTAGAATTTACAAAGTAATTATAATTTAATTGTATGGCTTGTTTCATTCGAGCAATCAAAGAATGACTGAGATAGTTAAGCGAAGCGGCTGCGTCAGGAGACATATAATCCAGGTCTTCAGCAGATCCAGCGTAGCACTTAGCAGTGAAGTGGGCATCGTTGGATGATATGTTCAGTGGTCTGGTGTGGAAGACCTCAAGAAATTATTTTTGTATAAAGAGTTCGGCATCAGGCACACTCTTGAACTGAGCTTCTACTAATAAGATTCTTGTAACCATCTATTAATTTCGGAATTAGGAATTATTCTTATTGACAAGTGAGGTTTACTAATGTTTCGCAGAAAAATATTTTAACGAACGTTGTGTTTCGCATAATGCTCATTTCGCATAATTGTTATTCTACGGACACCATTTACTTCTCTGAAAAGTTATAAAATAAAGGAAACACCAAAACATTTTAAATATATTTCCCGTTCCAGCTAAGGAAAATTTCTGCCAAATGAGCAGTATGCGAAACATTACATTCGGTTAAACAATTTTCTACCAGATGAGGGTAACCCAACAATATGTATGCTTAAAAATGACACCTCATAAAATTCTGCATATTTCTCAACGTCTTTAATTGTTCTCTGACTTTTAAACACTACTTTTCAGGCTCGTGTTCTCCCAGTCACTGTATTCGTTGGATCTGATAGAGCACTTCCTGGGCAAGGTGGACGAGGCCACGCAGGAGGGCCGCATCGACGACAAGCTCGCGGGCCATGTTGGTGAGTCGCGGCGACCGTCACCCAGCACAGAAATGGATTTTCTCAAAAATGCAATAAAATTTCGTCATAACGTGCCACATAAACAGGCTTCGAAGTATCACCTTTCGGGCGGAACAATTGAAGGCCTAGGCCGAAAAGTATTTTTTCTCAAACGTGCAATGAAATGTCGTCATAACGTGCGTTAAAACAGGGTTCGAAGTTTCACGTTTCGGTCGGAACAATTCGAGAGAACTGTAAAGGAATTTCGTACAAAATTGAAGGCCTAAGCCGGGAAGTTATTTTTTTTAAAACATGGCGTATGTGTTCATGAACGGGCTAAACAGCTGAATTATGTTTTTTTAGTGGTGTATTTTTTTATTTTATTGCATGTGTTTGAGAAAAAGCACTAGGTACATGCCTTAGCCGTGAAAAGGGCTTGCCGGCTTCGTATCACTATCCCGTCAGCTGTCTATACCTACTAAGCCGGCAAGCCCTTATTCCCCGGCGTCTGCAGTAATGTACTATTTTTAAACATGGCGTCTGTGTTCATGAACAGGCTATATTGTATTTTTTTGACTTGTGTATTTTTTCATTGCATATTTTTGAGAAAAGCGCTATACATACCTTAGCCGTGAAAAGGGCTTGCCGGCTTTGTATTATCCCTACTCACCCGGCAACCCCTTTTTCCCGGCGTCTACAGTAATGTATTATCACGTCACCCTAGGCCGTAAGTGGGATTTTATGCCCGCTCTGCGGGAAGAAAACTCACCTTCCTGATCATGGCAAGAAGTAAAACTTTAGACAAACCACGGGCGGTAATTCTTAAAGCCCCAGATCGCATATTTATGGCCCTCACATTCGGTTTGGGCCACACACAAGAATCCACCGCCCTAAGTATCTAATCTACTATTAGAAATCTTGAAGACATGTGTTCTAAGTGCCATGACTATTCGTGTATTATATTATGTTGATTTTGACTGTGAATCCGTCAGTGAATACAAAAAAGTCGTCATTTTTTTTTAAGTAACGTTAGTATAAAGTTGATTCGCCCACATTTTCAAGATTACTATGGCAATTATCCCAATATTATCACGTCGGCAATTACGGGAATAAGTTATAGCCTAAACAAATGTGGAATGTTATTTTAGGTTCGTGGGCGCCGGGTGTGGACTATTTTCGTCTGGACGGATCCACTTCATGCGAGAACCGGTCCATTTGGTGCAAGAGCTTTAACCGGGAGGATAACCCGAGAGCTAGGTAACGTATTATTTATTTACCTTTTTTGTTGTTCTAAACATATGTGTCTTCCAAAGAACGCCATCTTTGCCTGCGGGCATCTAGCGGGATCCTGCAACCTTCACCAAATTACCTTGTAGAGATGTGTATGTGTTTTCCAAGCAGTATTTTTGTGTCTTTCGTGTGTCAACAGCTAAAGAATCCCATTGACCGTCACTCATCAGTTTTACGAGCAAATTTATCATAAACAAAACGTTATTGATTATTCTGTAACATGTAAGGTAAATGTCCCTGTGCTCGATACTGTCCCAATAGTTGCCATCTTGAATGTTATGTCATTACTTCATTAGCAATAGAAGTGACAGCTTGGTGTCGACTATTAGGCATTAGCGTGTCGAGCACAGGGACGTTTACCTTATACCGTAAATTCAGCGGGACTGTGGCGTCATTTTATGCAATATGTTCCCTGTAACTAAATACCTGTAAATACGAAATACAAATATGAAATGTTTATATTAAAGCGAAAAATGTTATGCTTTTAGCGGGATTTGAACCCGTCTCCACGGCTTTCCGGGCCAGACGGGCGAAATACCAATTGTTCTATCAAAGCTACTAGCTAAAAGTATCGAGTTTTTCGACCAGTTGCTTCATTTCTTATAGGCTTTGGCATCGTAACGCCAACAAATATGAACTCTAGCGTATCTTATAAAACGGCGAAACGATTCGGCCCCCCCTTTTCTTAGTTCGTCTTGCCGGTGGCACTGTCGTAAACTCAGGTAATTTTGTCAATGAATTCGATTCGTAATTTATTATTATGAAGTCTGAATTATAGTCATTGTGAAGTAACACTTCTGATATTTTCCAGATTGTTCCTAATCTCGACCCGTGCCGGTGGGCTGGGCATCAACTTAGTGGCCGCGAATCGTGTCGTGATCTTCGACGTGTCCTGGAACCCTTCACACGACGTGCAGAGCATCTTCAGAGTCTACCGTTTCGGCCAGAAAAAGCCGTGCTACATCTACCGTTTCTTGGCTATGGTAAATTTGCAAATACATAATCTTCTACTGAACAGCCCTGCAACATGTTTTCCCCTTTGCTATGCAGATCACAACGATTACTTACTATGACTTAGCTGAATGGCGTTCACTACTGAACAAGCCATCCCTATAGGATTTTCACGAGAACAAGTTTTGCACTTCGATAATTCATCGGTTTTCCGCGATCTTCAGAATGTCGTCATGCTATTCGACATTCGACGACATAAGATTAGGAGGACTCGAGAAAAACTTCACATACCGTAAAGTCGGATTACTTTGTGGCTAAATAGGGTTGGAAGTTAAATCTACTGTTTTATATGCGCTAAAGTAAATTTTCCTCTTCGGTACGGTTATCGATATACTTAAACAAAAATATCTCAATATTTTTTTTTTTTATAAAATACTCGCATTGCCTTCGCCTTTTATCACAATTCTGAAACCTTGTTTCCCATCTAACGTTTCGCCAAATTTTAATTTGTCCGCAAGTATTTTTTGCTGAAATCCGTAATGTTTACAATGAAGCGAAATCCGTAATATTTGACGAAACGTTACAGATGGGAAACCAAGAATAGTTTTTCAGATAGGTAACCCTTGCCTGTAACCATTACATATAGCTGAGTCTAATTGCAGGGCACGATGGAAGAGAAGATCTACGAGCGACAAGTGACCAAACAGGCGATCTCCAAGCGAGTCATCGACGAACAACAGATCGACCGACATTACGCAGCCAATGATCTCGCGGAATTATATAAATTCGAACCTGTACCATTGGAACCTAGGCCCGTGCCCTCTCTGCCCAAGGACAGGCTCTTTGCAGAGATGCTGAAGGATCATGAAAAACAGGTAACTATACACTATTAATATATGGACCGACGTTACGCAGCTGATATCGCAGGACTATATAAGTTTGAACCCGCCCTCCTGGAGCCTCGACAGGTTCTTCGCCGAGATGCTACGAGAAACAGGTAAAAAAACTATAAAGGGGGATAGAGACTGGCACTATACGGCCAAATATAACGCAGAACCGAGGCTCGCGCCCTACCAGCCCAAGGACAGATTTTTCGTAGAGATATGCTGGAGAAACTGATGTCTTGAATGTCAGTGTCTCCGGAAGGATAAACTCTTTGCCGAAATGTTGACCACAAGCGAGGCCGTCGCTTCGACGTCGTAGCAACGCTAACCGGTTAAAAAGCTTATAAGGTCTATCCTTGTCATCTCAGGAATAGGAGGAAATCGCAGTGATCACGACAGTAATGATAGGCAAGCGACATAGGCAACGCCTGCCTCACCGAGCTGTAAGTCACATTGGTTCGTCTAAGAACGGCACATCTCTAATAAGATTCTGTCCTCTAAAGTAAGATATCATGCATCATCTAAAAATTCAAATGCCTCTCTGAATAACTTTTTCGTGGACTATTTTGCGCCAGCTTACCTACTCTATCCTGGGTTGCATGGATGGCTTCGTAAATAGAGGTCTTGAGGGTAGAGCGTATTTGGTCCGTCCTGCGTGTTGGACTTGTTCCTCTGGGCCGTCTTCCGCTCACCTTGCCTGTTACCAACAGTTTTTCCAGATTGTCCCCTCTCTTTCTGGCAATGTGGCCAAATAACTCGAAACTCCTCCGCATGCATATGGTGCTGAGTCTCATCGGGATCTTGAGCTCGGTAACAATAGGTAACACTGAATGCCATATAATTTCGTCGACAGATCTTCAGGTTCCACGAGCACGACTCTCTGCTGGAGAACAAGGAGGAAGAGACGCTCAGCGAGGAGGAGCGCAAGAGGGCCTGGGAGGAGTTCGAGAACGAGAAGAAGGCGCCGCCGCCCTCGCCCTTCCCCAACTCCTGGTCCATGCACAATGGAATGGGTATGTTGAATCAATTACTCGAGAATTTCCGGAAACTTTCCTCATTTTGTCTGGGAAATTTATCCTAAAACGTTTTTTCCATACAAATCGGGAAAAGTTCTTGAGAACGGCACATCGCTGGCCCAATATGACAGGGTTCTATGTTATATTTTCAGGGTGATTAAAATGAGACTTAATGCCATTATGACAATATTCAAATTCGAACTCGTCAAAAGTCAAACATAGAACTAATATTGAGCCAGTGACATCTCTAATGTCGATTCTCTTTATGTTTTCCTCACTTTCATCAGCCGTCAGCCCGAAAACATTAATTGATAGACCAAGATCGCCCAGATCTCCGCAACAACCCGCACTATAATCATCCAACGGCCTCTTACGATCTTGAAGAGATAGTCGGGCCACCCAATACAACGCCTGATAAACGCCACTTGAGAACCTTTACGTCACCCTAGACGTAAAACTTTGACAAACCACGGGCGGTAATTCGTAAAGGCCCAATGCGGGCCACAAACAACTGCGATCAGAGACATTTACGAATTCACCGCCCTAGGTATGCAATATACTATTCTGCCCAGATGCCATCGTTATTCCATCGTCGTACGTACCGAATCAAATAGGGTACTTGGCTCAATATTTCTCAATAACCTCAAAGAACTTTTGCCTAACAATGAGGCCTCGATAGCACTATCGTTGTTTAGTAGGAATCACTTTAAAATTGTCACGTGCCACTTCCAGAGGAATGCCTCTATCATAATTAACACATTCGCTGCCAAGGATTTCGTAGCACTACGCGCGTAGCCGATAACATAGGGAAATGCGTATGTAGCGAAAAGTCGCTCGATCAAAGTGTTTATACACATCATCCCGGGTCTATCGCGATATTTCTTATTTACCTTCATAATCTTGCGTTTCGGCGCACCGTGGTCTCAGATGTACTGGTGAATCAGCGAGTTGTTATGTGTACAAACCGCGAGAGTATGAAGTGTCATAATGCCTCTATCCCCGCTATATTTGTTACATCACTAACCTTTTTACGACGCGGTTGGCGCAGTGGTTAAGCAACTGCCTACTGAGCCGACGGTCCCGGGTTCGAGTCCCGGCAAGGGCAAATATTTGTTTTTTTTTTTTTTATATATACCAAAAAATATATACAATATACAATTACATTATAACTCGCCAAACTGTGACGTTTGATGGCGAGAAGCGCTCAGTTCTTTACACAACTTAACTTAAATATATTTACTTATTAGTAGGTAATAGGTACAGGTAATAATATATTATTGTTATGACACATTAATTAGCTGAACTTGACTTGTCATCAAGAAGAAACTCCTTCAGTTTCGATCTTAACAATGTTTTGCTAATTTTAGTCTTCTGCCTAAGTATACTTATTTTATTAAAAATTTTGGGTACTAAATATTTTGAAGTCCTTTCGCCGTAATAGTTTTTCACACTCGGTTGTATTAATTTTCTTTCTGTAACACTTCTAGTATTGATTCTGTTTTCCTTAATTTCTTTAAATTTATCGCTATAATAATGTTCTAAGCCTATCAAATATTTATATAAATATAAATATGTGTCTGGGTCACGGATATTATTTAGGTATGTATTTATCGATGTATGTCTGTTTATCGTCGTCTAGTGTCCATAACACAAGCCTACTACCTACTACTGTAGGACTAGATAGATTTGTGTGAGGTTGTCCGATATTTATATAATTTGTAATACTAATCAAACCACGTGTTTACCTAGCAGCGAGCCTCCTGCAGCAACAACAACAGCAGCTCGCCTACGCAGCACTTGCAGCCATGATCCGCAAGGATATGCCCAACATCAACGACAACCAGATCCGGGACATGCTGCCCATCATCTGCAACGCGAATCCAGGGGTAAGCCGTATACATGAACATGACACACTTGGCACATTAGGGCTTTCATTTTACCTAGTATTTTTCCGGGTCATCTCTATTGTCTTGTAAGATGAAATAACACGGTATTTTGCGTTAACATTATTTTTATTGTTAGATTTTTCATGAGCAGTAATAGAAACTACCACAGGCATACAAATTATGAAAAGACTATATCGTATTATTTTTTGTCGTGGTAAAATAAAAAGCACCCTGTTACACACTTTAGGCGATGAAATAAAGTTATGGCTCGAAAATAAATTTAAATCTTAATCACCGCACGAAATAAGGACGTAATTGTAAGACGGCCCTGGCAAATAGCGTTTGGCCTAGAATAAAGTAGTTAAATGACATAGCTTTAGAGAGTTTAGAGTTATTTAAATTGTTAACAATGCTTCCTCACAGAAAGCAGTGTAGTCAAATGCTGTTCATGCTAGTTACAAAAATGAACGCGTTCGTATGAAAATATGATCTATGCATGAAAATAGTATCAGGAATACACAATCTTCCGAGTGGAATATAGAGCATCATATCTAATAAGGCCATTGTATTATATACCTTAATTTATAAATAAAGGCTAGAGATGTGTGGTTTTAGCGAATAAATTGTATCATAAAATATTGTGTAGAATATAAGTCATGTACAAAAACTTAACTACTAAGGAGTAACAACTTACCCTATACCAAAAATGTAAAGCAGAATTCACACTATACATGTTGCCATGGCAACCTAGTCATTGATATGAAAGTAACATTAATCATATCACATTTATTTGTCCAGATGTTCGGTGGATATGATTATGGCGTAAGTTGGAGTCCTTATCCCTTGTTTTTGTTTATTTTCCGTATAGCCTCGGTAGGGATTTTGTTACAGCATGGCCTTTTTCTGTCACAGCGGCTTCCACGTGTATTTTTGAACGCCGTTGTGACTATGTATGAGTACTACTTATGCGGTCGGGTGTAACTCTTTTGTTGTAAAACATTACAAATCGTATAATAGTGTGACCATTTTTCGCTATAGCCTTGCAACAACGCCACGCAAATTATTGTTACGTTTCCATTCCCATCAATTAAAAGATCTGTTTTCTATTTTTTTTATAGATTGTTACAGTAATACTAAAGAGCAGCAACAATTTCACTTTTAATAAAAATATCTTGTCGTACATTTACTATTACTAGAAATGCTGTTAAATAATGTTTCCTTATAAATCCTAATACTCTGCCTATGTTATCATTGAAAACTTCGTTGATGGACTGTAAGCACATTTTTTTGTAAAAAAAAAGGCTGAACAATCGTTTCACTACAAAATTCACCGTGAAACAAAAGAGTTATGACCGGCCGTGAGCAATACTAATGTGTAACAGTATTCACAATAGACCATGAATCTGATACTCAATGAATTTGGGAGTTCTTTATTTTCTTTACGACGAGTTCGCTTCCTCTCTGCCCTCCTATCGGTTAACGTTCAAATAAAGATGCACCTCATTTCTACGCCTAAAGTATTTAACTTCTTAACTGCAGTAACTGCTAATACTGCACTTATCACTAGGAGGGTGCCTTTTCACAGTTTCATTAGTCGTTAACGCGGTGGATATACCGCATGCGGTGACTCCGCACAGGCGGTATAACGGCAAGTGTGCACTTATAAGTCAACTAGCGACCCGCCCCGGCTTCGCACGGGTGCAATGCTAATAAATTATGCATGTATTATACATATAAACCTTTCTCTTGAATCACTCTATCTATTAAAAAAACCGCATCAAAATCCGTTGCGTAGTTTTAAAGATTTAAGCATACAAAGGGAAATAGGGACAGAGAAAGCGACTTTGTTTTATACTATGTAGTGATAACTTGATCGATATGCGGCATGTGATGACTCCCGTAGGCGGATAACGACTAGTGAAATTCAAATTCAAATATGGCATGCGTTATGGAGACTTCCCGCCCCTCGCATGCGGCCCATATCGACTAATGAAACTGATACTTAAAGGAGAAGGTTATCAATTATCATGCAACATGCAATGAAGTTTAAATCAATATATATGTATCCCAAATATCACCTGAGCGTTAGATTCAGTCCACTTCTCACGCACCGCTAGTAGTGAGTGTGAGGGTCGCGTGGTTCCCATGGCAACGTTCTGTTTATTGCGCAGCTGATGCAGAAGATGAGCGAGATCTACAAGTACGCCCCGCCCGGCATGATAAACCCCTCGATGATGAATCCGGTCATGAATCCCGGTGAGTTACACAACATTTATCAATAGTAGAAAGTCGGAATCATTTTCAGATTGAACACATGCTAGAGTTTCTTAAAAGTATGTATGTAAACACTATATTGTACACAAAAACTGGTTATAAATACATTGATAACAAATGAGATATGTACAAAGGCGAACTTATCCCTATTGGGGATCTCTTCCAGTTAACCTTAAAAGTATGACTATCTCGCTTTATTCTTTCTGTACATCTAAAGCATTTTTAATGTAACCCCTTTTTTGAAGTTGGTTAATGGAAACCACCAGTTGGTATACGGTACATGGTATCCAATAATTTTACTTCGCTGTCTCAATGTGCCTAATCTCACGTAAAAAGAGCGGGATCAAACTCATTGTACAGTGGTCATTTGTACTGCGCTCTTATTTATATTTAAGGTTTTAAATTCTTAAAAATTGTAACGGAAGTAACAGAACCCTATGTCATTTTGAATCATTGACTTGTCAAAGAATTGTATGCCACGGTGACGTTTAACTAGTAAATTTTGTATGGAAACTCTTCAACCATTTTTTTTTTATTAGCGGCGGGCGGTGGCATGAGTACAAGCAGCAGCCTCCAGTACGAGCCGCCGTGGCAGCGGCAGCAACAGCAACAACAGCAAATGAGGCTACAACAGTTGATGCAACAGCAGCAAGTAAGCATTTATTAGTATTCGATTTCCGAGAAAACCCTGAGGCTGGCATTTCATCATCATCATCAGCCAAAAGACGTCCACTGCTGGACATAGGCCTCCCCCAGAGAACACCACCATGACCGGTCCTGCGCCTCCCGCATCCAGCGGACTCCAGCGACCTTCACCAGGTCATCAGTCCACCTTGTGGGGGGCCTACCCACGCTGCGTCGTCCGGTGCGAGGCTGGCATTTAGACGTCTTAAAACATGCCGGGGCCTTGGGCGCTCCAAAATTAGTGGCTTCATTGATTTCGGGGATCCCATCTGAGATTGGGGTCTTGGGCAGGACGCGGAAGGCCGAAAATTAAGATGTCGAATGTTTATATAACCGAAAGTTTAAAATCACGAAAGAACGTTTGACCGAAAGGACGAAATCCCGAATATTATAATCCCGAAGACTATGATCCGAATATCGGAATATTATACCCTCGAGAATTAGTTTTCTGTAGTCTTACATAATATTCTAATGTTTATATCATACAAATAATATTAACCTAAATTACGTAACCTACTACTACACTTACTATAAACGAACTCTTCTGTGGAACCGATCTGCTCCGGCGCTGCGGGATGTGCAGCCCCTCCGCCCTAGCGTAAGAAAGTGCGGCACCGGTTGGCAGTCCATGACAGAATATTTTAGCATAATATCGAATATTTAGTGTCATAATTTCCCACTTTCCCGGACTAGACTTGCCATAGAACCGAAGCTGTCACCCCGATTCCACGTGGTCTTGGCTGCCCTACCCCTAGAGTGTATATAAAAGCCCGCAGCGCCGGAGCAGATCGGTTCCACAGAAGAGTTCGTTTATAGTAAGTATAGTAGTAGGTTACGTAATTTAGGTTAATATTATTTGTATGACATAAACATTAGAGTATGTAAGACTACAGAAAACTAATTCTCGAGAGTATAATATTCCGATATTCGGATTATAATATTCGGGATTTCATCCTTTCGGTCAAACGTTCTTTCGTGATTTTAAACTTTCGGTCATATAAACATTCGACATCTTAATTTTCGGCCTTCCGCGTCCATAGGTCTTATGAAATTCGGTATTTTGAATTTCGGCATCGTAATACGTACCCGAGGGAAAGGGTGTGTTCGAGACGCTGACGGCATTCCCGCGTTGGATAGTCATTGTTAACTTTTGCGCAAGAAAACTGCCGGTCATTCCACGCCTCCCGCAACCCGGTAATCACTCAGTGTGTTTTTTTTTTTTTTTGCTAGCCTGTGTTTGTGTCCCACTGCTGGGCAAAGGCCTCTCCCTCAGACTTCCACAGGTCCCTGTTTAGTGCCTGTTCCGACCAGTGGCTGAGAAATGCGTCCAGGTCATCCCGCCATCTCCGTCTGGGCCTGCCCCGTCTGCGTCGTCCATCTTTGGGCCACCCACTCAGTGTGTTATGAACGTATAAATTTCAGATGGGTGCAAAGTACTACGCGGGCGGGCTCGGCAGCCGCGACCCGGTGGCGATGGCTCTGCAGCAGCAGCGCGCGCGGGAGTTCCTGGTGGGCGGCGGCGGCGGCGCAGGCGCAGGCGCGGGCGCAGCGGCCGGGCCGGCGGCGCCGGGCAGGCCGCGCGGCCGGCCGCCGCTGCAGCCGCGCGCGCCCAGCGCCGCGCAGGACGTCGTCAACCTGGACTCGGACTAGAGGTCACTATAACCAACAAGACTCCCAACGCGATTATACCTTAACACTTTCGACACCAACAACCCGGAGGCCGGGCGCTCGTAAACTTTGTTCAGATGCCGGTCAACCCGGTAGCCGGGGTTGATGCTATAAAAGTCGGCTCGGCCGGTTTCTGGGATGTCTTACTTTTTTGTCTGATTGCAAAAGTGTTAATTTTTTTTTTTTTTTTATATTATGACGAATATATTGATAATATCAACCAACTTTTTGAAGTGAATAATACTTTTTCCCGAGCTCTAGGTAGTAACGTAGCTATTTCATGCTTTCATTGCGTGCAGTCGAAAATAAGTTGAAAAAACGAATTTTCCACGTGAATTTTGTCCATTTCGAGTAGTTTTTCGAACAAAAATTATCAATGAAAAATTCAAACTGTAGGTTCCAAATATATACCAATAAATCCGAATAGCCCTGTTCTAGGTAGTAAGATATGTTAAGAAACATGTTTGATCATAGAGAAAAATGTCTAAACAATCAGCATTTTAAAAGGAATAAGGCCTCTTAACCTCTCGTATGTGTCTGATAAGGATCCTCATCACATGTAGGCCGTCTTTGTATTTTTTTACGGATATTTTTTTTTACTCATTGTAGCTCAAATGAGGCTTGAATGCGTGTTTTTTTTTTTAATCGCACATACGAAGGGTTAAAGGCGGACGGAGGTGGACCACTGATCCGATATTGTAAACGCGTAGACTGATTTCAAATTTACAGCGCTGTCCCTACAGTTGCTAAAATTATAATGCCTCCATCCCGTTATCTGTATTATAATGAAATTGACAAACGACAGACTGAGTTGACTCTGATTTAACATAAACTGGCTAATTTCCCAACGTCAGCACGAAGGCCTGACGTATGCCATCTTCAAATCTAAAATGGATGCCATTTGTAAAATTTGTATATTGCAAAAGCTCAGAACTGACTCAACAAACGACAAAGATGGCGGATTTCATAAGCCAGGATGGCAGACGATCCTTTCAAAACTCGACCGTAATGTTGCATGAAAATCAATTATGTCCGTGTGGATAATTTTGAACCCACAACTGATGATATTAATGCCACCATAATGTATGTTTCAGGGACTCCAAGAAGTGTATAGCGAACAGATGTGTACAGTGAACGATATATAGGTGCTATGGTGTTGTATGGAAGACCGCGGTCTCTAGCCAAATGTGGAGTGATACCTACTTGTACATACCCAGCCGGCCCGTCGGACCCCACTAACATTCCGCCTTCAGGCTTTACGCTCCTACACCACATATCAAGAATCTCATTTTTTACCCCTGTATATGTTAATTCGTAGGTCTTCATAACCACGTCGACTCCCAAGGGCAACGGTCACATATCCCCACTTTTATTTCAAATCAGCGAGAGCCTAAGGCGTTGACTAAATAAGTTGTGCTCAAATTGAAACGTGACGAACTTCTGGGACTGGATAATTTAAATTCTAATATTTATAAGGAACCCTTTCGTGTAACGCAACACATTCCTGAATAGTAGCTGCTTTTATACTTACTGTCATGTCTGAGCACGTCGTCGGTTGCGTTGAGACGAATGCGCCCTTAGCAGATAGAGTGATAGCATTTATATGATACGTGTATCTCGCTGATTTCAGCTTGCAAATCAACTAAAATTTTGATTACAGAGTTGATATTACTAGTTATAGTATTTTTAATATTACACAAGATGCTAGCGGACCTTATACATTATTCAATAACATCGAGGTCGGAAGAGCACTCTAAAGAACGAGTGTGACATTAATACTTTATAATATATCTTTCAGTACAGGAAAATAGTATTAAGATGTGTTATATGTCTGTAGTTAGATTACTTCTGTGTTTAACATCTACCACTATCCTAAGCGAGGATATATGACGAATCTTTAAATCTGCACAATTATAATAACACGACCCTTTAGTCTTACGGACCGAATAGTAAGGAAAACACCAATTCGAGAAATTAAATATATTATGGTTTTGTGTTAGTATAGGTGAACAATAGCTTGCCAACTTTTTTGATTTCATAATTTATCGACATTTCGCCCTGTGTCACTGTGTACAATGAATAGATTTGATGTCTTATACTATATGTTGACCAATATGGGTGTAGCATTTTAAATACAGTCCTAAGTGTGTGATCAAGAACAGCCCCAGTATTAAATGAATTTTTACAGTGATGGTTATATATGAATTATTATGCATGCTTGGCTGGTCGTAGTTAATCTTCATTAAATTTAAACAGCACATTGCAGCAAAATTATAAATCTTTAATTATCGACATAAATAATAATGGTTATGACATTTTGGGGATTTCTTGGCCCTTTGTGTATTTTGATATATGATTTCTGTGTTGACTTGACGAATAAGTTTGTACTTGGTGAAAATGGTGGAGTGACATAGGGTTGGGGTAAACTACTGGACCACCAAGTGGCAGTAGAAAGTAGTATAAAATTCTTGCTCAGCCTTGTGTTACTCCGTCAATTTCTGTCCTGCATGTTGTGCAACATGACACTTTGTAGTTAATTTATTTGACCTGTGTCAAACAGGTGGTTTAGTTGTGATATTGCCTAATATAAAACTTTTGTATACGTTTATTTTAATGAGTCACCAACGCACAATGGCTTCAAATCCAGAAAAGGAGGTTTAAGGACGAGATGATATATTTTTTGTTTGTCCATACAAGAAAAACACGGATATTCTGTATTTTTGTTTCCTGCAGATGTTCTTTATAAATACCGTAAGTATCTGTGAAGCATAACCCTGTATATGGTGCATTTAACATAGCACTTACATTGTTTTGCTTCTCTAGTATGGGCCGCACTTACAGTGTAATGCTTCACAGGTATGGATTAAAAAAAATACTATGATGACTTTGACTATTTAAAAAGAATCCATTTTCAAATATCACTTTTACTCCTAAGTTGTCTATCTTTCTTGGATCTGCATCCACTGTGAAGTGACTTTAATGTTAGGTTCAGCAATCATAGATATATCTAATCTAGGCTTAATTATTGTACCTATCTACAGCGTGACAGGACTGTAAGTAGTTTAATAAATGAGAGCCGCTAAAAATATACTTTTGAAACATTCTGAATGTTGATTTTTTATATGATTTAGATTTTTTACAGATTATTTTATGCTTACTATATAATTTATAGTTACACAAATATGATAGGAAATGAGCAGTATTCAATAATTTATAATTTATATTAGTTTCCATGTCTGACACATCCAGTAGGGAATATTTGTATGGTCACTTGCTACACAAGTGTCTTTGGATGGATTCAATGTGAGTGCGGACTGCTGTAATTGTTTCACTATTTATGTAATATATAATTGTAACTGTAGAAAACTTCCTATTATTTTGTAGTACAATCTATAATAAAGAATTCAGAAATGTGTAATATGGTGTTTCAGTTAGTGTCATCTAAATATGGGCATTTTACACACTAAGCTCGCTATATTTTGGATGGATTACCTTTAATATCATACTAATATTTTACTGAGTACCCGATGTACCATTTTCAATAATGTTTCCTGATTTGTATGGGGAATGAACAGTCTCAGGAACATTTCCCATACAAATCAGAAAATATTCTTGAGAATGGCACATGCATAGTATTGCGTAGCCAGGTAAACCAATCAATTGTTTTTTTTTTTGAGGGGCGTCTTTTCAGAAGGTTTTTGTATGGCTTCCATAGAGAACAAGGACCAGGTATATATTTCAAACTTTGTTGAAATATATACCTATACGTCCCAATAGCGCTGTTCTAGATAGTAAATTCATAGAGAAAAATGTCTTAAACAATGGGCATTTTATAAGGAATAAGGTCCTTTAACATGGCATGGCAGTTTGATTATAGAGAAAAATGTCTAAAACAATCAGCATTTTAAAAGGAATAAGGTCTCTTAACATGGCATCTTTGACACAGCTTTCTGTTAAACCATTCACTGCCACCAATGCATATAACAAGCTGGGCAGCAAAAATTTTGCAGAATTAGTGTCAGAATAAACATTTTTGTAGATGACCTCTTTCCTCAGAATATAATCGGCAAACAACACCAAAGAAAATAAAAACTGTATACTTGGTAAAATATTTAAAATTAGTTACAAAATAATGCTTATGAAATTAGTCAATCACAATATTCACAATACAGTTGTCTCACTAATCCCGCACTATAAAAACTAGGGCATGCCGCCAAATTATTGGAATATTCGAATTGCTGGACTGCATAGAAAAAGAAACATAATTTATTATTTATAAAATTATAACATGGAACAGGAGAAGGCAAGGATGAGAATGGTACAGGCAAAGAGTACCAAATTATTGGATGTACTGAACTATTATATAAGTGCCGGGTTATTGAGACTACTGTAATAGTAAGATTCTGCTTTGGCAACACAAGATACACTTATACATTTAAATTAGGTATTCCAGTCTTAACCCCAATAGACACTTCCATGTATTTTAGTAGCCGTCGCGCCAAGCTTCTTGCGTCATCTGATTGGAAAACATCTGCAGTCATCATGTCCAAATTAAAATTATCTTTGAAAGTCACTATTTCACCAGCATTTACTGCCATTGAGTTAGGAGGCAATCCACTCGAATTGACCAGAATCACACGACGACTCCTCAAGTCAGGGTGAACTTGATTCAGTACTTTATTAGCCCATTCAAGACAAAATATTCGACTGGTATCTAAGCCAAGGATTACAAAGTCAATGGAAACCTTGCCAATTATATCTGAATGTTCTACGACCTCTTCTAAATGGAAAGAACGCAATATTGTCAGTTTCCACTTGAAATTACCTTCAGCGTGTATGTCTGTGAGAGCTTTAGATATCTTCTCGATGATTTCAACGTTTGATGACAATACGATTACGGATAAGATGTTTCTGCTCGTTGTAAGTCCAACCCATGGGGCAATTACCGGCGCTTCTTCAATCATTGACATCTTGGTTGTAATTTATAAAGACTGTAGTTTTTGTTTGGATAGCACTTTTTAAATATCACGAGCACAATAAACTATAAACATACACAAACTTCACTTCACCACCTAACCCAACCGCCTCATTTCAAAACTGCTGTCAGTGTCAGTCCATCAGTTGAGTGTTGTCTCTCAACTTGAGTGTCACCATACTCACACTACTCGCGAAGTTGCCCGAAGTACGGTTTCCGCAGCGATGTGCCCCACACACTATCGTTATTCGCCATGGACCTAGCATGTACTAGCGTATACCTGGACTGCTCATTGCTTCGTTCGAACGAGCCAAGTGAGAAAACCACCAAGGGGGCAGTTTGTCCCGCTCTGCTGGGGTAACCAAATATTTAGCAATAAAGAGGGACTCAACCTTACTTTGTTTTATAATAAGTCTAAAAATGTGTTTTGGCTGGCACTGTAGCTAGAATTTATTTTATATAATTATGGCTATAGTCCTATATAAATATGTTGAATGTTAGCTACTATGCCCGCAAAACACACTTTTGGCTCCCGTTATTCTAACAGAACTTATAATTTTTCCACGGAAAAGTTGTTAACACATTCTTCGAAGTGCTAAATATATAGTTTAGAAGTGGGTGAACTAGTGTTGACGTTGTCTACTCGTACTTAACGGCAACTGCCTATTTTTCACATTTTGCTCGGTGCAGTCTTAACTGTGTCTTCGTTTGTACAGTCGCCATCAGATCAGATTTATCGCAGCATATAAGGCGTTCAAAAATATCAGAACACGACGCTTATTGACTGGGCGTTACAGTACATGTTCAGATATTTATGAACGCCTTATATGCTGCGATATATCTGATGGCGACTATACCTAAATAGGTAAGGATCGGGGTAAATTAGTTTATACGCGGATATTTAATCAAATTACTCAGGCGAGAATCATAGAACTGAGGTAGTTTCGTCCTTAGGCGCTTTCACACGAAATTCAAAGATTCGGAAGGGCGTAAACGGGGTTATGTTTGCTAAAACCATCTAAAACTACATCTTTTGCGGCTCGTACCTACATAAATAAGGGTAACATTGCGCATCAACGCTCGTACGGTTCACAGTTCACACCTTCACTCACGGGCCTACAAAAACTAACTCATACGCGTGACGATTGTCGTAGTGTATTGAAAACGACATTATTGTAATAAATTTTTGCTCAGATTGTATTTTTTTTACGAATAATATTCCTCGAAGTAAGAAATAGATCGGTGTTATCCAGTAACTTGGTAAATTCATTGTCACTCTATTAGTAATTTATCAAAGTTTGTTATTTTTTATATCAATGTACATTACTATACCTTATCTGTGAAAAGATATATTACAGCCAGCAAAAGATTCACTTTTGCAACCTTTGACGCAGCAGTTTTTGACCATGATGCAAATTTATGCATTATTTAAATAACCAGAAAAGATCGCAAAGACATCATTAAGCACTGTCATAAAAGCTGACAGTTTTTTTTAATTATATTAATAAGGTTTCAAACATAAAGGTTTTATACTGCCATGGCACTAACATAAAATTATTTTTATATACTAACGGATTGAATAACGTTCGTAAAATTTTCCGTTAGTTTCTTTGGTGACGCGAAAGAACGTTGAATGAATAAAATATTTAATTATTTGAAGTTTATAGTGTTAATTTAAAAAATATATTTACTACTAATAACTACCATTTTATTTGATAACTACTAATCATTACTATTTTTTGTGACTGGCAATATTAGAAAGGGACACACTTCCTATGCGCGAGCTGTCTCTGTCTGACCGTGACCCCTTCACCTGTAAAATATACTTTATGTATTGACACTAAGATTTAATTTTGTGTGAACACTTATTCTGAGTTCGCACTCCTGTTGTCTTATATAAAAGCTCCTTGTTATTCGCCCAATCTCGGCATCACACTTCGTTTCGGAATACCATACTTCGGCCAACTTCGCCTCACCCAACCATATTACATTACTTTACTCTGTGGCCCAACCTCGGTCAACATCGCGAGTAGTGTGGGCCCGGGAATATTCTTACTGAGTGACGAGACAACACTGCAGTCACATGACATTTGACAACTGAAAATGAAAACGCGGGAATGAGATCACGTATTTTAATTAATTTTATTTATCAGTCGGAGTTTATTTTCTTCTTAATGTTCATTTTATAACGATCAAACTCAAAAATATTATTTACTGAAAAGTGAGGATACTTTTGCTCATAATTAGGTAAATATTTGATATTAATCACAAGTAGCAGCAAGCGACCATAAAAACGAAAGTTAAAGTTTAATAAAGAAATTACTATACTTTGCAAAGTTAAATATGCGGCGACGTGACGATAAATTCCCGGACAATGGGTTCGAAGCCTGGGGTGGATATATGAATGCTAAAATTGCCAAATTGGAAGAGCAATTTAGCTCCAGAGCGGTTAGTGAGCAAGACAGATTATCTGATGTATTCAGCGGAATTAGCATCTTTGTGAATGGGTATACAATTCCATCGTCAGATGAACTAAAAACTCTTATGACTAAACATGGAGGTGTTTATCACACATATCAGAGAGGTGAAGATTTTATTATAGCATCTAATTTACCCGACACAAAAGTAAAGAATATGAACTTAGCCAAAGTAGTGAAACCCGAATGGATTACAGACAGTATAGCTTCCAATAAATTATTGAATTATCGAGATTATTTACTGTATGGAAACTCTAGGTTGCAGCCTCGGCTAAACTTCAGTAAACTTAAAGTTGATACTTCTGAAGTTGATTCCAAACCTCCATCAAATATGCCTGAATTCTTTGCTATAAAAACTCATGATGAAACTGATGATGAGTTAAATTCTATTCCAAATGAACCTAAATCAATGAAAGATATTCCTGATGATTTACCAAAGAGAACAGACCGGACAACTAAAACCGCAGCGGATCCGAATTTTATTTCAGAATTCTATAATAATTCACGATTACATCATATTTCACAACTTGGCGCCTGCTTCAAGCAGCATGTCAATGATCTGAGGGAGGCTAGTGATTTTAAATTTCCAGCGCGAACAAAGTTAAAAGAAAGAGTTATTGGGTTAAATAATGCTAACTGTCTGTCACAAGTAACATTTGAAGGTGGAAAAACTATAATGCATATAGATATGGACTGTTTCTTTGTATCAGTAGGGTTGCGTAAAAAACCTGAGCTTCGAGGGAAACCCATTGCTGTCACACATTCCAAAGGTGGTCAAGGCAGACCTAAAAGATCTGGTGTTGATAGGGATACTGAATTTAATTTATATAGACAGAAGCATGCCAAAAAACTAGTAAAGGCCACTGGAATTAATAAAGAAGATATAAAATTGGAGACTAGAGTTGATGCCATTGGAGATGAAGATGATAAATATGGGTCTATGAGTGAAATAGCATCATGTTCTTATGAAGCTAGAGCTAAAGGCATCAGTAATGGTATGTTTATGGGTGCGGCTTTAAGACTATGCCCTGACTTGTTAACTATTCCATATGATTTTGATGGATACAAAGAAGTGGCTTACTCATTATACAATACTATAGCTCAATATACACTCAATATTGAGGCAGTATCTTGTGATGAAATGTATGTTGATTGTAGTGAACTTTTAAAGGATTTAGGCATAAGTGTTCAAGACTTTGCCACTATATTAAGAGAAGAAATAAGGAGTAAGACTGGGTGTCCTTGTTCAACTGGATTTGGTGGTAATCGCTTGCAAGCTAGGTTAGCAACTAAACGTGCGAAACCTGATGGTCAATTCTTCCTCTCTGCTGAACTTGTTGAAGATTTTATATTTGACATAAAACTGAGAGATTTACCTGGTGTTGGAAGGCAAACTGCTTCAAAATTGGAATCTCTTGGTCATCAAACATGTGGCTCCTTACAGACTCTCTCTTTGGCTTCTTTACAACAACACTTAGGCATAAAAACAGGCCTTCAGCTATATGATCAGTGTAGAGGCTGTGATAATAATCCATTAACATTCCATACAGTCAGGAAGTCTGTGTCTGCTGAAGTAAACTATGGAATCAGATTTGAAAATAATGAACAATGCATTGAATTTTTAAGACAGCTATCAAATGAAGTTCATACTAGAATGGTACAGTTTAAAGTTGTAGGAAAATGTATAACTCTGAAACTCATGGTAAGAGATGAGAAAGCACCAGTAGAAACAGCTAAATTCATGGGGCATGGTTTCTGCAACATTATTAACAAGTCAATTTCCTTATCAAATGCAATAAATGATGTTGAAATTATAACTAGAGAAGTTATTTCCCTTTGCAACAAACAGAAGATAGACCCTAAAGAAATGAGAGGTATCGGAATACAGGTTACTAAATTAGAATCTATATCAAATAAAGGTCACATAAAAGGAGCTATGAGCAAATTTTTAGTCAACACAAATTCAGTCAAACCTGAAAGTAAAAGCATACTCGAGCCTAATTCATCAGAAACAACTTGGAGAATGAAAACAGAGCCAATGTCTACAAAGCCTACAACACCCAAAAAAATCAAGGAGGTATCTCCAAAAAAATCTCCCGTAATAGGTGTCAATAAATTCTCCCCTGTAGCATCAGGAAAAAGGCGTGGGCGGCCTCCCAAGAATCTGTCCATGAGAGGAAATGCTGCTACCTCCAAAAACCTTATGAGCAAATTTCTACATGGGCAGAGTAATTTTAATCCTCCGTACAAACCACCTATTCCTGCGCAAGCTATGGTTAAACAGGAAAAGTTGGAAGTTAAGCAAGTTAAAAGGGAAGTTACACAAGTAAAGAAGGAAATTAAGAGAGAAGGGTTATTAGATCTCCCATGGGATAAAGTAAGAGAGCTATTAAGAGCTTGGCTTGAAAGCGACCAGACTCCATTACCCTATGATATGAATTTGATAGTCACATATATGCGAGAAATGGTTGTGAACAAGAATATAGATAAGCTTAACATTCTTTTGAACTTTTTGAGGAGAAGAGTTCGTGAAATGGACAATAGTAGCTGGTTGGAAGTGTATGATTACGTAATGGAACACGTCCAGAACGCAATGGTTGCTGTTTACGGTAAAAAGTTGTGGGTTGGTAATTAATTATATTCCGTGAGGGCAGATATTGAGATTTGAGTTTGAGTGAAATCGGCTTCTCGTAAGAGCGAGTGCGACAGTATATAATACAAATTATATTCTGATAGTTCACACACTGTACGGATTTAGTGAGTAAAGTCTTGCCATTATATTTAGTCGGCAAAGGTCGTCCTCATATTTCTATCTCAACTTCAGTGAAGCAAGCTAAAATGAACTATTCCTTAAATAAAATATGATGGCAAAAAGTTTTACTTTAATAACTAGGTAGCTACTTTAGAAGCACCGTCTAAATCTATGAAATAAAACAACGAATCTATTTATAGTTATTTTATTTATTTACCATTGTTTCTATCATATAAGACGATGATTTAATACTTATGATATAAGATACATCAATTTTAGCGAAGTTATTGCATGTATCACTTTTATAAGGCTGCCATGCCAGCTTCAGTCAATGCAAGTTAGTAGTTATACATCCTTTGAAGAAACTAACAATTTAACATCTTTGGCAGCTTTGGGCATCATAGTATAATTTTTAAAATTGTTTGAACAAATAGCAGTAACAGACGTAATGCTATTTTAGTAAGGACATGATCTTAAATAGAACTTGATTATCATTTATCATTATATCTTTAAATGTACCAATACGGTATAATTCATTTAAAATGGCAGTTAGTATCACCTTACGTTTCGTTAAACACTTATTTAAACTTGTTATTGAAAGATGTTATTATTGTAAAAAAAAATATCAAATAATAATATAATGTGAAAGAAATAATTTTGAGTAAGTTAGCAGTTAATACATCTATAATTTATATCACAGTAGCCCACCGCAAATGAATGTGTTCCTTCTGAAAACTTCATAATTTATTTTAAAACTTGATTTTCGCACCATATGTTAATGTCAGTATAATATTGTTACAATAATTCGATATGTAGTATACAAATTAAATTTGTAAGAAATTAATCATGTACCTATTACGTACTTTGCAAGTTCTAAAACTGGATTTCAAACCTAAATCTACATATTTGTGACAGTTACAATCAGCTAAGTATTTGTATGATGGTAAATAACAATTACCGAAAAAATAACTAAAGAAACGAATTCCACAACACATTTGTTAGTCTAAAGAACGCTTAAAAATAATGCTGCATTTCACTAGCAAAACAATATAGGTACCACATGGCATTTAAATTAAATAGAACCGGGAAAACAAGCATTTCATATAAAAATATGCTTCAGCTTTATAACGATGTTAAAATTGCCTGAAATCTCTGAGATGCTACCAACATGTCTCCTGTTCATGTCTGCCTGCGTTGGTTAATATTTAGGTATTATAGGTATATACGTTTTCTAATTTGTTCACAAATATATAATTTTTCCACTAATCGAAGTAGGTAGTAACGCAGGCAGCCCAACTAGTGTTTCTCGACGACGTTTCACGCCGTCGAGTTGGCAGAGATCGAGTGTTTCAACTTGGAGTCGATGATGATTTCGTCTCCGGACCGTATGTTGTACGAGTACAGCTGCTTGGTTGGGTACTTCATCTCTTCCGGGCCCTGGAACATCTCAAAAAATTCAATTTATAAATTACTCATATCATGCATTAATCATTTCAAAAATGCTGCCCAAGCTTATACATAATCGTGTTTCGCAGGCGCAACGCTAACTAACGGCGCTTTTAATTTTATTGTACGTGATAGCATAATCCAGAGAAAGCTTTATAAGTAAGGTCAGTCTGGATAAGTGAGCCATCGGGACAAGCGCTATACTATATGTTAATAAAGAGACTATGTATAGCCCAACAAGGAGTTTTTCAACCCACCCCATATTGCGTATTTTTAGTGGTAGGTACTAATTGATTTTACTGGTAACGACAAATTTTTGGTAACAGACGTTGAGTCGGTGAATGTCACTGATGTAAACAAAGAAGAAACGGCGTTTTTTGCATAATAAAGCCAAAACTATCCACAGTGTGAGTCAAGTTTTTTCAATAGGATTCAGTATTTATTTCGCAAGAAGAACAAAGGATTGAGCAGCATTCCGGTAACGGTAAACAATGTTTTGAATTTGGTTAATGACAAATCGTACTGACGTTTGATAATGCAAATATGGCGTATCGACTAAAATGTTAGTTAGACGGTATTGATTCTTAAGCGTCGGTATGCTCATTATTGCCACATGAAAGCTGTTTTGTAGCGCTACTATTCCTGGGCCCGACCGACACTTGCTAGGCTATAATTTTGCATACCTGCACCTGCATGCAGGTTGAATACGCATAACACCACACACACCATCTTATTTTTGCCAACTATAGTCGCGTAGTTCGCGATGGCGTTAGTTGGATAACTAACTAAATAGTTTTCGATATGGTAGGTGCGGTTGTCCCACTGACGCACTTATTATTTACTCATTTATTTATAATTATACTTTATTGCACAAAATACAAAAGTACAAATAGCGGACATAATGCCATAAGGTATTTTCTACCAGTCAACCATAGGGCTAAACAGAAACTAGCAGTTGGTCCTGACTGACCTTATAAACAATATCAATAGATGGTGCCTGAATCTAAGTCTAAGAGCCATATTAACTGTAGGAGCCCGAAACCGCTATAGTGGCGCCGTCTACAACTCGTGGTAAAGCGACTTTTTTTTAGGGTTTTGGCAGTCTTTTTTAAATTATGGCTCCATCATGCTCATATTAGATATATGGTGACTCTTGTACACAAAATGTATTCCATTGAAAAAAGGGCAGGGGAACGTCATTGTTAGACAGGATCTTTAACGGTGAAGCGATTTACCGTGCACAAAAATACTTGTGGTGTCGCAGTTTTAATTACAAAGTTTTGCTCATTTAAATTTTGACGTGATTAGCTGACGTTGGCGTTATTGGAGTTTTGGAGCATTGGAATTTTCGAAGTCCACCACAGCCTGTGATGTTCAAAAGGCTAACTTTTTTTATAGGAAAAATATTGTGATAAGAAAGGCAAGATTTGGTAGCTAAGCATATATGTAGGCAGATGTTATACCTGTGTGTCCCTAAGTTCCTGATCGACATAGAAGAGTCTCATCTTGGAAGCTGGAAAACCGGCGAGTCGCTCCAACCTCGTCTTCAGGTCGGCGACAGTTCTGAAATAATATAAATGAGAGTTCAACATCAAAATAAATCATAAAAAAGAGACAGTAAATAAAAAACTTAAACACTACTAACTACTATGAACAAAAAAGCTAAAATATTTATAAAAAAAACATTTGTTTCTAAAATTGTTAGGACGATCTGCAACTACTAATGGACCGAAAAGCTAAGGCTAAATATCACGTCGGGGTCACCACTTTAGGAGTGTGTGGTCGATGGGTTATCGAGCAGAGGTTCTCCTAATATTGACAAGTCGAGTCAAAATCGGCATGGATAATTAATACCTACGTCTCTACAGATGCATATCTGATGAAAGTTCTGGGTAAGCCTGCTTTGTCAAAGGCCATGTCTTCACCCGATAACGCAAATATTAAACGCAAACCCCGTATCAAAAAAAAACATGAAAACCTGTAGAAATCCACGTTCCGCACTTCACTGGTGTCCCCGCAAGTAAACGTGATCTGTAGACGCTTCGCGGGCTTCACAGGTCCACCGACACGAGGGGATCGAGCTTACCGTGGACTCCCACCAGCTCCCAGTATCTGGAACAGCGTCCTACCTGTAGACATCCACGTTCCGCAAATCACTGGTGTCCCCGCAAGTAAACGTGATCTGTAGACGCTTCGCGGGCTTCACAGGTCCACCGACACGAGGGGATCGAGCTTACCGTGGACTCCCACCAGCTCCCAGTATCTGGAACAGCGTCCTACCTGTAGACATCCACGTTCCGCAAATCACTGGTGTCCCCGCAAGTAAACGTGATCTGCACACGCTTCTCGGGTCTCAGGTCCACCGACACGAGAGGGTTGAGCTTGCCGTGGACTCCCACCAGCTCCCAGTATCTGGAGCAGTGACCCACCTGTAGACATCCACGGTCCGCACTTCACTGGTGTCCCCGCAAGTAAACGTGATCTGCACACGCTTCTCGGGTCTCAGGTCCACCGACACGAGAGGGTTGAGCTTGCCGTGGACTCCCACCAGCTCCCAGTATCTGGAGCAGTGACCCACCTGTAGATATCCACGGTCCGCACTTCACTGGTGTCCCCGCAAGTAAACGTGATCTGCACACGCTTCTCGGGCCTCAGGTCCACCAACACGAGAGGATTGAGCTTGCCGTGGACTCCCACCAGCTCCCAGTATCTGGAGCAGTGACCCACCTGTAGACATCCACGGTCCGCACTTCACTGGTGTCCCCGCAAGTAAACGTGATCTGCACACGCTTCTCGGGTCTCAGGTCCACCGACACGAGAGGGTTGAGCTTGCCGTGGACTCCCACCAGCTCCCAGTATCTGGAGCAGTGACCCACCTGTAGATATCCACGGTCCGCACTTCACTGGTGTCCCCGCAAGTAAACGTGATCTGCACACGCTTCTCGGGCCTCAGGTCCACCAACACGAGAGGATTGAGCTTGCCGTGGACTCCCACCAGCTCCCAGTATCTGGAGCAGTGACCCACCTGTAGACATCCACGGTCCGCACTTCACTGGTGTCCCCGCAAGTAAACGTGATCTGCACACGCTTCTCGGGTCTCAGGTCCACCGACACGAGAGGGTTGAGCTTGCCGTGGACTCCCACCAGCTCCCAGTATCTGGAGCAGTGACCCACCTGTAGACATCCACGGTCCGCACTTCACTGGTGTCCCCGCAAGTAAACGTGATCTGCACACGCTTCTCGGGTCTCAGGTCCACCGACACGAGAGGGTTGAGCTTGCCGTGGACTCCCACCAGCTCCCAGTATCTGGAGCAGTGACCCACCTGTAGATATCCACGGTCCGCACTTCACTGGTGTCCCCGCAAGTAAACGTGATCTGCACACGCTTCTCGGGTCTCAGGTCCACCAACACGAGAGGGTTGAGCTTGCCGTGGACTCCCACCAGCTCCCAGTATCTGGAGCAGTGACCCACCTGTAGATATCCACGGTCCGCACTTCACTGGTGTCCCCGCAAGTAAACGTGATCTGCACACGCTTCTCGGGCCTCAGGTCCACCAACACGAGAGGATTGAGCTTGCCGTGGACTCCCACCAGCTCCCAGTATCTGGAGCAGTGACCCACCTGTAGACATCCACGGTCCGCACTTCACTGGTGTCCCCGCAAGTAAACGTGATCTGCACACGCTTCTCGGGTCTCAGGTCCACCGACACGAGGGGGTCGAGCTTGCCATGGACTCCCACCAGCTCCCAGTACCTGGAATAGCGACGGATAATTGGTTAATATGTGCTTTCCACATTCCAAAACTATATGATTGAATTTGTGTCGATTGAACTGATGATTTTCTAGTGTCAATCTGGTATTAATTTAAGGAATTAATAATGTTCATTGAAATAAAAGCTGAAGGTCGATAATTGCTTTTTTCGGTGTTTGGGTGAATTTTAAAGCCTTCTAACAATACGTGTGTTTAAGATTATTTTATCCATTCCAAGCTTAGGACTGTGGCGCGCTTTTTGTCATAAATAACCATTTCATCTCTTGCATCAAAAATACGGGACAAAGACGGGAAATGATTGATCACCATTACACGAAAGTAGGTATTGCACATCTTAGGTATTTAGTTACGCATCTTCGCAAACCTTAAATGCAAATTAATGAATATTTAACTAAGCTCAATGTAGTAAAATAATAGTAGTTACGTATTATTACGGCCTTGATGTGTTTCGCCATTGTGCCAAATACGCATCGTAACTTCATATTCATGGAGCCAGGCAACATGCCACTCGAGATTTCATTCAAATTAGCATACAACTTTAGTCATTTAGGTCGCGATTTTAGTGCAAATTTTCTGCCCACACTCATTCATAATTGTTAACCTTCGACTCACTGTTCTTTTGCATACTGCACATAATTGTAAGTAATGAACAAAGAACCAATGTAGAAAGATTTGAAGTAATTTTTGCATTTTCGTATTTCAGTGAGAGTTTCTCCGCCGCCGCTGAATTGCTGAGACGATCATTTTCTTGGCAAGTGTCATTTATAAATTGACTACTGGGTCGATATCGGTGCGCTAACAAACTTTTACCCACGTAGGTACTTGTACAGTGTGCCATGTAATTTTTTCCAAGATCTATACGATTACAGAAAAGAACCAGGACACCCTATTAGCTTTCCTTCACCTTATACCGCTTATTTTTGTAGACCACTACTGATGTGCTTTGGAACCCTCGTTAAGCAACCAACCGTGGGTTATTAGTGGTTTAGATTTCAGGGTGGTTGCTTTCGGGCTTCTGTATGTAGGTACACTTAAGAAGGCACGTTCACCGACTTCAGGCGGTACAGCGGAAAGTTGGGTAGTTAAATTACCTGTCGGGCCTGTCACTTTCGGGCTTCTCCATGTAGTACCGGATGAAGGCTCGCTCGGCGGAGTCGCGTTCCTCTTCTGGTACGGCGCCGCCGCCGTTCAGCGTGCGCACGCGCGGCAGCCGCGCGACGAGCAGCAGCCGTCGCTCGTGCTCGGTTGACTCCAGGCGCTCCCATAGCGGCCAACCCTGGAAAATATTTAATAAATATAAGGAGACGCTTAAACAAATCGACCTAGTTACAAATTATGGGTACTATACGACGATATTTGACGACGCGGTTGGCGCAGTTTGTAGCCTGCCTACTGAGCCGGCGGTCATGGGTTCGAATCCCGGCCGGGGCCAATATTTGTGTGATGAACTCGCATATTTGTTCCTGGGTCATGGATGTTGTGTATGTATGTACATATTTATATTTATTATTTATATCGTCGTCTAGTACCCATACAAGCTTTGCTTAGTTTGAGACTAGGACGATTTGTGTAAGATTGTCCCTTAATATTTATTTATTATTTATATATATATATATATATATATTATTGAAATACATAAAAATATAAATCTAGGAATAAATATTTGAAAGTTTGATACTCGAACCCGTGTGTCTACGTAACCCTACCCTACCGTAATAGATACGCTATCATAATCCTAATTCCGTCGTAGGTTCATCAGATACTTCAACAGAAAAAACTATAGTACATTGTTGTAGAGGCTGTAAACTATAGTACATTGTTGTAGAGGCTGTAAACTATAGTACATTGTTGTAGAGGCTGTAAACTATAGTACATTGTTGTAGAGGCTGTAAACTATAGTACATTGTTGTAGAGGCTGTAAACTATAGTACATTGTTGTAGAGGCTGTAAACTATAGTACATTGTTGTAGAGGCTGTAAACTATAGTACATTGTTGTAGAGGCTGTAAACTATAGTACATTGTTGTAGAGGCTGTAAACTATAGTACATTGTTGTAGAGGCTGTAAACTATAGTACATTGTTGTAGAGGCTGTAAACTATAGTACATTGTTGTAGAGGCTGTAAAGTAAGCAATAGATGAACGAGTAAATTTCGAAGGCCGACCCGCAGGGGAGGCCTTCGATAATACGAGTTCATCTATTGTACTTTCAGCCGAGACTGAACAGAGTGCTTTTCACGACTACTGCGAGGAAATACATTAAAATACGAGTATTTTATATACGTAAACTAGGCGCCTTGTTGCAGCCTCATTTTTGTAAAAATTAGGGCTATTTTATACGTAAAGCTGACTCTGCCCCCAGATTCAAACGACGCAACGACGATTTTAAATCCATTTATTGAGAAATAACAAAAATATTAAAACTTATCTCACTTTCAACTAAATTTAGACATTTAGTCTAAGTTACACTCAGGTAAACAACTCAACTATACATTCTACACTGAAAGATCATTGTAACGTTACGTCAATATTAATATACGTTCCTAATATTATTTATTTCGTGAGTCAATGAGAACATTATTAAATTAAGCACAAAAGCAATATTTAATATTTACTAAACAATACATTTGCTTTTTTAAAATATGGCGGCTGCCTTGTAGCGCATGCGCGCATCGCAATGGAGTCATGGCTTTTAAGCCGTATTAAAAATATATTATGAACTCAATATATATATATATAATTTAATGTGTTTATTTGTTGAAAACTGTTAATTTGTTGAAAAATAAGTAATTGTAGAAAATTAGGAAATTGTTTTACGCCCCATCACTAATTTTAAAATATAGGCAGTGTCGTTTGGGGTTCCACAAGGCAGCATTCTCGGTCCAACCCTGTTTTTGGTATACCTGAATGACCTGCCATATACTCTCAATAATGCAGAAGTAATTTGCTACGCAGATGATACTGCAATAATTTTTCATGAATCGACCTGGGAGAAATGTTTCATGGCGACTGAGAAGGGTCTGGCTGAAGTACATAAATGGTTGACAAATAACCTGTTAACTTTGAACGTCAATAAAACTAAATACCTATGTTTTCACAAAACTGCTGCTTCATCGCCAAGTGAGCGTCCTGAATTTAAGTTTAAATTAGCCACTGATATGGTGTGCACCAATTCAGCTTATAATGATGACGTCATAAGAAATTGTTGCATCATTAAATACCTGGGAGTAACTCTCGATGAAAAAATAAATTTCAAAGCTCATATTGATTCTTTGTCCAGTAGAGTAAGAAAACTGATATATATTATGAAGTTACTCAGAGATTCAGCCGGTAAGGACGTCTTAAAACTAGTATACACGTCCATTTGTCAACCAGTTCTTTCTTATTGCAATACAGTGTGGGGAGGTTAAATCTCATAACACTAGAAAGATCCCAACGTCTTATCTTAAAGGTCATGCACAAGAAGTCTAGGTTATATCCCACCGCCACTTTATTCAAGGAATGGGGGGTTTTAACCGTTCGACAACTAATGCTCATGAGGGTCACTCTCCTGGTTCATCGGACTATCATTGTGTCTGATAAGTACCCTGAGCTGCTAAGCAAGAGGGTATACAAAATTCCGATTCCGCACACCAAAACCTCCTTCGGCCAACGGTTTCCCAAATTTTTACATCCCTTGGTATATAATGTAGTAAATAAACACTGTGACATCAAAAAATTATCACCAAGGGAACTTAAAATAAAGCTGTTTTCTTGGTTAAACAGTCTTAATTACTCAGAGACTGAGGAAATCCTACGAAGTATTCAATGATTCTTTTTCCTAATATAAGGTTGCACATGCACATACAGACACGCACACACACACACACACACACACACGCACACTCTCACATCGACATACACACTTTCATTTGCGCATTTATCTTTGCAAGTAAATGTAGTACATAATTGTAGGTAATAGGCTAAATAATTTTATTAACGGATACCCGAATGTGAAATGTCAATGTTTGCTTAACGGTCACCACGATACAGGCCTAGCCTAGTGTGGGATCACTGATTAATTTTACAATCTATATTTCTGTCTTTTCAATAAACGAATTTTTATTTTTATTTATTTATTTTTATTTTAAATGTTCAGGGTAAAACCAAGGTAAAACCTTTTTAACGAAAACGTATTAAAAAGTAAACCTGAGGAGTATTATCTTACTTAAGAAAATAAACTCCTTTGCGGGTATTTATAAGTTTAAGAAAAAAATACACCTCATAAATGACGCATTCTCATTGGTCAATTTAATTTGACATGCAGCAGATGATTAAGCTTTGATTGGTTAAATTGTCGTTTAAGCCGGCCGAGAAAATAACTCTGAAATATTTTATAAAAAGTCGTATCTTTCTATGAAATTCATGTGTAGATACGACTTCCGGTTTGTGACTTAAGATGGCCGCATGCGTTTAAGTTGCGTTGTTCATTATTTATTCATTTTTGTTGTTCAATGTGTAGTATTGATAGCGTATTGTGCAGTGATCTAACGTATGAGTGAATAGCTAATGAAGAATTCAACTTGAAGCGTTCATAGCCCTTCCTGGGTCAAGGCCCGATAGTCCGCGTGGTTTTTTGTAAATCGCTATCACTTTACAAAAAGCAAAACCTCACCGAACAACGGCATGCTCTACGAGCAAACTTGAAATTGGCGAAATCATCATTAACCTGATGGAAGCCATATTTTAAAATTAGAATGTGTAGATACGAACTGTGACCGTAAGGTGCTACATTGTTGTCGTGTTGGGAGCTAACATAGATATACAGTTTACAAATGAACATATAAGAGCTGTTTTGTGTACTGTATTCAGGTAATCTATAACCACATTTCCGAGCAGTGTCGTGAAAAATAGTTTGGAGTGTTTCTTTATAAATAAATTTTATGCAAGAATATAAATGAGGACGCTGTACACTTAACTTGGCCCACTACTTTAAATAAAAAAAAACTATTAAGAAAGACAGGTAATTTGTGGACCCCTCCTTAATATATATATCCGGGTCCACATTGATTCTACAGTCACGAGTTCAGCAGACGAACAAAGCCATCCTCCGATAAAACAAAAAGTGTGGAATATTGAATAGGATTCTCAAGGATAGAGCAAGCTTCCTTATAGGGGGACCCGGAGTTCGCAATCGCTGGTTTTGCCGAGTTCGATATATCATTTTAAAAGGCTCAATAAAATCGTGACTACGTCAGTTTACGTATTGGATTGATACAAAAATATGTATGTATCTTAAGTAGGCAAACTAAAGCAGACTTGGCTTACTTCTCTAAAATTAATATATAGCACAATATTGGGCAGTAGGTACTTAAACATTTGAAGACACGTTGGCGCAGTGGTAAAACGGCTGCTGAGCCGGCGGTCCTGGGTTCGAATCCCGGCAAGGGCAAATATTTATGTGATGAACACGAATATTTGTGCCTGGGTCATGAATGTTCTATGCGTTTAAGTATTTATTTATCTATATAAGTAGGTATGTATATCGTCACCTATATAACACAAGCCTTCTTGAGCTTAATTTGGGACTAGGTTGATCTGTGTGAGGTTGTCTGATATTTATTTAACATGAACGCTATTATATAGACAAGCTGGTGGGAATCGTATTCTATGGAAGCCTCGCCACAGGAATGCACATAATATAATTATATTCCGGTATATAATTATCTATTCCGGTTAAAACATCCGCAATCCAGATTCTTTGTTGGCTCGATAAAACGCGTGATCACCTTGCCCACCGGTTTTGACTAAAAACGGAAGACGGAACCTTTGCGTGCGTCAGTCGGACCATGAATACGTTCAGTCCCTTTAATGTAGTTTTTATTAAAAAATATATATTAATACTAGCTGTGCCCGCGGCTCCGCCCGCGTGGAATTCGGTATGTGTCAGTAAGCTGCTAATACCTCACCGTTTAAACCTTCCCTGGACTAAGACAAACATTACAAAACCAAAATCAGCTAAATCTTCCCAGCCGTTCTCGTGTTTTAGCGAGACAAACGAACAGCAATTGATTTATATATATAAATCAATTATTAGATTTGGTAGTTTTTATTAATAGCGGGTCCATTTAGCAAACGACCATAATAGGTTTTTATATAGTTTAATGATCGATGTATTAAATCTTTTTATGTCTTTATTTCTAGATTTAACCAAGCACTTATTTTATTTGAGACTTGACTACGTAGGTATGTAGTATTCGTGGCGTAGCGTCAAAACTATTCTAGGGCAAGCAGATATGTGTTACTATTTCTTCAAGAGCAATAACTAGGTACAAAGTTGTACACAATAACCAAAAATATTTTAATATGGCGTCTTGTAATCATAATCTAGCAATGAGTATGTGACAAAATCACCTAACCGCATGTGATAAACAGTGTTGCAAGTGTGTATAATCTCGGTAGGTACTCCCCTAGCTGATCTTGGGCTGCTGTAGCTCGTCTAGCATAACCCATGCTTCGCGACTCTTGTCGCGCAACATAGCGTCACCTGCCACTCTCTCACAGTACTGCACAGAAAGAGATAGATAAATATCTCGCGCGAGAAAGAGTTGTGTTCGTGTATTACCTACAATTGTGCTAGAGCTGGGTGTTGAGAGTAGAGAAGGCATACTTATTACACTGTATTTTTAAATTTCGAATGCAACAAAATGGCGCGTTCCAGCCGGTAACGGTTCCGTTCCGACTCGTTAATTGCGGATATTGATTTCGGTCCGAGGTCCGGTGCAATCAAAATGTCGTAAACAGCTCCACTCATCCATTGAAATGATCCAAACGGACGGAGGGTGCTGTAGAGTTTATTTTTATGCGAGCATTATGCACTTCCAATACGGCAATGGGAGCTGCAGTTTAT
Organism: Apotomis turbidana; assembly: GCA_905147355.2. Lineage (NCBI taxonomy): Eukaryota > Metazoa > Arthropoda > Insecta > Lepidoptera > Tortricidae > Apotomis > Apotomis turbidana. The sequence continues at coordinate 14,731,685 of LR990295.1, read as the reverse complement.
TGCAAACGGTGTTTTTGATGACTACTTCTGGATGCCAAGTCTGTGTAACGTAGGTATATGTATATAAATAAAAAATAAAAATCATATATGGGCGTATAGTATTATGTAAATAATAAAAACAAAATAATGTCAGTAAATGAGGTAGTAGCAATAGTATCCTCGTGTTGCTCTGAGTAGAACACTCAAGTTCTATAATAGCTATTTCATGTAGCCTTTTTAAGAGGCCTTATTCCTTTTAAAAAATATTTTTTTCATATTATGACAAATATAGTGATAATTTCAACCAACTTTTTGAAGTGAATTATACTTTTCCCCGATTTCTAGGTAGTAACGTAGCTATTTCATGCATTTATTGCGTGTAGTCGAAAATAAGTTGAAAAAACTAATATTCCGCGTGAATTTTGTCAATTTAGAGTACTTTTTGAAACAAAAATTATCAATGAAAAGTTCAATTTGTAGGTTTCAAATATATACCAATAAATCCTAATAGCCCTGTTCTAGGTAGTAACATCAATAATATGTTAAGAAACATGTTTGGTCATAGAGAAAAATGTCTAAAACAATAAGCTTTTAAAAGGAATAAGGCCTCTTAAATAGGTAAGTCAGTATTTTTTTTTGTATTTATTAAATAACAATTTATTCGGGCTACATTAAGACCCATATTGTGTATTAGGTACAGGTACACTATGCGAATGCAATAAAGAACTATCTATCAGTGGTACTTGAATAAAAACTACTAGTATACTCTATAATATCCTAGATAATTTTTTTATCCATTACAAGTGTACATTCGTTTACTCTATTATTTTATCTTGAAGATCTAAACAAGATGGATTAAAGAGCACATTAAAGTTGCCAATCTACGGTACTAACTGCGTATCATGCATTTGTGACGTCTACTCTAAGATACGGCATAATATTTTGGGGAAATTCACCAAGTAAAGAGGTTGCATTTCGAGCCCAAAAGAAATGTGTTAGATCTTTATGTGGTATTAAATATTTCGATTCCTGTAAACCACATTTTCAAAATTTAAAATCTGACGCTTCCTAGCTTATTTATTTATGAATTAGCAATTTATGTAAAACGTAACTCACATCAATTTTCAAGTTTCAAAAGTACCCGTTTACGCAATAAAACATCAAATATAACTGTACCTAAAACCATGTTACTACAAAATAGTATTGTGGGCATGGCTCCTAAGATTTTTAATAGATTGCCAAAAAACATTGCAGATATGGACGATCTATATTAAGATTTAAAAAAGCTTTATATAATTTTTTAAGTGAAAAAGCATATTACTCTGTAAAAGAATTTTTAGATGATAAGTTTTAAATTGTGCCCATGACATGCATGCCACACACAATTTGTATGCCTTTTGGCGCCTCATAGTGAGACACATGTAAAAATTGTAACACCTTTCGACCTATGTTGGACAAATAAAATATATTCTTATTCTTATTCTTATTAATATAGCCAATTATAAATCAAAACAAGCATTTAGATTTCAAACAAGTACTTGGTTAGATCATAGCACAACTTCCGCGATAGATCTCAGGATAAGATGGAACTACTAAGGACTTGGAAATTAAGTTCAGCCTATAGTCACGCACGTGGCTAAATACGTGATGTATACATGAATTAATCATGTAATTCCTAAGACAATAGTAATTTTGCCGGTGAAATTACTAGCATAGAGGCATTCTATCTTCGTCCTCCGGGTAGGCAAGCACTTGTGACTCCTCTGGTGTTGCAGGTGTTTATGGGCGACGGTAATCGCTTTCCATCAGGTGATACGTTTGCTCGTTTGCCCCCTATGATATAAAAAAAAATAAAAAAAAATGGAAAATAACATAGATACGCTATTATCACCTTGGCAACTACTAGCTTCTAAATAAGCAAGTCTTCTATACTATTATAAAATTCTAGATTTGTATTGTAAATCATTTCTCTATGGCGTGATGCAGGATCGTCATTTGTTTTGTATGGGCGCGTGGCGCCGTGCTAACCTGGCGCCATCTGTTTTCATGGTTCCCTTTGTCCTCGCATCACGTTGAAACGGCTGGACAAATTTTAACCAATTTTGATACAGGGATAGCTGGACATCCAAAGATGGTTATAAAATACTTTTTACCAGTCTACGGCAAAAAAAAAGTACCGCGGCGAAGTGCGGGCACCTCTTAAAACCAAAGTTTATCCCCTGCGATTGGCCGAATAAAGGATACCTACATACATAGGTACCTCGATGTCATAGATAAAGATAACATATTGGATCTAGAAATCTTTTGACTAAGAATGGCTGTGTTATACTTGATAATTAGGTATCATGTACGCGAAGTTTGATTTTGTGAGTTTAGTTCATATGAAATAATATTACTTACCTACTACGAAAAAATGTGTATTAATTGCATAGTCCAAATTATTTTCAATTGAATGCAAACAGTGCTTACATTCTCCATGTCTCTAAATAATTAGAAAGCTGCGTGTCAACTCCCGACCATGAGAAAATTGGCTTTACGGTGTAAGTACAATATTTATTTACAAGTAACTAGCCTTAGTTGAGTAAGTGGAATCGTGTAATGGCAGCAAAAACGGGACTGTTGCTAATAGGAAACCGCCATACCTTGCTCGTTGTGAAGTAAGACTTGCCCTTCAGTTGTACTTAGTTTTTGTACCATATACAAGTAGCGACATGACAGTGCCGTTAGGTTTTGCAATTAAACCATGTCAAGACGTAACATTGCCTAATTCTACTTTACTACGTGCAGCATTTTTTTAAAGTCAATTAAGTTGTTCATGTCCAAAATTCCCAAATGCATTTAGTAATATTAACAAATATTTCCAGATGGAACCATTATATACTAATATATACCAAAAAAATGCAAAAGTGTATTCTAGAATAGGCTCTTAATTAGGTACAGAGCACTGTTACAGATCCGAATTTCCTAGCGCATCGGAAAAAGAGACACACGTGATGAAGAGTAGAATAAATTCCGCACCGCAAAAAAACTAACTGTAAAACTACTGGAAGAGATCCTTTAAAGGGATAAGTTGGCTTTTGTACATACCTTTACTTTTAACATGCATTTCATGTTTCGTGTAGAATACCTAAAATGTTTACATACGTACATACAAAACTATCGATAATTTAAAAGTCCTAACAAACACCAAATCTTTCAGTAACTCATATAATTCCACATGCAAAACAATCTATCGTATCAAGATACAGCGTTTAACTATTGTACTATTTTCTGTCCAATCTACCATACCATACGAGAACGTGACCGTATTTCCAATTTCCATCCCTCTATAAACACAATGTTCCATGTCATGTACAATACAAGCGAGATAGGTATATGCTTTCGTTTATATCTCCATATGTGACAGGTCACGGTCGAGACATGCATAATTTCCCTTTCTCCCCGAGAGAATAGAAATGGCGGAGCCACGTTGACCTAAGGGTAATGCAAGAGTGCAATATTGCAATGTACAATGCAGAACAGCATTGGCCTAGTTGTGTTACTGGTTCCTCTTTGATGCTATAATTTGAAATGTTCACACGACACTAATTTTGCGTGTCCATTTTCACAATAATATTATAAAGGCGAAAGTTTGTGTATGTGTGTTTCTAACCTCTTCACTTGTTTATTACTTAAATTTTGATAAATTTTGGTATGAAGGTAGCTGACACCCTGGATTAACACATTGGTTTTTTTTATCCCGAAAAATGTAGTGGCCCACGGGATGAGCGGGTAACACTGCGCGGCGCAGCTAGTAGAAAGGACATTTAACGGATATGCCTAAGTATTAAAAGAGTAAGAGTAACTACTTTCCTAAAGTATTTTTTTAACTTTAATGGTTCATGTGAAAAACAAACCCGTTGAGTGCGTCTACACTGTATTACGTGCGTTGGGCTAAAGTATGGATAGCAAAAACTTATCTTAATCATTGAGTCCGGATAAACAAGTCTGCCCGATTCATCTCTAAAATGGGAACAAACATACGCATCGATCAAACTGATCAAGCTTATTAAGGGCACATCTCGATAATCTATATCTCGATAATCTTCATTGCCAACATAATTGCTAATATTTCGGGAGCATCGGACCATTCGTTCAATTGAGCGTATAGCGTAGGTGGTGCGGTAAACAAAGTCAATGACTTTAGTTTCAACTTATTTACTCTACCAGTAACGGAACAAAGGTAGCTTGTCAAAATCATGGCAACCTTTGTGGCTGGGCTGTCGGATCCCTAAATGACAGATGTCACTCATGATCACGAAAGCAATCTACACTTGATCAAAATCTTTGTTTACGGTTTTGTTTATTAAGATATTTCCTTAAACATGCAATGAAATATCGTCATAACGTGCCTTACAACAGGCTTTGAAGTATCCCGTTTCGGGCGGAACAACTCGAGAGATATGTAAAGGAATTTCATACAAAATTGAAGGCCTAGGCCGGGATGTAAATGTATTTTAAACATGGCGTCTCTATTCATGAACAGGCTAAACAGCTTAATTATATTAAACCATTTATACAAAGATCAAAGCTCAAAGAAAACATGTTTTTTTTTTCTTTGCATATGTTTAAGAAAAGCACTATACATGCCTTAGCCGTGACAATTGCTTGCCGGCTTCTTATCACTATCAGTCTATACATACTCACTTGTTTACAAACAAAAATGTAAATAAAATGTAGATGATACTATAAAACCTACATACATAACGTAAGATCAGACAAGCTACGCTCGACTGTCCTAGAAACAGCCAGCGGTCATAGGTACCTAATGCATTGCATTCACAGGTCACGACACGACTGCACGACTTTACGGCTTATATTATGTTATTTATGTTGCACGTGTGCCGACTGACAAGACAAGTATACAGACCGTGTTTTATTGCGCTGAAATATCGTGTGTATAGAAAATTACCACATTGTCCTTTATGTACAAATTACAAATGTGGCAGCGTTCTGGTTTTGGATGTTTGTTCTTCTTATCTGCGAATGTTTGTAAATGTTATGGGAAGAGTGACTAATGGGATCTGGGGGTACGGTAGTGGCCCCGCCAAGACGATACTATTTACATCAATGCGCGGGGCCCAAAGGATGACACACTACAAGATACAATATAGACAAAAATCATGGTTAGCTGATATTTTAACCGTGTCAAGCTGTCATGCGACTGCCAATCGACCAATGTATAACGCCAAAAAACCCTAGATAACACCATTCTATTATGGCTCCGTGCTATTCGTTCATAACCGATAATTGTTATTGAAAATTAAAAAGAACTGGTGGCTATATAGATTTCTAAATTTAATATTTCAATTACTTAGGTACGACCGGTTTTATTAATTTCGCATCCGTTTTATAATGACTGCTGTGGTATTAGCGTATAAATCTTTTTCGCCAATTATAAAATTCAAATACGATATTGTACCGTTGTTTTAATATAACATTAAAAAAGCAGTTAATTTGTTTGAATTGGTACATTTATCGAGACTAATGATATATAATGAGCCATATAGAATTAATTAATGAGTTTTTATATGGTGTGAAGCTGTGAAGAATGGTACAAAAATTGCAAGTCAATTTCCAGTGTTCACTCAGTTCACTAACACATAAATAAAGAATACCGTTCTGGCTCTAAGCAACCAGCCAGATTAGTTGAGTAAATTCGATGGAAGAGAAATCGTATCTCCAACTATAAATGACATAACGTACCTACTATAAAATAAATTTCGTATTCACGCTATTAGCTATCTTTATCGATTATAAATATGTTGGTACATTTTCATTTTGGATTATGCAAAAGTTAGGTCTAAATAAGTAATGAATAGTTTACTGAAAGTTGTAAGTATATTTATAAACTTCTTAAGGAAATGGTTATTTTATTCATTTGGTAAAATCTATTTCATCGATTCTTGCGAATTTTAAACGACGCAGATTCCAATACTACGCAAATCTATACGTTACCTACACATATTAATTTTGTTAGTGTGTTCGTGTCTGTCTGTATTAAGAGTTTCACATTTACAGCATTGCAACCTGATTGTACAATATAGGTAAGTATAAAAAATACATAGGTACACAATTGCATAAATGGTTTTTTTTTCTGTGTATGAAATATGATGACGATTAGCTCGGTAGCTGGGCGCCAATATTTATTCTGCATGCCAGGTAAATAAACTAGTGCCAATCTTCGCATTGGCTTCAATCAAACAAAGACTCAGAACCGCGCAAAAGGCGTAGGCGCTAACGACCGTTACGCTCGCCTCATGAGATGATTCACTGGCCAATACATACTGGCTGGTTCCAGGTTCCAGTATATCAATATAAAAAAAACATAAAGAACAAGTTCATAATTCAACACTGACAGGTTCGAGTACCTATTCCAATTTTAAAAAAGCTTAAAGAATAAAGTCGGAATACTAAACTGTGTACGGGTAAAAGAGGTTTTATTTATGTTAACGGACGCTTAATATTTCCCAAATACGCAGTCGTAGATCGTTTTTGCGCAGTCCACGTGGCGAATGCCAGTGGGTCACCTTTAAATGAAAGGACCTGTTTAACATTGGTCCTTCAAAAGATCGTTGTTTCTGTTATTTGTTACTGCGTTTTATTTGTTTCATTCGTCGCATTAGTCATGCAATGCCAGCAAAATAATTTTGAGGATATTATGTTAGTGTATTTGATTAGCGACACCTAATGAATGACAAAGACGTTTGTATAACTTGTATATGCCCAACCTGGGGTTATTATTATTAGTGAGCAGTTTTCTTCACCTCCAAAATTTTAAGAGTATTATAATTAGATATAAAAGACGACTAGAAATCCGTCATCACTCGCCAGGTCGACAGTTGCGTATTTTTTTTAGATAATGTGTTTCGGAATGCGCCATAATATAGGTAGGCTACTTGAAATCCCAGAAAATGCGGAGTTCGTCAAGGCAAATAAAATTCCAACCAATATTTTTCCACTTAGTTATAGCCGAAACGAAAAACTTGTAAACCTTAATAACGTACTGAAAGGATATTAAGTTAATTTAGTATTAGAAACTCTAATCATAAAACTCTACCTTACCTAATTTATAATGACGCAATAATACGAAAGGAGTACTCATGCTTTAATGGACATATAATGTTACGAGACATCGTTTAGATTCATTCATACCATTAAGTGTAGGTACTTTAATATAGCAAATTATACTAGGTGCGTAGGTATATAATTGACTTGCTTACTCCATTTAACGCGTATTACGAAGATTTCAAAACTAGACTGCAAATTTAATTCTACATATACCAGTGTACAAAATGCTTTACGAAAATAATTAAATCACTATCTCTCTTAATACTCATTAATCGTACTTAATAAACAAATATTTGAGATTAACGCAAATTTGTGTGATTTACAAATTACGGTTGCGGTCAGTTTGGTGAGCAGATTTGAGCAACGATTGCAATAAAAAGAAAAAGTACGTATTTTATCTATGGTCGGTTGTTTTGAGCGGTTGCAGATTGAGCAAGAGGAATGGAAGATTGCTAATAAGATGGCGGCAAATTTTCAACTATTTAATTTTCCAATCTTTTTTCTTGCTGCATTCTCATTTCTCAAGGAATACCATAATTTTAAAAACCTTAAATTTTACATTAAGTTATTACTTATTAATTAGGCAGTCCTTGGATAATTAAAATGTATTTATTGTTAGATATTTGTTACATCGATATTAGCATATAGGTAATAAGTAGGTAAATAAAAAAACGCCTGTTTATTGATTTGTTTACAATAAACGTGTAGGTACGATCGAGTATCAATAAGTAAGTAATGCCTGCAAGCAATTGCGCGTTACACATGAAACAAAGAACTGTTTCATAACTTAACTTCAATAACTGTGACATCACTTTACTACGATGTAATTCAACGTAAAACCATACACAGCGGAAAACTTGACTATACTTTCACATTCTGCGTCGCGTGACGGTCACAAAGAGACAAATATAACACGGGAATAATGATTGAAATGTACCTACTCATATAAGGTCTTATTTAGCTCGGTAGTAGGTGTTGGATATAATTGTTGCAGTAAAATTGAATTTATGTTTATTGCTATGTACTGCCGGTTATATTCCGTTGTTTGATTGATCGGCCTTGACACAGACAACCGCGGAAATAATTTATTGAGCGTAGACAATTAAACAAAAACAGTTAGCTAATATTGGATGCGTTAGTCGGTTTTTATAAGTCAACATGATTATGTTAGCAATAACACCGTTAATGAGTTCTATGCATGATACAGAGCGTTCTTTGTGACGTTCCTATAGTGTCTAGTACCCGTGTCTATAGTCTATACCTACATATAGAAAAGGGAAATCTTAGCTGATTGACTCATCGCCACCAAGTCTAAATCCTTGGGTCTGAAACCCATGTCTTTGTTTTTTTTTAGGGTTCCGTACCTCAATCGGAAAAGACGGAACCCTTATAAGATCACTTATTGTTTTCCGTTCGTCTGTCTGTCTGTCAAGGCCCTTTATCTCGAGAACGCGTGGAGGTATCGAGTTGAAATTTATATAGGTACTTAAGTCTACGGTCCCTTGAAGCTGTGAAAAAATCAAACTTCTACGTTAACGTCCAAAAAAGATACGGCCGTTTATGTCGCAATAAACGTACATTTCGACACTCTAAAGGGAATCAAATCAAAATGATAAGGTACTTCCCGATGACCTAGGTCCTAGAACTATGAAATTTGGCAAGTAATATCGTCACATACTACAAATACTTATAAAAATCTGAAAACTATACATTTGTAATAAAATCATAAAAATTTAGCCCTTTTCAAACATCACATTTGGAGAACTCGGTTGCGTTAAGTTTGCACCTCGTTTGTATGCGGCGCAATACATTTCAGGTGCAAACATCTCAACCAGGCCAATTAAGATGGGAAAGTTTGTACGGAACCCTCGGTGCGCGAGACAGACTCGCACTTGGCCGGTTTTTTTACACTTTCCTTTGTAACGTAGACCACAAATGCCGGCTTAAAATTTCTTCGAGAGTGTAGCCCGCGTGGAGAACTGGAGACTGATATATCGCAGCATATAAGGCGTTCATAAATATCTGAACATGTACTGTAACGCCCAGTCAATAAGAATTGTGTTCAGATATTTATGAACGTCTTATATGCTGCGATATATCTGATGGCAACTGTACAATGTATCATAGTAATTTTTTTGAGGTTAACTAAGCCCCACGGAAAGTTATTGCAACTATACTGGATTGTTTTATTTCTAATTCGTAATATGTTTCGTATAAATGATGCCTAGGTAGGTAGGTATATGCAATTAACAAACGCAAACCACAGCTCTTTGGATGCGCTCATCGACTTTTATAACTCAATTTATGCGCAGCAATATGTGCTTTGTTCGGTAATGCTATAACATATTTTGTAATAAACTTTATTGCATACATGAAATTGTAGCATAACCAAATGACTCAGTAAAGATTTGTGGATCATACTAATATCCGTATAACATCGAAAGTTTGAGAGTGTGTTAGTATTGGCTTGGGCCAATTTTGATAGCATTCGGTATCAGCAGCTGAAACCCTGGATTAACACATATTAGGTTACTTTCTATTTGATAAACCGCTGGTTGGCAACGTGGCGCAGCTAGTCAATTAATATATCTAAAACGACGACTAAACTTGAGTTTACGATCCAATAGGTACCTAAACTTATTAACAAAAAAACGTATTTCATAATCATAATACGCATTAAATAAACGCCCTACTTGAAATCCCACCAGATGGAGATATAATGACGTCTCTACGCCATCAAACGTTAAAATAGGTCACGGAGCGAAAAGGAACACAACCAAGGAATAACGAAGGTCGAGCATTGGTGGGGATATTCCGTATCGTATAGGAAGCCCAAACACAGACAATTATAGTTCCAGCAATCGGAATTTTATTTAACTCGCAATGTATGTCTGTATGTATGTTTGTTCGGGTGGAATCATGCAAGTCAATTTTGAAGCGGATATCTTTAACCGATAGTGTTTTAGAATTTCCATTTGAACGCTAAATAGTAGAAATTGTGATCGTGAGCATATTTCACGGATTGACTGACGTCTAAATTGATCGCGTATCGGGTGCCTATACGTCAGATCTAGCTAACGTGTTGAAATTACGCGTGCCGGGACTCGAGTCTGGATTGCGCAAGGCGTCAAGTAGGCCACGACTAAATCCGGAAGACCTTCACCTGCATTACTCCGATAGCTCTCCCGAGGGACGCTACACGTACAAATTACGACACCCTAAGCCGCTAAACAAAATATACGAGCGGCGCCAATCGTAAATTTAGATGGGTTATAGCTGATTCGACGCGATCGGATTAGCGCACCGATTGACTGACTTTTCTAATTACGTCATATGCACTTACTTGTACTCGTAAACTCTTCAATGAGGGAAACTGCGCCAGCCGGTCCACTTCATCCCACGTCCCGAGGCCGGTGTTATTCAGATTCAAGAACCGCAAGCGACTGGAACATAAAACGAATTTAAGACTAGAGGTCGTCTTTTATGAGCAAGTTAATTACACTTACTAGGTTCACTAGGTCAATGTTAATGTGAGCATTCAGGGTAACTGATAAGTAGTTTGATTAGACTTACGGGAACGCGTCGTGACTCTTCCTGTTTCCATTGCCGTCGCCGCATTTTTCACAAGGATCGGGCTCCAATGTATTGACAGGACAGTCGTTGACCAGTAGCGTCTCTAAATTTGGAAAAGCGTATCCCAATTTCGATATCTCTCGCCAACTGTTAATGGGGTTTCCAGAGAAATGGAGTTTCTTTAAGCCATCGTGTACTGGTTCGAAAGAGTCTGGGGCGTTGAGCCTTGAGCAGACATCGCATCTGTCTCTCTCATCGACTTCTTTACCGCTCAGGTCGACGTACGAGTACTCGTTCAGGCTCAGATGCAGCTCTTCGAGAGCTGGCAGAGCCTTGAGCAGTGCGTAGACGTTGGGCCAGCCGACGAATGTGGAATTGAGCACCAGGTTGCTGAGATTGTCCCATCGCGGGTTGAGCGCTTGGGCTGCCTGGATTTGCGCCGAAAGGCGGTTGAAGCTCAAGTTCAAGAAACGTACTCGCGGCGTCTGCTCCAATATTGCGAAGACCTAGGAATAATTGGTAACCTTAATAACGTTCATTCAGTTTCAACAAAACATGAAAAGGAAGAATTATATGGATACCATACATACAGAGACAGTAACCTGTTATCTCACCAGCTATTTACCAGTTCTACGTAATTGAAAAATTGTGTCAATATTGCATCAGCGAATGATCAAAATAAATAGTCACAATGATACCTCCTCCCATTCCGTGAGTTTATTGTTAGCGATGTCCAGTTCTACAACGTCTGCGCACTTGTCAGCCAGCACACAGGCGTCGCCGGCGCAGTCGATGTCGCAGTCATTGAGCACCAGCAGCGTCGGCACGCTGAGCCGCGGCGACCGCTTGGGTACGAAGATGGCGACCGGCATATTGTCTATGCACGGGTTCACCTCGCCTTTCGCGCCATATTTGCGCTCCAGCGCTTCCAGAAGCGACGGCATCTTTGCTGTGGTACCTGTGGGAGAAGTAAAGATAGCTTAGTGCTTATTCGTCTAAAAAACGTACAAAGGACTCAAGGATGCATCTTTGGAAGATAAGAGCTTCTTAAAAAAACTTCAGCGACTTTACTAGAGAACCGCAATGCAACCAGCACTTCAGGGCTACCAACCATTAGATAGAACTTTGTTTACGAGGGAGTTGGAAAGGTTTGAGTTTGTCGAACGGTAAAATGATATTTTATCTAGGGATAGAAATGCAACTTAGTGGATCTACCTTTTAGAAGCAATGTTTTGTAATTCAGAGTCGCTGTAGCAAACTTAAATGATATGAGCTGTGTTGGATCCTCGCCTTCGTCTGATGGAGATGGGGTTCTATTATTAAGTGTATGTATTTATTTGCATTCGGGACCAAGAACGTTATATCGATCCCGTAACTCGTACAGATGTATTACGTAATAAACTAAGACGTTACATTTTATTTACTGTCTCTTGACTTGAATGAGTCACTTGGCAACAGAGCTAAAGAATTCGTGTCGCAAGGTTTCAGTGTGAGATAGTAAGCGATTAACTCACTAACAACCAGCTTTTAGTTAAGGCTCAGGATTTTGGATTCTTTGTTAATCGTGACCAACGAACAACGTGACAATTAACGACGATCTAAAAACCATTGTGGCCCTAATCGTAAGGTTCGAGACGTGACTCAAACCTTATAATCCGACATTTGAATTAAAATGATCTCATCACGTTTAAACAAAAAAAATGTATATATTAAGAAGCAAGCGTAGAATATTAGTTATTAGGAGTATTTTCTCCGATTTTTATTGTTGACAAGCACTTTTTGGCGTACTTATAGCTTCTTTCGAGTGGGAATCTTATTTTTCTGGTCATATTTTCGAAATCGTGCCTTTTCTGAATTCTGATTTACAATACACAATACAATAATTGGTGAAATATGAGTAACAGTGGCGTGGCGTAAATACAACCCGATTCCCACCGGATTCCCTGCTTCAGGGCAGTTGAGCTCTATTGCTATGCTAATGAAAGACAAAGTTAGCGTATCTACCCCGGCTTGCCCTGTGTTTTTGTTTGACGCAACGCCACTATATGTAATCCGATATATTTATTTATTGGAGCGCAATAAGCCAGATGGTAGAGGGTAGAGATGTCAAACGTCACGTGTCAGGACCGGGATCAAGGGGTTACCACTGCAGATTAAGCGTTTGATTTTTAGCAGCCTATATCGCACGCGAGAGGAATTATGACAACGTGCAATAATATGCTTCTGATAGTATTTAGGTGAGTTAAGAGATAGGTAGCTGTGGACAGACTTGTGTCGGTCAGAAAGTTGATTCGCTTTTATCATGCAATTTAATTGTTGAGGATATCCGTGTATGCGTAAAACTTTGCATATGTTTCAAAGGAAAGAAGCAAACATTGTTTTTGTGAGTTCGATTATAATCACTACCAATATAACATCAAATCAGTTAGAAACAAGTCTCAAAATCAGAAAGAAAGGGAAGGGGAAAAGAGATGTCTCCAGTTACCAATAATAAACAATTTTATTGATTCACTCGCCCGTGTCTAGGAAAGTTTATACAGTGGAAACATCACGTTTGCCTTGGAAAATAAACCTTCAGAGTAACTGCAGAACGTCTGCAAGTAGGTAATAGATATTTGCATTTCCATCCACCCGCGGTGACCTATATTCAGATACTGTAAATTCAATAATCGTAAAATACTAACAGACATGACAACAGAAAGCGAACAAATAGACTGCGTTTAAGCGTTCTTTGATTTTATTTTTATTTTATTATCTATACTACGGTTTAAATTGGTTTAAGAAATAAATAACATTTAGCAAAGATTTAGAACTTAGCTCATTCATTCATGTCAGGGTTTAATAATACGTTTTAACGGTAATTAAGACATATTTAATTTTAATTTGGACGTGCAACGTATGAACACGGCTTGATGCAATTTATTGGAGCGCTTCCAAAGACGCCTATTACCTCATTCAAGTGTTGGGAACAATTATGAATTATGATTCATAGACCAATTTACTAGTAATAAGACCAAGAACTCTGACTTTTTGTTCGATGACAGCCTAAACTAAAGAGTAGCCTGACATTTCGACAGCGATTGGATTATGACTTGTGTCAGAGGTTCGAAGCATGGAAATCTCTATAAATGAATTATATTTCCAACTGCTAGCTGGCCATCAGCGTGAGTCGAAAGCAGTGGAACGTTGTGGCCTTATTCTTCTCTAGAAGTTAAAGGATCTAAGAAGAAAAATATTTTCTCATGATTATGATTAGAAGCGGTGGTAGCCTAGTGGTTAGGGCATGCGACTTTCAATCCGGAGGTCGCGGGTTCGAGCCCGGCCCGTACCAATGAGTTTTTCGGAAGTTATGTACGGAATGTCATTTGATATTTACCACTCGCTTTTCGGTGAAGGAAAACATCGTGAGGAAACCGCCTAAGCCCAATAAGGCCTAGTTTCCCCTCTGGGTTGGAAGGTCTGATGGCAGTCGCTTGCGTAAAAACTAGTGCCTACGCCAAATCTTGGGATTTAGGTAGCCGACCCCGATTGAGAATTCACTCTACAAAGATATTGGGACAAAGGCTAGGAGGATGATGATTATCATTAGATGTTGGTCATAATCGTAATAATATTCATAAAGCGATTCAATTGAAGAAAAACAATCTTTAAATAAGTTCGCCATAATATAAACGTTCCGATTTCCGATATCAACCTTTACAATAATCAGAATGAGATATGGATTCCGAGATGAACACACTTACCCGTAGATTAAAAGTATAAGTTTCGTTCGTATCATATCATAAAAAATAGATATAATGATATAAATGTTATTTCATTAACAAGATCAAATTAAAATAAAATCGCTGATAATAGCATCATTAGCAGTATCTAAGAAGATAAGTAGCATATAAAATCCACAGATGAGTAGGGAAAATAATGTAAAATAAACAGACCCTGATGGACAGTAAATAATAACTAATAGTTGCTTTCAGAAAGCTATGACATCAATATTGAACGTCGTGCGATTCATCGATCGAAAAGACCAAGACTAAATTCCGAAGAAAAGTAGAATATCCAGTTGTGGAAAAGGAAAATAAACAGGCTCTGATGGATAGTAATAACACTAATAACCACTCAGCGAGCTATGATAGGTATACCTGGCATAATCAATATTGATCGTAAACCTATCTATTAATCGATTGAATAAGCAATCGATCGCAGAACTATTGCTCAGCCAAGCGGATGCGTGTCGAAACGACACCAACCAAGTGTCAGACTGCAACGCATAGTAAACAATATACATATCATTTGCAATTATGTTTGAGTAATTTTGTAATGTATGTTTTGAAACTATTTTTTTGTACAGTTACGGAATGTTTCTCATTGATGTCCGTCATATAGGTACATGTTAAAATAGTAGTTTGTTAATGACAGTCTTATTTAATAGCCGTTTAGAATGTTGGTACGTTATGCTTGGCGTTCTCTAATGAACATCATCAAAGCTTCGCTCAGTTCAGCAGACGCATTTTCGTTCGTTCCTATGAGAAGTTTTTTGGATCCTGAACTGTCTTGGATTCTGTTTTTCAGATTTTTCTTTGAACTTTAACAAAACTGCATTATGCAGTCTTTTTGGTTCTTTAAGGACTGTGTAAAGTAGTCGTCAAATACTTGCACAGTCATCAATGTCATCATATAGTAGCAGTAGAAGTGAATAAATATAATTGGTAATCATAACATTCGTAAGAGATCGCTTTTTAGCGATAAGATCGCCTATTGTTTACCTCTATTGTAATGATACGTGTTATCTGAATTTGTATTTCTTTCTTCTTAAGAATAGTCTCAATTGAGGAGTGCAATAAAGAGTATTCTATTCTATTCGTAACACATCTTTACTGCTATGCATATAAAAATGTTCAAATATATTTGGTTACTTAGGGCGCTAGGCCTGTTGTTTATCGTTATTTATAAATTGTATTTGTCTTGTTTCCTTTTGTAAACTTTTATTGGTGTGCAATAAAGTATTGATGGAGTATTATCGCAACGTATGATTTTACGACTTACGAGTATAGCAAGCAACTCGTTCTGGTGTCTACCCAAAAAGTGCTCTGTACGTCTAGCATAATACTAGTAATATGCGTCTAGTACGAGTAATATGCTTCGCGACTCTTGTCGCGCGTCATAGCGCTACCCGTCACTGTCTCACATTACTGCACAGAAAGAGACGGGTAATTATCTCTCGCGCGAGAAATAGTCGCGTATGACAGTTATGCTAGAGGTGCTGATTTTCAATACATTTTTATTTGCTGATATCACATAGGGGAGAGTAACCTATATTGAACCGGCGCTTAAATTGGACCACTTCTGTATTTCTACCAAATAACACAATTTATTTATCACACCAAATTGGTGGACTGATTATGGCGCTGTCGTCGCTTCATTTTTTGTTGCCAGTGTAAATAAATTGTGTTATTTGGTAGAAATACAGAAGTGGTCCAATTTAAGCGCCGGTTCAATATAGGTTACTCTCCCCTACTTGTATCACAATAACCACTTTTAACATTGGACAGGAGTAACAGTAACATTAGAAGGGATGTTTCCCAACGAAGGTCACGTTGTGCGCGAGCGCATCCAACTCTGTGCATTATGCTTTTAACGCTGTCCAATTTGTGGGCCTTCCGCTGATGTAATCCGAAAGCAGTGTATTTATAAATGCAATTTATAGTCTACATTACGGTAATTTATAGGACACGTTAAGATATGCATTCAGTAATTTGATGCAACCTAAGAAAACTTTTTAAAATACAATCTTACAAACAAGTACTGACGGAAAGTGTTTTGTGTAAGTTGGATCCCACCAAAAACATTCTGTAAAAAAGTAGCCAAGTCTCGATGGAGCTGCTTGTTTATCTCTAAAAAGTAATGAAATCTAGACAAAGTCGTACCAAGTCTAAGGTTCCTTACTGCGATTTCTTTATTATTATAGTTAATGTTGTGTGACTAGGCCGTTGAAGGGTACACCAGTATGGGCTATTATCTCGCTTAACAAACATAGGTAGTTACAACAGATATAACATTACGTGTAAACAAAATTGACTTGTAGCGGTTCTAGCGACAGATTGGTGCAATGGTGTCATGGAGCACCTGGTTTTGTACCCTTGTGTACCCTTCAACGGCCAAGTCACACCACATTAACTATAATAATAAAGAAATCGCAGTAAGGAACCTTAGACTTGGTACGACTTTGTCTAGATTTCATTACTTTTTAGAGATAAACAAGCAGCTCCATCGAGACTTGGCTACTTTTTTACAGAATGTTTTTGGTGGGATTTCACTTCTTTTTGTAGAAACGTGGGCATATTGTTTTATAACAACCTGCTAATTCACTTTAGCAAACCTCACGAAATAATAAGCGAAATCAACGAAATGCAAATAATTCCTCCTAATCCCTAGCAAACGTTTCCAAGCGCAGTAGAAGAATGTCGTAAACGACTGTAACGCGGCTGGTTGCCACTTCGCCATATAAGATTATCGGAAAAAAAATTGGGCAAGTGCGAGTCCGACTCGCGCATGAAGGGTTCCGTACCTATATATACCTATATACATAATCTATAACCAGTTTGTTGTATGGGAGCCCCCCCTTAAATATTTATTTTATTTTATTTTTAGTATTTGTTGTTATAGCGGCAATAGAAATACATCATCTGTGAAAATTTCAACTGTCTAGCTATCACCGTTCTTGAGATACAGCCTGGTGACAGACGGACGGACGGACGGACGGACAGCGAAGTCTCAGTAATAGGGTCCCGTTTTTACCCTTTGGGTACGGAACCCTAACAAACGACGGCGCGTTTTAAAATACAGTCAGCGCCATCTAGCGACGTGTATCACCGCCTCTCTTAGTCCAATGCATTATATTTTGACCAAATTTTGAGCGAAATTAATATTTTGGTGTAATTTGTTTATTTAATTTGTGTAATGTTCGAGTAGAATAAAGTTAATCGTTGGACTATTTCTTCTTGTAAACTTGTAAGTATAAGTATAAAAGCCAGTCTAGTCTTGTCCAGAGTTTTCCTTTAATTTTATTTATATGCGTATTAAAAGCAGAAGGGGAGGCATTCGCCCAGCGGGTACGTATTACAATGCCGAAGTTCAAAATACCGAATATGGACGGAAGGCCGAAAATTAAA
The DNA here is from genome assembly GCA_905147355.2 of Apotomis turbidana. Classification (NCBI taxonomy): domain Eukaryota; kingdom Metazoa; phylum Arthropoda; class Insecta; order Lepidoptera; family Tortricidae; genus Apotomis; species Apotomis turbidana. Next base: position 14,713,854 of record LR990295.1, on the reverse strand, counting down.
ATGTCGAATGTTTATTTGACCGAAAGTTTAAAATCCCGAAAGAACATTTGATCGACAGGATGAAATACCGAATATTATAATCCCGAAGACTGTAATCCCGAAGAATGTAATCCCGAAGACTGTAATCCCGAAGATTATAATCCCGAAAACTATGATCCTGCCTGAAGGTTGTAATCCGGAATATTATTTAAACTCTCGAGAATTATCTCGTATTTCTGTAGTCTTACAGATTCTAATGTTTATTTTATACAAAGAATACTAACCTAAATTACGTAACCTACTTGCCTACTACTATACTTACTATTTATAAGTGAACTCTTCTGTGGAACCGATCTGCTCCGGCGCTGCGGGATGTGCAGCCCCTCCGCCCTAGTACGTTAGTACTCTTTATTATACTGTGGCCCTAGCGTTAGAAAGTGCGGGCATCAAGCGAGTCGCAGCGGCTGAGGCTGGTCGCCGAAGGTGACTAAAAAGCCGAAGCTGCGGAGGGCTGAACATCCCGCAGCACCGGAGCAGATCGGTTCCACGGAAAAGTCAGATTAGTTTAGTGTCCTGACACTTTCAAAGTGCTCATTGACTTTCGGTACCTATTATAAAATTTCGAGATTTGAAAAATTTCGGGATTATGAAATTTCGAGATTTTGAACTTTCGATTTTCTGAAAATGGTAATTTGAGCTTCGGTTTATCGAATATTTTGAACTCTCGGTATTTTGATTTTCGGTATTTTGACCATCGGTATTTCAACTGTAGGTATTATGAACTTTCGGGATTGTAATTCGTAACCCGCCCAGCTGTGGGACGCTATAGGCTAGATTAAATTAGACGATGTGTCCCACTACGCTGGATTTTTGCAATGACAGTCGATTTTTTTATGTACCAATAGTAGAAGGGGGCATTACCATATCTCTAATACAGCTGAGACCAGCTGAGGGTTCTTCATCAAATAAATAATAATATAAATAAATATCGGACAACCTCACACAAATCGATCTAGTCCCAAATTAAGCTCTAGAAGGCTTGTGTTATGGGTACTAGACGACGATATACATACTTATATAGATAAATATATACTTAAATACATAGAACAACCATGACCCAAGCACAAATATTCGAGTTCATCACACAAATATTTGCCCGGGCCGGGACTCGAACCCGGTACCGCCGGCTCAGTAGGCAGGTGTTTACAAACCGAGCCAAACGCGTCGTCAAAATACTTCAGACCTTGGATTTTTGACATCAAATGAAGCGGCCCACCAAGTTGAATATTAAAATACTTAAAAGGGTTTACTCACGTCGTAGAAATCGAATAACACTCGACATGTTTCGAATCGGTACGCGATCCATCATCAGGAGAGACGATCAGTCGCGACGGCGGCCAACCGAACACAACAAGTTGAATATTTTTTGTAAAGGCGGTATGTCGATCTCTTATAGTTTGGTTGGGCTCTTGTGTTTTCTAATCAGAGTACTCCAGATCTTCGATTATCCTAGTTTTTAGGGTTCCGTACCCAAAGGGTAAAAACGAGACCCTATTACTGAGACTTCGCTGTCCGTCCGTCCGTCCGTCCGTCCGTCTGTCACCAGGCTGTATATCAAGAACGGTGATAGATAGACAGTTGAAATTTTCACAGATGATCTATTTCTATTGCCGCTATAACAACAAATACTAAAAATAAAATAAAATAAATATTTAACGGCTCCCATATATAGGTTATAGGTTATCGCGGGCTAGTTTTCCGCAACTCGACGTCTTACAATGCGCCTATTTTGCGTGAAGGGTTGCTGGCACTACTCTTGCCAACCCAACTCTACCAGAAAGCCTAGCAGTCCCTTGATGTTGCCGACGACTTCTGGGAGTGACCTCGGAGCCCCGAGGTGTTGTGCCCGGTATTTGGCCACACCAGGACATTCGAGAATGACGTGGGCGGCTGTCTCCTCGGCCTCCATGCAAACTCTACAAAGAGGACTGTCTGTAACACCTAGAGTGAATAAGTGCTTGTTTAGTAGGGCATGTCCAGTTATCGCTCCAGTTATGAGCCGGAGCTGCGGCCTCTTTAGCTGCCTTAGCTTGCGTGACAACGTCGGAAGGGCCTCTTTGCTCTGCCTGCAGGTACCTAAGTTAGACCAGTATAGTTGCTGTTCTATCTTCGTGTTTTTACGCACTGTGTTGCGCAACCAGGCGAATGGCAGAGGTATGATTGGTTCGGGTCCCTCTACTTCCATCTCCGAACCTCCTCTCGCCAGTTCGTCAGCTGCGTCATTTCCACGCGAGTTGCTGTGTCCTTTGATCCACTGTAGAGTTATGATAACGGCTCCCATACAACAAACTTGTTTCATGGTACGGAACCCTTCATGCGCGAGTCGGACTCGCACTTGCCCAATTTTTATAGTTTTCGCTTTATGTGGCCATTAAACCCTAACCCCGTACCAAATTTCAGCTCTCTGAATTTATGGGAAGTACTAGTTCTTTACTGATGATCATGAGTGAGTGAGTGAGTGTCGTAAATCCGAAACTTTGCTTTCGCTTAACTTCGGAACAAAATGACCTACAGACTTGAAATTTTGGATTTTAAGTATGTGATTATAGCTTACTGGATGACGAAAATTTCTGCGTTCTGGTCTTATCCAGAGGTGCTCAAATAGGGGCCTGAAAATGCGGCGAAATGGTTCCAGTAAAGGATGGTACGACAGTGTTTGCTTTGCGCTCGACTTGGCGGGGGCACTGCCGTGCCCCCCGATGTAGATCGATTAACGGAAATTGATCCAGTACCTAGATACCAATAATATATTGAACACAAACACTAATAAATTAAATAAATGGGTTATTGTAAGGTCGATTAAGGAATGGACGGGCTATATATATTATACATGTTACAAGTGAGATTATTATAAAGAGAACACTTTGTGACCCTGACCTACAAACAATGGGGCGAATCAGTACAAACGCCAACCAAAGAGTGCGTCGTCGCCACAACTTTGATCAAGTTTTTAACTCGGTCTTGGGCCTACCTAAGACAATCATAAAAAAGAACATAGGTATTAGCTACCAAATTGCACCTCCGATAGCGGGGTTTGCTGATCAGTGATCATAATCTTATTTAAATTTTTCGTTTATAATCACGACTAAATCGCTTTTAACACCATCAAGGGGTAATTCCCAATTTGTAAATCTACGCTATAATATCGCCTTCCTGTGTCCTTGCAAACCTAATGATATCAAAAAAATATCTTAACTCACAATTTGGGCGCCAAATGTCCACTGTGCAATAGCACTGAATTAAGTGTAATAACAATTTGATTGTAGATTGTAATCAGCATTATTAAGTGCACGCATTGCAGACCTTGAGTTTAAAGTTAGCATTCGTCTACAGTCTACACGTGACTTGGATTGACCTTTTTGCCCTATCTATAGGTCATGGTTGACTTTCGATTCAATATTTAAATACGTCTTTCTCGATGTCACTTAATAGTCTTATTATTATTAAAGCTTTCGTGAGACATATTTAAATATTGTATTAAGAGGTTTACAGTCACGTGAAATTGCGCGCCGCTAGACAGGTAGCAGTCCCCCCATACGAGTTCGAAGTATGTCGGGCCGTTTCTGACCATTTCATGTTAGTGTAAGTAAACCGCTTAATACAATATTCGCTTAATAGTACGTTAGGCATATCATATTCTCTGTAATAGGGCCGCTATGCCCTTGTCGGGATGATTTTTGTGACTGTTGCACGATATGTGGTTCGATTGTCTCTCGTATTTGAGCGAATCAACTTTATGACCAACACTATTCACTGTCTCCGGCGTTAATCAAAACGTCTCTGTAGTTACCAAGAAACCGAGCTTCTAATACTTATAGATATGGCATGTATTTAACTATCTATCTGTACATATTTCCAGGGACATTGAACGTTTTAACGTAAACCATAATTTCATACATAGACAAGCCAATTTTAAAAAATGTACAACGAAGTAAAGTTGTGGCCAGATTTGTGTCGGTTAAAAAGTTGATTCGCCCATTTATCCGGAAAATATGCCTGTCAAACAAATCCTAAGAGTGCTTATATGAACGGTTATACTGAAAAGCGTGACCAAAACCTTTGTTGAATGTATAGGTGAGCATTCGGAAAATTATGGAATTTACTTGTAAAAACTTATGCATCATTTCAGAACGTACGTTTAAAAGCAAGGTTCAGCATCAATCAAGGTTCAATATTTGGCTTGCTACGACAGTAACAAAGCATAACTTATGTATCATTTCAGAACGTACGTTTAAAAGCAAGTTTCAGCATCAATCAAGGTTCAATATTTGGCTTGCTACGACAGTAAGAAAGCATAACTTATGCATCATTTCAGAACGTACGTTTAAACTAAAAATAGTAATATTGCTTTGCTGATCCGCGATATAATAACGTGCCAGTTAATTTGGGCTAACCCGTTATACTTATTTGCGTATTTTTTCATGCACACATGCATTAAATAGTCCCACCCTCCCACCACGATAGGAAAAAATAAAATAAATACGCAAATAAATATAACAAACCACCACCAAATTAACAAAACTTACTCGACACGTGTTTCGCCTCTCTACGAGGCATCATCAGGAGATGTCGACGGTATGGAGTCCGACGACCGAATGATTATTTTATTTTTTCCTATCGTGGTGGGAGGGTGGGACTATTTAATGCATGTGTGCATGAAAAAATACGCAAATCAGTATAACGGGTTAGCCCAAATTAACTGGCACGTTATTATATCGCGGATCAGCAAAGCAATATTACTATTTTTAGTTAATATGTATATCCGCAAAGTAACGCCTTATTCATTTAATTACGTACGTTTAAAAGCAAGGTTCAGCATCAATCAAGGTTCAATATTTGGCTTGCTACGACAGTAAGAAAGCATAACTTATGCATCATTTCAGAACGTACGTTTAAAACAAGGTTCAGCATCAATCAAGGTTCAATATTTGGCTTGCTACGACAAAAAGAAAGCATAACTTATGCATCATTTCAGAACGTACGTTTAAAACAAGGTTCAGCATCAATCAAGGTCCTGGCCAAGGCAAGACATAAACCTTTAGAAAAGCCACGGGCGGTAATTGCAGTCCGGTCCAGTCCATTATGTTATTATTATCATATAATTATAAACATCACATGTTGTAATAACATCATCACCTAAGTTGAGTTTAATAACATATCATATGGATCTTTGCTATCTGGAATAAATAAATAATAATACGTAAAGTCCCAGATCGCATATTTATGGCCCTCACATTTACGAATTCACCACCCTTAGGTATGTAACGTACTATTAGAGATTTTGGAGACATGTGGTATAAGTGCTATGACTAGTCGTGTATTATGTTGATTTTAACTGTGAATCCTAAAAGAGTAAAAAAGAGACAAGATTATCTACCTACTCTATGCTTAACACGTTTGCAGACGCCGCGGGTGCTATAGCATTCGCGTAGTCTTTTGTCTATTTTGCTTTGGGCAGTGACACATGATGTCTTTTACCATCGGCGAACGTGTTAAGTGAAACAAAGTATAAATAAAATAAATAAATAAATATCAGACAACCTCACACAAATCAACCTAGTCCCAAATTAAGCTCAAGAAGGCTTGTGTTATGGGTACTAGGCGACGATATATATTACTTATATAAATAAATAAATACTTAAATACATACAACATCCATGACCCAGGCACAAATATTCGTGTTCATCACACAAATATTTGCCCTTGCCGGGATTCGAACCCGGGACCGTCGGGGAAGTATATACGTACTTAATAGCTATGTTTTTGTTATCAGTTAGTCTCATGTTATTATAAGGAGCTTTAAGGACCACTTAATTAATTTATTTATTTATTTTATAAAAAGATTTAAGTACATGACATTACAGTACAGTACAACCAATGCGTCATGAAACTTAGATTCAAATTAAAGAAACATACAAAATTATATAGGAACAGTTGAACACCTAGCATCCATCGTCTCACAGAATCTCAAGCATTAATAAATACTTCCTCAACACGAAAACGCGCGTTGTAAACATTTCAAATGCAATCTACTGCAATCCAAGTAAGGATCGAACTCACGATCACGACCTCTACTATACCGAGGTAGTGCTCTAACCACTGAGCCATCAGACTGCTCTAATTACTCCTCTGGCGCGGAGATAATCCCATTAGCGGGTTATACTCCCACACAAAGTCCGACTCACTGGTAGCTAAACAGCCCTGATACAGTTCAAGTCATGTCCAAAAAAAAGACCGCTCTAACTCAACATTCATCAATAACAATAAAATACATAACTATCAGAAGATGTAGTTGCCGTGTCATCCGCCACTGAATCGAGTAAGGAAATTGATTGTAACGCTTTGGTTTCGACAAAGGTCAAGGTCGCAACACAATGAGATTCGATTACAGTTCCTCTTTACCCGCGTCAACTTCTTATGAATTCGTAGCTGGTTGTCTAGTAAGAAAATTACTGTAAAAAGGTTAATCACAATATTATAAAGGCGAAAGTTGGTCAGTGTGTTTATGGGTATGTTTGATACTTCTTCCCGCTCAAACGGGTGGACAAATTTTGGTATGAAGGTAGCTGACACCCAGGATTAACGCATAGGCTACTTTTTATCCAGAAAAAATTTAGTGTTCCCGTGGGATGAGCGGGTAACACCGCGCGACGCATTAGTAATACATGGAAAGGAAAGTCCTGATTCAAGTGATCCTGGCATACCCTCGCTTCAAGGTTCCCTTTCCAATGTAGACAAAGAATATACGCCTGGATCTATCGAGATTTCTACGGAATATTATGAATAGCGCCAGACACAAGGCGAGTTGTTGGTTAAGAAGCATTAGGACAAAGGAAGTGGCAAGCTGGGAAAATAACTATTGGAGAATACTGAACACATCACGGAAATGTAACGTAGGTACATTACCGGGAAAGCAGAAGAAAATGTTTAGTATTCGTCATACAAAAACTCCGTCCAAGCCGGGGTAGATTCCGATTTTTTTTTCTGCAATACCAAATATCGTGCTCAATCGTCCGGAAATAGACAAGCCGGTGAGAATCGGGTTGTTTTGACGCCACGCCACTTAGTATATATTAATATTAATGAGTGGGTGAATCGTTAGTTTGTCCCTTGTTTTTTTTTACTGTACAAGAAATGACCCAAAATGGGGTTAAGACTGTTTACTTGCGTTTTGTTTGACTTACCTACTTTTCTTACACGAATCGTGTACCTAACAATTCACGGCTTTCATTACGTGTCGATTTTGTAAGCTAGGGCATTTAGGCATCATATCTGTGTGTCATACATTTGGCCGTTCCAGATTTGAAACAGCGCGTATAATTCCATTGCACGATTTGCGGCGGCCATTGGGCAACGTCCATTTGTTGTGCAAATCTTCATCACTTGCGAAACAATTTAATGAATTTATAACTTGAAAATGATATGAAGTGGAAAAGAGACAAAGGCTTTGAAGAAAAGGCGGTAGATGATTTAAGATGTAGTTGCCCACGCACGCGCCCTTTTGGCGCCTGACGTCTAGAGGCAATACAATTGACTGAGCGAGCAAAGCGACTCCGTTACAGCTTGGCCGAAAAATCTTTCGTATTTCCGGATGTTCAGATGTTCGGATGTCCGTTTGTCAGGATTTCCGACTGTTCGCCTACAGGGCGCATTCCTCAACCATTGTCATGAAATTGTGATTAGGTTCAATAATTATAGTATAGATTATTTATTTAGAGTCAGTTTTTTAAGCTTTTGAAAATGACGGAGATATGGGGGTTAGAACGGTTTCAACATACGTAAGTCGCGATTACTGTCAGTTGAAACCGTCGGCCCTTAAATTTTCGTTGAGGGTAAGGTAGGTACTGCCCTGTTGTGTTCTAATAATTTTTATATGATAATTAATTTTTTACTTAGTATATGTTCATTATAGTATTCGTTGACCCCCACCCGCGCCACCCCGCGCCCTTGTTCCCTCTTATGATGACATTGACAGACTGATTTGATGTGCACTCCTATTAACACGCGAGTGAGGTGCCTAATTAAAATGTGAATCCTGGAAACCTGTGCCGTGCCGTTATCCCGTGGGAATTCTCCTGGAGCTCATATCAGGTACGTGCACACAACGACGTGACATATATATAATATTATTTTGGAAATTGTTTATCCCTTAACCCCAACTTGAACATTTTTGGTAGCAGAGAGTGGTTAGATTCACTTCTTATAGTGCATAATAACGAATAAAAACCCCCCCCATAGTGTAAATATCCCTTGTTTCTAAAATTTTGAGCGATTCGTAGATATTTACCTAAAGTTTTAACTAGTAAAATTGCATCAATTTCATCGAACACGCGGTCTGAACCGTTATCTCCCCGGCGCTGATTACCTATTTACCTGTGACTCGTTAACTTGAACCATTACTGTGTGCGGGAAACTGTGCCTTGTTTGCAACGACATAAGTTTGATCCTAACTCTAAGTGCTTAACTGCTGTGATCTTCGGTAAATGTAATTGTAACTTTGTCAATAATTGATCTTTTATAATAAGATTTTCCCTTTAGTTTAGTGTTAGCCGAATATTATTTGAATATTCGTTAGTAGGTGTTGGTTAATAGTAAAAGTATATAAGAAGTAAAATAGTAAATGTTAATTTTTTACATTATTGCGGTAATAACCTTTTAATCGTAGTATTACCGTGGCGTTCATTTGTTTACCCTGTACAACCAATCTTTAAAATTGTTTAGCGAACCTTATCGATAAATTAAAGTAGGTACCATTAAAATTTTGGAAATTCGTCAATCTAAATTCCTTTTGCACGTTTGTTACCATATAAATATAAAATAAAAATGTCGTCACCATGACAACGTCGGAGGCACTGCGGTTGTTGACACCCCACCTTCCCATTCTGGAGCCCGACCTGTCGCACGCCCTATGCGCCCTATGCTTCTTCCTCTCCAGCGGCTCGTGCGGTTTCCTTCCGCCATTCGCCGGAACTGATGCGCCCTGGCTCCCCCCATTCTCGCACAGGCGGGGGTTTCACGCTGTTACACTGCGACTCGCGCTTCTCCCCGACCGTCTCCTCCAGCCTCACCACGCCTCCACCGTCTTCAACTCGGACATGGTATTGCCCCCCTAACCGTTCGCCTACTAGGTATACCTCAACTCCTCCCCATCGGAATGAACGCTCACCTACCCCTACCACTAGTAGAGATAGACGTGCAGCATCACCCTATCTCTCGTGGCCAGTGCCTTATACTTGTTCTCATCCTGAGAATCAGCAATAACTGGACTATCCCCTTGCGGAATAGGCTATTTGACTGATGTTGAATTCTACAGCGTACTGTAGTTATATGAATAAAACTAGCTAAATATATCACGAAACAAAGAAAAAAAATCCAGAAACATATATCTTTTTTGGAAATATGTGACTTCAAAGGTACGCAAATTTTATGATTTTTTTTTTTAATCCAAAATTAATTTTGAAAATGTTTTCAGAATCCTCATAATTTTACGAAACAATAATTGTACCACAACTATGAACTTAAACGCACTTTTTCACGGTGAAAATGCCAAATTTCTTAATTTTTCCATACAATTATTGGTACCTATACCGGCCTGTGACGTCACTAGCCTGACGCGTTTTGTATGGAGCGTTTTTAGCGCTACGTAGAAATGTTGAACTTTGACGGTCATTTCTGACTTTTAGAGCAGTTTAAGTGTAGTCAGTCCCATATAGACATTTGATCACAATAAAAAATAGAATCGATTGACATCCTCAAAAAAAATTAGTCAACATGTCTATTCGTTGTTTGTATTTTTGCGGCACCTGCGGGTTATTTCCTTGCGGAATTTGTTGGTTGTATCCTTGTGACGCCTGCGGGTTGTATCCTTATCCTTGCGGAATTTGTTGGTTGTATTTTGCGGCACCTGCGGGTTGTTTCCTTGCGGCACCTGCGGGTTGTATCCTTATCCTTGCGGAATTTGTTGGTTGTATCCTTGTGACGCCTGCGGGTTGTATCCTTATCCTAGCGGAATTTGTAGGTTGTATCCATGTGACGCCTGCGGGTTGTATCCTTATCCTTGCGGAATTGGTTGGTTGTATCCTTGTGACGCCTGCGGGTTCTATCCTTATCCTTGCGGAATTTGTTGGTTGTATCCTTGTGACGCCTGCGGGTTGTATCCTTATCCTTGCGGAATTTGTTGGTTGTATTTTGCGGCACCTGCGGGTTGTTTCCTTGCGGCACCTGCGGGTTGTATCCTTATCCTTGCGGAATTGGTTGGTTGTATCCTTGTGACGCCTGCGGGTTGTATCCTTATCCTTGCGGAATTTGTTGGTTGTATCCTTGTGACGCCTGCGGGTTGTATCCTTATCCTTGCGGAATTTGTTGGTTGTATCCTTGTGACGCCTGCGGGTTGTATCCTTATCCTTGCGGAATTGGTTGGTTGTATCCTTGTGACGCCTGCGGGTTGTATCCTTATCCTTGCGGAATTTGTAGGTTATATCCATGTGACGCCTGCGGGTTGTATCCTTATCCTTACGGAATTGGTTGGTTGTATCCTTGTGACGCCTGCGGGTTGTATCCTTATCCTTGCGGAATTTGTTGGTTGTATCCTTGCGACGCCTGCGGGTTGTATCCTTATCCTTGCGAAATTTGTTGGTTGTATCCTTGTGACGCCTGCGGGTTGTATCCTTATCCTTGCGGAATTGGTTGGTTGTATCCTTGTGACGCCTGCGGGTTGTATCCTTATCCTTGCGGAATTTGTTGGTTGTATCCTTGTGACGCCTGCGGTTGTATCCTTATCCTTACGGAATTTGTTGGTTGTATCCTTGTGACGCCTGCGGGTTGTATCCTTATCCTTGCGGAATTTGTTGGTTGTATCCTTGTGACGCCTGCGGGTTGTATCCTTATCCTTGCGAAATTTGTTGGTTGTATCCTTGTGACGCCTGCGGGTTGTAAATCCTTACCCTTGCGGAATTTGTTGTTTCTTTGTTGTATTTTGCGGCACCTGCGGGTTGTATCCTTGCGGAATTTGTTGTTTCCTTGTTGTATTTTTGCGGCACCTGCGGGTTCTATCCTTGCGCAATTTATTGTTTTTTTTTTTTTTTGTGGTACCTGCGGGTTGTTTCCTTGCGGAATTTGTTGGTGACACACCACTCACCTACGAAGAGCTGACAACAGTGTTTACCAAAATTGAGGCGGTCCTTAATTCGCGTCTTTTGTGTCCCTTGTCGCCGGATCCTAACGACCTTGAAGTACTTACGTCCGGTCACTTTATCATAGGAGACCCTTTGACTGCGGTCCCCGAGTATCCTTTGCAGGAAGTTGAAACTGAGGGTCACACGTTTTCAATTAGTGCAGCAAATGTTACAACACTTTTGGTCACGGTGGCACACGGAGTACTTATCGACATTGCAAACAGGGCCCAAATGGGCATCCCATTCCTCGCAACCTCCCGAAGTAGGCGATCTAGTTCTTCTTAGAGAAGATAATGTTCCTCCCTTAGAATGGCGGCGCGGCCGCATCGTGTCCGTACTTCCCGGGAATAACAGCGTCGTGCGTGTTGTACAAGTTAAGACCGCTACGGGTGTCCTAACTAGACCTACGAATAGGATAATTCGCCTCCCTTGTGATGACTGTTCAAATTAACTTATTTTCTCTTGTTTATCGTAAACATAGTAATGTTTAGGGCGGGGGTATGTTCATTATAGTATTCGTTGACCCCCCACCCGCGCCACCCCGCGCCCTTGTTCCCTCTTATGATGACATTGACAGACTGATTTGATGTGCACTCCTATTAACACGCGAGTGAGGTGCCTAATTAAAATGTGAATCCTGGAAACCTGTGCCGTGCCGTTATCCCGTGGGAATTCTCCTGGAGCTCATATCAGGTACGTGCACACAACGACGTGACATTGTATATAATATTATTTTGGAAATTGTTTATCCCTTAACCCCAACTTGAACACTATAGGTTTTTCTTTTATTAGCTGTTTAAATGCTTGATAGAATGGAATACGCCTGTCTCACCGAGGCAGTAAGTTATTTATGTTAGACCAACGTCTCATTTGTGAAAATCAAAGACGGGTTCCTGATGTTTTGCCACTAAATAAGAACCGCAATTGAACAAAAAAATATTTTAATATTTAAATAAAACAATTTAAACGGATTATATAGCGTATATTAATTATTTGAGCCTCCCTGACATTTCGGTCAACCTATATATGACAACGGTATCTTTAAATTTAAAACTACCACCTTTCCCACCGTCGAAGAACTATTAAGTAATCTGTGCCACCGTTGTCAACCTTTGACAACGGTAGGTATCTGTAAAGCTACCGAAACGTCAGGGAGGCTCAAATAATTAATAAACGCGATATAATCCGTTTAAATTGTTTTATTTACATGTGTGACAGTCGCGGAAACCGAAGAAAATATTAAATATTTTAATTTGAATGTCGACTCCATAGCTGTCTAACATCTTAGCTTGCTATAAAAGTCCGAAACCTGACTATAATAATATAAATTATTAAATTAATAATAACCCTGACTTGACTATGACTACTTTAGGAACTAGATTAACTAGCATTACTAAGGCTGTCGAAAGCGAGCTTCCAAGGCCGAGAATTAAACGATACGAAATACATGCTTATTAAACGGATTATTTTAAAATATGAACCAAAACAGACGAAAAAAGAAACACCAACGAATACAACACATAAATAAGATACGTACGAGGCCTCGTATTAGGCCCATTGAATAAAAAAATATATACAATAGATACTGCAAATAACACGAGCAATTTTAATAGAACGTCTACTCGATTCTTACCATGCATAAACCAGATGTTATAATGTGTGAAAAAATACGTACTCTGCTATACAGGAATGGCATAAAGAGCGTAGGAAATCGACTAATATCTCGCAAACACAAAATCGAAACCCTTTTATCATTTCATCAAGAATACGTAAGTTTAGCCTTCCACAAACAGCGCGACAGACGAAAAACAGACGTATGTAGTAAAGAGTAAAGTTATCTCAGGGACAAGGTCTCTATATTTTCTAGAAAGTCTTTGTAGATCTAAGCATAAGTACTGACCTTTGAAGAAAACAAAAGCTATTCAAGCAGAGTTTTATCCTTGAGTTAAATCCTATCCTTAGAGGTTTTCCTAGCAAGCTATGTATACAAAGGCGATTATATGTTACCCTAAACATTTTGTAGAATCTAAGTAAATTCAAAAGGGACTGCACATAATAGTGAAGTGAGCAATATATTTATGTAGGTACAAGTAAAACTTACAGGAAGAAGCTTTTGCTTGCACAGGGTTGCTCCGATTTGAGATAGCAGGTTCCCAAAAAGGAAAGTATATTAAGGTTACTGTATTACTGTATTTTTGATATAGTATTGTCTTAAGCGGTAATTAATAAAACTTAACATTGTATGAATAACCTTTATGCTTGGGACAGTAAATCTTCGAGACAATGGGATTAATAAAATTTAACGCTGCACGCAGAACCATTGTTTAAGTCTTTATACGTAGGGCTACCGAGGGGAGTTACCTACTACCACTACTACTAAAACGGGACTGCAGATGATACGCGGAAGAAGTTTCAGGATTTATAATGACTGTTAACAACAAAACACTTCTAAGAATGTCACTATTCTTCAATAACTGGCTATTGCTGATGAAATCATGATATAGGAGCTTTGTTTTAAGTACCTATGTACATATTTGATACTTGAGTTTTGGTGAGAAAATCTAACAAGAATCCATAATAAACGACATTTTATTTTAACTAAATAAGCAACCATAGAATAGATAGGTCCCATCGGGCCGCAACAGCAAAGATAAAATATGGATTAAGGTGAGTCGGGGCTATTGTAGCTATGGGGTTATTGTATCTTCTTACCATTATAATGGTCTGTGACCATTATAATGGTCTGTGTATATATAGGATACACAGACAAATGGTATATATACACAATCCTATATATACACAGACAATTTTAAGGGTCACAGACCATTATAATGGTAAGAAGATACAATAACCCCATAGCTACAATAGCCCCGACTCACCTTAAATCAAATTTTCTTTCCAACCTAATCAACAGGAAAGAGTGCTCTCCACTTTTGACCGAACTTTTCTATATTATAGATGTACAGATTATTCTCTGTCGATTTATGTCCGAGCCGCCGCTGACCGAGCGCTGTCAATCTTACTGCGCAGTAGTTTTGTGGATCCCACTATATTCAATGATTCATTTTAAAATCTGTTCAGTTTAAAACAATCAACAGTGCACAAATCAATGTGTCTGGTCTGGACTGGATATAAGATCGCCTGAACGTGGCATGAGCTGAAGGGCTACTCCGATGTTCGAATTTCGACCATCGTATAGTGCCATTCCATTCACCCAAATATACATTGACAGGAGATCGAGAGGGACGGCATTATAGGACAGTTGAATTTCGACATCCTAGTTACCTTTCTGGTGCGATGTAAATAATTCATTCCCAGTCATGTAAGGGAGGAGACACACTGTCCAGACGGCGAGATCGGGGAGGGTACTGAACTGCACGTCTCGACTCGACCCTTAGGTATCGTATTATATTTATATCAATATATGGAAGTCATAAATAGACGATGGGGTTCTTATCTTAACATTTTTTTCTACGAATGACAGATTTTTTTCCTATAATTCACTCAGCATATTTAAAGTCATCGTATTAGTATCTACTTCGGTACCTCATTCCATCTATTAATATAATGATGCGTCGACAGGAACGGGCCAATGGGCATATCGGTGATGAAATAATTGTTAAGGCCATTTGCTATACTGGTAGCTAATTGGAAACGTTACTACCAAAGCCACAGTATCTTCTTTTACTTACATACTTAGTCAAAACTTGAAAAGTATACGATTGTATTTTCACTTTTATCTCTTTGGCTGATGCCAAACATAGACTTAGATAATAAAATATATTAGTGCATCAACGGAAATAGTTTGCACAACAAACATGGAATATTTGCTCCTAAAGAAAAAAATGTAGGACGTCAAAATTTAATTTCGGACGTTTTAGCGTTTAACACGTTCGCCGCCAGTAAGGACCGTCATGTGTCATAGCCCAAAGGACACAAAAGAGAACGCGAATGCTATTGAACGTGTTACAGTGTTACACGCTAATCAGCTGTGTTTCAGTGTAGTTGAATCTAGCCTATCTGTATATCATACCTCTACTCTATCTATGTAGGTGAGACACGGAACTCACGTCCCGTCCCGTCAATGTCACGAAAACAGTAATGAGCGCCAAATTTGCATTGTTATTATAATAAATCGGATACTAAGGTGATCTTCATTCATAGGTATGCATAAATAGTACACCTAGTCTCAACTTAAATGTATAAATGACGACTGCGCAAGTCCGATATTTGACGCATAAGAGCGCTTCTTACGTGAGCTTATGTATATTTCCATTTTGTATTCAACTTAAACATTGACATGAAATAATACTAAAAGTCACTATTGCATTTTAATATTCTAATGTCAGACTAAGCTTTAATCGGCAACTAAACTTTTGTAAAATAAGGCTAACTCTATTAAATATCAACCAAGGTATTAGGAAAACAGCTTGCAATACGAGTGTAGCAATGCTTAGTAAAATGCAGTGTAGATCATTGTTAGGGTGGAGACACACCCTGTCTCGACGGTGAGGAATTGTAAGGGGGTAGTGAACTGCAAGTCTAGCCCTCGAAGCCTTTGTTGAAAGCTGCCAATATTTTTACCATCATAACATAGAACTAGTAAATGATAATTAATTTTAGCATTCACTAGTTCTATAGTTTATTGACACTGAAATGTTCTATAATTGTTTTAAAGCTTTGTTTTGATAATGGGTATCGCGCTGTTCTGGCTGTTAGCATGTTAAGTAAGGTAAGTTATCCTTCCAATTAATAAGAAACTAGGAATTCAGTGTGATAAGTATATTGATTTCTTATGACTTTCCCCAAGGATGAAATGAAATGATGAAACGTTTATGAATTTTTAACCCTTGTGTTAAACTTTCGGCCACATGAAGGCATAATAATACGCATCACGATTATACGCACGATCACACCGAAGACAATTCACACCAACAACTCATTAGGAAGATAATGGACTATAATCGAGGCGTGACCGTGTCTGCGTCCTTCGTGGACGTTCACAAAAAAAACTGTTTGCAATACCTATCGCGAAATCATAAAGATTACTACGCAGTCGAAAAACTGCGTAGTAACCATAGTTTAGGTGCTCGTCTGGTTTACATCGGTTATTTAATACACAAGGTCGTGCAAAGTGGAATTTTTACGGTCATAACTTTGAATTACGTTTGCGTTGTTAAATGTGCGATAGATGAGAGAATATCTATGTCATATGCGTGTGATTACGTTGTTCTGTGGGCCGAGGATTTGGTATTATATCTTTAGTTTACACTACATGTCTCACGTCTTTACAAACTTGATGATTAGTTCGGTCTATAAAGGTCTCTAAAGGTCCCATATTATGACACTGCTTTGCCTCCTAGTTTATTCATCGGAGGAATGTCGCAGAGAGATGGGCCAAAACGAGCGGTAGGAGAAGCAGTCACAAAGGTCGAGCAACATAATCGACGAAAGTATGCATATTGGATAGCCTTTTTGTGTTTAGGCCTTAGAAAACAGTAAGCAACTAGCGAGAGAGAAGTTGGCTATTTAGAACAGAAGCAAGCCAAGGTATTCAAACAATGCCACTCTCTTACAAGGCTTTAGGGTAGAGGGAATGAAGCGGATGGTCTTGGCACTAATGGCGTCGAATCGAAATTTACACCAAATAAGCCGGAATATTTGAGTTGTGGACTGTGGTTGCTTCAAGTCAAAAACAGTAAAAGAAGGTGCCCAAATGCGTTAAAATAGACAAACCAATAGGAAGCGGGTATGAACAATTGAACACCATTCACCAATCAATGCCCTTTTGCAGGGCACTGAATGTAGGTGATTACTTCTGAAAGGCGCGAGTGACCGGAATTGGTGCAAAGGGGCGTCGACAGACTTCTAACCTGATCAAGAACCAGCACAGCGCTGAGACAAGTATCCACCTCACCTCTACCCAGCCTTCCTGGGCTGAGTAGAGATGAATATTCTTATTCTATCTGAACGCTAGTTTTTCGGATTTAATGGACAACTATTACACATCCTTCCTAGTCTCCCTACTTATTTGAATAACATTTTTAAAGCTATAAAATCTCTCCTATCAACCAATTTATTATAATTATTTGAATTCTTTGCCGGTCGGCTTTTAATTTAGCACGGCTGTTGGCAAGGACGCACTATGTCTGATCGCAGTGTTGTAATGCGCGAGAACTCGATGTTCAAATGTTTTCACCGATTTCCTTTTCATCGTCTATTTTTTTTTTTATTGTTTATGGCTTGCTCCGAAATAGCGGGCGAAGGTTCCGAAACTAGGTCACGGTTAAATTAAAGCAAACCGATGATAAGATGTGTTAAGCATGTTCATTTGAAACATTTAATTACTATCCTATTATTATTATATAATTGTTTTACGAACAGGTTTCATTAATTTTGCTGATGCAATTAATTTTGACAATATTCTCATTAAGCATCGTCAAAAGCCGGTTTCTAATTTTAAAACTGACTACAATATAATCAAAACTTTAAGTGTATACTGATATTACTGGGTGGATACTATTATACCCTACCCTCACTGAATAGGGTACGGTGGATAGGTAGTATTTAGGACTGTAGCTGACGTTCAGTTTTATTTGTTTTTCATAATAGAGTCAAAGGCCCCTTATGTTTAATCTTGAATTAGTTAAATGTGTTTTTTTTTTCAATCATACATTATAGGTAAGATAAGAAAATCTAGTCACTGCATAGACAAACAATGGAACATAAACACGTCGTCCTTCAAAACTTAGTTTATTTTTTATCACGCGATTAACGGCGTGCCTAGTTACCTAGAACAAGGAAGTGGTTTATACAGCAGCAGCGCCACTTGAATGCCAGCCCGCCGTAAAACTGGTTTAAACTGGCCAGTGATGCAGTAACATAAAGAAAAAAAACATTATTACTTATCTATGCACGTGTCTAGGTTTTTAAACTGGGTGTTTTCTAGGTCACTAGAGTGGGGAAACGAAACAATAGTGTACTCACCCTACAGCAGCGGCGATTAGATAAAATCCAAAATAAAAATTGTTGATCACGTTCTTCTCAATTTTTCAAATAAAACAATAATCTACATTCTAGGAGCCAGTTTTCTATCAAAACTCCATTGGTGTAGAAAAACCACTGTTATGTAAACAAAAGATTAATAACACTTCATCAAAATTGGCGCGTGTTACATCTACATGTGCACTGTTATTCTTAGGTTATTGTAGTGTGATAGGCTGATAGCTATTCACATGTTTTAAAGCATCTAATAAGAATCGAATCCCATACGATCTTGGAAACGCACTGAAACAAAATGACAACAGTCAGTGTTTACATCGATAGCGTACAATGCGAGCACGGCGCAGCCCGCACGCACACTAGTAGCGTCTGTTGTGTATACGGTTCCGAGGTATTGACTGGCTATAGTGGGGATGAAAGGGGTCAATGACGTGACCAGCTGAGCAGTGCAGCAAGAGCGAGTGAGCATGATCGAAAGTAAGCATGTGCGTTGAAACAGAAATACAACAAAGTGAAGCACACAAACATATATTACAGAGCTTTATTTACGTACGTGTAATTTTCCCTCCCCAGATTTTCTTAATTTTGATCTAAAATTTATTATATTTTGCATTTGTAGTTTTTTAGTTTTCACATTTTCTGGTCTAGAAGGCATGAATTTACTGACGTTCGCTTTCCGTCAACAATGAAAAAGAAAATTAATTAAAAGAGGTTGAACTATTGTTATTTGTATAAAATAAGATAGTTTGATTGTACTATATTGCTTTTACATTACATAATATTAATACATAATTTACATATGTCTGAAGAAAAATAAAATTCCTATGATTCTAAGCCAACGTCTAATTTCTATTGTGATTGTTTTGTATAAGTACATTGTTGTACAGAAGAAAAATCAGCGTTTTGTTTATATTTCTCACAGCGGCACCGCACTACTCGCAAAGTTGACCGAAAAAGGGCGAAAATGAGGCACTTCGCTGTGGAAACCCATACTTCGGCTAACTTCTCCGGCCAACTTCAGCCACCTTCGCGAGTAGTGTGGAGCCGCAATCAAATGAAGACATTGTTTGTTGTGATGCCTGGCAACACTGTTTGGGCGACTGTCACTTGTCTGATTCTTTGGCGGGAATTTGAAAGAAGCGGGAGTGATTTTTTCTTTAAAAATTTTATTTATATTAAAATTCTCATAAAAGTGCTATAAAACCCATTTTTAGTGAAAGAAAACTTAAAAAAATGGATGGTAATGAGGGGGGCGGGGATAACCCGCCCAACTCCCTGAAGCGTCCTCGCGGCGAGCCCGAGGACACGAATGGCAACTGCAGCGGCGAAAGCGGCGGCGGTGAGCGTATCGATGAACAATTCTTACCCTATTACAAACCTAATTATAAAAGACTCTATCCTGAGAACTCGACCAATATCGAGTTCAAGGTGTTCGTGGAACATGTTAACCACAAGGAGCGACTAGGGAACAAGAGTCCCATATACCTCAACCATATATTCACGACTGACGTCAAAGGTGTGATGGCTATTCAAAGACTGAATGCCAATAAAATAGCAGTAATATTTAAACAATATAACACGGCAAATAACTTCTTGAATAACTCTTTATTTTTACAAAAACACGGCATGAAAGCATATATACCGGCAAATAAAATCGAAAAAACAGGCATCATCAGATTTGTTCCAGCAAATATCTCAAATAAGGACTTATACACAAAATTAACATCAATTTATGAAATTATTTCTATAAGAAGATTTACGAAAAAAATAGGACAGGATAGAGTTCCCCTACAGACCGTCAGTATAACATTTCTATCGAATACTCTCCCAGATAACGTACAATATGACTTGTTTTCATACAGAGTCTTCGAATACATCCCTCCATTGCAACAATGTTTTAAATGTTTCAAGTTCAACCACTCCGCAAAGATTTGTAACGGCAAGCAGAGGTGCTCAATTTGTTCTGGTGAACATACATATAAAGAATGTGACAAGCCCAATGAGCTATGCTGCGCCAATTGCAGCGGCCCTCATCTGGCCATTTCAAGACTTTGTCCAATTAAAATAAATAAAATAATTGAAAAGAAAAGTAAAATTACATATGCAAGTGTAGCCCAAACTAAGAAACCTGATATTGAATACCCTGCTTTACCGATGCCCAAGCATCGTCAATTTGTAAATAAAAATTTTGTAAATACCCCTGTAAATTCTGAAAAAGCTGTAAATTCTGTAAATAAAATTGTAAATAAAAATGTAAATACTAAGCCTGCCTCCCAGGCTGTAAATACACATGTCCAGCCTATGGACATCAAAGCCCAGATCCTCTGCGACAGTGGAGTACTAATGGCCCTAGTACAAACACTGGTGGAGCTGGGTAACAATACTGATTCCACCCCGATCACTACAGCGAGTATTAAAGACGTACTAATAAAAAATCTGTCTAAATAATGGATTTAAGTTCCCCCACAGTGTCCCAATTACGTATTGCGCAGTTTAATAGTCAAAGTGCTAATAGCAAAAAACCGTTGCTAATTAAATTTTTACAAACACAAAATATACATATATGTCTACTCAATGAAACTTGGTTCAAAGAGTACCATAATTTTAGAATACCAGGCTATAATCTCCACTCCAGAATATCCCGTAATGCTCACAATGGTGTAGCTATATTAGTTAGACCAGAATTTAAATATAATGTCATAAATACACCGTTTTACGAGGATATCCAAACAATAGCTATATCTCTATCTACTGAAAACGGCAGCTTAACTATACTTTGTGTATACTGTCCACCTACTAGCGGGCACATAAGAATAAATAAACTGCGCAATATTATTCGAGACCTTCCGAAACCGATTTTTATTAGTGGTGACTTTAATGCTCATCATATTGCGTTTGGTTGCTTATCAACAAAGGGTCGAGGGCAAGATTTATATGACATTATTGATGAGTTAGATTTATGTATCCTAAATGATGGCAGTTTCACGACAGTGAACCGCCCCAGAACCAATCCTTCAGCTATCGACGTCAGTTTTGCCAGTGCGTGCTTAGCGCCATTATGTGAATGGTCTGTACATGATGACTGTATGGGAAGCGACCATTATCCCACTATGTCAGTAATATCCCTAGGCATTGACAAATATCAAATTAACCCCCCTGTTGATAAATATCTTTATCAAAGAACCGATTGGCACAAATTTAAAGAAATTTCTGAAAATGCTTTTCAGGATTTAGAAATTAATGACGAGCAACCACTTCATTCTTATACAGAATTTTGCAAACGTCTTGATCGCCTTAGAGATGAAGTTGTTCCTAAGTTCACTAAGTCTACTTGCTTTACTAGCAGACCTCCGGCACCTTGGTGGAATGAGGTCTGCGAGCAAAGTGTAAAAGCATCCTACGATGCCTTGAAATTGTACAGAAGAGATTCTACAATGGAAAACTACATAAATTATAAGAAAAAAGATGCATTAAAGAAGAGAACAATTTCTGAACAAAAGAAAGCTGGTTGGAATAACTTGTGCCATTCATTTAACAGAACTACCCCTATAAGTAGGATTTGGAACATGATTAAGATGTTTAAGGGTATTAAGGCCAATAATAAATCTCACTGTGACAACTTCATTTCTCCTTTCATAGATAGACTATCAGACAATAATAATTTAGTAGATACAAGTAACTTATTTAATTATTTTAATAGTAACAATAATAATAACGAATCAAAATTCCTATTAGATCCGTTTACTTGGAATGAATTTATTAACAGTCTTCAATCTAGGCGTAACACTAGTCCGGGTTTAGATAATTTTCCATATATTGTAATTAAACAACTCCATATATCTGTTCAGCGCCTATTTCTTGACATTCTGAATGCTTTATGGCATAATCAAATCATTCCTGAGCCATGGAAAACACAATGTGTTATTCCAATACTCAAGCCAGATAAATCTCCAGAGCATGCCAGTTCCTATCGTCCTATATCTTTGTCTTCGTGTTTAGGTAAACTCTTTGAAAATATGATTAAAGTCCGTCTAGACTGGTTCATAGAGGCTAATGGTATCATCCCACATGTACAGTATGGCTTCCGTCGAGGGCGTAGCTGTGCAGACAGTTTTATTTCGTTGATCTCTGACCTGAAAAGAGCAAATAATTTAAAGTCACACACAGTCTGTGTATTTTTAGATGTTCAGGGAGCTTTCGATAATGTTGACCCAGGTATCTTGGTTAAAGTTATGTCTAGTGTAGGTATACCTGGCAAACTATGTCAGTGGATATATACATTTTTAAATAATAGAATCTTGTATGTTAAATATAATAATATTTTACATGGGCCTAAAGCGTCATCCAAAGGCACAATGCAAGGTGCCACATTGTCACCATTGTTATATAATTTGTACACTTGTGAAATATGTAAATATGTTAACCTTAGTGATGTAAATATTTTGCAGTTTGCAGATGACATTGTTTTGTACAGTAGTAACCGGAATTTAAATGTTGCTATGGACAATATGAATATAGCCTTAAATCAGCTAAGCCTGTACTATGGAGATAGATTACATTTAAAGATAAATCCATCAAAAAGCAACCTAATGATCTTTGGTGATGATGATCCAACCTATGATATAATGTACTGTGGAGAAGCTATAAGCAGAGTTAGATCCACAAAATTTTTAGGAGTTATCATAGATCAAAAATTGTCTTTTGAAGAGCACATCCGATATATCTCCAAAAATGCTTTAAAAGCTATAAACATAATAAGATGTCTGGCTGGTGTCTCATGGGGTGCTGATCCCAAAGTATTGTCCATTCTTTATAAAGCAATAGTGAGAAGTCATTTCGACTACAGTGCTTTAGCATATATGAACAGTCCACATGCAAAGAAACTAGACATTTTGCAGAATAAGGCTCTGAGAATAATTTCTGGTGCAATGTGCTCAACTCCCATAAGGGCCATGGAAGTTGAAACCAAAATTATGCCACTTATCTTGAGACGTCTTGTCCTAGCTGAAAGGTATTGCCTCAAACTGCTGTACTCTAATAACACAAAAATTATTAATAAAATTTTACCTCATCGAATCACTATGTCGGGTCCTTTAGCAACAGGAGAGGGTCTCCTAATTGGCAACTCCCCAATGTTGTTCCATGTTTTTCTGGAAATAGAAAGCAATTGTAAGAAAATCAGAAAGCAGCACCCATGGCCTTGCTATTCCACTAACTACACAAGTATTATACATCCAATTAAAATTGTTAACTCAACAGTGTTAAACAACTTAGACATGTTAGAATTTCTTTCAGAAAATGAATATTACACGTTTTATACAGATGGAAGTAAAGGCAGTGACTATGTGCGCTGTGCTGTTTATGATCCACAAATAAAATTCTCTCAGAGTTTTGTTTTGCAGGATGTCTGTACAATATTTACTGCAGAAGCCTATGCTGTTTATCAAGCTCTTTTACGAATCAATAATGTAAATAATTGTAAATATTTTTTAATTGTAACTGATTCCCTTAGTTTGATTGAGGGGTTAAAGAATTTGAAAATTCATTTTAAAACTAACTTAATTTTATATTCAATTAAGGAATTGATATTTAAATATTATCTTGAAGGGATAGAAATTTCGTTGATGTGGGTACCCTCTCATAGAGGAATTACTGGAAACGAAATGGCAGATAAAGCTGCTTTCAAAGGTATAAATGCACTTGATGTTTCCGACTCCATGTATGTACCTATGACTGATTACCAATATTGTGTAAATATAGCTATAAGAACGTTATGGAAGCAAATGTGGAAGAAAGATCAAGAGTCGAAAGGCCGTTGGTACGGTAGCATTCAAGAAGACCTACCTGTAAGACCGTGGTATGACAGACTTGAGAGAGCCAGCCGTGACTTTATCACCACCATAACTAGATTACGATATGGGCACAATGCTGCACCATCACACCTAGCGAGGCTCCATATAATCCAAAGTGCACTTTCTGTGGAATTAATGAAGCAACCATGGAACACATTATCTTCAGCTGTCAAAGCTTTCCAATTGACAGGTTAATACTTGCAAGTGAACTCAGTGATGTGTGTCAAAATTACAGTGATATTTCTTCCCGCCCGCCGCCGCTCATAGAACTATTAAAAAACAGTGAAACATATCAACCACTATACAAATATATTAAAAACACAATTAAAAACATTTAATGTGAATGTAAATTCTGCGAAGCTGCATCAAGAAATTAAGCCGTGGCTTAAAGGCCTCTGCAGCCAAGCCATAAAATCCACAAAAAAAAAAAAAAAAAATGTCACTTGTCTTGTCAGTGTCAGTGTCACTGTACTGTCAGTACGATACGATGACCGATGACCGGTGCACACGGTATGGTATAGGTGATTTCAATCAGTCGATCAAAGCAAATAATCAGAAGAATGCGATAAAGTGTTACATAAATGATTAGATTTTTTATGAAGCAGCACCCACAGAGCGTTCATCAGTTGAACCAATCGACTGTATCTGGACACTGGCTAACAAGAGAATTTAAATTGATTGATGACAACAAAGTTCAGGTATGATATTTTTACCAATCATGCATGTTTACTCAGTGTAGTGAGGAGGAAACATAAGGTGGGTTTTTACAAGCATACTCAAACAACTGTAAATTCCATTGCAGGGTTTTGTTAAAAATAACTTACAATTATTTTAATTGCTTAAAAACTTTGTTGGTAAAGTTGCATAGAAAAATAATTAGTAAATTGTAAATGGAGTAAAATTACATATTTTATCTTGTTTCTTATTCTGTATAGTGTTTTTTTGTGTATCTTCTGTACTTTTTACCCTTCTAATTTATTGTAGATTTTTTTAAAACTTAATTATATTCCCAACGGTACCATAAGCTTGGGCATGTTTGCAATATATTGTTTGGAATGGCCAAGTTGGTCAATTAGCACTAAAACATTAATTTTATGAGGTGGCAATGATTCTCAGTAAAATAAAACAATGCTATTTGTATAACAATGACCTATAAACATTTAACACAGTCACGGCACCTACAGTACTGTTAGAGCTGACAATCAAGTAAGTAGTGAAAAAGAAAACAATACTAAAATATATTGTGGAGGTGATCTGTGTTACAAAATCATGATGTTTCGTATTCTGATTTTTCATGTTTTCAAAAGAAATCATTTAAATTATGGTTAATTATGTTTGATACAAAGCTCAAACAATGAAAATGTTCTTAAAAAGACCCCAAGGGAATGAACCCAGTGTTCCAGATTAGAGTGGTTTGATTTACCCCAGGGTTTGATTTAAATGAGTTGTTTTGTGGATTGGATTCCTTAATTTTGAGTCATAACCATTTGTATTATGTTGTTCTATACAAGCGTTGGATATTCAGATGCTTTTATACCTAAACTTTGGTCTCAGCGCCGAAGTGGCTGGAGCTGTATGGAGACGGACTCAAATTAATTGAATGAATCCTTGGATTTCTACATTAACTAATTAGGTTAGATTCCCTTTTTTTTGTGAAAGTTGACATAATTATGAATAGTCGTTATTTTTTTTTTTTGTAACAGTATTAGGTATATAATATTATCAAAGTAACTTAATTAGTATGTTATTAAGCTTGACATTGGTGCTACGAATTTAAATTGTATAGATTGTTATTATTTATTTATGAATTTGTAATAGTATAGTATATTATAAGGATTTCTAACACAATGTATATTGTTAAATAATAAATGACTAATGACTAACATTCAAACATACTAAATTATTCATAAAAATTGACTCATTGAAAGTGCTTTAAAGGTATACATCTACTAAAAGTTATTTAATTAATGTGCAATTGATTCAACAGTTATGTAATATTTTTATCCTTAATATAAAATAAAATGATAACTAACTAGCCAATCTGTTAAATCAGATACTTCAAAAAGATACAGTAACACTAAAATGAATGGCTAATTACAATAATAAAATTAAATAAATCGGGTCTGCCTCCATACAACTTAACATCAACTCCGACGGCGAAGTGTAGGTATAAAAGCATCTGAATATACGATGCCCGGTTATATATGGGTGAAGACCAAAAAGTTTATTAGCTTAAGTCATTTCATTGAAATGTGTATCAATTTTTCCATTGTACGACGATTAAGTAACAATTAAATAACCTACTACAATTGAGCACCTTATTAAGGTACTGTTTTGAGGTTCATTATTGTCATTAATTTATGTTGCACAATGGAACTTTTTCCGATCGCTTTTTTTCTATGGCTAACTACGCCTAAATTACGTCAACTTTTTGATCCTTACCCTTAGAAGGGTAAAAAGTACAGGGATAAGAGGTGGTGGTGGTGGTTTTGACCCCCATATCTCCACCATTTTGAAAAAAATCTAAAAACGGACCCACGTTTTTTTTGTTTGGTAAAAAAAAATTGGAACTTCCAAAATTTCATGAGAATCGGTTGAGTAAAGCGATTTCTAGGCGAGAACAGCCGGAAATCTGGATATACTGAAGAATTTTGAGCTATGCTGAAACGCACTCGCTATTTTTGCCTTGAACAGGCTTGTTCTCGAATATGCTCGTTTTTGAGTTTTGAGACCCAAATCTTTCGTACCCCATGAAATGACGACGTGCCTTATAAGCTTATAACTTTTTGGCAATTAAGCGATGCGATGACTGTCACATTACAATATGAATATGAGATATCGTCTCAACAGAATGGTGGCGTCAGTTGGGTTGAAGACAGCGCGGGCCGCACACGTGCTGCGGTCGACTGTACTTGTGCCGGTGAGGATGGGGTCGACCATGGACAAGGGGAACAACTTTTTTTTTAGACAGGTAAATTTCATATACCCGAAATTGTAGCATTTTGATTTAAAAACTATCATAGACAAAATATTCCGAAAAGTTACCCCAGTTTTGTATATTCGCCCATAGATTTTAGTTTCTTAGTTCCGTACGTCACGGTGAGTTATAATTTCAAATTTTGCTGTTAGTCGACAAGAGTTCAAAACTCGATTTGAATTTGTTCTGTATGAAGTGTGTATGAAGTACGCGACGTAGGTAAGGTGCAGGCCCGGACTTAGAGGGCCAGGGCCCCCGCGCAAGTCCTGGTTCTGGGACCGGGCCCCTTAGGATGGCTGGGCCCCTAGGATGGCAGGGCCCCTAGGATGGCTGGGCCCCTAGGCCTGGCCCTTGTGAGCCTAGGGGTAAGTACGGCACTGATAAGGTGTGTGAACTGTGAATGATAAATAAAAGAAAGTTGTTTAATTAAACTTTATTGCACTAATTCATGGTGGAACTAAAGACGGACTTAATGCTTTAAGGCGTTCTCCTATCAACCACTGGGTTAAACAGAATCAGTGAGTTGGTGCAGATATAACATTTGAAGTTGAGACAATGCCCTATTTACCCCTAAGCCCACAAGGCTCAGGCCTTCCCAGAAGCATGACTTGCATCATCATAACAGTCTCCTTATTTATCATTTAAAATACTACTACCTACTATATTTAATTTTCTGAAGTCTGTTTCGAGATAGGGAAGGGGGGCCCAAATGCTAAGTGCCTAGGGGCCCCAGCCCTCTAAGTCCGGGCCTGATTGGAGACAGTTTTAGCAAAACATACATGGTGATAACTTGATAAGTTTAAAGGTACCTAATCTGCGACACTTGCGAACAATTTCTATAAAGTGTAGGTATGTACAATTGTACATACTATATGTTTACTTTGCTTTTGAGTTAAGCCTTAAACGAGTGTTAACATGTTGTCCCATATCATTCCAAGAAAGAGAAACAAACAGACTTCTCGCTAGTTCAATTTCGTGAATTTAGTTTATCAATATTTCCGAGAAAGTTGATCGACTGCTACAGACATATTGACAAACACCAATAATGTTTGTAAGGTTTTGTTGTCACATACGTCTTACGTCATCTCAATCCATGTTGCTCGCATTTTACGATTCCCGGTAATAATGTTAAATAAATTAAATAGTTTGTTGCATTTAGTATAATTGAAAGGTAATTCTTAAGTTATATGCATTGTGTGCAATAATGTAATGTGCCTTGTTGGTTTACTTATGTTTTATTTAATAGGTACACTTAAGATTATTACACTGTTAGATGACTGTGAAGTAAACGGCAGCCTTGCTATCGGTTGTAATTATGTCGAAACGACGTAGTTACGCGGTCTTAATCATAATGCCGTAAATCCTGAGCCGATATTTGTCGGCTCAGGAGCACTTCATACACTATCCTATTTCGTCACCTTCTTAACTTGTTGATAGATTAAAATAAAGAACACAGTTTTAATTAACAAAAAAAAGTATATTTATTTGAAAAAATATATAGCAGTTAGTACTATTACTGCTATAATGGGATAATTACACCGCCATAATCCAACGAGGGGGCTCACAATGTAATTAAATTACACCAAACAAATATAGTTTATATTCCTATATCGTCACTTTCCGACTTTGTCCACATTGTGATGTGGTCCACAGTGCGAACTCTTCAACATTCCTATTTTGACCACAGTGCTAACACGTCTAATTTCTTATTTCAACCACTGCTGTGCCAACTAGTCCACAATGTCCACATTTCCTTTTCAAAGCAGAATTACTTGATAGAATCCGTAAGACACGTTTGATAAATGTGGACGAGTTGAAACTGTGGACCAAATAGCCCTGTGGACAATTATAGGAATGCGGGCGAATTTGTACCGTGGATCATATTGATGTTATAAAGAATGTTGACGAGGTAGGAAGGTGAAGATTTAGGAATTGTATGCTGACGACATGGCATTGTGACGATTAAAGGAGGGAATTTAGTCGCCAAAATTTGTGTACTTACCTTTAGAATGAAATTCAACAAATTGAAATCTCACAGATCTTATGTTTTCAAACTGGCTTTTGTATACGTTACCATTCAACATGTATATGAATCCGAGTAAGCGTATACAAAAGTTATAATAACAGAACAAATTATAATAACATCAGATCATTTGCATTGCAGAGACACTGAAATTAGACAGAGTGAATTTATAGAGCGGCATAGTATTTGTTTATGGGAAAAGCTGTGTTACATACTATGTTAGTTCCATTATCTGTACTGAAATATTTGTCAAAGAATACCCGTAAATAACCTTCCATAAGCCTGTGCCTGTGATAGTAGGTATATTGATAGATTCAACTAATATTGGGTCGAACCTAATTTCACCGCCCTCTCTCCTTTATTTATGCTCGATTTCGCCTATTATTATAGGCACTGCGTAACAAATGGATTTGTGGCAAATTGGCTTAAGCAGAAATAAATGCTAGCTTTTCTGCAACACCAACTTTTTTTATGGATTTCTGCGGCCCTGTGATGGTGGCGTATAGGTATCACGAGATAAATATAATGATAATCTTTCACTTTTTGACAAATATGTTAGTGCGAGAGCGACTGATGCTTTGTTACTTAAGTATTTTATCGTGTGATAAAGACGACCATTATAGGCCCGCTGGTTGTCGTAGACCTTAGCTTACTTAAATTGGTGCATTGTTCACCAGCTGTTCGACACAGTTTCGAGCACATACACGTACGTCCTCGGGGACCCGAAGACCAAGGAAGCGGTGCTAATAGACCCAGTCTACGAGCACGCGGAGAGAGACGCCACGCTACTCAAAGAGCTGGGGTACAAGCTGGTATATGCCTGTAAGTGTTCTTTTAAATACTATAGACTATTAATTAGAAAGAAAAAAAGAAATACATAAAAAAAAAAAACAATTTAAACGGATTATATCACGTATATTAAGCCTATTTGAGCCTCCCTGACGTTTCGGTAGCTTTACAGATACCGTTGTCAAAGGTTGACAACGTTGTAAAAACGCCTCAAATAATTAATATTCGCGATATAATCCGTTTAAATTGTTTTATTTAAAGGTGTGACAGTCGCGGAAACCGAAGAAAATATTAAGAAATACATTTATTCGTGACGTGACCATAAAAGATAATTTCATAAAGGATGTGACAGAAATTATAAAAAATATAAAGCAATAGTCAACTATAATAATTATGGCTGTGCCACGAAAAGGTCCCACCTCAGCTTGATGCTAGCTCGAGAGCATCGCTGATCTTCCTTTGGGACCATAGGTGGCATGTAGGTAATCTTCTTCGATAGTCTGGGCTTTACACAGCATTGCTTACGTTTCCTACGTCTACTACTTGCCTTTACGCCAGAGAAACATTGTAATGTAAGGTCAGTCGGGAGGATTGCGTCTATAAAGGCAAGTTTGTATATCTATACTATTATAAAATTCTAGGTTTGTATTGAAAAAATAATCAGTTTTCTACTAAAAAATCTTAATACGTGATGCACGTTTGTCATTTGTTTTGCATGGGCGCGCGGCGCCATGCCAACCTGGCGCCGTCTGTTTTCATGATTTCCTTTGTCCTCTCATCATGCCGAAACGGCTAGACAAATTTTAGCCAGAAATGTAGCGACAGGGATAACTGGACATACAAAGATTTACCTATAGGATACTTTTTATCCGACTATAGTATAAAAATAATCACGCTTACGAATTTACGGGCGCCCTCTAGTTAAATGATATAACCGCGACTCTTTATAAGTTCGTTCCAGGCAAACAAAGGTAACGCACTCACCTCGTAGACGCAATTTTGTGTATATTTTACCAGTTGAATACTTGAACTAAAACCAATTCTTTCCTTACCAATTGATTTCTCCACTTTCAGTGAACACACACATGCACGCTGACCACGTCACCGGCACGGGGAAGCTAAAGTCCCTCGTTCCTGGCTCCAAAAGCGTCATCGGCGCCAACTCTGGTGCCAAGGCTGATGTGCAGTTAGACGATGGAGCGATCGTCAGTGTCGGGTCACTGAAGTTGTTGGCAGTGAGCACTCCAGGACACACTAACGGTTGCCTGACTTACATCTGTCACGATCAGGTGGGATACATACCACATCTCGGGCTTCAAAAGCGCCATCGGTGCCAACTCTGGTGTCTAGGCTGGTGTGCACTGAATCCGATCACTGAAGTTGTTGGCAGTGAGCACTCCAGGACACACTAACGGTTGCCTGACTTACATCTGTCACGATCAGGTGGGATACATACCATATTCGGGCTTCAAAAGCGTCATCGGCGCCAACTCTGGTGCCTATTATTATTGTAGATGATACTTTACAGTCTGACAAAAAAGAGTAGAAATTTAAAAGTGGCAATACTGTAGTATCGCCCCCGTTTCCTTAGACTGATTAGAAAGGCATGACACTAAAGTATTACCACTTTTAAATTTCTACTCTTTTTTGTCAGACTATAAGCGCCTCTTTGAACGCACTGCACAGATACATAATCTTAGTACCTGATAGACTAACAACAACAACAAATAATGTGGGATGGGATTTGGGAAATTGATTTCACAGTTATCAGTTAGAAATAAATATTTCGTTACTCAGGAACAAATTTCTCAAAACACTAAAAACGTTAATCCGAATTTCGTTTCGACAAAAACTATTCGCCAAATATAGTTTTAACTTTTTTTCATTTGTCCGAAAATTCAATTCGATATTTTACGATTGGGCATTAATTGTTTAGGTTTTTTATTCACTCGACTAATGACACGTTTCCCTAAATCTCATTTGTCCGTAATATCAGTTTTCCGATGTAACGTTTCGGTTTATTAATTATTCGACTTTTTTTGTATGACTTTGGTTTCATTCGTCCGATGTAACGATTCGGTTTATTAACTACTCGACTGTTCTCAAGTGGACTGGTGGTTCTGTTGTGGTCACAGTTCTAACCTAACCTAACCCAGCCAGGTCGGATTTGGAGCTTTGCCGGCTGCTGCCGCGGCACGCTAGCTTCGCTCGCTCGGCTCGCGCGCTTTTGTGGTCACAGTTCTAACCTAAGCTAACCCAGCCAGGTCGGTTTTGGAGCTTTGCCGGCTGCTGCCGCGGCACGCTAGCTTCGCTCGCTCGGCTCGCGCGCTGTTTTGGTCACAGTTTTAACCTAACCTAACCCAGCCAGGTCGGTTTTGGAGCTTTGCCGGCTGCTGCCGCGGCACGCTAGCTTCGCTCGCTCGGCTCGCGCGCTTTTGTGGTCACAGTTCTAACCTAAGCTAACCCAGCCAGGTCGGTTTTGGAGCTTTGCCGGCTGCTGCCGCGGCACGCTAGCTCCGCTCGCTCGGCTCGCGCGCTGTTGTGGTCACAGTTTTAACCTAACCTAACCCAGCCAGGTCGGTTTTGGAGCTTTGCCGGCTGCTGCCGCGGCACGCTAGCTTCGCTCGCTCGGCTCGCGCGCTGTTGTGGTCACAGTTTTAACCTAACCTAACCCAGCCAGGTCGGTTTTGGAGCTTTGCCGGCTGCTGCCGCGGCACGCTAGCTTCGCTCGCTCGGCTCGCGCGCTTTTGTGGTCACAGTTCTAACCTAACCTAAACCAGCCAGGTCGGTTTTGGAGCTTTGCCGGCTGCTGCCGCGGCACGCTAGCTTCGCTCGCTCGGCTCGCGCGATTTTGTGGTCACAGTTCTAACCTAACCTAACCCAGCCAGGTCGGTTTTGGAGCTTTGCCGGCTGCTGCCGCGGCACGCTAGCTTCGCTCGCTCGGCTCGCGCGCTGTTGTGGTCACAGTTTTAACCTAACCTAACCCAGCCAGGTCGGTTTTGGAGCTTTGCCGGCTGCTGCCGCGGCACGCTAGCTTCGCTCGCTCGGCTCGCGCTGTTGTGGTCACAGTTCTAACCTAACCTAACCCAGCCAGGTCGGTTTTGGAGCTTTGCCGGCTGCTGCCGCGGCACGCTAGCTTCGCTCGCTCGGCTCGCGCGCTTTTGTGGTCACAGTTTTAACCTAACCTAACCCAGACAGGTCGGTTTTGGAGCTTTGCCGGCTGCTGCCGCGGCACGCTAGCTTCGCTCGCTCGGCTCGCGCGCTTTTGTGGTCACAGTTCTAACCTAACCTAACCCAGCCAGGTCGGTTTTGGAGCTTTGCCGGCTGCTGCCGCGGCACGCTAGCTTCGCTCGCTCTGCTCGCGCGCTTTTGTGGTCACAGTTCTAACCTAACCTAAACCAGCCAGGTCGGTTTTGGAGCTTTGCCGGCTGCTGCCGCGGCACGCTAGCTTCGCTCACTCGGCTCGCGCGCTTTTGTGGTCACAGTTCTAACCTAACCTAACCCAGCCAGGTCGGTTTTGGAGCTTTGCCGGCTGCTGCCGCGGCACGCTAGCTTCGCTCGCTCGGCTCGCGCGCTTTTGTGGTCACAGTTCTAACCTAACCTAACCCAGCCAGGTCGGTTTTGGAGCTTTGCCGGCTGCTGCCGCGGCACGCTAGCTTCGCTCGCTCGGCTCGCGCGCTTTTGTGGTCACAGTTCTAACCTAACCTAAACCAGCCAGGTCGGTTTTGGAGCTTTGCCGGCTGCTGCCGCGGCACGCTAGCTTCGCTCACTCGGCTCGCGCGCTTTTGTGGTCACAGTTCTAACCTAACCTAACCCAGCCAGGTCGGTTTTGGAGCTTTGCCGGCTGCTGCCGCGGCACGCTAGCTTCGCTCGCTCGGCTCGCGCGCTTTTGTGGTCACAGTTCTAACCTAACCTAACCCAGCCAGGTCGGTTTTGGAGGCTTTCCGGCTGCTGCCGCGGCACGCTAGGTTCACTCGCTCAGCTGGCGCGCTGTTGTGGTCGGCGTTCTTATGTAATGCCAAAAATATCACGTAAATGAAAAAATGGGTATTAAATGAAAGACATCTCAATTCGGAGGGCAACTGAATGGGGCGGGAAAAGTAAAAAGTTAACTGAAAATTTGTTTAAATGTATGCAGTGTCATTAGTATCATTGGGTAAATGAATGTGAAGGGAAAAGTTTTTCGGACAAACGATACTTCTACTAAATGTGAAATGGTGAAAAGAAAAATGTACGAATCCTGTCATCGGACAAACGATAATAATTCGAATAGTTTTCGGACAAATGAAATTCGGTCAATGGTTTTTAGTGTTTGAGATAGGTTACCATTTTATCGATAAAAATGTATATGATTTATTTGCGCTTACTGTCAGTTTACTTCGGCTAAACTAAAACCCTTAAATAGACAAAAATACGAAGGTCGATAGTTCAGGTCTCGTTAAGGTTGAAAAGAGCCAACAATCCTCGTTTGAAAAAAAAATAAAAAAGATGGTGAAAGAGTTTGTACATCCTGGTGTACATTGCCAAATTAAGGGTTAAAAGTCCTACTGTAGTTTTCAGAACCAACATTTCAGCATTTGAACTACTCCTGTTTCATTTAGACTATTCAGAGCTGAAATAAGACTAGTGTTAAGGTGTCTTTATTTTCACAGTAGCTGCATTACTGTCTGTTTGCCGTTACAAAACTTGTTTGTTTGATTTATCGAGTCGCGTGCATTCTTGCCCATATCTTCTCATTAAAAGCCAATTGTTAGCTGTTATCAGCATATGTCAACAACTACAAACCTATTAATGTATTATTGCAGTCAATAAGGACCTAAGTGCATTTGCAAACTAAAAAAAGTCCTATGTTTCACGGATTACGGAAATAATTCGAATATTTAAACAAATCAGTCTAGCTTCTCTCTGGGATTTTATTGTTACAAATGCAAGAAGAAACGATAGTATAAATATCTGTCAGCTGATGTACATGCCAATTTATGAATGTAGGTTGTAGGTTCATCATAAAGGGATGGACATGGAAGGACTGACCAACCAATGAAGTCCCAAATTAGGTTAGCTAATTTAAGTTTGGTTATTCAGAGAGGCGTCTTCAATCTACAGATGTCGTGTTTTACCAAAGTTATAGTGTGATAAGTGATATATACGTATAACTCACTAGCTTTTGCCTGCGACTTCTTCTGCATGGAATGAGTAACGTGACGGCCATTACTCAAAGCACCATCTATGTAGTACATAAGTACCTACACTGGTTTACTAACTGGTTTAGCGGTTTATAGTGCTTAACTTTCATCAACATGTTTTCCCCTTTAAAAATGATTTTCGGTATGAAAAGTATCCTATGTCAAACGATCTCCATACAAAATTTCATCAAAATCGGTTAAGCGGTTTAAGCGTGGAAACATTTATTTATATTTACTAACCATTTTTGCAAGGCAGATGTAAATTGAAGCGTATAGATAATTGGTAATAACAACAATAGTTGAATTTAACATAAAACGTTTTCCATTCCAGGGCCTGGCCTTCACGGGAGACGCGCTCCTCATCCGCGGCTGCGGCCGCACGGACTTCCAGGAGGGCTCCTCCGAGGCGCTCTACCACTCCGTCCACACCAAGATATTCACCCTCCCCGACCACTACACGCTGTACCCAGCACACGACTACAGGTAAGAACGAGCGTTTGTTTAAATGTACAGTAATGGAAACTGAAACGCGTACCTTTTTAATACTTAATATTAGCTAGGATTCTTATACACTTTTTTGGAGAATAAACATACTTTGGATATGGTACTGGTTCCTCACAGCAGTATACCATACCTAAATATAAAATGGGCGTACGCATAATAGGCTGATTTGGCTGTTTTTTAAGTCAGTTGTATTTTTGAGTTCAAACATCGCATAAATGAATCTTGATACTTTACTATCCACTTTTTGAACATGATCCTTCCAATTTAAGTGAGTGTCAATATTCAATCGCAACAGCGGAAAGATTATGTTGTTATTAAATGAGAAAACAATTACTATCATTACTACTCACCAAATAAATATATATTTGGCTGCTTTGGTCGCCATTTATATGACGCTGATTGTAGGTACCTAATATTGCTTTGTTATGTTACGTTACACCTATAAATGTGATAGTAAAATATGATTTACGAAAATATGACTTACTATTAAGTGCCGAGTTTTTTTCGGCTTTCTTTTCAACTGCGGTCACTTTTTGGACAATTTCGGTAGACTCACACTCAGACTTGTAAAAGTGCCTTCGTACTATTTACAGTATAAAGTTAATTTATTTTATTTACAGAGGCCAAACTGCTACTACCGTTGGGGAAGAGAAGAAATACAATCCTAGGCTGACGAAGAGTTTGCCGGAGTTTATCAAGATCATGGATAACCTGAATCTGCCTTATCCTAATATGATTGGTGAGTTTCGTTCTTTAGATATATTATAATATTTATAATACAGCTTGACAACCAACAAATACGTAGAACATTACTGCAGACGCCGCGAAAGAAGGGCTTGCCGGGTGAGTAGGGACAGCGATACAAAGCCGGCAAGCCCTTTTCACGGCTAGACATGTATAGTGCTCATCTCAAACATATGCAATGAAATAAAAAGATACACCACTCTAAAAAAATATAATTCAGCTGTTTAGTTTGTTCATGAACACAAACGCCATGCTTAAAGAAAATTACTTCCCGGCCTAGGCCTTCAACTTTGTATGAAATTCCTTTACAGTTCTCTCGAGTTGTTCCGCCCGAAACGTGATACTTCGAAGCCTGTTATAACGCACGTTATGACGACATTTCATTGCGTGTTTGAGAAAAGTCATTATCATCAACTATTAAGAAAACTATAATAGAATTATAATCAGAATGTGACTTTACACTGATTCAAAATATAGATGCGTAGATTATTTTGTAAGAGATAAACTTTAAATGTTTTGAAACTTTGAATCAATTGTATGTAATCATAAGTCATAATCATAACCAATAATACACCGAAGTCTGCTTGGTGACATGTTCGCCATCTAACGGAAATAGAAGTTACTATGTTGCGATTGTGTTCAAGCTGTGATCAGCAGTTGCACAAGGTTACCATGACAATGTCGTAGATGGCGCCGCAATGCAGTTATATGAATTTACTTGTTTTATATCAGCGATTATGGACGTAATAAAATGAGAATAAATAGTTATACTGAAAAACTATTCACATCATAGGAACTTAGGATGGCGGTACTACAGTCGTTTTAATAAGGTTCTTTCGTTGTAAGTAACAATAATAACTGGGGTTATTTACTCCATAATATTTATAGGGCTTTCCATTGTATTTATAACTAAAAGGTGCTCGCAATTTCGTACGCGTATTTTTTGTTCTCAAACATGCAATGAAACGTGCGTTATAACAGGCTTCGTAGTATCACGTTTCGGCGGAACAACTTGAGAGAACTGTAAGGGAATTTCATACTTAATTTAAGGCCTAGGCCAGGAAGTTTTTTTTTTTAAACATGGCGTCTGTTTTGATGAACAGCCTAAACAGCTGTTCTTTTTTTGAGTGGTGTAGGTATTTTTTATTTGATTACATATGTTTGAGAAAAGCACTATACGTGCCTTAGCCGTGAAAAGGGCTTGCCGGCTTCGTGTCACTATGCGGCCTCCCTACGGTCGGTCGTCAATCTACTCCCCCCGCAAGCTCTTCTTGCAGTAATGTACTATTATACCGGACGGTAAAAAGTAGCCTATAACTATCCCTGTTCCGAAATTGGTTAAAATTTGTCCAGCCGTTTCGGCGTGATGAGAGGACTAAGGAAATTATGTCCAACAGAAGCCGCGCGCCCTTAAAACAAAAGACGATCCAGCATTACGCTTATAAGATTTTTCCTGAAATCATGACCCCTCTCCATAGAAAATAGACTATAATACAAATCTAGAATTTTATAATAGTATACCAGGTGGGCCATGTAACAGGAGCAATAAATTAAAACATAGATTCTACCCCTCAAACTGAACAACATTTATTAAACAACTTTTAAAAATAACTCATTTAATAATGTAAAGCTGTAAAATAAAGTTTATTCAAGGAAGCAATGTATTGCGAAACATTTGATATTTAGTAAAGTGACACCTTTGTATGTCAATGCTAAGGCGATGTCAATGTTGGACGGCGTACATTGAAAATGCTATTTAGTTTGTTTGAAATAATGAACATATGAAAACAGTATTTTTTTTTAAGTTTCTGAACAGATGTTGTTCAGTTCGACGAGTAAAATCTATGTTTAAATTTTTTGCTCCTGTTACAGGACCCACATAGATGCATAATTAAGTTTTATCATGATTTTATTTTTCAGACAAAGCGCTGCCTGCCAACCGAGTGTGTGGAATATATTAAGAGAAGTGCAACATTAACAAAATAATATTTCCATAAACAAAAGTAATACTCCCAATATTTAATTTATAGTTTTTTATAATTTTATAAATGTTACATTAGTCTGTGATAAGTGTGATAACCATAAGAATTATGCTCATTTATTTACTTATTTATAATAATTAATATTCTATGGATTGTGAATAAATGTCTCACATTAAATGTAGTTTGAACAATACATCATCAATATCATAATTTATAAGTTAGAGAAATAATCAATATATTTGACACGGTGACTCAATGTTAACACAGTGTTATTTTTTAACAGATTAACATACTCAGCTATTAATCATTTTTGTAGTTAAAACAGTCATCTCTTTTTATAGTGCGAGAGGGGTTATTTACGAAGCTAAAACAAAATAAAATATATTAAATTTGATAAGTGCAATAGTAATGTAATCGATAAATAAGTGATTATTTAATATAGTATATTGTTATATGTAAATAAAATTGATAAATTACACAAATACTACTTTAATTTCTTTCCACTAGTATTTTTTTCCAAGACGGTGTTTGGTGATGATGATAATCAGGGGTCGGACTTTCTTTCGCACGGTAAGACTAATGGAGAACTATGAAGCCGTTATTAACATTAAAATACAATTCATACTCATACTCATTCATCTATTTCATTCCAAACTGCCTTTGTGGTTATTATGGTTAACATTCCCAAGCATTAAATGCCTAAAATTATGAATAAAATATTTTTTTAACAATATTTAAAACTCCTAATTTAACTCAATTTATTGACAATATCATGAACTTTCTAGTCATAAATGGATATTAGATCAATATAGAACCCAATTTACTCCAGAAAACATGGATAAAGTTGCAAATATTTACGTATTTTATGGTGGCGAAAAAAACAATGCCTACACAAATCAGGTCTTTGTATATTCTTCTGACTTTGTCCTTGACTATAAAATTAAAATTGCGAATGAAATACACTTATTGAGTATGAGTATGAATAGTATTTTTATGTTAATATCGGCTCCATTGCTCTCCATTAGTCTTACCGTGCGAAAGAAAGTCCGACCCCTGCTGATAATAGACAAAATTAAATGTCTGCCCGTCACATGTCCGTCATAAAACGACCCGTCGGTATGGCCTGACCCGGCATAGTAAAAATCAGTAGTCAAAAACAAAAATAAAAAACAATTGTGGTAGTTTCTTTGATTCCCTTGTTCGAGTGAGATAATTTATGAATTAGATTTATACAAATGTATGGAGAATGACTAAAGACCGTAACGCCATCTATTGATACTTTTTACGACACGTATTTTCTTTTGTTCCACCCCCTCGGTATCTCTATGCTCTATACATCACCCGCTATCAAACGCAGTGCACCGGCTATTAGCTGATCCCTAGCTGCGACGCAACGTTATGGTTATTCGCTGGGTGCGAAGTAGGTGGTGGGGGAACCACGAATCGATCACAGCGCGCGCCGTGGCCAAAAAAGGAACTTTCGTCAGGCCAACTGTCACTTTTTACTAGCGAAATTAAGGCATCTAAAAATAAATTAATAAATATGCGGCACGAAACCTGCAGCGTAGTTAATACAGTAATCACAAATTCAAAAACAGTAATCATAAATAAATAAATTTCCACAAGCAAGTTGGAAACGAGAGCAACGAATTAAATGGATAATCGCTATCAAGAGGAAAAAGTTAGTATAACCTATAGAACAACATTTTTAATATTATATCTTGTATGTATGTTGTAGGGAGTAGCATGTTTATGCGTTTATTTTCTTTTACATTTTGGGCATGTTGAGCAAAAACGAATTGTTTCTCATTTTATTGTAGTTTGGGATTTGAAAACGATGTTGTGTTTGATTGAGCAGAATCCAGTTATGATAATTAATTTGGCCATGTTTAACTGAAAAAACAAAATAATCTGTATTATTACTAAAATACAGTCATAAATGATCGGTTGCATTATGCATGAAATGCGTTTTTCGGTTAAATTTGTTTATTTTGTAACTTACTTCTCGTGAAGACAGCCATGAAAAGGTCCGTGTGAATTACATCTGAAAGTTATTGATTTTGCCATTTCAGGCGGGAAATAAAGAAGGTCAACGTTTTATCGACACTATAGATTAACATAATCGAATAAAATTAAAGAAAATTACGATATTTCATTGAAATTATTTGTTTGTTTACTTACTATTCGTAAAGACAGTCAGCCATTTGACATTAAAAAGCCCGCCGTAATTGTAACCGCTAGTTGACGCTGTCATCGCGCACCCAGCGAATACAGGGTGGAAATAAACTAAACGCGTTATGTTGTAGTTGTGACTGTTGGCTGCATGAAGTGACGCCGACGCCTAAAAAGTTGTAGATGGCACAGAAAATCAGTTACTTGAAAATATTTACTTCAGATAGTAAGAAGTTGATTGTGAGATTGTCGAGAGAAATAAGTTCCGCTGGAAAACCGTCAACAGATGACAATACCTATCTAGTTACTCTTTCTGCGTTCTTTCTTTGTAGGTATTGAAACGTTATGGTTATACAGAATGAAAATAAATAAATGTGCCAACTGTAGTGAAAAGTAACCCCTTGCCGCTCTATTTATCAACAAGGTTAGCATTATTTGCTGCTAACACTTAAAAATGAATCAAGTTATTATAATTTTTCGTTTAGTTATCATGATTTATAAATGAAGTTATTTTAATTTTATAATTTTAAGGGAACTGTTTACTTTATCAACTAGGTCGCATTATTTGCATGAAGTTATTATAATTAAAAAGAAGTAGCAGTTAGCAATGCTACTTACGCGCTATGAT
The DNA here is from genome assembly GCA_905147355.2 of Apotomis turbidana. Taxonomy (NCBI): domain Eukaryota; kingdom Metazoa; phylum Arthropoda; class Insecta; order Lepidoptera; family Tortricidae; genus Apotomis; species Apotomis turbidana. Next base: position 14,672,785 of record LR990295.1, on the reverse strand, counting down.
TGTATTTTCATCGGTATGTCACTTTCTAAAGTATGGAAATTTCAAGATTTTGGTTACCTCTACATAATCTTAGTTACATGTGAAATAATAAAAGTATAACTTTAATATTTTCTGTCTCCATTTTATGTTCTTGTAGCATTTATTCTTTCCACACCCTATATACTGTTTAGTTGCGACATTTTGCTAATGTCACCACGGCCGTGTCTGGCGTAGCATCATTATGAAAAGAGGCATGGATTTATTGATCCACTATTTTCTATTAGCCATGTACAGTCCAGATTATCTAATAAACACATCATAAAAATAAGACTGACAGGGAACATGATGCAACCGATTCAAAACATAATTTTAAGTGACATAAATGGGTAATAGTTATTAAAGCGAATAATTACAATGACTACGTTTTAATAGTCATTATCATTTATTGTAAGCAGGAAATAGGATAATCTGTTTTAAATTAGTGTTTTGGTAGGAGATCAGTGGCTAAGTGTGAGGATAAGAAAGATGTGCGGTTTCAGGTGGACAGTTGAACATATCTATATAATATACCTACATATATAATTATTCTCAAAGAAACTGTGAAGGACTGAACTTATTCTTGAGATAAGGCCTAGAATGTAATGGTAACTTTCGCCGAATTGTTTAGAACAGAACACATGGGTGAAGACCAAAAAGTTTGTCTTGAATTGTGTCGTTAATTTTTGTCGCACAACGGAACTTTTCCGGTCTGTTATTAGGGTTACGTAGTCAACTAGGAACCCTTATAGTTTCGCCAGTACAAGTGAGGGTGAATTTTTAGGGTTCCGTATAGTCAACTAGGAACCCTTATAGTTTCGTCATGTCCGTGTGTCCGTCCGTCCGCGGCTTAGCTCCGTGATCATTAGTACTAGAAAGCTGAAAAATCGGTATGAGTATGTGTATGTATCAAGCCGACAGAACGGTAAAAAAAAAAAAAAAAAAAAAAATTTTTTTGGGTAGGTACCTCTCGTACACCTGAACTGGGGTGAATTTTTTTTTTCGTTCCAACACTAATGTGTGAGGTGTCGTTGAATAGCTAGGTCTTTTAAAAATAATAGGGGTATTCAAACATTATTTTTTGATAAATCAGCAGTTTTGTAAATATACGCTCTGGAAATCTTAAAAAATAGCGTCCCCCCCAACCTTTTAACCACGGGCCAAAAAAATATGGAAATATTCATGAAAATGAGGCCTTATAAGTACTTCCAATGAAAACTATATTGAATAAAATCGGTTGAGCCGTTTTTGAGTTATCGCAAAATTTCATAATTTCCTTTTAAATGAGGTAAGTGCCGCGCGGTGTTCTTATACTTCGAACGTTACACATATTAGTTAAGTGCCATACTGTACTAAAACATTTCGCTCAATCTGGCGCGTATAATCGATAACTTCCAGAAGGTAATAAGTATAATTACAGTTACTTTGCTTAGGCTTTATATGTGTTAACTTCTTCATTAGTGTACCTACTTATTAGTTTTATTATTTTTAATACCTTTTTGTACACGGTGTTAGTTTGTCTATCTTCTTCTCGTACTCACTCAATTGCTCAAAGGTTAACTGGAAGAGATAAGTTCGCCTTTGTACCTATATGGTATTTGTAATAGATGTATTTTTAACTGTTTTTGTGTACAATAAAGTGTTTACTTACTTACTTACTTACTTACTTACTTTGGCGGTTACGACCTTTTTATCTATAAAGCTCTAGCTTGAAATCTTTCTCGTAACTTTCGTGTCTATTGTGAAGGATGGGTAACTCGGAACCCTACACTGAGCGTGGTCCGACATGCTCTTGGCCGGTTTTTTTCTAAGGCTAACTACGCCTAAATTACGTCTAACTTTTTGGTCCTTACCCATGTAGGGCTAATAAAGAGTAAATATTTGCAATTTGATTCACAGCCAGTAGGTAGGTATTGAGGATTGAGCTTTGGTGAAGGTAAGGGCAAAAAAGTTCATCCAAAGATTCCGAAGGTCCAAAGATTTCCATATAAGATTGACGACGTCAATAGCTATTTCAATAACAAGTGTAAATCGCGAAAATCTCAACGTCATTTACAAAATGTCACAGGATAGGGGTTCAGAAGTAATGGCGATACGATACTGCAGCCGATAAGGCGAGGGGTATCGAATACTCCATGTATCAATAGAACGATAGGACGTCGACGGGAGGAATAAGAATTTAAATGTGCAATGTGCAGAATAAGTGATGTATAGGTATTGGGTGTCTGTGAAATCTTAGGATATTTTTACCCACGACGGGTGGAACGGAACGGATGCTGTATGCCTTTGGGGTTAGAGATTGTTTGTGTATCTCTGTTACTGTTACCATTTTCCTGGAAAACTAATGATTTCGATGTGGTTTTGCAGCTGACAGGATGTTCGTCAACCTACCTACGTATTTAGCTATTTTAGTTTAGTTATTACGTACCAATATTCGGCGTGGGTGTTTTTATTCTTTGGTTTTATTATAATGCAAAATTAAGTTCTGTGTCTTAATCGGTACTTAGAACAATGCTTCTTATGTCTAATGCAATGCTTGCATTAGATCTTTCTGTGTCTGCCTATCCGTTTGTCGAAATAAAGGTAAAATCCGATACAAACATTATGTAATGAGTGGAATTCGAATTCTTACGGATACTTTGTTTTGAAGACCCCGCCGACTTGGAGGTGTTACAACCCGCCACTTTAGTTTCTTCAACTTTAACGAGATCCGAAACCTCGGATATTTATACAGCAAGGTAAGTGCGTTGGGGTGGGCGGGCGTTCAAATAAAGTCCACCTTTGGCATTTACCCATACTTCCGTCTTACCCCAATGCACCCTAACTAAAAATATATCATGATACCATCCCGTTTAGTTACCATGTATTAAAATTATGTCGTTCGTCACGAATGAAACTGACTTTGTCCCTAATGGTGTACTCCATAATAATTACGACACCATGCATGGTGTCGGGCTGTTCCTGATACACCTGATATACTCGGCTAAATCCGAATGGCGGGTAATTCCGAAAATTACTGATATCTAATAAACGGAGTAACATTTTTTTAACTAGGAACACTTCCTTCTACAGTAAGAAGTGTTGCTAGCGCAAAAAATGTTAGCCCGTTTATTAGATATCAGTAATTTTCGGAATTACCCGCCATTCGGATTTAGCCGAGTAAACCTTACATCATCATCTTTAAGTCTACTTCATTGATATGCCTTATTTGCCTTAAATGACAATTGTAATTAGTAATCCTATACCTACTAAATGATGATAGTGGTAATTTCTGATTATCTATCTATCCATCAGCCACAGACGTCTACTGCTCAACATAGGCCTCCCCTATATCTCGCCACAAGCTACGATCCTGTGCAGACTGTACCTATTTACTCCTTGCGATACTCACTATACTCGAAGACCTCGGCAGACTCCCAGAAGGTATGTCTGAAAATAAACTTGGACAAGACCAAAATAATGTCGAATGACCATGTTGCACCTTATGCGATGGTTGGCGGGTACCCTGGCCTAGAAATTATTGATGAGTATCTATCTATAGTATGTATGGGCTAAATTGTCTAGCTAGGTAAGTTCCAATTCGAGAAGGAGGTTAATCGACGAATCTAACTCGGCTGGGAATCATTCGGGATGCTCGTATCTTCTCGTCGAAAATTCTCCAGTGTCTGAAGACGAATTTCTGACTATTAAAGTGTATTGTCGTTAGTCTCTCGCTATGCGTGCTCCAGAAAAATCCATTAACCTAGAAAAGTGATTTGCACGCAGTTTTGGCGCCACACTTGGCAAGTTGGCAACCCGTCCCACTCAATAAGTTCACCAGTGTTCTTGGCCCAGTGCTGCAGGGAGATTCAATGAGTTTTAACTGAATGACGAAGTTATGTTATTTGGGAGTTATTGCTACATCAGATATCGTAATATCTTATGTGTCATCGATATTAAGAGGGCTTCATCGCTACACGCTGCGAGTAGCGTTTAGGTACGCATTTGCGCGCACCAACGGTGTTTGGCACAGCCTCCTGCTTTTGTTTGCACGTTCATAGCCACTCACAGAGGCACACACATATAACAGTTGATGAAAAAGTAACTCTAGTAACTAAGTATTCTCTCTACGCGTGCTCAAGAAAAATGCATGTTAACCTAGAAAACAATTTGCACGCAGTTTGGCGTCGCACTTGGCAGCCCGGACCCACTCAATATGCTCACCAGTGTTCTTGGCCCAGTTCTGCAGGGAGATTTAATGAAGAGTTTTAACTGAGTGCACGACAAAATTACATAATTTTTGGGGAGTTGCCGTTTGAATTAGTAATATTGCATCATAAAATTATACTTGCATGACTCAAAATTCGATGAAAATAATATTAGGTATAAAAAAACAATTATGTAATTTTTTTTATCGCGTAACAGATATACTTATTTCTAGGCTTATAAAATGTGGTAGGTAGCGTGCACAAAATTATATTATAACATGTTAGTAGAGTTGCTAAGCCGCGGAATTGTGCGCATCGGGTTACAAGCATGAAATTTCTACCACACATAGAACGTTCCACGGTGATTATTTTCAGATGTGGAGGGAAGTCAGATTCGTCCCGTGTGTGGTGGGAGAGCGGGGTGAAGAGGACCAAGTACTGCTCTTTTTCTTTTTTTATTACTGATCAGTTAAGGCAATTAGGGCTTGTGCGACATCGTTTTCGTGTTAAATAGATATCAGCTATTATTTTTTTATGTTATTTAAGAATAGTTTCATATAACAATTCGGGTTTATTGCCGAAAAGGTAAAAATCACAACAAGTTTTTTTTATTCAGAACGATAAATTAGTTACCTATTCTCAATATTTAAAATTAAAAAAAATATTCCTAAACAGCAAATTTAATCTTGTTTTTAAAAATGCATACATATTTGGCACATCTCATACAAAAAATACCTTGAAAAAAATGTTGATGTTAAGCTTAGCCTGCGTGTTCTAGTACATTTTGCTTAGTCGCGAAATTGTGTACATCGGGTGGGTGGTTGTATACCACGAAATTTCTACCACAGATAGAGTATTCTGCGGTGATCATTTTCCGATGTGGAGGGAAGTCAGATTCGGCTCCTGTGCGGCGGGAAAGCGGGGTGAATAGGACAAAGGAGTCCTCTTTTTCTTTTTATATTACTGATCAGATAACGCTACCAGGACTTGTGTGGTATCGTTTTCGTATAAAACAGATATCAGCAATTCATTTTTTCATGTTATTTATTCATAGTACCATATAAAAATATGGTGGTATTTTTGAAATTGTAAAAATCACAACAAGTTTTTTTTATTCAGGGAGATAAATTAGTTATATTTCCTGAATATTTACAACTAACAAAAATATTGCAAAATAGCTAATTTAATGTAGTTTCTAAAAATATATACATACTGGGCACTCTTCATACAAACAGTAACTTAAATAAATTGTTGATGTTGAGATTAGCCCGCGTGCTCGTGATACATTAGCAAAAAAATTTTTTGTTTTCTTTACATTAATTTGTTTTTCTAGGACGTATATAGTAAATATTATATGTAAAATCATGTTAATAATAATTATTTAATGTATTTAATGAAGCGAAATAAGATGCGTTCGGAGATTTACGTTGGTTACGCCGACGTAAAGATATATTTTAAGCTACTGTTTGTATGAGAAGTGCCCAACGTGCATATATTTTTAGAAACTAGATTAAATGAGCTTTTTAAAATCATAATAATAATTTGAAAATATTCACGAAATTGAACTAATTTACCTCACTGAATAAAAAAACTTGTTGTGATTTTTACCTTTTCGGCCATAAACCCATATTTTTATATAGAACTACTAAAATAACATAAAAAAATAATTTCTGATATTTGTGTTACACGGAAACGATATCAAACACGTCCTGGTAGACTTAAATGACCAGCAATAAAGAAAGAAAAGAGGGATACTTGGCCGTATTCACTCCGCTCTCCCGCCTCACAGGGGACGAATCTGACTTCCCTCCACATCTGAAAATAATCACCGTAGAACACTCTATCTATGGTAGAAATTTCATGCTTGTAACCCGATGCGCACAATTATGTTAGAAAACAGCGGACTAACAACTCTACTAATGTTAGCTTTTCAAAATTTAATAAATCTCAAATTACCAACTGCAAGTAGGTAGGTAGGTATGATCAGGGTTCGAAAATTCGGATCGATATTTACCTACCTAAACTTTGTTATTCGGTCGTAGGTATAGGCGGCTTTCTTTGACGTATGAGTGAGATAGCAATAGGATTTTGTCAACTTTAGGTAAATATCGCTCCGAATTTCCGAACCCTGGGTATGATTCAGACCGACTTACTTTATATTGTAGTTTTAGGCGCCTTAGTTATTGTCGAAGTCAGACTAATGCTTAATTTAAAAGTCGTTAAATGTCCTGCTCTTTGAATTCCAATATCTTTTTAACTTTTTCTCCAAGGTCAAAAATCTCTATTTTCCAACCATTTTAAAGCGATAACCTCAAATAGATGGACAGCTTGATGGAAAGGGCTCTAGGGACGAATAAAGCCGCCGTCAGCCTAAAAATATCCCTAAGGGTTGAAATACCAGACCAAACTTAAAGGGCTAACGTGAATCACGCCATGGGGTAGACTATATGAATCATGTAACTATGGTGATTTCCATCTATACTTACGTTACTTTACTGTAACCTACTAGTCAACTTAGTGGAGTGGCTCTCCCGATTTATTTAACCTTCCTACGAAAAAAGAGGGCTGTTTGTCTGTGTATCTGTGTGTCTGTCTGTGGCATCGCAGTGCCCATACAGGTGGACCAATTTGAGTGCGTTTTTTTTACTCGTAAGCCTGGTTTGTCGTGGTAGTTATTAGCATTTTTTCATGAAACCTCTCGTCTCCAAGATATTCAGCTTTTTGTGGAATAAGTGACTGGATCTCAGTCAATATTAAAGCTATGAATTCCAAATGTGTCATGTTCAGTTTTAGTGGAATTTGCTATATCACTAATTAAATGAGGGTCTCATGATGACCATCTGCTTGTGTCGGGGGTGTTTTAGATTTTAAATTTAGGTTATTATTATTTTAAAAAGCATATTGGTGACTTTTAAGTTCTGTTTTATATTACGAGCTAGAAAGCGCCTATTGCAGAAATACCTATATTTCTGTGCGCGTAACAAGTCATTATTTTACGTTGATAGGCAAACCTTATTGTGTTTACTTATTATAGTGTTTACTTACTTACTTACCTTATTTATAACATAATTCTCTAAAGTCGACAACATTATAATTTTTGTTTAGTTTCTAAACCAAATATATCCATCTATCTATAATTACAAATTCAGGGAGTCTTCCGTCAAACAATAGTTCACATGCAGTCAATCAAAGACAGTGTATTCAATTGCATGCTATGTCAGTTTCGCCGCCTCAGCCTCAGCCGATATTAAACCTTACAATTAGGTGGACAAATACACCATGATATTCAGCTACCAATAAGGCGACGACAAGTAAGGCGACGAATACGTCTAGAAAGTTTAATTTTCAACCGACGTCAAAAAAGAGGATATAAAATTGCGTTCTCATATTTATCTAACGCTTTACCTTTAATTTCTCACCAAGGGTCACAAGTTGTCGATTCATAGAGTAGATTACTTGTGTGTAGTTAGAGTTGTGAACAGTCTTCCTCCATCCTCAAGGATGATTATACAACTCAGCACAAATTGTAAGGAGCCCGGCTCGACTAGTCGATATGGTCGAGAATGGATTGCAGCGATGGAACTAGGGCTTAATTGATTTGTAACTGGTCGGAGTGTTTGCTCTCCTCGATTTGATTGGTTTGGCGAATCAGTGGATGTCAACTGAATGAGAGATGCATTTACATAGAGCCAGTAGCTACTGTCAGTCTTGATGGCTGTTACATGTCTATTAGTTTGCTAACGAAATTTAGTATAGGAAAATGTTGTGGTTTTTCGCATTGTCAGTGCGGGCAGGGGCTAAATTCAGGTTTCTAAACTTTCTAAAAACATCTGTTCGAGATCTCGTCACTACAGCTACCTCTGAATATAAAGTCTTCTTGGAAACTTCCTTAAGAAACGAATGGTAGCAAGGTTTTTGTTTTTACCAGCGCTCGGTGTCCATATATATATATATATATATATATATATATATATATATATATATATATATATATATATATATATATCCAGATTCATCTAGAATCTTATTAGACAGACAAGTCACGCAGCGACTTCCGATTCGTACACATGGGTCACAAGTTTTACATAATTATGAACTAACTAAACTAATTAAGTTCTCTGACACTTTGTCGCCCCGTTCTATTCGTCTACTATAGTCTATAAATAAATATAGTGGTACCAATCTCTACATTATTCACCAGTAAAAGTCGAAGCTAAAATAATAAGAATGGCCCAATTTTTACAATGAAGCGAAAACTTTAAAATTTAATGGTTCGGGCGGCGTTACTGCTTTAATAAAAATAATTAATATTGCCCCAGTTCTCTGGCCCCTATCTTATCTAGATATCTTTTAAAACTCGCCGGAAACCTAAGATGACCAAATTAGTCAAATCGTCGCTAAGGCACTACATTTTTATATGTACTTTGGTATGTTAGTTTATAAGTAGACCAATTTAAAATCTAAAAGTTCTCATTATTTATCTAAAATCTCACCCACCCACTGCCACTTAAGTCTGGCAATTCTCTTTCTAACAGTGAAATGCTCGTTTTATTGTGTCTTACGAGGAATCAAAAAAGGTTTAATGGATTTTAACCTATTTGGGACGGTTGGGCATCAAAAGTTTGGCAAATCTCTGAGCTATATCGATACAGTTACACATAGCATATCAAAGCACTTTACCCTCCTTTGCCCCCTTTAAAAAAACTGCCCTAATTCGTGCTCAACATGACACACGCATGTTAATCAACAGATTTCCGCGCACTTTTAAAGGGCCCTTCGACCCCCGGGACGATGCCTTCCATTAAGACAATTACGGTCGGGTTATTCTAATCCCTCACGTTTTAGGCTTAGGATTAGGAGTATAATGAAAATATTGCTATTGCTACTTTTGTATGCGGTTAGGGCGGAGATATCTGGACTTAGGGCGAGATGACAAAATCTAACAGATCGATTATCATTAAAAATTACACAGATAATTATCATGTTGGAGATAAAATTCCATAGTATTATAAAATCAGATTTATACAGATAGGAGTCATTATTTCAGGAAGATCTTAATAGCGTGAGCAGGATCTGTATGGGCGCGAGGCACCAGCCGTACATTGCCATGTGTTGATAAAAATGTCTGTGTCCGCGCATCACGTATAATTATATAATAATAATATAATAATATAATATAATAATAATAATATAATAATATCGGCTGGACAGATTTTAACCAATTTTGGCACAGGGATAGCGGGATATCCAAAAATCGTTATAGGATACTTTTTATCCGACTACGGTAATAAAAAAAAGGTATACTCGGATGAAGTTGCATCTTCTAGTAATAGTACATTACGGCAGAGACCAGTAAGTAAGCCATACTGGCCGAGTAGGAATTAGACGGACCGAGCCGTAGGCGAGGTCCGGATATAATACGAGGCCAGGATGGCTCTTACGGTCGAAGCAAGTATAGTGTTTTCTCAAAAATTAAACAAGAAAATTAGATAAAAATTATATTTTGTAGGTGACATTCATATTCGGCCATTTTCCAATGAATATTTTTGTTATATCCCATTATTACACATTGTGATATTCGTCGTCGCAGGCACCATTAACTCCCATGATAACAACCTATAACAAAAATAAGGGTGCGCCAAAGTTCACATAATTTTTCAACCCCGATTATTGGAACTCCGAAAATGTTTCTCATAAAAATTTTCATCATAATAGTCACTACTCATACTTAGTCACTCTTACTACCGATCATAACTCCGAACCATTTAAAATCATAATGTAATTTATCATAAATATCTCTAATACTACTTTTTGTTTTCATAAATTTATTCATCATAACTGTTTTTGATCCTATTTTTCACTGTCATAATTTTTTTAAGCAGACTGGTTTCTACTCATAAACTTCACTATCATATATTTTATAAGTAGACTTATTTGTACTCATAAACTTCACTATCATTTGCTATCATATAGTTTGTACACTGACTTGTGTTGACTTATAAACTCCGACATCATTATTTTTTTTTTATAAATAATGTGACTTATTTGACACTGTCAATGCGGATAAAATTTAATTTCAAACCCCCACGACTTGTTTCAAAAGTATTAACATATTTTTCCTCCATATTGATAAGATAACGTATTAACACTTAGTTCAATTCTAACATCTCACTAACTAATGTTATTGCAACCTGGAACCCGTTTTGCCCAGCCACGTTTTGTACAGCCACGTTTTCCGAGTCCGTGTGTACTATAGAAAATTATGCAATGGTGTAAATTTTGCCAAGAGTCCGTAATGAAGAACTGCGCCAAAATGGAACCTGGGTCCAAAACCGAAAACTGTAGGTTAGGTTAGGTTTGTATCGTGACCACTTATAGCGGAGCGAGCGGAACGTCAAAATGTTTGCATGCTTGCTTGTATGTATACTCGTAAATAATCTACTACTACATCAAAATTCAATAAGCAAATGCATAGCCAGGGTGGATTAAAAAAGAAACAGTATTTAGTAAGTAAGAGTATGCTAATACCGTTAGGAACAACTGCGCCAAAATGGAACATGTGTCCAAAACCGAAAACTGTAGGTTAGGTTAGGTTTCTATTTCGACCACGTATAGCGGAGCGAGTGAAGCGAGCGGAGCGTCAAAATGCTTGCATGCTTGCTTGTATATTTAATCGTAAATAATCTACTACTACATCAACATTCAATAAGCAAATGCATAGCCAGGATTGATTAAAAAAGAAACAGTATTTAGTAAGTAGGTAATCAGATACTAATACATACCGTTAGGAAGAACTGCGCCAAAATGGAACCTGGGTCCAAAACCGAAAACTGTAGGTTAGGTTAGGTTTGTATCGTGACCACTTATAGCGGAGCGAGCGGAACGTCAAAATGTTTGCATGCTTTCTTGTATGTATACTCGTAAATAATCTACTACTACATCAAAATTCAATAAGCAAATGCATAGCCAGGGTGGATTAAAAAAGAAACAGTATTTAGTAAGTAAGAGTATGCTAATACCGTTAGGAAGAACTGCGCCAAAATGGAACATGTGTCCAAAACCGAAAACTGTAGGTTAGGTTAGGTTTCTATTTCGACCACGTATAGCGGAGCGAGTGAAGCGAGCGGAGCGTCAAAATGCTTGCATGCTTGCTTGTATATTTAATCGTAAATAATCTACTATTACATCAACATTCAATAAGCAAATGCATAGCCAGGATTGATTAAAAAAGAAACAGTATTTAGTAAGTAGGTAATCAGATACTAATACATACCGTTAGGAAGAACTGCGCCAAAATGGAACATGTGTCCAAAACCGAAAACTGTAGGTTAGGTTAGGTTTGTATTGTAACCACGTATAGCGGAGCGAGCGTAGCGAGCGGAGCGTCAAAATGCTTGCATGCTTTTTGAGTCATAATGGACTCGGAAAATATGGCTGTACAAAACGTGGCTTTACAAAACCCCTACTCTTGCAGCCGGCCGAGTTAAGACGTAGCGTCAGTGCAAAACGATAGATACCCTCGATGATGAATTATAGCAACAATACAAATGTAATCAAAATGTTTCGACACGACATCAACAATTTTCATATTAGTAGACTCCAGAATTCCTGTTTAATGTTATGATTTACAATGGTTATGAATTTTTATGGTTATTATTGAAAGAAATATGAAAACAAGCATTATGAATAAAAACGTTATGAAGAAAAACTGTATCGATGTTTAAATGTTATGATTGACAAGTTTATTGTAATTTATAGTTCTGAATAAAATAAATATGAAAATCAGAATTATGACTACACACATAATCTTAGTGACGACATTATGAATTACAATGTTCTGAAAACTGTCTGTTATGAACTCTGTTAGTAGTAGTACAAATTTATGACGGACAAAAGTATGAAGTAAAAAATTCGGTAGAGTGATGATTCTGACTACAAATCGGTAGTAGAAGAAAAATTCGGAGGATCGATTTTATGTGAGCCAATATGGACCCCAAAAATAATTATGAGTTTATACTTGGATAAAAGATATAGTTATATCGTTATCAAATAGTGGCAGAATTTATTTACCTTCATCGCCAAAATGGTTATCATCTAGAGCTTGATTTAAGAACTTTTCTATATTTTGCTGCTGAATATTTGTGATTTCTTTCCTTTGTAGCCATCCGATTGTCTCAGAAAGATTGTTGAAATATTCTGACCTTATCACACATTATCTGACCAATTATTAACTTGATTTTCTTCCTTCCATTTAATGAATCTCTTGTATTTTTATATATCTCCTTGGATTTAGTCGGAAGTAAATTATTTTAGCTAACTCTGCCTCCGCTTTTATTTAAGTATGGAGGGGAGGAGTGCCGTCTGTTCGGAATCAGACTCGTCTGAACTCATTTTTGCTGAATTATTGTAATAGATCACACAAACAAATTTGAAATTTTTGTCTTTTAATTTAAATCCCGCCTTAATTTCTTTTTTTATAAATACTGCGTTTAATTATTTGCACTGTCTTACAAATCTAAGTCTTAAAGATAAAATTTAATTATTGTTATACATTGTTGTATTTTCTAACTAATTTTCATATCATAAAGCTTATCTTCAATGTTAACTCCGAGGTTTTTTCTAAACGACACAAAAAAGGAAGGAATTCCAAAATATCATTGTCATTTTACACAGCACAAAATATTATGAACTAAACGCTGCATACAAATTTCCGCACTAAACCTTGTCGCTACTTTTTTTTTTAAATATGCATCTTGAGTTACGTTTATACTGCCAATAGTGCTAACCTCTTTTTTATTTTACATTTGCTCTTAGTGTAAATTGCAAGTGTATACTGCAATGTCGTCTCTTTCTATTTAATCTATGAAAAAGGGACGCCACTTTTTAATTTCTACGAATGCATCCTTTACATTTATATACGACCTCATCGCCTTCACATCCTTAGTTTTTAGGGTTCCGTACCTCAAAAGGAAAAAACGGAACCCTTATAGGATCACTTTGTTGTCCGTCTGTCCGTCCGTCTGTCAAGACCCTTTTTCTCAGGAACGCGTGGACGTATGAAGTTGAAATTTATATCAATTACTCAGGTCTACTGTCCCTTGAAGCTGTGAAAAAATCAAACTTCTAAGCCAACGCAATCAAAAGATACAGCCGTTTATGCCGCAAATTTTCGACACTTGCAAGGGAATCAAAACCTACAGGGTGCTTCCCGTGAACTCAGAATCTTGAAATTTGGTACGAAGCAACGTCTTATAGCATAGATAAAGGAATAATTACGAAAACCATAATTTTTTTTTTTAATACCTAACTTTGCACCTAATTTGCAAATTTTCGACACTTGCAAGGGAATCAAAACCTACAGGGTGCTTCCCGTGAACTCAGAATCTTGAAATTTGGTACGAAGCAACGTCTTATAGCATAGATAAAGGAATAATTACGAAAACCATATATTTTTTTTTTAATACCTAACTTTGCACCTAATTTATATGGGGCGCTATACATACCAGGTGCAAACTTAACTTAACCACTTAGGGATGGAAAGTGTTTGTACGGAACCCTCGGTGCGCGAGTCCGACTCGCACTTGGCCGGTTTTTTTATAGGTCGGTGACGATATAAATCGGGTTTCGATATTCAAATATCTTGATACGTAGTAGGAATTACATACTTACTTACTGGACAAATATTGATTCCAAATTTAAAATCTCGTTGTTTACTGGACACTTCTAAAAAGTCTTCGGTATGTTCCACTTACTGTTATGTAGTCTATCTAGCGATGGTAAGGCAACATTACATGCAATTTTTGAGAAAAATATATTATTACAGACTGAAGACCTGTTCTTCTTATCAAGACGGGCACTATGGGCGCTAGCCGTGCTAAATAATTATCCTACAGAGCACCACGCACCAGCAGTGCTGGTCCAGCACCTATTCAGGCCCAGACTTAGAGGCCCAGGGCCCCTAGGCACTTGGCATTTGGAGCCCCCTCCCCTATTTCGAAATGCTTTTCAGCGAATTAAATAGTAGGTAGTATTTTAAGTGATGAATAAGGAGAACATAAGTATGGTGCAAGTCCTACTCAGGGACCAGGGCCCCTAGACTGGTTGGGCCCCTAGGCCCGGGTCTTGTGAGCCTAGGAGTAAATACGGCACATGCACCTATTCTGTCTTGTCTTGTCGCTTCTACTTTTGTTCAGCGTTCGTCGTAGCCTAGCATAGCATTCTTTATGATCATTTTACAGTTGTGCTGTTCTTGATTAATGGCTGAATATATACAATACGAGTAGAGTAGTAAGAAAAGGGATTAACTATTTAGTGTTTTAAAAATCAACTTATTAAGTAGATGACATTGAAGAACATGATGTGCGTTCTAAGAAGCTCCTTTTTTATTTATTTGCGTTTTACTGGATCTTACTCGAAAGTGGCGCCAACTAGTGAGTACGAAGACGGTATCCCTCCTTGGCTACGAGCTCATGGATACTTGCCATGAGTAATATGAACGTACCTATGTGTTACGGACAGCTAGGCAAAGCTAGCTATTTTATAATAAATAATAATGTTTGTAAACGGTTAGGCGAAATTAGTATTAAGATAAATAAATAATATATTTCCTTGTGTTCCTAAATGCCCTTAAAAGCGGCTATACTGTGTGTATAACACTTATTTTCCTGAAATAATTCACTGTAAGAGAGCTCCCAAGTACTATGTAGAATAGTTAAAAGACCACGGCGTCTTAAAAGTAAACAAGTATGACTCATCCTGGTAACTTTCCACTCGCAGCGCGAGACAAAGGAATCATGTTTGTTTACGTTGGATGTAAAACTTAAGGATAAAAATTAGAATATCCTGAAACTTTGTATTAATGTTCCTCATGAACGTATAAGTAAAATCACTTAACATTATACCGGCCGCAACTTGCTGCGAGCACGGCAAACAAAGAAATAACACGACGCGCCGAGCGCGGCGCGATATGAGGGACAAGAAAGGTGTAGATCTCGACCCGTGTGAGCGAGACGGCCTCTGAGTCGAGACAAAGAAATCGTATAGATTTTATATCACTGTAATTAAGCGGGAGCTCTCACATGAAAATCCTAAATGTAATTATGTTCTATAAACGAACCTCCATGTTATTCATAAGTTGAATTTAAGATAACTATTGTAATTTAGCAGAAAATTAGTAAATGTAACAGAGCGGGCGTCCCTCTAGAAATATAAACAAACCTTGAACGAATCATATAAAAGGACGCCCGTTTCCGCCATTATTTAGTACAACTTTTGCCTGCGTAGAGTTACGACTCCGTAGTAGTACAACTTCAGTCAACATCGAGTCATCACTCTGTTACTCAAGTGCGTAGATCAGCGATCCGCTAGTACTTCCGTCCAGTCTCTTACTCCTGTGTATACCATCTTGTTAGTTAGTAGTGCGTAGTATCATCGATCCGCAGTGTTAGAAAAGGACTAAATTAGTTAACATTTAATTGTAAATTCGCGTGTTAATTGTGTGTGTCAATTTTAGTATACTCCGATCCTTTAATTGTGTTAATTGTTTTGTGTTTAAATATATATATCGTTTCGTTTACCCTTGTGTTTCTTTCTTTCGTTCTTCTACTGAGCTATCGTAGATGTCAATGTGAGGACCCGGCCGACGAGGCATTCCCTACATTGTCTTGGTCCTTCGAACCGGATCGGAGCTAGTTAGTTAGTTTAGGTTTCGTGTGTTAGGTTTGGAAGTGCGGTTTCCAAATAGTTAGCGATGGTAAATACACGCGGAAACAAGAGCGAGGAGAGTGCGCGCGCGCAGCGCGAGCGCACACAAGCTGCAGTCGACCTGCAGCGGTTTGCGGTGACCAATGTGGCTGTCACACATTCACCGCCCGCTGCCCATGCCCGACCGCCTACGGGACTGCAGTTTCAAACAGACTCACCCGAGTCTCCCGCCGAGGAAGCCCCAGTTTCGCCGCCAACCGACACTACGGCGTGGCGCAGCGAACTGGACAAACATTTGTCGAAGACTGCGCGCTTCGACCAATCGCAGCACTCCGCGCCGGCCGACCAATCAGAGGCCCGCGCGCAGCGGCGCGAGTTCGGCGTCACTTTCGGCGATAAAGCCCACGCGCCGCCCCGACCAGCGTCACTTCACTCTCGAGCGTCAAACACTACGGACATGCGCCGCCAAGAAGCAGAACTCGCCGCAATGGAACAAATCCAGCAACTCCGACTTGAAGAAATTCGTCTGGAACGCGAGCTCGTTGAAAAGAGACTCGCCGTTGAAATGGAGCGCATCGACGAGCAATCTCGGGCCGGCGGATCTCAAGCCGACTCACAGCGACGCGTCAACGATTGGCTGTCCAACGTCCACCCTGCCGACGCGGTCCACGCGAAGCAGGCACGGCCCCCTACACCGCAACGCGACACACGCAAGCGACACGAAGAGGAGCCCCGGACACCATACAGCCGTCGAGAACGATCGTCGAGTCGAGACCGAGTTATCGACCGCCTCACCGACACCATTGAGACTATGATGCGGCCGCCTCCGAAACAAGTCTACGAGCTGCCGCCATTCTCCGGGGAGCCAAGCGAGTGGCTCACCTTCTATAACTCGTACACCGAGAGCACCACACGCTACAAGTACTCCGCATATGAAAATGTCGCGCGCCTGCGACACTGCCTGCGAGGAGAAGCCCGTCAATGTGTGCAGCACATGATCGCCTCTTCCGCTCGACCCGACCTAATCATACGGGTCCTTAAGAAGAATTTCGGGCGCACCGATCTACTCATTGATCGCGCCATCGACGAGCTGCGAAGAATGCCGCCGCTCGGACCGAGCGCCAATGACCTCAACCAGTTCGCCATACGCATCATGAACATCGTGTCAACGCTTGTGGACCTGGACCGCCGAAGCTACGGCGCAAACCCACTTCTCATCCGGGAAGTCACCGAGCGACTGAGCCCACACTTGCGCAGTCGCTGGTGTTCCTACGCTAAGGAACATCTCAACTCCGCCGAAAACGAACTCATGTTGATGGCGGAGTTCCTCCTTGAAGAAAGCGATGCCGAGATGGAATTCTCGCACGCCAAGGCGCCGCATAGAAGACCGACGCCCGCCGCCACATACGCACTCGAGCAACCCAATAGCTGCCTATACTGTGGAGGCAGCCACCGCACTACCGAATGCCGCAAACTCATCGCCGTGCCAGTCGGAGCCCGATGGGATTGGGTGCGACAGAATCAAATCTGCTTCAAATGCCTGGAGCGCAAACACCGCCGCGACCAATGCAACGCCCGCGGCTGCAACGTTCCCGGCTGCACCTATCCACACCACCGATTGCTACACGCCGAGAAGACGCAGACGCATACGCCGAGCGCCCCAGCTCCATACATGCCTGCGCCACAAGCAGCGCCGTACATGCCTGCACCACAAGCAGCGCCGTACATGCCTGCGCCACAAGCCACGCCGTACGCCTATCAACCGTACGCACCGGCACCCTACGCAGTCAAGCAAGCCGCTAGACGAAGCGCCACGCCGACTGCCCCGCCACAAGCTGTATCTGCGACCTATACCGCGGCGTCGCGACGCCGCCCCAACACGCACGCAGCCCCAGACGCACCGCCAGAGACGACGGCGTGCGTCGAAGAATTCACTGCCAACACGGCCGAATTTGGACGCAACGTGTCTTCGGTCCTGTTGAAGGTCATCCCAGTCATCGTCGGCGGACCCCGCGGCGAGACACTCACCTACGCCTTGATGGACCAGGGGTCCACAATCTCACTGATTGAAGAGGACCTCGCAGATGCAATCGGCGCCGACGGTACGACCTCGCGCCTGCATATCCAAGGCGTGGGGTCAATGACGACGCAACAGAAGAGCCGTCGAGTGCACGCCCACGTGCGCAACCAGACAGGCGGTCCGGCTCACCCATTAAGCCTACGGACCGTCGCTGACCTGGGCTTGCGCGCACAGCAAGCCAAGCGAGACTACGTCACGCAGTTCCCGCACCTCGCGGATATGAGCGCCGCGTGCTACGACACAGCACGCCCGCGCATTCTCATCGGCGCCGACAACTGGCACTTGATGCTGCCATACGAGCTACGCGTGGGCAAGATCGACGAGCCCGCCGCCATGCTATCTCCACTCGGATGGGTGCTATTCGGGTCGGCGCCGCAACAGTACGCGAGGCATCAAACCGTACTACCCTGCTACGTCGGATACGCAATGCCGCTACTAGAAGAAGACGCCGCCCGACCTGCAACTACGTCGGAAGCAACGACGGAGCGAGACTGCCGCCCGCCACAAGTTGATGAAATCAGCGCCGAGCGGATGGAGCCGGCGCTGAGCAACGCGCCAGACAGGGCGCAACCAGCACCGCCACGGACTTGGACGCCGAACGCGCCGTACACGAAGATCGCCACAGAGCCGTGTACAACCGAGCCGCTCGCCTACCACCCATACGTGCCGGCACCTCACGCGGCTGAGCCATTCGCCGCGACACCGAACGCACCGTATACGTTGGACGCCCCAGCGCCGTATACACCCGTGCAGCATGCCGTCCCGTACGTGCCCTGTCCGTACGCGCCGGCCCTCTTCGCGACTGAGAAAGTCGTCGCGACGCCGAGTGCTACGCCAGCTGCTCTGCCGCCTGCCGAAGCGGCCGAGTTCACTGACTGGCTACGTGGATCACGATCCGTAGCCACCCTACGACTATCACGCCCCTACGCCTCTACGGGGGGAGATGACGACGCCCGCTGCCTACGGCGAGACGACGGCCACGCCACACACCGACGCGGTGTAACGACGCAAGCAGCGGGCCCACGAAGAAGCCTGCAAGAGACGCCAGCGGCGTCAACCCAACCACGCTCTACATCAGTGGCGTCGCCTGCCGCGACGCCACGCAAACTACGCCGACGGCGTTGCCTCCGTTCCGGCGCTACGAGTCGACGGGGGGAGGAAGGCGTCGTAACGCGCACGACGACGCCGCGCGCACAGACAACGCGTCGACAACCTCGACGCGATAAGAAGAGGAAGCGGCCAAGCAGACTACGCCGACGGCGTCACCCCGAACCCAACTGCAACCAACAACAGTGGGTGATGTCGCACGCCGCGACGCCTACCGCTGTCCTGCCCCGACGCTTGCCGCGTCGCCTACCGCTACTCCGGCCACGACGCCTGCCGTGTCGCCATCCGCCGCGACGCTCGCCGCGTCACCTACCGCTACTCCGGCCGCGACGCCGACCGCGTCGCCTGCCGCCGCACTGCCCGCCGCAGCCTTGTCAAGCTACGGCAGCCGACACGAAGCGCAGCCACCACGCAGCGCACACACTCAACGCCGGTAGGCGTTGCCCCCTACGCTGTCGCACAACGGGGGGAGAAGAGCGTCGCGTCACACACGACGACGCCGCGCGTAAACATAGCGCGCCACCTGACGACACCGTCGCGGCGCGCTGCCACAGCGCGCGCCCAGGCGACATCACGCGCCGAGACGGTGCGCCCATCAAAGGCGCCAAGAAAACGACACTGCTCGCCGAGGTCGAGCAGACTGCCAACGCTCGGCCACTCACCCACGTGTCCGTCGATCCGGCCGACAACAAGGCGCTGACGCCCAATCATTTTGCTGGGCGCGCCTACTGCAGCGCCGCTCGTCGGGCCCTGCCGAGAAGCCGACCGACGCACTTGGCGGGCCAGCCAGGCGCTCGCCGAACTCTTCTGGGCGCGGTGGGTTCGCGAATACCTACCTACACTCGCGCCCAGACAGTCATCGCCAACGGGGACCGAGCGACGCATCAAGCCAGGCGACTACGTGGTGATAGCTGACCACACGCTGCCGCGCAACGTCTGGCCGAAGGGGATCGTCGAGGCAACACATCCGGGCCCCGACGGAGAGGTGCGCAACGTCGAAGTCCGCACCAAAGGAGGAGTTTTTCGCCGGCCTGCGAGAAAACTAGCTGTCCTCCCCTTGCAACCCGAGCCTACGCGGGAGCTCGGCGGGGGGAGACTGTTACGGACAGCTAGGCAAAGCTAGCTATTTTATAATAAATAATAATGTTTGTAAACGGTTAGGCGAAATTAGTATTAAGATAAATAAATAATATATTTCCTTGTGTTCCTAAATGCCCTTAAAAGCGGCTATACTGTGTGTATAACACTTATTTTCCTGAAATAATTCACTGTAAGAGAGCTCCCAAGTACTATGTAGAATAGTTAAAAGACCACGGCGTCTTAAAAGTAAACAAGTATGACTCATCCTGGTAACTTTCCACTCGCAGCGCGAGACAAAGGAATCATGTTTGTTTACGTTGGATGTAAAACTTAAGGATAAAAATTAGAATATCCTGAAACTTTGTATTAATGTTCCTCATGAACGTATAAGTAAAATCACTTAACATTATACCGGCCGCAACTTGCTGCGAGCACGGCAAACAAAGAAATAACACGACGCGCCGAGCGCGGCGCGATATGAGGGACAAGAAAGGTGTAGATCTCGACCCGTGTGAGCGAGACGGCCTCTGAGTCGAGACAAAGAAATCGTATAGATTTTATATCACTGTAATTAAGCGGGAGCTCTCACATGAAAATCCTAAATGTAATTATGTTCTATAAACGAACCTCCATGTTATTCATAAGTTGAATTTAAGATAACTATTGTAATTTAGCAGAAAATTAGTAAATGTAACAGAGCGGGCGTCCCTCTAGAAATATAAACAAACCTTGAACGAATCATATAAAAGGACGCCCGTTTCCGCCATTATTTAGTACAACTTTTGCCTGCGTAGAGTTACGACTCCGTAGTAGTACAACTTCAGTCAACATCGAGTCATCACTCTGTTACTCAAGTGCGTAGATCAGCGATCCGCTAGTACTTCCGTCCAGTCTCTTACTCCTGTGTATACCATCGTGTTAGTTAGTAGTACGTAGTGCAATCAGTGTTAGATAAAGGACTAAATTAGTTAAGATTTAATTGTAAATTCGCGTGTTAATTTTGTGTGTTAATTTAGTATACTCCGATCCTCTATTTTTTTTGTTAATTGTTTTGTGTTAAATATATATCGTTTTCGTTTACCCTTGTGTTTCTTTCTTTCGTTCTTCTACTGAGCTATCGTAGATGTCAATGTGGGGACCCGGCCGACGAGGCATTCCTAACACTATGCATTTAAATCTTACCGAGCTCTTGGAAATCGTTTGAATCCAATCATTACATCCAATATCGACTGGCATTTGTTTCAAATAGCCGCTGCATTGCACTCACGTCGCCGCCGCAGTATTAAACCCTCGTTCGACGCCAGACCGCGTACGCTCCAGAAATTTCCATACGATGACGTCATGACATAAGGGGCGGCTTAGAATTGGTATGAGTCATAAATTATCTACCCTATTTATTCCAATTATTACGTTTTTTTCAAGTTTTAAGTCACTTAAATTTAGCAAAAAAAAACTCAAAATTAGTCATCATCAAATTATCACCCCATAATCATTATCACCACCCATCATCTTAGTCGTAACGTGACTTAGTCCCAGTACGCATAAGGTGCACCAATTTGAAAGGCCAAGTGTGGGCCAAGTCAAGCTGAACACTCAAAGACAGTAATAGCACAGAATAGATAATAGTACAAGTACAGAAGGCACACTACTTTGATCTTTAGAAAAGCCGCTTTTTTTAGCCGAAAAAATATGATTTATGGCCCTTCTCAAGTCGTCGTCCCCAGCGCAAGCCAAACGGAACGTTAAAGCTGCGTGCCAACGGTGAAAATGAATTGGCTCGCGTGCCGCGTCGCCGAGAGCGAGGGCTGTCAACGACTAAAAATAAAAATGTATAACTCCCATTTATTTCTTGCATTCAATATAGAGAGCAATATATTTATATTCTTCATACATTATATTTTTTTTTATATCATATGTTATAATTTATATTATAATATAGAGGAGATGTACAAGATTATGTCTATAAAAACATTAAAATAGGAACTATAACTAAATAACATTAAAAAAGATCGGGACCCCGTGGTAGGGTACCCAAAAGTTTTGGGCCAAAACGCAGGCAGCATTCCCGCGCTGGATAGCAATGGCTAACCTTTGCGCGAGAAAGCTGCCCGCGCGTGGATCGCCTGTCGCGTCCCGCATCAAGCGCTTGCTGACACATTTGACCAGGCGGCGTGCCCCCTGGCGCCATTATATTTATTATTTCATTATTTAAGTATAAAATAATCAATCTCAGAATTTGGACGAAAAAACCACCAGGCCGCAAAACAGTTTAGCTTAATTTTCAAACATTTTAATACGTATAATATAATAAAATAATGCAACGAATGCGTTACCTTAACATGCAATTAAATTCTTGAGCTTCATTTTGTTTTTGCTTAGTTGTCCGATATTTATTTATTTATTTATATATATTCATCACTACACACCTAGTATAAAACAAAGTCGTTTCCTGATGTCTGTCTGTCTGCCCCTATGTATGCTTAGATCTTTAAAAATACGCACGGACGCACCGTGCGAAGCCGGGGCGGGTCGCTAGTAACAAATAAAACATGTACGAAGGCGAACTTATCCCTATTAGGGATCTCTTCCAATACATTTCTTTTAAGTCATTATTTATATATTTATATACATACCTATCAAACTATTACTCAATCGTTTATTCATTACTAGTAATTTTACAAACTTGATATTAAATATTATTATAAAAACCTCTATGATTGTTGATTTAGTAGTAGACATACTTATTTTACTAGAATTTAAATTGACAAATAGGTATCAGCAAATAATCTACAATTGACAATTAAAAATTTTCTGAGTAACCAGTGTTAAATATGGAAGTAGATACACCTGCAATATGTTTTTTATTATTATTCAGTTACTACTTATTACCTATATATTATGTTCATTTTCTTACCTTTCAGCATCCTTCAGACGTGTTGGGAGAACTAAAAACGCGTGATTCCAATTTCGATCATTGTTCCTACAACCCGCTGCGATACAATATCTTTTCGCTGTCTTTTTACTCATTTAAACACTTTATATTATAATATAACACTGGTATCAACAGATGAATGCGGAACGTTCACTTGCGACGGAAAACGTGAGCGAGACGCGCGCGAAAATCGTGTAGGTACGTGCGTTCCGAGACAGAGCGTGTCAGCCAGACAGCCACTGAATAGTCCGCATGCATGCGGCCACCGGCATGTACTTGTAGCGGGAAACGTTAATCGCGGAGTGCGCCCCGCCTGGTAATAGGATAACTTTTTACCGAACTCCGGTAAAGAAAACTGTTTTACGTGGGTGAAATTGGCCACCTTCTAGCTAGAAGTATACCCAAAACAAGAGTGAATTCAGTGAGTTGAGTACGCAGCCCAAAGTCATTTCGAGTAAATGATACGCTGCATTTTACATGTCGCCTCAAAGGTCATACAAATTTTCACCGCAAGTTGTTTTCATCACGACACATTTTGTTTGCATAATTTCGTCTTTATCATATTCTTTGCAAGATACAATCTTGGGGAGAGCGTGTATTTACATAACAAATAAATTTGCGAGGAAATAAAATAGGGTCGTCTCCCCTTGGAAAGTCTCTAAGGACTTGCCCGCTTCTCCCGAGGCGGCCCTGAATGCTTGCTTCCTCGTCCTCTTATCTTACCTTCTGTTTAGAATTCAACTTTAGTGGCTTGATGCAAAGTTCCCTTGAATCGAGCTTGAGACTCGTTTTGGAATGGTGGCAGTTTTGTAATGTCGACGTCAAATCAAAGGCCGAGTTTGGAAATGTTATAGATACCGACCGACAAGGACTTCGGGAATCATATCTGAATCGTCTCCAGTTTAGTCAATCTTCGGTTTGGACATGCTATTTCTGTGATTGTAAGATTTACACCAACATTTGTAGTTCTTGGGCTTTTGAATAAAGCTCCAGTGCGGGCAAGGTGCAAACCGAAGCGACTAGGACCCTAATTCGATACATAGTTATCTCTGATATCAGTATATCGCCTCTTCGCCAACTCTTTCGCCTTAGTCTGCGCCTCATTTACATGCGACGCCATATAGATTTCGTATTTCTAAAATAGAGATCGACAGAGCTTTGCATCGTGTACACGCTAAAATATTTATTTATTTTTTAGTAAGTATAAAGATAATTTATTGACAAAAAGAATACAAACAGTCAGTAAAAGTCCCTGCCTTCTGAGCTAGGAGAAAACCAGTATTACAGAAGGCAGTATGTAACAAATATAAGAAAATACATAAAATAACCAAAATCTATGACAACTATGCCTGAATAGAGTAATCGTCTTCCACCTAGCCGCGATTAAAAATAAGCTGTCGATAATGACTAATGACAATCAAAGCGTCATTGTTTTTTTTTGAATATAGGTACACCGGTCTAAAGTAACCTTTTCATGAAAAGGTTACTTTACCTTTTCATTGTATCATAGTTTTGGAGTTACTACATTTTAGAATGAATACATTTCAATAAATGAATCATAAAATAATTTGTAATCTCAGCAACAATTTAAAAATCATCTTTCTAAGCGGAATACGGAAAAGTAATCAAATTGTAGTCTTAAACATATAAAATGTTGTCAATAGTTGGCGGAAAATTAAAAAAAAACTTGGATGTGGTCACCTGTGTGTAGTTAGTAGGAATTATAGAATGTTATCTGTTAGCTGCTGATGAATCTAATTTTATCTCCAACACAATTATTGCGCAGTACATTTCCCTTATTAGATACCTATGTACCACTAATAAATATTCCCGAAAGCCGAGCCGAGTTGTGGTTCGCTTCGCCACAGACTGTGTTCGCATCAAATACATGCATTGCCAAACACCAGCCGACCTCTAATATATGCAGTGGACAGGCCGCTGTCAAAATTATTATAGTGGCTATTTGGTTTACAACATTTGGCATAGGCCAGAGTGGTCAATGTCCTGTACTGCGCCTATGCAGAATTAAGTCTAATTTGAAGATTTTTCTCTTGGCTAGATGTAGCAGTAGTTTTCTTTGGCCACACTCGAAGTAACCAAGTGCGAGGTGAGTCGTACTTAAAACATTATACTCGTACTTGAAACTCGAAAATTTAATAGGATATTCACCTCCACAAATATAGTCATGTAAAAACAACAGCCAAAAGCATATCGGGCCACGCTCAGTGTAGGGTTCCGTAGTTGCCCATCCTTCACAATAGACGGGCTTAAAACAGCGGTATTATTTGATACTAATGAACATAAAGAATGTATTTATTGCTTTAAAAAAAATTGGCTTATAAATTAGAAACGGGCCCATATAATTCAGTAAGATTAGCTGAAAATTTGGCAAAATGAAAGGACAACTTTTATCTATCAGAATATGTAGGTTATAGAGCCAAGTTTAATTTTAGGGTGCGCCAAAGTTCACATAATTTTTCAACCCCGATTATTGGAACTCCGAAAATGTTTCTCATAAAAAATTTCATCATAATAGTCACTACTCATACTTAGTCACTCTTACTACCGATCATAACTCCGAACCATTTAAAATCATAATGTAATTTATCATAAATATCTCTAATACTACTTTTTGTTTTCATAAATTTATTCATCATAACTGTTTTTGATCCTATTTTTCACTGTCATATTTTTTTTAAGCAGACTGGTTTCTACTCATAAACTTCACTATCATATATTTTATAAGTAGACTTATTTGTACTCATAAACTTCACTATCATATAGTTTGTACACTGACTTATAAACTCCGACATCATTATTATTTTTTTTATAAATAATGTGACTTATTTGACACTGTCAATGCGGATAAAATTTAATTTCATACCCCCACGACTTGTTTTAAAAGTATTAACATATTTTTCCTCCATATTGATAAGATAACGTATTAACACTCAGTTCAATTCTAACATCTCACTAACTAACGTTATTGCAACCTGGAACCCGTTTTGCCCAGCCACGTTTTGTACAGCCACGTTTTCCGAGTCCGTGTGTACTATAGAAAATTATGCAATGGTGTAAATTTTGCCAAGAGTCCGTAATGAAGAACTGCGCCAAAATGGAACCTGGGTCCAAAACCGAAAACTGTAGGTTAGGTTAGGTTTGTATTGTGACCACTTATAGCGGAGCGAGCGAAGCGAGCGGAGCGTCAAAATGTTTGCATGCTTGCTTGTATGTTTACTCGTAAATAATCTACTATTACATCAAAATTCAATAAGCAAATGCATAGCCAGGATGGATTAAAAAAGAAACAGTATTTAGTAAGTAAGAGTATGTTAATGCCGTTAGGAAGAACTGCGCCAAAATGGAACATGTGTCCGAAACCGAAAACTGTAGGTTAGGTTAAGTTTGTATCGTGACCACTTATAGCGGAGTGAGCGGAGCGTCAAAATGTTTGCATGCTTGCTTGTATGTATACTCGTAAATAATCTACTACTACATCAAAATTCAATAAGCAAATGCATAGCCAGGATGGATTAAAAAAGAAACAGTATTTAGTAAGTAAGAGTATGCTAATACCGTTAGGAATAACTGCGCCAAAATGGAACATGTGTCCAAAACCGAAAACTGTTAGGTTAGGTTAGGTTAGGTTAGGTTTCTATTTTGACCACGTATAGCGGAGTGAGCGAAGCGAGCGGAGCGTCAAAATGCTTGCATGCTTGCTTGTATATTTAATCGTAAATAATCTACTATTACATCAAAATTCAATAAGCAAATGCATAGCCAGGATTGATTAAAAAAGAAACAGTATTTAGTAAGTAATCAGATACTAATACATACCGTTAGGAAGAACTGCGCCAAAATGGAACATGTGTCCAAAACCGAAAACTGTAGGTTAGGTTAGGTTTGTATTGTAACCACGTATAGCGGAGCGAGCGTAGCGAGCGGAGCGTCAAAATGCTTGCATGCTTTTTGAGTCATAATGGACTCGGAAAATATGGCTGTACAAAACGTGGCTTTACAAAACCCCTACTCTTGCAGCCGGCCGAGTTAAGACGTAGCGTCAGTGCAAAACGATAGATACCCTCAATGATGAATTATAGCAACAATACAAATGTAATCAAAATGTTTCGACATCAACAATTTTAATATGAGTAGACTCCAGAGTTCCTGTTTAATGTTATGATTTACAATGTTTATGAATTTTTATGGTTATTATTGAAAGAAATATAAAAACAAGCATTATGAATAAAAACGTTACGAAGAAAAATTGTATCGATGTTTAAATGTTATGATTGACAAGTTTATTGTAATTTATAGTTCTGAATAAAATAAATATGAAAATCAGAATTATGACTAGACACATAATCTTAGTGACGACATTATGAATTACAATGTTCTGAAAACTGTCTGTTATGAACTCGGTTAGTAGTAGTACAAATTTATGACGGACAAAAGTATGAAGTAAAAAATTCGGAAGAGTGATGATTCTGACTACAAATCGGTAGTAGAAGAAAAATTCGGAGGATCGATTTTATGTGAGCCAATATGGACCCTTAATTTTATCTACTCTCCCCCCCTCTCAGGGGTGAGCGTCACCCCCCCGCGCCCTCGAATGTGTCCCGGAGCGCGGTATTTTCCACTTTAGAAGAAAACCGTGTACGATACATACAAAGTGTATAAGAACGAAATAATCCTGACTAAATTTACTATAAACCTTTCATACATACAAAAGCGATAGCACTTATACAATCAGCGCAATCTGTTACCAAATACTAACGTTTTTAATTATTGATCTTTTTTTTCTGCTAAAAGGTTAGTTATCTCAAAAACTACACACTTCTCGGCCAAAATATGTATGACAAAAGTAAAGAATGGACAATGTTCTTTCTAAAAATGTATAATTTATTTCTGTTACTCTTTAATTTACCGTTGCAATGCTATTTTTAAAATTTAAGTCATTTTATGCGAAATATACATATTCGTACTAGTTAAACGGTGTTACTTGCGATACCATAGACTTCTTATATGTTTTTCTGTAATCTACAAATATTGAACTATATCCTGTATTTTTTTTTTAGACTTAGTATTTAAAGAAATAAGGGGTGTGTGGGGAAATCGTCAAGTTTTGCTCGTTTTCGTAAATAACCTCAAAACCGTTTAATTTTGAATTATTAAATATATATATTTGAGATATTCATAATAAACTCTTTCATTTGATATGTCACACGATATACTTTGCTATTTTTTTTTTCTAATTTACTCCTCAAATCTGGCCCCCATGTTTCAAATTACTTGATTTACTTTACGTTACGTTACATTTCCATATTTGGGTCATCAATTTACATACGTGTACTAAATTTCAACTCAATCGGTTCAGTAGTTTCGGAGAAAATTCGCTATGATTATAGTAGGATTCCTCGTGTGTCTGTCTCAGACCGTCCGTCGGTCATAGCCAATTTGCTCCGAAACTACTGGACCGATTGAGTTGAAATTTTGTACACGTATGTAAATTGATGACCCAAACATGGACGTGTAACGTAACGTAACACAAATAAATAAATTTTGACATGAGGGCCAGTTTAGGGAGCAAAATAGAAAAAAAAATGGCATAGTATATCGTGTGACATATCAAATGAAAGGGTACATTATGTTATGAACATCTCAAATATATGTATCATATTATATGATACATATCATATAATTCTAAATTAAACGATTTTGAAGTTATTTACGAAAATGAGCAAAACTTGACGATTTCCCCACACACCCCTTATTTCCTAAAATAGTGAGGCTAAGTAAAAAAAATAATACAGAATATAGTTCAATACTTGTAGATTACAGAAAAACATATAAGAAGTCTATGGTATTGCAAGTAACACCGTTTAACTAGTACGAATATTTATATTTCGCATAATGGCCAAATGACATAAATTTCAAAAATAGCATTGCAACGGTAAATGAAAGAGAAACAGAAATAAATTATACATTTTTAGAAAGAACATTGTCCATTCTTTACTTTTGTCATACATGTTTTGGCCGAGAAGTGTGCAGTTTTTGAGATAACTAACCTTTTAGTAGAAAAAAAGATCAATAATTAAAAACGTTAGTATTTGGTAACAGATTGCGCCGATTGTATAAGTGCTATCGCTTTTGTATGTATGAAAGGTTTATAGTAAATTTATTCAGGATTATTTTGTTTATATACTTTTTGTATGTATCGTACACGGTTTTCTTCTAAAGTGGAAAATACCGCGCTCCGGGACACATTCGAGGGCGCGGGGGGGTGACGCTCACCCCTGAGAGGGGGGGAGAGTAGATAAAATTAAACTTGGCTCTATAACCTACATATCCTGATAGATAAAAGTTGTCCTTTAATTTTGCCAAATTTTCCATATATTGCAATCTAATTTTCTTGGATTAATATAGGACAATGATAACTGAAGAATGAGTTATAAAATCCCACAGTACAAGCGAAGTAAAATTTTGTCTGTTTACGTTCCACCGTGTGTAGAGAGAAGCGGTTATAGGTAACAGGGAGTTGAGGGAGCGTCGTTGAGAGAAAGATTTCAAGCTCTATAAAAAGGTCGTAAACGCCAAAGAACTGTAATTACTTATTACCTTCTGGAAGTTATCGAGTATACGCGTCAGATTGAGCGGAATGTTTTAATGCAGTATGACACTTAACTAATATGTGTAACGTTACAAGTATTTAAGGACACCGCGCGGCACTTTTACGTCATTTTAAAGATAATTATGAAATTTTGCGATAACTCAAAAACGGCTCGACCGATTTTATTTAATATAGTTTTAATTGAAAGTACTTATAAGGCCTCATTTTCATGAATTTTTACTTGATTTTTACATAATTTTTTGACCGTGGTTGAAGAGTTATAGGGCGGACGCTATTTTTTGGATTTCCGGAACGAATATTTACAAAACTGCTGACTATCAAATATCTGGAAATATATCTGGAAGAGATCGCTTTTTAGCGATAAGACCGCCTGTTGTCTACCGTTATTTATAAATTGTATTTGTCTTGTTTCCATTTGTAAACTTTTTAACCGACTTCAAAAAAGGAGGGGGTTCTCAGTTCGGTTGTGTTTTTTTTTTTTTTTTTTTTTTTTTTTTTTTATGTCTGTTACCTCATAACTCCGTCATTTATGATTCGATTTGGAAAATGCTTTTAAGGTTCCTGAAAAGACATCTCAAGGTTGGTCCCATAAAATTTTGGTGAAAATCGGATGACGAGATCCATGAGGAATCGAAAGAATTCCTGAAATTTTATAGGCACTCATAATATTTTTCATGTATTTTCTAAAACTATTTAAGTATTTGCATATGGTAGTCATCATCTTCCAATGCTGAACTGATGATGGAAGGTACAACTCCTTAACGGTTAGGAGTTAGGAAATAATTCAAACGAAATGCATGCCTTCAAGACCTCCCTGATCACCCCGCCATAAGTATTTTACATGAATCACTAAAAAGCGAAAAAAAAATTTTTTAACAAAAAAAAGAACCGACTTCAGTAAAACTAAAAAGCCAATAATAACCCGTTCAAGTACAGATTACATTTGACTCACCCTTTGAAGTCGGTGCCAAACCTCACGTAAACTTTAATATATAAATATAATAACTGAGTGGTTTGGGATCGATTTCAAAGGGTGAGTCAAATGTAATCTGTACTTGAACGGGTTATTATTGGCTTTTTAGTTTTACTGAAGTCGGTTCTTTTTTTTTGTTAAAAAATTTTTATTGGTGTGCAATAAAGTATTGTATTATTATTATTATCAAAAAATAATGTGTGGAGAACCCTTTTATTTTTAAAAGACCTATTCAACGACACCCCACACACTAGTGTTGGAACGAAAAAAAATAATCACCCCCACTCTAAAGTATACAAGAGGTACTCGAAAAGTTTTTTTTTTGTTTTTATTTTACAGTTTTATCGGCGTGATACATACACATATACTCATACCAAATTTCAGCTTTCTAGTACTGATCACGGAGCTAAGCCGCGGACGGACAGACAGACGGACAGACGGGCATGGCTAAACTAAGGGTTTCTCGGATGAAGTTGAGCGGAGCTAGTATGTGTGTGTGGTGTGTAGGTACAATGTTAAGTTAGAGACTTACTTTTCTGCTAAATTCATTAGCAGTGTCATTCTTTGATGTTTCTAGAGTGTAAAAGGTTTTCTCGAGACATGTAGAATAAGGTAGAATTAGGTTATTTGACATTTCATTATACATCAAATTTTTAATAATCAGTTATTATGTAATCTCATTTATTTTTATTTATATACTTTTATTGTATTTAACACCCTTGTAACTGTATTCATGCCAAATAATTTTTTGAATCTTGAATCTAAGATCTACGTTATGTGTGTAATATTGGGTCTAACATCTCCAAGTTGGCAGGGCCCAATATGCTGATTCCGGCCTTAACTAACCAAGCCTATTGTTCCGCACTCGGCAAACTTGGCTTGCGTCTGTTGATATTATGGACTGTTGATGTACTATGCTGTTATGGGTAATGGCCGAGAACGGTTTGGTACGTTATATAGGTATCTAGTTTGAAACTAGATTTTGAGTTTACTATATTTTAACAGGAATGTTTGTCAGTTTTTAGTAGGAAAGTCAGAACAACTGAGACGATGCGAAGCTCAAACAGAAAAAAGATCACAGCTCTATATCGAACTCTTAATAACATTCGAAAATTCTATTGAAATATTTTTTTCTTTGGTGAGGGGTCCTTATTTCTGGTGGACGGATTTTAATACATTTTGGTAGGGAAATAGCTGGACATTTAAAGATGGTTATCGGAAGTATCCTATAACCATTTTTTTTCTGTACCGTAGTCGATTGAAAAGTATTTTACCCGAATACGATAAAAAAATACGCGACTTATGTAAGCCCGTTTTGCCATAGTTCAATTGGTAAGAAACAATATTATCGGGAAATACCTTCCTAAAAAAATGTTTTTATTTTTATTGAAATCGCAGAATATAGGCAGTTTAAGACATTGATTTCATCCATTTGCCAATTACATACGTTTAATTGTTTTTCTCCTTATTCAGTATTTTGTGATGACGTCGCTATTGACTTGCCAAGTGAAAGTTGAAATATGTAATATGAATAACTTTTCACGGTTGTCATTTTGTCCCAATAAGTGTACATAGCGGTAGAAGAGCCCTATTCCCTGAAATGGTTTCCGAACTAACATAGGCCGTAAAAAATATTCCAATTATCAATTATCATCGATCGGGAGTCGGGATCGGGACCCACGCAATGTCTTTTCTGTAGGGCTGCCATCCGTCCGGGTTTCCTCCGATTTGTCCTAGTTTAGAGGCCGTACGGGGGAGTATTCAAAGTGTCCGGGAAAAACCCGGAAACTTTTTATGGGAATGAAAAATAAAGCGATTGTTTTTTTAATAATATTATTTTCGGACACGTCCGGGGAAAAAGGCGATTTACGCCAAATGACCGGGTTTTTTTAATTCTGTCCGGGTTCGGCAAATTTTAAGATGGCAGCCCTAGTTATATGCCAACAAGTCCAACAACGGGTTTATTCTGAACCCGTAGAAAGTTTGATTTGATTTGCATCTCATATCATTGTTTGGCCGAATGTTTTCGCTTGGTTTTCTGTTACCTACGTGTAATCCTGATGGAACGAAAAATGTTTTAGATTACATTTTTAGTGGCCCATAAGATTAGGTCTTTTTTATGTTTTTAAAATCTATTAGTTAGTTATAATGCGTAAATAGCACAACGCTTTATTATTTTTTACATCCCAGATGTAACAGCTGTCTCTAAAACGTTACATTTAACCTTTTCTCGACTATGTACCTACTTCTATAGGTACATTGAAGTTTTCTGCTTCCTTATGACAATTTTCCAATCTATTATATCATCAACTAAACCCATTTAATGTACGTAACATATTTTCGAACGACAATCGATCAATGCACCGGAATCAAAACAGATTAAAAGTTAACCCCTCAAATGTCTAGCCACGACAACAATGTATCATTTCGCATTTTAATTTCTAATCATTTCATGTTTCCCCTTACGCAGGCTATACAGGTGACTCATTGCATTAATTCGCACAAAACAGCTACTTCCACTTATAAATACCAATTCTGTCGTGATGGTAGTGGGCAGCGAGAATTGAGCTCATACGCATTTGTCCGAGCCATACTCTATCACACTCGAAATTCGCATTGCTTGTCAAAAACTGATGCATCATCATCGGGAAATCCGGACAAAGCCAGACGAAGACAACATTCGGGTAATGTGCTTATTGTACGCGAGCTTCAGTGCGCGTGCGTTATCCTCCCACATGCGTCTCTTTCCCTCCGCGGGCGCGCTTGCTCCGTCCCTCTCGCTCCCGGAGGGTCGATCTATACGACGCTAGGTACGGCTACGGCATGGTGCCGTACCGTCGTTAGTACGCAGGTTTCTGGCGTCAAACTCAAACGCCACTCGGCAGTCTGGTATCAGAACGCTCCTCGCGGCCGCAATAATGTCGCGCGCCGTGCTTTTTATTAGTGTTTTTACCATATTTTTGGACGTCCTCCACGCTGGCCAGGTAAGTCGATATCTTTTAAGTCGTTATCCGGTGTATTTTCTTCGTAATTTTGTGTCGGCATGTTCCGAGGCCACTAAGTCGAAAATCGATTGGACGCGTTCGAAATTGTTTTCACGTCGGGTGTAAAATAGTAGCTGAAACGAGTCAGCCGATTGATACAGACGCCCCGGCCGTAAAACTCTTGTGTTTTTACAGCGTTGTTAAAGAAAACTGTCGTTCTTTTTAAGGAAATAGTTAAAAAAAGATTGCGTAACTCTTGAAAAACATTTTGCAATTGAACCATTGCCTCTTTACGCACTTTTTATTAGAGTTGAATGTAATTATTACGACCTTGCATAACAAACATTGCTCAGAGAAATAAAAAGTGAATAAATTAGGCTATTAATTTAGTGTAATTGGCAAATGCCGTCGGAATTTTGCAAAATATGAATGTTGTTAACCTATGTTTACGGTAACTTTTCCTTCAAACCAACGACGGAAAGAAAAACCTATTTGAAGATTCTATTTGTATTAGAAGTTAATAAATATCTTGAATAGTGTTAATCGTCTTAAATTAGTTCATGAAATTGAATTGAAAACATCAAAGTAATTTTACGTGTAAACATTAGAAACGTCAGCGCTTTCTCGCTAACGTTTACTGCCCGACTTTCATCGCTCCGTAAATTTCGAGCGATGGGCAATATTTGACAATGGTGCTTGCAGGGTAGAACAAAAGCTTTCCTTTATAGCGCTATATATTTAATGCTATCGTATTTTTTAACTGCTAACAAGCTCTATGGTCGCAAAACGGAAGGCCAGGGTACTGATAACAGTTTTAAAACAGTGGATCATAGCAAAGTCACTCGAAATGTCAGTTTATAAATTTGATATTAAGCATATTTAAGGGATATATGCGTATTCAGAAAAACACAACGGCTACTTAAATATGCTTATCATTTTGTGTTTTGGGTTTATAAAAGTACGAACTAAAAATTTAATTTAAAAATGATTTGCCCATTTTAGGGTTAAGGGCCAAGATTAATTAATGTAATTTAATATTAAGATTGTAATTAATTAGGCGCATCTTTTAACAAAAAATCTGAACTTACCAGTAACAAACAGGTAAAAATAGCAACAGTCATAATATATAGTATTAGTTAGGTATTATATACCTACTAATCGGTATAACAAATGTAATTAAAATGATTCAAAGAAAGTTTACTCCGTTACCCGACGGCGGCCTACCTTATACAATTATGTCAAATGAGATAGGATAACTTCCATAATTGTATTAGATTAAAAGCGGTTGATACTTTATTATGTTTGAATGATTGGAAATCGTAGCTGGAGCTACTGTTTCAGGCTAAAACTTTAAGGGTACGTCTCCACTGGAGCCGGGGGGAGACGTGCGGAATCGACCAATCAATGGAGACCCTCCCTTAAGGCGGCATGTCCACGGAGACGAGCTGTGTAAAATATAGACCAATCACAGTCCTCAGATTTTGTGCACTACTTTTGGACTTCGAAAAGATGCAGCCTGATTGGTTCATTATCTCTGCTCCGCTTCAGTGAATGGGAAGCCTTACTACCAATTTTATTGAAAATTATTGTCAATGTAGTCTTAGTTAAAAAGAGCGGAGTCAAACTAATTGCGCAGTATAATAGACTACTGCGCAATGAGGTAGACAACGCTCTTTTTACATGAGATTAGGTATACCATGGCTGAAGCTCACTATTCGAAGAAGCCATTCTGCAGGGTCTATGGATGAACTAATGCAAAGCAAATATTCCAATGACTTGGTACGATGCGATCAAGAGTCATAAATAAGCCGGTCGGGGCCTGTGATAGTCACGTTTCACGCGACACACACACTCGTAATAGATAATGATAATGATAGTATCTGTCAAGTACCTTCGTCTAGCACTAGAATTACCGTGACACGCGACTGTTTGTCGCGCGGCAATACTACTTGTTACTTTCCTTTCCATACCGTGCGAGCAAACCAGGTGATGCTGAGTCGCGGCAATATGAGCCCTGTACCTCTAGCTGAACTGTGGCACGCAACTCTTTCTTGCGCGAGATATCTATCTCTTTCTGTGCAGTACTGTGAGAGAGTTACTGCACTTCTAGCACAACTGTGACACGCAACTCTTCATCGCGCGAGATATACTACCTAACTCTTTCTGTACAGTACTGTGAGAGAGTGATGGGTGCTAGACGGGCTGATATATGCTCATACTTCATAGAGTCGGTTACAAATTATAAAGTCATCATTGGCCTGCAGTTTACTAAGTAGGTGCTATGAGCTGCAGAATTGCATGGCCAATTTATGAATCAGTTCATTCATAAATTGGCCACGCACTTGTGGAGCCCATAGTACCTGCCTGGACTTACGGCGTTTTAACGTATTTTTAAGTTACTCTAATCTCAACAAATGTTGGGTCAGATGATGCATGGCTAGGCTCATGTAAAAGTTTTATTTTCCTATGAATTTGATAGACTCTGGAGTCTTTTTCTAGTTTGATCAAGGTTATAGCGTCTTGTTCTACCATTATGGTAATAACATAGTGGTAATCAGGTACACTACTAAACCCCGAAGATTAATTTCCTCGAATGCATTACTATTCCGAATTTACATAATTTTGAAAACCATAATTCTGGATAAAATTGATGATGAGAGACGAAATTTGTTTTTGGGATATCATATACTCGTAGTTAACTCTAACCTATACTAATTATATTGTGTAGGTAACATGGATGGTATGTTACAGCAAATATGATCGTTTGCCTTGATAGCGCTGTTGGTACCTATTATGAAAATTCGGAATGAAGTGGTTTCGGAAAAATAAAACATCGGAGTTTTTGGGTGTTCCGGATAAATCCGTGCGCATAGAATCGTGACTGAACGCGAGCGAAAATAAAGATTTTCGTTCGCGTCACGATACTTAGCCGTGTAGAAGACCAAGAAGACTATAACGTTTAACGGTATTTTAATACGTAATGTAAATTCTACATAGAATAGTGTTAAGTCGCAATGTCGACTGAAACCTTAGAGCTGCATTAAACCATTCCAAGACACGCGAAATTTGCCGCATTGATGTTTACTGTTTTACGAAGGACCTACAAACCTACTCGGGATGTTTTTTTTTTATAAAAATGTAACAAACATTTTCATAAGATCTTTTGAAGCTTCACTGCAGTGTTACAAGGATGGTAATTCTATTACATATTCTTGAGTCTGCAAATTAAGCCTAGACCAGGAGCGCTGCCAAGTCTGTTAGTCTATGAGCACCCTCGTAGCTCGGTCGCGAATTACATACAGTATTTATGGTATTTATTTACTAACCTTAAAATTAAGAATGTACGTGTATGAAACAACTTTACGCTCCAACAAGGAAACCGACAACATTTTGTCCATTTGGTTCGGTATTGTTTTCTAAAGTATGAAATTTCGGAGTAAAAATGTTTTCGGACAAATTAAACATCCTTGGGTGTTCGAATTTCGATGGGCTTTGTTTAGTAGAGTAGAAAGTATAACTTAGGCTGCCTGTTCATCTAATCGGAGTGGAGTAAATCAGGAAATCATTGGTGAAAATGAAAAAATGGAAATGAAAATATTTTATTTCTCTAAAGCAGACACAATAATAATGATGCTGGGATCTCCTAGTAAGTATAATGATACCTGTGTCAGGAAATCCCGCTCTTCTACTACTACAAGTCAAATTACAAGAAAATAAATAATACATTTATACCTAATAAGTCTAATAACAAATTAGAAATAAAGTATTAGCCTATGAAATATAAGCTACTACTATACTAAAGTGTATTTAATAATGAAAGTAAAAAAGGTAGGTTTTTGTTTTTAACATTACTTCACGTTTGCATACGTTTGTGCGAACGCGCATGGGAGATGGTGAAGCCCTGAACAATTGCACTTAAATCTGAGAATTGATTGTGAAGGTTACATTGTACATTATACGCATCTCCGCCCCGCCCCGCTTCTGTGGCCAACCAGCCATTAGGTTGCGTCTCCACTGTAGCGGGGCGGAGACGCGCGGAATTGAACAATCACAAAAGTGAGACGGAGCTAAGATACAGATTTCAATTCAGGTGATTGTTCTATTCCGCACGTGTCCACTCCGCCTCGGTTCAATAAAGACGCACCCTTAAGGCTGCATGTCCACGGAGCGGAGCTTACCCTTACGTGTTTTCATCAAGCGTTAGCACACCGGTAGGATAGCTTACCCTATTAGCTGTCCGCTGCACGGGAAGTGATATTTAGACACGTTACCTACATTGTATACGTACACCTTAATTAAATCTTGTACAGCAGAGTTATGGCGTTTACTGGAGGTGTTAACATCATTTTTTATCTCTTCAATTTAAGAGCTGCGCTCTTCTCGGTGTAGCAATCGCCAGCCGTTTCTTTCTTGGGCTTTCTCTTTCACTTCTTGGGAAGATACAAGGATAAAAATAAATAGACAAAATAAATGTGCAACAAGGCAGTGATATTCCATGAGACAGAAATAGGTTTGCGAGAGCAGTAAAATATAATAGAAATATAATAAGTACTTAGTATGCTTTTATTTAAGACTAAAGGTATTAACTGCACGCTTAGTCTCAAGCCGATAAAAAAAAATTATACCTTGGCTGAATGTCATTTAATTCGATACACAATAACATAAATGTATTTTATTGCTAATTTAATATTCTTACGATTATTTATTGTTATGCAACTTCTCGAATGCTTTGTTCAAGTTCAGATTCTCTCAAGTAGGAGTAAATCGGGACATGGGACTACCTAAGCCTTAACAAGCGTGATAATTCTATTAAGGACTCCTGAGGTGGCAAGCGCCTGGTATACGAGCATTGCCAAGCCCTGCCAATGTTGCCAAGTATAGCCAAATGTTGCCAAGTCGACGGGCTGCACCCACCCCTCGTGTTCACGTAATTTATGACTTGTATGGAACTTGGGAGCGCGATTTCTTTCGGATTGCAAAAGAGGGAAACAAAGAGGAAAAATGCGCAATGCGTAAAAATATTTCAAGTGTGTGCTTCAAGGGCACAGTTTAAACGAGTTTATAATGAGATCAGAATATATTAAATGAAATTCTTGAAATCGTATGATTAGATCCTACGCCAGGATTCATTTACTTTACAGTTTGGTACCATCAACTAGATAAATGGGAACTCTAAGGAAATATTACAGCAATAAAATTGCAACTGTTGAATATTAATACTTATTATAAACGGTCTAAACTCACCTAAAAATTTACAGGAACGGCCCGACTTGTTTCGAACTCGTATGGAGCTCTTCTTCAGGGACAGCTACCCGTGTTGTTGCCCAACAAACGGTCCACCGTTTATGATAATGATTAAAGATGTCTCACGATATTTTTATCAAGGACTGATAAAATGTATCCTATAACCATCTTTGGATGTCCTCTGCTATCCCTGTACCAATATTGGATAAAATTTGTCCAGCCGCTTCGGCGTGATGCGAGGACAAAGGAAATTTCGAAAACAAATGGCACCAGGCTGGCATGGCGCCGCGCGTCCGTACAAAACAAATGACGATCTTGCACCACGCTATTATGATTTCTCCTGAAATCATGATCACTCTCCATATATATAAAAATGATTTTCAATATTAACCAAGAATTTTATAATACAATAGATATAGCCGTAATTTATTTATAGTAATTTGTGTAATCCGGCTTACCTAGAAAGGCGAAACGCTCTGTAGGAATCGTCATAATGCGGCTGGAAACTAAAGGGATATAGAAGGTCGTAAAATCGACGCTGAGTCAATACGAGACGCGAGCCAAGTAGAGCACCGATGTGACAAACTATTGCTGCTTAAGAGTCAGAGGCCTTATTCCTTTTATTTATTTATTTATTTCATATTATGATGACAACTGTATTGTTAATTTTAACAAACTTTTTGAAGTGAGTAATACTTTTCCCTGAGTTCTAGAAAGTTACATAGCGAATTCATGCTTTAATTGCGTGCAGTCGAAAATAAGTTGCAAAAACCAATTTTGTCAAATTCGAGTCGTTTCGAAACAAAGTTATCGATGGAAAATTTAAACTGTAGGTTTCAAATAATATAGCAATAAATCGCAATGGCCGTGTTCTAAGTAGTAATCATGGAGAAAAATATCTAAAAGAATAGCATTTTTGAACGAATAAGGAGCCTTAAAGCGATACGTCTATACCTGCTTATGCCAAGTATAAAGAGTTTATTCCTTCTTTATCAAATTACTACCTGTCATTTTCCTGCAAGACAGCTGATACTAGGCGGTATCGCTGTAAGATATGCTATTCCTACTCCTACTGTTAGATAAATTTCAAGTCATGTATCCTCTTGGACATTGTTTGTTATACGAGATGCTTTCATTTGGTAATGAGAATTTATTGTGTTGTGGGCACTTGAACATTTTTGACAAATATGTCAAAGATATCAAATGAAATACGAATAAAGTTTTAAGAAACTTCTTAAGTTCCAACTCACGTTCGATAAGAAAGCATCCCAAGTATATGATGTGGCATTTCCGAGAATTTCCGAAAACTTTCCTCATTTTGTATGGGAAATGCTCTCGAGAACGTTCTCTCTCCATACAAATTAGGAAACGTCCTCGAGAACGGTACATGAGTCAATAAAAACAAAATTACGATCGCGTCTTTTGTGTTACGAAAGTACTCATAGAAAAAATATGGGCAACTATCGTTACACAAACGAATCAATTAAGTTTTGTTTTAATTAAAGCCCTTAACTATGTACATGTTTTTTGAAAATGACTCACAACAAAGTGAGAAGTTCTTCCATTTTTGCATTTTTGCAGACGGTTAAAATGAAATCACAGACATAAAACAGCTCAAGAGCTAAACTAAATAAACCTAAATTATATTGCGGTCTAATGCGAGTCAGCTATTTAAATTGGGCGAGGACTATTTGAGATCTTTAACCTTCAATTACGAGTATTAGCCAACGATTCGGGAACTCGATTCAGGTTTAGTGAGGAAACTTCGACCGCCGAAATTTTTAAGTAGCACATATTTGGATCGCAGATTTAGCGGTCCTATATTTTTAAACTTACGCCATTGCGTTACATGTACACTAGGTATACCTAATCTCAAGTAAAAATACTGGTGTATTTATACTGCCCAATGAGTTTGACATCACTAATTTTACGTGAGATTAGTATACCATAGATTACGAATATGTCACGTCACGTCACGTTTAATGGAGAGAACCGGGACTAAACTATTAAAGTATTCTGTGCCGGGACGCTAATTCGAGTTTATTGTGAGAAGTAACCAAATAAGCGATGTCTCAGGTATATCTCAGGCATATGTCCGTTATCAAAAAGCGATATTTGTGATTCGAGAGATCGCCACTTAGGAAATATATTATAATGAGGGCTCATGTTTTTGAATGATGAAAAAGTTCAACGGCCAAAATATTATTCATCAAATCTCATACGAATCGTAAGCTTGCTGATTCGTTAGGTCGTTAGGTATACGGGAAAATGTTGAATTGTTATTTTCTTCTAATAAAAAAGAGCTATTCAACCGGAGAAATACCTGTAAGTATAGAGGATTCATTTTTTGTTTATAACTTAGGTCAAGGCAGACCTTGCATGTATTTGTTTTAGAGGCGATTGTTCGCGGTTGAATTTTCATTAAACACGCTGTAAAACGATATTGCAGCACCATATTTAATTGTTGTGTTGATTTGTATAAAGATATGCTATAATAAAACTCTTAAACGGTTTAAATTACATTACCAAAGCTAATTGCGTGAAATATTGCAAAATTCAGCACTAGTATAACAATTGAGTGTGAAGGCCAGAGATACAATATACAACAAAACATTATTCCGTATCCAGTAGGCAGTAAACAATAAAACATTAAAGTCAAAGAAACAAGAAGGGCCATTGAATATAACCACCATTTAATTTGATATAATATAGTAAGACAGACTATCTAAATAAGAAAGAAAATGTCATAATGGCGGTTACGTCAAATAGGGCAAGTCGCTAAAGTAAACAGGCAACCACAGTTAGGTGGTGAGATGTCGAGCACTATAGTTATTTGGACCGTTAACCCCTCGTATGCTTAGCAACAGATCTATGCGGGACATTTGAACCTTAAGTTAAAATATCAGTTAATTTCAATTTGATTACTTAGATTTTTTTTTACATTGCATACCAAGGGTAATTCCCCAGAACGCTAATTTGAGTGTACCTACTCTGAGATAATGCAAAATAAGCCATATAACTGTCATTAAAACGCTGTTTGACAGTCTAACTCACGGCGACGTTGAGATCTCTCAGATATATATCATATATGGAATTAGGGTACTGGGGGGGTATTCGACCAATTTTAGAGATATAATGGAGATCTCTCCTTTTCATCGCCAATATCGCCATCCGTCACTTTTGACGTGTGCCTACTTGACAAGTGGCGATATCCCTAGAACATCGCAATTCGTCAATTCGGACGCGCAAAATTTTCGTTTCCTTTGTATGTGACGGCATAAATAACAGGCGCATACTTTAAATTGACTGCGTAGTACATGAAATTAGTCCGTTACGTTTCGTTCAAAACAGAAATTTATATACATGAATAACATTTTTGACAATCATTAATTCATTATCGCCTTCGTATTTCCAAAATTGAGATGGATATGTCACTTTTAAGCTCATCGCATTTAAATGACAGTTCAATGTCGATATAACTGTTATCTAACTTATCTAATAGAGATTTGACGTTTGGCGATATGTCAAACGGCATTCTCGAATTGGGCCCCTGATCTATTTTTTCATTGATTTTGCGCTTTTGTATTTTAAACGTAGAACAATAAGAGTACAGTCTTCTTGTTTTTATTTCTGTGTACGAAGCGAATAACTGAATCGGATAGGAAAGTAGATACGCTATGATGAACATGATTCGTGCATTTAGATATCTATCTTTTACGGATGCAGCGGTGCGCATAGTGTAATTACGTAAATTTTGCCAACACGAAAATGTAATAAATAAGTGTTACGTTTTGATTACTTAGATTTACGCGAACATATACTTAAGTAATCATTACTTCATTAGACATTGCCGACAATAGAAATGAAGGAAGCATGTATATAATGTGCCCTGCTTATTTATTTAATTACCCAAAATACAATATATCATG
The DNA here is from genome assembly GCA_905147355.2 of Apotomis turbidana. Taxonomy (NCBI): domain Eukaryota; kingdom Metazoa; phylum Arthropoda; class Insecta; order Lepidoptera; family Tortricidae; genus Apotomis; species Apotomis turbidana. Next base: position 14,629,920 of record LR990295.1, on the reverse strand, counting down.
TCACTTTATACTCTCGCGGTTTGAACTCATAATTAACACAAATTATAACGGGTCTAACGCGATATTGAGTACATCTGAGACCACGGCGTGTGCAACCCCGCCGAAACGTTAGATTATGAAGGTAAATAGGAAATATCGCGTTAGACCCGTTATAATTTGTGTTAATTATGAATATATCATGTGTCTAACATCTTAAACGACTTTATCGTGCTCGTATCTTCTATTCTTCTACTTAAAATATTCACTCAAAAATAAGTAGTTCTTGTAAAACATTTTTTTTATTAAAATATAAAATACCCATTCGATAAGATTTTTCAATTTAAACTCAAGCTGCTTAAAACCACGCAATCCCTCGAGCTACAGAATTGTATCTCCAATCTTAAATCACGGAATCAAACCACCGTTTTCTATCCTCAAAGTTAACCAGGCTGTCCTTTTTTTTTAAGGACATTAAGTCAGGACGGCCAAAAGTGTCCAAGTAGGTTTTCAATTGAAATACAAGGCTTCTTAAAGCAGAATTGCCGGGACAAAAGGAAGTGTTTCAAACTGATAAAATTTTAGTGCTTTTTTCATGAATAGTGGAGAATTGCGGTCTTCTTTACTGTCGGCACATGGCTAGAATACCTCTTTTATTACAGCGGAGCTAACATTCTTGCGTAGTAGTGGATAGTCTAGACTCTAGAGAACTGTTCTTATTTTTATGAGGAATTTACAGTGCTTTGGGTGCATTTCATTTAGTGACTTCCTAAAATTCCTTACCTTGCGATTTTGGTCAGCTGCATTTTATAGATAAGGGTAAGATGATTGGTTTGAATAATAACGCGTTTTTTTTTATCATCACTACCGACATTAATAAATGCGGGTCAATAAACGCGTGTATTGATTGTGTGCTTGTGGTCCCTATATTGGTTGGTATAAAATTGATGGGGATAATGTATTGTTTGTCATACATTCATGTTAAAAATTTCGTAATACATATTTAACAAATGTATTTATTAAGCGGTTTACGCTCACGTTTGTCACAAAGTTACCGCGAGACCGTACGGGTAGATAGGTAGGTAGGTAGTCCCTGATGAAGAACTCTATACAAGTTCGAAACATGTCGGGCTGTTCCCGATAATGTCACGTGAGTGAAAATCGCTTAAAATACATTTATCATAAAATCGTTAGTAATAATATTGTAGTTTTACTTACAGTTAACATTTTAGGATTGTTATAAAACAAACCTAACCTAAGTTTAGAGGCTATATTATTTAAATACCATACTTGATTGACATGCCGTGATGTGTCGAGTATCCTTTATCATTTTTCTTATGGTAATTCTTTAAAGCACAAATCACAGTAATCCTGGGATTACCCGTTAAGAGTTCACCTGAACTATTCCCCTTTTGTTCAAAGCAGGATTAAATCGGGAAAAGTGAAATAGTACATTTTTAATTACAGCGGAGCTAAGCGAAAACCCGGACGGTGGATTAAAATAAATTTTCGGCTATTTTCGGGAATACCTATTCGAGAATATTCGTCCATTGTCGGGTGCGCGGGTAATGGCGTCAGGGTTGCCATTTTCACCATGAAAAAGTGCGTTTAAGTAAATGGTTGTTGTACAGTTATTGTTTTGTTAAATTATGAGGATTCTAAAAAAAATAAAAAAAACATAAAATTTTCGTACCTTAAGTCACATATTTCAAAAAAATATTGTTTTGTTTTTATTTTTTTTTCTTTGTTTCATGACATATTGAGCAAATTTTATTCATATCACTACACCATGTTGTAAAATTCAACATCAGTCGCATCCCCTATTCCCCAAAATACCAAAGCAAAAATCATTAAAATGAAGTTAATTTCACAAAGAGAGCTCATCATTGTCTGTGTAAACGCTTTTGGAGCTATTTTTTAAACTTATTATAATCTAATCGACTAGTACATTAATTTTAGTATGGCGGTAGGTACGATATTCCGGTGGCACTTGTCTGGCAACCCTAATTATGGCGTTTCTTTCGGAGGATTTCGGGATTCAGAAAGGCTTTGGCGGGTATTGTTTCTAAATCGTTATGGAGTGCTTTTGTGTTTTGTGAGCCAGTTACGTTTGGATATTTTTTAGGATCAGCCCGAGAGATCTCCACTCTCTTAATGGTGTGTTTCAAGTGGTTAATTCGGGATTTTTCGTGTTATGTCTTCCATCATGATTAAACTTCTTTACACTTTGATAAAGGTCTTTAAAAGCGTTTTTTTATATAAAAATCACTGCCATATCCATTTATTTTCAATTTTAGCTTAAGAAACACTAATTGTCAGTGAACATTATTTCTATTGTACTAAGGAATCTTGAGAAGTTCATAAACCAAATAAAAAGTAACAGCCGTTTTTTATTTTTGATTCTTCTGTTCTTTTATATCTCCACTAAAACATTTTATTGTGTCTAATCATGTAAGTTGCGGATATGAATAAACGTCTATCTATCTATCTAAATTAAATACATAGAAGAGGTTTTGTTCGGTGGCTTAAATAGAAACAAACAACGAATATTCGAGCAACACACTGGAAACAATGCGAATCCCTGGATAGTTTCCATATCACCAGTCCCGAATGACGCCGCGCTAAGCCGGTCCCTGCCCAGTTCTGTACGACCAAGTTTACTCGTTGCTTGGGAACACGGGTAAATTTTCGGATTTTGTATCCTTAATGACGACTGTTCTAGAACATTATTACGGTATTAAAAGTTCACAATGGTGTCAAAATTATTGCGCAGTACTCGCAGTAGTCATATTATAAGACATATACACTAAAAAAAGATTTGTTAACAGTAGCCCAAATGGAGGACTGATAAACTGAGTAACTAAAATAACTAATGTAAAATTAGCATAGTTTTGGTGACTACAAAGCATAAATTTAGCTATTTCTCAAGTAGTTAAACAAGTTGAGTTCTTTTTTTTTCAGTGTATTGCGCAATGAGTTTACTACCGCTGTTTTTACGCGAGACTAGTTATACTTAACAATATTCTCTAAAATTGTAATTATCTCTAATGTTTCCGCTACAATTTTGTTGGACCGTATCAACCACAGCTTCATTCATCCGTTTAGTAGAATTAAGTAAAGTATTGTATATTTATGTGTAACAGAAACTAACTTCATGTTTAAACCCCAACACTGTATCCCTCTGCATGAAGGAGCGAATACCTCCTAACACAAGCGTTAAGCTTAAAAGGAGGATTCGAGCCAGTTTTGTGTCATCTAAAGTTAAACAATAAATAATTTTAATTTAAATTTTTAATTTTAATTTTTTAATTTTAATTTTTTAATTTTTATTCATCAACCCTTTATGAGATGTATTTTTCAAATTACGTGGTCTCTGTGTAAAAAAATCATCATCATCTGTTTTTCAAAATATGTAAGTACGTCTTTTATCTATAGGGTAGTAGACATATATAAAAACTGGTCGAGTGCGAGTTGGACTTTTACTGGGGCCCTCTTAATTTTTTTACTTTTTTTATATTATCAGTATTTCTTGTTATATCGGTTATAATAATACGTATAATGCAAAAAAATCAAGTCTTTACCGTATTGCGGTTGATACGACCCTGTGACCGACGGACAGACAGACAGCGCAGGCTTAGTAATAGGGTCCCGTTAGCACCCCTCGGGTGCGAAAACTGCGGAACCCTAAAAACCGTATGCAACAATGCAGTAAAACCCGCCATATTGCGCTAGCAACAAATAGCGGCAACTTTGGAAGCAAGAGCCCAATAACTCTTTTAAAGCGATCTTTGTCGGATTTAATTGCGAGCGCGTTGGGATTCTTGGGTTTCCCGCGGGATAATACAGCTTTGTTTGATTTGTACGACGTTTAATTGTGATTGTTCCTTTAGATAAGTAGTTTGTGCTATTGATGAAAAGATTGTAGGCCTGTCTAAAACTGGTCTACGTGGCTTACTACGTGAAACGAAACTCACTAAACAGCCTACGGACCAGAGCGCACTATAGTACGTCTAGCATAACTTCAACGTAACTAGTGTTTTTTGTTTCGGCATTTGCATCGTGTGATACACGTATTGTTGTACACCCTTCCCGCACCAATAATGTCTCTGTTTGACCTTGTGGTTGACTGGTAGAGAATGCCTCATGGCATTAAGTCCGCCATTTGTACTTTTATTTATGTATTCTGTGCAATAAAGTTTAAATAAATAAATAACTTTATCGCCCGACAAATACTACCTGTCACTTTCCTTTTAATACCGTGCGAGCAAGACGGGTGCCGCTGACTCGCGCGACAAACGAAGTCATGGCAAGATATGCTAGCCATGCACTGCCTTCCGCATTTGTTCGGACAAAACCGGCGCGGACTCTTAGATACTAACACGCATCGGTCGGTCGCGTATGCCAAAAGGCCACGCCTGGGGCAGAAGCGCGGGCAACTCAGTAATAATCGTGACACCCACGGAATAAATACTACACAAGTTTAAAACAAATGCACGTGAACGTTGGTTGTTTCCGTAAATTATTGGTCGTGAGGTATGGCGACTCGATCGACCGATGCTTGCGCTCGCTACGACTGGTTACGTTACGAACACGCACCGATTTTATCCGAACATAGGTGGAAGGCGGAGCTTGTGCGTAGGTGCTTGTGTGTATGTATGATATTAGCGTGGCTCACGTGGTGCATATTGAACCTGTCTTGCTATTGACTGAAGCTCAAGGACATTGGGCCTGGACTACTTTGTAAAGTAGTCACTACCGCCGAATGACATCACTTTGGCTTCCTGTATAAGTCTTACTTCCGTTAAGTAGGTAAGTAAAATTGCCAGACGCTCGGGTCTTCATATATATAAGGTCAGGGATGTGACTCAGGAACAAATATTTGAGTTCATCACATACATATTTCTTATTTCTGGATTAGAACCCAGGACCGCCGGCTGAGTACCTGATTAGCGTCGTCATATATATTCATCGTATATATTTTTATGTATAGATAGGTATTTTAAAATGTAATAAAATAATTAAATGTAATCTGTTTGTTATAATGTAGAATGTAATTGGTTTGCAAAATAAACGTATCTTCTTTTTCTTCTTCTTAAAATGTGGAAGAGACATAGTTGAGTACTTTGTCTCGTTCTAACAGTAACATTGCCGTAAAATTAAGAAAAAGTCGGCATCGCCGACGAAAATAATGAGTCTGTTCTCTAATTAAATTAATGTGCTCAGCCGGCCGATGACCCCTCTTGAGAGATTAGGACGCGCTAAACGGCTTCCATACTGCGCACTATTATAACCAATTTAAAAAAGAGGATTTCGTGAACTCTACTTCGACGACTCGAAATATGGGTAGACTCATTCTCCCCTTGTGTCATCGAAATACGTTTCGGTACAAATAAGTATGTCTCTCTTTCATGTGTGGATAAAGTGTGCGACAGATTTTCAATACCTATACGAAATCTGAGACTGGTGGGAGATTGCTCGGGACAGGGACGCATGGAAGAATGAGAGGGAGGCCTTTGCCCAGCAGTGGGACAATATAGGCTCTTAATAATTAATAATAATAATACGAAATCGATTTTTCTTAACTATACACAAACAGAAATAGACACGTACAGTGACGGACTATAAATTCATGTGCCAGTCTAACAAGTAACTTGGACCTCTTTTGAACCTTTTTATGTTTTTACCTACCTCAGAATCTCCTCCCTGATCTCCGTCATTTATGAACTGATTTTGAAATAATATTTTTATACGTATGAATCCCAAAGTCTGAACACACCGCGAATTATCCCATTCTTGTTAGAATTGTGTTGTGATAATTGTGATGGATCTAGAAATAATTGATGTTATTTTTGACTTTCTTCACACGAATATTTACTCAACCGGGACTTGGAATCAGGACTGACAGGTTCCCCTCCGTTAGCCCGAAAAACTTTCATCCTAATTTCATTGGCCCTAATTTTGGTAACCCTAAAATCACTAACCCAAATTTTCATTCATCCTAATTAATGAATAGCCCTAATTTCAGGATTCCGAAATTTCATAAGACCTAATTACTTCATACCGAATTCTGACTAGCCCTAATTTGCACTTAGCCGATTTTTTTAGACTACTAATATTATAATACCTAATAATACTAAAACCTAAATTTTATTAAACCTATTTATCTATAAACCTAAGGCAAGGGCTGCTCTCTTTCTCCACGCCTCCGGTTTTGGAATAACACTAGGGTAGGAGTAGGACAGGCAAGACTACGTGGAGTCAGAATTGCCATAGACTCAGGATGTACATGGGAATCTTTTGACGCTCCGCTCGCTTCGCTCGCTCCGCTATACATTGTCACAATAGAAACCTAACCTAACCTACAGTTTTCGGGGTTCAGCCAATTCGATATTTGTCCAAATCCATATTTTCTGTTTTAACGTAAAAATAGGTTTAATAATCTTTAGTACTCTTGACATTTAGTGTCAGTAATGATTAGGTCTAATAATCATTAGGTGTGGTAATTATTAGGTTATTTCATATTAGTATTGTTGACAATTAGTACAAATCATTATTAGAGTATTGGATTATTAGGTCTAACAACTAATTAGGGTATAAAAATTAGGTGAAATGACATTAGGGCTAATGAAAATTAGAGCTAACGTTGATAGGTGTAATAATATTAGCACTTGCGATATTAGGTCAAGTAGGGGAGTACCGGACTGACAGCTTCATAGGTAGCTTCTCTCTTCGTCTTCAGTGTTTTAATAATTGAATGTAATTTTTTTCACAAACACGATTCTTTAAATTGTTTAATAGTACTGTCAGTCACTCTCACGCTACTGATTTTTGTCGCAATGCTACATATTTTATTTAAAGGAGGCGTCTTACAAAATAAACGACAAAAAGTCTCAGTTGGTTCATTAAAGGAGGAAGCAACTGTTCTTTTACTCGGCATTAACGACACAAAAGTTACAGTCAGACAGCAAAAGTACGAGCAAAAATCACATTAAAGAATTCATAATTTGTAAGTGCTTCGGCAGTAGGTACTCGGAGTTCTATAAAGTTTTGACAGGTTTTTACGTGAAGAGTTTGACGATAATTTGTAAGATGAAATTTTACGGACGGATACCATTTTGAATCGTTTTGTTTCAATGATATAATTGCTATAGTAGCTTAGATAACTATTACTGGCGATTGTTATAATTATTTAGAGCCAAATAGAACAAAAATGCAGCATGCAGACATATAGAGACGAGTGGCGCAAGAGTGGGACACACCTGATAGGCTAGAAAAAAAAAGAAAAATAATTAGTATAGTTTCTACTCTACGCATAAGTAGGTACACCACATTTCTAGTAGGTACTATTAATAAGATTTGAGAGCCATAAAAAGAAATTAAAGAAATATGATCGAATTGCTTAGTCCTATTTCAGTAATTTGCATATTCGGTAGGTACCCTATTTAGACTGTGAACGACACAGTCATAACTACCTACATAAGATTATAACTAATACGTTGTTGTGTGAGAGAGCTCCATTTATTTCCTTGGCAGACCAGTCTAGCTGAAGATTTTTTATTAGTTACTTTAAATCTTTTAATATATAGCTAACTATCCATAAGCAACTAAATACCTAGAAATAATCAAAACTAAGCTACCTAAGCTCTATTGTTGTTTACAGCGGTGCCAAGTTTGGCGCCGAGGTGCCTGTGTGCCAGATTATTTCACTTACCGTGCGATGGGAAAACTCTTTGGAATCTAATCCCGCCCACAAGATGGCGCCACCGTATTACGCTGGGCTTGTGCTAAGCCGTTCCGCAGTACACAGATAATACTCGTTACAATAGTGTTGTAAAAAAGTGTTAGAACAAGAAATTGAATATGGAAATGACGAAATTATTGTTATTTTTACACAGATGCATCGTCCATTTTTTTATCCATGAACACCTGCCAAAGCACTTAGCGCCGCAAGTTTAGGTTATAGAAACCAACTTCAAAATCACACAAATATCCTAGCGGAAAATCTCCTTGACTTACAACAGATGATAAATTGGACTTAGACCATCGAAACTAACTCCTGGGATGATATATGCTGGAATGGAATATCAACCATTTAACTTCCAGTCAAACTACGATCGCATCAGATTATGGCTCCAAAAACCCGATTGCTGTGAAACAAAGGAGTAATAATAACAATAAATGTCTTTTTACAACTCCACTATTTAACCTCCAACAGGTTTCTGTAACGCGTCTTAATTTATAAATTATTTGTGATTAATTAACTTAAATAAATTAAAAAAACAAATATCCACATCCCGTGACTCGTCGTCGACACGTCAATAAATTTCGATATTAATTCCGGACTATTTATATCATGTCAGTCACGCGAAGCACGAAATATTACTTCGAATATAAATAAATTTTATTATTTCTAACGTGTGTCGAAACTATACATATTGGCACACATTGGAAATAATATCTGTTATTTTCCGTTTGATTGACAAGAAAATAAACGTGGCCACAAAAAAAATGTGATGTGCAATAAATGATTCTATTCTATTCCCTTTGAAATTACATCAAAACAGAATCGTTTTAGATGCTAAATGTTTTTTTTTTGTTATTATGTAGTTAAGTAGATATAGGACCTTGGATCTATAAAAAAAAAGCTTTATTTTATTGGAACACTTTTTAAGATATTAACAAACTTTTTATGCAAAAAAATAAATAATAATAATAACCTTTTGTCGTCAGTACATTATATCCACGTAAGCTGTAATAGTGCTTCAATTGGAGTTGTAGTCACTTAAAAAGAAAGGACGAAAGGAATGTGAAATAAATTTCGCGTAGCTGACTTTATGTTGATGGTGTCCCGATTTATTAACTGTTATTTAAAAAAAAATATCTTTACTCTGTATACCCTAACTGTACCCCTTAACTATTCCTTATTTTTACTGCTTTTATAACGTGTGCTGTGTGTTCGAGATTCAAAGACTCTTCACAGTCTTTAGCGGAACTTTCCAGAACTTGCCCGACTATCCTTTGTTTGATGAGTTTCAGGACGCGCATACTGCGAACATTATGAATGATGTTTAAGACTGATTACGTTTCTGCAGGGCGTCATTAAACATATGATTAAATACTTTTATTATGCGATAGATTAGAGACGTGCCGTTCTCTAGAACGACGATGATACGACGATGGATGCTTATGGTTTGTTATGAAAAAAATATGCTCGAGTTTTATGGGGTGAAATAATCGTGATGATTATTATGACGAACTTAGTTCTTATTGCACTAATTTGATTTAAATTAAAGAGCCACCATTCATCTAAAAAAAGATAAAATGCGTAAGGATTAATAACCTAATACGTTTTAATTAACATATTTCAATAAAGGTTTTAATAATTTTAATTAAGTTCATTGGGCACATGAAATTAATTTAGCCACCCCAATCCAGCTGACCAAACAAGCCTAATTATCCAGGCAGTCCCTTTCAAATTCAAATCGGTCTGAAAATAGACCCTTGTATTAACATATACAAATGGATTCTCAAATCGCAGTTACTACTTATTAATGGAATGCTCAGTAAGTAGAACGTATTAGCTCTTAAAATAAATATGAATTAGGGTTAGCTATAAGATTTGTACCAATAACGAAAATATATTACAAATCTTTTTAGAAATCACATCATTCACTTACATATTTCTAAGTAATCGTTTACATGAAATATTTCCATGCCTTGGAAAGTTGGAACAATAAGAGTTATGAGACCGTGAACTTGTTGTCGGGTAAAGAATAATCCTTTAACCATATTTAGTGGTCCAGCTGTTCGTATACCAAAATTACTTAAAATCCGTCATGCCATTTCGGCGAGATAAGACCACAAATATTTTTATACCAACACATGTCCTGCATCTTACTGGTTTTTAATACATTTTTAGAATTTTATAATAGTATACATAACGCGACTTACGTTATAAGTAGGTATAACATTATCAGTCATTAGTGCCTATCTCACATGATAAACTGAAAAAATAATAATAACTATTATCCTTTTAATACATTGATGCAATTGCCTGTAACACTCATAAAGGGAAAGCGTCGCGTTCTGTTCACTCACTTTTGATCTTTCACCTCAAGCCAATAACGATATGCCATTACGTGGCAGATGCCTCCCCAAACCACATGGCCCCCTCCATTACAAGTTGGCAGGTAAATTCGCCCCTTTTAAACTTACACTTAGTTACAGCCGCCTCCTCGGTGGGCGGAAAACTTAGTTTTTGTTTAGGGTCTCATACGAGATGTGCATTAGAAGCTCCTTGGTTCACGCTCCCCTTTTTGAAGTTATAAGCTACTATGTAAATTAATAATTACTACATGCATTATATTTACTTGTATATAGTATAATCTGTCATAGGGCAAACGAGTAGTCTATTAGGAAAAAGTTCTCGGTCTAAGATTTCTACGGCTGTTCTTTTGTGAGGACATTATAAGGACATATTTTAAATGTCGAATACATTCCTATATGATTTTGCATTCAATTGTTTCTTGCATATTTGAACCTCATATTTTGAATTAAAGTGTATTTCTCTCTAATACTTAAATACTAAAATACAAATGCCAAATTTACCACAGGGACAAGCGAACTACCAATTCACCCAAAGGCTACCTAGAAGACGAGTTTTGTAATGCGTTGTTACTATAGTCCATATTAAATTATTGAGTCTAAACGTTTTTTTCTGCGGTCTAGATATAATTTATGAATGTCATGGGGTAAGGCATCATGTTCTTCACAACGAAAAAAGACTACCCATATTTAAGTTCAATCAGCAGACTGAATCCTCGACTTTTCAAAATTTTGTCCTATTAAATACCAGGGTGACTTGCCAATACGAGTACCATACCTCCATGAGTTCGGTTCGCAGTGGCGATGGCGCGCTATATTAAATGTAGTGTAGGCTCTCCACCACTTCTGGCTCCCGCGGGATTACGTGCCCCGGTAAGAGGATTTATTCGAGAAACTAGCGAAAGTAACCATGCTACTTATTTTTGAGGGATATTACGGATGTATCTGTTTAGTTACGAGTAGACTAATTGTAATACAATGCTGTTTATCGTAGGTATATATATATTTTAATGACTTTTGAACAAAGTGTCGCAACAATTCTCAATTCTACGTTATTAAAGTGTTTTTGTTTATTTTTCCGGTTTTACTGGCGAGGCAAGACGACGACGACAAAGAAAGAGTAAAATCCTTCATATCATATTTAATCAATAACTGGCTCTTTTGTTTCTTTTATTTGCATTTTTCCGTGATAAAAGTGAAGGGCCTTCTTTTTTTCATTGAGAAATAAGCAAGAAAGGAAATTTAAGGGGCAGAATATTAACATTAAATGATTAGTAAGCAATACGATATGCAATTAAATAGTTTTGGGGCGTGCTCACTCTAATACTAGAATAGAAGAGAATGAATACGGCAAACTGAAGAATTCGAGGTACTTACTATTATTTACCTAGCTTTCAATAATAGGTTACTCAACAGTTATGATATCAAATTATAATGTATTATAATTTAGTTATAATATCAAAATTATAATGTATTATAATTTAACCAATACTTTGCCACCAGACACCAAACCCAAATAAGTTCGCAGTCGGTAACCTGAAACCGGTGGGCGAGGTTGTAGGAACACCTGTTCGGAACAGTCAGCCGCAATAATGCCTGCAGGTTCTCGCATATTATATTCGATGTTCGTACGTGCCATCTCTCTCGCTCTCACGTCAAACATTATTTTAAAGAGCGGGGCAGCACGACATGAAGTTCGAATATCGAAATAACCTACACGACGTTTACGAATATTGTATTCGATCGGAGTCGAAATGTGACAGGGTATATTGGTGGATATTAGCTAGTATTGATTTTAATACCCGTTTGAATATAGTTGCGGGATACGCTGTAGGTAATACTTGGCCGTAAGGGGCTTTCAAAGCTGATATTACTTAGGCATATTGGATTTTAATTGAGTTTAATGAATTTTTACTAATCTTTTTTATCAATTACTCCGATATCCTCATTTTTTGGTTTGTACCATATGTTGAAATTGTATATATATTTATAAGTACCGTATGTTGAAATTATACATATTATATAATTAGAATTATTATAGGCATATAGATATCGATCATTGGTACTCTCGCGTAATCACAACTGTTGCGTCGTTGTTGCGAAAAGTAACAAACGCAGTTTGTCATTTTAATGTAACATTATGTTGTGCTATTTTTATTTTGTTTATTTAACTTTCACCATATTTTTTTACTATAAGTAACGTGAATTATGTATAAAATGGGTCTTCATATAGACACTTCAAAAAGTTGTCTTCGCAGCACTGATCATTAGTAACATGCCGATATAACTATTGAACATAAAGTCAGTTATTACTGTAAGCGAATTTTTGTTCATAACGCACGTTGTCTTTGCCTGTAATTGGGTAAATACTCTGATATGTTTCGTACCTGCATTTGTTTTTTATGTATGTTATATAGTATTGTACCTGTTGGCAAACCTAATAAATAAATATATTATGCAAAAAAAGGACTACTTACATGCCGTCGCCCTAAGTACGTTCAATTACTACAAACTTCTAGCAGATAACGGCATGACAGGGTCCGGTCCCGAAGGACCATTTGTGAGTGGACAATGGTATGCGTCCGCGCATAACCGGTCCATACCCGTACAAAGGAACGTAGTAAATAATCCCGTATGAATAAACCGCAAAAAGGAACGGGATATGGGAAGTGTATTTATATTGATCGCAAAGTTATGATAATGATGAGAGCGCTTGAAGTACACTACATGCCATAATGACATCATTATGTGACAGTGTTTAGTAAAAGGTCCCATTGTTGGATTTCTATAGAGACGAAATTTGTTTGCATCTTTACACTAATAATCTATCAACTCGTCCTTATGGAAAGCCGAACAATGGAATATTTTACTAAACACATATGATGACAAAATAAAGCAGTACGTTATAATTATGATTACACTTCTTAACCGGGCTCACTACGCGCCGAAAACTGCCTACACACTATTGTGCACCAGTGTACCAAATCCGTCTTCCACTTTTGTTCATGTTTTTTGGCTAAATAGCCGTTCATAAGTAGTCACAATGATTGGAAGGTAGGTATACAGTTTATTAGATACCTATATTTTTTAATAGTTGTGTTGTGATATTGAAAGTTATTTTTTTAATCTTCTTTACTAATTTCATGTACAATTGGATGTAATATGTATGAATATTCGAGCGGTGAACAAATGTCACGTCAAGGATTTGAAAAATATATCCAAAAACATTAAATTGAAATAAGTTTAAATACTGACTTCTCAAAATGCTCATACTATTAAAAAAAGTATAATATACATACCTTCAGAAAACATAGTGTTCCTACTGGAACAAAGTGCACCTTAGAGAAAAAAAACTGTTTAGAATTGTATTGTAAAAATAACGAACGAGCCGTGAAAAATGGCACACGTATCAAATAACCGGGTTATCATTGCAACGACCATCTAATGTGGTTAACAAAAAAAAAAAAAAACATTTGCTAGCATTCACTTTCGACTCGGGCGGGTAGGCACGGCTATAAGGTTCCTATCAACAATACAGTCATATGTTAACCCACTACATCAAAATGCTCAATGGACCGGCAAATGGGCCCTTCTGCCCTAGTTACCAAGGAGCGCCCTAAACAGCGCGTAAGGCAAGACCCGTTAGGTTATTTTTAGTCTGTGGGTTGAAAAAGGAGGAAAATAAGGAGTAGGGAGAAAATATGCTAGAGCTTTCGATGAAAATATAAAGACAAAGATATTCACAAATAAATACTTTTCATTTTCGTTTTTTAGGGTTCCGTACAAACGGGACCCTATTACTGAGACTTCGCTGTCCGTCCGTCCGTCCGTCCGTCTGTCACCAGGCTGTATCTCAAGAACGGTGATAGCTAGACAGTTTAAATTGTCACAGATGATGTATTTCTATTGCCGCTATAACAACAAATACTAAAAATAAAATAAAATAAAAATTTAAGGGGGCTCCCATACAACAAACTTGTTATAGATTATGGTACGGATACGGAACCCTTCATGCGCGAGTCGGACTCGCACTTGCCCAATTTTTCATTTTATTAGTAAAATAATATGTCAACTTTATTTTTAAATTATTGCGTCTCCTACGTGTTTACGTCATTTTAAACAAAATATATATATACTATGTTAAATAAATATGCATGAAATATCAAAATAATGGTTATTATTTATTTAAACGTGTTAAGCGTTAACGAATGCGCCCATGACCACCATCACCGTTTCAATAAAATAATAGTTATAATTAATCCATAATGTAATTTTAGCAAACATTAATATGTTATATAAAATTACGTAAACACATTGCGAGTTAATTTTTAAATGACTGATTTTTAGTTCACAATATTGGATTGGATTTTCTCTTAGTTATTTAATGCCAAGACTCTGTTTTGCGTAAATTGCGTTGCATTTTACTCAAACAACCAATAAAACAAAGATGTTAGGCCGCTTTAGCAAAAACCAAAAGAAGAAGCAAAGAGAAAACCTCTAAACTGTTTTATTCAGTGCTATTAAAAATCCATAGATATTAGATGAACTCAGATCTATCGACGTTTGGCGTCCAGCCGAGTACATGTCGGAACAGTCCGCTTACAAGAGTAATTAATACGTGTATATTCCTGACGTTAATGCCGGGTTTATGGACTGCCCCGCAGTCAATGGAATAGGCGAACGGTTTTGCCTGATTTATTAACAGTGTAATATGCAATTTATCTCTAGAAACTCTAGGAAATCCTGGTTTTTAATACAAGCACAGAAAAGGTTTTCTGTATTATCATCTTTGCCAATATCTTCTGAGAACTGTATTTTGTTGGCGGTTTATGTAAAGTGGCCCTTCTGTCTGGCGGCGCAAATAACCGACGTGTTCTTGCCTCTAGGAGTGGCTACGAACGCATGCTGATTTTTTCCGAACAAAAGTTGCGTTGCATACTAACCAATGAAAAACAGAAATCTCGGGAGACTATTGCGAAGATCTGAGGAGAAAATCATGTATAATGTCTTATTCTGTGCTTATTGATATCTATATATGTAGACTACTGAGCGTGAGCTGTCAGAATGCGGTTCGTGGTTTATATTTATCTCGCTCGCTCTTATGTCGCGTAAGAGTCTCTTAATAGAGAGAGTGACAATCTTGATATGTTTTTATGAAATAAAAGTTTTTATGATTTAATTACAAATGTACAGTTAGACGTATTTTTAATCTGTTGTGTTATAAATAAATATAGCTAGTAGTGAAATTGACAGCTACTTTTATGCTGGCTGTACATGTCGGACAATTCGCTAACAAGAGTAATTAATATGTGTATATTCCTGACGCTAATGCTGCGTTTATGGACTGCCCCGCAGTCAATGGAATTGAGGATGATTGATTTATTGGTTGGTAGTGGAGATATTATGTTATGTACGTACATATATAATTAATGAATGAATAAATGAAATTGTATGGAGCATAGTACAGTGTCCCTAGCGGTTACTATATGGTAGGGTATTGGTTATATGTGTTATTTAATTGTTTCATGTAACAGATTACATAAAAGACCCTGCACAATACAAATGTTTCTGTTTAGTCCTATGGTTGACTGGTAGAGAATGCCTTATGGCATTAAGTCCGCCATTTGTACTTTTACCTGTGTATTGTGTGCAATAAAGTTTAAATAAATAAATAAAATAAATAAATACTATGTAGAACTTCAATTCTCCATGCAAATCGTTTACGCAGGTCACTCGCGAGTACGGTCACTATAAACTCAGGGCACACCTCGGACAATGGCGATCAAATGTATGACGTTAGTACTCTTTATTATACTGTGCTCAGAGTAAGGGTACTGTTTAGACTAGCGAAAGCGAAACGCGAAGAAATAGGAACACAACGAAGGAGATGAAAATAAAATAAGTGATAACAGAAATACGTACTAAACATTAATGGAATATGGATATTATGGCATCTCACATGTCACTACCAAATTTACTTATTATTGTCATATATCGTATTTTATTGGTTTTTTATCGACCGACAAGCATCTCTGTTACAGCTTCGCCAAAATTGATTTCGTATTGTCGAATGTTTGAATGTTCGGATTTTCAACTGTTCTCACCTACAGGCTTTACTTGATTTTGGTTACTACTAACCACAATTTGGCTATTTATCAAGTAGATAAACTAGTTGAGCTATTTCTTTTCCATTAAAAACAAAACAAACATGAAACAAAACATTTTTAAACATGAATGAATGAATGAAAATTTGAATGAAAATTTTATTCGTAAACATACACAAACTGGACAACACATTAGAAATTAAATACAATAAAATAAAATTCTAGGTGTGTATGCCACGAAAAGGTGCCTCAGCATAAATGCTGGCCCGGGAACCAGCGCTGGTCTTCCGGTGACGCCACGGGGAACCGTACACACACGGCCGCACTCTAAGACTGAACGCAGCTTAAGCGCATACAGTGCCAAGACAATGACATTGACAGAAAGTGCTGTCAATGTCACTGCAGACCGTTAGCGAAGAAGAGAAATGAAAAAAATAATCTAAGAATGCAATGCCCGTATGTGTACAGCACATTAGAACATTACATGACGCCTACTGTCGGCTACTGTCAAATCATTCGTGCACCGAAAGTCCCGGGGTATGGTCGCAAACGTTGCATGAAGGCTCCTTATCCGTTAAAAATGCTGATTGTTTTAGATATGTTTCTCTATTTATTGGTAAATATGTATTTGAAACTTAGAGTTTGAATTTTTCATTGATAATTTTTGTTTCAAAAACTACTACAAGTTGAAAACTTTCACGCAAAAAGACTGGTTATTTCAACTTATTTTCGACTGCACGCAATAGCTATGTTACTAGAACTCAGGGAAAAATATTATTCACTT
This sequence comes from Apotomis turbidana, assembly GCA_905147355.2. Taxonomy (NCBI): domain Eukaryota; kingdom Metazoa; phylum Arthropoda; class Insecta; order Lepidoptera; family Tortricidae; genus Apotomis; species Apotomis turbidana. The sequence continues at coordinate 14,612,952 of LR990295.1, read as the reverse complement.
CAAAAAGTTGATTGAAATTATCAATATATTTGTCATATTATGAAAAAATAAATTCAGGGTCCCTCAACAGTCTCGATGCTATATTGCACGCGTGTTCATATATACATAGGATCGGGGCCACGTCTGGCGGTCGTGGCCAGAAGCCACGGGCCACGCTCCGCCGGAGGCGCGTGGCCTGGACATGTACGATAATTGGTAAATCGGCCGGCCATTGTTCATTCCAAAGTCTATCTGGCCCTTAGGGCATAAGGGTATGTCAATTATTGATGGATATGAATTGATCTAGTTATATGGTTATTGTTTTAGTACAAACACTACGACAGTGATTAACTACAAGCATATACTAAATAGTTGTAAAAGAGAGAAGTAAGTTTACATAGAAAGTGAATGAAAATGTTGAATTAGTTATGCTCATGTCTGCCAAGTTGGTTGGAATGGCTGGAAACTGATTCTCCTTAGTTTTCAACCCCCATATTTCCACAATTTTGAAACATATAGTAAAATTAAATAAACAAAAGAAACTTTTTAATTGACGACGCGTTTGGCTCGGTTGGTAGACACCTGCCTACTGAGTCGGCGGTCCCGGGTTCGAATCCCGGCCGGGGCAAATATTTGTGCAAATATTTGTTCTTGGGTCATGGATGTTATCTATCTATACATATACAGTGGAAACTGGATAAGTGGAACCTGGGTTAGTGGAAAACCTCTTTAAGTGGACCCAAGTTCTCGGTTCCAGTCCCTTGGCAACGAATTACCTCTATAAGTGGAATTTTGGGACCTATATAAGCGAAATCAATTTTTTCAAAAATTTCTTATTTTTACCTCTGTAACGGGAAGCAGCCGTCTCCGAAACCTCTATGAGTGGAATAGCTCGGCGTTATAAAATTTGTACGAGATTTGAGTATTTTGTATGAGAAAAAAAATGTACCAATTAATGGACCAATGATAAAAGAAAAAGCTGATAAATTTGCAAAAAGACTAATATTCATAATTTTTCTAAGAGTAACGGATGCAATGGTTAGAAGGATTCAAAAAAAGAAACGATTTGGTTTTTAAAAAATGTGCATAGAGAGTAGGTAGTGCAATGGACACCAACACCTCTACATACATATTTAATAAAAGAGGATTATTTAAGTCTTGATCTTTTATTTGACCATATATGTATACGTGACCTCTATAAGCGACATTACTAAGCATCCACAACCTCTGTTACCGAGAGCCTCTGTAAGTGAGAAAACGTTTTATTTGAACCTGGTTAAGTGGAAAACTGGATAAATGGAAAACCTGGATAAGCGGAACTAAACAGCCGGTCCCTTGCGATTTCACTTATCCAGTTTCCACTGTATGTATTTATATATTATGTACAAGCTTTGCTTAGTTTGGGACTAGGTCGATTTGTGTATGATTGTCCCTTAATATTTATAATATTTTATTTATTCAATTACTCCAAAAAAAATCATGGTAACCTAACATATTACATTTGTCAAATTATTATAAGAATATTTTATTTACATACTCACTATACAAATTTTAAACCTCTCATTAAAGACAACCATTAAAAGCGATCTCATGGAGGAGAATTTTCAAAACGCTGAATACCTATTCGACGTGGCAATGTAACACGGTAAAGTAATTCCACAATGCACGTACTCGTATACCGTGTTCGTGAAGGGAAATTATTCAGCGCAATTTTCTTTTCAAGTGGCGTGGTTTAAATTCATTTTTGAGGGCTCAGAATGGTGCGGGATTAGGTATGCGAGTTGATGCGGTTGTATGTTGAGCTAATTATGTCTTGGCAAATATGTGGCTAAAGAGTCTGGTTTTTAATAGTACCTATTTTAAGCAATTGTTACATAATAAGAGACTTTAGATCATGATTGTGCTTTTATGAAACGAGCCGAAGGCATGTTTTATAATAGGATCACACGAGTGTTTTAAGACCTAATTATGTACATTTGCATACTGCGCTATCTACACACATATTCATATCATACATTCTCTTTTATGTAGATATGAAGTAGGTACTCGGTACGAACAGTAACTTCCGCGGAGCGGAGGAATGAAAGAGGCGACCCCGCCTGATATCTATCTTATATCTATATACCTATCGATTTTGGTCGCTCCCAGGTAGCAAACAGGTTGTATAAGAGCTTATACAGACAATATAACTCTAATTTAAGCTGTATAGAGGCTGTATAAGCGATTATGCAGCCTGACTGTTGGGCTGTCAAGTAATGTAGGTTTTTACACTCTTTACTTTAAGTATCTGAATTTGTTATTGGTGATTTAATAATATGAGGGTAGATAAACATTGTTATGATTCATTTATTCACGTTACCATTTCGAACGTGTCATTACTTTCATGGTCTCGCAGGGACTTAAAAGGGAAGCGATCGATGGACGAGGACTCCCATAGGCATAATGACACGGCCATTACGTAGAATGAATCATTAACGCGGTTAAGAACCTTTTCATTATAATACAGCAATCGTGCAATATAGCGTCAAGACAATGTTCACATAAATATAATATATACTGCTCAACTATAAATAAAAAAAAACGTGTAATCTTTGATTCCGATTTCAAACTACTTAAATACAGAATGGCCTGGAAAAAGAAAAAAAAATTTACTACGTTTTAATTGTCAAGTTCCCTAATATGTGTTTTGTATAAGTTGAACGATAAGATTTTAGAAACTGTAAAGCATTCGAAACCATGGTAGGAGAAGGTAGTGGTGATGGCGATATTTCGGAGAAATGCCATTATTTACGTCGAATTTAGCACTTGCCTTGTTATCTACCTTTTGTTATGTTACCTACTACTAGTCGTAATAATGTTCCGATTCCAATTACTTAGTTTCACAGAAGTTACAGGAATTGATTCTATGGAATAATGCACAATAACTAAAGTTTTTATAACAACGGTCGTTAAGGTATTTGCGAAGTAAAGTAATTAATTATCTTTTGCAGTACTTTAACCGGTAAAGGATCGATAAATAAGAAAAGGCTTGAAAGTTGGAGCGAAATTTGACGTTTATGACGCGTTGTCAATGGGTCTTTGGAAAACGGAAGGCTTTTGATCGATTAATTTACTCCCATTTATGAAGTCTTGCTGATTAAAACACTGTATTTACTCAAGTAATTACGAAGTTGGAGTATTTTGTTAATTGAAAAACTCAGGAAATTCAGCGGTAGGGACTTGAGATCTGCTTCATCCGTCGGCGTGTCGTGACGCCCTATGTCCAAGTTTTAGGTGACTTGTGAAATAAAAAAAGAGAAATTTCCTTAGTTTGAATCTATATAGCAACGGTCCAATCGTGAAATTGTGTTTAGCCTTCAGTTAGGGTCACTCTATTGCTTCCGTACTCCGCTATAGTGCGACCAACTGATCTGTGAAACGGCTAATTTAGGAAACTGTCATGCTGAAATGTCATGCGATTATCAGTGTCTCTGCGTTCGAGTGCTCTGTGTGTAAAGATTGCGGCGACACCCTTCAGTTCACAGATAAGCTGGTCGCACTATAATAGAATGTTGTCCATGCCCACAGCGGTTGACTTAATGAAACCCACCTAGCGGATCTCACCTTCGCCTCGCCCCCTAATCGCCGTGTGATTGTTCCGACGATTATGCCGGCCAAATGAAATCGCAATCAAGCTGTAATCTGATTGGGTCGACCCTGCCAGGTGATCCTTCAGGATTTCGTTGGAGATTTGATTAAAACTGCCCTTTGACAAGCTTTTGTTTGGCTTGCAACGAATATGCTGTCTACGCCACGCGGCACGATGTAGCCTGTCTGCGTCTTTTATCGCTTATATGACGGGGAGTGCTGCAAAGAATTGTTGGGATTGATTCCTGCCGCATCTTTCCGCCATCGTTCTACGCGACAATCCTTTCATCCTCACCATTAAGATAGTTGGCAGTCCACAACTGTGCGTTTTTCGCACGAAATTCGCACCTCGCACGACTGCATAGTGCAGTGAATTGTCGCTTGAGGTATTTCCGGACAGATACGCACTTGTAACTCCTCTCGTGTTGCAGGTGTCTATGGGCGACGGTAATCGCTTTCCATCAGGCGATCCGTTTGCTCGTTTGCCGCCTATGACATAAAACAAAAAAAAACGCCGTGTGTCGGTACAACTGGCTGCAACGCGCTCCGATGTGGCCCGAACAGACGTGGAAGTCACGCAAGCGTGCGTGCGCTTACTCAAATTACTTTTAGTATATCATTCGCCTTAACCTTACTTCTTTTTCTAGCGTGCATTTCTGTCCTACTGCTTGGCAGAGGCCTCTCCTAGGATTCCAAAACTCCCTGTTCGGTGCTGATGTCGGTCAGTCATATAGGAAAGTGTTCAGGTCACCCCGTCATATACCTCTAAACATTATCATTTGAAATCTCATGTTCTTCGTAATGTCCTAGTTTTATATATAAACGTTTCATATAATGTTTCATTTCACCGAAAACGTTTTGCTCTGAAACCATAAAATATTTTGTATTGGTATAAAACAAATCTAACCTATCTATAAGATCACATTTTCAAGATTTATGATAAATGTGCGACTTCAGAGGAGAAAAAAATTGTCGATCAAATGGAAACATTTCATGAAACTTTTGTCTACAAAAGAAGGGAGTCTCCTTCTTAATAATGTCACTATATTCTAATTACTTTGTTACGTGTGCCAATATTCAAAGGAATTGTTCATTTCCAACACTAAGTGCCAGCGACACATAATTCTACTTTTTCGCTTTAATAAACTGAAAAAGACATTTCGAATCATAAAACGGCCATTTCGACGTGGAAGGTAGTTTTATGTTCATCGTAAAGTCTGCTACAGACAAGTTTAAATGGTTTTCATACGGCGCCAGTAGCTAGAACAGTTCATACAAATAATATTCATAGAAAAGTTCGCTCGGTGACTTCACATGTTCACGACTCTCAAATGGCCTATTGTCAACGTTTCGTTCTAAATTTTGGGCCACGTCACTATTATGTTTAGTTTAGGACTTGTTCTGTAACATGTTGTAGTATATGCGATTTAGTCATGTGGCAAACTGTTATTGATTATTGTTCAGGAACCGTTCATATTTCAAAATAAAAGATGCCCATATAATGTTTGAGTCCATATTCACAAATATTATAAATCCGTTTTTCTATGAAAGAAGGATATCCTAATAAACAAACATTACATTACGTACCAATAAACACAATTCAGGCTCCCTATGAGCGGCGTGCCTCTCTATCGGAAATGCCACGACTTTCGGCACCAAGCAGCGCGGCGCGGCGAGCGGTAGAGCGAGAGATCCGAGCGCAACGACCATGCGAGTGAGCGAGACACATGTACCGCGCACTACTACCGCTCGCTGCTAAGTGCTAAGACTGAAGTCGTGGTTGGGCCGACGACTGTGCGGATCATGGTGTCTGACTCTGCGTTCCGCTTTTGTTCAGACAAACCAGCGCGTGTTAATAACCCGCATTGCATTTAATTTTACATCACATTGTATCTACACAAACAACCAACAAAACATACCCTAGTATTTATTCGGTGATATGGGCAACGATTTCATTCAAATGTTAACAATGATTTGCTAAAGGCATTTTATACAGTTGTAGGCACTATATGCACAAGTTTCGGTGGATGGATCGTTTATTCCCCCCCTCCCCTCAAACATTTGGCGAATGGCGTTGACAACGATTTGGCGGAAACCGTATCTATCTTCCATCACATCTAAATGACTATCGTTTATGGACCCCACATATACGAGTATGAGTAGTTGCACGTTCAGCGGAAAAAGTGGCCAATATAGAACTAGTATAGTTTTATGTTATTTGTGGCTTTGGATTTTTTGTAACCAGAGATAGTAAAATTCGAGTAAAATCGATTACCGTACGCCAACCCACTGGTTGGCAGTCACTACTGCCCTAAAATTTCAATAAATTTTGCTCGCATTTTACGTACCCTGCTTATAACACGGTAGGAAGTTTTTAAATCGTTTGTGCAACGTCGTAACTCATTGAAGGCTATAAGTTTGTCAACGATCGTCTTATAGTGTGCATGATTTGTATTTTGGTTAATAAGTCCCGAAACTGGTGTCACCTTGTCAGTAAGATTGTCCTTCTACAGCACACAAAGAGTAACGTAGTGATATGATTTTCTTAGTGATAGTATGGTTCTTGAAGGAAAAAAATATATAGCTGAAATAAGTAGTACCTATCTTAATCGGACTGAATTTTAAGTACATGCAACAGTGATTTTCTCTATTGAGTCACACAGCGCTCGTTTCAGGTACAATTTAAACTTTGACTCAAGCTATTCTAAACTAAAATAAAACTTGGTCCACCCAGTGGCCAGCCAAGTAGCTGACACCCTATTTTAGTACTAACGAAATGTACATTTGAAAATTTAAAAAATGAAAATGATTTTTTTTTAATTTAACTAAACAACACAACAAAATGATTTATGCCTTTGGGTCCTGAGCTAGGATTCCCTGTGTTACAGGACCCAGTAGGGTATCAAGAAAAGTTAGACACGTTCAAATGCGTACAGAGTTAAAACTTAATGACTATAACTATAACTAGTAGTGACACTAGTGACAGAAAGTAAAGCTAAAATTGAAATTAAACATGAAATAAAATATGCACTATGGACTCAAGTGTATAAGGCGGGTTTTAAATGTAACATATATAGTAATAAGCTATAGTGGCAAATAAAATATAATATATATGTAACAATGGACATGGAAAATATATATTTATATCTAAGCATTTACCGTCTATGTAAACATAGTATAAAAGCCGTTAAACTTGTCTCGCTTCCTTTTGTTTTTGCGGGGAGAGATCGGGGGCCCAGTTCAATGCTAAGTTAATTTTTGTATCCGTACGATAATGTTAAATTCCGCATATTGGATAGAATAAAATCCATTTACGTAGCCCTTTTTAGCCGTTTTGGCTTTTTAGCTTTTTTGAAGGCGGTAGTAAATTGATTGGAAACTGCGTTGTAATTAAAGCTCACAAGGCGAAATCGTGCATCGCGCTATTAAAATTTCTCCTGAAATTACGATCACGACCCCACAGTTTAGTTTTTTTTTTCAACAATAATTTAAACCATAATAGTATAAATGACTAGTGAAAATGTGTGCAAGAGCTTATACAGCAATTACACAGCCTAATGAAGTCATATAAGGTCTGTATAAGCACCTATGCAGTCTGTGTGCTACGTGAGGAGCTATTTATTTTTACAGTTTTCAAATAGATTTATCTGCTTAGCCCAATGGTTTGGGACTAGATCGATTAGTGTGAGGAAAAAAAAAAGTGGTTCACTGGTAATTACTGGTGCTTAATGCCCTATGGCATTAAGTCCGCTTTTTGTACGATAAGTTCTTTCTTTTGTACAATAAAGATTAAATAAATAATATTCTTAAATGGTGTCATTCGCCTTTCAATCTCGTACTCTCACGTTAAATATTATTTCAGGCGTTTATTGAAAGCAATATAATATCAATATCACTTAGTACTTTTACGATTTCCCCCCTAGAATCTGACAAGCGTTTATTCTGTCTCAAGAGTTTTATTACATCGTCTAGACTGGTTATTATTGATCTGTTTCACCGCAACAATGAAATACCTACTTATGTAAAGAAAATGTCTGTAGGTATAGCCAGACAAGTTGATTTTATGCTCTCGTCATATTTAGTGGTAGGTACTTATTAATTTTACTGGTAAAAACTATGTAAGTACTTTTCAAGGTTTACCCTTGTTTTATAAAGAAATGTTTCATCGAATTTTCATTTCATAGAAATTTCGTTTCATCGTTTTTTTTTCTGAAACTATAAAATATTTTGGAATGTTATAACACAACCCTAACCTATTTCGTTTTCAAGATTTCTGAAAATGTATGACTTTCGAGGAAAAATTTGTCTATGAAATGAAAATTCTATGAACTGAAGCATTCGGTGAAGTTTTTTTCTATAAAAGAATTGGACACCACTTTTTATTGAATGTCATTGATGTAGAGAAAGGGAAAACAGGTCTAAATATTCCGTAAATTTCAAGTAATTTTCGCATAATAAAGGCAAAACTATCCACAATGATCTAGCATCATTGTGGATAGTTTTGCCTTTATTAGTACAAGTATTTCCCAGAATTTATTTCAGAAGAAGAACGAGGTATTGAGCAGTATTCTGGTAAACAATGTTTTGAAATTGGTCGTTGACATATTGCTACTGACATTTTATAATGCATATATGTGACGTATGCACATTAATGCCATATGAACGCTGTCTGTAGCATCACTATTCCATGGCCAAACCGCAACTTATTAGGCTAAACTTTTATACAATTATACTAGATAACAGAACAATGAACATTCCAAGTAAGCACGTAAGCACTTATACAGCCTTTATACAGCTTAAATTAGTTATAATGGCTGTAAAAGCTTTTATACAACTTGTGGATGGATGACACATAGATGTTTAGGTACAGAATATTTGTTACCCAACTACGGTAAAGAGAAAGGAAGGTAACGCAAACGATGTTGCGGACGCATCCAAAGTTGCTCTACAACTTTGTATGGAGATAATATTTTCTTCGGTTTCCGCGTCTGTCGCACAAAGGTCGAGGCTCAAATAATTAATATACAGTTTTCACATAGATAAGCAACAATTTATCGTTGGTAACTAGATACATTGTTCATTTAAATTTGTATGGAGTTTACTTTTCTTTAAAATAATATCTGTTTCTCCGCATTTTCCACAAAGAGCCTGAAAGCACATACACATATGTTGCAATGCAATTTATTTAAATAAAATAATTGATATCGCGATTAACTATGTTATTCACTACATTTTAGATTAAACAGCGTGCAGTTCACAAAGCTGATATGGCTTAAACAGCCTTAAATCTAGATTAGGATCGGCACAGTTTTAATCCGTTTAAGAAAACTCAACGACGACGCTAGATTTACCGCGCTAAATGCAAGAAAAACTACAATGCAGTAGAATAAATAAAGCTTTCTACGAGAAAACCAAGTTATTTAAGTACTCATTTAGATTTTGTTACTTTCATCCTGCTTTTATAATACAACAGATACTCGTAAGACTAAGTAATGACGATGAATCTTAATGTTTTCTGTTAATAATCAAATGACTAATAGACAATATTTAATTTCGTTATTTCAGATTCTAAATCCATATATAATTGTTAGTAACCATTACTTACGAACCTGATGTTAGTATTATTTGCCAAAATTATATAAATTATGTGTATGTGTATATAGACGAATTTTATAACATGCATGACAGTTAAAACTATCATAAATGTAATAAATACCTATTGAATAGAATAGAATAGAATATATGTTTATTTGCAAGAATACTTATGACTAGTTACAGGGTGTTATTGTTGTTAATAGTAGGTGCAGTATTCAATCGTAATTAAACGATATGCAAATATTATGCTAGTTCAGAACAAGTACATGCATTTGATTTATTTATTCCTAACAAGGATCATGCTGTTTCGTACAATCTATAAATTCCTTAACACTAATATAGAAACAGTTTTCTAGTAGATACTTAGTCAAATTTTTCCTAAAGTCGGTAGCCTTCATTTCTTTAATATTTTTAGGTAAGCTGTTATACAGGACTATGCACATGTTATAAGCGTTTTTTTTGTAAATAGCTGATCTACATCCAGGCTGATATAAAAGATTTTGATACTGCGCTCTCTCTCTCTCTCTTTGTAATATAATACCTACAATAATTCATAATAATGTAATTGTTAAATGTATTAAATAATCATTTAATAGCTATAAGATTTTGCCTGGTAAAATATTGAAATTTTTATCAATAAATGAGTATGAGTATGAGTATATGTAACTGTGATACCTACGCGTATTTTTTTCCGCGCAGTTGTGACTTGTGTGAGAGAGTAACGGGTGTTGCTCTGTCGCGAGACATAAGTCGCGAAGCCTAATGAATATGCTGGATCCATCTCCGCAAGGGTCGAGAGTCCCACCGGTCTAAGAAGACATGCAGGATGCTGTTTTGTTATAGCTACTTACTTAATATCGTAGGTCATTATAACAATATCAAAGTTACGAGTAGGTAGTTTGAACAGTGTTTGAGAGTGATTCGCGTTTCATACCTCTGACTTGCTCGCTCTAACGCAATCCAGATAAGAAACTCCCAGTTTTCACCCAAACCCGAATCCCAATCTGAGAGCTTACAGACTCCAGGTGTGTTTATTTTTTATATTAGAGTATCTCTACTATAGACCTTGTTATAAAGGCATGAGAAAGGCGCAAAAAATGGTGCAGTAATTATTTGTTACATAGAAATTATCGTTGTGCTAACTTTGTCGTTGGTAACTAGATATATGTAGTTAATTTCGAGCTCAAATGAGACAATGTGGGATCTAAAGTGTATTGCTAATATTTGCGGAAGTGACGGAATCGCTACCTATCCACTCGCGAAGCATTTCCATGAGCACTGTCAAACGCTTTAATTATCCGCCGTCACGAAATGGTTATTCGTTATTACACTTTATTGACGTAAATTATTACTATAATAAAGATAAGACGCACAATTAGACCCAATGCACATCAGCGAGTTTAGGTAACGATCCACGTATTCTATTACGAACAGGGAGCCTTTAATGAATTTATCTTGTCAGAGGGAACGTTAAGCAAGTTTGGGAACAAATTACGGGCGTAAAGTTGTCTCGCACCTTCGACTTCTCGAGTAATTACGGGTAGTTGGAAGACGTAGGGCCTGACGAGCGCATATCGCGGATCCGCCTTCGCAAACGAGCGAGATAACCGCTTTATTGCCTGTCGACTTGCCAGCGTGAATCAATATTGAGACTCGATACTGCAAATGAGCAAATCGATAAAGCGGCTTGTGTGCTGTCTGTCTCGTGCCAGGGCTATACAACCCCATAAAGCTCCTAGTTTGTAAAATAAAACTGAAATATGCGCCAAAGAACTCCAGCTGCTCGCCTGTTGTTTTATTTATCGCCGCTTTATGAGATGTCGTTTGTGTGATGACAGAGGCTTTAGTTTATATAACTCTATAAGTTTTTCGGGACGCCGTCTATTAAGTAAAATATTCTTTTATCGTATGTAACTGGGTCGGCACGTCTTTTTGAGCCGGTTCAAACTGGCACTCGAGAATCAAGATAGCTGATGATTCTATAAGGAAAAAAGAATGTAGTGTAAGTGAGATTAGCCGCCGGCGAGTGGCTGGCTACCAGGCTCGCAGCGGTCTCGCGGAGTGTCGCACGGCGCTGTGAAACGGAGCATGTAGGTTAAGAGCCCTCGGCGCTTTGTTAGCGCGCTCTAATCACTGCCGGCCCTCGACGCCACGCGACTCGAGGGCTCGTGCCACTAGCGTTTTGTGCCTCTCCTCCTCGTCGCCGCGCATATCTCACTCCCTATGCCTTCCTGGTACCGCGCATAATTTAAAAGATTCGCGGCGCCATAAAATCACAAAAAATCCTATAAACTAAATAGATACCCGGATTTGGCAACATCGGGACGGCTGGACACAATCCAAGGTACGCTTTTAATTTCACCAAATCGAGGCTATGCCATATTTTTGCGCAGAACTACCAAGTTGGATTTTCCAACAGTAATTTAGTAGCCGTTGAAGAAAATTGGTTGTGGCGGAAGTCATAAGGTTGGCAATGGTATGGCGAGGCGAGGGTATCGGGCGTTATGGCTGAAGGACCACTCGTATCTATTATTGTTTTGGCAGAATTTATATGGACGGCGTTGACCGTGCTTTGAATTTGTAATTGGATTTTGCGAGAGCTCTCGTCTGGCGCGTGCGAATCATTTTATGGTATCCCGTGGGCGGAAAGTTTTTTTTATTGCCCTATGCTTATTTTACAAGCTTATTTAAACGCCGTCCCATGTCATTATTATAGCCGTATGTCGCTTTATTTATAAAGCGACATGTAATAGAAAAATTTCTTCAACTTATATTTATATAAGTTGAAGAATTTTTTCTATTAAGTACAAGTCATTACAATACAATAATTATCCATTGACTGTTGGTATTAATTAACAGTTTTCAGTAAAGTATTCGGTAACTGCAATATACGTTACGTAGAAATTAAAAACCGGCCAAGTGCGAGTCGGACTCGCGCACCGAGGGTTCCGTGCAAACACTTTCCATCCCTAGGTGGTTAAGTTAAGTTTGCACCTGGTATGTATAGCGCCCCATATAAATTAGGTGCAAAGTTAGGTATTAAAAAAACTACTGACTAGATCTCGTTCAAAACAATTTTCGTTGGTAGTTTTTATAGTAATGTACATCATATGTTTTTTTTAGATTTTTCATTTTTTTATTTTAGAAGTTAGAGGGGGGGACCAACTTTTTTCCACTTTGGAAGCATCTGTCACGCAAACTACCTATTCGGTTTAGAAAAAATATATTTTAGGAACCTCGATATCATTTTTGAAGACCTATCCATAGACTATCCCACACGTATGTGTTTAATGAAAAAAAAAAATTTTGAGTTTCAGTTCTAAGTATGACGAATCTATAAGGGTTCCGTTTTTTGCCATTTGGCTACGGAACCCTAAAAAGTGGCAATACTTTAGTGTCGTCCCCGTTTTCTTAGATTGATTAGAAAGGGACGACACTACAGTATTGCCACTTTTTAATTTCTACTCTTTTTGGTCAGACTGTACAAGACTGACAACTAGAAGCAAGCCGTCTTCAAAAGTCTTACCGACATAGACTCAAACTATAACAGCCTTGTTGTACTCCCGTTTCTACTTGGAAATTCGTTTAAAACCGTCAAGTGTAGATTCTAGCGGGGAAAATGGGTTCAAATGGATTTTCCGACAGGCTAATAATGAGGTGCGGTTTGCTGGTCCCGGGGGAGGTGGGGGCAAGACGGCAACTCATTTCCGGTACGACGGAAGGAGGCCGGCCAATAAGAAAAAAAAATGAATTCAGTCTTTCGTAGTCTTTTAAAATGTAATTTTATATTTCCTTGCTTTGTTGTACATATTATCGATATGAATCGTGGTGTGAATAAATTGGTTGTATTTATTTTAGTTCTAGAAACAGAAAATGATGTTAGCGGTTCCTTTTACTTTATTGATATTAGCCGGGGAGATTAAGCCATGATTCCGAATATTTTTATTCTTGTTTACAAAACTACCTACTAAATACAACCTCAATTACAAGTCTAAGGAAAATTATGCCTCATAGAAATAGTAGTTATATCATTTCACGAAAGCAAACTCCAAATATTATTCAAACAAGCATCCAAATCAAGTAAAATATTTCTTTTCAAAACATCATTAACGAAAATATTGGTGACTATCGTGAATACAGCTATCGTCGCGCAAAAATGTTTTCCTCATTTTTGGAGGTACTTTTAAGATATATATTATCTGTGGAATTTATTCTTCCGACGTCTTCCCAGATGACTCAAGTTCTAGACAGTTTGAAAAATCGATGCTTGCGACACTCGCAGCCTTCAGTAAAAAGAATAGACAAATACAATTTATGCTTTAAGGTCAATCGATTGTTTTTTATTGCTTTGCGACTTTTGTTCCTTGATTTTTATGAATGTACGTATTCACCTCGTTTTCCCCTTTCAACACTAGATATTGGTAACGTTTTAAAATCAAAAGTCTGTCTGTAATCACTGTTACCTATATCGCCACTACTAATAAAAGTCTTCTCTTGTTTTATTTCAACGTAAGGGGCAGTGAATAACTCAAAGCAATAACCTAGAACTGAGTACTTGAATACCCTATCAAATGTTACTAAACAAAAGTATGTACAGTCCAAACCAAATCACCAAATTGGTCCCGATGCGCCGAAGCCTATTTTTGGCAAAATAGCTACCGGGTCGAGCCATCCTGGCACTGGGCCAGGGTTGGCAACAACACATGTAGGACGCCAAGCCCCTGTTATATCCGCCCTAGTTTAGCTAAAGGCTCTTTTTTTCGCGCTGCTTAATTGGCAGCCCTATTTCGCGGGTTATCCGTTCCCTTTGAGTCTGTGGGTTTTTGTTAATTTTCATGTAATGAGTGAAAATCCGTTGTTGTTCAGCTTTCGTTGTTTAATTTCATCTAAGTATTCTCTTATTACCCGACTACGCGACAGCAAAGACTGGGTAATGTATTTGACGCGTATCTATCTATAAGTTATTCTTTATTTAGCTTCATTGCCTGCTTAGAGTAGGTAGAGGTATATACTCTAAACGCTGAAAACCTGAATTACAGATAGCTTAAAGATGCATAGAGAAAATTTTAATAAATATATTTATATGACGAATGAAAATAATAATATTGCTTTGCTATTCCGCGATATAATGTCGTGCCAGTTAAATTTGTGCTAACCCGTTATACTTATTTGCGTATTTTTTCATGCATATATGCATTTAATGGTCCCACCCTCCCACCACGATAAGAAAAATAAATACGCAAATAAATATAACAAACCACCACCAAAATAACAGAACTTACTCGACACGTGTTTCGCCCCTCTACGAGGCATCATCAGGAGATGTTGACGGTCTGGAGTCCGACAACCGAATCTCGGTACGCAAATAAGTATAAAAATACGCAAATAAGTATAACGGGTTAGCACAAATTTAACTGGCACGATATTATATCGCGGAATAGCAAAGCAATATTATTATTTTCATTAATATGGATTTCCGCAAAGTAACGCCTGATTCAATTAAATATTTATATGACATAACATAAATGTTTGGAGACAAACTTAAACTGTTGTTTTGAGTTTATTGGATGAGTTTGAAATTGTTAACAAATTCATGCATAGCTATCTACGGAATAGGGCGTACTTACTTATATATTAATTTCAATTTAATTTAATGTGCCTTTTACATTTTTAATGCCTTCACGTCTCCGCCGTGATGTAATTCAGTCTCAATTTGCAGGACTGCGTCAAGGAATTTTATTAGGGCCCTTTTTTAATTAAGGAGGCGTCCCTAAGGCCTTGGGTTCTTTCGGTCCTAAGGCTATCATTATACTTAATAGCTGTGGGAGTTGCCAACTCTTGAAAAGTTAACAAGTCTGGGAAAATTCTACCTTACACTTCCTTGCAATGTCAGTGGCGCTTTTCAAAGACAATCTGCAATATGGCCTCGTATTTACTTTCTGAAAAGAATTATCCCCTAGATGTATATTGAATGCGTTTATTAAAAAAGAAATAGAAAGTGGTACAGAGGAAGCTTTGGCGGAATATAATGCATAATTTCACGCGATTTTCGTAAAGTCTACTGCGTTCCAAAACGCTGGTAGCTGATGTAGCCCAAGCGGCCGCAAAGCTTAAATGGGACTGGGCCGGACACGTATTTCGCATGCCGGACGACCTGTGGGCTAAAGTTACCACCGAGTGGGTCCCACAAAACAGCATCCGGCGTCGTGGTAGACCTCGAAGGAGATGGCGAGACGAACTTGACGCCTTTCACCGAGACTGGTGGGAGATTGCTCGGGACAGGGACGCATGGAAGAATGAGAGGGAGGCCTTTGCCCAGCAGTGGGACAATATAGGCTCTTAATAATAATAATAATTTCGTAAAGTCACGGTAGCTCCGGGTCAGATCACTACTCCGAATAAATAGAGGTCGTGAGTTTGAACCCCACCTGCAATATAGTGGAGCGCGTAAAATTTTGTATTTAGATTGGAACTCTCTCAACATACATACCTATTTACTGAAGATTCATGGAAAGTGTGATGACATTTCAAACATTATGAATGACTTTTAAGTAAAATGGCGTAGTCATGTCGTGTTGAATGTCAAGAAAATGAGGACTCTTTACTCATATTCAAGTCCTTGAAGATTCCGTACAAATCGAGTTAACCTTATTTCTGTTATTCTACTCCAGATACAAAGGAGATGAAATTCCGAGCGCTGCCTATGATTTTATGAGAATATTTCTTGAGGGCTTTTACTTTGCGACTGCTTTGCTTTTTGATTACGAGTGGTAACAAAAATCACAGCTGAAATTCTCGTCTAATTTTCCGGCGTATTAAATAGCTTTATAGCGATATTGAATTCGAGTTAAAAAGAAAATATTATCGCTCGCCTCGAGCAAAGTTGTTCCAAGTCACGTTCCATAAAATCTGAATTGAAGATTCTCGCTGAAACTATTTTCTCGCAGCTATGGGGATGATTCTGCACCGCCTTTGAATGCTTTTTAAAACGATAAAAAAAAGAAAACATCTTTTCCGATTTTCCGTCTCAGACCCAACTGCACGGAGCGTGCGATACTGTGACACATTCCCATAATGCTTTATTTTTTATGCAGTTCCGAAGTATGCTCCCAGCACTGAACAAAGTTATCTCCCTCAGTTCGCCCGCTCATACTGCAGAAACGAAAATGGCTGCTTAGTTTCTAAAGATTGTGAAAACTATTAACATAAAGGGAATACGTTTTCGACAGTTCTGAAGTGTACCTTCTTAATATAATTGAAATTTCAAAACTTCGAAGACTTACAGTTCTTGTTCCGAATCACAAACAACTTCACAATCTCGCTTTGATAACGAGTCTGAAGTCTTATTGAAGTTAATTTGTTCGAACATTAATTGCCCGGGAGTTTATTTGGAAGATCGCGATTGTAAATTCAGGGGGCGTATTATGTCCCGTGATATTTCGCTAGTGGACTCGAAAGATAATCGGTGGAATTGCAAACAGTGCCATTTAAATGCGGACTGTGATTATCGG
This sequence comes from Apotomis turbidana, assembly GCA_905147355.2. Lineage (NCBI taxonomy): Eukaryota > Metazoa > Arthropoda > Insecta > Lepidoptera > Tortricidae > Apotomis > Apotomis turbidana. The sequence goes on along the minus strand of LR990295.1, from coordinate 14,596,240 downwards.
CTGACGGCTCGCTTCGCCGAATTAAGCGATTTCGAATTTCGAACACAATGTTTTTCAGCTATAAAAAAAAGGAGCTGAATCGCTACGTTTGACTTATTTTGTTGCTGATTGTAGTCATATTCCATAATTTATGTCTGAATATTGTATGGAAACCTATTTAACTTTTAATTTTTCGAAAGTCAGTCGCGATGCGACATTTGCATTGCACTATGAGTATTAAAAAATAGTCACTAATTTGAACGAATCGAACCTATATTTACTTTACTCATTCTATGTGTCAACTAATAAATTAATGTTATTGTTTCAGGTAAGTCACTCGCTCCACAACAAATAGTATAAAGATAACCAGCTTAGTATAACACAGAAACCTACTTCTACTGGCGCATAGCTGTTTAAATAAATTCCCTTGAGATTTTTTCGAAAATGTACGCGTTGAATTATTAATTTAATATAAGGTCAGGGGTTTGGAATTATTTTTAATTATACCGGCTTGCGTGCCCGTGTCGGTGCCATCTTGAATATTCATTCTGTGAAGGATCCCGCATTATTTTTCTAGAGTTTAACCTAATTCTGAGTAATGAGGGAAAAGCTTGGGACAAAGCGACGTTTCCATACAGGATGAGCACAAATTATATGGTAATTCGTATTTGTAGCTGTGCTTAGTATTTAAATTGTTATTATTTTTATTTTGAACCAAAAATAATTTATTCTTGAAATATAATTCTGAGGGAAATGTAAGTTGTTATCGGCCGGGGAATACGAAGTAAACATTTAATGCAACGCGTTCCATTTGCTTTTTGCATCATTATCATAGATTTCCGCAACTCAAAGGTTGTCTGGAAGCAATTGCTCTTTAGGGATAAGACCGCCTATTGTACCTCTATTGTAATTTTAAGTTTTTTGAGGTGTGCAATAAATAATATTCTATCCATTTATTTATCATCTGGTGAAATAGTTACTTAGGATAAGTTCTTATTTATTCTGGGTATCTCACGTACGTTTGTGTGCAATCCATAATATTAACTCTAAATAAGCAAGAAGTAATTAGCATTACATTATTAACAACTGTGAAGGAATAATGTGGATACCTATGTACAAATATTTTCACGAAAAATTATTAATTACGGGGCATAACAAGCTTATTTTATCTGCTTCGTGTATTATGCAAACGGGTTAAATTTTGTTTTTACGCGAGAACAATATTCAAATTGAATTATTTAATCAATACTTCAAAAGGCCTGGCCTCAACGGGTTCGCATTCGATTCGGAAACTCGTACAAAGCTAAGTTATTTAATATTCGCCACACTCACGGTCCCTATATCCGGGTGCTCCGATGGGAAATACCCGGGTCCGCACACATGGCCTGTTTACAGTTCAAACATTTCATAAAGCAATAAAAACGTCATATAAATGTTATATAACTGCCGGCGTTCGCTGCAGCATAGTGTAACTTGTGTTGTCAAACTTTACTTACTATTCTCTAGCAAGTCTAACAAATGGTCACATTTTTTTAGACTTTCAAATAAATTCACTTAAGTACATTGCACCTATGATTGGTGTTAGGCTACTCAAATAAATAATTTAGTATTCGATAACATTCGTCAAGATAAACAAAAAATGGTTAAAATTCGTGCAAAGAGTTTGCCAAAAATGTCGATAGATGGTGTTGTAATCATTACTCATACGAAACAAAAGAAAACATGAAGTTTTGTTTTCAATATAATGATATATTTTTCAATAATATAAGACCTTGTCTTCTTGGCAGAGTGGTAGTGGCTCTTATTTCTTGTGTGGCAAGCTTATAACTACACGGCGCCATTCTTCTCGCACAACCGCGAGTCTGGTGCTCTCGTGCATGGGGCAGATAGTAGCCGAATTGATTTGGCCAGTCCACTTCATAGGGACCTACCACGCGGTCTATTACCGTTTACTTCCTATGCTCTGGATCCACCAGGCTCAATGAACAAAGCTCCACGTCTTGACAGGTGTCTGAAAAAGGTAAGGATTCAAGACTTCATAATAGGACAGTCCCTGTTTTATGTTCAGCTCTTGAAGAATGGGCTGGTTAGTGCAAAATGTTGGCTATAATATGCCAAGAATTCTTCTCCAGCACCACATTTCAATCATTATTTCTTCACCTTACATAAGGTGTTGAAATAACGCTTAAAAATTAACCGTACGTTTTCGTGATAAAGGGATGAGGAATAGTCTCTGAGTTCGCCCGGGTCTGATTTATGTCCGGATCGCATCACTCAAGCAATATCCGGGCCGCCGTACCCGTACGGGGTTAACGGAAATGGAATAATTTTTTATTTTCTCACGTGATTAATTAACAAATGCGTTCGTTTTCAAATGGTTTTGCTTTCGTTTCGAAGAATATGTTCATGTATAACTACTATCTGACGACGCGTTTGGCTCGGTTGGTAGACACCTGCCTACTGAGTCGGCGGTCCCGGGTTCGAATCCCGGCCGGGGCAAATATTTGTGCAAAATATTTGTTCTTGGGTCATGGATGTTATCTATATATGTATTTATATATTATGTATATCGTCGTCTAGTACCCATAGTACAAGCTTTGCTTAGTTTGGGACTAGGTCGATTTGTGTATGATTGTCCCTTAATATTTATTATTTATTTTTTATTATTTATTTTATTTGAATAATAGTTTTATTGATACTGCCTAAGTGCCTAAGTAAATGAGGGTTACATGGTCCAACCTTGATCGAATAAAATTATTTCTTGAAAGTTTTGTTTTAAATTTGTCGTTGCCGCTATTGTTCACGATTAACACTCAACTTGATATTTTCTTCTGTTTCCACGATCGTCACACATTGTAATAAAACTTGACTATCGGGATTCATCTAGCAACTAGGTAGAATCCAGATTGATGATAGGCACTTCACAAATGGCTTACCATATCGCTCCTTTACAATATAAACTTAAAGTCATTCAATGCAGCTTGAATAGCAGACATGGACACATTTCCGAAATAATAATAGCGTTTTAACAAATAAAATCGAGATCGAAATATTGCTAAATTGAAGATATCACAAAGCACCTTTAAGTTATATAGCGCCCAGGAATAAGTTAAGGAGAAGTCATAACCCCTCATTTTACGTAGTTGGGTTAAAGAATTAGATGAAACCACCGGGGTGAATACTGATGAAGGACACTGACCCGGCCCCGCTGGCCCCAGCATTTATCACCGTCCTGTTGCATAATGCTAAAAGGCTAGGACAGCGCGCCTTATGATTAGAATAGGAAACGAAGTGAAGTCATGACTGTGTAATGATTTATACACATTTCAAATTGAAAAAAAACCAAAATAGTTAGTATCTGTACTTACTATTTTGGTTTTTTCAATTTGAAACAAATGTGTGTGTGGATGTGGAGTAGCGCCGTCTATTCCTTCTCCTATCGTATTTTTTATCATGCGTCATATATTATTCTTACGAAGAGCTATAAATAAGGTATTCCTTTCTGGTTGTAACACAGTTCAAAATACTACTAATAACTTGTTCCAATATGTTTAGATCATTCATAATATAATTTATATCATTTTCGTAAATTTTTGGGTGACAAAGATATTCTTCACTTTAGTTTTTCTAAAGAATGGAGTACTTATAAATTTATGAAAGAGGATATCTCATTATTTTTAAATGGTACTAGGTGGAATAGACTATACTTCATTAATTACGCTGTAGTTGAACAACATGATCTGCTCCGCCCAGTTCCACTTCAGTGAAAATACTTACTGGGAATGAACCCTTAGAGTAGATGGACGAAACTAAGGTTTTATTTGAATAAAAGTCAACACTCTTTCATGCTGTCCCGGCCACGAGTGAATCGGTTAAACAATGGCAGTTTACGAGCGAGGCATAAAACACGTCCACGTGACAAACGAGATCTGTAACGAGATCTTAAGGGAGCGAGACTGGTGGGAATTGTGATATCTGTCCTCGAGGCTAACTTTATTTGGAAACTTTTGGTTGGAATGTACCTATTGTATTTAATTGTACAATTTTGTACCTGCGTAGTTTTTGGAGCCTTACAACTTTCTTGACTAACGGGGTTGTTGGTTGCATTTGCTACAAGATTCGAGAGAAAAATGACAAAGCACCTGTCAGTTCATGGCGTCGGTAACATGCTCAGTCTGGCGCCAGTTTAGTCCATCATTCTGGACTGCCGCGACGTCCATTAGGATCACCTGGTGGATCACCCAGGTGGTTATATTGGATGAATATGGCCAGTGAGATCACCCAGGTGATTCTATCGGACGCCATATCCAGCAAAATCCCCTGGGTGATTTTAGTGGACATAAATGTATATCCAGTAGGATCCCCCAGAGATCAAACATTTTTGTTTGAGTGATTCTAGTGGACTATCATGTCCAGTGAAATCTCCCACGTGATCCTGGATATACATCCAGTGTCCATCCAGGTCCTCTAAAATCACCCAGGGGATTGTGCTGGACATGACGTCCGATAAGATCACCTGGGTGAACTCACTGGACATATTTGTCCAATATTATCACCTGGGTGATCTACTTAGGTGATCCTATTGGACGTCGCCTGGGCTGTCAGTTTATTGCCAATAATTCATTTTCATAAAATCCGAACCATCAGTGCGTCAGTCCTAGAGGATTGTACTGATCGTTCTCTCGTCATTATAACTAGACTGATGGGCTGAATTGACGTAAGACTGAGCGTGCAACCGCTGTGATACAAATACGAGTGACAGATTCTTTACCATTTTTTATTTAATCACATGATGAGCGCTATGATCACAGACCTGTAGTGCATGTTTATTTAATTCCCTAACACAAAGTCCATGCTTACCAGTCAGCGTAGGTGGTGCCAATTACTCTCACAGAGTCAGCGCTTTCAGAGTTACAAAATAAACCTTGAATATTCCCTGAACAAACCATGGCAGGCAGAACAAAGCGCCTAGCCCTGAGTGGTCGAGACCTTGTAAGTTGGAGAGGAACTAGGATAAATCTTATTTTAGCCTCATTTTTCCTAGCTTTGGTTCCTGATTTCAGTGACGTTGGCTGCCCACGCATGCCAATAGTTGGCATATATTATCGAGAAATATACTTTTATAAATACTTAAATTAATGGAATCCTATTCTATTATAGAATTACGAGTATGTAAAGAGAGTTTTCCCAAATTGCAGCACTCAATATCCATTATGTGGCACTCCCTACCTGTGGCACTATTTCCATTCAATTACAAACCGATTTTTTTTGGCCCGTGGTACATAAGCATCTTCTGGATGCGCACGATCCAATAGGGCACTATGAATGCTTAAATACCACTATATACATAACAAAAAACGATTACATAAAGGTTTTTTGCAAAATTAAATAATAAAGTCTAATATAAAGACACAAGATTAAAATTTTGCTGAGTTGAGCCACAGGTTGGGGTTAGGATAGTGAACAGCAGTAAAGAGACACTCGTGTCGAAACCAATTCATTATGGCACCTACCTGCTCGCCACGTCGACACGTGGAAGTCCAATTACTTGAATGTTTCCGGTCCAATAAAGCAATTCCATGAAAGTCTTCCCTTTTATCCACAATATCACATGTTTAAACATAGTAATTCGGTAGCGATTGTGGTATATGTATACAAAAACAGCTTTGGAGTACCTACTTGTTTTATCGCCTGCGTAAATTATAATTTCTTTAAGAGCTTTCTTTTGGACAAAATGGCTTCAAGCCATTTGTTTTGTCATATTCTTCGAGCATAAACTAAAATACGATGTAAATGCGTGTGAGGCGTGGCGACACAATCGACTGACGCGTGCGTGCCGATACAAATGGCTACGAATGCGCGCCGCTTTTGTTCGAACAAAAGCGGAAGGTGGAACCGAGAACCCAGATGTGCGCTCTTCCGTAATACTTAGGCTACTAGCGCGGGTTGCAGTGCGTAGTGCACCCGTTTTATCTGGGTCGAGTCGAGGTATATATATATGTATTGTATAATACGTAGATACAGTACAGTCCTCCACGGTTTCGATTAGAAGTGTTTGGTGGCCCTAAGCAAACCTTATTGAACTTCATCTATTGTTGGCTCTGATAATAGATCTACTGGCTAGGCTGGATTAACATTGAATTTAAATACGCCCTTTGTACGTGTGCCGCTGTGTTCTATTTTATGGGCCAATTTAGTGGTCGCTTATATGTAGGTATATATACAGCCTCCGGTTCGATTGAAAAAAAAAAAGTAAGTTTCGTCAATCATTAATTCATTATCAACCTTTCCAGAATTATGTGAGCCAAAGTGCTAGGGTGATTTAAAAAAAATGAAATTGTCAATAAATGGTAAAATGGATATCCAAATTAACACATAATGATAATGACATAACACAATCAGAGGTCTAAACGTGGGGCAGTTAAAATGATAACGAATGTCTTTGACATAAGTATCAGAAGTTCCGCCACTTTTTACCCAATTGCGGCAAATGCAAGACCAAGTGTTGTGTCATGTATTAAACTTCACTATGTCATGGTATACTAGTATTAAACTTTGCTATCTCTTGGTCATATGGTGAGCTCGACTTGATACACTACAAGCCGGATGTCATGACGGGGACAAAGCTCTTTTGCCGCGTTGCTCTCGTATAAGTATGTCGGCGACAACCAGGAAGTTTAGTTATCTGTGAGCCACACACGTCCACTGCTGAACTATAGCTTCTACCTCTACCTCCTACCAACCTATTGCTAGCTAGTAGCTAATAGCTACCTTCCTATAGCTCACTACAAAGTGCGATCACGTGAAGACCGCATCCAACGACTTCCCGCTATACCCTCACGAGGACTTCTGTCCACCTAGTTGGGGGCCGGCTCACGCTTCGCTTTCCTATACGTGGTCGCCACTCTAGGTCTTTGGTGCCCCAACGACCATCCATTTTCCGGGCTACATTGCCTGCCTATTGCCACTTCAACCGTGCAATCCTGTCAGCTATGTCTGTTACCTACCTTAGTTCTTCTGCTGATATCCTCAGAGAACTCATTCGTAGAGAAACTCCGAGCATAGCTCTTTCCATTGCACGTTGGGTGACTCTTAGCCGCCTTATGAGTCCCATTGTTAACGACCATGTCTCAGAATTCCGTAAGTCATCACTGGTAATACGCACTGTTCGAAGACTTTCGTCTTCAGGCTCTGGGGAATTTTTGACGAGAAGATATGACGCAGCTTCCCGAACGCTGCCCAGCAGAGTTGAATTCGTCGATTAACCTCCTTCTCGAAGTTGGATTTACCTAGCTGGACAATTTGTCTCAAGTTGTCTCAACTTCGAGGGCAGAGTTCCCAACCACTGTCGGGTAAGGTGCAACATGGTCATTCAACAAGAGGTTTAGCTATTTCAACTAGTGAATAAGTTTCGGTCTCCGTTTGATTCGTTTGAGATATTTGTGTTGGGCGTGTTTATGGTAGCTGTGAATGTAAATGCTTTAGACTGAACATCCGGTAAATGTCCTAGTAACATAAGGGTATCCATTATTGGGAAATTTATTGACCAAGCGAGAGAAGCGTCCCGGTTTCAGCTTGGCCAAAAATTCTTTCGTATGTCCAGATGTTTGGATGTTCGGATGTTTGCATTGCGATTATCATGAAATTATGTGAGCAGGTTCTATAATTATGTTACTTTTGTCCTAAATACTATTAATTGAATTGCATTCTCTGGCTTTAAACATCAAAATTATTTGTAATTACTTAATATTCCGACAAAATATCTTCTGAGGAAAGTCTTTTAACGACAACAAAAGCTTATAATTTATGTCCATGGTAGCTGCATTTGAGCAGAGATCCGCAACAGATGTTACAACAGTTCGGACTTGAAAAACTTAATTTCCCCAAGAAACTCTCAATATGCTTCCAAGCATGGAATGTTCTAGCTTCCGCTCCGACAGTGTATTGTGCTGGATAAAATGGATCCCGCTGGTCCGGTGATTAAGCCGCGATCGCTCGGAACCATGCTGCTATGCTAAATCATGAGAGCGTATGAATTTGGTCCTTCGAACGCGGATAGGCCTTTCTGACTCTGTTGGGACGTGGAGTAGATACCCGTAAAGCGAAACAGTTTTGTGGTGACATCTGGAGAGTTGCGTTCCGGTTCGCTTCAGACGCCTGTTTGAGCCGCTTTGATTGCAGTATATACGTTTCGATTGGACTATTTGGGGAGTATTTGTAGCTGACGAATATATTGATCATGCGTAATTCCTTTCTAGATGAAGGCAAGTTCTAAGTTCAGGAATTTAATGTGACTAAGGGCCAACTCAGCAAAAAGTAATATATAGATATGTATCTGCCATAGTAAAAAAATCTTATTCTATACTAAACAGAAGTAACGGGTTTATATTGGTACATATACAAACCGTATGTTCCAACAGTTAGTACCTACTCGTATTGTCTAGTGAACAGATTAGGCATAATGTGATGTTGAATGATAATTAAGAGATAATCATAACACTAACCCGGTCTTTAGCCGGGTAGTCCGAGTCGTTAAGGCCTAGTTAGAATTTCTATTGAATTAGAGGAATTGGATTGCTTTTTTTCGTGGCTGACATACAGTAACTGAGGTATAAATAATTCAGGAACAACAAGCCACTGCCAATCTACATTGCGGATAATATACGGGTAAAAACATGCAATAAAAGAGAGGAAAATACCCGTTTCCAAAAGACGATGGACATCTTTAATTATCACATTCCCCCGCAAACTCACAATCTAGTTGAGTGATGCGAAAACTTTGGACATTTGGAGCATCCTCGGGAAGGCTCCGCGCGGTACTCCATTTAAGTATTTTAACGTAATTTAATGGACACGGCTGGTCATTCCTCGTGTCACTCCCCGGTGCTGCTGGCATTTTGCACCGGAATTTAAAGGTGCGGGAATTTTAGCGCACTCGTCGGTATTTTGGAAGTAAAATACGCTGCATATTTTTGCGTTCTTTCCATTTGGGACAGAGAAAACATGTAAATATTGGTCATTGCCGGCTATTAAGCCGTAATATTTTAATTTCACGCTTAAAATTCATTCCTGAAACAATAGGGTGCGGAAAATGAAGATAAAATAAAAGCGCATTCGAATAGTAACTTTGTTGAAAAAGTGGGTTTTCTTTAGAGGCTTTTAAAACGCATCTTTCCTTATAAATGTTATAACTTGCTTTAAACTCGAAAATATGCTTTCGGCTCGAAAGTCTCTGACAGCTTTTCGGCTCCCTTCTAATCTTGGGGCGTAAACATCAACCAAAGAATTAGCATAATTTCTTCAAAACCATCACAAAATCACTGACAAGGAAATCTCGAGGCTAAATATTCGTTTTAAAATCAAAGGGAGTCGTGTTGATAAAAATAAACTCGTAAGGGAAGGATCAAAGTGAAACAGAGTTGGTCGATGCCTCAAAGAGGGAGAGTCGAATGAATTGATGGAGTCTATAGAACATGCGACCAAAAGGTTCTGAAGTACAATATCCATGAATAATCGGTGCATGAAACCGTGGCCGGTTCCGATCCGGATTGAATAAATACGAGTACTCGACATCGTGTATCTAACGAATGCCAATCTGTTTCGCTTGTTTAACTGATGAATTGATGAACTATTAATGCCGTAGCATTGTAGTTTGATTCGTTTGTAGAAATAATATGTAATTAAAAGATCCTAGCTCTTACCCTTCCCGAGATGGCACACGATAGTGTCGATGATGATGATGACGATGATGATGGGATAGTCATAGAAATAAAGCTACATAACACAAGTTCTTCTAAGCCTCTGACTACGGATTAGTCACTTAATGTCTTTTTTAACCTCTCAAATCAACAGTCTTTTAACGACATAAAAATGTTCTCCCAAAAATTAACAGCAATCAGCGTGTAACACCGCATTTTCTCGCCGTCGGAACATTTTACTCTGCTAATGTTCATAATTCATTCACATGTGAATCTCCAAGGCCTACCTTCCCTCACTGTACCTCACCTTCCTCCGAGGGACTCGAATCAATTAACGACGGATTACACTCCCGTACTCATTAAAACTTCTGTGACCTTTATAACGACCAAAGAGGACTTCAAAAGTTCTGACATAACTGTTTATTACGACGTATATCTGCCGCTTTGGCTGTGAACTAGTTGGAAAAGGACGGATGTAGCTTCGAGGCCTAAATACGTGGGTGGCAGATGTGTTTAAGTCGATAGGTTGGTGTAATTTAGGCTGATAAGGTCTGTCCTAGATTTGGCGTCGGTAAGGGTGAGCTGTAGTACGCCATATCCATATTTAGGTACGAGAGTCATGCACAGATTTAGGTTTGGGTCTTTCTTGTACCTACGGGATGTGATAAGTTAAGGATTTCAGGGCCTACATATTTCATTTGCCGCGTATCCGCGTTAATAGCGTTTCCTTTTCTATAATGCTATGTCTAAAACATCGCCTAGATTCATATAAGCTACTTTATTTTGACCACTGGAGAGACTTTTGTTTTTGCGACCGTGACTGAGCTAAAAAATTGAGAACTACTTTAATTGAGTACTTTGTTTCTCTTCTGTTTGGTTTGGTTAGATTACGAATTTACGAACAAAATGCAACTAAGTATTTTTCGTTACAAAAAGCGTCCTGGGCCATTTTATCTATACATTATGATAAATTTATATTTATAACCATTTTATAATTATTATCAACGTGTTAGATGATATGTAGTATACAACATCATCCTCCTAGCCTTTGTCCCATTTTTTGAGAATGAATTCTCAATCGGGGTCGGCTACCTAAATCCCAAGATGTGGCGTAGGCACTAGTTTTTACGCAAGCGACTGCCATCTGACCTTCCAACCCAGAGGGGAAACTAGGCCTTATTGGGCTTAGGTGGTTTCCTCACGATGTTTTCCTTCACCGAAAAGCGAGTGGTAAATATCAAATGACATTCCGTACATAAGTTCCGAAAAACTCATTGGTACGGGCCGGGTTCGAACCCGCGACCTCCGGATTGAAAGTCGCATGCCCTAACCACTGGGCTACCACCGCTTATGCGCATATGTAGTATACAACATATCCTCAGTTCTGCCATAAAACAATTGAGTATGCTGCTATACCAGTTGTTTTATATGTTTGACCGACGCTTTATCCAACGACGGTAGAACTGGTAATGTTTTTACCCAACTTAATCCAGAGTTCAATTTGCCGCTCGGCAAACTTCCACAATGTCACCCTGAGTCGCTTACATACGCTTCACTATTTAAACTTTCTAATGAATTGCATTTCAGTTTATTTGGGTTTAAACTCGTGTACACACGTTTTGGTCGGTTTTTTGAGTTTGTCGGTAAACATAACAATTAAGCCGCTGAAGCTATTTGCTTTGATGTCGGGGAGTTGGAAGCAATATTTGCTCTTTGAGTAGGGCTGTAACTTGTGACATTAAAGTAACTGACGTTTTCTGAAGTTGAAAACAGTAGTACGCTGGTAACGACAGCGTTATCATCAACATTTAATAAACTAAAACTGTCCATACCACTTAAACAAGTGTATCAGTGAAAAAAACATGCATAGTTTATGGCGATCCCGAACTCGCTAAAGTGCTACAGAGTGCTTTTCAAGTTTTCACGCTATTTTTATTTTGTTACGGGAAATTTGCGAGCAACTTTATCCGTTAATAATCTGAAAGATAGCAATGATTACTTGTCGAAGAAATGTTAATTCGTTTTTAATTTAATTCAAGCCCGGGAACCTACTATAGTGAACACGAGACTAATGAACAGAGGCTACTGATTATTTGAAAAGTAAAAGTATAAAAACATAGGATACTTCAATTTCAGTAACACCAGCAAATCCGCAGGTAAAAGGTCGTTTTCACAAAATTATAATTTGAAGTATCACTTTCCTAGGATAACAATAACGCGACCAAAACACAATACTCCATCAACAAACGTCTCGACTAGCTTTGATATTCCATTACGTAAATTAATCAACTGACCAGTCTACCATGAAATGGAAGCTGGACGTAATCTCCCAGTGTATTGTCTACGGAACACTTCCTTCTAGAATAGTCTGTGGTTTAATCGGATTGGTACGTCGTGCACTGAGTGAAATGCGGCTTAAGATGCTGTGCAGTAAGACGTAGGACGGAATGGTAAATCAAGATGGACCTCTACTCGTAGTCTTTAGAGTGCTGACACACCGCAACCGATCTGGATTTTGGACGATCCAAACATTTGTACCAACTATAACTACGTGCGCCCTTGAAACTTCCTCTAGTCTAGTCGTTAAGAATGCGTCCTTGAAACTTTCCTTGTACTTACTACTTATGTGTAAGCATAATAAAATAACATAGTTTATGTCTAAAATTTTTCATTTTTCTCACATGCAGGCCGTTTTAAATTTGTCATCTAATCCAGTCAAAATCTAGTTCTTGGTAGTGTTTCAAACATTGTCAAATATAGTCCCTTATCGTCCGATGTTTTATACATATAAAATAAAGATCACACGCGCTTCAGTCTCCCCGCAAGTCCCGCAACCCATAGTCACGTTTTAAACGGTGGTTTCTGTAAAACTCATCGTGGGTCAAGGTCATCAGATCGCTGTGTCTTTTGATAGGCGGTCGCCATTTATTCGCGGGAATCGGTTCTCTACGAAAAATGTACCCCGCCCACTGCCAATTGAAACGTTTTAAAGGTAATAATTACGTAAATATGAATTTTATTCAAGATCCTGAAAACCTAGACTTTGTTCCGAAAAACAAAAGGCTAAAGGTACAAATAAAATTCTCATAAAAACGGTATGAATTATGTAAAACTAGAGACGAAAAGAGGCGGCCTTATTAAGTCAAATGACCTATTTCCATACACTTTTACGCCAAGGTCTGGAGCTATTTTTGCGACGAGCCATTGATTGGTTCTGCTGGGAAGGTTTCATAATAAGGCGTATTAATTAAAATAATAATTACGAATAACTGCGCCTCGAATTTGGGACCTTTGATGATTTTAGAATTCACTCATAATTAGGAGGTAGGTGCCTAATTGTTTAAGGCACAAACTTACATAATATTACTACTGTAAGGTACTCCTAAATACGTTCATGGAGGAGGAAATAGGTATCTTACCCTCTTTTTAGGTTCGACGCACTCGCACTCTTATAGATTTTACAGTATAGAGAACGAACAATAGGTGGCAGCACTGTAACTGTAAAATATCAAGTAATGATAACGTGAAAGATTCAGATTGGCGGCACCAGTTAGCAGCACCTTCGTCCACGTTCCCTATAGATTTTAACTTAGTCGTTTACTCAAGCGATACAGCGGTTATGTGACATGGAAGCCTTAAAAACCGTCGCTATGTCTAACGCACCGGTAGCCAGGAAATTATATAAAAGTTAGCCAAGCATATTAGTAATGAATGGATAGATCTTTGCCTTGTATTTCCTGAAGATTACACGACTTGTCATCATCCTCTTTACTCAGTACCACTCTGAAGTGATCTCAGAGCAATCGTTCATGAATTTGATGAAAAAACAGCCATTTTCCAAACCAATACCACTTTAAACAACGTCCCAATATCAACAAAATACCGGCCAAGTGCGAGTCGGACTCGCGCACCGAGGGTTCCGTACAAACACTTTCCATCCCTAAGTGGTTAAGTTAAGTTTGCACCTGGTATGTATAGCGCCCCATATAAATTAGGTGCAAAGTTAGGTATTAAATTTTTTTTTTATGGTTTTCGTAATTATTCCTTTATCTATGCTATAAGACGTTGCTTCGTACCAAATTTCAAGATTCTGAGTTCACGGGAAGCACCCTGTAGGTTTTGATTCCCTTGCAAGTGTCGAAAATATGCAAATTAGGTGCAAAGTTACGTATAAAAAAAAAAAAATATGGTTTTCGTAATTATTCCTTTATCTATGCTATAAGACGTTGCTTCGTACCAAATTTCAAGATTCTGAGTTCACGGGAAGCACCCTGTAGGTTTTGATTCCCTTGCAAGTGTCGAAAATTTGCGGCATAAACGGCTGTATCTTTTGATTGCGTTGGCTTAGAAGTTTGATTTTTTCACAGCTTCAAGGGATAGTAGACCTGAGTAATTGATATAAATTTCAGCTTCATACGTCCACGCGTTCCTGAGAAAAAGGGTCTTGACAGACGGACGGACAGACGGACAACAAAGTGATCCTATAAGGGTTCCGTTTTTTCCTTTTGAGGTACGGAACCCTAAAAATAAGAAAAAATAGAGCAACACAACAATTGCCTTGTGTATTAGGTAAAGACTGTTTCAATTCTAGGTTTATACTCATAACGGTGAAGGGAGTTATTGTTGATTTTTGGCCGGGCTTATATTGGACGTCAAACTTGACGGCTAGGTCAAGGCTTTTATTGGAAAGGTGTGTTATTATTTTACCCTCTATCCAAAGCATAAGAGAGAGAGAGTTTCGGATAACTAAACGTTGTTACCAATACTGCTGTTAAAGGAGGGATACTCGTCCGATAATATCGGAATCATTGAGAAAATGTGACCGTCTAAGAGTAGTGTATAGCAACATTTTTACGGGTAACAATATCGGATGAATAATGCTTAACCTGTAATAACTTATAAAACAGTGTCTAGAAACGGGTTCTTAAACCACAATCAACTTACATTACATAAAAAGCGTCTTTGTTTCGTCGTACAAAGGACATAGCGAGTGACGTCATCATGAGATATTTGTGTTGTTTCATGCCAATTAAGTCAGTCAGTGGAAAAGCGGCTTAAGGATTAACCCACAATTTACCGCGATATGAATTTACTTCCTACTACAATGATTGCGAAGGTAATCATCGTATATCCTTTCAGGTTTAGACCACCGGGCTGTATAAACGGATTATTAGAGGCTTTGGTATACTACTGTTTGGGTTACTACCCTTTCAAAATGCTTAATTCTAATCTTTCCTTGTAAAAGTTCATTTCTCGCGCCCACCAAATGGTTTCATAAATACTTTAGTGAGCTGGTACTGTATTTCCTATTTAGATTGAACTCGACCCCAGGGGAAGTTTAGTCTTTATGCGTGAACCAAATCCACTTACAGCGCACCTAACGAATCCAACTCGCCTCATGGGTGACATACTCTCTCACTTCCGTGTTCAAACACCGGGTACAGTGAGTTTGTCTACCAATTTAGACATAGTATTCGTGTAATTTTAGTGAATTCCTTTTGGATTGTTTGTGATTTCTTAACTTAACCTATTGTCTGAGTCTGCCTAGGACGCTACATACATATTTAGGCCATCTTTTTGCATTTATTGGACGTAAAATGGCGTTTAATCCACGGGTAAAATTGTAAGTATTTTTTTATTTAGCTTAAACTCGGATCTACGTAGAGTAGCCAGGTTTCTATGGTTAAACCAAATGTACTCAAAGCGGATAACTGCCCAGCTCACCTCATTAGCGCGGCTAATCTTGAGGGCGCGCCCCTGAAATACTGTCTCACTTCCGTCTTCAAATACCGGGTACAGTACAGTTAGTTTGTGTACCAATTTAGAGTCCGTCTTCGTCTCAACGAGTATATTTCCTATTTCGACTAAACTCGGATCTAGGGTAAGTTAAGCCAGTCCCTATATATGCTTGAACCAAATCAACTTACAGCACACTTAGCTAACCCATCAGCTCACCTCATTAGCTCGGCTAATATTGAGGAGTGAACCTGACATATTGTCACTTCCGTCATCAAATACTGGCTACATGTTAGTTTGTCTTCTAATTTAGAGCAATCGTTCGTGGAATTTTAGCCAATTTCTTGGGGACTGTTCTTGATAAACTAATTCAATGTTGACTGCCCGCCGAACCGCAAGTTTTTAATAAACGATTCTCTTTGCTCCAAAACTTTTGAAATTAACAATTTAGTCAGAAAATCGTTAGTCAGAATTCTGAAAAGCAGATCTATTCAAATTCTTTATGTTAAGTTTCTCTCAATGACAATCGTGAAAGTTGTAAAACTTACCTGTCAGAGAAAATTAAAGTTACAAAGATTACGACTCTCGATTTTATGCTGGTCAATACAGACCCATGATACCCAACCCATGATTCCAAAAGGATTAAAATACAGGATAAATAGGTAGCAAAGTAGAAACGTTACAAAAATACCCTTCTTGTAAACTCACAGCGGCTTAACAAAATGTGCCAATTTGGACAACCGCCGCGCGACGACCAAACTAACTATAGCCTCATTAGAGCCTATCTTGAGGACCCAACTTAAACCCTGACATTTCTACGTCCACAAATGTCTTGAATCGTGTTCAAAATTTCTGTAGTTTCAGATTTAATGAACGGAAACATGACTCCTAGTTGTACAGTGACTAGCGTATTATTGGGTTTTAAATACTTCCAAACAGAAGCCATTAAAAATACTACCTATGGAAGTATATACATACTTAGTAGGTGCAACTAGCTTTTGTTCGTGGTGGTGATTATTTGGTTTTCTTTTCCATGAAGGTGCTGAAGGAGGCCGAAGGAGGCCGAAGGGTGTCGAATTCCGGCGTTTTTGAGGCCGGTTGGTTGACTCCACGAAGTTGCACTACACATCGCCTATTAATGAAACTCAGTTTAACGCATATTGCTCGTTTGTGATCTTATTTGCTTCTTGAACTGCTCCTGGCATCATGAGGGACACCCTCTCCGGCTAAAATACCAATCACTTAGAGAATACACAATGTTGAATACATTGGCTGCCTTCAAGGGCGACAGACTGAGTTACAAAAGGGAACAAATCAATTATTAAATTCTGCCCTAGCTCTCAGGGACTTATCAAAACGTAATATTTCAACAATTAAACCATTAAGGCACCTTGCGCTAATTAAATATTTAGCCGAGAGGCCAAGATGTCAGATTGTATTCATTAGGCACCCGGCTACTTAGCGGGCGTTTGGTGCAAGTCACCAGATGAACAGAGGGTATAAAGGTATGATGCTGGTTATGTCCTATGGTGCCCCAGGGGTACAGAGGGCCTTAGATGGACGTCGCCATCCGCTCCTGGTATAATAAAAGGTGTAATACAATCTCTAAAAAATATATTTTCACCTCACTAGCCCTTTGTAGCTCCAATCTGTGAACGTCAGTCGTATGAGTCTGATACATAGCATTTTTATTTGTTTATTATGTTATGAAGGAAGCCTTGAAAGGCTCACCTACGCATAAAAAGTAATCTATGTTTTCACTCGCATACGCATGGTTAAATTTTAAATCACTTCGTTTATTGGACTTTCAACTATAACTAGTTAAGGCTTTCGGGTCAACCGATTCCTTACCTTCCGAATAGCCGCCTCCTGTATAGTATATTATGTAACTGTCATGCCTCCTTAACTGTACTGCATGGATCCTTCGACTCGGCGACGTTTCCAATCCCCTTTTCTCCAGGCTGTCTCAAATCGCTCTCCACTTATCGCTCGAGGCGCTAGGTCCCATCCGCACCCCGCCTGCCTTATCTGGAGGACTCTCCCCGACTTTATCAGCCAAGCCGTATGAAGGGCACTTGGCTGCTCCGCTATGGGGACGAAATTCGCACTTGGCTCTTAAACTTGTATCTGCAAAGTTAAAGGTCAGACTAATGACATTTCTTGCTTAATTGGAGAAATCCTAAAGGATTTTCTCCAACTTTAAATCAAATTCTCTTATCAGTCGAACAGTTTTTCACAGAGTAGTCATGGTTATTGGACTGATTAGTCCCAGTCGCTGATTTTGAGATGTTTCTCCATTTCTAATGTTTGGGGAAATTGCGATACAGAAGATATTGTGAAATCTTATATTACTTACCAGCATCATTAACTCTTTTATATTTTTTGCTAAGTATAAGTAGGTGTTCGTCCTTTGAATTATAAAAAGGATAGAATATTCACGTTCAGTCAACAAAGGAAATAAGAAAAACACGTAACCTGAGTTACACTCGTATAAAACATTTGAGTATCTACAAAGCTTTTTGTGGCATATAGTCCACCAAGGCTTTGAGTAATTAAGTAACTCAATTTCAAACCAGCACGGCTAGCATAACTTTGACACGCGACTCTTTCCCGCGCGGGATATACTACCTGTCTCTATATGTACAGTACTATGAAATAGTGACGGATGATGCTATCTCGCGCGACATGAGTCGCGTGTCAAAGTTACGCTAGACGTGCTGGGGGGGGTATTCGACCAATTTAAGAGATATAATAGAGATCTCTCCTTTTCATCGCCATCCGTCACTTTTGACGTGTGCCTACTTGACAAGTGGCGATATCCCTAGAACATCGCAACTTCGTCAATTCGGACGCGCAAAATTTTCGCTTTCTTTGTATGTGACGGCATAAATAACAGGCGCATACTTTAAATTGACCGCGTAGTACGTGAAATTAGTCCGTTACGTTTCGTTCAAAACAGAAATTTATATACATGAGTATCATTTTTGACAATCATTATCGCCTTCGTATTTCCAAAATTGAGATGAGATATGTCACTTTTAAGCTTATCGCATTTAAATGACAGTTCAATGTCGATATAACTGTTATCTAATGGAGATTTGACGTTTGGGGATATCTCAAACGGCATTCTCGAATTGGGCCCGTGCATTCCAAAAATTACTCTATGTATACCGCAAAATAAACATGAAAACAGACGCTTTTTGGATGAAATTTGAAAAGAGTGCACTCCTTACAAGCGGCGGCAGAAAGTGCTTGTATAATAAAAAGGAGTGGTAAAAGCAGCTCTTTCTTGCTGCTTCACAATATGCAATGTCTCTTTACTCCTTTTAAATTTAAACCTACTCTCGTCTAAAAGACCCATTGACCTTTATTTCCGGGATAGTAAAGGATTTTATTTCGTAACTGTGCGGGTAAAAGTCATAACCCTCTTTCTTCTTCTTCGTATTCGGGAATAAGAGCCGACAAGTCATCCAGGACATCTAGCTACCTGCTGATGGACTAAAACAATGGATTTTCCTCCAGTGATTTTAGCGGTATTTCGACGTACGCTTTTTGATGCCTGCTAAAATAAATAATCTATTTTGATCACGTCCATCACGATGTTTTGAACTACATAAGTTTTCAATCATTGATACAAATATCAATGTAGGTACAAAGAAAAATGGAAATGCGTAACGTGGCGGAAGAGACTGGGAATCTAAGCCGGTTCCTCTGGATTACCGGTCCAGCGTGTTAACCTCTCCACCACCCTAACGCTAGATAACCTTTCGGATTTTTCCTTATGATTTGCGTGTCTATCTCGACATTGTTTATTTGAAAGCCTTTACTTGAACCTTAGGGTTAAATATCTTCTTGGTTTGGTATAAAAATTGTGGTGTTCTACCCACATAAAAAAAATGAGATATTACATGTTTCATAAATTTATAACATAAGTTTTAATGTCAATGCGAAAATGTCCCCTATTTTCGTTCAACCTCCAAAACCTTACTAACCGTTCACTAAACGAACAATGTTTTGGAACAAAATCCATCATAGTTAACATAGATTCCTTTGCCGATAAAAAGGGTCGATGCTTCAATAAAGCCAATGGCTCGATGGTTTCGGCTACAAGGGTATTCTCATTATTATTGCGTCATATTTCAGCATCTGGAATATTTATTTTCATTACAAGCAAACGTGGTATAAATTTTTAGTACAATAGGGAAATTTGTATGGCTAATTCCAAGAACACTAGAATGTATAAGTGACGAGTTTGCCGCGGCGGTGTACGGGCAGCCGTCCCTGATGAAGGGCTCCATACGAGTTCGAAACATGTCGGGCCGTTCCTGACAATTTCACGTGAGTGTAAACCGCTTAATACAATAATTAAACACTAGAATGGTTTAGTTGTGCTTACTTTATTGTGTGGTTATGATTTTTACATGGACAAATGATATAAATATACCTACCCTACGGCATACCCGGGTTTTACCGGGAGACGTTACTATGAATGCTTCAGGAAAAAAATACATTCGAATATTTGCTTTCTTAAAGTCTAAGAAATGGAACAAAATACGAAACAATATAACAAAGAATGATATAGATGTTTTAGGGCAGATAAAACTCAATATACATTATACAACAATAATACGGCTCTCGCCTGTCGTCTTGAAATCACACTCACGCAATTATATTCATCTCAATGAGAGAGAAAATGTCTTAGCAATGTTTTTGAATAGATCACATAGCTAAAGAACATGGTGGTGGTCGCAGTAGTGGTGGTGTTGAAATTTCGGGCTTAGGCTATCAGCAATCTCATATATTTAATCCCAGTTTGTAAAAGTTCTCTGTTTTAAAAGTGGTTATCTCCAAATGTTTTATACCTAACATACGGTACGTTAGGTTACAAAAATATATCATAACTTTTACCAAGTACCTACCGCCACAAAAGGTTCCAAAATTCAACAGGCCTGATGTAGCTCGCTCATGTCCCCTGTCCGCTTTTATTTTCCATCTGTTTCCGTTGCCAGTGCATTTTCCCACCCGTTTGTTTCAGTTAGTGCTGGCGTAGATTTAGTTGAATTTAAAATGGTGGAACGTATGGCTACTTCGCACTGGAAAATACTAGCGTTTTACAAGGCTTATATTGAATT
Source organism: Apotomis turbidana (assembly GCA_905147355.2). Lineage (NCBI taxonomy): Eukaryota > Metazoa > Arthropoda > Insecta > Lepidoptera > Tortricidae > Apotomis > Apotomis turbidana. Next base: position 14,575,695 of record LR990295.1, on the reverse strand, counting down.
TTATTAAGCAGTAAAAGGTCAATTGGTTATATTTTATTACTTTTTCTACTAAGAGTTTTTTCGAGAGTGTTAGTGTGGTTTCCTAACCAATTTGTTCGGTCCTAGGCTAGATAGCATTATGTAGATTAAAACTTGGACGTAGCCCACGATATCTAACGAATTTTAAAACATGAACAGCGTAAGTTGTGTCTAAACTGAACTATCGAAACTTTGCAGCCGTATCATCCGCTCTCGACCGTTATAAAACTCGGCAACTGTAAAATCAACAAACTAAGTTTTTAAGCTATTTTTCGCTCGGGCAGTCACGCCAGTTCTTTCATTTCAGTTGGGAAGTCCACACATTAGTGAATCCGTTTCGGACTTCGACACTGAAATTGGACTAAGTTCCTATTGGAATGCTGGCGAAATCTCTGTCTAGATTGAACTAGTTCTGAGTGAGAGCCTTCGAGCGAAACAATGGTGGTGGCTGGATTTATCACTCGGGATTGAAGGTGGAGTTTCGTAGGTTTTAAACTAAACCAATTATACTGTAATTGAAAGGACTGAAGTAAATGTTATCTGTTAAATTATTACGAGTTTTATGAATAAATCAACGGCGGGCATTATTTATCATTAAGAATAATTTTTATTCCAAATTGCACAGTACCTTCTTTGTAAGTAGCAACTTGAGAGAAATTGAGAGATAAAATAAAGAGAGGGAGACTGAGTAGATTTAGTACGGACTAAACCAAGAGGAAGTAAATAAATAGCTTGTTGTAACTGGATGAAAAGAGGAAAACTAAGGATAGATATGTCCAAATTGTTTCGTCGACAAGAGCCTCTTAAATTTATGGCGATAAACTTAATCAAGGACAAGAAAACAAGGGATAAGAAACTGGTATGTCGAGATGGAGATATTTCATATTTTGGCTGCGTTTATCAGGTAGCTTAAAGGTATTATTAAATGTTCTTATTTTTAAAATATCTACGAAATTGGTTTACTCACGTCAATCGTAAAACGTACCGTACGTGTATTACGTTTAGTAGATATTATTTTAATATGTCTGAGACCCACGATAGTTCTTATTTATATTTACCAAGTGATTATGAACATCTTAACGCTCAGCACTTGTGAAACGCACTTATATGCCAATATAGCAATATTTACATCAACGCAGCGAATATTCAAACTGACTTGAAGGAGATTTGCGCGAATAATCCCCGGAATGCTTTGAACTCGCAAGTTCCAGTTTGATTAAGTGAAACTTGGCGTAGGCTTATTGGATTTCTTGCTAGTTCGGTGTTAGCGGCGAAATTGATCAACCTATCTTATCTTGTGCAATGAAGCTCTTTCGTGCTGCATTTATGTAATTCAATATCCATACTAATATTATAAATGCGAAAGTGTGTCTGTCTGTCTGTCTGTCTGTCTGTCTGTTACCTCTTCACGCTTCAAACGCTGAACCGATTTTGATGAAATTTGGCATGGAGATAGTTTAAGATCCGAGGAAGGACATAGGATAGTTTTCATCCTGGAAATTATCCCTAAAAAGATTGAAAAATGAGTAAGTAATTCATGATGACATTTATGACCCTGTAGAAAATGTAATAATTAGACCAAAAGCACAATTGCTCTTACATTTGCTTAGGCGGTTTTAACAATCCCTTTTGTTACGTGTGTGTGTTGTACGAGGTCGCTTCCATACTTCCAAGTTCCACGCGGACGTAGTCGCGGGCAAAAGCTAGTTATGAATAAATTATAACCAAGGGCAATAAAAGGTTATCAAACCTACGTTTTGCCGACGATATTGTTCTCTTCGCTTCCTCGGCGGCAGAACTCCAACTAATGCTCCAAGATCTCAGCTCGGCAAGCCTTCAAGTTGGACTTAGAATCAACAGCACCAAGACTCAAGTGATGACTAACAGCACGAAACGTAGGGTAGCGGTAGATGGGCAGACTATACGCTATGTTGACGAGTATATATACTTGGGCCAGTTAGTGTCTTTCGGCAACAGGCAAGACAAAGAAATCGAACGGCGTGTCCAAAAAGGCCTGGAAGAGCTACTGGTCCATGAAGAAGCTAATGAAGGGAAATCTTCCATTGTCACTTAAGCGGAAACTCGTTAACATGTGTATTCTGCCCGTCCTAACCTACGGTGCCCAAACATGGTCACTTACTGAGAGCCAGAAGTCCAAACTGAAGGTTTGCCAGCGAGCCATGGAACGCAGCATTCTAGGTTTTAAGAGGACCGACCACGTCCGGAACACCACGCTGCGTTCTATAACGCGAATCTCCGATGTTGGAGTAACCACCGCCAGGCTGAAGTGGGACTGGGCCGGTCACGTCTGCCGCATGCACCCAGAAAGATGGGCTAGCTTGGCCACTGAGTGGGTGCCACAAGATGGGCAGCGCAGGCGGGGCAGGCCTAGGCGGAGATGGCGGGACGACTTGGACACGTTCCTCAACGGCTGGCCGGAGGAGGCTTCTGATCGGGAGTCGTGGAAATCAAGAGGAGAGGCCTTTGCCCAGCAGTGGGACACTCAAATAGGCTATTAAAAAAAAAAAAATAACCAAGGACGATAAATGAAACCAGTGAAAGATGAAATTGTCGAAGACACAGAAATATAGTTGCCGGCAAACTTTTAGAACGAAAATGGCGGATCTGCGCATGTAGGCACCTACATTTGTACGTAAATCGGATACTGCGCAGTCAAAGGTCATGCTCAAGAAGTTTGCCGGCAGCTGTACTAATGATAATCATCATCCAATGGCAGGAACGTAGATATATGATATTCTTTCACGTATCACTTTGTGGTGTCTGCAGATATCTATTTGGTCGGATTTTGCAACATCGACTTTCATCGATCACATACCTATTTACAAGGTGATCGATGAAAAGTTAAGAACACTGCAGTTACCGGTATATCGTACATATGACAGTTTTAGACTCTTAAAACCGTACCTACTTCACTTTTTGCTGGGAATATATTCTTTACCTATAGCTCAAGCACCAAAAACTTTATTATCATTTAAGTGAGGAGTGAACACAATCACTACTAACCGAACAGTGCTTGGGAGGTCATTGTGAGCCCGCTATTCCAAATGGCTAGTTAGTGTCAGTTCGACAAGCAACCATCCAATCAGGCTGTGGACTAACCAGGCCGGTAAATCACAGCAGACAAGAGCGCGCGACGGACTGAAAGAGACAGCGCATTACGTGTGATGAATGCGTCTGGTGGTTACTGCATTCACTTTATCCGGCGGTTTTGCTTGCGCGGTGTATTTGCTTATACAGTGGGTATGGCCGATTTAGTAGACAAAAGTATTTTTAAGCAATAGAGATTTTTGCATATTTTGTGGCTTAGCTTGAGTGTATTTTTTTAACGGGTTTAGATAAACATTACCGCTCAAGCTTATGTTAATCATGTTTAGTACACAAGTAGTAACAGGTACAAAAATATGTATAACAAATTAACACACCCAGCTTACGAAATCAACATGCCAAACAGAACTCTACTATAAAATCTAGATTACAAAAGCATTCACACTTGCCCAGCGAATTATATATTTCCTGGCTAATAATAAATAGGCACATTATATGCGTTGCAATCATATTTAATTACTACATGGCTAAAAACACAGATATCATTAGTATATATCATTAAAACATACAGTGTATCCAATTTATCACTAAAATCCAGACACACATACACACACGTAGATATTTTTGGCAGCAAGCGATATATTGGCTCAGGTATATTATGTTAAATCATGTCTAGTTGCGGACATGTATTTTCCCGACTATTAACTGGACACTGCGCCGCACAAACGATAACGGATGGCCCATTTGCTGTCATCATCAGTCCCAAACGACTGCATTTATTGTCCGCCGGGCCCGCGTAGGATCATTCAGGCATATTAGTGTGTCTAATGTTTTCGTATCTTTGAGGAACTGAAAACGTCGGAACTCGATTGTGTTCGTCGTGTCTATAACTAATATTTGCATCTTTGTTGAAGTACTCGTACGAGGCTTCAATTAACTTGAGATTGATTTTTAAATTCCTGCAAGAGTAATGGACAGATTTAGGTATGTATGCATGACAAGTTGACAACACTTTAAGTTATGTTATCTTAAGCTTTTGTGTATACAATGCTTTCTAAAGCGACGATCTCAGGTTCGAATCCCGGCAAGGGTATTTGCATGATACTAGTGAGCATGAATACTTTTGTTCCGTGATCTTGTATCAATGTTATTATCAATCCCAAACGACTGCATTTATTGTCTGCTAGATCTGAGTAACATCATTCAGGGGGTAATTCGACCAATTTTAGAGAGATGATGGAGATATCTCTATTTCGTCGTCATCCGTCACTTTTGACGTGTGCCTACTTGACAAGTGTCGATATCCCTAAAACATCGCAACTACGTCAATCCAGTCGAGCTTAATTTGCGTTTCCTTTGTATGCGACGGCATAAATAACAGGTGCATACTTTAACTTGGCCGTGTAGTGCGTGAAATTAGTCGGTTACGTTTCGTTCAAAACAGAAATTCATGTGCATATTTTTGACAATCATTATCGCCTTCGTATTTCCAAAATTGATATGAGATATGTCACTTGAAGCTCATCGCATTTTAATGACAGTTCAAAGGCGATATCACTGTTATCTAATAGAGTTTTGACGTTTTGCGATCTCTCAAACGGCATTCTTGAATTAGGTCCCAGGTATGTTGGTAACGCGTCTAATTGTTTCATGTCTATGAGGTAAAAATTAACTTATAAGTATTCGAATATGGTCTGTCTAAATGTTTTCGTATCTTTGTTGAAGTACAAGGGGTTTTATAATTCATGCAAGAATAAAATTATGGAATAATGGCCAGGATTCGCCTCATATATATTAGATGGCGATGCGTTTAGATGTCGGCTACAACTCTGGCAGGGGCATATATTTGTGTAACGACCACGAATATGTCTACCGCGGTATTGTCCCTCCACCGCATAATGACCTAATTTACGAACGACGCAAAATGTCCTTTTATGTTTTGTATGTATTTATATCTTAAATGCATTCTAAAAAAACACCGATAAAAGGAAGTTAACTTAACTTTAATTAAAAAAAAAAAAACAACATTAGTAAAAAGTAAAGTCCCTACTGATCACAACAATCCGAATAACAAGCGCAGAAACTCATAAAGTCCGCATCATACCATCGAATTCCTTGTATTTTATTTTGTAAATCGATAGTTTTGCGCCAAAGCCCGCGGAGGCGTCAGCTAGGAGTAAATGAGAAATTCCTGTACGTGCTACGGCTGCGTGACTCTAGAGCTCCCGACTTGCCAGTCACGGCGATAACGACTGAATCGACTTCACTCGATTTACTCCCACTGAATTGAGTTGAACTAGTTTGGGATTAGAATTGACGTCGCGATTGATTATCGAATGGCCGAAACTTTGCATATTAAATAGGCAGACGCTATTTGTATATTATATTTGGTACGATTTGAACTAGTAACATTTATTTTGTTGACTTCCGGAAAGTATGACCACGGAGTTGTCAATTTCTCTTGTATTACATGATCAGTTTATATTTTTTATGTAAGTAAATGATAATGTTAAATATGACCAACCTACATGAGAAGTATTACTTTTTATTTGAAGAAACATGTAACGCGAACAAATCTAAAAAAAAATGGAATAGCTATAGGTAAATTAAAACCTGAAATCACTCTTAATCGGTGTACAATTTTCATCGCTATACATTCATCGACTCAGTGCCCCTCCCTAGCTGCCGGAAAGCTCCGCACGAGTATTAATTCCAGGATCAGGTAATGGGGACGTTATTAGAGACGGGTTTTGTGAAAAAAATCGGGGATGCTAATTTTGTGCCGCTCCTCCCCAGTGTGTGATTCCTTATATTAAGTTTCCAGGCAAAATTAGACGGGAATTATTTTAGATTTAGCTATAAGTTTATTAGACTGGCTTAAGTTTATTGCAAGTATTAATGTGTTAAAAGGATTAAAAGTAAGTCTAAGTAATTTAAAATGGCGGCTTGACTGAGATTTAGATAAGTGTATATAAGCTTTGTTGAAGTTTGCGTTAATTATCAGATGAAGTGAAGTCTGATATAGGTTTAAGGACTAATTAATTAGAATATTCCAGCTATACCTTCTCTTAAGGTAGTAGGTATTTAATGTTAACTTTGATCTTCAAGGCTTCTTATTTAGGTTGTTATAAGTTATTAGGTATATGATGCGATGTATAGGTACTTATTTAGTATGTATAATATCGCTGATATATTTACAGTAAACAAAAAGTCATTCTATTTTTGGGATTATTTCAACGTTGATAACGAGCTAGTACTCGTAACTCGCCTGAGGACTTTGAGTAATTGCTAAGTAACCTGTATGACCATAGACTACATTTTTTAATCAGTAATGTTCGTCGTATATTTAATCGTCGTTCCCGTTAGCTGTCGACATGATACATTGCCTGTATAATAACACCCATAAAGCTCTGTTGGCGCACACTATAATTTGCCTAAGCAACGATGCACTGTGGCCGATGCGGAAGATAAAGTATCGGTGTGTTTCCATTGCATTAAAATTAATTAAATTAACATATGTTCACTATTTTGAAAGAACTTGTTTCATATGTTATTTCTGGACGAAGGCAATAAACGATACAACATTTTTTTAAATTTTGTTTAAACAATAGTAATAATATAAATAAATAGGTGTAAATATTGACACAAAGGTAAATTATGAAAGAAAAATTTAATGTGATCTACTTATTAGATGACAATAAATCTATACATTTTTTTGGTGGGTCAGACATTTGACTCGTGTCGCGTGACAGTCCTGACACAACTTAATATATTGCGCTAAAAACACTCGATCAGAATGACTAAAGAAATCTAACAGATAGCTATCAATAGCTAAGTGATGGCTATTCATTGGAGCTAAAGGCTCATCCACTTATCCTGACGTCACCTCGCTCGATATCTAATACCACCCCAAGAGTAATGGATTCGGTCACGCCACAGGCTATTACGAGTCGACATTGTCGACTTCCACGTCGATATACGTGAAGTTAATGAAGTTTACTTTTAATGTGACACGAATGGGCTACATTGAAGTTTAATAGGCTTTTGGTTCTTTTTTCAATAGACGTTTCGAGTATGTTGTGCTACCTGACCGGAAATTATGTTACGTTTTAGGGTGAACAACCAAAGCTCGCTGAACTGATCTTAAACTTACATTGATAAATTACATGGCTTATATTTCACTTCGCCAAAGTGAATCTGCTCTTCCTCTGCTGTAAAATTTTGACTGCCTTTTGTATGTGAGTGAAGGACATCACTTTCCACATAAGTAGATTTCTGGTAATTATAAAATAATCTGTCTATTAGATGAAAACTTCTTTGTGTTTGTTTAAAGATCTTTAACAGGGATTGGTTCGTTCAACTTTGGCGTTCTCTGTTCGAAAGGTGAGCCTAACGTTTGAAGGTCCAGACAAGAGCCCTAAATTAAAATTAAATTGGTAATGCTCCGTTTTAAGTAATAAAGTTTTGGACATTTCAAGGACAATCCTAGCTAACTTACCTTAAGATTTTAATAACGGAAATTGATTTACTTGATACACCAACAATGGAAAGAGGTTTTATAACGTTCCAATGCCCATATATGCGGTAAATGTTATAGTTGACATATAAAAACTTGCTAATATTAATTCCCTCAAACTGAGAAAATATGTTTACTAATGTGATGTGATATGATACATACCTCATAAAAGATATATCTAACTTTAAAAAAAAAAAGTGAAATCGACTAGATAATATTCAAGGGAAATTATGAATGACTAAAGTTTGAAGTTATATATGAATTGTTTCGTTGAGATTGGTATATAAATTTTATAATAAAACTGTAAATATACTTAGCTATATCATTAATTACTAAATCCTACATTGTGTAACACCGTTACACAACCTCCAATGAACATTGATTATAATGGCTGGCAGGAACTGCCGACTAATTCCGAATTGATTTCCGATATTGTGCTAACCATGGCGTGACGTGGCGGGCAGTGGGCACACGTCGGTGTTGAAATCCGAGCGCACAACATATACAATACGATGTTACGTTGGAATTTGAAAAGCTGGGTGTTAGGTTACGGAGATTTTTGTGAATGATATGGTACCATCGATCATGCAGTGTTTGGAATAGATTTTAAAAATAAGCTGTGTCACTAAAAGTGCTAGTAGTAAGTAGTAAAATTACTGTTAAGGCTAAGGATAAGAGGATCCGTTCAAAAATGCTGATAGTTTAGAATTTTTTCTTTATGTTTAAAAAACATGTTTCTTAACATATTATCCATGTTACTAGTTAGAGCAGGCTATTCCAATTTATTGGTATGTATTTGAATGCTAATACAGTTTGAATTATTCACTGATAATTTTTGGTTCAAAATCTACTCGAAATTTACAAAATTCACGCAGAAAACTGTTTTCGCAACTTATTTTGAATGCACGCAATGAAAGTATGTAATAGCTATGTTACTATCTAGAACTCATGGAAAAGTATCAACTTAAATAAGTATTTTGGTTCAGTTTGACCGGCCCGCTGACCGCAGACCGTCGTCAGTGTGCCAAATCCTTTATTCATTTTAAATATTTGTTGAAAATTATCAATATATTTGTCATAACACACTCAATATGAAAAAAAAAACATTTTTAAATTTACAGTCACCATCAGATATATCGCAGCATTAAGGCGTTCATATATATCTGAACATGTACTGTAACGACCAGTCAATAAGAGCAGGGCTATTCCAATTTATTGGTATATATTTGAAAGCTGAATTGTTTGAATTGTTTGAGTTGAAAATATCAATATATTTGTCATAACATACTTAATATGAAAAAAACATGTATTGTAATGCCCAGTCAATAAGAGTCGTGTTCAGCTGTGATATATATGATGGCGACTGTACAAGGCCTCTTAAGATGTAGGTAATTGTCAAAATTCAATGTATGCAACCTATGCCCAGATCTAGGTAAATTATTTCCACGATAGGTATACATAATAACAATCGTAAGCATTTTTTTCATCTTACCTTATCTGGCATTTTCAGTCGCTTAACTGTTAGACCTATTATAAATTATAATACAATGGTCTATAGTAAAATTTACTTGACATAGGTTGTCAATTACTAGATTGAAGATTAACTTGATTGGAGCTTGGATAATTAAATTATACCAGTGAGTAGTGACTACTTACTAAGCAGCCTATACCCTGACCCTGATGTAGGTATATTTAGATAAAAATGTAGGAGTACAGTATTTCAATGTCGTTATTAAATTAGCTTTATAGACCGGTTAGTTCTAGAAATTTAGACCAGCATTCCCCAACCCGTTTCAGCGACCCCACTTATCTGCTCCCCAGGCAAAAAGGACGTAACTACTCTTGAAGCACAAACCTACATATGCCCTTTCTTTCGGATGCTGGTTCTTCCTTTTATAGGCAGCGAGGGAATCTAACTATCTTAAAAGGCGATGTTGGATGCTTTAATAGGATCTAGTGTTGTTCCCAGGGTTTCTAGTTCTGTGTAAAGTTCGAGAAATCTAGTTTTTGTGATCCAGTTGCTTAGTGATTATAAAAAAATACTATGATTTGTTGTTTGACATGCGCACAATATAGTATTCAATGTTATGTTTTGAGATTAAAAAGTAAGCTGTAAGATTAATTGTTTGATGAACTTTTCTGCTACTGTAATGGAAAACAAACAAAAAATTGTAATCAGGTTGGATAAATGTACCTAATTCGATTTTTATTGATCACTGAGGGGTTTATCACCCGCACATTGCCATATTTATGCAAGAGCCATATCACGGGCAAATGGTCGCTAGATTTTTTTTCTGTTCGAGCTGTTTTAAGCGACATTAACAAGTTGTCGTCTAATGGTAAATAGAGAACATAGATGAAGTAAACTATAATTATGCCATAAAATCATTGAATCTAGTCCTAGGATCGCTCACAATTTGTACTTGACATATTATCCACACATTCAGGAATGTCTCAATTACTAATACACAACGTAATCTACCAAAGAAACAATAAAATACTTATCAGGTGGCTTTTGCAAACATCAAAAGAGAGAACCTTCTGTTGTGTTTTATTCTGTGGTAACAGATAAAAATGTTACCCTGACTAATAAACAATGCATGACGGGTAATGTTCTAATGGTGTGTCTGTAAAGTTTGACAGTCTGTAGTTAAGAAACACCGCAGGTATTCATCCCATTAAGCATTTATGCTGTACCTACGGCTAACTTTAACACTTGTACCGATCTTAGTGAATGTTTACATATAAACTTACTATCCATGCCTAGCGCTACCAAGTTAGAAAATAGTTCAGTAATAATTTAACGATTAGTATAAGATTGTTTCTAGAATTAATAAAAATATTTTGTAAATAATCACAACTACAAGAACAATACAGCACAAAAGATTGTGGTATAATGTTCACAAAAATAAAGACAACCATTAATGAGTTACGAGTACTAAGACAGAAAAAACAAGTACATAAGTAGTGTAGTTTAATATCTATACATAACAACATTAAATTTATAAGGCAAAGGTCTACACCTTTGCCTTATAAATTGAATTACTCGTATATAATATTCTGCTATGGTTATAACGCTACATCAGATCCTTTCTCCGAGATGCTTGCAAATATAGCAAAGTAATACAGGGTATTAAAATGCGAACTTATCATATCTGTTGCATCATTCCAATGTTTCCATGTTGGATTATTCCAACAGATGCAGCATAATCTAAAGTACCGCATATAACCGATTGCAAATGCACCCACATTGAATGCCATGATTTATTTATCCAGCATCCAGCCGCTGGGCAATCAATGGCCCGTCTACAGGATCACGATACACGACCATTCCTTCTACATTACGAATGTAGCGATAGTCGACTTTATTGTGATAATGGAACGAATTTCGTAGGCGCCTATCGAAGTTGGTAAAGCTGTTCTGTAATGAAAACCGAAAAAGCTTATGTATATTCGAGAGTAAACGGCGCTTTCGTCGTTTTTGATTGTAAAGACGAAACGTCTGCTGGCGTGGGAGACGCGTGGGCAAACTCAAAATAACTCATACAAACATTTTGAACCTTACTACTAGAGCTGTAAGCAACAGGTCCCAGCTACATGGCTATTGATTTTATGTAGATACAGTCGGCGACATTGTTGGCATGCTTGAACTTTTATGTAAATTCGTGTTTGCCATTTACGATCGTCTCAAGAGGACGTATTCACACATTCGTGGAGCTAGGACAATGTAAATAAGTAAGGAAGGGGCAATAAAAGTTGTACGTACTTTCGAATACGATTGCTCCAAGTAGAGAGCGTAACTAGTATTCCCATGCCAATAGTTACAATAGAGCTCGTTTAATTAGCTGAAAATAAAATTATAGACACCACAGATTTATCCTTACCAAATTCCCTGTTTGTATCTAATAATCTATTGCATAATAAGTAGAGAAACACACCGCGGTTCAAAAAAGCCCGTTAATTTTTAACTAAATACTACTCTCTTATATCTAAAAGACGGTGACAATTACGGTAACTTTGCGTGTTGGTGGGATATAAAACCCAGACCCCAGCTTAGTAGTATTGCTTCATTCTAAACATTTGGTTACGTTAGCAGACATTATTGATTTAATAAAAAAAAAATACTTCTAGTCATTTTTAGGGTTCCGTAGCCAATAGTGCTTATAGATTCGTCATGTCTGTCTGTCCGTCTGTCCGTCTGTCCGTCTGTCCGTCTGTCCGTCTGTCTGTCCGTCCGTATGTCACAGCCATTTTTTTCCGAAACTATAAGAGCTATACTGTTGGAACTTGGTAGGTAGATGTATTCTGTGATCCGCATTAAGATTTTGATACAAAAATAAAAAAAATATAATAAATATTGGGGGCTCCCCATACTTAGAACTGAAACTCAATTTTTTTTTTCATCAAACACATACGTGTGGGGTATCTATGGATAGGTCTTCAAAAATGATATCGAGGTTTCTAAAATATTTTTTTTCTAAACCGAATATTTTGCGTGACAGACGCTTCCAAAGTGGAAAAATGTTGCCCCCCCCCCTCTAACTTCTAAAATAAGAAAATGAAAAATATAAAAAAAAACATATGATGTACATTACTATAAAAACTACCAACGAAAATTGTTTTGAACGAGATCTAGTAAGTAGTTTTTTTAATACCTAACTTTGAACCTAATTTATATGGGGCGCTATACATACCAGGTGCAAACTTAACTTAACCACCTAGGGATGGAAAGTGTTTGTACGGAACCCTCGGTGCGCGAGTCCGACTCGCACTTGGCCGGTTTTTATTTGTCTCCGTCATGTAATTAATTTAAGTTATTCAATAAATTTAGCAAAAGTTTATCCATAGATGAACGGGGGACCAATATTGAGAAAGAAGTGCTAAAAGAAACTCATTAGTCAGTTGTATGGTGAATTTTTAATATAAACTTTTTCGGGAAAAAGTATCCAGCAACAAATCTAGTTTACTGTACAGTAAACAGACTATAAATAGTCTCATTATAATAACTTGCGTAGGTGTAGTATCGTGTACACATTTATCGAGCACTATCTAACCGTCCCGAGCAGGCCCGGTGCAAATGAATACACACGGGCTCTTACAAACATCCATACATCCATTATTGGTGCGGACAAAATGGCCGGGATCCATTTAGAGGTGTTAAACAAATCTGGCCCCACATTCGTACCCTGAGGAACAACGCCCGTACAAAACGGTACCCTAAAATCGCATTGCGTATTTAGCAACCGGCGGTCGGTAACGATTACCAGTTCGATTCCTATCCGGAATACGTTCCCTTTCACGCGCAATGGGTTAAATAAATTGGGACCGGGGTAATACGGGCCAAATCCCCTCTCCGGGAATACCTATCCCGTATGATTTATTTTTTATGCTCCCTCAACCGAGACTTGGGGTAAAAGTCGAATATGCGAAAACTCCAAGTATTCATTGTTGATCGACGTGGAAATTTAACTGTTTCGTCTGACTCTTTCTCAATGGGAAGGATAAAGACGGCTATAAAAGTTGAAGATAGGATATTAGGCTTAATGGCGTTGATCTTTTATTATTCCGGAGTTTTAAACTGGTTGATAATACGCAGATGGATAGAGGCGTGTGGTGCCGTTAAGTGACTAATCCACACAGTTTAACAAGGTTTGACAAAGCAGTCTTATTATAAATTTTACAGCGCATACAGAATAACGGGTTAGGTATAATTAATAATTGAATATGTCTCTACAAAGCTTTGTTTAGTTTTAAGCACAACTTGTATAGGTAGTCCGTTGGTCATGGTCTCCTTAAAATCACAATCATGATCTCGATTTTATGCCGCCTACTAGAAATATATCTTTATTTTGATAATATTTCCATTTGGTATAACATACGCGAACAATATAAAGATACTAGCAACAAAAATGAACTACTGAGTCATCGCACTCAATACAAATGACTGCTCCAATTTGGTTTCAATCTATTTAATGTTTAATGGAATTGATATTGTGAATCAAAAAGCCAAAGAACTGACGGTGAAGAGACTTTTTCATTGAAAAATATAACGTAAAACACAGGCTTATTGCTAATATAGTTATAGGATAGGCTACCAAGAAGTGTCGGTCCTGCCCAGGGATAGTGGCGCTACAAACAACTTTCTATGACAATTATGTGCATACCTCATAAATATAAGTATTTGCATTATTAAACGTTAGCAACGATTTGTCATCGACCAAATTTAAAACAGTGTTTACCGGAATTCTACGCAATCCTTCCTTCTTTTTGCAATAAAAACTGTATCATATTGAAAAACCTTAACTTTCATCACTGTAGGTAGGTAGTTTTGGCTTTACAATTACAATTAAATTTGTCGTGGCTAGTAAAATAAATTAGTACCTAGAAATGCATAAATGTCTAAGTGATTGTGATCAATATTTACCAGAGTTTACAAGTCGATGGTAGAATCTCTGTTTGCACCTTCAGTACTTGTCAATAAATTATTGTATTACTTATAACTACCTATTATTTTTTACTAATAAGTTCTTGTCAGTACATTTTTGTATTGTTGATAACTGCTTATTATATTCGCGACCATCATATTTTTTTAAGGTTTATGATTGTTTCGTGTTGTGATGTCATATTCATTTATAGTATTTAATTTAACTTACTTAATAGACTAAATACTTGAATTCAAATAGTTTCGTGTGTTTCTCGTAGTGTATAATTACAGACCTTTCATCATTTGATTACTGTTTGTTAAACTACTATTATTGTTATTTACTACTTTAAATAATTATTTAGTTCCCATTTCAAAGTGAAATGCTAAACAGATTTAATATAATAATTAGTCACATCCGTCACCAATCAATTCAATTAAATATGGCTTACTTAACACAGTTCCCAATTTATAGTAACAGTTGTTTAAACACCAGTGTTTATTTAGCAATTCCAGTTGTTACTGCACAGCTAATACTAGTCATAAATAAATCCGCTATTATACTCAGTTAATAACTTTAGTTCTCGCAACGAAATCAATCAGAACCAGTTTCGATGATTGAATCGTGGTGATTCAAAACGAAATGAATGGAAGTCAATTATTTTCAGTATCCCTGATGTAGAGCTGTTGATTTTAAGTAATGAGAATGAGTTGTTTTGTTCATTATTTTCCCTCCGGCCGCGTGGTTCGACAGCGTTGTCCGACACTCGGACTACGATGCCACAGACAGACACGCAGATACACATATTAAACTTATAACACCCCTCTTTTTTTCGTCGGAGGTTAAGAATAGGACATTATTATAGTTTAGTTTCAAGAAGTACTATTTAATGTTTATAGGTTTACTATTTAATTAAATAAATTTGTGCTTAAAATTCCGTAACCCATGGGTGTTTTAATTAATGAAAAAAGAGGTGTACCCTTGTTTTGTCGACAACCTTTTCATCGAATATTATTTCATCGACAACGATTCATCGAAACTTCAGTACTAGTCGTTACTTTATTTCAACTACTATTTATATATAGTACTGGCGTTATTTTATTTCAACTATTATTTATTTAAATTTATCTTACTACGTAGAAATACTATTCAACGAATACTACTTAATCGCTGATTTGTTTCAAGTTATTTTAATTGGCACAACTACAAAACATTGCAATTCATTTCTTCGACGTATTATTTTAATACAATTTTATATGTCCTACTGCACATTTATACATTTTTCAAATTATGTAGTTAATTGTGCGACATACAAATATGTATAATATGTATGTATAATAAAACTAAGAATCATTGGTGTAAATTGTTTTAGAACTGCGACCCCAAAAAAAAAGAACTGTTGCCAGAAATGGGTTAGGTTAGTTAGAACTGCGTCTCCCAAGAAAACGAACTGTTGCCAGAAGTGGGTTAGGTTAGGTTAGGTTAGAACTGCGATCCCCAAGAAAACGAACTGTGGCCAGAAGTGGGTTAGGTTAGGTTAGAACTGCAACCCCCAAGAAAACGAACTGTTGCCAGAAGTGGGTTAGGTTAGGTTAGAACTGCGACCCCTTAAGAAAACGAACTGTTGCCAGAAGTGGGTTAGGTTAGGTTAGGTTAGAACTGCGACCCCCAAGAAAACGAACTGTTGCCTGAAGTGGGTTAGGTTAGGTTAGAACTGCGACTCCCAAGTAACTTCACTTTAGACGACCAACCATTCGTCCAGATAAACAATTTCATATCTGAAACTACCCGCATAGTGAGCCGACTGACGTGATTGCGTTTAGTTTCGATAATCAATTGAAATAATTTTATGCGGGATAAATATTATTATTTGTAAAAAAAATGAATTAAGAAAACCCGAAATGAAAAGCCATGACATGAATTTTATTGAAATAAGTCAACTACCAATTAAAAGACCTCGGTTCAAATTACCTAGTATCGAGTCCTCGACGCAATGACTTGTCGATGAAATGAAAATACTTGAAACGTTGGCTTTGAAATAATATTCGATTAAATGTCTGTCGGCAATTCAATGGTAAACCATATATGTATATATATATATATTTTTTTTATTTATTTATTTTAGGAGAACCAACAGCTAATACACTACATATAGAAACTTAAATAGAAATACAGAGCCAATTACAGGAACTCATCTCAGGTATATGACCGTACTTTACCGTATTTTTTTATAACCAAATAAATGCCGCAACTTGGTCCGCCTAGTCGGGTAAAAAGTATCCTAACTATAACCATCTTTGGATATTCTGCTATCACTGTACTAAAATTAGTTAACACCTGTTTAGCCGTTTCGGCATGATGAGCGGACAAATATATTTTTTACCAACAACGGATGGCGCGCTGTATGGTGGCGCCCATGCAAATCCTGCATCGCGCTAATAATATTTTTGGTTGTAGTCTCCACAGAGAACAGATTTTAATGCCATTTTAGTATTTTATAATACCTAGTATACAGTCAGGATCTAATAGCACTTAAAGCAGTTTTGCAGATTTTTGTAGAACTTTGATGTTATAGAGACACATATTATTCTTACAGCCTTTGTACCTACCCGAAAATTATTATAGTCATTCAAAATGTTATCAGAAATATTCCTGATAAGGATGCCAGCGGCACAAGTGCACCTACTATCGAAATATCGAAAAGTACAGATGTAGTAAGTAAGTACTAACGCCATCTTACAAAACGTTATTTTACACTCAACGCAACTATAGTTAGTTGGCAAAAGTAAGAGACAAATATCTGTGTGTTCAATTATATTTCCAACTAGAATACAATAAAGTTACACTAAAACTAAACTAAATCTTTAGAGTTGACATATTTACTCGTAACTAATGTACCTTTCGTGTGTTTAATACAATATCACGTTGAAATCGTTTGTAAGTTAATTATATCGTGTATTGGATTCTTGGTAAATATAATAGCGAGCTTGTTGGAAAGTTTTGGTTGAATTGTTGAACATTTGTTGTTGTTATTTACTTTAATATAAATTGGTGTAAAAGGCACAAACAATGTATGTACCCCTGTCAAATAGAAGCAAACTATTTCAAAGTCATTTACTAAACAGCCTGCCTCTGACTATATGGGGCTTAAAATGTTTAGATTCTACTTACTTAACTGATCTAATTTTGTTTTGTGACAATTAAAAAATATATAATATACTTAAATTACATAATTAAGTAGACCTCGAAATTTAAGCGTTAAGTCAGTATATCTTAAATTGCGATTATTTATTTGACATTTGACGTCTCTTAAAGATAATCATTTAAAACAGTATGCTGTTAATTTAGCATTGGACTGCGTATATTGAAAATTACATTTAACTTTTATGAAAAAAATCAAATTAAGACGAGATATTTTTAAAAAGTGCAGAACAAAAGATGCTCAGTATGAAGGTACATTTAAAGCCCCCATGGTCAGAGACATCCTGTATACACTTATTTTCATTTAATACACAACATCTTGTTTACACTATTTCATTATTCGAAATAAAGTTGAGTTCGTTGCGAGTGGTTTTCACAAGTAATTTACTTTGTTTTATTAAACGTCCTTTATTTGATTTTTCTCTTTATTATTCTACTAAGGGCCGATATCACCAGATAAATTTATTACTATCCTTTTCTACCGTCATATAAAAGAAAAGTGACAGCCAACATTTATCTGACAGATATGTTTTATCTGGTGATTGAACAATCGGCCCTTAGAAATATAAACTGCTTATATTTGATGATGTGTTTATTTTTAGAGTTCCGTGCCCAAAGGGTAAAAACAGGACCCTTATACTAAGACTCCACTGTCCGGCTATCCGTGTGTACGTCTGTACGTTTGACCGTCTGTCCAGCTGTTCGACTGTTCTTCTGTCCGTCTATCGGGCCGTCACCAGGCTGTATCATGAACCGTTGAAATTTTCAAAGATTATGTATTTCTGATGCCGCTATAACAAAAAAGACTAAACACAGATCAATATAAATATCTATTTAGATTAAAGTTTATATTTGATATTTATGTTAGTTTTAAATTACTCTTTGGACCACGTCACAGTGGCTGTTTGATTAATTTAGTACAGTGACAAATCAGCCATTTATATTCTTTGATAAAGCAAACGAGTCACTGGCGCTTTTAAAGTTAAATTGGTTTCTGGCAATAGAAGCTGATAAGAAGCCGAAACTGCGGCAACTTGGCATCATTGAGGTTTAGTCACTTAAGAGTGCGAATTCAATTTAGGTTTCACTCGCTCCTGAAATTGGTTGTAGGTAATTTGAAATATTTGTCAGACTTTTTCATTCGATGAATACATACAATACAACAATTCTTTATTGCATACCAACAAGATTTTTTTTACAGTTGAAACCTTAATTTATGAATGTAAATAGACACATACATTTTAATGGAATTAGTTTTTTTCGTCCAACCTCATGACCATTCCCAAGGGCGTTATATTTTACACAAACAATCAATGAAATTCGGTTCAGAAGCAGCTGTTGCGAAGATCAAGAGAGGAAACTTTCTATTTGTGCTTAAATCCTTAAACTTACTTAAGATATTTACGTAGCTTCTATTGGATAGTTTTACTTAATCTGTCTAAAGTAACAGTAGTTCCAAGAACCCTCTAATTCTTCCAATTCCTCAATGTAGTACACGGAAAACCTCTTCTCATAAAAAATGAATGGCTTTATATCCCACTGAATTGACATCCGCCGAAACCGACAATGCTCTGAACTCGTTACATTTTACGGAGTCAAAAGAATCGCGTCATTCGGACCCTGAAGGAGCTATAATACATATATCAGACCCATTGTCCTCTTTTTGATATGGCTGTTAAATAAAATTACTATGTTACTAGCTTTTGACCGCGGCTTCGCTTTCGTTTAAACAATATACAGCTAGCCCTAGCCCTAGCCTACGGGAACTATCAATACCAATCTCTGTTCCAAATCTCATACAAATCCGTTCAGTCGTTTTGGCGTAAAGAAATACCAAACAGTCTCATTCAAACACAAACTCGTTTATATAATATTAGTGGGAATAGCTTCTATCCGGGACCTCGTCATTAATAAACATGAGGTAGTCCCCCATACAAAAAAAAATACCCTTAAAAAATTGTGCGGCAACCATTCAATTAGAGCTCGCATTTTACTTTAACCCACCTAGGCGATCGTACTTCCATACTAAATTCATCCCTTCTCCTGTGAAAACACGGGAACTACGGGATGATTTCGGGTTGAAAAACTAACATATATCGTTCCCCGAGACAATCCTCTAAATCGGTTCAGTTGTTATTGCGTAATTGAGTACAATCATACACTTCACAAATTATCTCATTTAAGTAGGTATATACCTATGTATTAAATTGACTTTGCTTCCACCCACAAGTACGTTCGTAAATTTTAAACCACAAGCTAGTGCTCCTTTGTATAAACCGTCGTAACTGTGAAACTACTGCAGAATACCAAGCTCCGATACCAATATATTTCGCGTAGTTGGGACTCCAGTGTAGGATATTGGCAATATAAACTCGCAAAGCGCATTGTTCGTGGTTATTGTGATATTAACAGAACACGATCTTCAGTAGCTGTGAATTGACTACAGCTCTTATCTTTAGCCAATAAAACGGTGTAACAGCTCCCTAAAGTTAAGGTAAAGTTTGCATTTGACCTTACAGGCGCGTGTCCGGACACCCTTTAAGCACGGCTAGTGACTCACCGCCTCCCTTCTAAACCATTTCACTCCCTACCACAAAGCGATACGACGCAATTTCTATTACAAAAGCAAAAATGAAGCAAAAGCTACCTTAGTCTACCGTAATTAGGCATATAATCAAACAATTTGTAATCGATCACTCCTACCAATGCCTATAGATGGCGCGGAAATACAGACGCTGAGCTACTGTCCCAGGGTGTATAGGTTCACAGCGGTTAAACAAAGGCGACTCGTGTGTCGTGTGACACCAACTTTATCTAAGAACTATAGGGTTTAGTTTCGCTGTATAGTTTAGTTCGCAGCATGTTTTGTGTCAGTAATAAAATATGGCGGGAGCCATCGTATGCTAATGTTTTTTATAGCGCAGGGTAGCGGGCTGATCGAATTTATATGACGGGGAAACGGTTTTCTGAGACAGGAGGCGTTAGGGTATCGATTGGGGGATGGGAGTAGGTATAGTAGCGTATGGTGTCAAAGTGAGGCGGGTGAGCTAGTAACGAGATGAAGGAGTTACGTGGCTTACTGCTGAGCGAATAAATAACTAGGAGCTTTGTTGGGCGCCTTTTGTTATTGAATCAAGGTACTTTGCATCTTTAGACAGGTTGGTTCTGATGGAAGAGCGTTTTCTTTTAAGATTGTCACTGAGTGTTAAGTGCAGTCGGTGCCGCAACCATATGTATAAAATGTAAGGATGCTATACAAATCCCCTTACGCAGTCGCTAGTGAGGCCGGTCCCTAAAGAATACTTGTACTCATGGTGCCAGAACTGTTTGAAATTGTAGCCGTCTGAGAAGAGACTTATGACTCCGACTGTAATCAACGGAGCGAGCTATGCTCGGAGTTTCCTTGCGGGATCGAATCCGAAATTATGAGATACGCAAGTGAACCATTATTGCAGATATATCTTCAGCCTGTCGCCGAACTTAAGTGGCAGTGGTCGGCGCACATTGCTCGTAGAACCGATGGCCGTTCTTGAGTGGCGACTGTGGACCGGAAAACGCAGCATGGGAAGGCCCCCAACAAGGTGGACCGACGACCTGGTTAGGATCGCGAGAATAAATTGGATGAGGGCGGCGCAAGACCGATCGTTGTGGAGAACTTTGGGGTAGTCCTTTGTCGAGTAATGCACTTCTATCGGCTGATATGATGATGATGGTCAGTGGCACAATTTTCTCATGTCGTGATATGATGACCGGGGTCTCCAAAAAAGTTGAATATCTGACGATTTCTCGGTCTAGGTTTTAACGACCGCTTTATAATTCAGCCTTGGAAATGATGGCGCGGATGAAATATTCACGTCCGTTGATTTATGGTACCCTCATGTGTTTTCGAGGCCGTTTAATGATATGTCTAGGAAACACTTTTCTTTTGACATTATACCTACCAGCCGTAAGGATTTTCTTATGAAGTTTCAGCACATTTCTTGATATAGTTTGTAGTTTTCAAGATAGATACACAATAAATAAAATTAAAAAGAAACTGACCCAACCAAACATACGCAAGAACCATCTGGACAGACAAGGCTTGCGTTAACAAAACAGCATCCAAATCGGAGCATTTGTTTGGGAGCTACGATGCCACAGACAGACACACAGATACACGTTAAACTTATACCATCCCTTTATGTCGGGGATTAATATAACAACATTATTATACTTGTAAACATTATTGTTTTAATAAAACAATTTAAGCGGGTTGCTGATAAGTGGTGATTTTGGTCACCATGTAAGGTGACTCAAAAAATATGAGATTATGTCATCAGAAGGACAGAAACGTGAGCTAAGCAAAGAAACTAAAGACTTAGCATAAGCTATACCTATGATACAAATAAAAGAGAATGTAGACTTTACGACGTACTGGACAAGGAGATGGCTATAGATAGGTTCAGATGGAGACACCTACACACTTCCTTTTCATCAGCAAGACTTTAATTTCTTAATGCATGACGCCAACGCAATAGTAGAGTAGCAAAAACAGAAAATGAAAAATATTGCAGATTTATTTTAATTTGCTCTGTTACACTTTACTAAGCTCTGGGTATATTTAATGTTTTCATATAAATTTTATCGCAATAATACACAAGTTCGGAAAAAGTTTTGATCGCAGTCCCGTGTGAGTCTTCAGTCATCGAGGAGGAAAAGGGCCTTAATTAGGGAAAGGAGGGACGGGGGGGGGGGGGGGTCTGCAAGTTATCTTGTACGTAACCTTTGTGACTTGCGTATCTAGAGGGCAATTAAGGCATTATTAGCATTTTTAATTAAGATTGAGGGTCCTTTTCAAAAGAATCATGTTTTACGTACACGTGTAAACAGACTTATTGCCAACTTGAAGGCACAGAAACTTTATTCGAGCGCAGGAATTCTTTACTTTTCCCTGTTTTGCTTATCCGCAAAAAAATTAAAATGATTACTTAGACGGATATTCTGCTATCCCTAGGTCATTTTGATATGATGTGACTTCTATGACGCTATAATATCCAAATGAGATTTTTTTTAACACTCTGACACCTCAAAATTGCTATTCCACGTACTTCTAATAAAATATCTACAATGCTCAAAAAATATTTCTTTACAATTACCTAATGATACCTAGTACCTAAGTAAACAAATTACCGTCTTGCTGACACTTAGATTAAGTGTTAGTTACGTTTGAACTTAGTGCAATAATTTTAAACATAACAAGATCTAATCGAATTTGCAATTACCTAACTCACAAGCCGCGAACGACGCGACTGTCTCATTCAGAACAACAGTTAATAAACCTGAGATTACATCCATACTCCAGACACGCCTAAAATGCTAAACAAAGCATTCTGAATTACCATAGCTTAATTTTCCAGGGTATGAACAGCGCATTCTCGTGATGAAGCAAGGTTATTACTTTAATGTCCTGTCTAGAAAGACGCGACGCAAATGGAACATATATAGACGTACGCCCTTTTGGAAAACGGGAACGCTCAGTCTGCACTGTGAGATGCCAGAAGTAATAAAATAATTAACGGCCTTACCATCTGTAGCACAGAAAAAGGTCCGAAGTTGTGATATAATCTCATTTACACGAGACCTCTGTGATGAACTTTGAGGTACAGTATGCTTCGTCGTCGGTGGAACGATTTAGGGGCGCATAAAATACAACGATTGTTTTCAGTGGTTCTTAGAACTTTGTTGTTAAGATTGTTTAAAAAAATATATCTTGGAACAACATTTACAAACTTGACACAGTAAAAAACTTCACAAATGCAGTTTTTAGTCGATTTCTAATTGTGAATTCGATATAACCTTAGGTGGTGGTTAGGTGGTTAGTGGTATTTTATATGAATTAAATCAGAGATCAAGGTATTCTTTAATAATTCACAACATACATATGGACGCAGTTTATGACGTCACGCTAAATTCAATTAATCTATATATGTACAAACAATAATTATAGTACGTATGATTATTAACTGGGCGGGTGTATCACAAATTTCAAAGTATTTGATCAATTGTTGAAAGGATAAGTAGTTTAAATGAATGGAGAATTATACAAAGTTTAATACATATAATGTGGGTCCTGTAACATAAGCAAAAAATTAAAACATAGATTTTACTCGTTAATCTGAACAACATTTGTTCAGCCACTTTAAAAAAAAGTCAGTTTTCAAAATTTTATTATTTCAAACAAATTAAATAGTATTTTCAATGTATGTCGTCCGACGTTGACATTCCCTGAGCATTGACATAGCTGTCACTCTACTAATATCGGACATTTCGCAATACATTGCTTCTTTGTCTAAACTTTATTCTACAAAATGTCATTTAATAGGTACACGTTATTTTCAGAAGTTGCTTAACAAATGTTGTTTAGTTTCAAGGGACGAATCTATGTTTTAATTTATTGCTCCTGTTACAGGGCCCACCCGGTATATGTATGCCATTTAATTGGAGCAGCGTGTGAGCTAACAGGGCGGTCAATAAAACAGATGGTATTACCACAGAATAGATAATAGTACAAGTACAGAAGGCACACTACTTTGATCTTTACAAAAGCCGCTTTTTTTAGCAGAAAAAATAAGATTTATGGCCCTTCTCAAGTCGTCGTCCCCAGCGCAAGCCAAACGTAACGTTAAAGCTGCGTGCCAACGGTGAAAATGAATTGGCTCGCTTGCCGCGTCGCCGAGAGCGAGGGCTGTCAACGACTAAAAATAAAAATGTATTTCCCATTTATTTCTTGCATTCAATATAGAGAGCAATATATTTATATTCTTCATACATTATATTTATTATTTCATTATTTAACTATAAAATAATCAATCTCAGAATTTGGACGAATTGAATCCACCACCAGGCCGCAAAACAGTTTAACTTTATTTTTAAACATTTTAATACGTATAATATAATAAAATAATGCAACGAATGCGTTACCTTAACATGCAATTAAATTCTTGAGCTTCATTTTGTTTTTGCTTAGTTGTCCGATATTTATTTATTTATATATATTCATCACTACACACCTAGTATAAAACAAAGTCGTTTCCTGATGTCTGTCTGTCTGCCCCTATGTATGCTTAGATCTTTAAAAATACGCACGGACGCACCGTGCGAAGCCGGGGCGGGTCACTAGTAACAAATAAAACATGTACGAAGGCGAACTTATCCCTATTAGGGATCTCTTCCAATACATTTCTTTTAACTCATTATTTATATATTTTAAATATATACTTACCTATCAAACTATTACTCAATCGTTTATTCATTACTAGTAATTTTACAAACTTGATATTAAATATTATTATAAAAACCTCTATGATTGTTGATTTAGTAGTAGACATACTTATTTTACTAGAATTTAAATTGACAAATAGGTATCAGCAAATAATCTACAATTGACAATTAAAATTGTTCTGAGTAACCAGTGTTAAATATGGAAGTAGATACACCTGCAATATGTTTTTTTATTATTATTCAGTAACTACTTATTATATATTATGTTCATTTTCTTACCTTTCAGCATCCTTCGGACGTGTTGGGAGAACTAAAAACGCGTGATTCCAATTTCGATCATTGTTCCTACAACGCGCTGCGATACAATATCTTTTCGCTGTCTTTTTACTCATTTTAACACTTTATATTATAATGTAACACTGGTATCAACAGATGAATGCGGAACGTTCACTTGCGACGTAAATCTTGAGCGACACGCGCGCGAAATTCGTGTAGGTACGTGCGTTCCGAGACAGAGCGTGTCAGCCACTGAATAGTCCGCATGCATGCGGCCACCGGCATGTACTTGTAGCGGGAAACGTTAATCGCGGAGTGCGCCCCGCCTGGTATTACGCTAACTTCCGCAACGAGTACAGTAACAATAAACAACAAGCTGTATTTTCACGAACAGAACGTTCCCATTTTCCACGAAGTTTCAAAGCACGCGTGTGTGCGTTCACCTGTCAATGATTCGTATAAAAACTGCGCCAACTGAACTGAATATCGCATATATCCAGTATATCCACCAATAACTATATTACTCGCCCGGGAAAATGTCCAGGAAAATCCTTGGTATTAAATACATGACCCAATTCCGCTCTACATAATGTCGTATGACAGTACAGGCGCAACTACACATAAGCCCTTTTTATACGAGGATTCGAGAGTATTATGTCATGATCCTACTCTTCTGGAGATTACGCTTTAAGCGGAAAACCAATTAGTAAAGTTAAATTTGTCCTTTGTCCCTCATTTCAATTGATTACCATGTTATTATTAACGGGAATAAAACTGTTTGAATGTTTTTTTGGTTTATTAACGTTTTGTAGAAATTGATATTGGAAAAGAAGTATGTCAACGAGGTTTCTTGGAGTGCGATTTATTTTGTACTCTGGATTTAATGCTGAACAAAGAGGTGTTTTGTGTAAAGTTAAGCACTCTCATAGTAATACTTCCCTTTATATATAACTAGCTTTTGCCGGCGACTACGTCCGCGTGGAACTTGGAAGTATGGAAGCAACCTCGTACAACACGATAGATATCCATAACCACCTAATCACCTTAATTAATAAAAGGGATTATTAAAAGCGCCTAAGCAAATGTAAGAACAATTGTGCTTTTGGTCTAATAATTACATTTCCTACAGGGTCATCCATCAATGTCATCATGAATTGCTTACTCACTTTTCAATCTTTTTAGGGATAATTTCCAGGATGAAAACTATCCTATGTCCTTCCTCGGATCACAAACTATCTCCATGCCAAATTTCATCAAAATCGATTCAACGGTTTAAGCGTGATGACGTAACAGACTTTCGCATTTATAATATTAGTATGGATATTAAGGTTCTGTTGACGGATATTACTCCCATTTCACATAGAAAACTACCGTAAGTCTCAGACATATTGAAATACATACGAAACAGGTTTAATCACGTCGTAGAAGTCGAATATCGCTCGACAAGTTTCGAATCGGTTCACGATTCATCATCAGGAGAACCGAACAGTCGCGGCGGCGGTGGCATGTCGTTGACTTCTACGACGTGAGTAAACCAGTTTCGTACATGTATTTTAAAATGGATAATAATAATATTATTCCGATAACAAATCAAAGGCTAACCTTTTTACATTACTTTTGTAATAGAGTACAAGTAATTGTATCCCTTTCTGGACAGTTCTATAGTAAGCGTGCAAATGGTGTAACGAACTTAAAAAATCTAGTGTCGACACAAACCCTTTTTTCGGAACGATATCGATCTTTCGTGCAGATACTAATGCCGCGTTAAAACATAAAAGAGGTGAATTCATTGAGTCACTCGGCCAGCAACCTCGAGGATGGCAGATTTTGGCGGGGTCCTTGTTCCTTTTGAAATTTCTTTTTTTCATATCATGACAAATGTATTGATTATTTCAACCAACTTTTTGAAGTGAATAATACTTTTCCCCAAGTTCTTGGTAGTAACATAGTTATTTCATGCTTTCATTGCGTGCAGTCGAAAATAAGTTGAAAAAACTAATTTTCCGCGTGAATTTTGTCAATCTCGAGTAGTTTTCGAAATAAAAATTATCAATGAAAAATTCAAACTGTAGGTTTCAAATATATACCAATAAATCCCAATAGGTAGGTAGGTTCTAGGTAGTAACATCAGTAATATGTTAATGTTTCATCATAGAGAAAAATGTCTATAACAATCAGCATTTTAAAAGGAATAAGGCCTCTTAAGCCGGTCCTCCGGAAAGGGACAATTACAAGCAACGCGAGGCCTAAGGCATTTGAACATTCGGGGAAATTTTCATATTGGACATTACATGTCGCATCATTCTTACCATTCATATTAAAGCGGAATATATTCCCTTGCTTGTAGTATCATTAGGCAGTTAGGGTACACGGGTAGGCAGTTGGAGTATGACTCATGGGAAATTTCTACATGTCATGTGTCATACGAATAGAGGAAGAAATGGAATTCAAATAGGCAGGTATCTATTTTTTTAACGTCGTCATGTTCTATTTATTGATTGGGTTTATAAAAAAATATGGTGCTTTTAGGAGAACTCAATAGTTAAATTACTTAATGTTTATTTTTACTTTTTTTTATCACCACACACAGCACCTTATAGGCTAACAAAATAAGACAGCATGTTTTATAAAAAAAAAACACAGATAACAGCCAAAGTTACACAAACACAACACTACACATTATCTATATCATTCAATATATGTACATTCAATATACACATACTAGTATGTAGAGTAAATGTATATACAGTGGAAACTGGATAAGTGGAACCTGGGTTAGTGGAAAACCTCTTTAAGTGGACCCAAGTTCTCGGTTCCAGTCCCTTGGCAACGAATTACCTCTATAAGTGGAATTTTGGGGCCTATATAAGTGGAATCCATTTTTTCGAAAATTTCTTATTTTTACCTCTGTAACTGGAAGCTGCCGTCTCCAAAACCTCTATGAGTGGAATAGCTAGGCGTTATAAAATTTGTATTTTTAATAAACCGTCACAAGGAGGGTAGTCTGTTTCATTAACTTTATGGTTCGTGTTTTAACTACGTATTTTGTATGAGAAAAAAATGTACCAGTTAATGTACCAATGATAAAAGAAAATGCTGAAGAATTTACAAAAAGCCTGATATTCTTTATTTTTCTAAGAGTAACGGATGGTTAGAAGGATTCAAAAAACAACGATTTTGTTTAAAAAAAAAATGTGCAGAGAGTAGTGCAGTGGACACCAACACCTCTACATACAGGATTATTTAAGTCTTGATCTTTTACTAGACCATATATGTATATACGTGACCTCTATAAGCGATATTACTAGCATCCACAACCTCTGCTAGCGAGAGCCTCTGTAAGTGAGAAAACGTTTTATTTGAAACTGGTTAAGTGGAAAACTGGATAAATGGAAAACCTGGATAAGCGGAACTAAACAGCCGGTCCCTTGCGATTCCACTTATCCAGTTTCCACTGTATATATAGCAATCCTAGTATTAATTTATTTGAGCGTTGTGGTTAATAATATCTTTTTCATTTTTCCAGGTAAGTTGCGGTGGAGTGAAAACTCATAAGTATTTCACGGGAATTTTCCATTAAAAAGAAGAAACTTTGGAACAATGCAAGGTTCGACCGAATACTTTCAGTTCATTTCAAAAGCCTCCGCCAGCGAACGATTTATTTTGAAATTCGAAATGAGCTTTGAAGTACTCGTATTTGTATTCGGCTTGCCTCAAAGTTTTAATTTGACGAATATTTTAACAGTATGCAGTATCAATTTTTCTTCGTGTAACTTCCTCCGGAGTTATATGTATTTATACTGATAAAAGAGCTTAATCTCAATCTCCATTCTATCGAACCGTTTTGAGATTTGAACTAAAATTTAAGAACTTAGTACTTACTTGGTTATGGACCCAAATTCGTAGCCAATTAAGGCCATGAAAAGTTAGGCCATTGTGTGTGGGAGCTTGTACTGTATGGAAACCTAGATTGCCTAACTCCGTTCAGGAACAAAATTATGATTCTACTAGTTTAATCCTAACCAAAGTTTTGTGTAGTGATTGCAAGGTCCAAATGAATCAAATAGGGTCATAGAGAAACTTGCATATTGAGGTAGCTAAATGACAAACATCGTCTGGTTTCCTTGAAGACGAGATTATCACACGGGAGTCGCTTTCATTTTATGTAAAATGCCAAATTTGTCATAAAATTTCAAAGCGTTATCCAAAAAATACGGGATACTTTGCAGGGAAATGATGCCACCAGATTTTTAAAGGCACATTGGTTGAAACAATCTGAGAATTGGCCCCCGAGGTGGCCAAAACATTCTCTAATCTCTCATCTGTCAATAGCCGCTACAGCAATTGCAACCCTCTATACCGGGATATGCTGTTCCCTTCATTCTCCTATTAAATAACATTAGAGTGAGCGGGATGGCAAACAAACTTGGAACTTTGGAGCATAATAGACCTTGGCCGCACATAAAAAGAAGGCTTTATAAATTTCGTACGACCATCGCGAGATTGCGTGCATCCGGCCAAACGGGAGTTTATGAATGTATGAACACATAGAGTTTTTATGGCCTAGTTATGACCCGCAGGGCCCCAGGATTGGACCCGAGGCGATTGCGTGCTTATGATAAAATGTTAGTTCAAGTAGAATAGTGTGCAAAATGTTTTATGTATTAGGATAAGATTGCGGGGCGTAGTTACCTTAGCCGTAAACTGACCATTGAATGCTTCTGTTGCTTTATCACTTTCTTGTTGGGTTAAAAATGTTTTAACAGAGTCATAAAAGGATGCAAATCATAAAAGTGTGGTGTAGCACTAGGATATTTTAATGTTGGTTTTACTAGCTTCTTTCCGCGGCTTCGTCTAGACAGCGTATCTCATTTGTGTTTCAGGAAGCTCGTATTTAAAATAATACGTCTTTCCTTTATTTATAAGTATACACAGCTATCAGGTTTCCCGATAGAAAGGTTTTTGCAAACGTCTAAGCAAAACTAAAATAATTGTAGTCGGAGGAGGGACGACTTTTGTTTTTTGAACTCTGTATGACCCATTTATGGTGATGAGTGAATTTTAACTCATCACCATAAATGGGTCATACAGAGTTCAAAAAACAAAAGTCGTCCCTCCTGTGGTCAAAAGTTAAGAGCTTGTATGAATCCAGGTTATATGCTATTACATCGGATTATAGACGAGGGAACGTTCTTTATTTTCATATGAGTTTAATCAGAAAATATGGTCCTGCAATCCTTAAATTCGCTTATACATGTCCACAGGAAAAACTTGAACCTAAATCTCTGTATGACCCAAATACGAGTACTTACCTACTGTAAAAAATAAAACCATTCAATGAAATGAGTCAAATGTATACTTTTGTTACCATTACATTGTAGAGTAAAAAAAACTGGTTGTACCTTGTTTTGCCTAACAACTTTTTGCCTAATTACGGTTTACCAAATGAAATTCATTTAAACTAAAATTATTTAGCATAACTATTAACTTTGCCATATTTTCATTTGAGTGAAAGTAGTTTTGTATAATCCTTATTTCACATAAATTTATTTCTTCTATTTTTGTTTAACCTAATGTTTGTTTCGTATAACCTAATGTTGTATAATGTTTGTTTGTCATAATTCTTTTTTGTATAACATCCATGTCGCATAATTTAATTTTTTCTAATCTTATTTCGTACTTAACTTTGACTTCGAACTTTCATTTCTAACCTAACCTACAGTTTTCGGTTTTTGACCAATTTTGACGCTACGCTCGCTTCGATCGCTCCACTATACATGGTCACAATACAAACCTAACCTAACCTACATTTTTCGGTTTTAAAACTGAATCAGACAAGTAAGATTTTAGTAAACACGTTATTCGGCTATATAACGATTATTTAAAATAAGAATCGACAAAGTGAGTTTTAATTAAAATAATATACGACAAAACAAGAGTTATGAAGAACATAACTTATACAAAACAAATTACGAGAAAATAATAACTATGATAAATGAATTCATACATATTGACTTTAGATAAAACATTCATTATAGTAAAAAGTTGATAGGCAAACTGAAATTAGACAAAATATTTTTAGAAAAGTCAAGGGAATACCGTCAAAACTTAGTAAAGATGGGAACCGTAACATTTTCAGTCACCGTAATAATTAAAAACACTGAAATAACTGTGACTTTGTCACACCTGTCCCTTCCACGGGCCACAGCTCACGAGGCACGATATATTTAGTTCCTGTAGTGTAATAAGGCCCTTGTAATGATATTATCATGATTTTTTTCGCACTTGTTATTTAAGTTCTAAATATGTTTTGGATGGACTGCTTTGACACATTTACGTACATAGTGACTGCCGTATCATGACAGACAGAACAGATATCGTCTGAAGCGGAGCTGAAAGACCTATTTGCTTTCAATACGAAGTTTGCGTTAGGTTGTTTATTTGTAGTGTTTATTTAAGTACAATAATATCAACTTAATACGTAGGATACATATGTAAAAACATATTTTTCTTATGTCTTCTCTTGAAGTCAAATCCATTTCTCAATTAAAAATGCTTTGCTATGTCACCGGCGAGTTATAGAAAGCAGCCAAAGATCGTGATACTTTTTCACCGCCGATCACAGTGATTTTTCCACCATGAAGTTACCCGCCTCTAAAACTCATCTCCATTCAGACCCCAGGTGACTCAGACTCATCAAAGCACGTAGGGTCGACACCCTTGGGGGTTATTAAGCCATTAGGGATGAAATAGGAGCTGCCGTTATCTGAAGCAATAAGCAAAACAAATCGTTGCCACACACGGGAGGAAAAGGTGGTGAATAAAAGGGCCTGCAAAGTTGAGATTGTGAATTGTGAATGGTTGATGGTGTTTTTTGGTTTTCATAATTATAGGGGCCATCGTCGTGAGGCCTCGTAAAAGGGACATTTAGTAGATAACCGCCTATTTGTTTTATATTGTGCCGAGGGGATAGGGTGACTAGTTATTATCTCTTCTCACATTCCTTCCTACTTATACACCCAGCTTTGGGAATAACATGAAAACTGTATATCATGTCGCGAGATACTTCATCTTTCAGCTAGTACGATAAATAGAGCGCGAGAGGTTTTTTGCTCATTTTGAATTGTACAATTGCGCCCACGCGCGGGCAGTTTTCTCGCGCAAAGGCTTTCCATGGCCATACAGCGTGGGAATGCTGCCTGCTTCTAGGTCTTAGTTTTATAAATATATTTTATTTTAGTTTAATTTTTATATTTATAATCCCATGAATTTGTTATTTTTATGTTTTAGTTTTGAACCATAATAAATGTATATTTTTATATGGTTTTTGGAAAAATAGTGATAAACTGATCTGTGGAAGAATAAGACTTTACTTATTAAAAAAATACTAAATTAGCACTGCACCTCGGATAACGACACGTACTAAAGTTGCTTAAAGTCTGAGCTCACCTAGTAGGTACTAGCTAAAGTTTTTGACAGCACTCGTAGTTTCGGAGTAAATTGCTTAAATGTACTAAGTTACTACCCCACCTTAACCCGTCTCTTGGGTGACGCGGAGGCTAAAGCATACTTAGAGGGGGTGAATTGTTATATTAGTAAAGAATGTTAGGAACTGGTCAATTAATGCTTTCATCTACAAGCATGCGCCAAGCAAATAGCTCTTAGGATTTGAAATTGTAATTAAATTAACTTCACAATTTATGTATTTGTTTAATTTTAAATTTTTAGAAATGGAATTTGCGTAGCATCTGTAAATACCATACTAGCTTAAAATTAATATATATTATGTAACTTAATGGTTTCCATTGTAATGAAAAAGTAAAATTGAGACGTTATTATTTTAGTGTATTTAAACGGACGAGATCCTTCTGAAAAAGAAATTAATTGGATGGCAAGGAAAACAACAAAATCTCATCTTCTTCACGCCTTTGTTAAAAGAAATTAACTTCGGGTAACGTAAACCAGTGAGTATAATTTAGATTCAAACATCATTACGGAGTATTCTCTGATAAGGGAGCCCCGCTTGCCCCCCGGGGGGATATCTCCAGGGGTGAAGTGTCCCGTAGCGTCACCATACTTTAAGTCCAAAGGCCAGGACAAAATGTTTGAATTTTAAACATTATGTCATTGCCTATAATACGGTCAGCTAATTTTAATCGTAAGATGTTGTCTTCTGAACTAACGATATAGAATAATCTTAATTCGTCGTTTGAATTAAGTGTGAAGACCCAAAATTTAATTAGATTAAATGATTGAGTATACGCGGTACATACATATTCTGCTGCACATACTTCACCAGTTTGTTGATATTGTGTAATAATTGCACATAAATCGTCGTTTTGCTCTATCCCAAAAGCTTCTTTGACAGATGACTCTAATTCTAAAAAACGTTTCAGAAAATGCTTTTCTCACAAATGTTTTCCCGAAAGTATAACACATTAAATTAAGGTTTGTCAACAGTATTATTATAGAATTCTAAAATTGTTTTTTTATACAATTTCTGTGGAGAGGGGTCATACTCGTAATTTCAGAAACGGAATGAACGCGGCGACACGTATATCACCATTTATTTGCCCACTAACATCGAAACTTTTTTTTTAAATGTTTATTGCTTGGAAAAATCCATCGATTTCTGTAAAGGTGGTGACACTACCTAGATAAAATGCGGAGTAGGCGCCGTACTCATAAAAGTAGGCGCAATCTTAATGCAGAATTTTCGTGAATAAGTGAAAAAGTCAACTTATCTTGTTATGTTTTGAACGTCGACGTAATTGATTGATTTTACGAGTGTCATTGAAATTTATTCAGTTATTTCTTCTTCAATTTGTCCCCGTTTCGCTTGGAAATTGACTCACGAACATAGAGGTTGATCAGATCGTATGAGAATTTTAAATTCATGTATACTATAAAAAAAAATAGATTCGCATTGAACATCAGTTTTTCTAAGAAAAAGTTTGATGATTTCAGGAAAAATATTAATAGCGCGATACAGCATTGTCTTTTGTTTTGTATGGTCGCGCGATTCGCGCGGCGCTATGCCAGTCTTGCGCCATCTGTTGCTCATAATTTCTTTCTTCTCTCATCACGCCGAAACGTGCAACTAGTATATGCCTAAGATAAAACTTTCTTCTGTTTTGATTTTATTTCTATTAAAGCTATATGGTTGCTTTTAATACACCGGTCCGTATTTAAAGCAACCCATTTATCTTGATACAATTTTAAAATCATGTAAAAAATGGTTGAAAATTTTAAATACCGATTCAGTGTAGGTAATTGAAAGTATAGTTACTTTTTCAACATAGAGGGATCATTTATTTTATTATTGTGTCCCGTTATCCAGAGCAAAATAGTGGTTGAACTTCTTAAAAAGGTGTTAATAATTTTTAACTCGCATTGTCAGGATATAATGTACATAATAATGGGCTTATAACTGTTGCAATTACAATTTTTATTAATATACCCGCCGAAAATCGTAGTTTCGAGTAACCCAGGAGACATTACCATGGCAACGAGCTACATAAAAAAGTTAATTGACCCGTATAATGCAATCAAAGGCATATCGTTATTTCTTCCTGTTTACGTAATCGTGTTTGGTCACCCGCGAGACAGGCCATTAGGCCTAGCAAGAAAACCTGTACTTGTAAATTATTTTGCTGAAATGTTTATGTCTATGTCCTTCTTAAAGCAAGAGACATCAAGATGACAATGGTTCTGTTTATAAGAAGCATCAGTCCAAATGGGTCAGTAGGGAGAAAACAATAACTATAACCGATAGGGAAATCTATTCTTAGGAACCATGGCATCGATTTTAGATTTAATAGAAATTTCATTATTATTATTTTTATAATCTCATACTTAATTAGGAATTGAACCTGGTTAAAATGCTGTAAGTAATCGCATGTCGTATTGTAACATTCTTTACAGCGGTTTTGACTGGGCGACGTATGACATTATTATGTATAAGATTTATAAAAAAAGTAGTTTATTTTAAATCTAAAATCGACGCCATGGTTCCGAAGAACAGATTTCCCTATCTATTATAGTTTGTGAATCCTCCCTACTGACCCATTAGGATTGATCACCCTGTATAAAATAAACTTTGGTAATGGTGGTTGCCGGAAATTCGTAATTTTTCACAGCCATCACAAAGTCTTGAAACTTTTCCAGATTTTTACATATTCCAATCTTATTCAGACTCGAGATAGAGTGGGAACAAAACCTTTTGACAGATAGTCGGGAAGCGATCTGAATTCATAAGTGTTCGGGTTCTGCTGCGGACAGGCTTGGCAGAAGTTTTATTTAAAAATCTGGAAACGGGCATCGATGAAAAGTAAGGTCACGTCTTACCACACGTAGCACACAGGCTCCATAAGAGCTTATATAACTTTTAGAACTTATTTCAGCTGTGTAAGGGCCATATAAGGTCTTATACAGCATGTCTGCTAGTTGAGAAGTTGAGAGAAGCGTATTTAGGTTGCGTAAAAAGCAAACTTTGAACAATCGCAATCAAATATCAGTAAAACCTTATGATGTAATAATTTAATTGGATTTGAAATAAAGATAACTAAATTAGTATTTTTCTTGTAATACATCTAGTTACCTACCCCGATATATTATTGCTTTATCGCATTTTTTTGTAAATGCCGCACCAATTTTTATTTTTCAAATTATATTACTGGTAATGTTAAGAATTATTCAACATGAGAAGCGGCTTGGGTTCTGTTAACCTGTTTATATTTTATTTTCAAATTGTATTTATTTATTTATTTATTACATACAAATTTACAGTACACATGACCAAAACATTTGTATGGTTATTGCAATTCTGTCTCTCTCAATGATAACTGATAGCACATTTTTTACAACTGCAGTTAACTTACAAGATTACTATAGGCGTGTTCCAGTAGCACAATTTTCGTACTCATTACACATACAGGGTCAACGAACGCTTCACTGTTTTTACTTGGTCAGTAGTGTAATATTGACTTGGTTTTACGTAGCTATAAACTTGGGGTAAAGTAGGCAGAGCAAATGTTTTACCTGTCTAAATAGGGGTATGTGTTGTTATCGAAAGAACTGGAAGTGATCACATTGGTTACCTATCTGAAACACTAAAAACGTTAGTCCGAATTTCATTTCGACAAAAACTATTCGACAAATATCATTTTAACTTTTTTTCATTTGTCCGAAAATTCAATTCGATAATTTACGATTGGGCATTAATTGTTTAGGATTTTTATTCACTCGACTAATGACACGTTTCCCTAAATCTCATTTATCCGTAATATCAGTTTTCCGATGTAACGTTTCGCTTTATTATCTACTCGACTTTTTTTGTATGACTTTGATTTCATTTGTCCGATGTAACGATTCGGTTTATTAACTACTCGACTTTTTTTGTATGACTTTGATTTCATCATGCGATCAGCACGGTAGCTGCGCTCGCTCGGCTCGCGGGCTGTTGTGGTCACAGTTCTAACCTAACCTAACCCAACCAGGTCGGTTTTGGCGGTTTGTCGGCTGTTGCCGCAGCACGATAGCTTCGGTCGCTCGGCTCGCGGGCTGTTGTGGTCACAGTTCTAACCTAATCTAACCCAACCAGGTCGGTTTTGGCGGTTTGTTGGCTGCTGCCGCAGCACGGTAGCTTCGCTCGCTCGGCTCGTGCGCTGTTGTGGTCACAGTTCTAACCTAACCTAACCCAACCAGGTCGTTTTTGGCGGTTTGTCGGCTGCTGCCGCAGCACGGTAGCTTCGCTCGCTCGGCTCGCGCGCTGTTGTGGTCACAGTTCTAACCTAACCTAACCCAACCAGGTCGGTTTTGGCGGTTTGTCGGCTGCTGCCGTAGCACGGTAGCTTCGCTCGCTCGGCTCGCGTGCTGTTGTGGTCACAGTTCTAACCTAACCTAACCCAACCAGGTCAGTTTTGGCGGTTGGTCGGCTGCTGCCACAGCATGGTAGCTTCGCTCGCTCGGCTCGCGCGCTGTTGTGGTCACAGTTCTAACCTAACCTAACCCAACCAGGTGGGTTTTGGCGGTTTGTCGGCTGTTGCCGCAGCACGATAGCTTCGCTCGCTAGGCTCGCGGGCTGTTGTGGTCACAGTTCTAACCTAACCTAACCCAACCAGGTCGGTTTTGGCGGTTGGTCGGCTGTTGCCACAGCACGATAGCTTCGCTCGCTCGGCTCGCGGGCTGTTGTGGTCACAGTTCTAACCTAAAATAACCCAACCAGGTCGGTTTTGGCGGTTTGTCGGCTGCTGCCGCAGCACGGTAGCTTCGCTCGTTCGGCTCGCGGGCTGTTGTTGTGGTCGCAGTTCTTATGTAATGCGAAAAAATCATTGAGTAAATGAAAAAATGGGTATTAAACAAAAGACGTCTCAATTCAGATGGCAAGTGAATGGGGCGGGAAAAGTTGGTGAACTGAAAATTTGGCTAAATGAAAAAATGGGTATTAAACAAAAGACGTCTCAATTCAGATGGCAAGTGAATGGGGCGGGAAAAGTTAAAAGGTGAACTAAAAATTTGTTAAAATGTGTGCAGTGCCAAAAGTATCATTTGGTAAATGAAAAATGGGCTACGAAAAAAAAAACGTAACAACCTATACCTATATGTTAATTGCCTTGTCATTGCCTTTTGTACCTATATGTTAATTGTAATAGATGTATTTTTTAACTGTTTTTGTGTACAATAAAGCGTTTACTTACTTACTTACTTACAACTCATAGGGCAAGTGAATGTGACGGGAAAAGTTTTTCGGACAAACGATACTTCTACTAAATGTAAAATGGTGAAAAGAAAAATGTACGAATCCTGTCATCGAACAAACGATAATAATTCGAATAGTTTTCGGGCAAATGAAATTCGGTCAATGGTTTTTAGTGTTTGAGATAGGTTACCGATCACATTACTAAATTAATATTTGTACTAAAAACCATGGACTATTCACCCGCAAAACCGTAGAGGAAAACGTAAAAGAGCATAAGGCCCTGATAAACTGTTTTCTCGAAGTTTTATAAAACTAAAAATATGGATACTCCGAAGATTAATATTCAGATATGATTATGTACAAAGTGATTATAATTTAAAATTGTGTTGTTACGAAAAAAATATGAAACAGTCTCCATTTATGAAATCCCCTGTAAAATATACAAGCAATATAAAATAATATAAGTATTCCATACCCTCCACAAAACAAAATATAATGACATGTTTTATTATAATTACATACTTACATTCAATTGAATATCTACAAAAGTAAAACGAGACTATGATTTATATAACGTTGTGGTTCTCTGTTTTTTTTGTTGCAAAGCTTAAAAGCCCGTATATAAAGCGCTGTTTGTTCAACCGAGCCGCCTTTTTACACGATAAACAAACGTTTTCAGAACGTGGGTCGACACGTGATTCCCTATTTACAAAAAACTTTTTATGAAAGGGTTGTTACTTTTAGCTTTGTCACGTTTTAATATATTTTATGGTTTATTTAATTTTAATGTGATTGCATAATTGCGGGCGTCAGTTGTTTGATTTAAGAATGAAATGAACAAAGTATTTTGCATAAAACGAATCTGGATGGAATCTCAAATTAGCCATCGTATAGGTACGTCATCATAACTAGTATCTCTTGATCTCATCAAAACAATCTGTGCTTATACCAGGGACAGTGCGATTTTACTGATGCATTGACTTAACAGATGTTATAGTATAGGTGTGTTTTAAGTTAACTTTGTATTTACTTAGCTACAGTCTTGTTGTTTGAATA
This sequence comes from Apotomis turbidana, assembly GCA_905147355.2. Taxonomy (NCBI): domain Eukaryota; kingdom Metazoa; phylum Arthropoda; class Insecta; order Lepidoptera; family Tortricidae; genus Apotomis; species Apotomis turbidana. The sequence goes on along the minus strand of LR990295.1, from coordinate 14,537,180 downwards.
TCTTCAAATTCCACCTTATACTGAGTGGTAACACTCGCACTAAATATGAGTGGAGTATACGAATATTATATATAATATCATAGGCTGACTCAGACAGATGACCTATCAGTGGTGTGGTGTCCATATAACCGGATTCCCACCGGCTTGTCTACTCTACCCTGGCTTGACATTTGGTTTTATTTGAAGCCATGTCACTACATAGTCAAACAAGATGAACAGATCACGGTGATATTTCTTGTAACGTCTCTAGTTGTTTGGGACTATTCTTTTTGGAGTAGGTAATAGTTTAATACACGAAATTGATTAATTATCAATGTTTTAGAAATATAAGATGCGGTAGTATACTTACAGTGATATCAATTTTTATTTAGTTGGCTAGTCATCAGGTCGATGCTCGATAAATCGCTCCACTTGAACCACAGCGCGTCCTTACTTACTTTAGAATCAAAGTCCACGTTCTGCTGACACTACCAATTCCCGAATTCGCGTTCTATTTTATACGATTTTTATGTTGAAGATAAACTTTTTACAGCTCCCTGAAATTTGTCTCTCCATTTTGGCTATCTTAAAATGCCATCTTATATGGTTGCCGTTAAGAGTAATGATCTTTTGGGGAACGAAATGGTTTTGTCATTGTATCTTTTTTAACGTGATCACAAGGGGTAGCTATATACTAAGGTTTCTAGTGCTAAAAACATGTGCAGGGCTTAGCACACAATTGCTAAGACCATCATGAATTCATGATTGTTGCATCATAATGCATTAATGGCCACTATGAACAAACGCAAAAAATAAAAAGTAAATTAATTCTCCATACGAAAAACGTTTCTTTTGGCAAGTTTTACTTTAACGGTCGAATACTAACAGTTTTTAATTTTCATAGAGTATAATATTACACGCAGTTCGGTGTTTCTTATACGGTCTTGTCTACGAACACCTAATATGCTGCGTTCCATCGCTCTCTGACAAACTTTGAGCCTGGTCTTTTGAGCTTCAGTCAATGACCAAACTTGTGCTCCGTAGGTTAGAACGGGAAGAATACACATATCGACGAGTTTTCGTTTTAGCGAGAGAGGAAGGTTGCCCTTCATTAGTGCTTTCATGGACCAGAAGCTCTTCCAGGCGTGGTCGATACGTCTATCGATTTCCTTGCTCTGCCTGTTTTCGAAGGAAGCTATCTGGCCCAAGTAGACGTACTCGTCGACATATTGTATTTCTTGCGCAAGGTTACCGGAGCAGAGGCAGACCAAAAAGAAGATGGCGGGATGACCTGGATGCATTTAGTAACAAGTGGAGGGAGCATGCAGCCAATAGAGACGAGTGGCGCAAGAAAGGGGAGGCCTTTGCCCAGCAGTGGGACACAAGTATAGGCTAGTAAAAAAAAAAAAAAATTACTACAGCCACTATAAGAAAAAAAAGTTAAAATCAAGGAGCACCTACATAATAAAACCGTGTTTTTATTTTTCATAGTCACTTCCAGTTCCCTACGCGACCCCGAGTGCGTCGAGTTATTTTTAAATTAGTTTATCTCTACCTCGTTTACTACCTCAATGTTATGTGCAGTTGAACTATAGTTTATTTATTAGTACATACAACAACAGGGCATTGCCCCGCGGTGTAAACGTCGCTGCGTCGGACAAGTCTCCCGGGGACGATCACTCGTACCTACCGACTTCAACACTCTTTGCTGTCCGAATCGATATACCTACTTTTGAGACCTTTCGTTTTCCGGACGATTCCTATGACCCATCACAGCGAAACCTGACGTTTGAGTCTCAATTTCTACGTGCATTTTTAACGTAGCATTCTTATCTTATCTTATTGTAGGGGTTGTCACGGAAACACTTCGACCCAGTGGAATCTTTCCACCACCTCAATATTAGAATGATGCAACCCAATGGTAGTGTCTGGTATGCCTTTGTTCTGTACCATTGGAGAATTTCTGCATTCTAAGTCTGGCTGTCTCTGCTTCTTCGTCACACATTCTACAATCTGCATTGTCCGAAGTTTGGCCAATAGTCCTTAGACCCCAAAGTGACCTGTAAACCCCCCTCCCCCCTTCATGATTCTGAATGGTCGTTTACTGTATTTTCATAGTTTCTCGGTTCACCTTAATACCATTCCTTCCATGAGAGCCTCGAGCCCGCCACTTACTTAACGTAACATGCTAAATAGGCGTTCGTAATTTAATGCGCCGGTTGATCCTGTCGTATTTATACAAACAACCAATAAAGCACAGTTGTCAGGCGTCTTTTACGAAGATCGATAGAAGGGACCTTCTGTGTTACGGTATGGTTGATGTAATTACTATGGAAATTCGAAATAACCTTATTTAAAATTACACTAAATGCCCATAATAACTTCCGGATTGACTATTTCAAAGAAAAACCCTGTGATTTCTGACACCGTATGAATTTCATAGTATAATTATATAGGAAATACATTGTGCTTTATTATACCCACTGCAACAACGGAGAGACAATTTAATATACTAGCAATAATTAATCATCTAATCCTCTGTCGATTTTATTGCACTGTATTGAATTAAATTAAACAGCGAATTTAATTTGAACACGAAGATATTTCAGAATTTAAATTTAATCCAATTACCAGTTTTTCTTCCTTAAGGTAAAACAAATGCTTCACCGCGGTATTTGTGTTTTCACATCGTTACGTAGTTTCGCTACGCAAATACGGATAACCTAAACAAATATATGTAGCTCACGAGAAACAAATATCTATTTGAGCTTGTAAACATTTCACGGGTCAAAACCAATTTGAAATAGATGTGGGGCTGCTGACGGATCGACTCAACATATCTAAGGCCTCAATTGAACACGCGCTAATAACGTGCAGTGTGTATGATTGGTTGCAGTATTGTTAAATACAATTTTAGCAAAATGGTAGAACAGGATGCATAAATTAGTAGTAACTGGTAGAATTTGAAATGAGAAATAGGTAGATCTACCACACAGAGTGTTGAGAGATCTATCTATACCTACGTTTTTAATGATTAACAATGGGTAAACAGTGTTTAAGTGTGTAAAATATACTGTCAGGTGTCACTGTCAGTGTCAACTGTCAAATCAGTTTTTCAGTCACACCTCACACACACGCAGATTCACTTAAAGCGTGCCGTTTTAAGTGATGAAATTACAAGATAGGCTTTGGCTCTATGAACAACAACAGGCTACATTCAATAGTAAGTGAGTGATGTTTCGTTCCACGCTTTGAGAATTGTTTACGTATCGTTAAATAGGTAGATATGATGCTGAGAGTAGTAGATAGAACGGGTGCAAAATAGGTAGATCTGCTGAAAAGTTAGTAGATGTGACAACACTGATTGGCTGTGTGACTCTGCTAATGCAGCTGGAAGGTTTCCATTGAATTATCCCCTGGTGTTGACCTAAATACATATGTATTTGTATATAGGTATAGTTATAGGCTTGCAGAGTCCACTGGGAACCGAAGAGCTGGCAGCTTCCTCGCACAATGTATCAGCATAGCTGTTCAGCGAGGTAATGCTGCTAGCATTTTCGGTACCATGCTGCGTGGAGCAATTTCTTGAGTTTGATTTAGTTTATTTTAATTTTAGCTTTTCTGTACGCAGTTTTTAGTAGTATGTAGGTAGTTTAAGTTTTTCATTTACTATGTCTTTGTTTAACCGCTAAATACATTTATAACCTAAAAGTCACTTTGAAATTATAAACTCTAGGGAAATAGCACTGTAGTTTAGTTGTTACAGATGTAATCGACATTAGAGAAATCTTCTATCGAAGCCAAAAAAACGCTCAAGAGTAACAGCCTGAGCCAAAAAGTCTATTAACAGTTACGATCGAAATCAAAAATAAAACCTACATTTCACATTAACCTCCAAACCCAAGACCCAAAAGATAACTCACAAGGTTAAAGAGGTCGTAATAATTAGAAGCAATTTCTAAGCCTACCAAAACAAACAGGGCTTATAGGGCGGGAAAATAAACATTAACTTAATCTAACCGGCAACAGTTTCATTACCGGAGATACCGCGTTCACACCTGTATACAAAATAGGTTAAATTACTGCAAATTGAAGGCACTCTTCCGGCCTAAATCTCGAAGGGCTTTGCCTTCCCTTACCTAATAATATAAGGAAAAAACTGGTAGACACGGAGAAAGAATAACGACGTTGTCTTGTTTTATACATGGGATTATCTCAAGTAATACTTCAGAAATATGAGAAATATGGATAATTTACCTTAGTGTCGTGGGACAACTTTGTTTTGTAATGTTGTGAATAATTTGAATCTGCGTTGTTTATTCGATTCATTAGGTTATTTTTCAGTTTATTCTTTACAAAAATTCTTCCTGTATACAAGTTAAGATATAAGTACGTTTTTTAGAGCTTGCAATATCGGATCGATTTTCCAATTCCGGAATTATAATACCGAAAAAAATATCCATGATTCCGGTATTTTGGAATTACGGAATCCCTAATGCTGTTCTTATGTGTGCTGTCGATTTTTTTGTGTAGGTATTTTTCGACTAAGGAAATTCTCGTAAAGTTTTTACAAGTATTTAGTATTGGTAAAAACGTGGCTCTATAAAGTTTTATTATAAAACTTAACGAAATATTTCGGTCTGTTTTCTAAATGTCTTCTTAGGTAGAACGAGTTGAATTTAGAAAATTCTTCCAAAAACATTTAGTTTTAGTGATTGTTTACGTAAATAAATAAAATATTTATTTGACATAAATTACTATTAAATACATGCAAAGTTTGAATTCCATAAAACAACTAAAGGTTAAGATATGTAGATGTTAGTGATTTTTAATACAAGTAACGTACCTATACATATAAATAAAGTAGGTTACCTAAATTGTAACGAAAACAGATATGTTTTCGTTGTTTAAATATCAAATAACTGCTATTCAATTTAACAAAAAGCCGTGTTCTTTGACAATGTCAAAATAGACTAACTCGCGGAAAACATTTTCTAAGTATCGAGTCGATCGGGTAGGGCCACGAAAAGTTGGGCATTGTCTTCGTCGTTCATTGTTCGGAGGCTTTTGTGCCACCCCTGAGCACAATGCGACTATCCTGATAATGACACTGTCTTAGTACCTTTTGGCACGTTTTTATTCTGGGTTATTAAGGTTACCGAGCGTTGATTTTCATGAGCTGTTGGGCGTCTAGACTGTTTTGTGCGTAGTTAATTATCCGTCCATTTTAAGTGGTGAGTCGTTGAAATTTTGCGGTTATGCCTTATTTTTCCTCGAAAAAGGTCAAATTTATTCACGTTTCTTCGCTTTACAAAACAATACAACGCGCGATAACGTTAACATTTTTCTGTTTTACTATATATTTTCTTGAAATAGCTTTACGGACATTTTCTTATCTACGAAAACTGAGGTCAAGGTAAACAGCCTACTAGCAGCAGCCAAACTTGACTTCCTTTGACTTAAAGATCTGTAACCCCTAAATGGGGCAGAGGGCGTCCACAGTATTTCGCTATTGCGTCCTATCTTGGGCTACGCGCTTCTTCTCGGACCTGCATCTTCTTCTATCTCTTTCTTCGCTGTACTGTGAGAGAGTGACGGGCGATATTATTTCGTGCGACAAGAGTCGCCAAGGCTAGTTGTGTTAGACGGGCTGGTTAGCCTGATAGTTTTCAGTTCAGTTGCCACTGAACGCCACTATATGTATTTTGGCCGGCCGCGTTTCGTTTTCGCCTGTGAAGTACATTCTAGAACTTGACTAAGTACTAGCAGCGATAAAAGTAGCTACGCTAAATAACGTACAACGACCCTACAAGTCTTATTCTCTGGAATGACCCAGTTTGTTAAGAAACTTTGATTGCTGACTGTACATTATCTTAATGGTGTGATGTTTATTATGAACGACAAAGTAATATTCTCCGGTGTTCTGCTGAAGCTCAGTACCGTATGTTGCTTAAATGAGTTCAGTTATTTCGTAAAGTAACAAACAGTCGTAAAACATCAGTATGGCGTTATTTACATGTGGAGTAATTTTCCCTAATGTATATCAGCCTAAATTTGACGTTTCTAACATTACAATAAATAAATAAGGCATGTGTAGTGTAGGTAAGTAAAAACTTTATAAAGTAGTATGCTAGAAGAAATTAGGGACGTCATATTTACTACTCTAATCAAAATTGTCTCTGGAACCCATGACATGGCATATGTTCACAGAAACGATGCGAACCTATTACACTTGCACAACTCACGTAAAAAGAGCGCTGTCAATCTTATTACGCAGTAGTAATTTATACTGCGCAGGAAGATCGCCAGCGCTCATTTTCATGTGTTTGTGTCGTCTGTGTCTGAACAGAACAAACGAAATTATTCATTAGATTACATTTGTGCGAGTTAGAAGCGGTTATTGTTTATTATTTATCAGTGTGTTCATTTGTAATTCCAACTATAATATAAGTTGAACTAAGAGAAACTTCAGGAAATTAATTAGTTTCATCGTGCGCGCTAAATTTCAGTGATCTTTGATCGCTTTATTAATTTCCCGCTGGTGAAGCCTTTGACGATCAAATCTATTGATTTTAGTCGCTTGTGTGACCGATATCACAGAATAGATAATAGTACAAGTACAGAAGGCACACTACTTTGATCTTTACAAAAGCCGCTTTTTTTAGCCGAAAAAATATGATTTATGGCCCTTCTAAAGTCGTCGTCCCCAGCGCAAGCCAAACGGAACGTTAAAGCTGCGTGCCAACGGTAAAAATGAATTGGCTCGCTTGCCGCGTCGCCGAGAGCGAGGGCTGTCAACGACTAAAAATAAAAATGTATTTCCCATTTATTCCTTGCATTCAATATATCTCTATATTATAGTAATATATTTATATTCTTCATACATTATATTTATTATTTCATTATTTAACTATAAAATAATCAATCTCAGAATTTGGACGAATTGAATCCACAACCAGGCCGCAAAACATTTTAGCTTTATTTTTAAACATTTTAATACGTATAAGATCAGATGTTGGTCACTTCGTAAGTGAAAGAGCAGTGAAGCTCGTTTTGATGCTTATAATGACAATGAAGTGACCAACATCTCTGTTCTCTTTGTTTAAGAGTAAACCTTATTTCGTTTAACTTAAAGACTAATTTAGTGTAAAATTAATTTGCACTTATAACGCCTTACATTTTGAAGTGGCAGTTGTGGCCGCAGCTAACAATACAGATAATGGTATTGTTCATCGGGTACAAAGCTAAGTGGATTCGCTCAACCAAAATAATTATTTCTATATAATATAATAAAATAATGCAACGAATGCGTTACCTTAACATGCAATTAAATTCTTGAGCTTCATTTTGTTTTTGCTTAGTTGTCCAATATTTATTTATTTGTTCATATATTATATTCATCACTACACACCTAGTATAAAACAAAGTCGTTTCCTGCTGGCTGTCTGTCTGCCCCTATGTAGGTATGCTTAGATCTTTAAAAATACGCACGGACGCACCGTGCGAAGCCGGGACGGGTCGCTAGTTACAAATAAAACATGTACAAAGGCGAACTTATCCCTATTAGGGATCTCTTCCAATACATTTCTTTTAACTCTTTATTTATATATTTTATATACTTACCTATCAAACTATCACTCAATCGTTTATTCATTACTTACAAGTAATTTTACAAACTTGATATCAAATATTATTATAAAAACCTCTATGATTGTTGATTTAGTAGTAGACATACTTATTTTACTAGAATTTAAATTGACAAATATCAGCAAATAATCAATTCAAAATTACATAAGTACTTAACAATTAAAATTGATCTGTGTAACCAGTGTTAAATATGGAAGTAGATACACCTGCAATATGTTTTTTATTATTATTCAGTAACTACTTATTATATATTATGTTATTTTTTTTACCTATCGGCATCCTTCGGACGTGTTGGGAGCTTGGGAGAACGAAAAACGCGTGATTCCAATTTCGATCATTGTTCCTACAACCCGCTGCGATACAATATCTTTTCGCTGTCTTTTTACTCATTTAAACACTTTATATTATAATATAACACTGGTATCAACAGATGAATGAGGAACGATCACTTGCGACGTACATAAATCGGAAGAGCGTGCGCGCGAATTTCGTGTACGTGCGTTCCGAGACAGTGCGTGGCAGCCACTGAATAGTCCCCATGCATGAGGCCACCGGCATGTACTTGTAGCGGGAAACGTTAATCGCGGAGTGCGCCCCGCCTGCCGATATTGACAAAATGTGACCAGTACAAGGCTGTTGTATTAAAATGGGCCTTGGAAATTTTCGTGTTCAAAAGAATAACAATATTGTTATTATGAACGGTAAGCATCAGCTCACTACGTGCTACAACCGCGCTAGGAACCTACGTATCAGCGCCCACTTAGGTGATTAGCTCCGTCTTCTGTCTTTCTACGTTCAAAATCTGCACGCGTTCGTAGTTGTAATAGGTATGATTCTCTCTTTTGATCTTCGTGAAAGCCGCGAGGAGTCTATTTCATTGGTTGTTTGTGTAAATTGCACTAGTATCAGTCATGGAGCGTGGCGACCGACTGACACGTGAACGCCTTCAGGTGCTGTGAACGCGCGCCGTGTTTTATCGAACCAAAGTGGAAGGTAGTGGAGTTGAACACCTCAATGCTGTGCTCCGACTATTAATGATGATTTACTCACAGTTGATTCTTGAAATCACCAAGTAAAACAATCTCCGTTTCACTTTGAAACTGCTCAGTTAATTACAAAGTCCAATAAGGTGTTGTTTCATCCTTGTTCCCGTATAATAAGAGGGCCCATACATAGTCAATGCGGTCAGCTTTTAGCTGATGAAACCCGCGCCTTCATCATTTCAGGGTTAATGTGGCGAGTGCGGAAGACTTGCTATCGAAGATATTGGACGTCTGAGTTTATTTGAATAGTATACTTTACTAGAAGGAAACACTATGAAAGGCTTGCCTTTTTGAATTGTAAAAACGCCACTTCCAGAACAGTATTTTATTGGTTATTTACGTAAAATGTACCGCGATTAATCGTGAGTGTGGCGATGCGAAGGACTGATGCATATTTAGGAGTAGGTACGTCGATTTTGTCTGTACAAAAGCGAAAGGCGCAGAAGACCACGCTGGTGCGCGTTGGTGCGTAGTGAAGTTGCTATAACAAAAGTCCTAGTTTCACCATTTTGAAATTGAGCAAGTTTAATAAGGTGTTGTTTCGTTCCTGTTTCCATACAATAGAAGGGCCTATATAAGTATATTTAATTCGGTCAGCTTTTAGCTGATGAAACCCGCGCCTAAATCATTTCAGGGTTAACGCGGCGTTGCGGAAAGGCACGAATATCTAAGATATTGGATGACGCGTTCAATTGAATTACCTATTTTACTAGAAGTAGTTAGACTACAAATTAAAATACTATACAAACAATCCTCTCTTTTGGTTTTCGCCAAAGCCTTTCGAGGTTGTATTGAAGGTCGTGTGGCGTGGAGACATTACCGATCGTTTAATGCACACTGCTACGACTGGTTAAGGACACCCACCGTTTTTACATGGCAGTCTGGTGCACGATTGCGATTCGGCTATTAGCGCGCCTCAGCCGTATAAGTGGGCCCATATAAGAGTCAATGCGGACAACTTTTAGCTGATGAAACCCGCGTCTTCGTCCTTTCCTGGTTATGTGGCGAGTGTGGAAAGGCTTGCTATCGAATATATTGGATGATGCGTTCATTTAAATCTATTTGAGCTACTTCAACAGTTCTAGTAAGGTATTAAATGACGTGCGTTTTGGCTTATTTTTCGGGTATCGGGCGATTACGTTCGACCTGCATTAATAGTCTAAGATCCCGATATAGAACGACCTTCACCGAGATGTTTATTTGATTAAATATATTTTATATTTAATTTAATATGTCAATAAATATATTGCATATGGGTTGCCTAACAAATTTTAGTCCAGGGTATGTTTAATTAATAATAAAAAAAAAATTTTTTTAAACATTTCACCGGTTTGATTAATATTAGATTAATTCTATACCAATCGAAAGTATGAAGCCCATAGAATATGCAAACGTTAGGTTGCCCATTCTTTTCCCGTCACAACTATCGTGTAGCCAGGTATAAACAGGTAAATCTATACCTACTAGCATTTTGCAACGGTCTGATTATTGAATTGAAATTAAATTAAGATTATTTTATAATGAAGTTATCTAATAATCAAACCGGTGAAATGTTTAATTTTTTTATTTTATTTAATTTTTAACAAAACATACCCTGGACTAAAATTTGTTAGGCAACCCATATGCAATATATTTATTGACATATTAAATTAAATATAAAATACATTTCATCAAATAAACATCTCGGTGAAGGTCGTTCTATATCGGGATCCTCTACTATAAACGTTATTTTAATTTGAAGGTAAATAGATCACGCTGCTAAAGTAGACAGTAATGTAGTAGGCTTTGGAAGTATCAAATTCAGGCCCTTCTTTACCACCCATTTTGTAAATTTATATTATTATGTGGTACAAAAGATTATATGAATATTTTTAGTTCACCGTTAACATACTAAACATACCTCTATTATTACCTACACGATAATATGATCACTAAACGCTGGAAATCTCCTTATTTTTCAATCGGCTATTAACCTCATTCAAAGATCCTCAGTAACCTTCCACATTGCACCGCTATCATCATATTAATAATACACTAATATCATGATAATTCCATATCACAACTTACGAAAAATATATGACGCCGCACTCAAATCGCATGAATCTTTAATAACGCACGCCGCACATACCATTTCATTTCTGCCCCTTGCCAGACAACATATAGGTAAGGCACGAATGTATAGAAAGATAGAAAGAAGACGATTCGCGGCGCTTCATTATTTCCTCTGGCAAGCCCACAACCCTTTCTCAGCCTTTTTTTTAAATGGAACGTGTGTTTTTTTCTTGACAAAGGAACGAACTGGCTGTCAGCTCGCATTTTGCTAATGAAACTTTTTGGTTGCATCCTACAACGCCGATCTGATAATGAATCTAGAAAAACTAGTCGGGGCGTTTCTTTGACAAAGTTTTCTTTGTTAGTTCTTGTTCGGAAATTGAAATTGATTTTGTTTTCTTTGAACTTTTTGCGTATCAAATGAAGATGTTAAGTAATTCGGCGGGGAGCGTAGACTTTTATTAAGTTAAGCGAACTCGGTGTCGTTTCGTATAATCTCTCTGTAATTGCGAGTGGGGTTTAGTATTATTCGTATGCTGATGACGTCATAAGGGAACCCATCTCATAACTAGGACAGTCATATTAACGTTACACTATCAAGCCTAATAAATAACAGCGAATGCTAGCTGTTTGTTATCTGCTAATTTTAGGGGCAATAGTGGCTTTGCGTTTATATTCGGGAAAATGAAACTATCTAGCGTGCTGTTGAGGTTTGTAGTTTAGTTAATAATAGAAAAGTGGGTCTGAGAGCTGCGTAGACCTCGCGTGGCTGTTTGGAAATAGCTGAAATACGTGATGTTTTTACGTTTTCAACCCCAAAATAAGAGCTATTGTTTTTAGTTGTCAATGTTCAGTTGTCATGTAGTACATGTAGCTGTTTAATTTTTATCTCTGACTATGAGCTGTCGATATAATCTTTTATACTTACAATAGAGTGAACCTGTAGTTTTTATCCTGTGCCCTCGCTATGAATTTATTTATTTATCCTTTATTTCGCAAAAAGCTCTTATCGTACAAAAGGCGGACTTAAGGCCATGAAGAAACGCGTAAATCGTAAGTAATAATAATATAAAAGTTAATATAAAAGTCAATCCAATCAATAAGATAGCAAATCGTGTAGGTGTGACTCATCGTCGATAACGAGGTCTTATTGCCCTTAGTACTTTTCTCGTCAGCTTTATGACTTTCATATAAAATATATGTTGAGATCGTTTCATGGGAATCCTTTTCATGTTCCGTCTATAGATAGACGCGCATGTAGTAACTAACTAAAATAAATGTTATATAATATTCAGATATAATATAAAATTTCTTATATATTTACTAATAGGTACTTAAAAATCTTTTATCAGTCTTTTCGTTTTTGCTTTTTTTGTTTAGTAAACAAGATTCTAACCTCAAAATTGGCATATAATGCTAAAACCATAATGTTTAACACACGTAAAGGAATTTAATTTTTTTTATTGGCATCGTGATATTCAAAATAGAGACTCAGGGTTCTTGATTTATGTTATGTATTAGAAAATGGCAGTATTCTACAAGAAGTTATAATTTGAGGTTAGAATCTTGTTTACAAAATTAGTCAAGTAGAAACGACTAGCCTTTAAAGTCACAAAGTCTCTAGTTTGCAATTTGCATTAAACTCCTATAAATACATTCACAGTTCAATGAACCCGGTCGTAGCAAGCGTAGCTTCGTAGCGTTCAGCTCGTAGCAACAGCTACGCCGACGCCATTGAGAAGTCGTTTCACTTGATTGCATTTAATTACTACTTCGATTTAAGTTACGGGAGATGTAAACATTTCAGATTGGTATTCTTATAATACGTAGATAAGATATTTTATCTAAAAAAACTAAATGGGTTTTCAACTGTAGATGCTTAATGAAATTGAGGCGTTTCATGAAATACACACTAGGATTTTATTACGGTTTGTGTTTAAACGCCTACCAAATATGTTGATAAATTACTTCCAATAAATTCTTAATAATTGTATTGCAGAGACACTGTCCTTGAGTGCCGTAAATAAAAATTTAAAGTCAGCCTGCCGTCGTCGTACCTAACCTAAGCCAAGTCGGACCTGCCTTTAGGTGAAAAAGGTAATGTTAGGAATCGTAAGCCAAGTCGGACCTGCGCGGCTCGCTCGCTTCGCTCGCTCGTTAGGGTCGCAGTTCAACCTAACACTGCTCCTCGCTTCGCTCGTCGTCGTACCTAACCTAAGCCAAGTCGGACCTGCGCGGCTCGCCTGGCCGCAGGCCTGCCGGCCTGTGCGTCGCTTGGTGGGGGCGGGGGGCGGGTTGCGGGTAAAGAAATAAAGGGAAGCTATTGTAATTTCAGATTGAAAATAATATATTTTGACTAAAGGTTAGATAATTTGATTACACTAAAGCAAATTAGACTGCAGTTTTTGGTATTAATGTGGATGTTTTAGGGAAACAATATTTGGTGAGCAAAAAGTCCATTTTGGGAAGCAAAAAGATATACGGACTCAACGTAAAATTATTCTGCTGTATGTAGGGTAAATCGCCAATAATTGGCCACCGTTCAATAACTGGCCACCTCAAACTAAAAATGAACTCTGTTCACCTACAAACTGAATTCATTTTATTATATCGTGGCCAGTTATTGAAGGGCGGCCAGTAATAAACAGCTTATACTAGAATGAATTATATTTATAGGTGAACAGAGTTCATTTTTAGTTTGAGGTGGCCAGTTATTGAATGGTGGCCAATTATTGGCGATTTACCCTATATTGATCTTGGAATACAAAACGATTTAGTTTAGGGAGCTCTGTATAGAGTGGGTTTAATTTATATGGAGGTAATTCATTTTACTTGGAATTTAGTTTTAGGGTATAAAATAAGCCATTTTGGTGAGCGTTTAAATAGAAGCGTTTTATTTCCAATAATAAAATTCTTCAATAAAAGATTAATGTAGTTGTAGTTGTCTAGCTTCGGCCTCATTCAATTACTAGTTGCTAGTTAGGTACTACGCTTTCTTACGCAACAATATTGTCTGTCTCTTGCCTTTTAGCGTGCGAGTAAGATGGGTGAAGCTGATTCGCAAGACAATTGCTATTATTCTGGGATTCACCGGATCGGACAAACTTTTATTCGATTTTGCTCAGCTCGTGGCTTCGCTGTAGAATTTTAGAAAACGTCATCTTTCGTCTAAATCTTAAAGTAGATCTATGTTTAATCTATCCGCGTACAAAACGCAATAAAGTGTGCTCGAAACGTTAGTTAATAAATAAAGGTTAATAAGAAATATCACGATCGAATAGTTTAAATAGTAAGTAGGTATAATCCTATAATATAAGGAAAATACCTATAGGGACATGACAGGGAAATTTTCGTAAGGCAAGCCTATACATAGGTAGGATGCATATTATATGACGTATGTTTGATTTAAGGTTAATCTTGAAAAAAAAAACATCATGTTACCCGATAGACGTCCACCGCTGGACGCATGCCTTCCCGAAAGCTCTCCACAACGATCGTTCGTGCGCCACCCTCATCGAATTATCCAATTATGATTCTAACCAGATCGTTGGTCCACCTCGTTGGTCCAAGATTGTAGATATAGCCCAGACGGTTGCCACACATGTGGCAGTGGGCGGGGCACTCGCTCGTAAAACGTATTCATTCATTCATTCATTCAAAACCATTGGCCGTTGGGGCAGGAAGGTTCTCAATGCTCAGAGGATTATCTAGACTTTAACAAATAGGACATGCGAATACTTACAGAGCTTTGATCTGGTTGGATTATCGTTTTTATATTATAAAGTAAAAAAAAAGCCATTATTATTAAATCTACAATCGACGCCATGATCCTTAGAACAGATATCTCTATCTTATAGTTTCTGACTTCTCGATACTGACCCATTTGGATTGATCACCCTGTATATACCTAACGGCCTTAATGTGTTGCAATCAGAACAAACGGCGGTGTCATGGCGCCCGGTCGTCACAGCGACGGCTTAATTACTGCTGCTAATTGCTTCAGCCAGACTGATATATAATGGTTGGGTTAAGTTTGCACCGAATTCGTATAAGGTGTCATATAAAACAGTTGTAACCATAAATCAGACGGGTAGTAGCTGTTGCAGACAGAATGAGAAATTCCGGGTTTCTATAACCGATTGCAATGATTGGGGTGTCGAGCATTTTAACCGCCTCATTATTTTGACGAACCCCGTATGATCAAAGGCGCCATTTTATGTTATCTTGTAGAAGACGCCGATTTTTTTTAATTCTTATCAAAATGATGTTGATTGCTTCTATACGTTGGCCAATATTGCGGTTAGGGTAATGAGGCGGTTAAAACGTTTCGAATAATCACCGTGAATTAATTTTCCTGAGAGTTTGTAAGGTCATTAGCAACCGGCATGTGACAGATCCATAAGCTGCTATAAAGGCAACAGACAACAGTTTTGATAGCATACTAGTGATCCCAGCTACCTACTATATTCAAATGTATTAGATACGTAAACAGTTTTGATAGCTTAACAGCACAACAATCACAGGCGACTGTGTCATGGCGCTCACTGCAACGATTTAATTGGCTCCAGTAATTGTTGTAGGCTAGTTAGTGGACACGCTGTTTTAATAAGCTGTATCTCTTGGATGGCAGCTTAAGGATCACGTCTGACATGATTATATAATTTATGTATTCATGCGATCCACATCAGATCCCAGATATTATAGTTAATCACAATTCTTAGATACATTATGTATTTCGATTGTTTTGACAGTAATTTGTCGTGAATAAGTAACAAATGGTGCAAATGGGCCTAAATCCTTATTAAAAATGATACGTTTTGATATTGAGAGCAGTTGCGTATCTTGTTCATTCTCTATTAAAATCATATACATATTTGTCTCAGTTAAATGTATTAGTCATGTAAACAGTTTGAATAGCATAACAGCGCAACAACAAGAGTGACAGTGTCCGAAGCTGAACACTGCGACGGTATAATTGCTTCAACTAATTGCCATAGGCTGGTGGATAGGCTGTTTCAGTAAGCTGTGGCTTTTGAAAGACAAGTAGGTACTTACATTGTACAAATTATTTTAGGGATTATTCAAACGTGTTCTCTCCCAATAATGATGTTTAGGATTAGTATAACTAAAATAGCATGGTGAAGATGGGCATATTACAAATGTTTGATTGTAATTGATAACTCCTGCACCCATAACACAACATAAATCGATACTTGTAAGCACATATTTCTTTGGTTCTAGCTACTATATTCAAGTGTGTTAACACGTAGCCAGCTTTGATAGCAAAATAGCGCAACAATCATAAGCGAAAGTCCGGCGCTCAACATTTCGACGATTTAATTGGCTCATCTAATTGCAGGCTAGTGGACAAGCTGATCGAATAAGCTGTGACCCGATCCGTACTACTACTTAAACACTTACAGATGAATCTAGAAGCAGGAGATAATATACCTACTAGGATTGCAGACAGTATTTGATATTCTTTTTAATTACCTTAATGCGGTGATAAAAGATGTATCAAAGAGAGGTGTACCTACACAACATTATTAGCAATAAAACATATATTTTATGTTTCTCCGCCCAAGAGTGACCTACTCTAATAACCGTTTCACACGTTACATAACCTTTGGTTGTGTAACAGTTTTTAATAACGTCAGTATTGCCAAGTTTCCCACTTACCCAACAAGGCCAAGTACATACGGACCGAAACTTTGATTCGCGTAGCAGTTTCAGCGAGATAATGAAAAGTTAACCCGATGTGTGCACTATTGGGGCTTCCTATACCACCCTAATAGGACCAAAAAGTCGTATACCAAACCTACTTTATAGAGAAAGACGTCTTTTGTGATTTGAGAGGCAATATGCTATTGCCGTTGTAGAAATTAGTATGAGCTCGTGGGCGGTCTCGATATCCTAGTTTAGTTAATATACGAGGGTATTGGTTATAACTGAACCGGTAATTAGTTTTTCGATCAGGCCATAATTCGAAGTGGCTTTGTGATATCTCGGAGTTCTTGCGGCCATTTATGGTCATATACTTTCTACTCATATCGATTTCTGAGGAAACATTACTGACTGTTGAGTTTCTTTCGGCCTCTCAACAGTGGTCTCTAAAATATCAAAATAGCATATAGGTATCAATCATGCCTTAATTGAAATTAGCGTATAATCTTTTACAATTTGGTACAATACAAAACTGACGTTGTATAATATAAAGTTACATAGTTACATAACACTCTCACCCATTCTGTAATGATAAAAGGCTTAAAGATAAGTCCTATAAAATAAAAGCCTTTTTTATATAAAATCACTTATCCAGCTTTTTCCGAAAATACACAATAACTCGAGGACCCTCTTCAGTCCGTCGATATTCGTTATTGTGTTCCGCGCGTCACGTATCTGTGATATTGCTATATGTAGTGTATATAACATGCTTTGGCCTTAATCGAGCCCGATATTCTGATGAAAAACCCAAGTGGGTCACATTCTCCAGGCCAAGCGAGTCTAGTGATGCGCTGAGAAAAACGCTCCAGGGAATATTGCTGGGAATTTATCCTCTGCGGTATATTCTGGGACATTTTCTTCTCTAAACCTGTTATAAAATAGTAAAACGAAAATAAATCTAAAGGCGAGTCGTTTGGGACATACTTATTTGTTTTTTTTGTCTGTATTAATTGTTCTATTTAGTAAAAATTAAAACGGTACAAGATTTTTTTTTGTCATGCCATCATATCCTTGTTCATCTGTCAAAACAAGGTTATTACGCCATACGATTAAATAAATAAAGACAAGGGAATCAAAACTTATAATATTATGGTGTATTTATAAGTAGTTTCAAAAGCTGTACACATAACAAATATTCTTTGGAGTGTAGGAATATACATTTGCAGAAATAATAATGGAATAATGAACTTTATTTTATCTGTAGGTGAGAAGGGTATTTTAACATGTCTGTGCCTACTGGCAAATGATCTGGTCAGATGACTATATTGAAATAGGATTGGTTTAACAAACTATTACTAAGATAAACACTTTTGTTTTTTCCTTGTTAATTATTAAAATTGTTTAGCTTATAGGTAATGAAATAAAGTTTTTATCTATCTATCTTGTTCAGAGTATTTCCTATACGATTATATCTCACACGGGGAGTTTTCCCGGTAATGGCACATCACTAAGCGGGTGACACCACTTTGTGAACAGAAGGGCTCAACTTTCCAGGACATTGGCGGCAGTTATGTCCTTATGTCACAGACGAAGCGGTCGATGTTGAGGAGGAATGGATATTTTAGAAGAAGCTTGTACCTAATGACAAATAGATGACCTGGTTAAATGTGTAAACGTCTTGAGCTACGTTGGACCCAGTCTCATATCTTTGGAATAAAATTCAACTTGCGTTTCATAATACCAAATAATACCAATTAGCAGATAGCTGCAAAACTAGACTAGTTGCTCTGTGAGCAGTAGGCCTCACAAGTTAGTTTCTAAATAACAGTTTTTTTTGCTCTGTGAGCAGTAGGCCTCACAAGTTAGTTTCTAAATAACAGTTTTTTTTTACTTTTTTATCACATTCTCCCCCTAAACTCTGTAATGTTTTCAGTAAGCGACAACATCCGGACATATGGAAGAATTTTTGACCAAGCCGAAAGCTTCGCTCGCTCGGTCTTTAGATTTAGATAGATTTATTTATTTCATAATATAAAATGTCAGTATAAATTACGCTAAGACAATTTACATGCATTTATACTATGATCGTCATAAAGATAAAAATTAGATAATATAATAATAGTAAAAAACGTAACAATTGATTGTAACAAAAGATATTTACATGTCATAATCGTAATGCAGTTAAATTAGGGTTACAAATAAGAATATCTCCTTAAGGGATTGACAAAAAATTTAGAAATACCAACTACCAACAATATTTATACACGGTGCGAAATACAACAATTATTATATGTTTCTACGTCAAATAATTTGAAATTAAATATGTCAAAGGTGTCTGCTTCGAGGATTGTCAACAATATACAATATATAAACAAAAAACAATATAAAATGAAATATAAATTATTTATCCATGTACTCATTTACTGAGTATAATGGATTATCCAATAAAAAGTTTCTTAATTGATGTTTTGAACTTCTCATCTGATGCCTCGGTTCGCAACTCGTCGGGTAGATGTTCATAGAACGTTGGGCCGATGACGCGCGGGTTTTTTTTTGCAAGTGCCATGCGACGCGGGACTGTCCTAAGTCTCCCCGTAGAACGTATTAGTTTGCCCGATACGTGCAAACATTGACAAATTATTTCGTACATACATTAATACCTCGAATATATAAAGTGAGTAGTGAGTCATAATGCGGTACTTTATGAAGAGATCCCTGCAATAATATCTGGGTTCTACTCCGGCCAGTATTCGAAGTGCTCGTTTTTGGAGAATCAATATTCGCTGAGCATCAGTGGAATTTCCCCAAAAAACAGTACCGTATGACATAATTGAATGAAAATGTGCAAAATATACAGACTTTAATGCATGACTTGATAAACGGTTTTAATTTCCTTAAAGCAAAGACAGCACTAGCTTTAGTTAGATTATTATCTATTCGGGTGAAAAACAGGTTTGAAAAGGTGTGCCAATAGAATAGAATACTCTTTATTGCACACCTCAAGAATAAAGAAATACAAATACAAATGACACTTAAAATTACAATAGAGGCAAACAATAGGCGATCTTATCGCTAAAAAGCGATCTCTTCCAGACAACCTTTGGGTAGCAATATTAATGATATATTTAATATTATCCCAGTGATGGTTCTATATTGTAAAAATATGTTTTTTTTTTATATGAGGCTGGATTTAAGCAACATTCGTATATATAGTGATATTCCTCACTTTATCCTACCTCACCCCGCTAGACCCTTTTAAGACACTTAAATTTAAAAAAAATTCGTCACCGTAACAGTTATTTTAAATATCTTACGAAGAAAGATTTCCATGACATAGAAACTAAATATATCTTAATCATAACACAAGCCTATTAGAGCTTACTGTGGGACTAGATTGATTTGTGTAAGTTTTTCCGATATTTATTTATTTATTAATTATTATTTGGTTTCTATAGTTTCTATTAGCGTTTAAGGTCGGAGTAACCGTGAATGTGTAAGGGACAAAATGTGATACTTGGTAAAATTTAACACACTAGCAATTTCGCGGGTCTTGTAAGACCATCTGCTAATTCCCTCGGAATTTCAATCAAAAATATATTTTACCGTCGTAGATTTTGACGTCTGAAAATTATTATTTCTACAATTGACTCACTCATCAAGTTTTTATTCACTAAGTTTAAGTGAGTCTGAATACAACGTAGTCTGGCAAAAGTCTAGTCAAGTATTTGATTGTGTAATAAGTTAAGGTATAGATAAAGATAAGGAAGTGTTTAACTGTACTTTTAGACGTAGAAAAATTTTAGGAAGAGAAAACTTGCCAAGTCGCACTATTGAGTGGCAAATAACATAACAAACAATTTGAAGTAATAGAAAAGATATAATGCATGACAGGAGTTGTATTCTGCTTAGATTGTAACATATTAAAAGTTCTTTCTAAGCTTCTCAGTTTTGAAACAACTAGGTTTCTAGTCAGATCTCACTTCTTTTATTAGCAAACCCGTTTACGAACTTGGCATTCATTCACATTTATGTTTTTGATGGGATAGCGATTACTATGACGGAGAAAGAATGCCGTGACAGCGGTTACTTTGATTAATGGGCTCCACAGCTACCCGGATAAGTGTGGAAGGTATCATTATAGTTCTATTAACGTCACAGAATAATGTCAAAAGGGTTTCCTTCCACAGTTCGTCAGTCGAGCGCGATGGTTTAATGTTTTGCTTTTGCAACTTGTTAAATAGGAAAAGGTTCGACGATAGTACGAGTAGCTGGAGAACATTATCCGTTTTAGCCCATAATTCATCTGCTTTGCCCAAAGGTTGACTAGCAGAATTCCCAAAGGCATGAAGTCCGTCTTTTGTATCAGTAGTTTTCATTTGTGCTATAAGATAAATTAGTAGGCACTGGTCATGAAACCCATATCTTACGTTCTCAAGTCCCGTAGTCACTTGGCTCTCATTCCTTTATTCGGAAGATCAAAAACCATATTGTTGCAAATAAGTAGCCTTCCTTTCCCTAACTACCCATATGAACGTCAAGTAAATATATTTCGAGCCTTAATCCCGACGTTTATTTCTATCTGTTCCTTGGAGCCTAATTTCCAGAGCTCCGCTGTATTTAGTAAATAAATCCCCCAACACACGGGAAGTCTCTGGCCCTCAGGAAAGTAAAACAACCCTCTCGAACGGAGTTTATTTGCCCGAATGTTTCTTACAAAGCCCTTACGATCTACTTACAGCGCTCGTGTACAATCGACCACGGTCTAGGTTCACAAGATGTGGTATACATTTTCTTCAACAAACTGTCGAAATTACATCTTTACTAATTTAAAATGCTAAAACTGATAAACGGTTTTTTATATCATTATTTCAGGAAAAAGCTTAACAGCACGATGCAGGATTAGTATGTCGCGCGATGCCAGCCTTTTAACGGCATCTGTTGGTAGATTTGTCTGCTCATTACGCTGAAACGGATTTTAGTTCAGAGATAGCTGGACATCCCAAGATGGTTACAGGATACTTGTGACCTGACTACGGTAAGGAAAAAAAACGCAAACGGGTGAAAACTGTAAAGTATTAAACATAAACATCAGCATTTGTTGCACACGCAATGAAAATGATAGGGTACCAAGAATATATGTATCATAGGTGACCCGATAAAACACTCGTTTTAAATCTTTACACTACTATAAACTTACCAAAAGTACGTATACATCATACAAGTACAGTTAGGAAGTGTGGAAAAAGGCTATAGACCGGTGGCGTCGATAGTCGACGTCAGTAGCTGTCCGGATGAACGCAGCCAGTGTGGAAGAATGATAACACACATGAAAACACCGACCTGTCGGCCGGAACGTGTATGATGCAATGTTTCTCATTAGTTACTTGATGCTCCGTGAGCTTATGGACTTCGTCAACATTTCTTTATATTATTTATTTATTTTTTTATTTTCATGTAGCAATAACCAAAATATTCTGTCTACAGTACCTATGGGTTCTTAAAAGTAGTTCTTAAATTATGGTCTTCATTTTGAGATACAATAAAATTAAATTACCAACAATTCTAATAAATCCATTTGTCAGATTTAGGTGCTCGCCTTACTGGTGGACATTACCGAAATTAAGGATTCCAAGGTCTAATTTTCTGATTAAATGCCTGTGAGAATAAAGAACGTTCCCGCTTCTATAATCAAATGAAATAGCAACATAACCTAGATTTATACAAGCTCTTAACTTTTGACCACCGAAGGGACAAATTTTGTTGTTTGAACTGATAATGACCCAAATAACTGTTTACTTTCCTGTTTCAAAACATTTGGGAATTTCCGACAACGCATTTGCTCAGTTAACTTTACTTGAGTACAAGACTCGTGTTATTCAGTAACTTTGATCTCTTTGAAGGGCGATTAAAGGCCTTCGCGAAATTACCTTAAATATTCGCTCAAACATTCCGAGTCGATTCAAACGGAGACATTTTGTTTATTAATAAGTCTTTTGTGTACATAAGACAGATCTTAGCGCCTATTTCGTGGACTCCCATCGTATTATTAATGTTTGAAATTATATTTTCTCTGAATATAAGTACATCGTGGCTACCAATGAATGTAAAGGCGAATTTTAACATAAAATATACTACTTGGAAGGCATAAAGAAAAAAAAGTATGAAAAGATTTATCATTTATTTCTGCTTTCATTTTCATCACTCTTCTATTTATGGGTCTGATATGATAGTGGGTAATTATGATAATGAACACGAACATACTGTAATATATAATTCATATTGTTTGTAAGCATATTGTTCAACATCAGAACAGTACCATTCAGAAATTAATCACAGCAAATCTGTTACATACACAGATTACCTCCACAGACTGATATCTCTATTATTGGGAACCGTTCGCTCAATGCCGCTCATACTACTCGACATGCTGCTACACGATATCATGACCACAGCGCTATATCTATATCAACGCTATTAACCCAGTCGTTATCTGGTCTCCGCCCCAGCGGTTGAAGCATTGTTCCTACTGTATTGTTCTGTTATACCCGGGAAAGAAATCCCCAAAATAGCCTTATCAGATATACCCGGATAAAGGGCCGGGTGAAATTTATTAGCTTTGCAAGTGAAAAGTGTTGCTTAGGCTTTGTGATCGTATTGTTTATTGCCGGGATGTAAAAGTTTGTTTCGTACTTTTTAACGCAGTGACTGAAGAAATAACATATTTCTAGAAGAAACTTATTTATATAACAAATTATATAGTTTTGATTGCTTTAAACATATACTTAAAACGGTTTTCCGTAACAAAATTTCAGCTAGTAAGCCCTTTTAGCGCCATCTGTTGCATTTTTGACGAATAAAAGTGTTTTCTTCTTTCTTTCTTCTTTATTTTCTGTGGTAATATAATAATAAATAATATAATAATAAAAGCCATTTATTTCCCAAAAAAAAAATACAAGAGTAGGTACAAAGTAAAAAGATAAAACAACTTATTTAAAAAAAGAGAAATATATACAAAGAAAAAATATTAAGATTTTTTTTTGGGTTTGTCCATTTTTGGATGGGCTAATTAATAAATTATAGACCACGTTCTAACGCCTTTTGGGTTAGTGAGTCGCATTTTTGGTACTTTAGAGCTTTTTGGCCATCCTGTAAACACCCTGTAAACAAATTGAAATTATACTTTACTTTATCTTTGATATAAATTGAATATAAATTATGCGATGCATTTTGCTACTTTCAAATATCTGTAATATATATAAGGCTATATCTTGCTTAAAACAGATTTTTAAATTCATATAATTTAAATTACCCCTGTGCTAAGTTTGAAGACGATTTATGATTACCCCTTACCGTTTCCTTAGGAACTAGCTCGAAGTTATGAGTAACGGGCGAACTTACAAACAGTCCGACTTGATATTAATCTTAGTTTATATCTTTCAAAAGTTTCCGAACATTCGCGCGCGGTTGACGGAAAAAATGAAAAAGGTTTTCATCTTATACAAGCACCGGAAGTTTGAAACACAATTATCCAAAGAAACGCCATGTTTATTGCTGGCAGAACGCTGTTAGCCTATTAAGGTACCTACGTACGAGTATATAAATATTTGTTATGGCCAATTTCGGAACAATATCCATACTACAATCAGTTTTCTATGCAGAGGGGTTATGACTTCTGGAAAAATCTTAATTGATCTGCATCGATTAAGATTTTTCCTGAAATCATACTTCAATCCTGTGATCATCTTTTGTTTTGTATAGCCATACCAGCCTAACACCATCTGTTCGGCAGATTTTTTGTCCTCTCATCTCATCACACCAAAACGGCTGTACGGATTAGAACTCATTTTGGTAGGAAAATAGCTGGAGTTGGACATCTAAAGATGGTTATAGAATTCTTTTAACCCGACTACGGAAAAAAGTTTAACTAGCACGTAATCGTGGGTACCTCCTAGTACATTATATAATGCGTCTGTTCAAAGGAATACTTACCTATATAATCGCTGTATAGTACCTAAGGGATATGATAAATTTGTTACAGAAGTGCCTCTATTTTTTTTGAATTTTCTTAATTACAATTTCACACAGTAGGTACAGTGTATTTAATTCTCGTGTCGAATATGGGCTAGCGAGTGACTTTATTTCCGAATGTGTACGGCTTCCGAGAAGTTATTAGTGTTGTTACCATGTCGTCGGGTAAAGACGTCGGCTAGGCAACAGAAGTAAATATGACATTCCGTCTTATTATTTACATGATGAAGAGGCTGCTCATTAGAAATATATTATACGATATGAGTTCTGTAATTAAGTCTTCTTCGTTGAAGTAAATATACCTATATATTTTTGCGTAGTAGGTTTCACGAGAATGTATTTATCATTATGTGTTATTTTACTCCTAGGGTTTAAAGGGCAATCACATTATAGTTATTTACTTCATGTCACAAATGACTTATTTTAGCCCCTAGTCAAGCAATCTGTTATATATTGCATTAAACTGGACGTATGGATTAGCGCACTAACTAGAGACTGTTAATTATGGAAACCGATTGTAACAAAAGTCTGTGGCTTTGGAAACGATCGTTACGCATCCCGCAAAACAGTTGTAATTCACAAACAAAACCATTCAAAACACTCGTCACAATTAACAAAGGATAATCGATCTTCGTCCCGCTGAATAGCCACCATTTTGCAACGGTCAGACGAGTTAATAATGCGGGTAGAAGTGGCGTTTAGCTACCAATCGAGGTTAAAAAGTCATATGTGTATTTGAAACTGGAATGTACTTACAGCCTTCTTGATTACTGCAGTGAGCTGACTTGACTAGTGGAATAAGGGTGTATGTGTGGTTGAAGTTGATGGATTTAGGGCGTTTTTCGTTGGGAAGGTAAGGCATAAATACGTGTCGGTTGGGTGTGGGCATTTGTCATTGCACCTCGGGACGTGTTCGTGATGGATGACGGTCATTGTTGCCAGTTTCAGGCTGGGTTTAGGTTCTAGTGGGTTACGTTTTGTACCTATTGTACCCACTGATTCATAGGGTCTCTAGAGGCGAATATTTAGTCCAACTTTCGTTTCTACTCAATTTCAGCAAGCAAAACTGACAGTAACTATTTTTAAACGACTTAAAAAAAGAAGGTTCTTAATGCGACTGTATTCGATTGTCGAATCGATTTTGATGATAATTTTTTGTTTGGTAGGTATTATACTTCAGAGGTGGTCCAATATAAATTTTATCGAAATTGACTTAGCGTATTTTGAGAAAATCAACAAATAAAAATAAAATTAAAAATTTAAAAAACCCCCGACATGACCACCAATAAAAAGAAAGAAATAAAATCTACCAAATGTGCCTATACAATGAACATTAGAAAAAGAATCCAAGCTTCGTTGCGTTCGGGGGACCGCTAAGTACCTAAATGCAATGAAATATATTTTTCAACGCAGAATTGCATGTATGCATTTGGGCTTCCCACTTTACGATTTTCAGTACATTGCATTTTATTTTCTTAGCGGTCCCCCGACGCAACGAAGCTTGGATTCTTTTTCTACTGTTCATTGTATAGGCACATTTGGTAGATTTTATTTCTTTCTTTTTATTGGTGGTCATGTCGGGGGTTTTTTAAATTTTTAATTTTATTTTTATTTCATATTTTTTAAACAAACAGAAGTTTCGCCCCGGAATTTTCTTCTTTTGACACTATTTTTGTTTTACACCGTTTAAGGTCCAGGGTTTCCAATCTTTCGTCGAGCTTGATCCTTGACTATATGTAGGTACAACAGGATCCCAAGCCAGTGGTAATGAATGCCGTCTTCTCTAAGATTGAAGTTAGGATATATTTTGATTTCAATAGCCTTAAGCAACATTCTGGAAAAAAATCGTTAAAGTCAGACTAGTTAATGCTTATTAATGGCAAAATGGCGAAGTTATTAGCCAAGACAATCAAAATATAATGTAAACTGATGGCCTAAAACAGAACCAGGTTTCTATTCTACAGGATCCAAATACGGTACGGGTGGCTTACTTAGCTCCATAAAAATTGCAGTTGGTGCTAGGTAACTTGACTTAGTTTTGAGAGACCTAATCATCGATACCCCACACCATGGGATAAACATCCCCACTTTTGTTACGTGTAGGGACGGTACACAAAAAATTGTTTTTAAAAATGTATTCAACCACTATGTCTCTGAGCTAAGCTGTGGACAGACTGACACAAACTACAAAATCCTAAAAAGCTGTTATTCACTTAGGCAAGAGTACTTTTGCTAAAGCTTACGTGTCATTTAGTCGCGTTAAAATCTTGCAGGGTGTTGCTATTTGTGACCTCAATCAAAGGAACCTATTCAATGGTCCTAATAACAATTCAGCTTTAGCAGAATTCCGAAAGTTAAAAACAGTGACCCAGTACTGTGACAGAAATTATAATGAGTTTTTTTTGTCAAAAAAGTTTTTTTGAGACTCGGTTTTATTATTGACTGTACTTTCTTACACAAATGTTAATTGCTCATCAAGAACAATCAGACGAGCCCAAACACCATGGGTTTATCTTGTGCTGTTTAGGAGTTCCTGCGGCCATCTTCAGCTCCAAGGTACCAAATTATTGTACTGTCAAAATTTTATTAATCTGTTGGTTACGCTAATAAAACTTAACATTTAACCAAAACTTTGGAAGCCAAGGACTTCAATATTGGCTGAAATCCATTAACAGCTAGCTGGTCATCATGAGATCTTCATTTAGTAAGTCATATAGAAAATCCTAATAATACTTAACATTTAACCAAAATTTGGAATCCTTGGTTTCAATATGGGCTGAGATCCATTAACAACTACCTGGTCATCATGAGACCTTCATTTAGTAAGTCATATAGAAAATGCTAATAATACTTAACATTTAACCAAAATTTGGAATCCTTGGCTTCAATATTAGCTGAAATCCATTAACAACTAGCTGGTCATCATGAGACCTTAATTTATTTAGTGATATAGAAAATGCTAATAAAACTTATCATTTATCCAAAATTTGGAATTCTTGGCTTCAATATTGGCTGAGATCCATTAACAACTAGCTGGTCATCATGAGACCTTAATTTATTGATTGATATAGAAAATACTAATACAACTTAACATTTAACCAAAATTTGGAATCCTTGGCTTCAATATTAGCTGAAATCCATTAACAACTAGCTGGTCATCATGAGACCTTAATTTATTTAGTGATATAGAAAATGCTAATAAAACTTATCATTTATCCAAAATTTGGAATTCTTGGCTTCAATATTGGCTGAGATCCATTAACAACTAGCTGGTCATCATGAGACCTTCATTTATTGAGTGATATAGAAAATACTAATACAACTTAACATTTAACCAAAATTTGGAATCCTTAGCTTCAATATTGGCTGAGATCCATTAACAACTACCTGGTCATCATGAGACACTCAATTAGTGAGTCATATAGAAAATGCTAATAAAACTTAACATTTAGCCAATATTTCGAATTATTGACTTCATTATTGGCTGAGATCTCGTCACTTGTTCCCATTAAAGCTGAATATCTTGGAAACTACTGGTCCTATTTCCACCAAACATAGCTAAGAACCATCTCGACGGAAGTCTTTCGTATAAAAAAAAACCGCACTTAAATTGGTCCATCCGCTTGGGCGCTACGATGCCACAGACAGACACACAGATACACAGATACACAGATACACAGATACACAGATACACAGATACACATGTTAAACTTATAACACCCCTCTTTTTTCGTCGGGGGTTAAAAATATAAGATATTTGGTTAATTACAAATATAGGGACAGGCTTCTAAGGACTTGAGCCGTGTATAAATAGATATTTATGTTACGCTTCGTTCGCTTTAGATATAATAAAATCGAATGGCCACTGTACATGAAATTATTATAATACACGTTCATTTTGAAAATTGCACCCTGCGGTACAGAGAAAACTTGTACAAAAAGTTCTGGCCCAAAACGGCACATGGCCTTTAATATAAAGACGGTTTTGCGAAGATAAAAGTCACCGTCCACAAACGTGGTGCCGTATCACGAAGGTTCTGAACGACATGAAAGTGTTAATCCGGTTTAAATTCCAAATAAACACACAAATAAAGGGTAAACGTCCACTAGAATACGATCGGAAGCAGTTAAATCCAATCGTCCTCTAAATATGAGGCATGTGTAATTTATGACGGCATTAGTAATAAAACCGCTTAGATATAACGAGATAGGGCGGGAACACCCGATTGCGTGACCAACTGAGGGTAGTTTGTGAAGGGTAGTTCAAGGACAACTGCTGGGTTTTGCCACTCCTTTGTGGTTGTGTTTTTGTAAATCTGACGGCGTCCGCCACTTTGTACGCGCTTGAAAGTAATAGTTCTATTTCTGACGCAGTTGAGTTCCAAAAATCTGAAATCCGTTTAATAATTTAATAGTTTCCAGTTTGAAAATAGTAAGATATGTATTATAGATCATTGGAATGGTTAGTCTGAATGAAGTTTTTCTGCCTGAAACCTGCAGAAAAAAATAAGGATTTTATATGATATACTTGAGCAGTGTACCTACCTAAATTTCTCCATTTCAGTTTGTTCTTACATGCATCCATATTTATGTACATGTACATGCTTTCCGGCTGTCATCGCCTAATGTTTAACTTTAATGATCCGTGTGTGGAGACGTCACTTAAATTGATAGCACAAATATCTTATAAAAGCAAAAGTTTGTACGTGTGTTTGTAGGTTTGTTACCTCTTCACACGCTCAAACAGCTGGACTGATTTTGCTAAAATTTGGTACATATAGTAATAGAAATACGACCTTCAAACCTTCAAGCAAAGAGCGTGTACTCCCACATGAAATGCCGGCAACGCACTTGTGACTCCTCTGGTGTTATAGGTGTCTATGGGCAACATCAAGCGATCCGTTTGCTCGTTTGTTCAACAGAATCATTATATTTTCCGCAACTAAAAATAGCATCGTCAGCTAGAATTTCTATACACATTAACAACAGTGGAAATCGATTCTAATCGCCAACGCATTACACAATTAACCCTTTCGTGCATTGTTTCAGGTGAGTGAGCTGAGCGGGGGGGCCAACCCTTCGACTACCGCCCGCACCCAGGTAAATGCGGACTATATTTTATAATGCTTTTAAAACGCATTTGCATTGTTGTGAAATAAGCTTGTGCACTAAATCATGGATCAAAAACTCACGGAAACTGCCAATGTCTCTACAAAATCGTGTGCCAACGATCTGTGGACGACGCGAACTTATAATTTGGTTTGACTCGTGCGTTTCGCATCGTGCTAAAAAAAATCTTAAGGTCATACAGCTTTTCTTTGTAGCTCGTTACCGTGATCCCTGGGGTCACTCTTTAAAACTACGATTTTCAGCGGTTATATTTTCCAAAAACTTTGTAATTGCAACTGTTATTCTCCTGACAGAAAAGTAACATTAATTTATATTACTTTACCATTTAGTTACCATTGTCCCCTGGGACGGAATATCAAGAAAAATTTAATCCACCCTTTAACATAATTGGTCATTTATTTAGAATATTTCTTTAGATGGTGTTAGTATGATAGGAAAGGTGTAAGCGCCGTACAAAATGTAGGTAGGTATGCCCAAGTAGAAAACAGGCTGTATCCCTATGCAGTAATTAAAACTCAAATTTAAGCTGTATAGGGGCTGTAAAAGGAAGTGGTGCCATCGGTGGAACGCGAATTTGAAAAGGCATTGGCTGTATTGAATATTTTTTCCATGATTGAACTGAGAATCGAGATCGATCGACGAATCCAGCCCGTTTAGCACAACCATGCTTCGCGACTCTTGTCGCGCGAGATAGCGCTACCCGTCACTCTCTCACATTACTGCACAGGAAGAGAGGGGTGATTATCTCGCGCGAGAAGTAATCGCGCATGACAGTTATGCTAGAGGTACAGGTATTACAGATTCGCTAGGACCCGTGGTGTCCGATTCTACAGCAGCAGCAGCGCTTACCTAGGTCATAGCAAATGATAATATTGGTTTGTTTATTTTATGACATAGAAAGGATCTACGTAGATGTCGTAATTCTCGCAACAGTCAAGATTATTTCGTCTCTTCCTCATTGACCTTTGTTTGAGATAAATTCTAAAACTATGATCATTATAAGTTATTTAAGTACCATTTAAGTCCTGAGACCATTCAGTATAGACTGACAAGCACAGCAATCGTAACCAAATCCACTCGCGCGATGTTTACTCTGTTCCCATGTGGTTAGGCATGGCTTTCGCTAAAATCAAAAGTGGGCATTCTGTAATTATTTTATCAAAGCAGTAACGTCTGCTAACGTAAACCAAATGTTTACAATGAACCGAAAAATTTAAAAATTTAATGGTTCAGACAGGATTCGAACCTGCTTCATAGCAAACATTTCGGCATTCTAAGTATTACTTGCTCTGTCATCAATTCTATGTTAAAGACTCAATACATTCGTCGCAATTATAGGCTTAAGCGCATTGGTGATAATTACAACCCGCAAGCGGCACCTGTGTTCAAATGTGCCGTTTAATGTATGTAATCACTTTGTACGGAATTGGTGAGAGAAATACGTTGGTTTCGGTAATTTAACTATGTAATATGGTAGATAAAGTAAATACAAATAGCGTAATGGCAATGATATTCTGTCAAAAACCGGCCAAGTGCAAGTCGGACTCGCGCACCGAGGGTTCCGTGACAGTACTGACAGTAAATATTTTTTATATAATATATATAAAAAATACACGCCATATAAATTAGGTGCAAAGTTAGGTATTAAAAAAAACTACTTACTAGATCTCGTTCAAAGCAATTTTCGTTGGTAGTTTTTATAGTAATGTACATCAAATGTTTTTTTTAGATTTTTCATTTTCTTATTTTAGAAGTTAGGGGGGGGGGGGGGGGAACAACTTTTTTCCACTTTGGAAGCGTCTGTCACGCAAACTATTCGGTTTAGAAAAGAAATGTTTTAGAAACCTCGATATAATTTTTGAAGACCTATCCATAGATACCCCACACGTATGTTTGATGAAAAAAAAATTTTGAGTTTCAGTTCTAAGTATGGGGAGCCCCCAATTTATTATTATTTTTTTATTTTTGCATCAAAATCTTAATGCGGTTCACAGAATACATCTACCTACCAAGTTTCAACAGTATAGCTCTTATAGTTTCGGAAAAAAATGGCTGTGACATACGGACGGACAGACGGACAGACAGACGGACAGAAATGAATATGACGAATCTATAAGGGTTCCGTTTTTTGCCATTTGGCTACGGAACCCTAAAAAGCAGATAGTAAATACATCGTCCATTGATGAATCGAGTTAACATGATTTATAAAACATTTTGGTCGGTTTCTGAGACTGTCTCACATTTAAATAAAACAATTTATTTCAACAATTGAAAAACGATTTGAATACACTACAGAAGTAGGTTTGATCGTCGCAAAAGTGGCAGACGGAGCAGTGTATCATGATATTCATGATGCACCGTAAAACCTGCTGTTTCTACGACACTCTCCATAGTTTGAGCGCAATATAAGGGGAAATTGCCGCTGCTATTTTTTCCATGTAAATCGAAACCTCGATATAGGTTAAGTTTGGACCTCATTTGTATCCGGCGCCATAGTTACCAGGTGCAAACTTAACGTAAACTGATATTACAGGAAAAGGAGCAGTGATATTTCCTCTTAATTTTTCTTTGTGTATTGATAATGCGAATTAAATACTGTCATCCTTTTTTACAACGAAAAAAATATGTCAAGACATGTCATGAATCACATAAAAATTCAACGGACTTTGTGCTAGGTTTACTCAGTGCATGCGCTGTGTAATTATGTCGATTGTCGGCAGGGGGCGTTCGTGATCCGACGTGTAGGTACCGTAATGGGGCTTTACACGCCACTGTAAGGGGTTCCACCCCACTGCTAGGAAACAAAGGGTTTCCAAGTCTGGATTATGAAATTAGTCATACTTGAACAAGTTTGAACAAGTTCGTAAAACTATCGGTCACTCTTACTAAGAGAACAGTCCTCTAGGATCTTTTTACATAACCAGCATCTCATTTAATTTGTTAATCCGCTACCCAAACGTTGTCTGGAAGAGATCGCTGTTTAGCGATAAGATCGCCTATTGTTTACCTCTATTGTAATGCTAAGTGTTATCTGTATTTGTACTTGTTGAGGTGTGTAATAAAGAGTATTCTATTCTATGGTCGAATTAATCAGACGCATGGTTGACACAGTGATAGTGCCGTGGCCAACTGATCCGGCGGTCCTAGATTCGATTCCCGGCAAGGGCAAATATTGGTGTGATGTACTCGTATTTGTCCCTGGGTTATGGATGTTCTATGTATTTAAATATATTTATGTTTAAAGGTATGTATATCATTGTCTAGTGCCTATAATACAAGCGTACTAGAGCTTACTGTGGGACTAGATCGATTTGTGAGGTTGTCCGTGGCGGCCAACTAAACATCTGAGTTCCTGAGGATGATTCGCGAACCGATTTGAAACCTGTCGAAAGATATTCGACTTACACGACGTGAGTAAAACCGTTTGTAAAATTCATCAGTTTTAGAGTATTCTGAAAAACGGTATATTGTTATTATGTACTTGGAACCTTTCTGCTGTAATACTCTGCACTCGTATATAGAACGTGTTAGGTACTGTCACTCCAGTGAAACGATAAATAGCTTGTTTTCTTCACAAGAGGCAGAGCTTTTCCCGTTGTCACGTAGCAGAGACTTGTCATGTGCTAGCGGTTTGGCCTCTTTCACAGAGTCATACAAGTTTGCCCTACATTAGTTCTATGTGCTTGGAAACTAGGCTGGCAGGCTGTCTTTGTGACGGGCTGTTGTTTACTTACCGACTTTGAATAAGGAAGTTCTCGTCAGCTATTTTCATCGGCAATTTGTGATTGGTGTATACTTTATTTATATTCTTCTCAAATATAAAAATAATGAGGCCGGGCCATTTCAATAAAAGGATTTTGTAGCCAGGGCCGGAATTGGAGGGCTAGGGCGCCTAGGCACTTGACATTTGAGGCCCCCTCCCCTATAAGGAGAACATTATTACGGGTCAAGTCCTGCGTCTGAGACTGGGCCCCTAGACTGGCAGGGCCCCTAGGCCAGGCCTTGTGGGCCTAGGGGGAAATACGGCCCAGTTTGTAGCTATTAAGGCTCTTTATCCGTTTAAAAATACTTTTGTATTTAGACATTTCTGTCTATGACCGCTTGGTCATGTTACACATAAGCAGGTTATGAAACATGCTACTTCTTAGAACAGGGCTATTGAAATGTTTTGGTAGTGTATATATATTTGAAACCTAGTTTGAATTTTTCATTGAGAATTTTTATTTCAAAGACTACTCGACATTTAGAAAATTCAGGCAAAAACTGTATTTTCAACTTATTTTCGACTGCACGCAATGAAAGCATGAAATAGTTGAAATGAAAATGTTACTTTCTAGAACTCAGGCAAAAGGCACTTTAAAAAGTTTTGTCATAAGTAATATGAAAAAATAGAATTAAATTTCCAACCATGTAGGCCACCCTCGCTGCATCTTCAGGTCTGTATCATGTTGTTCATATTATTAAATATTATCTAAGACAAGGTTTAATTAAAATCCTTCGCTAATTAAGAGAAGCAGAGGAAATTCGGATAGCACCACTTAAATGGTCTGGTCACCCGGACACATGTAAATTCGCCCGCAGCAATTTTAGCTAATAATTGACCTACCGCGCCCTCTATCGCCGGGTAGCGGAAACTACCAGCCTGCACCGGCGACTCTTAATAGACCGTTTTCATTTGATTGAAGTTATAAGTGTAAATTGAATAGTTGAACTTGAACTTTATATTAAGTCGACAACAATTTTTTTTATTACCGAATATACATGTATAATCGGGCTGTGCAGTCATATAATACATACTATAGTAAAATGTTCACGTACTTCTTTTCGACATTACATATATTCCTTTCTCCGCGTTTCCAACTGCTTTCGAGCCAACACGGGCGTCTTACCTATTAGACCGCCGAAGCAGACGTTTCACCTTAATCAAAAAATAACTGCAAATCTATTTAATGTATTTAAATATCGATTAATATTCTGTTTGCTTATGAATCTTATGATTTCCTTTTCGTGGGTAACTTTTGACATGTTTGATTGAACTGCAAAATACTCCCCGGGTGTTAACGAGGAAGTTTTGTTATCTTTGATATACCTACCGGGATTTGGCGTGTGTTGAAAATTGTTAGGAAATTATACCAGAGTTATGTTATGATAGTATACTAAAAGACGTGTTGTTCCGTTACAATACCTAAGTAGTGTTTTCCTGTTCAATTAATTACTAGTAACTTTCACTAAACGAATAATTGTTATTGAAAATCCTTTTAAAGCTACCATTCCAAGTTGGGCTGCAGATCGCAAACTGCAGCAGCAAACTGCAAGCGACACCACTTGTTTCTATGAATCTCTATGAAATTTATTCCGAACGTGGCAGCACTGCGGCCTGCAGCCGCGGCGCGTATCCTGCGGCCGCGGCGCGCAGCGACCGCAGGCGGCAGCGCCAGTGGTGACGCGAACCGCAGAGAGTTCACACGTATAAAAAATGGCGACTTTTTTCGAAGACGATGAAGAGAATTTAATTTACTTTGTTGCTGGTCATCCAGTCCTTTACGATACATCTAATCCAAATTACCGCAATAATTTAGTCAAAGATGAATTGTGCACCCGCATGCCGCCGCGCTTGGAACGAGACCGCAGGCAGCAATGCGGTCGGCCGCAGCGGCCAGCCGCAGTGTCGCCTGCGGTTGCGGTCTGCAGCCCATCGCGGAATGGTAGCTTAAGAGCCGTATGTCCCTGATGAGGGATAGCAAGATGGGTCGTTATCATCAAATAATAGTAAACGAATATCGGACACCCTCACACAAATGGATCTTACTAGTCACACAGTAAGCTCTAGTATGCTTGTGTTATGGGCACTAGATGAAGATATATATACACTACAATAGCTAACAATATAGGTACCTACCTACCATTTATTCGGACAAAACACGTTGCTGGAAGTAGATTTCACGTAGGGATGGTGCAACTTGAAAAAAATACAGAAATTTAACTGCGACGTTGCAGTCAGCGTCAAAAGTAGCTGGCAATTTTTCTTCTGATTTATGTCAAATTTCATTTACTTTGCTGGCTGTACGTCGTTGCAAACTTAAGCGTGGAATCGTATTTTAGTTAATTTCAGTCATCTCTTTCAAGTTATATTGCTTGATATGACCCTTTCCTTCATATCAAGCAATATAACTTAAATCCTTTGATATGACAACACGGGAAGGACTTAGTTAGATACTATGTACTGACTCGAATTAAAATACAGAATCAATCGCGAGTTCCCGACTACAACTACCACTTAATATTTCCCGTCAAATTGGATGTTTGCCGTGCGTAAGTATATTTTATGATTGACTAACTTTACCGACTACGTGTCTGGTTTGTTTCTATTGGAATTTTAACTTAGTTGGATGCATTACGATTGCATTTTCCAGGATAAAGTCGAGTTTAATACAGGCAGTTGTACAGTAGTCGTAGTGGCGTGGTGTGGTACCCAATAAAAGTCGGTGAAATAAAACGCGGCTCTCATCGCCTGCACGAGCCCAATCGATGTGGCTGCGTTCGATTGTACCCTCTCAATCACTCGGTTTATGACCGTTTAAATTTTCTGCACGTGCTCGGATAAAACATAGTGAATTTTCGCAGAGAAAGTGGTCAATTAGTGCGTGATCCTCGCTGGCAGGACGTTTGAGAGGGGCTAAAGGAAGTAAACAGTTTAAGCAAGAATTAAACCGAGTTCTATAGTTTCTAAATCGATTGTATTATATGCCAGTGAACGCTTGACATCCGAAATGAGGTACCCATTCATATATTGTTGACTAATTTGTGCCCGTATTCCTTTTTTTATCTATTCTGTAATCCTGCTCCGACTAAATATGTATGTTTAAACCAGTGGTATGTATGTATGTATGTAAACACAGGTTATAAATGCAATGATAACAAATATTACATGTATACAAAGGCGAACTTATCCCTCTTAAAGATCTCCCAGTGGTTGACAGGTAGAGAAAGCCTTAAGGCCTTAAGTCCGCCATTTGTATTTTTTTGTTGTGCAATAAATATTGTATGCGCATAATACAGATACAGATACAGTCCGAATTTTCTGTCTGGCATCATACAAATTAAACATAATTTCACCTTAATATAAGTAAGGTCCAAACTCGCCAACCGCAAAAAGTTATATGTAAATCCAAATTGAGATATAAACGCTGGGAAATTGTAACGATTACGGTTTTATTGTCGACCATTTCAATTTTCAGATGATGTTATATTTAAACAAACCACTTTATTCTACAGGTATGTGTCATAAAAACAACGTTTGGTTTATATTATCATAAATTTCGAGGTAAAATGGCGCACATTTTTATGGCAACACCATGATTATAAATGCGTGTTTTGGGGAATTGTGTATTCCAGCTCCGAGTTGGCTTCAGGGTGTTTATGATAATGCTATTTCCTTTTACATAATAACAGGGCTGTATTCGGAGAGGTAGAAGCTTTTAGTATGCAATAATAAAAGCTTAGAGAAAATAAATACCTTCAGACAATTCAGACACAAATATTTAAAAAGTAAAAAACCTTGTATCAGCATTGTGTATGTATGCGTTAATACGCACCCTAATGGGCAGGGTGAATTCAGAACTTCAAATCTGTATACTTAATTCTGGCAACATTTCTGTGGTTCTAGAGTACCCGGTATATGAAAAAAAAAAAACAATCATAACCTTAATCCGGTTTTAGGTTATAAAATTAAAGCAGTTACAGCTGTCACACGCATAACCATATCTGAAGACTACCATAGTATGATCACTTAAGGTCACCTGGTTATTTATATATTTAATTGTATGGCGTAAAAAATACATTACTTACAAGTAATCGAAATATTACAACAGTTATGTCACAAATTGATATCCAAGGTTCTTTAGCCATTTAGTCGCGACAGGAGGACGGGTCTTAGGGGTTTCCAGGGTAGGCCTTGAAGGGACAATCCTGTTCTATGTGATGGAGAGTTTGAGATCACTTGGTAACATTGCATCTATAGATGAAAATGCGGCTTGTAATGATATCATAGATACACAAAATTTTAAGACCATATATACCCTTACTGTCTAAAGTTGGCACTATTAATATTAAAAAGAGCGTGGTAGTTATAAATAAAGTGCGTTTCTATTGATATTATCAACAGTCGCATTTGCCTCTACAGACGGAATAGTCCCAGGTGAACTTAGGTTTTATGTCTTTGACCCGCCCCGGCATCGCACGGGAGCAATGCTAAATTATTCATGTATTATAAATTTAAACCTTCCTCTTGAATCACTCTATCTATAAAAAAAACCGCATAAAAATTCGTTTCGTAGTTTTAAAGATTAAAGCAAACATAGGGACGGACAGACAGCAGGAAGCGACGTTGTTTTATACTATGTAGTGATTCTGTAGTACAGATATTTCCTTTAATTTTTTCGAGTCCCGAATGGCCAAGCTATAAGCCGACTCGTACGTTTCCATGGAAACGGGATTGCAGACTCCACCAGCACTCGTTCGGAAATTGCATCTGCGTTTTGCTCGCTTTGGCCCCGGCCGACGCTAATTGCTAGCAATCTATTGCGTTTTAATGTGTTTGCAATCGTTGGATTTATTTCGATTATTATTCGGATCGTATTTTCAGAGGATTTATTTTTATTATCGCCATTTGACGGGAATTCCGCTAGCAGGTCTTATTTGTAGGTATTTATTTATCAAATGAGCGAAGCTGCTTTTTTTTATTCTATTAAGCGTTTATTTAATTAATCGAGATTTCTAGAGAAACGTCTACAGGATCTTGAGAGTATAAATCCCCACGTATTTATATTTGTTTACAATATAAGTATTTGTTTTTTAGGGCCCATACAGAAGAATAGCATTCGAACGGCATCCCAACTGCAATATGGCAGTTCTGATGCAGTTGGCGTTATTGCATCCAAACCGCTAATCATAATCACACAGTTGCTGTCCATCTGTATTGACCTATTATTTTAATTAAGAATCAACTTTTGAAACCAACATTTAGTTAAGCGGTGATATCCATTAAAACATTAATCATACAGCCACCATTAAAACTTGCGCGTATAAAAATACAAATCAAAGTACAGCTCTGACTTGCAAAGTAATAAAAACACCAGCAACTTTTACCCAGCAACATTCTATTACGATATTAATGACTTAAAGCACCAATAAACAAGCATAACGCTATAAATATAACCAACGCTAACCAAACGCGTGTTATTAGCTATTACCCGCAGAAATGGCGGCAGCGGAAAAAGCGATAACGCTAAAGCAGTCATCGCACCAACGGCTCGATTAGTTGACTGGCTCAGGCTTTTGTTTAGCGGTAAATAATATCAGCTGTAATCGACATTGTTAATAAGTTAATAACAGACCTTTGTGGGGCTTAGATAAATCAGTGCCATTTTGGTATTGTTAGTTTAGAGGCATCGCGCTAAAGGCACAGACTAAAACATACGCTACAGGCACAGACTAAAATGTACAGAAAGATATCTCTGGTGAATGGTATCTGGTGATGGTGGGACATGGTGATGCGACCGAGCGACGCGTGTGCTCTACTATGACTGGCTAGAATAAGATCTGAAAGCGGAGCTGGTGCTTTGGTCGGTGCTGATGGTGTATCGTCATGTCTCTTTACATTTGACATTAGACCCTTCTTCGTCGGTTTACTCTTCACATGGTTACGGTCATAATTTTAGATGTTGGTTGCAAGTTTCTCGCCGCCATTCCTCTCTGATAGCCGTTTTACTAGTGCATTCATGTAGTGATAATGAGATGTTCACTGCAGCTTTGATCTGATTTATCCATCTCATAGGCGACTTTACTTGTAACCTGGAAAAGGGTATCCACGCAGGGGATTTCCCTGAACCACAAGTCGCCCAATAGCCACCTTCTTCCGGCGACATACGTGGCCAAAAAGGTGTGGATACGAGACTGTACCAAAAATAATAAACGCTGCTTGATGCCGAGTTCTCGACGTCCATCAGACTCGTTGGTGTGAAATTCACATTGGAATTACAGTGCATTTATTTGTGCATATAATATGAAATTTAAAATAGTACGTATACTTACATAAGGCGGTGAATTCGCGAATGCCTCAAATCGCAGGTGTTTGCATAAATATGCGATCTGGGACTTTACGAATTACCGCCCGTGCATGGTTTGTCCAAAGTTGTACGTCTTGCCTTTGGTCAGGAAGTGAGAATCTCAATTACGGTCTAGGGAGACGTAAATAAACAATCAAATTAAGCGTGCTAAGTCCCAAGATAAGAAGGACAACAACACAACAACACTTTTGAAGTCCCCAGGTGCGCTTGATAATGGAGTTTAAGCCCTAATCTAGGACCAGATCCTGGAAGTTATAGCTGTAACAAATGGCTTTTTAAATGTGACTAATTTTAGCAGCACCTGGGGGACAGTTTGTAGCCGAAATGAATAGTAAGAATGACTAATATTTAGTATTTACGTATTTAATTAATTCAAATGAACAGAACGATGAGTTTGTTAATAGTTCATAATAATAATTAAATACTTAAAACAATTCCAACGGATTATATTGTTGCTATATTCAATATTTGAGACTTTCTGACCATTTAATATCTTTACAGTTACCATCTTCAAAGTTTGGCTGGGAAAAATATGTTATTTCATAGAGTTCATGATGTAGCTGTCTAAAGAATATAGGCACTTACCTATAGTAAATATACCATGTCGTCATTACTTTGTAGTTGTGATGTTACAAAGATAAAGGTTCTCTTCCGTTTTGCAGTACCCTAAAAGTGTCACTGGCATTAGCAGCGTGTATTTAATGGTATCATTTGTGCAGTAACATAAATCGTTTCCAGTCTAGACTGCAGCAGACACCCTAACATAAGTAAATAACGCTTGTCGTCTGGAAGGAAATTATAACTCGTAAGGTTAGCTGAATAATTGTTTTGACCTGTGTGAGTCACCGAAGTTGTTGGGGTTAACATAAAAAGGGAAAAATATCTCCGGGAGGACTGTAAAAGGAACTGATATAAATGGATCCGATACGCGCTACGTGCTGTATTTGCTATGTTGGGCAAGTGCTGATACCGTAATATTGGAATCCTTAGAAGGTACACTCGGACTCAAAGATCTTTCAAGGACTTATTCTATCCATGTAAACCCTGTGACAGTACTTCATCAAGACGACCTCTACTGGACAAAAGACCAGAGGCGTTGTTTCAGAAGATTTTTAATTTTAACCCCGACGACAAAAGAGGGGTGTTATAAGTTTAACATGTGTATGTATCAGTGGATCTGTGTTTGTGTAGGTATCTGTCTGTCTCATCATAGCTCCCAAATGGATGGACCAATTTGAGTACAGTTTTTTTAATGGAAAGATTTGTCCGTCGAGATGGTTCAGCTATGTTTTGTGGAGATAGGATCAGTAGTTTCCAAGTTATTCAGCTTTAATTGAAACAAGTGAAAAGATCTCAGCCAATATTGAGGCTAAGAATTCCAAATTTTGTAGTTATGTTTAGTTTCAATAGCATTTTCTATATCACTCATTGGATGAGGGTCTCGTGATGACCAGCTACATGTGCCCGGGGTATTTTATTTTTTTAATTTATGTTATTAAATATCGGAAGAGATGTTGCGCATTGTTTATTGATTTTTTTCTATTTATATTTAACCTGTATAGGTATATATTTATAATTGCTGTCTAGAAGAGTTATGTTTATCACTTCTAAAACAAGTAACCACTACTCAACATGGATCCTCTAGAAACTTTTCGATTGAACTAACATTTTTGGTTGGTTACAGGTTTGGTTGCATTTGATCATCGTTATTTCACTGCAATTAATGCTCGAATAGATTTTCTAACAACACTGTGTTTGATTTGCATATGGAAACAAAACGTAACAATTGTATATTCTCATTGTATGAGCTAGGAAACTCGCGTTTACGGCGCCCAACTGATGAATAGAACGAGGTTTAACGCTAATCGACAACATATCTCACTTTTGTATAGTCGTTGAGCTAAGGATTATTGACGTTTCCAACAAAGTCTTGTTTACTTTGGTAACCTTTAAAAGTAAACATGTCACTGTCTCTCTACGTAATCTGCAGACATAGAAGTATTGGTGGCACGAATAAAATTATGCTAGATACGGTTGTTACACATCTCCTAAATGGTGACGATATGTCAATATACACCTAATTAGATCCCAGATTTGACCTTCCTGAAAACTCCCCTTTTTGTCGGTTTACAAACCAGCCCGTCTAGCGTAAATGCTTCACGAATCTTGTCGCACGACGTGGCGTCACCTGTCACACTCGCACAGTACTGAATAGAAAGAGATAGATAAATATCTCGCGCGAGAATCGCGTATCACAGTTGTGCTAGAGGTGCTGATGACATATTTTTTTGTCTATAATCCATGACCCTTAAATGCCAGACTACACGCTTCAGTTCATTAGATGGCACGTGTCTCATTAGTTGCGCTATAATGAAACCGAGAGCAATTACCGACGTTAAAGGCACAGGTAAAGGTACGGTAACTTCATTAAACACTCCGCTAGTAAGTGCCTTTACCTCCATTTATAGTGTACATTCGAGTATGACAAAGTTTCAACTTAGTCCAGTCAGACACACGCGTACGGATGTACTCAATACATGTTGCTTTGCCTTAGTAGTTCGTATTCAAAGGGAGTTTAAGTGGTACAATAAACGAATAATATAAAAACACTTGTTATATTATAATTTCAAATGGCATAATATCATTATTTTATAATGATCATTTGATACAATACGTTTAAAGGCTCAATACACACTCAAGCTGCTGAAACAATAAAGTAAAACTGTAATATTCATATAGTCATGGTTTGGTGCGATGACGAATAAATTATCAAATGTCAAATGAATTTTATATTAAATAAAATTATACCCAATGAAATTATACTTTTATTGTTCTCAAATCTCAAAAAAGGATTTGCACCTACTATAACTTCCTTTCTTAATTAGCTTGATTGGAAATATAAATACTAGTATAAAGTTTATTGATAGAAAATGTGTTTTATTTGGAGTCTTTGAAGCGTATGGACGTACCTAAACGTAATATAATTATGTAATTATGTTTTATGTTACGTCACGAATAAATGTATTTCTTTCTTTCTAATGATATATTCTTAACTTCACGGTAAATAAATCAATATGCAGTACAATCCTCTAGTTTTGTTGCGAGTTAAATAGTGAACGTAAGTAACTTGTGCTGAAAGTCGAACCATTATTGAGAAGACTCCTGTAATTCTTAGACATCTCTCTCAATTCTTTCGCATTCGCAATATACTGATTTTATGCCAAAATTAATTCGCCGTCCAAGCATTTTTCTCTCTGGAATTCACTCCTCCTCTACTCGTATGAGACAGGCCCCAAGTAAATTACATTTAAAGTGAATGCTGCGTAAGCATCTGCTGAATCAAGAATTCGACATTGATCGTGCTTTTTTGTTTACACCTATATATATTTGTAGTTTTATATTTATAATATAGGTCTATAGTCTATACCCCACACTAAATATATGACATATTTATATACTCTGCACCATTTCTAGTATCTCTGTATGTAGGTACCTGACATTCATTTTATGCTTTAATCCTAATTATTTTTTGTGTTTCGGAATTATATTATGTTAGATTGTATTATTATATTCCAATTTTCAACTTTTATTTAATTTTGACATTATTTATTTGCTATAATCCTAATTAATTTTGATTTGTTATGTTAATGTGTATTTAATTTTAAATTGTAATTTTATTTTAGTATTATTGTATAATTTTCAGTGTAATTTAATGTGTATGTATTTTGGCTATGTGCTGTAAACATACTCATGTTTTAAGTAAATAAATAAATAAATAAATGGCCTTAGCTCTATGATGTGCATACCTAGGATAACTCGGGGCACATTCTAGGGATAGGATATATCGATAAAAAAGATGTCGATATAATTAAATTAATGTATGTGCTCAATGAACATTCTGGATTACTATAGAGAGGTTCGATGTCATATCTGGTCTATCGAGCCTCTTAAATTAAGATAATAAAAGTATGAGGATGTCATTTCAATCGAAATGTCAATTTATGTATATTATGAAAATTATTTAAAAATAGACATGCAAATACACGCATTTAATATGTTTATTTTTTCATTTGAAAATGTGGAGAAATAAAGTAATATTTATTTATGTCGATGACATTTTAGATGTTGACATC
Source organism: Apotomis turbidana (assembly GCA_905147355.2). Taxonomy (NCBI): domain Eukaryota; kingdom Metazoa; phylum Arthropoda; class Insecta; order Lepidoptera; family Tortricidae; genus Apotomis; species Apotomis turbidana. Next base: position 14,493,377 of record LR990295.1, on the reverse strand, counting down.
GATATATTTTTTTGTCGATAAAATATTTTGCTACGTCACTTTCGTATAGGTGCCCCAAGTTATCCTAGGTATGATGATGTGTAATAAAGATTAAATAAATGAAATGCATATGAACCGGGTTTACTCGCGTCATTTTTCAAGTTGAATGTCGCTCGACATATTTCCAATCGGTTCACCATTCATATTTTTGGATACAGTTTCAGTTACAAAAAATTACAGTACCTACTACATAAAAAATATAACCAGATTAAAATGTTGCAAGCGAAAGTTTGTCCTGAAATTGAATCCAGGTATTCAGTATGTCCACTCGACTTCCTCACATAAATAGGCCTCAAACTTTAGTAAATGTATCGCAGGTTGACGTAATCCTGCCGAAGACAGTTTGACAGCTCGGCGGGCTCCGGTCATCCCTGTTTTAATTAACCGGTTGATCGGACGATTTTGGCAAAGTCTCGCTTTATAGATTCAGTGGATTTTCAGTTTAAGTCATCTCTACGTTGTCGGGTCAACTGATATAGACTTCAGTGTGGAATAAAATTGGAGATGTTAGGGCAGTTCAGGTTCAGATAAGTAAATTGTGATTGAAAAAATGTTTTCTGATAAAAAAATAATTGATAAAATATTTTCTGTTTTCAAGAGTTGTTTGTGATGTTGACAGGATTGGACAGACAGCATTATTTGTAAATTAAGTAGTTAATATATTGTTGCAGTATGTACCTACTGGCGTTATTATGACTTCATTAAGCCACTAAATATAGTTGGAAATCCTCATAATAGACTAAGTAATAAGAATTATTAGTTGCTTCATATGAATTCTAAATATTTAACCACACCTAAAAAAATCTACAGCTGCGAAATGTACAATATGTGCACTTTTATTAAAAACGATCGCATAACTCGGCCAAATACTGCTTTTCAAAATCCCCATGATGTTGCAGTTTCTTAATTAGGAGTAAAATTTCAGCAAATTCTGGTCAGAGTTCGTGAACTAGACAAAATTCAACTAAGTCGACTTTTGGCAAAGTCATGCCGAAATTCGGGTTCGGTCGGCGTGCTCGAAGTGTTGCCGCCAAGTCCTGACATGACTTCTTGTCATGTTGAATTTGCTGAAATTTGCGAGGTTATTTTAAGCGCAGAGTACTTAATGTAAATCTTTTTAAGATGTTCGGAGTCCGAACTTACGATGCTGAATTTTCCAGGTGAGTATCGTAATTCGTAATATTATACAAGAGTCCTAAAATTACAGAATCGTTTAGCACAGTCTTAATGCGGGATATACGAGTTCAAAGTATTTTTACCTCAAAAATATTAAATTAGCAATATTGGTTTAGAAGTGCATAATTTTAAATACGATTATAAAAACAAAATATAGAACGTACAATAATAATATGCAGTTTTGTCTCTTGGGTAGTTTTAATATCGAATCTAAACCATTACTTCTTAATTAATGTAAAACATATATACTATTTTATGTATATCAAACGTACATAAATTGTGATAAACCGTCAGGCTTTCTTGTAGTTTCTATTTTATTCTTACACTTTTCCTCACTTATATCTTAAAATACACTTTTAATATGTTTTCTTGTAGAACTACGTATAGTTAAGTTCATATCATTGTAATAGTTAAGTAACTACTTGTGCTTTCTGAAAAAATTACTTACTGTTGAGTTTCTTTCGGCGTTTCTTCTCAACAGTGGTCTCCTCTTGTGAAATGCCGGTAGTCTCAGACATGTAAAAGTGCCCTTGTGGCCTACTTGCAGAATGAAGTTCATAATTTCATTATGAATTATATGATGATATGAATTTCAAGTACAAAGTAACAAAAGTATCCCTCCATTCTTCATGGCTACGACACAAAGTGGCACGGAATATAAATACCGCATTAATTCTTCCACATAACGACCTCGTGCTACGGATCGCCTAAATACGCAAAATAAGTTACGCAAGCACCTATTGAAGGAGATTTATCGCTTGGAAACAAATTTGCGTACTTTTTCAGAGCGCCACTTTAGCAAACATTTCGCAAATCACGTGTTTATTCCATTCGAGCGAAGTTTCGTGACGTGCGGAGTCGAATCCTGCTACCATTTTCTCTGATTTTTAGGACTTGGACTTCAATTTAAGTAAAGTACTTTGGATTTTGGTAAGTACTTCATTATGAATAAAAAAACGTAAATATAAATGTACTACGTCGTATTAAGAATGGGGATAGTACAACGATCTGCTATAAGCCTATCTACGAGTATCTACTTAAATACCTATCTGGGAATATCTTACACAAATTCACCTAGTCGCGGAAAAAAGCTTGTATAATAACTTCTATAATACTCAATACTATATAGACCTAGACCCAACAAAACGCTCATCATTTCGGCTTTTCACACAAATCATTGCCCTTGTCCGGACTTCAACCCAGAACCGTCAGCTTCGCAGTGCGATATAACCACCTTAGCCAAACGTGTCCTTAAATCATGTCTTGTTATAGTTGCGTAGTCATTCGGTTACGAATTGCCTTCCACACTGAATAACCAATTAGCTATCCCATTGAATAGCCAAAATAAATTCCAGCTGACGCAGCCCAGCATTGAAAACAAAAGCTTGCCAAAATATCACATGTCTATGTGGTCGCTGTGTCAAAGCAAACCCGCTCAATTTTAACGCGATACGCTTAGCGGATTCGCGTCACGTATCCACCGCTTACGTCGCCAACCTTCACAAACGATTCATTACAGAAGTCTGCTGCCTACGCAACAAGGTCTACATTTCAGTATAATGAAAATCTATGCGGGGGTGGCAAAGTGAAGTCGATATGGCGCTTGGCCGGTTTAATAACTGGTCACACGCTTCGCCTCGTGCTTACTAACCTATGAATTTTACGGTGTATTGGGTATCAAAGGTTGGGAAGGTCATTAATATGTTGTTCGCTGCGCAGTTAAGAAATGCCACGCAATAATTATGCACATTTTTTTGGAAAAACCCCTTATTTCTGTTGGCTTTGTTTCTGAGGTGAAGTGAAATTGTGATGTTTAATTGCTCAATTGAATCGGATCTACTATTTAAACCAAAGAATCCAAAGATAGCTTAATATAATAAGAAAATATTTGAGAGTAGATTCGTTGGGCTTCAACTAATGTTAGAAGTTTCTAAACCTTATTTTGTTGTTTAACAGACGTAAGTATATTAAGATTTTTATTTCTAGAATGATCAAATATTGGAAATAGTAAGAATTTAAATTTATACCTATTGGTTATTTCATGTATCCTCTGCGCACCTAAAATTGGCATTCTTAACATGCAACCGTGCCAATAGCTGTCCGCATTGCAGTCCGACAAACAAAAATAATCTTTGTTTTCCAAGTGCGTACTTATTGTAAACAGTTCCATTCAGGAAATTCAGGTCATATCACCGAACATAAACAAAAATAAGTCTGAATGAATTTGAGCTGATGGATTTGCGGCAAGGGCAAATATTCGTGTGATGAACTCGAATTTTTGTTCCTGGGTCATGATCTATACAAGTATGTATATTGTCGTCTAGTACCCTTAGCACAAGCCTTACTGTAATCCTCAGTTTTACTGTACTACTCTAACAAAGTAGTTCGCAACTTTCGCCAGTCATCTCACGTGCCCCTGCGGTTCGCGGACTTGGCTCTGCACTGCAGTGCACGAATCCTTACTGCTGACGTCACATTAGTGGCCGGAATGCTAGTGGTCCGTGAGGTGGAGCCTGGCATTTGGAATGCACTATGTATGTATGTATGTAAATACACATTGCATGAGACAGGTACAATATGTAGGCACCTGAAAGCACAGATATGCCGCACGTGGTTATTTTATAATGGTACTAGGTCAACTTTTTATTATATGTAACTTTTGCTTCCATTTAAGATGTAGCTTAGACTGTGCTACTTAATTGACTAAGTATCCACTTTGTTGTATTGCCCGGATATCAGCAGTAACAGCGATAAAGACACAATACACTGAAAGCAATCCGACCGCGGTCGTAAATCCCCGCTTGACGTTTGATGCGACCAAGATGGCGGAATGTACTGAATAATACAATATCAATCAGTATTGTACTGTTTGTGGATATAAAATCAAGATTTTCTCGTTGTAATTATTACAACAAAACGTGACAAAACAAAACGAAACTTAATCGCGTATAAAATATAATAACGAAAACATTTGTAAAGTAGATTTTAAGTAAGATCGAAGTAGATGTTTTTAGAAATCGTGAATAACTGCATACTTAAACGCAGTAGTACCGCGAAAAATTACAAATTACTTGATTTTTCATAAACATCAAACATGGTATCACTTTAGGGATGAGGTCGCGCCTCCGTAGATATTAGTACGAATCGTATTCATCGTTCCGTAGAAATTTCAAAAGATAACTGATAACTCACTTTAAAATCTCTTTCATTTGTAGTTTGTCCCATATTTAAGCATGTGAATTCTACGAAAAATAAAATTTGTCTTCATCCTTCGTCATCAAAAATTGTAATCATCCTAATAAATGTGGGAACTCAAAACTTGCAGACATATACGTGGTTTGGTGCTATTTTCGCTCCCATTAGTTTAGCATATACGTAATTTATGTGCAAAATGCTTACATAAAACTAAATCGCGTTTGCCTCGGGAAGGGCCGGAGGAAATAGCCAATTTCTATCCTTGTAATGGGCAGCTAGCATACCTATACCAGTAGATCCATATATTCACATATGGTATAGTTCATATTTTATAGCTATAGTTTGACGGGTTCCGTTAAATAGGGCCCCAATTCGGCGGAGCTTTGCGATATCTTCAATTAAGCAATATATTGGCTTTATATATTGAAAATAAAAAAATATTGCTTTTCAAGTGACATTGAGTGACATTAACAAATTGAAGTTTTAATGGGGATATGGTAAAGTTAAACATATTGCTCACTCCTGTTTTTTGGCGATATAACTCACTATAATGTGACTAACTTTTCTGTGGGTGTCGCAACAATCTTCGCACACAGATGATACATTGAACGCAGAAGCAATGACAATCGTATGAACTTTCAGCATGAGACTCGTACTTTTTAATTGTGCCATTTCACAGATAAGTTGGTCGCACTATACTGTGAATATCCACCTATCCAAACAAAGTATTTTCATCGCAATGAAAAAGAAAACTTAATTACGGTAACGGTTGAATATGGGCCAAAACACAATTACAAGACACGACATCGCATCGTCGTACGACGCGACATCGTGCCACGATGCGACGTCGTGTCGTGGAAATGCAAAAATCCAAAATGAACTTTATCTTCATGTGACAAAATGCAAAATTAGAATTCATTTTACAATCTCACGACGTCGCATCGCGGCACGATGTCGCGTCGTACGACGATGCGATTTCGTGTCTTGTAATTGTGTTTTGGCCCTATCGCAATATCGTTAAAGTAGAAATACGATATAGTGCCGAAATCTTACTGAAAGTCAAACCCCGAATTGAAGTCCAGATTTTTCATAAAAATGTAGTAAAGCCGTAATTTACGCCCCCACCCCACTGCTTTACGACGGCTATCACTGTTAAAAACTTTTACAATATAAAGGCCTAATTTCGTTACAGAATTAGGTCCAGACTTATGTTCAAGTGCAAAGGAGTCAGAGGCTTTCCCTCAAGTTTTATGAATTAAAATTGTAAAAGGTTATTTAGCTAATTTGCCTTTGAAAGAATATTTAGACTATAAGAAAATCACCTTATTTTAGTTTTTTCTGGGGTTTCTATTTTTACATTCAGTTTTTTATCTTAGATCTTTAGATATATTATAATCTTATTAAAATGTTTGTGAGACATCTCTAATAATGGTAAACCGGTAAACAATTTGAATTCACATAATTGATTTCTGTAATTTTTTAACATGAGTAAACGTGTATTTATAAAAATTATCATTAAAAGTGTTTGTTAATCGTAACTTTAAGTAATCAAACCTCCATCTCTTAAGCTAATACTAAAATACGACAGCAACTATTAAACTGCTTAAATTAAATGTTTATACTGACTTTTTAAACGTAAATAGATGCTGAAAAATACGAATATTTATCCCACTTTTGTTGTAAAATAATAATAATACACATGCATAATATATATAATACACAGAAGAAAGAAAATGCTCCGTAGATACACATTTAAATGGCCTGGTGAGTAAATAGAGCGACGTTTAATAAAGCTACCGCGGACCGATCAAATCTAGGTTTTACGTGTAGAGCCTAAATTTATTGCCGGATCTGATAGAGGCGATATATCGCGGTAATTCAATGGCCTTTTGCCACGGCATTGTGGACTAAGTTAGTTATTCCGCGGCTTTTCCTGTATTTATGGTGATTTGGTTGGGTATTTGACGACTCAATAGGGTATGGGATGATTGTTTCAGTATACTACTTCACATTTGTGGGTATGATTATATAAAACCGGCCAAGAGCGTGTCGGGGCACGCTCAGTGTAGGGTTCCGTAGTTGTCTCCTTCACAATAGAAACCCGAGGTTTAAATTAAAGGAAAGATTTCAAGCTCTATAAAAAACGGTCGTAAACGCCAGTGACTGTAATTACTCATTACCTTGTGAAAGTTTTCAATTATACGCGCCAGATTGAGCGGAATGTTTTAATGCAGTATGGCACTTAACTAATATGTGTAAAGTTCGAAGTATAAGGACACCGCGCGGCATTTACGTCATTTTAAAGAAAATAATGAAATTTTTCGATCACTCAAAAACGGCTCGACCGATTTTATTCAATATAGTTTTCATTGAAAGTCCGTCTTATAAGTCCTCATTTTCATGAATTTTCCCATAATTTTTTGACCCCTGGTTGAATATTCCCCCGTTATTTTTTTTTATTTCGGAGCGAATATTTACAAAACTGTTGACTTTATCAAAAAATAATGTTCCGAGACCTCTGTTATTTTCAACGACACCCCACACACTAGTGATTGAACGAAAAAAAAAATCAGCCCCACTTTAGGTGTTCGGGAGGTACCCGAAAAAAAGGTTCTGTTTTAGTTTTTTATTTAACCGTTTTGTCGGCGTAATACTTACACATACTCATACCAAATTTCAGCTTTCTAGTACTTATGATCACGTGCTAAGCCGCGGACGGACGGACAGACGGACATTGCGAAACTATAGGGGTTCCTAGTTGACTACGGAACCCTAAAAACAAGTAGACGATATTATGTATGTGGTGCTGCCGCCTGCCACCATAGTCGACTGGATGTTAGCGGAGAGATGGGACGGTGCCCTAATCAGGTACTGGAACTGTTCAGTTTCTTTCGGCTTTCTTCTCAACAGCGGTCTCCTCTTGGGAAATGCTGGTAGATTCCCAATCTGACTTGTAGAAGTGCCCTTGTGGCCTACTTACTGAATAAATTATTTCATTTCATTTCGAGCTCTCAACATCTTGGTTTAGGCACTAACTGTGTTCAGTTATTGAAGTTATTTTTGTAATAGTAAAAATATAATGGATTAATTTGTCCGAAATAAATGTTTTTTTTATTATTATTTCTAGAAGGTCAAGATAAAGGCATGTCTAATGTTTCGTTCGCTTCCTTTACCTTGACTGTAAATATCAGCTACGCGCTGAGAGCTTAAATAAAAAGCCTGGGCACTAGAGCGCACCAGGGCGCACGGCTCTGCCTTCTATCTTTTACTTACTAAATGGACGCGCGTTCGTAGCTCCTATGGACGAGCAGTTGCGTCGCATTTTAATTTAACCCAATCATCCAATAATATACGGGTATGAGATATATATATATATATATATATCTATATCTATATCTATATATATGAAGAACGGTCTGTACTGTAGTGTTTTCATCTGTGCTTAACGATAATAAAGTTTTCACACTTTTTAATTTCAATAAAACGATATATCTAATCCGTTTAAATTGTTTTGTTTTTATGTTTTGTTTTTATGAGTGCAAGTCGCGAAAACCGAAGAAAATATTACACTTTAATGTTTAAATAGAGTAAATACAAGCTCTTTAAACGTGTAACTCGGGAAAGATTGAAGTCTACATAATGTGTGATGATTATCCTTTTTAAATTAGGTAAAGACGCTATTATTACGCGTTATAAGAAGAAACCCTACTCACAACAATTAGAGCTTTAAGAGAACATAAAAAGCGTTTCCTTCTAAAGCGTTGTAGCTTTCTTTCTTTCAAATGTAGTCGTTTTGCTAACTTGTTTTCTTCGACATTGTCCTTGAATAAAACAACGAGTCACGAAGACCATCTAAGCTGAGGTTTTAAGTAATTTGCACTAGAGTTTGTTAAATATTCATTAAGCTTCAGGTTTGTATTCAAAACGCGAAGTTATCAAAATATGGAATAGATAGGCGGGCTTATTTGAATTATTTAGTTTAGGCGCGGGACCTTCGGCGGTTCGATGCTTGGAATCCACTTACTATGCAAATAGAAATATATATATTTCAGGATTCTTCGAAAAAGACCTAAGTTCATATAGATTAAGAAGAAAAAGGACGAACACTAAAAATATGTATTCTTCCATAAATAATTTGGAGTCAATTCCCTCGATTCGACCTGTAATATGAATAGTTTTCCTAATAGGAAACAGAAGACTCCCACGCGTTTCTTCCCTCTGAGAAAACCGTACATTTATTGAAAATATGAAATAATTTATTCAGTAAGTAGGCCACAGGGGCACTTTTACAAGTCAGATTGTGAATCTACCGGCATTTCGCAAGAGGAGACCACTGTTGAGAAGAAAACCGAAAGAAACTCAACAGTAAGTAATTTTTTCGTAAATAATTCACGAAACAATTACATCAAATTAGTGTTATAACTAATTATTACATGCGTACACGTAAAGGAGATATATATGTAGATCCTCCAAATCAATGTTAGGTAGGTATTAGCATACTTGTGTATAATATTTGTCTACATATTTGGATTTGGAATAATGGATTAGAATCTATAAGCAGTATCTAAATGGAATAATGATTTTAAACTGCCATCACACTAATATTTTTTTATTAACGCAGTAATATCTTTTAGCGTAAACCAAATGTCTACAATGAAGCTAAAAAAAACGTACAGGCAGGTTCGAACCCCGGCTGAACAATCTTTATGAAATCCGTGGAAAACAGCGGAAGAAAACCTTCGCAATTAAACAAATTATAGTCCTCATTTCTAAACCTGTAAGTACTGCGACGATTGGATTCTCTCTTCACAATACCTTTTGGCTCTTCGTTTGAGGAAAATCTAGCTAATAGCCCGCCCTCAAAATATTTTGTACTTGAATAAATAACGCTAGCAATAAATTTCAAACAAAATAATATCCATTTTTCCAAATTTATTCCGTGGCCGTAGCTTATTTATAACAACAGTTTATGTAAAGTAAAATAGGCTTTATCAGGGAATAAATTAAGGTTGAAATAGGTACTAAGCGATGGATGGAGGGTGGGCGCGAGGCGGAAGGAATAGGTTCGCGCTGCTGAGTTACTTTTAAATGTCGTATCTCACTATGAAGGTCATATAAAGATATGGCCTTTACCCTTTTTAGCTCGGTAGTTCGCTCGGCAGGTCCGGGGGACAGAAGTGCGGAATTTTAATGTCGGATGATGGCAATGCACCTATTTCCAATAGGAATGATGAGACGAACAACGTACTTTTCCCTAATTTTCTAGTATTCTTTCCTATTTGTCGTAGACCAGCAGGGATGTATCTTGCCGCGATTTCGCTTGTCGCGCGACTAAGTGTCACCTCGTACGGTATTGAAAGGAAAGTGACAGGTAGTATTTGTCGCGCGACAAAGAGTCGCTGGACGACAAAGTCACACAATTATGCATGCAGGATTGTAGGCCGACTTTTTTGTATAGCGATCCAAGGATCCCGCGTTTGAATTCTTCTTAATAATTTGAATTACTTAAGTTTATTAAAAAGCGTGTTTTAGACTTATGTCGTTCTGCATCATAGAATTAATCTATATTTATAATACTATTGACGCAACCACGTATTTTTGTCCGAAATCAATTCTTCATTATTCATATCATTTATTTATAGTAACATATAGTAAGCACACGTATTTATTAAACGTATGACGAACGTACAAAAATATACAACCATAACAAATAGCAATGGCGCTGAAATGGATCACCACTCAGCATTCTACCACGCAGTAATCAAACATACGTATATTATAGGATCCACATAGCTAAACAAAAAAGACGAAACATCTTATAAATTCCAGAAGTCTCACTTTGTCAGTAGCTGACACGTCACAACATTAACCTCAGATTCCTGTGCCCCCATAAAAAGGTTCGATTCCAATTCACCCTTGCTCCTTTTTTACCCCTCCCCATGGGTGGGGTGGGGAGAGATGCGCGCGCCTCTAAAATCAATACGGTTGTGTTACGCACAAATATAGGGGATGTCACGGTCACACCGATAATTACTAAGATATCAAGAGTTAGATACGATATCATATTAATTTATTATGTATTAGTAATGATTTAATTAAACATTCATGATATGATATGTATAGGTAACCTAATAAGAAACATACATATTTTTTTTCATATAAAACTTTAATTATGAACTTATATCGAAAATATTATTCATTTGATTGAAACTATTATTAGATCTTTATCCCTTATTTAATTATTTAATAATTAACTGTCACATATCCAAGGAATGACATCTGATGATTAAAAACAAACATACGGGAATTATAAAAAAAAAACAAGGGTTATGGTTAGGTTTTTTTTTGTTACGCTCAAAACCGATTTTTGTAAAAATAAAGTTAATTATTATAAAAATATCTTCATCTGTCAATTGAAAAAAAAAAACATCTTTATATTGGAAATTTGATAATACTGATTGAATAATGCCCAAAGTAATTGAAATATAATATCTGTCAACCTTTAATTTCCCGAAAAATAATGAGTGAAAACCTATCGGCCCCGGCCTCGAGAACTAACCAATGGACGAGGATTAATAGCTCCATAACGTATCGTAATAGCTTTTAAATCGAATTACTCGCGTCGTTTGGAGACTAAAATGCTTCAAATCATTTCTATTTTGTATAGGCGCTGTGATCGTGATAATAATAGTGTATTAATAACCAAGGTATAAGAAAATTAGGTACGGCACTCCAGCTACTAGTGAGACTTTCTACGACAGTGATTAGTTGCGGCTTTATGGTAACAACATAATTTTATTATAAGGAAAAAAATATTTGCTACCAGTCGCAAAAAAAATATAAATAATATATTATGCATTAGGATTGTCATATTCTTTGACAACATATTAAGAGGCCTTATTCCTTTTAAAATTTATTTTTTTCGTATTATGACGAATATATTGATAATTTCAACCAACTTTTTGAAGTGAAAAATACTTTTTCCCGAGTTCTAGGTAGTAACGTAGCTATTTTATGCTTTCATTGCGTGCAGTCGAAAATAAGAAGAAAAAACGAATTTTCCACGTGAATTTTGTCAATTTCGAATAGTTTTTCGAACAAAAATTATCAATGAAAAATTCAAACTGTAGGTTTCAAATATATACCAATACATCCCAATAGCCCTGTTCTAGGTAGTAACATCAATAATATGTTAAGAAACATGTTTGATCATAGAGAAAAATATCTAAACAATCAGCATTTTAAAAGGAATAAGGCCTCTTAAATACTCACGATTTTTACTAGGTAAGACTAGGTCAGATTTATACTAGGTAACAAGATAATCGGGGAGTACACCACTAGCAACACAGAAACAAAAATCCACAAAAAAAAAACCAATCAATCAAAGCGTGATGAGTTGATGACGCCAAAAGTTTCGCCTATTATTTCGGAGTGCCATACCTTATTTTCTATTTAATAACAATAACGATATTATTTTATGTTGTCGAGAGAGAAAAAAAATCGGTTGCTACGCTATTTAAAAATGAAGTAAATTTATTTATTATTAAGGGGAGCCTTGCGCCATGATACGCGCTGACACGTCCGCATAAACACGGCCATGACCATGACACGTGTCAATAAATCGCGTCATTGTAAAAAATTTATCAAACACGGTTATAAATAAATAAGATCTAAAGAACTGATACTAAAAAAGCCCTCCGCTCCTCATTTTTAAAGTCGGTTTATTTTTTTTACATAAACTTTTTTTTTAGGTCACGAGTTCGTCTACTGACTATTTCGAGCCCCGACATTCGAACTGAGTTATATTAGGACCCGCGGAGCCGTGATGCACGTGTTAAACCGTACTGCACCGATCTCCGAGATCCAAATGGGCTTCGACGTCGCACCTTACGAATAAAGTGCACTTTCTTACACAAACGTTAACTGCTCAAAAATACCAATTAAATTAGCGAAATGAGTTTATTTTGTGCTGTGAAGCTAATATAAGCGTTGTTAAAAAAACTCGCCATACTTTTACAGTACATGACTCAGGTAGAAGTTTTCTCAAACTTATCTAAATAATAAACTCGAGTTGGAAAACTCGCTCCCATAATTAGATTTTTGCGAACATTCATTTTATGGGGGTTCATAATTCAGACACAAACCCGCCACGCGCGAATGAATACATTAATGGCAAATGCTTAGCCGACCAGAAATCTTCTTATTACTTTCTTAACATCGTATATGTCTTTCTCTGGACGGTTAAGAATTCCAATACGCAGAATCGATCATAGTAATCGCAGTGAAGTCGTTTAACTGATGATGATGATGACAAGGATATTTTAAAAACAATTACGTTTCCAATATTTATGTTTTTTTGATTTATGTATATTTGAATACGTTAAAACCCCCGATTGCATCGATAATCGTATTACAACAAGGCCTGATTGTTAACCTAATTGACGAACGATAAGAATGTTATGAGGGAGCTAGATCCAATTAATTTAACAAGAATTAAATCCCCTTCGGCCGCCGGGACGTGATTAAAATGACAAAAAGTTCCATTAGCCTACAGATACTGAATAAACCCAGTGTACACTGTAGGACTACTTGTTATAGAGTAAACATTATTATACCAGAGCGCTGAGCTTAATTGTAGGTCTAGTAACAAAATAAATCACTACATAGATAGTCTATTTTAACATTCGCAACAGCAACCTGAAATTTATATTGGACTAGCTGCGCCGCGCGGTGTTACCCGCTCGTCCCACGGGATCACTACATTTTTCAGGATAAAAAGTAGCCTATGTGTTAAACCAGGGTGTCAGCTACTTTGATACCAAAATTTACCAAAATTGATCCAGCCGTTTGAGCGTGAAGAAGTAATAAGCACACACATTAACAGACTCACAAACTTTCGCCTTTATAATATTAGTGTGACAACTGGAGGAAGATCGTGGAGGTGGCCAAGACCCACAAAGGGTTGTAGCGCCAGCGGAAGAAGAAGAATATTAGTGTGCTTGGTAGTTGCGTCGTGGGGCGTGGCAACACGACTGACCGACGCGTGTGACTGACTTCGAACGAGCGCCGAACGCATATACAAAAGCAGAAGGCGGACTTGCACCATAGCTATTACAACGGTCATGGCATGCTTCGGTCAATTGCACCACCACGCGTCACAACGAATTACCTCGCATTTTTCACAAATAACCAATAAAATACAGGTCTCAAGCCGTTTTTGGAAAAATAAAAAGAGAAACTTCTGTGGTATGGGTTTGCGAAGTTATCAGACTCCTCTCTTACTAACTATGTGAAGTTCTGAGGGACAATTGAGTATTAAGGGTTTGTATATTCAGCTCGTGTATATCACGCTTAAGGGCAGAGGCTCGGATACGGGACGTCTTGCGTAGGGTAAATAAATCTCTCAAGTGTTAATCCCGGTTCTTACCCGTCCGGATCCGGACCCCAACCGCGTATCGTTTGCGATAAGCGGGAGATTCCGTGTTATTGAATCTAAGTGGTAATGCGAGTGTGATAGTGCCTTATCTTTATTATTTTTGCCAAACATTTGGGTGTTTATTGACAACGGTCTTGGTAATGCATTTGATGACCGTATTATCTACATATTGTGTAAATATAAATGTTATGTTTACGCGTTCACTGCCACCAAGGCATATATGCCATCACGGGTTTGGCTCACATAAAATTCTTATTCATAATTGTCATTCGTCATAATTTTCGTCGTCATAAATTCTACTTTTCTCTGAAACAAATACTTTTCAGGATTGTTATAATACAAACCTAACCTAACCTAAGCTAATGGGTTTCACTCTCAAAACTCTTGTAAAGTTAATAATTTCAGACCTATGGCTAACGATTTTATGATAAATAAATAAATAAATATCAGACAACCTCACAAAAATCGATCTAGTCCCAAATTAAGCTCAAGAAGGCTTGTGTTATGGGTACTAGACGACGATATACATACTTATATAGATAAATATATACTTAAATACATAGAACAACCATGACCCAAGCACAAATATTCGAGTTCATCACACAAATATTTGCCCTGGCCGGGATTCGAGTTCGGGACCGCCGGCTCAGTAGGCAGGTCTTCACAAACCGAGCCAACCGCGTCGTTAAAACAATACGTTATGACAATTAATCGCTATGTGAAAAAATGCGCTCCCTGCGTTCACCATCATACAAGTTTGTTCCTAGGCCACGTCTCCTGGCAGTGAATGCTTTATGGGATGACGACGTGCCTTGTCAATGTTTGTGATCAGTTATGATTCACGCGAAACTATCTGAAAGAAAAGAATGATGCAAGCGTAGAATGCTAAAAGGTACGGTTTGAATTCGTTATTGGGAATGAATCAATATGGTCTAGACGTGTTTACCTCCGCCGAAGTCTGAATAAAAATTCATGAGTCCCAGCGATGATACTGAATAGCTGGCAAGGGTAAGTCCCTATTCGACCTTTTTACTTCAAGGTGCGTGTTCTACGCCAAAGAGCATACTATAGTGACCGGTCGGGAAATCCCACGTAAGTCTAATGAAAGTGACTTTTATTATTTATGATGCAAATGTAAGTGTTTAATTTATCCCTAGATAAATATAATTTTCTACTCCAGATAAACATTAACTACTGCGTATTAAATAAAAAAACATGCAATGAAAGGGCCACCTACGTCATTACACTTACGTGGAATTGCCTGATCGATGAATGCAGTCGGAGGCTACGTAATAGGTAATCTTACTGACTTCGCAATAGGTAGTACCTTGAATTATTGATTCCTTTGGGTTTTTACCATTGCGATAGATCCTTTAAATAATAGATTTAGATACATTACGCGTAATTCTAAAAATACTTATAATAACACTAACGTAATTTTTTCTAATGCTGACTGTGGCAGTTTGTCTACGTGTTTTTATTTATCTAGATGTTTATTTTTGTATTTGATTAAATATACGACAAATTGTCTAATTGAACGGTCAGGTGGGCACTCATACTCGCATCTGTCAGAACGTGACGGATGCTTTGTCATTTATTTATCGTGTTATAAAAGCAACCATCACCGGCCCGCAGTACTCTTACACATGATGCAACGGATTAAATCTACCAATATCAAGGACCTGAAGAATGCTCATCTCAGTAAATATTTTCTTAGACTTGAAGCCATAGGACTATGGGCTAAAACACAAGTACAAAAAATACGATATCGCATCGTGGTATGACGCGACATAGTGCCGCGATGCAGTGTCGTGAGATTGAAGTGTGTTTTAATTTTGAATCTTGTTACATGAAGATAAAATTTACTTTGAATTTATGTATTGCCACGACATGACGTCGCATCGTGGCATGATATCGAGTCATACCACGATGTGAAGTCGTGACTTAAATAAATAAAATAATTGATGATATGATGAATAATTGTAAGTACAACGTTCTTGCGCATTCTTTACTCCGCCAATACCATGATTTAAAAATAAACGTTTATACTCTTTTAGTTCGTTACTTTATTTCAGTTTTTGACCTCATTCTTCGTTGGTCCTTCAAACGTAACGTTTTCCGAGCAACAGTACTAAGACCCACAATTTCAAAAATCTGTTGTTAAAATTTTAACAGTCTAACTAAGCAAATCCGTGATTAATCACCGTTCAAGCGCACGGTCCCTTTTTGCCCGCGGAACCCTCTTCAAACCAAACTAAAATTTACTTTATGAATGACTTGGAACGTCCCGAGTTTAAAGTTTAACTTTAACCGCTTTTTCGCAGTCGACATTTAAACGAAGATAAACTACTTTTCTGCCCGTATATAGAACGGACGGGACAGTCGGTTAAAATTGGGTTTTAAATCAGACTGGTTTTATACTAGCGTACCTAAAGGAAAAATCTAAAACGTTACCGGCATTCAAAGTTCTATCTATTCAATTTTTTTAGCTTTCCGCGGTAGTTGCGAATTTTATGATGTTTTTTGATAAAGAAAGAAAAACTTTATTATTAATTACATTATTATACATTATTTCCTTTTCAACATCAACTCCGTCTTCCGCGTTTTTGTTCGTGCAAATTCGGCGTGCGTTCGTAGCCACTCCTGAAGGCTCCGGTCTCCGAAATCAGTTTTATACACTTACTGTACATTAGGCGCTGTATGACTGAATGCCCAAGTAGCAAAAAAAGCTGCAGAAGCGCTAATTCAGCCTTTATTCAGCTTACATTAGCAGTATAAGGGCAGTATAAGCGCTTCTGCAACTTGTTTGCTACTTGGATGGATAAATTCCAATATATTTACAACCAGGCCGCGTACCAACCGAGTAAACACTAATAATTGCCGACAAACAATTAGTGTTGCCGGAGTGTTGAAGCAGCAATAACCGCTCAACTAATTTGTATTCGCTGACCGAAGCCACGGCAATTTATACCAGAGTTCCTTCAACTCCTGCTTTGATAGCCTGTTAATATGAAGAGTGCTTGGCGGTATAGTTTGGTCATAAACCGTCATAAACTAGGTTTTACTATCAACCCTAAGAGGTTTTCCCCACTGGCACGCAATGGCGATCTCGCCTCGAGCTGATGGATACGTCTCCTACAAAAATATGGTAGTTAAAGCGTCGTCAAGGAATTATGTAGTTTCCTTTTCTTTTGTTACTAAGAAACGTTTCCACTGTTATCGTAGACACTGTGTTGTGGTATTAGGCCTCCCGCAACTTAAACCTACCTAATGGCGAATCTGGTCTCTGTCATATCTGTGCGTAACTGTTATCTATAATTTGGTGTTGGAAGCAGTGTGTTTACCGCAGTGAACGCTCCAACCGAATTAGCTTCCATACAGCAGATTTGTTTGGACATGGTAGATGGCGATTTCGCTATCTCCTGGTAGGGAAGAGGACTAATGGGGGCACTGGATTCTTCGTCGTGATGCCTATTGGTACTCATTAAGACCACGATATAAAATAAAACTGCCTGTGGATTTTCGCAAGTCGCCTGAATTTCATAGGTTGTTCATATAAAACCACTACTTATTTGGAATTTGGAAGTTTATTTTATTTTATCGTATGGCATTGCAAAACACTGGATCAGTAAAAAACAATCAAATTATATAAAGAGAGAAAACTTATGATTAGAATTTAGACCGTTTCAGGTAGACAGCTGCCGCGTACTGGAAGTACCTGAGTACTATTCAGAATTTCCACATAAGTCACTGTATTTATACAAAGATACATATTTTTGTAAATTTATATATGTACCGGGTTCGATTCCCGGTCTCTTCCACTAGGTTACGCATTTATTTTTTCTTTCAGCTTTGATCTTTGTATCAATGGTTTAACAAATTTTTTATTTGTTTTGGATCTTATTTTTCTTAAAGTTTTGTTTATGATAGACGCTGTAGCAGTATGGCGGGATAGGGTTTATCGCCATTTCAGTAGCTCATTTCCCGATATATCGCATTTGCATCACTTTAATCCGCCGTAATGTAGTGTGCCCCCATATAGATTTACGACCCAATCGGATTCATTCATTATCGACGAGCGCCGAGGAATTTAATATCATTAGGTTTCAGTGAAATATGTAAAAATTCCACGGATTCGGGGAGCGTTCCTGTTACCGATGGAATTGTCACGGACTCCAATCATTGCATATTTCGGGATTTAAAGTATTTATTGTGTAGCTCAATATTGTGTGACGTAATTATATAATTACGTCACACAATATTGAGCTACAATTCAATAATGTTTTTTAATTCAATGGTAGTTTTCATGCAAAATGTTTGGTCTATGACACCTATACCTGTACTGTACGGTACAGTCTGTACCTACCTACCTATGTTGTTTATCTTACTCGGAATGTTGTAATCTATGAACTATGCCGATGTTAATTCTAATGTATAAAACGATTTTCACGAAATCTATCAGAAAATACAAATCAACCCTTTATTTGTTATCACGATTCGTTCTTACAATTATTAGCTATAGAAAGACAATTCTACTATTATATATATGTATATTTTAGTTTTAATAAGTTTTCTATGGCGAGGTAACATTATTTCAGGAATTTTTAAAGGCGCGATGCAAAGTTTGTAAGGACGTGTGTCATCTGTTGGTAAAAATCTATTTGTGCGCTCATCGCGCCGAAATGGCTGAACGGATTTTAACCAATTTTGGTACAAGAATAGTTGGACATCCAAAAATGGTTATAGGATTAGGATTTTTACCTGACTACAACAAAGAACGAAGTTATGCGCGGACGGAGTTGCGGGCATCTTCAAATGGTAATGATAATAAAACTACGGTTTCCTGAGAAGGTCTTTACAGAAACGAGAACGTGTGGGACGCTTACTATTCCCAAATGGACAATGGACCAAATAAAGCGAAGTATATCAAAATTATTTATGGAATAATACACCTATTTAGCGTTTGTCCTTTTTGGGTGGTACATTCTGGGAATTAATAGATTCTTACTTATGACGTATTTAGTTATCGCCTTATGTACGACGCATCGTCTCTTAAATTAATAGTTGATAAATGATAACGTGCAAAAATAAAATATAAAAGCTAATTATTTAAAATAAACAAAAGATGATGTCGCAATTTGAAAATGAAATATTCATACGCGTTTCGAGGTAAAACAATATATTCCACCGCTGAGGGTTTGATTTAAAATTGTGCTAAATTTTGCAAATTTCAACATTTTTTCCTTTTTTTACATGGCAAACAATGTCTTTTACAATGCAATTTGCAATTTTAAAACTAACGCGTATTATCTTACAAAGCTTTTTAAATGTTCTAGCTGGATGGAAAATTAAACCTGGTTAGGCTATCTCGACTTTCTAACTTTATAACGGAACGGAAAATCTTCTAAGAGTTTAAATTGAATTTGCTTTATTTATAGAATGCTACAAGGTGCCCTTGGATCCGATTTAAGGGAAAAGTCACAACCATCTTTTATGCTTCTCTGAATCAGTCGGGTAAACAGAAAATGGGCAATCTACCAGTATACCAAAAATTTTAGAAATCGGTCTAGTTTAGGCGTGATGAAAGGACAAAAATAAATGTATACATTTTTAAAATAGCATCACGTGTTTTTTTATTCTTACAACATCAGACCGTTCAAATAAAGCGTGAAAAGGCATCTCTCGGGCCAGCATGACAGGGTCTTACAAGGCACGGTTGGTTTCTTGTCAGTTGCCATTGCGACTTGGGCTTTTGTTTTCCATAAAGCGAAGTGGAGCCACTTTGTTGCGACAATAAAAAAAAGTCGCTTCGAAATCGTTTTGACTGTCTATATTACTACGTTGATTTCTGTGCTTCTGTATATTTTCATTTTAACCTAGGTCACAGCAGAAGCCGCACTCCTTTGTTATTTGCCGCTTTTGCAAAAGCATTAGCCTACTCGTATCTGATTGGCCATTTTTAATGACGTACGATGCTGTTGGTTCTAGCTTCTTTGGGGCGTGTCATACTTCTAGGGTTGCCTACATTAGCAAAAGGGAAAATACTTCTCTGTGTTTGTAATTATTTTAAAAGCTACTTTTAACAAAATACGTTCAAAATAAAAGGGACCTAGCGCGATCTTTATAATGATGGGCTCTAAGAGTGCCTACTGGATCTTTGGATTGGTTTAACGTAAACATGTGCGGTTTTTGCTTTTCCAACCATTTTGATTAGTATTAAGATCCAGTATTATAAAATTGACCGGATTTTGTATCCTGGAAGTGCTTACTAGATCTCAGGACTGGTTCAACGCAGTCACGTGCAGTTTTCGTATTCTGATTCACTTTGATGAGCAAGTAGAGAATGTCTTTATTTTTTATTAAAGCAGTAACATCTGCTAACGTAAACTAAATGTTTACAAATGAAGCGAAAATTGAAAAATTTAATGATTAAATTTTTCGATTTCGCGTTAGCAGATGTTACTGCTTTAATAAAAAATAAAGTAATTCGGGTGTATCACATCGTTACTATCGATTCTCAACAAATTTGAGACGATGGTGCCGACGCTAAAGTCTAAATCTTTACGGTAGATGGCGCTACGATGCCACCCTAAGGCATGTCGAAGCGACTGGTTGAAAAATTCAATGGCTCTGACATCTGATTCGGTGGTCCAATTGGGAGGACGCCAGTGTTGGCCCGGAAAGCCGTTGGAAACGCAGGTTCGAATCCTGTCCGAATCATTAAATTTTTAAATTTTCGCTTCATTTGTAAACAAGTAGAGAATGTGTTTATATTATGTAAATGCATTTTTAATTTTTTTATTTTAGCCTTTGGAAGTTTGTAGAATTGAAACATTTTTATTTATTTTAATATCGGTTTTACACCCGTTTACATAACATTTCATTTTTATGCACACTTGACATCAATGATTGATTCAATCGACGACGATCAATGACAATATGGTTTATATTTGTATCCATAGAAATAAGCCCGTTTCTAGCTTTATGTTCTGGGATTATTACATTTTGTTTTTTTCGATATTTTCCGAAGTTGAGCGAATTTTGAAAATTCAATTTCATATTTTGACGGATGACCCAAAAGCCCCCCGATACCGAGTTTTAACCCCCTAGAACTAATTAGAAAAAAAAAGTCACAATTTTTTTTTCCACGACTGTACTCGGGTGGGGGTCCCCTATGACATTCGTTCGAGCACTCCCTATCTATTTTCAGCCGTTTACGAGATACAGGACCCTTAAAAAAAAATCTCCATACAAATCTTGTAGTTTCGATATTTTCCGACTTTGACTGAATTTTTGGACACCGATTTCAGATTCATATTTGTGAGCCCCCCGAACCCGAGTTTCAGCCCCCTAGCACCAATTTGAAATTTTGAAAAAAAAAAGCCATTCGCCATTTTGAATTTAATTTGGTTCGCTAATTTTCACATTCATAAGCGAAGTCGAACAAGACACGGCGCGCACCCTGTGTGCTAAACGCAGCAATGCGGTCTAAATCTGTTTGTTCGTGTATAGAAGTAATTCTTTTGGTTGAGCGAATCCACTTAGCTTTGTACCCGATGAACAATACTCTTTGTCTGTATTGTTAGCTGTGGCCTCATTGAAATTTGGACGGCTGTGGCCGACGTGGCGTCAGGGGCACGATTTTTTGTTGATGGCCACAGCCGACTGTGGCGGTCAAAAGGTTATTATTTTGTTTGATTTAAAGACTAATTTAGTGTAAAAGTAATTTGCACTTATAACGCCTTACATTTCGAAGTGCCAGCTGTGGCCACCGTTAACAATACAGATAATGAGTATTGTTCATCGGGTACAAAGCTAATGGGATTCGCTTAGCAAATGGGATTCGAACTATACGTGATGTGGAGCTTGTGGACACGTCCACACGCGCATTGCGTTTGTAGTAGTGTACCTATCGCAGCGCGGTTGTATGAAGCTTAGTCTCTGTTCCGTGTCTTTACTCATGTGGAACCAGTCCTGAGATCCAGTAGGGTACGTCCATGATCCATCATCAGGTCAATTTTATGATACTGAGTCCAAATGTTCATTGTGGTGAATCGAAATGTAAAAACCGCACATGTCTGCGTTGAACCAATCTTGAGATCCAGTCCCTATTTCCAGGGTCCATCATCAGGTCAATTTTATGATACTGCCACATACTGGCTGTAAATGTTCAGTAAAGTGAGCAGGAAAACCACACTTGGCTACGTTGAACTAGTCCCGAGATCTAGTAGGTAAATGTTCCATCATCAGATCATGACTTAATGTCAATGGGAAAACCGTAACAGTAACCGTATTCTCTTACTAATAATTAAAATATATATTTACACCTTACGGAGTTAATCGGTGAACTTACGTTCAAAACGATTCAATGTAGCGAACACTGAATCTCTTCCTTTTTAAAGTCGGTTAAAAATAATAAAAAAATCACAATAATATGCAAATAATAAAAATGTAATCGATGCGTTGTCTTCGCTTCGAACGTGCCAACTCTAGCCGAATAAAGGCGGGACGATGGGCGGGCCGGGTCACAATTGTGACCCGAAATTAGTAGGTATAATTTTTGACACTTCAGCGGAGTGAAACCCCCTTGCCTAGGTATGTGCTACGGCCATCTTGCTTTTCAATCCGTAGCGCGTGCTACGCCGCGCCGTAGCAATAATTAAACAATTGCACTATAATCAAAGCCCGGAATAGGTAGTGCCTATTTAGCTAAACTTTGCTAGAGGCCGTAATTAAGAGACAACAACACCAAAAAAAAAAATAAGTTTAATTTGTCTGAGGAATAACATGATTATTCTGTATTTTCATTAATCAAATATAGCGTCTATAATACACCAAGATGCTAAATTTAACTCTTATGCGTAAATTACTTTTGTAAATTCCGTCCTCAGCAGCAAGCTAAGCTAAGTAAAAAGGAAGTGAAGAGAGAAGGACCGCCGCGAGCATGAAGTGTCTCTAGACTCGCCAAGTGACTCTAGGGTTGTCACCTCATTAAAGAATGTTTAATTCTTGCACTTTCATCCGTGTAAGGATTGAACGACTCTTTGAGCGCAGTTAATGATTTTTTCGTTATTTTTATTTGTTTTTTAGTCGCTAAATTGCGCTTAGAGCACACAGTGTAATCCTTCTTAAAAAGATTGCGATGCATTAAGGGGTGGTAGTCATTAAAGGTTTGGAAAGTCAGTTGTAAACATAAAGTGCGGTGCGCTACTAGACTTTCCGAGTGAATTTAGGTTAGGGTGACCCTTCATTACGGATTAACAAAAAAAAGCCTTCTCTATTAAAAAGCATTGCATATGAAAGTAAATTTAGGATTCTTTGACGTGGTTTTCTTAGTTTTTAATATTAGGATTTATAAGAATTATTTCATTTACAACTAAGCATCCACATTTATTTTGATTATTTGTCTATAGAAAGCTTAGCACTTTCATTACTACGATCTATTTTTCATAAGTACAAGTAAAGTTAAGTATAAAAAATATGCGAAAGTAAATACTTAAATATTACTTTGCCGTGAATGTCAGACATTCACATAATATGTTTCGAGAAGTCTCACTGTAGCTACTTTATGCAATTACAGCAACATTTCCTCATTCCCAGTAACTAATTATTTCTGCCAATGTGTATGTGTGTAATTGATAATTTGTTCGTATTGTGTCGCTTGTATTCCAGTGTCATTGACAGCCCTAGAATAAATGCCGGGTACGGTCAACAACGAACCAAATATTGGAGCAGGTCTTACTAATAATTGTAAGAGTGAAAATATTTTTTTATATCAGTTTGTGAGAATTTCGTAGATGTTTTGTGGTGAATATTTCCTGAAGACTATTTTACAATGAGAGTAACTTAAAACAATGATTCACTTCGGGCTTTTTATACTAGAGTTTCTCGTTGGTAATTCTAGATTTAACGCCCTTGCCACGATGCGCTACTTTCCAAAATTAAGTTCTTTACAAGTCAATGGAAAGTAGGTATTTATTTTATTTATAGACGACTAAACGTTACGGTTTTTATGTATTAAAGATGATATATTTAGAATTCAGTGCTGACTGTAGTAGACCGAACCCAATTATTTGTTTTCCCCTCGATTTACCCGGACAAAGTTAGGGATTTAGGTTTATCGCAGACCTGGATCTGTCATTGACAGATCATTATTATACGATAGGTGTAAAGCTTCTTACAAGCTAAACAATATCGACTATTGATAGTGTCTTTATTCTGTGCTATTGACAAACTCACTTAGTAACAAATACAAATGTGCATTCTTTATCGCCGTTTACTGTACCTACTTAGAACAAAGCTCGGATCTCAGTGTCAATCTACTTTCTAGATACGAGGTTTTAAAGGACAACAGAGAATTTTGTGAGTTTTGGGCAGTATATGTACGTATTTAGGCTTCTTAAGTACTTAAGAGGGCGCTAACGCGTTGGCTAGCTCTCTCTCTCACTGAGCGTAAGCGTGAGCGCGTGAAATGCGTGCTCGGAGGCGCGGAAATCATGTTTTTTGAGTTGTGTCATAAACGTGTGCATTTTATATTGAAAATAGTTTTACAGTTTTTGAGAATTTATAATTGTGCGTCTATTAAGCTGAAATACATTATTAAAAACGGAAGCGTTTTGAAGATCCAACCGAAAATATCTAAAAAAAGGGTTATGTTTGAGAGATAAAAGTATCGAGAAAAATATTACCAATCGTGTTTTCACGTTGACAAGATTGAAGATAAACTGTTTAAGTTTCTTATTTCCAGGGGACAGATTTTTATTCACTATGAATGTTGAGATCTAGGATCATTTACCTGACGAATTTGCATGGGTAGGCTCTTAAGTACTTAATATCGCTTAAATGTTATTACCTCTTAAGAAAGCATTATCTTGACGAGTAATATAATAACGCAATATTTTAGCTCTTGGAGATGAAAGAGAGTGGTGTCGGCGAAAGATCAAACCACCATCATATTGAAGATTAGGTGTTTCGATAAAGCTTTTTTATGAATGATACAGAGCCCATACCCACAATACATTTAAAACGGTCTGATCTTTCCCTTTATTATATTACTATATCTTCATAAAATGTGTCCCCGGATTTGCGTAAAATATAATAAAACAAGGAAGTATAAAGGTTAAAAATCACATCCAGGATGATATTTCAACGACTGAACAACAGGTTTGAATGAAACAAATTTAAAGAAACAGACCAAAATCACAGAAATTTACGATCAAATTACCTACACACTGACTGCTTATTATCCGATTTATTAATCGGTTTTTCTCATCTAGAAGCTTCGATGCTGTAGACACTTAGACAGACACATATTTTGAACCCTTATATAACACCTCTTTTTTTTACGCCGAGATTTAAAATCTACCGTAAAAAAGATCGTAGTTGGGTTTTTGATTATCATGTTCCGTTAGCTAGATAATAAAGAAAAATTGTAAAAATGCGACGTTGCGAGCTCAGGCACATTACATTTCGTCTTAATTGTCTTTCATCCGGACATTCAATTATCGTTTTTTTCCATCGTCCATTTTAATTCAAGGACTGGAGTTACAGTTTTGGTGTTGGTTGACTTTTGAAGAATTAAATATTGTTACAAGGCTTTATAAAATAAATACTTATAGTAAAATAACAATTCTGTCTCATGATCTACAAAAACAAAGGCAAGTTTCTCAATTGATCAATTAATTTGTATCAGAGGTTGAATAAAAAATTCTCAGTTCATCGGAATCTTTGTTTTTTCTAATGTACTTCCCGATTGCTCGAAAACGGCTGGAACGATCATCACTTCTGGATCTGATTTAACTTTTTATTCACAAAAGAGTTTCAACTTTTGCTCCAAGTTCCAACCTATTTCCTCACTTGACCAATATAAAGCGCCTTCATTATAATTTATCTCAGCTCTAAAATCGTCTTTCCTTCTCTCTTTGATGTGCTTACAACCTTGAATAAATTATAAGGCTGCTGCTTTTCCTTTTTTAATTATTTTCCGTAAAACGCTGACGCGGCCGACCCTAGCATACCACGTTGTCAGACACACGAGAGCCTCGAGGAATCTACATACATTAGCATAAAAAAGAAAGTTAGGTGGATTTTAATTCGCTTGTCTGTTTTAGTTCTAGCTTTGTTCATTAACTTGAAATTGAATTTGTACTCAATAACAGTTCGTTTTAAATGCACGTGACAATACAATAGGTAATATTCAAATGCACACGAAAAAAAATTTTTAAAAAATAAAATATTATGCTATAGGTTCATGAAGATTCTTGTTGGTTTACAATAGCATGACAATAAAATAATACTTAATTTCACACGAAAAAAAAATTTTACAAAATATAATTTTATGTTAGGTTCATGAAAAATCTTGTTGGTTTAACGAAGTCATGAAAGCGTTTGGTAGGCGTAGTTTCTATACCGCAATGTTTTTATGTACTCGGTGCTCAAAGTAGCTTCAATGTGCGCTACAGATTTGTGTTGCTTTATTTTTATACCACATTAGAAGCAAATTCGGCCGCGTGACACTTCCTTTACCACCTTCTATCTAACCACCCTCGGATGTCCAGCCACCTGTTTAAAGTCTATTCAGCCGTTTCGACGTGAGCTACCTGTTTAAAGTCTATTCAGCCGTTTCGACGTGTTGAGCGGATAAGGAATATCTGCATCTCGCTGTTAACTCATCATCATCATCATACCAGCCGATAGACGTCCACTGCTGGACAAAGGCCTCCCCCAAAGTTCTCCACAACGATCGATTTTGCGCCGCCCTCGTCCAATTTCTACCCGCGATCTTAACCAGGTCGTCGGTACACCTTGTTGGAGACCTTCCAATGCTGCGTCTTCCGGTCCGCGGTCGCGGTATTTTCCTGAAATAGTGACCCCTTTTCACAGACTAATTTACAATAAAATTCTATACCTAATAGTATAGGAGTAGATACCTAATATCAATCCAACTATACCTACTGTTTTTGATTATACCACGGAAATTATACCTCATTGCCAAGACATAAATATAAATTAATGAGGTTTTCTACTATAGGAAACGAAACTTTTAAACATCAAATGGGGTTTGTTATATTAGTCGTGAAATGCATCCACTATTTTATTCAACAGGGTCG
This sequence comes from Apotomis turbidana, assembly GCA_905147355.2. Taxonomy (NCBI): domain Eukaryota; kingdom Metazoa; phylum Arthropoda; class Insecta; order Lepidoptera; family Tortricidae; genus Apotomis; species Apotomis turbidana. The sequence continues at coordinate 14,466,422 of LR990295.1, read as the reverse complement.
AATACTGTCGTTGCAATTCAGCTGCCAGCTGGCAAGCGTTCTAAATTGTTGTACAAGGTTTTAAGTGTTCTACAAGGCTGCGAAGTGTTCTACAGCGTTCTATGGAGTTCTAGGCCAGCGACCTTGACTGTTGAATGTCGTTAAAGATTCATGCGCTGGTTGGAAATTGGAAAATTGGTAGGTGTTCGTGTTCCATCCATCATTAATTATTCCACCGTAATTCGTAATACTGAGAATATGCTTGATTGAATCTTTATATTTTTGCGCCATATCTATATATTTTTAAAATTTAGATACCTACTATTTTGGCGAGATCTTTTAGTGAAAAACTGTTAATGTTGCAACAAATAACGATACCCAAGTTGCATTCTTGTCTAATTAATCAGGTATGTCCATCCCAGAGTGTATTAACCTAGTTGCTTATTGAAAATTGCAGTATGACATTAGGTTTAAACTTTCAGTTAAATACTCGTTGCTTTAAAACTAATAGCAAGTTTAGTAAAGTTTCAGTAATATCAAAGTGTAACGGCACACAGGAGCTCCTTTTACCGCCCCTTAAGGATGCTCTTTACGGCATAAGAACACTCTAAATATTAAATCTCAAATAAAACGGGTTTGCTTACTCGTTTAAGTCGAATATTACTCGACATGTTTCGAATTGATTCGCGATTCATCATCCAAGAACTCTGAATATTAAATCTACCTGTATTTATATGTATATAAATACAGGTTTTAATAGGTAAATATGAACAGTCCTCTGTACTGTATTCTGACTTCAATAAAATTTAGCTTTGAGAATATTCGTCGACTGTTTAGATTTTAATGAAAGAATATCTTATTGTGTCTATGGCATCGGCCTCCGGTGTGAAACACAAGTAGGGTAAAATAGCACGGAGTCGCTTATTGTGTTTTTTTTGTAGGTCTAAATATATATGGCGATATATTAGATATCATGATGCTGTTTCATCCCTCCTCCTCCGTGGTCGGTTGCCTCATTTCTGAGGGTCGTGGTCATTTTCTTAGAACAGTATCTCCCGGATGATGCACCGAGGTAGCCGTGTGGAGAGCATCGTGGGCTCCTGCCCTTGCCAACGACTTTTCCAGTGACCAAAGTACTAAGACAGGTCTTGACATTTGATCCCTACTAAACTCATTTTAATAACTAGGATATATATTGATACCACGTGTACGGGAGCCAAAGATACGTTTAGAGCAATTTAAAAACCTTCCTTCTGCGAGTCTAGACAGAAACTTATGCTTTGTCTGGTACAGTTTGGAACACATTAAAACCCACTACGTTTACGACCCAGTCTCGCTGACTGTACTGAGTAAGATTTAATATTAACGTAAACAGTGTCCAGAGTGTCGACACTTGTGGCGAGAGCGGCCGATATTGCGAAACTTGGCTTCGCGCGGTTCGTAAAAGAATGTACTCGAAACTTTCCGTACTTTAGGCAGAGATGATGTTATTGTGACAGTAATAAATTGTCGATTAGTTATACTTGTAACTGCCTGATTATGGTAAACTAACTTATTAATAAAAACAAAAGATGCAACCCTTTTGATCTGTACAAAACCGATTGAGAGCTGTATTTTATTGGATATTCGTGTAAAATTTCGACGCTATCAGACTGCTGCGTGTTTTTCGCTACGACTGGCTACGAAAACGGGGCCGAAATGAAGTAGTTGACTGTTTGAATAGGCATTTTGTTTTAATAATAGGCAAATTGTATACGTGTATATGGTGTCTAATTCGAACAAGTCACAGCTAGATATAAAAGGTGCTTTAAAGTTTTTTACGTCACCTTAGTAGTTTACACAAACCACGGGCGGTAATTCATAAAGCCAGATTGCATATTCATCACAAACTCCTGCGGTCTGGGACGTTCATGATTTCACCTCTCTAGGTATGTAATGTACTATTACATATTGTGACTACACTTAACTCTAGGTATGTAATGTTCTCTTAAATATGATGACTATACTTAACTCGACTAGACTTAACCTAACCACAGATATTAATATAAGAAACCAATTATAGGTAATATTAAAGGTTAATACGGTGTGCCATTAATTATAATAACTCGTCAACAAGGCAGGCGACGTAAAAGTCGCACATTTACAACGTCGTAACTTCAGCCAAGATTAATGGTAACATTGATAAGTACAAGCATAAGTTGTTAAGTTGGAGAGGTATTGAGTGCGAGTCTTTTTCCAGAATTGGTATTTTTTTTTTCTATGTAACTCTATGTCTTAATTAGGTACATTTCAAACAGTAATAAGAGGTATTGTTGTTGTTTAGACTATTCCCAGAACTCTACGGCATTCTCTAGATTTGTTGTTCCTATACCAAATCAATAGTAACTACATTCTTAGGTTTAGTTAAATTCAATTAAATTTTTTTTTAATACTTATTGCCCACTTGTGTTGTTATTTTTTTATCATTTCTGTCTTAGCCGTGCTTTTGTCCGGGAACAAAACTACAAAAGTCCTATCTCACTTTGCTGGTCCATTTTCTATGACTATGCAAAAGGATGATTACTTGAGCGTTTTAACCAATTTATTACCTAATTCTGTCCGCAATATTGGCCAATTTATAAAAGAAATCCACATAATTTTGACTAATTGTCAATTAATTCTACAAGACAACTGAAAGTTGGCGCTACAATTGATACGGAGATCGTCAATATTGGGTACGGAGTAATAAGACGGTGAAACGCTCAAATAGCCACCCAAAAATTACCGAAATCTCGCGTTGCTACATGAATACTATAGGACATTTTAATACTATACGGGGTATTTTAAAACCCAAAAAGCCCTGAACTCCATACGATAACAACAAAAATCAATAAACATTATATTATTATATATAGCGGTGTGAAGTGAAATACAAGAGACGTGTCTGCAGAGTGCTATAAAAGTCTCGAACCTGCAACATTAGGTCCATCAGCCCCTGGCACTTGGTGTGCCCTCGCCTTGTAAATGCTTTTACGATAAGCAGGCTTATTACACGTATTGGAGACTTACGACGTGCATGTATGTTGCGGCTATTTAGTTTAATGGCTTTTCTATTAGCAGCTTATAAGTTCGTGCATTTAGTCAAGGTTCGGACGACCTTTAAAAAAAATATATGGTAACGACTGAGAATGGTAAAAATGGAAATTTCAAGCGGTAAAAAATAAATGTAGGAGACTTTTTTTAATAATCGTTCGACTAAATAACTACAAAATAAAATTTAATTTATTTCAGAATAATATCCTCAAAAATATAGAAATCAAAATTTCATATCTATAATACCAGTTCTAATTTAAGTAAATCATAATAAAACAAGAAATATGAAAATAACCAAGAATAAAGAGAAGTTGAAATACGTAAACTGGCGGGAGAGATCAGGAATCGAACCCGGTACCTCTGGATTAGTGGTCCAGCGTGTTAATCTCTCCACCACCCTAACGCCAGATAGCCTTTCGAAGTTTTTCTTATGTTTTGTGTGTTGATCTTTGCATTGGTTATTTGAAAGGCTTTACACCTTCGATTATGGTTTGATCTGTGTACCAATGGTTTAATATAAAAAATTGTAATGTGTACCCACATTAAAAATAATGAGACATTAGGTACTCATATTTCATGTTTCATAAATTTATGAAAATATGTAATCAGCTTTACATCTGAAATATATGCACTACAACAACATACAACCTCAAACTTAACGTTACTCAAGAGCTTTTTAAGCATGCATTTCCAATATACCTAGCACCGTTCAATGTCGCTAGGTGGGTAGTTTTCAAAACTATCTAACAAAGTAAAATGGCAGCTTATCAAAGAACATGTGCATATAACCTGTCTAGACGTCCTGCATCGGATTTGCCTCTCGAATCTAAATATCCATTTTATTTCCAAGTGCAGACAGACGGTGCAAGAATTTAGCCTCATATTTTTGGTGCTTACAACGAGAGGTTTGAAGGCAAAAGCATTTTAGTTACATACCTTTTGTAGTGTACCATTTATACATTTTATTCATGTGGGGTGATTACGTTCATCGTTATATATTTTGCTTTATTTAGATTTGTCCCCACCCCACACTGTTCCTTAGGGAATTTATAGAGAAAAATTACCCATTGACTTTGTAGTTGAAATTGTAGGTATTCTAACAATACATACCTACCTACTTCGCTGCGCAGTATCATTATCAACCAGACTTGATTACAAAGCTAGACTTGACTACAACGTCAATGAGTCACATTCTCATCAGTCAGTATATCTCCTGGCAGACATGGTAGACTTTCTCCAAAAAATGTCGTAAGACCTGTTTTTGTCTTAGACACAATCAGCGGATTTGCAAGATTTATACCGAGTTATCAACCATCACCTTGCCAAAGCCGGATAAAAAAATAATCAAAATAAATTAATGTTACACAAATAGATCTAGTCCTAAACAGCTAAGCACAGCTTGTATGGGTACTTAGAAGACGATATACATAATAATATAATTACATAACTGCATTGCATATAAATAAAGAAGCTAGCGCTATCTGCGCGGGCGCTGAGGGCGGCGAGGAGAGCGATAATTAGTGCAGTGGGCCGAGAGTCGCGTAGCATCACGGATAGCTGCCCCTGATGAAGAGCTCCATATGAGTTCGAAACATGTCGGGCCGTTCCTGAAAATTTTTACGTGAGTTCAAACCGTTTTTATAATTATTAAAGATGTGTCATGATAGTTTTAATAATATTATTTTCAAATTTGAATTAATCTTAGCTTGGCCAGGTTTTGTTTTTTGGGCAACTCATTCGCGGTATTTTTACCATGACTGGATGATGAAATGAGGTATGGAGATTTGTTTATATTATGTTGGTGCTATTTTTTACATATCGATAACATCCATGACCCATCAGGAACAAATATTCGAGTTCATCACACTAATATTTTCCCTGACCGGGATTCGAACCGAAGACCGCCGGCTCAATAGGCAGGCACGCTACAACCTGCGCCTTCCGCGTCGTAAAATCGAATAATAAGATCCTACGATACGTAAATCTTATTATGCACGTACCATTGAACTATTATGATGTTGCATTACACAATACATTTATTTTACTTTATTGCGCAGTAAGCAATACTACAAAAATAACGGACTTAATGCCATAAGACATTCCCTACCAGTCAAACAGAAACCAGCAAGTTGGCAGGACCATTAAGAGCCGTGACAAAAAATATAAATCAAGACAAACTTTATCAAGTCTGTATAAAAGAAAGAGTGTTTTGTGCCGAAAGAATGCCATGAAAATAGTCCACAAAGTAAATACTCAATTCTGTGGGCAAAAATATCGGTCCTATTGACTATAATGAAGATCGATGGAGTCATAATTGACTGTCATCGACACCGATTAATTTCACTCGGCTTATTTACGATGCAATCATACTGTGATTTATCAAACTGACTGAAAATATTACTCTTTCGCGCCATGAAATTTCCACTATACGTTGAGTATTGAGTGAATTAGTAGAATGAGTGTCCTCTATTGTGGATTGGTTTACTGCAAATAATTTACTTTTAAATGCCAAGAAAACTAAGTGCATTAAATTTACATTACCAAATGTGAAACATGTAAATTGTGCCAAGGTAAAACTGAAAGGCGAAGTACTGGAATTTGAAGAAAAAACAGTATTCCTGGGTGTTACTTTAGACTCTAAACTGCAATGGAGTGCGCATATAGCCACTCTTGCAGGTAAGCTTAGCTCTGCGGCCTATGCAGTTAGGCGAATCAGGCAGCTGACAAACGTCGAGACGGCAAAGATTGTATATTTCAGTTATTTCCATAGTGTTATGTCGTATGGAATTTTATTATGGGGAAGAGCGGCGGACATCCAAACCATCTTTGTGCTACAAAAACGAGCTGTACGCGCAATTTATGCACTAGGAGGTCGTACGTCACTAAGAGAGAAATTCAAGGAAACAAACATTCTCACCGTAGCATCTCAATACATTCTTGAGAATATCATGTATGTGCGGAAAAATCTCCATGAATTCAAGCTCAACAGTGACATTCACCACTACAATACGAGAAGTAAGGACAAGCTCGCAATACCTGCCCACCGTCTCCGTAAGGTTAGCTCGTCGTTCGTGGGGAACTGTGTACGCTTCTACAATAAAATACCAATTGATGTAGTAAAATTGCCCTGTAGCAAATTTAAAGCGCAAATAAAACGTCACTTATTGAATAAAGCTTATTATACGGTTAATGACTTTTTAAACGACAGTGATGCCTTTAAGCCAGTAGTTTAGTATTGTGTGTCAATAGTAAATTTTTAAATAAGCATTATTTTGGTGGGTATTTTTTTAATGTAACATGAGAGCACAATTTTTTGTTTCTCACCGGGCAAACAGTATTAGTCAAGTATGCCCGGCAGCTTGAGCATGTCATGCTCGCTTAAAGGTCTTTGCTTACGGTGGCGTCGTTGATCGGGTCGCAGCCTTCCCTATAATATGGTTGAGGGAGGCGATGGCTGAGATATGCGTCATACTCGTGAACGGGTGCCGTTTGTGGGGTCCGGTCTGTTCATGCTAGCAAGGGCCAAATTAAATATGTAGCAACCGCATACTAGTGTTAAATTAAGTAAACGTGAGAAACTTCATCCTGTACTCGATTGAAGTTATTATATGTTGATTTTTACTTTTTGAACTCTTAGAGACTGTATACATCTCTAAGAAACAGCTTAGTGTAGTATGACACTCAGAGACTTTATACATCTCTGAGGAAATTTAATAATTTTAAATCTTTTTATTGCATGTTATGACGCCTAGAGACCATATACATCTCTAAGAAATTTAGGTTTAATAATTATTTTCTATTGTAAATTATTCACGTTGACGCCTAGAGACCTTATACATCTCTGTGGAATTAAATAATTAAGTTATTTTATTTTATTGCATGTTGTGACACCCAGAGACTTTATACATCTCTGGGTATATTTAATATTTAATATTTTAAATTTATCGTTAAAATTTTATTTTAATGTTCCTACTTAACATTGATTTGGAGTATCTTACATCTCCTTTACGTGTACCAGTGTAATTAGTTATAACACTTCAAATGTATCATGTAATTGTTTTAAGTATTATTTACGAAAAAATGACTTACTGTTGAGTTTCTTTCGGCTTTCTTCTCAACAGCGGTCTCCTCTTGCGAAATGCCGGTAGACTCACAATTTGACTTGTAAAAGTGCCCCTGTGGCCTACTTACTGAATAAATTATTTCATTTCATTTCATTTCATTTCATTTCATTTCATTTCATTTCATTTCATTTCATTATAAAGGTACTTAATTGATCTTGTAGAAGAGTATGAAATAAAGTAGTTTGGTGTTTTGCTAATCAGTAAAATGCATGATATGTGTGAACATTGCCCCTTAATATTGGGATACTTATTTTTGTCTGCAAACGTTTGTTCCGTATAATTTTCATTTCGAGGGTTGCGTGGTCATTTCCGACAAGTCGACCAAATTGATCTTTGAAATAATAAGATTATATATAGTGTGTATAGAGTTGTTATTTGGGCCATTTTTATTTTGTTGTCGATTCCTTTTTTTTTTTAGATTTCAATAAAATTTGGTGAACTCACCAACATGGTAAAGTTGCATCTTTTGACCATGGTAAGCCCAATTTCACGATATGTCCTACAAATTTTTCTCCATTGACTTACACAAAATGTATTACAGAAATTGACACATAGGCCAATTATTGTTTTGCTATCGATTTATTTATTTTTCATTTCGAGCTCCTCATTTTTATACATAAATTTTAGTACAAAATACGAAATTTGGTTTAAAATTTCCATATATTTGTAGTAACTCAATGGAAAATTTTGTAGGCCATAGCGTGAAATTGGGCTTACCTTGTTCAGAATAAGCAACTTTACCAACTCACCAAATTTGATTAAAATCTGAGGAAAAAAAGAAATCGACAACAAAATAAAAATTCGCTCATTTATAACGTCACTGTTGACTTGACTTGTTGTTACAAAACGGCTGCCATCTAATTGTATATTTCAGTATAAGCCCTATTCCCAGAAATAGTTTCTCAATTAACATAAGTCGTAAAAAAAATGTTAATCTTCTGTTGACGACCAAAACTCTCTAAGTAACAAATATCCACTTAAGAGGCCTTATTCCTTTTAAAATTTATTTTTTTCATATTATGACGAATATATTGATAATTTCAACCAACTTTTTGAAGTGAAAAGTACTTTTTCCCGAGTTCTAGGTAGTAACGTAGCTATTTCATGCTTTCATTGCGTGCAGTGGAAAATAAGTAGAAAAAACAATTTTCCACGTGAATTTTGTCAATTTCGAGTAGTTTTTCGAACAAAAATTATCAATGAAAAATTCAAACTGTAGGTTTCAAATATATACCAATAAATCCCAATAGCCCTGTTCTAGGTAGTAACATCAATAATATGTTAAGAAACATGTTTGATCATAGAGAAAAATATCTAAACAATCAGCATTTTAAAAGGAATAAGGCCTCTTAAAACAAAGCTCGCATCTCAGTTTCAATCTATTTACGAGATACGACGTTTTAAAGAGCAGTGACAGAAAATTCAATGAGTTTTGTTTGTCACCAGGCGGTTCATCCCAATAAAATTATTAATACAGAGAAGAGGGTTATGGCTTTTTCTTTCAAAGGGTTTGTTTTTCAATGTTTGCCTTTGTCTAATCGCCTGACGTTTCATTTCAAAGTTGTGACTTGTAATAAATCACCAGCCTATTCTAAAATCCAAAGCTGTCATATATTTAATAACCTCTCCAAAACCTTATCACCAACTAACAACGATTCGCCAAACTCCATTAGTCGCTGTTTCTCCAACAAATTGTCGGCGTCGTGATAGTTCGAGTGCGGTAGTTACGGCACGTTCGAATTGTACTAAGAGAGTATATACAGGGTGGAACGCAAGGGGGGTATTTCCTCAAAAGATAATATAATTTACTTGATGTAGAATCAATCTGTATTAGGAAAATGATAATAATAATAAACAAATAATAGCTTAAACCATTGCACAAAGATCAAAGCACAATGAAAATTTTTAATTAAATAATAGCCATCAAAATAATGTATTTTAATATTCGTTCAACCCTCTGAGCCTTATGCTTATTTTTTATTTTTCAAAATGAAACGCGCTGTTTTTTGCGTGCAAGATTAAAAAGCTGTACCTTGATACAGGAGGCAGATATTAGTTAGTTTAATTTGAGAAAATAATGTTGTAAGGTTAAACTCGTTCCGTGCCATCCTGTATACAGTACAAGCTATACTATAGTACAAGTTGCCTCGTTAGCGGAGACTGACAGAGTTCGCATTCGAGATGATATTAGGTATTGCCGTAGAATATGGCACAACTTGTAGTACCATTTTGAGATTGTAAGGGATTATCTAGTTTAGTTTGTAAATAAAATGGATCCGCCAAAATAGATCGGAGGACACGGTAGTCGGAAGCACTACCAAGACGAGCAAAAAAAAAATTATTACGTTTAAAGTTATTTTAATGAAACGAAAATTGATTTTTTGTACTTTTGAACAGATTTTGCGGGCCAACACCGACGCCTTCATCGCTAGGCTATCGAAACCATACCCAGGCCATCGATATTTCAACCAGTTACTTCATTTTTATTATTTTTTTGAATTTAGATTTTGACAGCAGACCTTTTTTTTAACATTTTATAAGGCCAATATTATACGATTTTAATAAAAAAAATTGTTTGGTGTAGGTATCCCAATTTTTAGGGTTCCGTAGTCAACTAGGAACCCTTATAGTTTCGCCATGTCCGTCTGTCCGTCTGTCCGTCCGCGGCTTAGCTCCGTGATCATTAGTACTAGAAAGCTGAAATTTGGTATGAGTATGTGTATGTATCACGCCGACAAAACGGTAAAATAAAAACTAAAAAACCATTTTTTTTTGGAGTACCTCTCGAACAAAAGTGGGGGTGAATTTTTTTTTCGTTCCAACACTAGTGTGTGGGGTATAGTTGAATAGGTATTTTAAAAAGAATAGGAGTCTCCAAAATTTTTTTTTGATAAAGTCAGCAGTTTCGTAAATATTCGCTTCGAAAATAAAAATAATAGTGCCCCCCCCCCCCCCTCTAACTTTTCAACCAGGTATCAAAAAATTATGGAAAAATTCATGAACATGAGGCCTTATAAGTACTTTCAATGAAAACTATATTGAACAAAATCGGTTGAGCCGTTTTTGAGTTATCGCAAAATTTCATAATTGTCTTAAAAGGACGTAACTTGACTTCCAGAAGGTTCCAGTAACTACAGTTACTTTGGCGTTTACGACCTTTTTATAGAGCTTGAAATCGTGCTCGTAACTTAAGTACTACGGAACCCTACACTGAGCGTGGCCCGACATGCTCTTGGTTTTTAATGTAAGGTACAGTTAGAAACGTCAAATTTACCCCAAGAGCTGTTCCCATCATTCAATGCGTCGTATTTACAAACACAGAACAAAATTGGGAAGTGGGGACGCGTGACAAGTCGACTAAGAGGTATTGTGTGTCGTCTCGGACAGGGGTAACTTCGCTTTGACTCGAGTTTGCACTTAGCACCCTAGACTAACTTCGAGACGTTGACGGTTTTGTTTAGTAGTGTGATTAGAAAGCGAATATAATGTGACCTTTGAAGGGGATAGAGAAATAATTTTTAATGAAGTGTGAATATCAAAATCAAAGGGCTCTATCTTGATAAATATTATTATTTACATTTGATATCTCGTTTTCAAACCACGAACTTTAATCGCTCGCTTACTGCATGGCCACATATATCAATAAACCAATACTTGCACAAATCTCGTGTCAAAGTTTTGATAGTTAAATGCGCAACATCAAAATGTGTATTAATTTTAGTATATTTAGAGGCTCTTAAAGATACTACTCGTTATTATTTTTAATTAGGATCCATAATTAAATGATTCTGAACGCAAATTCGCAATAATCCCAAAAAAATCAAAATGCTGAGACGCCATATTGCGTCAGTGTGGGCGCTTTGTGCGAACAAAAGTGGAAGACGGAGCAAGCAACATGGCGCACGCCGGTGCTTCACTATCATCACTACATAGTATAAAACAATCTCTGTCCCTATGTCCCTTTGTATGCTTAAATCTTTAAAACTACGCAACGGATTTTAATGCGTTTTTTTTAATAGATAGAGTGATTCAAGAGGAAGGTTTATATGTATAATACATGCATAATTTATAAGCATTGCACCCGTGCGAAGCCGGGGCGGGTCGCTAGTAACTTATAAATGAGTGTGGCTCACGGCGAGCAAGCTTGTTATCTAGGTATATATAGATATATAGATCGGTCAAACTATTATAAAATTTTAGATTTATATTGAAACTCACTTTTTCTATGGAGAGGGGTCATGATTTCAGGAAAAATCTTAATAGCGTGATGCAGGATCGTTATTCGTTTTCTATGGGCGCGCGTCGCCGTACCAACTTGGCGTCATCTGTTTTCATAATTTCCTTTGTCCTCGCATCACGCCGAAACGGCTGGACAGATTTTAACCAATTTTGGTACAGGGATAGCTGGACATCCAAAGATGATTATAGGATACTTTTTACCCGATTAAGTTGTGGGCACTTTCTAGTTGGTTGTGAAAACGGTTGTTAACTCTGGTACTGTTTAAATAACATCGTACTACCTACTCACAAGTCCATTCATTTCAGTCAACTTGCTCACCGACAGAGCTAGGCTCTAGGTAATTAAGGACTTTTCGCTTCGTCTGCCACTACTCGGCCAATTTGCGCTTATTTTGAACTCGTTATACCGCTGTTAAGTTTATCTTACAATGTTAAATAAAATCCAAATATTGCCTTGATGTTTCTACGGCTAATAAGTTTGCTAGAATATTAATTGTAGAGGTGTTTTTTTTAGATTTAGTGTATTTACATAGACTCCTGTGAGTCTCAGACATAGGTATTAATATACATATGTAACGCGTTTACTCACGACGTTTAAGTCGACATATTTAGATTTTCGAGTCAGTTCGCGATTCATCATCAGGAGATCCGATCAATCGCGACGGCCGCCAATATCGTCAACATGTCGAGCAATATCCAACTTAAAAGACGTGAGTAAACCCGTTATAGCCTGACAAGTTTTGGTTTTGCCCTGGGATAGTGGCGCTAGGTACAAACAGTTTTTCATGTTGCAATTATGTCATGATGTATGTTTGTATTATTAAATGTCAATACTGAGTTGTAATCAACCAAATACAAAACATTGTTTACCGGAACGCTGCTCAATCCTTTATTCTTCTTCTGAAATGAATACTGAATCATATTGAAAAATAAAACAAGACATGACTTTCATTACCGTGGATAGTTTTTGCGTAAATTACTTAAATTTGCGGAATATGTAGCCTTGTTTCCTTTTTTTACATCAATGATAGTCACTGTCTTTCAACTTTAGTTACCTACCAAAAATTTGTCGTTGCCAGTAAAATAAATTACTACCACTAAATATCCGCGCTGGCGTGGGCTACAAACCAACTTAATGGGCTATACTTACATATGTATTTTATTAGGTTTAGTGGTAATGAAAAAATCTGATAATAGATGCCATTAGAAATATTGAATGCCTGCCTCCTGAATTGTCAACAACACCTCCCATATGCATCTTCGGATATCAATATGCCAAAAAAAATCGGATAAGTACGATAGGACTGCCAACACCGACTCTTTTGCACAGCATTATCATTAAAACCTGCAAAGGACTTTTCTATTTTCCATCCCATCTAGTCTCTAGTGCGAGGTATTTGCCTGTTTCCTATTCCCATTTTCTTTTCCTATTTTTTTCCAATCCCCTGTGAAACTCCTTTCCTTTTTCGTACTCGATCAATCTGTTTGCCGGCTTTATTTGCTGGATCATGTGACTGCATCAAATGTACTTTGAATTTATAGGGTTCAATGTACTTTGAGCATGGAGCATGTGCATAAAAGGTAGCGAAGGATTAGGTTTGAGCACGCAATTGAAAATGTTATGTAAATGGTGCCTGCTCAAACTTAGCAGTTTGAGTAGTCGTAAATGACCATGACTTGATTTTTTTGAATACAGTAATGTTGTATAGCGGTTTTTTTTTTAATAGCTGTAGTGGTTTTCAGGTTGTGAATGCAAAGTCGGTTAATAGATTTAAATAAATAAATTGCATCTGGAAATTGTATAGATCACACAACAAGTTCACTGATTGCGCAGCTAGAACGGAAATTAACTGCAATTGGAAACATTAAGTTTTCCAGAAGTGTAGGTCACGAAATAAAATTTTCCAACCGTATATTCTGAGTCTACATAAGGACTTTCGCATATACTTCTGGAAAATTGACTGTTCCCAATTGTATCCAAAGTTCTTTTTGCTAAGTACATAAAACCAGATAATAGGTAGTTGATCGTTTCACAAGGGACTGAAATAAGACATTGTGACGTGAAGTGATTATTCGGACTAGCTACAGCGACAAATAAATCTGAGTGTCATAATGCATTCACAATGGCTTTAGCCATGTGTTAAGCACTCTGCTTTATACTTCGACTGCGAGATAATAAAATCACACTTTTAGCCCGGCTTCGTGAGGAAAATAACGTACTTTTTGAGCAGAAGTGAAAAAATATTTTTGCTACACCAACATCGGTCATTAGCTTCATTTTCAAGAAAACAAACGGTCACGAAATAAAAATAAGGACTGTTGAGTCTAGTCTCGCTTAAATTTATTAAACCTTTTTACAGGAATTCAGTAATTTGAGGACACAAGCCTTGCGAAAACGTTACAGAAGAAAAAGTTAAATGGCCTCGTAAAATTGCCAAGCAAAGCTGCCTATTTGCATTCTGAAAATGTTTTGCCTTCTCTGTTTGCAAATTAACAGTTATTAAATGCTCGCGCTTTTGTGGAAACTACTTTCAACTGTGTCCAAAAAGAGAAGGATCTCTAATTGACTGTATTTTTTTGTATGTAACTTAATGATAATGTAGGTATAATGAAGGGGAGGTGAGAAGGGGAGCTGGAATAATATCAGGAAAAAAACTGAACAGCGCGTTGCAGATAACAAATACCAACCCGTTTGTTTAATATAGACATTGGTTACAACGATTAGATGGCGAACTCGGTTTACGTTTAGTTACTGTTATTTATAACTTCTAATATTTAATAGCAAAAGTCTAAAACAAGCAAAGGTTAGGTAATTATTTTTCACGCAACAAATTTCCCACAAACAAAATACCCGGAAACTGCAATAGCATGCACTTCCCAGACTACCCGACGTCCGGCCAACGACCTCCCGTAACATTTCCTTTATCCGAGAACTGCAAGGTAATCGGCTTCCCCCAGTCTAGACCAATCAGGAATCTCTGTTATGCTTCTAACTTATGCACTCTTTAGATGACCGTAGGGATAGTTCACAATCTATTGTGGCTCTGAATTTATGGATCGTTGTAAATTACAGACTGTTGAGTTTCTTTCGGCTCCCTCTCAAATGAAAAATGCCGGTAGGCTCTGACGTTTTAACGTACCCCTTGTGGCGTATTTACCGAATAAAGTTCATAATCTCATTACAAAAACATAAGTTGATCCACTCATTAGTTATATATAATGAAATGATAATCTATATTTTGTAGCTCTCTTTTCTTTGTGTTATCTAGAATAGAATTAAGAGTGGTTATTCAGTCCACTCTTTTCGTTCCTTCACTGCTCTAGAACTGTCTGTAGTCGTCGTTCACCCCTGTTTTCATGGAATTTCCAGTCAGGATAGGACTAGGTTTTACATCTCGTCCTATGGTCTGAGTCTCGGTCAACTTTTCAGCTATCTCTATCTTCATTGGAGGCTCTAAACTTACCAATTAAATCTTATGCATGATGATATTTTATAACATCCGTCGATATCACATCTCATATTGCAGCAAGCTTTGCATACGCGCGTACTTTGATGGCTATTATACTTTTCAATTATGTACATGAAATGAACTCTTACCTAATGTTATCTTCCATTGTTTCAGGCAAGCAGCGGAGCGGAGCCTCAGGTGGCGGTGCTCTGCGAGGCCGGGTCGACGTACCACCCCCAGTACATGTCTGCTGCGGGTCGGTGGACGCCCGACCTCACCACCAAGCCCCACAACTGTTTGAAGGACAAGATGGAGATTTTGGATTACTGTAAAAAGGTAAATATATTCCATTCAAGAAGAGTCTATCTTTCCTCAGTCGGTTGCCTAGACACTTTAAAGAAAGGTGATGATTTTGTTTTACTGTAAAGAAAGGCAAGCTGTCGAAGAAAAAAATACATTTGTTCGAGTGCATAACTAGTTAGAATATATGTAATAAATAAGGAAATAACATGATAGACATGAAATGAAGAAGACTATTTCCCAACACCACATCTCAGGTCAGGTTAACTGGAAGAGATCCCTTATAGGGATAAGTTCGCCTTTGTACCTATATGTTAATTGTAATAGATGTATTTTTTAACTGTTTTTGTGTACAATAAAGCGTTTACTTACTTACTTACTTACTTACTTACTTAGCATAATGCAAGCTCGGAAGCCAGAGTTGGTTTTCGGGAGGGACCATAGGTCTATCTCTTCAAACTGCTGAATTCAAAGCTCTGACACTAGTCGTCTGACACTAAATGACCCAATTTAGACCAAATTATCTACCCAAAAATTCAGATGAAACAATACATTTAATTAGAAAATGGTCGTGATACATTTAAATAGATTAGTATAGAATGGTTATTCAATGCATTAAAATTCAGCACTGCTAAACATGGTTCAATTTAATTCGTAGACCTTAATCATGAGCTAAGAATATGCAAATCAATATTAGTTGACCAGAAATATATGAGGATGCGCCTTATTGCGGAATTTCACTGGAACTAATTTCTTACACTGGCAATGAATTTATGATGTCATTCGTGGTGCTTCCTTTAAAAGAACGATATTTAAAATTATGCAAAGAAAATGCCGAAAACCATTCACAGTCGTGAACGTAAGATTATAAATAAAGGTGTACACGTATTTACTACACGAAAAACAGTCTGAAAAAGAGTGAATTCTATTAAATGATATTACGAGGTTAACATAGTGGAACTGACAGGTATTTAAAAAAGGCAAACTAAGGCAAATTATAGTGCGTTCTGATTGGTTGCCAAATTGTTGCCATATAAATGTTATAAATAGCGCCCTCTTGACAATTCTCATATATTTCTGGTCAGGCTTTAATAAAAGTGTTTCAAGATACTACCTATATTTGAAAACTTGTGAGTTATCTTCTTTTACAAGTATGTCTCCTTTTACAAAAAGCGCATGGTACGCTTTAAGAGCCTTTGATTTTTTCTCAAATGGTTTTAAGAAGTTCATTGTAAACTGGCAAGAAACAAAGTATCGTTCTCAAGTTTCCTGAAGATCCGTCGGCTAGGAACATCAGAGGCTAAACTTTAAAGGATAAAAGTTTATAAAAACCTCCCTGTACCTGTACAAAGTAAATTGTGTTTAAACCCCACAGAACTGGAAGCCTTTAGTCGAAACAACTTGAATAACGAGTTGACCCCGTTCCGACTTTTATCCAGAGTTAAAAACTTTTTGCATTAATTTACCTCATGATTTTAACAAGACTGGATTTTTATAAAACATCTTTATTCTCTTTTTACCAGATTTTTTATATTGCGGGCATAGCGGCCCACGCTTGCAGCGTAAACTTTTACGTATTGTTTCCTAATATGTTTTCTCTTAAAATAATCACTTTTTAAAATAAAAATACAACTTCAACGAAAAGCAACACTATTTCCAAGGGCCGTATGTTATCTTCGTCAGCAGTTACTTGTCACCAAACTATGCTTTCCGAGAGCAACTCAACTGTATCAGTTGCCTACAAAAAAAAACTAATGCGAAATTACACTATAAAAAATCAAAATACAATAGCCTACAATATTTCCAGGATTACAGTACTTGATTTTCCAGATGACAATGGAATTGACTAGAAAGTACAAAACAAGAATTTTGTAAATCGGTTTACCGACGATCGGTTGACCGACGGCGCTAAATTGAGAACAGTGGCAGCAGTGCCATGCAAATTACTCGTATGCCAAGCGGTACAGCATCCCCCCAAAAAGAGGAACAAAAATAAGCAACTCCCAGTGGCCTGACGACTGTAGCGGTCAGGGGTTATTAGTTCTCTTTTCTTGTCTTCCGAGAATATTAATAAAAGATTAGAAATGCTTTTCAAAACACTCGCGTCTTCGTCCACATTACATAATAATAAGTAGGTATTACGTTTTACTCCAGGACTTGGTATATCAGTGTGCCCAGTTTCATCTAAATCCTATCAATATTATAATATGTTTGATGTCTATTCCAGGTGTACCCAAGCCACGATATCACGAACATCGTAGAGGCGTCCCACTACGTGAAGGTCAGCAACTGGTGCAAGCTTGGCTCCGGCAACGCTGCCAAGTGCAAGGTCACTCGATGGGTCAAGCCTTTCCGCTGTCTTGGTACGCACTGCATATTATAAGCTGCTTAGTCCTCTGCCTTATATTTCACGCCATAGCAATATTGCCAGATATCGTATCTAATCAAATCGTATAGGACTACATAACTCACATGGCTATCTATAGCCAAAAACGGTCAATCACGATGACGGATAACTGTTCCATGGCGTCGTTATTGTGAAGAAATGATTTGTAGATAGTTGGAACACATCGAGAAGTAACTGTTTAATTATACTTAGCATTATTTTGACAACTTCATTTTCCGTTGACTTTTCTATTCATGCCGAATATGTTTGGTTCGATACAATTAGACTATTAGACCGGTCACAATACATCTTATTATACTCATAAATTAAGTAACATCTAAATGCTGAACGAATTATGCAACCAATTGTTAAGTAAAACTTTTTCCTTTAACAATTGACAATTCGTCTCTTTAACTACCAATTTGGTGGCAGAAGGTCCATTCCAATCGGATGCGCTGCTGGTGCCGGAGAGCTGTCTGTTCGACCACATCCACAACCAGAGCCGCTGCTGGCAGTTCGCCCGCTGGAATGCTACTGCTGGCCGCGCCTGCGCGCAGCGAGGCTTGAGGCTCAGGACATTCGCCATGCTGCTGCCTTGTGGGATCAGCCTGTTTTCTGGAGTCGAGTTCGTGTGCTGCCCTAAGCATTTTAAGGGTAAGTAGAATTGTAGCTGGTATACAACATTAATTTCTGTCTACATTCTTAGTTACGTCCACCGGTTGCACGAGAACCGTCAAGATCCTACCTTGATGTTACTTGCGATCTTTTTTAATTGTAATATGGCATTCGGATGGTATAATAATGTCATACATATTTTGTCACAGAAAACGTGAAGATGCACAAGCCTATGGACGTTGGAGTACCAGTCAGTCCTGGTGGTGAAGAAATGCTAGCAGCTTCAGCAGCTATGGATGAGCGCGATGACGATCTCTTGGACGATGACGATGCGCTGGACGACGATGATGATGACGATACCCTGAACCTCAGCGACGACGATGACGATGATGATACTGATGACGGTATGTTTACATTATTATAAAGTTGTAGTATAAATGCACAAGTCAATGGACGTCTTAGATCCAGTGAGCCCGGGTGGTAAAAAAGTAAGGAGATGCTAACAGCGTGTGTGCGTATGCGCGTGTGTGTGTGTTCTTCACGCTGAAACGTCTGAAGGGTTTTTATTTAAAATTTGGAACAGAAACGGTTTGTACCTTTATTTAAAATTTGGAACAGAAACGGTTTGTACCTTAACTTAATACATAGGCAAGTTTTATACCAAAAAAACATGGTTCCCATGGACTTTTCAACGCGAGCAAAGCCGCTGGCAAAAGCTTATTAATCGCACATTTTCACATTTCATTTCAGATATGGACGAGGATGAAGACGCGGATTTATCCCGCCACGACGACAACGAGGACGACGATTATACAGACGGAGACGACAACGCCTGGCCTCGTCCTGAATCTTCTTCCGCACCTTCGACCACGCCCACTACCACAACTACAACCACCACAACTACGGTATTAAATCTTCCAGAATAACTTATTCTTGCTTAATTAACAACCAGGAAAAACTGTCTATAGCTCTTTACGATTAAACCGATGAAATGTTTAAATGAAATTTGGTATGAAGATAATTTGAGTCCCAGTCGAAGGGAAGGATACTTTTTATCCCGGAAATGGGTGGAGTTTGAATAGGAATGTACTAATTTTACGCACAAAAGCTAATTTCACTAAAGTACTTCTACATTCTACTATCTTCAGCATTAAACTTTATTTCATTAAGACCATTACGTCCATTGGTATCCAGTGACGTTATTTTCAATATTTGTTGAAAGTTTTTAAATTTCCTTTCATATCATGACATGATTATGATGCCATCGACATTTCCTTAGAGAAAGCCTAAATTATAACTACGCAATCGATACAAGGCAAATATATTTTTTTATATACATATTATAAAGTTTAAATCAGCTGAACATTTTGTCTAAGGAAAGTTTTTAAGCAGACTAAACCCATGCTGTAACTTTCCAGGCTTCTACAGCAACCTCGGACCCGTATTTCTCCCACTTCGACCCTCGCACCGAACATCAAAGCTACAAGGACGCTCAGCAGCGTCTCGAGGAGACCCATCGCGAGAAGGTAAACATTCATAACTCCTGTATACATGTCTAGTACAGCCCCGTAACTTCACCTGGGATACCTATCATCACCTATTTTTATAAAAGTTGATATCCCGTCTAGTTTTTAGACTATTACAAACTAAAACTATTAAATAGAAAGTGCTTTTTTATGCATGGCGATATTTTCGCATCAACTGTAGTGTAGCTAATTTAAAAACTAGGCGGAAATTTAAACTTTTATAAAAATAGACGATGTTAGGTATCCCAGGCGAAGTTACGGGGTTTTACTAATGTTTTTATGACTTTTTAATTATGGACGGTGTTTTACTTCCATATTCGTCATATATTTTAAAGTGGATTTATCACCTGGTGTTATTATAGACACGATAAGCACAAACACAATTATTTTTTTAACTTTTCGGAAAAATATCTTCATCTTTATAATTAAAAATCATTTTGATTACAACGTCATCTCTCGTAACTTGTGGTAACTGTAAAGGTTCCGGGTTAGGTGGAGAAACTTTATTAGTTCTTACTTTTATTGTTTAAAAGCCGTTTAAAAAACTCGACGTACAAAAATCGGGGTGGTAGTAACAACATAAAGTAAAAAAATCATCAACCTCTTAACATCCGCCTTTGGCTCACTTGGTATATTTGGTACAGCACTCGCCCGTTAATATCTGGTAAGATGGCAACCTTTTAATTGTGTTTGATCTTCCTATCGTATAAATGTTTACATTTTATTCGCTGGACCTTGAAACATTTCTACACCTCTCCATCATTCATCAACTCATCAGTTACATCCACTTTAAATATTGTGTGTTCTTACGCAATTCATTAACCATTTCTAGTCTATCTGGTCTGGTTGGTCTTCCTTTTCTAGAATCTTCCATGTTCATACCAAAATAGTATTTTTGTCACCTTCGCATCACACGCTACCCTCATTAATGCGCTAAGCGTTATAATCAAATGAATAAAATCTTTTGGTCAGGATTTAAAAATCAACATTACAGCTAACAAGTTTCAATTGTTTATCAGATCACCAAAGTGATGAAGGAGTGGTCGGAGCTGGAAGACCGCTACCAGCAGATGATGACGTCAGACCCCAGCACCGCGCAGACCTTCCGACAGCGCATGACCGCTAAATTCCAGGCTAACGTGCAGGTAAAATCCTGGTTACATAGTTAAGAACTCCAAAAGCCTAAATATGTGCGTTGGGGATGGTGTCAACAAGGACTGTAGGTAAAGTAACTCTGTCCAGAAGCGCAGAATCTTTTTGCTTCCGTAGGGTTTTCTAAGTACTTAACCTCTATTACAATGAATAACAACTACCTATACTACACTTGAAAAAATAGCTAAATATTTATCTCTTCTTCGGAGATGATGAGATGTGTTTTGGAGTTGGTGTTGGTTCTGCATTATATTGGCGTGTTTCTATCATGTCTGACCCGAGCTAGGCCAGGTCTTTTGATACCTTTGAATCGTTCTTCAACTCTCCAGCTAAGAAAATCCTAAGGTGTTCATTATTTTCGGATATATTTTATGTAGTGAGAAAGTTACGGATGCTAAATTACCTATAATTTTGCATTTACAGGCTCTTGAGGAGGAAGGTGTGGCTGAGCGACGACGGCTGGCAGCTCTACACCAGCAGCGAGTCTTAGCTCATCTCGCACAACGACGACGCACTGCGCTTGCTTGCTACACGCGCTCTCTGAGGGACACGCCACCCAATGTGAGTAGTCTCAATACCCACATGATTTTAAGGAGGAAGGTGTGATCTAACGTAGTTGGCAGGCAAGTGTGTACCAAACCAACAGCGTGTTTTGAGTTCAATTTGCATACTATACCTGTTTGATGAGACACATGTCACCCAAAGTTGGTCTCTTAAATGTGACGAACATGAATGAAGCTGGCACCGGTCTCTAAGAAAAATAAAGGGGTTTCGTTGATGCGAATTCGTCCACGTGTAGATGTTGCACGCTTTGCTTCTGAAAAGGTACTATCCTATTTATGGAAGAAATGATACAAAAATCAAGAGTACAAACTGCCTTGGTGATGCCTCAGTTACTCTAGATAGTTTTCCTTTGACTTATCTTATACTTCTTATTATAAACCTGGTTTTTTACAGGCCCATCGCGTCCAGAAATGCCTGCAGCGTCTGGTCCGCGCCCTGGCCGCTGAGCGAAGTGGTGCTTTAGCTGCCTGGCGCCGGGCTGCTGCCGCCGGCCGTGAGGCTGCCGCTGCTGAACGTGCTAGTGCAGCTGACAGACTGCAGGTATGAAGGAAAATTAAAGCCTCCCACTATGGACCAACTTGGTACCGTGTAAATTCGGGTAGTGTGCCTAATACAAATCTGCGAATTTCTATTTCACTACTATTACCTACTGGCTCATCTCATCTCGAAAACTTCTGATCTCTTTTATCATTAGTACTTCTAGTATTAGATACTGGTCACGGCACCAAATAGTTTAATAAACGAATATTAAAAAAACGTTCTAGGATCCTTGATTAATAAGAAACTTGATTTATAGGACGCCGATCGTGCCCTCCAGCGCGCTCTGACTTCTCTTCGACGTCGCCCACACCTCTACAACAACATCGGCACTGCTATTGAGGATTACGTTCAGGTTTGTCTCATATTAATCAAATTATCCGCCATTCACAATTTTTAGAACAGTTTCGGGAATTGATAAAAATAAATTTTAATTAATTTTAAGTAGATACTTACTTTTCAACTGGCATATAAATTCGAATCATAGTAAAAAACGGTCTAATATAGTGTTCAAGGTTTGTATAATTTATTTATTAATCTTTGCAGTCCATGCAATCCAAGGACGACATGGCGGTATCTCTGATGTCGATGACTCCTGAGGCCGAAGAACTGTTGCTGGACCGCATCGAGGCTGAGGTGCAGAGGGAACAAGCCGCTAGGGAACAGTTGAGCGCCAAGAGAGACCAGCGCACCCGTCAGCGACAGGACATCCAGGAGGAGAGGGCCAGGGTACGCATTATTTATCAGTTTTGTTATCAGTTCATACCTTGTCTTTGATATAAGAGACAGATACCCTTAAACGACTCACGAAGCCAAGGTATAAGCTGCCAGGGAACAGTTGAGGGCCAGTAAAGACCGGCACACGCGCCAGTGATAGGGCATCCAGGTAAACGAGGGCAAGGGTAGCCATTTTTCGTACTTTTCAAGTGCTAAGTATTTAAATTACAACGAGCCTACGACGATTTGCGTTTACTACTCCCGGTATATGATACCCGTCACTTTCTGATAAGTGAAGATTTGTGGGAGTGCTATTAACCCTTAATATTTTACCAACGATAACAAATGTTGAACAGTAGGTACTTGAATGGACTTTGAATAAAACCTATGAGGTCGAATGGAAATTAGTTGTTTATTCTCTAAAGCCTTTATTTCTTTTTCAGACCTCAAACGGCGTAAAGGAAACTGAGGAGGCCGACGACGAAGCCAGCGAGGTCAACGACACCGAAGAGAGCACCGCGGCGCCCACCACGCAGGGCCCCCCGCCGTCTCCGTCCGCCCCCCCCGCGCCCGCCGCGCCCGCCCTCGCGGGGCTCGACCTCACCACCCGTGCTGCTTACACACAGGAGACAACCACTACTGTGAGTGATCCATTAACATATCCATTATGTCATTGTCCGTAACGTAACGGTCACAAGTTGACTATTAGCATAAGCGTAATCTCGATCATTCAGGTATCGCCCCCTCTGCTTCATTCGTTTCGATGCACAGAATCACTCGAATTATATTACCTACTAGCTTTTGCCCGCTGCTTCGCTCGCGGAAACACAATATCATACGTTCACTACACTTATTGCGAGGCCAAAGGCCGAGCTCCGCGTAGCACCGTAGGTGCGGAGCGTCCTAAGGAAGCCGCCCACCCACTTAATATAAGTCGAAGTAATTTAATGCGAGGCCGAAGGCCGAGCTCCGCGTAGCACCGTAGGTGCGGAGCGTCCCAAGGAAGCCGCCCATCCACTTAATATAAGTTGAAGTAACTTAATGCGAGGCCGCAGGCCGTGGAGATTTTGTCAAGGAAACAACGCCATCTAGCGGAAAATTAGGTCATTGAGAACAAATTCTCAACACACCGTTAAAAAGCAAAAAAATAATGATATATTTTATTACTTTTAATAAATTTTATATATAAAAAAAACTGCATAGATGCAAAATTGTGGCTAAATATATCGTATATTTATCGTTTATTATACATTTCGCTACCTTATTAGTAAGTTAGGCCAAACACAAACAATACAAAAAATTTCGCCTAATGTTCTAAATGTTGGTTGTAAAACATATTTAAAAATGTATTTAATTTACTTAAATTGATTCGAGATACTTTTAAAGTTTTAATTCAATTACACTCGATAAAATTAAAAAATCTGTTTTATTCATTAACATTTTTTATTGCGTCTCCGGGCTTTTTTAAGAATATAATTGCATATTCAATAAAAGAGCATTGATTAGTTCCTATTGTAGCCAATGTACAACGAACATTGCACTCATATTTTCGTCTGTGTTGGTCGACAATTGGCGCCATCTTTTCTATCTATCTAACTAACACATGGACCAAGTTCTAACACGGTTTCCGTAGCTCAACACCTCAAACAACCTAAACCTTATTGTTAATACCCGTGAGCCGCGCAGAGGTATTATGTCGAATTCATACTTTTTAGTTTTTGTTCACGTAAGAGCCACGCGGGGGTCGCGTCGTTCTAAATTCAAAATCACAAACGCTGTCAACATAAGGTTACACATTGTAAGGAAAATATTTCATGGAATTCATGTTTTCAGAAATAAATATTAATCATAATAAAAAGTATCCTATAACCATCTTTGGATGTTCAGCTATTCCTGTACCAAAATTGGTAACTTTTTATCCAGCCGTTTCAGCGTGATGCGAGGACAAAGGTTTTTTTGAAAACAGATGGCGCCAGGCTGGCATGGCATCGCGCGCTCGTACGAAACAAATGACGATCCTGCATCACGCTATCGAGATTTTTCCTGAAATCATGACCTCCCTCCATAGAAAATTAATTTTTAATACAAAAGGATTTTATAATAGTATAGATGAGGATAACATTTAGTAAATTACTTACTATCATGAGTTTTGTCTCTAACAAATGAGCGGATTTACTATTTAACGGCGATTGATAATTTCTAAACAACTCGACGTCATATAACACTGCTCGACTTAAAAATCCATTGCAATATGCAATGGCTTCAAAACATGGTCCTTCTAACCGAATCGCCATTTTATTTCCAGGAGATCATCACTAGCACGGTGACTGAGGCGCCTGAAATCGAGACCGGCGAAACCGATGTTGTAGGCGAGACATCCAGCCGACGATCCACCAGCGAGGTACGCAGTCAAATTCATAATCATACCATATTTAATAACAGGTCAAGTTTTCAGAATAAATAGCATAGGCATAATGAGATAAACTAAGATGTAGTAGCCACGATGCAATATTTTAATTAGATAAAAGTCTGAACTCATGATGGATTGTTCTCGCAGACTGAGGGCGAAGGTCTTCGTGCCGCACTGGAGCACGCAGAGGAGCGCGCGCCGCCACCACCTGCGCATACGCTCAAGCACGAGGTGTCACATTCGCAGCCTGTAAGTATAGTCATGATTGTCCATCACTACATATTATAAAACGAAGTCGCTTTCTGCTGTCTGTCTGCGGCTTAGATCTTTATAGTCTACGCAACGAAATTTGATGCGGTTTCTTTAAATAGATAGATTGATGCAAGAGGAAGGTTTATATTTTTAATACTTACATGCATAGTATATTTAGTATCAGCATTGCACCCCTGCGAAGCCGGGGCGGGTCGCTAGTTACGAGTATCTGGGAGTTTTTGAGGATAGTTCATGTGCTGTTAAAATTACGTTTGGATTTGCCGCAACGCTCTGACGTTGTGTCTACCGGTACCTTACGGTCGTCGCTTCTCAAGCTACAAAGTTGGGGTAGAAATTTTGAGCGGTAGTTCTACGAGCATTGTACAACGCACATTGCCATTTAGGAATAATAACTTTTTAAACTATGCCGCCAACCTTGGTTCTGCTGAAAATGCAAAATTTTCTAACCTCACACTCACAGGAAAGTTCTTCACATTTCTGCCCTTTGAACACTGTTAGTGATCAGAATCACGTTTCAGGTAGCTTGTATACGTGTGTAATGAAGTTTATTTCTTCTTAGATGCTGTTTTTCATAGAAGTTTCTTTCTACTTGGTATCAATCAATCTTTTTGACTGTGGGGCCTTCTTAATGTTCTGTTTTCTTCATATTATTATTTACATTTTTTAGGGACCTTAGGTGGGCGATATGTAACTTGAACACTTTTCTTTGACTCCAGCTACCCAACAAAAGCAGTGCATACAAATTTTGGGTATATCGTTTCCAGGGCTTCACGGTCCGCAGCTCTGGCAGCAACGGCGGTAGCGGTGCCCTGTACCCAGCACTTTGCGTGGGCGGCGCTGCGCTGGCTGCCGCGGCAGCAGTGGCTCTGGCCGTCGCACGCCGCCGTGAGCGCAGCCCACAGGGCTTTGTCCAGGTAAGTCCTGATACTAAATCTGAACATCTGGGATTCTCTCAGGGAACCATAGTCACAGCCGTTAAGGATGGTGTCAAAAATAACTAGCACATCTTTAACTGATAGTGTAGTATCTGTCTGCCTGACACTTAATGGCCTGAAATAATGTGACTCTCACAGGAAAACATAATATCAAACACCAACAAGAGTAGGAGAAAGTGGCAGTAATTGGGAGTGATCTATTATCCGGTATGCTGGCAAAGGGAATCTCATTTGACTGGTATATACTTAAGAAAAAAATTATTTTAGGAAATCAAATTTATGGTGCAGTAATGTTTAAATAAATAAAATAAATACCGAGGGACTGATTTCTCAGGAGTCGTTAACTACTTACATATGCCCATATGTTTAGCACTAATATAATAGAAATTGCTTTTTGTTACATATCTTGGTATTTTATTTTATTATCTAATTACTCACAACTCCTCATTTCTTCACATTCGCTGACACTTTACAAACAATCACCGCAACACGAGCAAGAACTTTACGTATGTGTACGTTCCTCAATACAAAACCAATATCACATCACAATCTGACACAAGCACAATATAATTGACCACAGATACTAATGTTCCTGCAGGTGGAGCAGACGGGCGCCGTGGCCCCCACCCCCGAGGAGCGACACGTCGCCAACATGCAGATCAACGGCTACGAGAACCCCACCTACAAGTACTTCGAGGTGAAGGAGTAAGCCGTCACACTTCCGTCTCCCAACCGGGTACCCACCATCTCTCTCGGATCGTACGTAAGCTTATCGTATAACGCAGTCAATGCAGCCTCACCTCAACTGCGGATCAGACCTGTACATATCACAATACAAGGTCTCGTGGAGGTTAGAGTGTATCGTATTCCGATTTGTTGTGACGTGTGCTAGTTATCCCTATACAGGGTCGTTCACCCTTCACATCTAAATCTTTCCCCTTTAATTATTTATGGAATGAATGTGTGTGTCCCTTTAGTATTTTCTACCCGGTGGGAGGCTTTCATCACGACAGCTTTTGTAAAGTAAATCTCAAGATCACAGTAGAGTTCATTTTACAAGAGATTCTCAGCTGAGAGATGTAGTATCTTGTTCAATACCAGCTTTATTTTTGTTGAATGAGTTGATTGCAATGAAGCTTGTGTGATTAGTGGATTGGGTTAGCGATTACTCGCATTTTGACAGAATGTCTAATCGTTTGGTATTATTTGGCACCAAAATATTTATTATTATTTCATAAGGTTAGACTAAGTTTTTGTCTAGTGTCCTAGATACTCATAAGTGTCACCTTGTAGTGGAGTTTTTAAATTTAAGTTTTCGAGGCCGCAACCCCGGCGACAGTGCGCAATGAGTAGCTACTTTTAGACCTTCTTTTATACTTCTAAGACTTCTTTCACTTAGTACATTCATGATGGATCTCATATTTCTGTTCTCATGTAATATTAATTTAGTGATAACTCTATTTCCCGTTGATCGTTGTCGTCGGGGCGAGTGGAACAAACGTCCATGGTACGCTGTGTAAATAGGCTCCGCGTACAAATTCGAACCTAAATTACTTACTCTTAAAGCCCGCTTTCTTTACTTTTTTAACGTAGGTAGAACATAACGTGAATTTTATGTAATAAAGTGCGAAGATATATTTTAATAATTAATGTGTACTTAGCGAAGGGAAGGGCGGCCAAGCCGGCGCGGGCGAGCGTTCACTCTAGTCTCCTTCTAGTCACTGTGTCTCCTGCCTAGTCTCCCTGGTCTCTCTCTGTCTCCTTCGACTCCTCTCGTCTCCCTTCCCGCTCGCCCGCGGGACAATACTCACAGATCCCGAGCGCCCTGTACTCAACGTGTGTTTATATCGACGAACGCGCGCGTTCTCGAAACTTTTGATTGTTGTAACAATTTAGCAAAATCATAAAGTGAAGCTTCGTTTTCTAGTCAACGACATAGAGGCATATAGAATAATTCGGCAATTTTTCGGCTACGGTTGTGTACACACCTTGGGTACTCGGTCGCGAAGCAAATAAGCTTAGTAAGTGTATGTACGGTTATTATATAAGTAGATGTACAAAAAGTAATACATTATTATAGATGTTTTAGCGTCAGATACATAGATATAAAGCAAAATATAATTATATATCGCATTCGTCCGTTTAAAGTAAGGGCTTGCGCTCGTGTCTAATCCCACGTACCACACTTAATGTTACGCCGTAGTTAAGATGTAATTCTGCCTCAGTATTATATACATTTAAGCTTATTTGTTACATAAGCTAATTTATATACACTATTTCTATTCGTTTCGGGCGTAGTGGCGTTACTACATAAGGAAGTCATATCAGAAGCGCCACGCTGCTTTTAGTCGCGCGCTGCGGTTGTGCATGCGACTAGAGATCTATGCATAGACCAACAGTTTGCGAATATCGCGAGAAAAGCGAGGAAAAAAATGGATGACTGACGATGCCAGCTGTACACTCTCGTCGAAACAAGGTGAGGCAAGCGCGTCGTACCTTTCCAACTATATAAGTAAAGGAACGACAGCCTGTATGTGTCTCCCAGTTTCGGCAAGACTGTATAGCTAGCATGAGAGGACAGAGGGCGCTCGGTTGCCGCAGTGCGCGACACTAAGTCGCGCCCGTGGCTTGTCTTACAGCATTTACATAAGTTACTCACTGTTTAAAACGTAAGTTTAATCCCACATCAATCGCTGTGTATTTTTAATAAACTGGAACTTACAAGTCGACCACATATTTTTTTAATCAAAAGTTTTTGCTCAAAATCCAACCGTCGCCAGATTGGTAATAAATATCAGGTGGTTTTAAATTGAATGTATATTCGTGGTTCGCCAATAATATTTGATGTTCGTAGATAACCTGGTTTCTGTACCTTTCCTTGTCACTGTTTCATGTATTTTAAATAAGTACATTATAATAAATGGTTTGATGATTTTTGTGTTTACTGTGCTGCATTTTATTGTGAGTTCGAAGTTCAAATTGAATCAATAAATAGAAATTTAAAACATCAGTGTTGTTATTGGCGGTCGACGCTGTAAATAATCCCTCTTTCAAACTTTTTATTTTTTAACTACATAGCACTCAAAGACCATACCATAAATATAGATCAATAACGCAAGAAGACTGCCTATGCCTGCACAAAGTTGCGCTCCACCGAATTGTTATAAAAGGCGCCAGGTACCTGTCCAGCACTTTCGTGGCTCTTTTAGGATACTAGCGCCACTTAGTGATCTATTAACCTTTTGTCCACCACAGTTGTCTAGTCGCGAAATCGGAAATTGCACCAAAAGCACCAACGTCGTTTAGTGACGTCCAATTTTCAATAATCAAAACGTTTATTATTCAAACCGCTATAAGCGTTTTTCAATCCTAGTCCTATTTGTTATGAAAAAAAGCTGCACTTTGTGATGGAAGCAAGCCGTTTTGCACAGTGATAATATAGACCAAAATAAACGATTTCACTCGAGGCGAAATTAGTTTCACCCCTTAGGATAAGAGATGGCGCCACTTATTAAAAAAAAGTTTAAAAAATTGTAAGTCCTGAACGGATACTCCGATTTTGACGAAAGAGGTGCCAAACGGCAGATAGTTACCCAATTTAATATAAAAAAAATTGAAAACAGGTAAAAATTTATTTTGGATACCCAAAAAAATATAATTTCTGAAAAAACTATTTAAAATTTGTGATTTTTTGGAATTTTACTCGTAAAAATGTATGTACATGGTACTTTTTTATTTATTTATATTAATATACAACTAATTTTACATTTACGAAAAAAAAACCGCATATCATTAGCCCGTATAGTTTCAAAGTTATCGAAGAATACAGACATGGCGCCGCTGGGTCAAAAAATCTTACAAAAAATCTTAAACCTCAACGGATATTCCGATTTTGATAATTAAGGTGCTAATCGACAGATAATTACTTACATTAGTTTCAAAAAATAAAATTAAAATTAAAATAGGCAAAAAGTAAAAATAAATACAAAAAAAACATACATTTTGAAAAAAAAAATGCAGTTTTTTGGGGGTTTTATGTAATTTCATACAAAAAAATGTATGAATGTATGGCTTTATTTTACTTATGTATATTATAACACTATTAATTGATCGATTAATAAAAAACCGCATATCAAGAACTTGTACAGTTCCAAAGTTATTGAAGATTTTACTATAGGGTGCCGGTGCGATGTTGCCGCCGCACGTGCTACTTATGTACATGTATTTATAAAAGTATTCTCCCGCTTCGAAGGTACTGATTACCCTGAAAATATAACCACAATTGAAAGTACAAATAATAATCATCCCAAGTAGCACACAACACATTTATATCCCTTATACAGCTTAAATTAGAGTTTTAACGAGTGAATAGGCTCTTTTACAACCTGTTTGCTAATATCGCAAGTATATTAGATGCTAAATAGCATTTCTGAATCAATATTTTACTTACTTAAAGTTTTATTTTCACTTTAGTCTTTGCAGGTTTTGCATTGTAACGTGCAAGTTAGACCGTCGCATCAGCAACAACAACGCATTGTGCCACAGCCCAATTTGTATTCATAATGTTCAAGGAGTTTTCAAATTGAACTAACCTTCAACTATTGTGGATTCCACCTACCTTTGATGCCGTTTCATTCCCAAAAAGAAGGACTTGGGACTCGATATTTCCAAATTAAAACGTGAACCCACACTTGGTTAGCATGAAACGGTATTCAATTTGCAGCTGAAATACATGGACGGTATCTCAAAAGCTTGTTTAGTTTAGTGTTTTTTAGTTTAAACAGATCTTTTCGAATCGCATTAACAGTAATAATATATGCTCTGTTGTAGCATCGTATAGCCTGCATGTGAATCTGGGACACACAACAACACAACGTTACGATTAATTGAAAACCAATGAATGACATTAATATAGTGATTGAATCTTACACGATTTTCACACATTACATCAAAATAATAAAACGGGACTTAATTGCGGTAATTAAACATTTTTGTTATAATAATGAATGACATTAATTATGTTAACACACCCCAAAAAAAAGAAACAAAAATGGCCCTAAGTAGCCGTTTCACATGAGCAATACACGTATCCAGAGAGAATTTCTATCGATAGCGATGTACTTGCAAAAGCAGTAGTTATTTCAGGGTATAACATGCATGTTTTAAAACAGGTCTCTTTTCTTATTGTATTGAAATTAGACGTCTTGTCATACTCTGAGAAAGCCTTGAAGTGCAGTCATCATTTCATTAAGTAATAACTGTTTTGTAATCTGCTACTAGTACGACCGTCGCACTGACGACTGAGTACAATTTGAATGCTTCAATGCTTTCACAGAGCTGGCGACAAGCCATTCGCCGACTACTTCAGCTGCCTTTGAACAACATGTTCTGCGTGTAGCGTTTTAAGCGAGCCAAATGTGCAAAAAACGTCTTAATTTGGATATATCCTGTCCCAAGTCCTTTCTTTTTGGGAGTGGAATGGCGTTGGAAGCAGGTTGCAGGTGCGATCCACAACAGAACAGTCCTTATGGGTGCAAATCGGGCTGTGGCAAAATGCGTTGTTGCAGCCGATGCACCGGGCTAACTTGCACGTTACAATGAAAGTTTAGTGAAAATAAAACGTAAAGTAAGTAAAATATACTTGTGATATTTGCAAATAGGTTGCCGTTAAAACTCTAATTTAAGCTGTATAAGGGATATAAGTGGAGTTGTGTGCTACTTGTGATGATTATTATTTGTACTTTCAATACTTTCAATATTTTCAGGGTAATCAGTACCTTCGAAGCGGGAGAATACTTTTATAAATACATGTACATAAGTAGCACGTGCGGCGGCAACATCGCACCGGCACCCTATAGTAAAATCTTCAATAACTTTGGAACTGTACAAGTTCTTGATATGCGGTTTTTTATTAATCGATCAATTAATAGTGTTATAATATACATAAGTAAAATAAAGCCATACATTCATATATTTTTTTGTATGAAATTACATAAAACCCCCAAAAAACTGCATTTTTTTTTTCAAAATGTATGTTTTTTTTGTATTTATTTTTACTTTTTGCCTATTTTAATTTTAATTTTATTTTTTGAAACTAATGTAAGTAATTATCTGTCGATTAGCACCTTAATTATCAAAATCGGAATATCCGTTGAGGTTTAAGATTTTTGTAAGATTTTTTGACCCAGCGGCGCCATGTCTGTATTCTTCAATAACTTTGAAACTATACGGGCTAATGATATGCGGTTTTTTTTCGTAAATGTAAAATTAGTTGTATATTAATATAAATAAATAAAAAAGTACCATGTACATACATTTTTACGAGTAAAATTCCAAAAAATCACAAATTTTAAATAGTTTTTTCAGAAATTATATTTTTTTGGGTATCCAAAATAAATTTTTACCTGTTTTCAATTTTTTTATGTTAAATTGGGTAACTATCTGCCGTTTGGCACCTCTTTCGTCAAAATCGGAGTATCCGTTCAGGACTTACAATTTTTTAAACTTTTTTTTAATAAGTGGCGCCATCTCTTATCCTAAGGGGTGAAACTAATTTCGCCTCGAGTGAAATCGTTTATTTTGGTCTATATTATCACTGTGCAAAACGGCTTGCTTCCATCACAAAGTGCAGCTTCCGGGCCAAAACCGTCCATAACAAGTAAGACTATCCCTACTTATTGATTTTGGACCAATCTTTTTTTTTAATGGCTTCAGTGGCACGAATAATTGTTCCCCGCCCGAGGTTCAAAAGGTTAAGAAGCTTTATTTTCATTGCTAGTTCGCTTGTATTATTGACCCAAGACTGCACTAATTCGATGCTATCGATACTACAAACGTAGCGTTCTAAACGGTTATAAAGGTTAAAAAATACAATTATTCCTTTGATTCCTTTGTGGTAACAACAATCAACCACACAACGTATAATATTATATTGTGTAACTTTCTTTACAGTTTGTTAAAGAAAAGTTTAGGTTAAGGCCGTAATATATGTTTTTTTAAACAACCCGTGAAGCCTATTTTAACACTTTCAACCCGTCTTGTGGGCGCTCGTAAGCCTGCCGGCCCAGCTCGCCAGGCAGATTGTACTTACTATGAAGGCGCCCACCTAGCAGGCTCGTCGCGTCGTGTCGGCGTCTGGTGTGGTGTTGCGCCCATCTAGCGGGCTCTGTTGGTTTCTGGCGTAGTTTTGATTTTTTTCCTGATTGTGAAAGTGTTAATAAAATTAGTACTAGAAGCACGCTTCGTCCGCGTAACCTTTTTTTACTGTAGTCAGGTAAAAAGTATCCTATAACCATCTCTGGATGCTATCCCTGTTCTAAAATTGTTAAAATTTCCAGCCGGTTCTGCGCTTCAGAGCGCCGCGCGCACATACAAAACCAAAACGATCCTGCATCGCGCTATTGAGATTTATCCTGGAACCATTACCCCTCTCCATAGAAAACTGATCAATACAAGTCTAGAATTTTGTACCTAATAGGTAAGTATATAGAAGTTAATAATAGAAAAGGCACGGATCTGTCAAAAATAGTTATATACTTTGTTTTGGTCGTTTGGTAGAGGTAGGACTGATATAAAGATAAGTATTACTAACTTAACTTAAATCCGAGACATTGAGTTTCTCTCACATTTTCTAAGCACAAATAATGCTTTTGAGATATATTGTGACAACCATAGCTGGGCACCGTTAATCAAATAGTTAACTTCGTTAATCGTTAATCCGCTACAAAAAAAAATAGCTTCGTTAAACGTTAAAGCGTTACATTTCGGAAGAATTAACGCGTTAACGTTAATCATAATCCGTTAATATGTGCAAAATTGCAATTTTATATCGTTGCGTTAGTGAACTTATAAAACCTGTTGGTTTAGGTTCTGAAAGTGATGGATGATATGGTTTTAATTACTACACTGCACAGTACACTTTTTCTATCTAACTAAATTACACTGCACTCTTCTTTATCCACACGCATTGATTACTGACAGTAATTTGTAATAACAACAAACAAAACACTCGTCACTCTAAGCACCAGCGCTAAGTAATGAAATTATCAAACGAAACAAATCTCTTCGCAGTTTTCCCACTCGAACGCGCCGGCAAAATATATCTAGTTTTGTTTGTGTTTCACTCGCTGCCACCCGCCGCCCGGCACTTGTCGTTTCATACTTGTCTGAACCTGTTTTTCGCGCCGCGCCGCGGTGCCGTGCGGTAAAGAGTAGGCATTGGATTAACGATTAACGGACTTCTGCAAATTAACGGAAGTTAACGTGTCCGTTAACATTTTTATAAGTTAACTTAAAAGTTAATACGTTATGCAATCTATTAACTTCGTTAATTCACGATTAACGGATTAACGAGTTAATGCCCAGCTATGGTGACAACGAATAGATAGCGAACTCTAACGAGGGGTCGCTTCTACTGAATATTCTCTATGGCGTCTACTAAACGGTCAGGTAAGAAGCTACCTGTTGATATGTAACAAGAAGAAGTACATTATTGATCATAGCGCCAAGTCTTGTACATGTCGCAGTCATCGGTGGCGCTAGTATCGAGTGTAGGTACCTACTACGCACGTTTAATCAATAGTGTGTTTTTCGTGTGCCCAAATACTTAGTTTTCCATTTGCAGCGTGCGCTTTGTGAAAATGTACATAGATGTCACTACTTTCCCCATTTAATAGATATTCCTTCGAGACTGAATTTATTACACACCTAATTTATTATTCGTAAGTTATAAAATGTCCCTCAATTTTTTTATAGTAATTATGTAACACAGAATTGCACGACCTAAAAATATGTACACGCTAAAACGGATTGCTACTATTACCTGATAATAGATACCGATATTATAATACAATATTACGGCATTGAAGCCATCTAGCGGTACTTTAAGGTACTAAAACCATTTAATAATGGACAATAACAAGGTAGCTCCCACATCTACCACTTAATTTGCCTTCTTCACGCTAGATGGCGTCACTAGTCACACCAGATACCTCGTTTCGTAGCATCATGAACTTAATTAGATTTTAATAATTGCCTGTTAATAACTGTTTTAGCAAAGTTGGCGAACTAACAGCTTCTAACTACTTATTAGAGACTACGAAACGAGTTGAGTTTTAACTAAAAAAAAATCTTTCGATTTGTTACATTTTAATATTTAATAGCTAACCTGTTACGTCACGGCGTCGTCATTATGTTTGAGCTGATTGTTGTGTTTTGTTTGTGTTAGTGACGTTTCGCGTTCTTTAGCATAGTCGTAATTACGTCGGCCTAGGTTGTAAACATACGTCTTTTATTACAAGATCATCTACATACGCAGTTGAAGACGAATATTTTAAAGCGTTGCCAAATTGATTCTCTAGTAAGAGAATTAAAGCGAGTGATCTTAAAGTTCATGTAATTTCGGTGTCTAATAGACAATACTATGTGGCAAAGTGGGATTTAATTGGAAATCCCAAAAATTACGCCTATAAAAAATATAGAGGGCACTATTTTTCGAATCGATGAATTGGACAAGATTTATTATACCTAATGGAAGTATATTCATTTCATAATCATCAATGTAAAATGGATTTCTTTATTTAAGATCTGCTCTTCTATAAAATTTTCTCCGTGCTCTATCCTGCCGGTCTAGCACAACTGATCGCAACTCCCAAACCCAACCCGTCAAAAACATACCTAACCTACCTTACGGTATGTGTGCCTATAATTATCAGAAGAGTTAGGTACTTACATCGATTTCTTTAGGATCCTAACCTCATGACAATGGGAACAAATAAAAAGTATACACTTTCAAGCACAAAAAAACACCTCTCTGTCTCTTTGCTCCGTTTTTCCCTTTATGGTCATCGATTAAAAATAAATATAAAATTTGTCGCGTTGTTTATTTATGTAGCACAGTTGGGTTAGGTCCTGAAGGAGTTGGCTGGGTCACTAGATTCCTGACATAATTACATTGGTCTAAGATTGACCAGGGAGCCCATAATGGTTGCGTTTATCACGTGATAAATAAGTGACAAAGCATCAGTCAGACGCATTTTGTCAAAACGTGACGGATGCTTGTGTCACTTCCTTATCGCGAGATAAAAGCAATCATCATAGGCTCCCAGAATCCACTAAATCATAATGCAAAATGCACAATATTTACTTAAATTCCATCTTTAAGGAATCTCAACTCCTAAAACTCCTTGAGAGTATAAGGTTAACCGCGTAGGTACTGTAGGTAGGGGCTATCGCGTCTGGCCTTCTCAGGCCAGAATCTGTTAAAAAGCTTCCTATAGTCATTTATGATCGGTTATCGCATCACATGTTAATATAGTCTGGTTTTGTTTTATTGGATTAGTCGATAAGTACTGATCGTAAATGTCTAAGGGCATACGTAACTGCATCAAAGCTGCAAACAAACTACTACCGGACAGCGTATCAGAACTGCTATTGTGCAATGCAAATGTAGATTCATTATGACGCATTCGAAAATAAAATAAGTAGGTATTCAGTTTTAACACTAAAAACATTACTCGACGAAATTAGGGGTCTAAAACCCATAACTTTTTTAGATTTTCCTTAAATGATGCCACGGATTGCGATTGCCTGACGGGCACCGGCAACGAGTTCCACAATTTAACAGTGAACTGTAAAAGATTTACTATAAGAGCGTGACTTATTTGAACGGGAAGGCGAGAGCGAGATTGACGCTCGAACGCAAGCGGTGACCACTGCCAGCCGCCATATAGGAAAATCTTTCGGTGAGATACAGAGGTGAGTTATTTCACTTAATTGATCATTAACAACGAGGCTTGATATGTGGACTTCATATTTATTTTGCCAAGGAAAAGGTTAAGAAATAACGCAGGAGTCGCCGCGCAAGTCACGAAAAATACACTATAGGTATCCTAAGAAGTGCGGCCTTTCTTCTTCAAAAAGTGCTAATATTTTTCTGATTCACCAAAGTTTAATAGAATATAATTATTATTAATGTAAATTTCAAGTATAGATTCAGACTGGTAGCGCAAGATAACTTGCAGGAACTATAAGGTTAGCAGCACTGTCATTGCGGCTCCACACTACTCGCGAACTTGGGCGAGGTTGGGCGATGATAGTGTGGACGCACTTCGCTGCGGAAACCCATACTTCGGCCAACTTTGCCGTGGCCAACTTCGGTCAACATCGCGAATAGAGGTAGGGTCAGTGATAAAAGAAAACGATTCGGAATTTAGGCACCAGATGGCAGCACCATGGTTGTGCGCGTTCTCTATAATATAGGACCTGTCTTTACTTTATTATTTGTATTTACTTCATTATTAGAATAATTTTAACTTGAAATCATGGCACCGGTAATTCAACTGAACTTTATAAAATTGTATTATATACTTATCTTCTTATAATTGCGTGATTAGCCGAGTAGAATATAGCCAGTGAAACATATAATACTATTCTATGAATATAGACAATCAGCATAATGCATTGCTTGCCTGTAATTAACAATGTCACCGTCACCACAAAAATCGCATTGTATAAGTTTACCTAGAAAAGAGTACAATGCCATTTTTGAAAGAAAAGAGGCAGTTTTTTGAGCTTTGATCTTTGTATCAATGGTTTAATAGAAAAGTGGCAGTCAATATTTTGTCGCGCGACAATGAGTCTCGTGTTAGTTGGTTCATTTTCATTAATTATTGCGATATCCTCTTTGAAATTGCATTAATATTCTGAGTAAGACGAGAGTGACTGGGATTTAAAATGGTATTGTACGAGAAAGTACAGACGCTTTTTCTAAGACAATCTTTCCCTTTTGCAATTCTGAGTCTGTGGAGTTATTCTCGGGGGAATTAAAGCGAAAACTGCTTTATTACATATTATGGTATTATTTTTTAGTGAGTAGGTAATGGTTCGATTATCGATTTCATAAAATTGTGTAAGTATTTAACCAAATATACCTACAGCAAATT
Source organism: Apotomis turbidana (assembly GCA_905147355.2). NCBI lineage: Eukaryota > Metazoa > Arthropoda > Insecta > Lepidoptera > Tortricidae > Apotomis > Apotomis turbidana. The sequence continues at coordinate 14,428,202 of LR990295.1, read as the reverse complement.
TTCCACAAGAAAATATAATATTGCTTACAATTATAATCAATTAGTTCGTGGACTTGTTTAACTTAACTATTCTGTATACATTATATATGAATGTACGAATGTGAAAATAGGAAGTATTTCATGAATTTTAGTGTTTTTACGGAGCGCGTTCAAAAAGATAAAAAATAGGGGTATGAGTTTTGTTATATTTTCATGACAAAATTGGACTCTTAAAATATTTTTATTTATTTATTTAACTTAACAAACGTACAATTACGATAATTAGTACTATTTCCAAAGTGTTTTTTTTTTAATTTATTTTCCAAGAAAAGGTGTGCATGCAACTGTAATTAACTCGCCAAACTGCTAAGACACCTGTGTGTGTATTCATATTCATCGTTGTTAGGAAACGACTGTTTAAAATACCTACTAAATTTCTACTGATAACATAGCACACATATAACCAAATATATACACCAATTAAATGTACTATGACGCAACCCTATCATTGTATTCTAAAACGTCATAAGCTACATTCCAGTTGTATTGACACATGCTTTTTTTACTTCCACGTTAGCCATGGAAAATCGCTAATGGACACAGAACTGTGCCGCGATGGTAACGTAACGCTACTTTCTTATGATGGCTGATTGTCGCGTGTGGTTTGTTCCATACTTGTAACGTTATTGGGTGGCAGCCATCTTTGAAATGTTTTACTGTAAGTAAAACACGACAAAAATATCCCCAATAATCGCTATCGCTACAGCGAATTTTCGGAAATTTTCTAAGTTTGTAAAGAAAATGTTGTAAACATACTTGTAACATTATTAGGTGGCAGCCATCTTTGAAATGTTTTACTGCAAGTAAGACACGACAAATAATATCCCCAGTTAACGTTAAAACGACAAAAAATCGCCCGGCCTACCTATACCTATACTCTGATGAAAGCTGATCATCTATCGAAAGTTCTACCACTCCCCAGAGAATCTTCGGTTTTTTTTTCAGTTTTGTACCTATATATTAATGTGGTGAAGCATAATTTACTTTAAACGGCTGAATCGAATGTATTGATTCATAGTGAAGACCACTCTCAATTTTGATATAAAAAAACAACAACAAATCAAAATCGGGTCATTGTTTTACGATAAAATTATATAGCACTCCTCTTTTTGTGACGAGATTTAAAAAGATGGGCGTTACAATTACTGGTTTTCCTAGCACTGTAATATATTTTATTTAGTCCACATTCTATTCTATTTTTCCTAGTCCCCGTGCATTTTATTAAATTAACATTATTAAAATGGTCAATATTATAATAATGAAAATATGAATATAATTAGAACTCATCACTGAAGTGTTCATATCTCGAAAAGATGTGATTAGAAAAAATCATTTAGGTCAAGGTCTTTCAGAGCTGTCAGTTTTTTTAGACATATCTTACAACTCTTTTTTTGTCAACAAAATGTAAAATTCTTAGAATCTTCACATAGTTCAGTGAAGAGCCTTAAAGCTATAAACGGAGTCAGCCCAACACAACCACACGATAAAACTAACGCAATTCATTGCTCGGGCAGCGAGTAAGTAAGCGAGTTTACGCGAAAGTAGGCAAGTAACCCTTTGTGTCACGAAGCTCCATACAAATTACGAAACCTACCGTCGCGCGAGCACTTGTCCTTGATATAGGTACTATTTTATTTTATTTGTTAGGAGCATCAACGGCAATACAATATGGGATGCGACTGATGTTGAATTATGAATTATATATAACACTAGCTGTGCCCCGCGGTGTTACCCGCTCATCCCACGGGAACACTAAATTTATTCGGGATGAAAAGTATCTTATGTCCTTTCCCGGGTCTCAAACTATCTCCATACCAAATTTCATCTAAGTCGGTTCAGCGGTTTAAGCGTGAAGAGGTAACAGACAGACACACTTTCGCATTTATAATATTAGTATAGTATGGATAGTGTAGTTATATGAATAAAATTAGCTCTATAGGTAAGTACGTCATAAAAAAAATAAAAAAAATATATGTGAATTCAAAGGTATACGAAAATGTTAAGATTTTTTTTTATCCGAAAGAAATTTTGAATTGTTTTCAGAATCTTCATTATTTAACAAAACAATAATTGTACTACGACCATGAACTTTAAACGCACTTTTTCACGATGAAAATGGCAAATTACTTATTGATTCCATACAAATATTGGTACCCAAACCACAGAGGACGTCACATCTAGATAGGCCATTTGTGTGCAGCGTTTTAAGTGCTCTGTAGATATTTGATCCCAATAAAAAATAGAATCAATTAATATCCTAAAAAAAAATTGTCCGCACGCCTATTCGTAAGAATTAATAATAAAACACTATATCGTACTTATTACCAACACCACCGAATACCACGGGGTATGGTTATTAATTACTAGAGATGGGAAAGAACGTTTTGTTTTAATCACCGTGACGTAATCGTAGTTTGTTGGGCGACCGCGAAATTTGTTGCATTCGAAATATCATCACTATTTATGATTATATTATTATATTATTATTTGTTTCTCGACTCATAGTCTCGGGCTCATACGTCCCGGTCTTTTGAAAGGCTTGCGTGGGGATATGGATCCAACACGTAGAGGCCCCTTGGAGAAATTTGCTGTGGCTGTAGCCCTGCTGGGACCCGTTCCTGATCATATCAATAGGATGATACATCCATGAACAGGTCCCAGCAGGTGATTGAACTATTGCATTGATATGGAAAAGAAAAAACCGGGCTATTAAAATGGAGTATGGGTGGACTCTTTATTTGGGCTATTGCAATAGTAAAATGTCACCCGCCGTAACCATTAGTACGACTGTTACCTCTGGCGGGTGGTGACTCGCCCCTCACTTATTATTATTATATTATTATTATTTATTTTATATTATTTTATTCGTATATGCCGAGGTAAAGGGTCTTAACTTTTCACATGGACGGACGGACGGACAACAAAGTGACCTTTTTTTCTTTTATAGTACGGAATCCTAAAACAAAAAGTCTGTTCTTTTGGCTAAGACGTCCTAAGAACTGACCATCATCATCATTGGCCACAGCATCTGTTGTAGATGTTTGTTGCAGCACTTGAGGGTTTACGGGTTCCCACATCGCCTAAACGACCTAAACATATTCTAGGGATAATAAAGTACGTATACAACTCAGCACAAAACGATGCTAAGCGCACATTACCTCTGTTACAATTAGCATAACCCTACTTCTATTAACTCGTTACGAAATAGCGTCGAACCAGATCTACCTGAGACATCGTGAATAGCCAGACATAAACCGTAGATCCTCCCAAACTAACAAAGCATTATCAGTGTTAGAAATATACGTGTCCTTACGACGTTATTCTTCCGAGGGGTAGAGATGTTCCTCTGTCCGTCCCTCGAGAAATTCTAGCTTCGATTGAGGAGGTATTTGGCCCGAAAATATACGAATTAGCTGTTACCTTCTTGCAGCTAGTGAATTACTAATTGACTGAGCGAGCGTAGCGTCCCCGTTTCAGCTTGGCCTAAAATTCTTTCGTATGTCCGGTGTCGAAACGATTTCCGGCTGCTTGTCCAGAGGTCGCATTTCTCAACTGATCTTATGAAATTTTGAGGGTAGGTTCGATAAGTTTAATGATTATTTTTGTCAATTCAATTTTGCGAAATTTTTCAACATGGCATAGGAAGGGTTGAAAACGTAAAAAATAAGAAATTACAGCAATTTTGAAACTGCAATACACAGAGCAGAGACAAAGGCAACAGTTCGAGGTCATTAAATTAAAATACCTAACGTGGGCTTAAATTCGATGTTTCTAAGGCTATATTTTCCGAAGTCTTGTTACTAATATATAGGTAAATAAACAAACGAAATAACCTCGACATGCTACGGTCACCATCCAAAGAAGCTGACAATTCTACTACTGGCCTGTGACAAATTGCATACTAAAATTGTCACCGACTTATAAATCCGACTGTACAACCAATTAATACTATTGTAACAGGCTAATGTTATCTTTTTGCTTAAAGCAATACCTAGCTTAGCTTATACATAATAACCAGAAATGAAGCAATGACCAGAGTTAGTAGGTAAGTATGAATAAAATGAAAAATCGCAATATTCAATAGAAGCTATCATAAAATAATATAAAGAGAATTAGTATTTCACAATTCTCTGGTTCTATTGGGTATAAGTCAAACAAAAGGTCAAAACTCTATTTTGAGACTTAAGTTCCTTTGCTCCTAGGTAAAATCTGACTTATACCACTTTTCACACATTGGCCACATTGCAAAACTGTTCGTCGCATCGTCTTATAACGGTGAATATTTCTAAATCGCTTTCACCATTAAAGCAAACTAACCTTTCAAAATAACAACCAATAACCAATTAAATACCCACACAAACTATAAACATGCCTACACGAGCAATTTTTCCTTTTACTGGTTTTATTTGTTTATCTAGATTTCATCACAGATTTCTGTATCAATATTTTAATCATAGAATAAATTCCTCTAAAGGAATAACAAAAGAGCGGAACTCTCTTCCTGCGCACATCTGCCCTGAAAAATATAACTTGGATCTCAAATCGAGAGTGAATAGGGAAAGCATTAATGCTCTATCTAATGCACTGTTGTCACTGAACATCAGGACTGAGCTCTGGTGCAATACCTGCTTGCCTATCTTAAGTTAAAAAAATAGATAAATTAAATTTAAAACCCACGCTTGGGTGTACGAGAATGCCAATTCGCTAAAATACTGAAATCTCAATGTGTGATTGGATAAAAATTGTGGATCTTGTTTCACACATGTAAGTTTTAATTAACGCTATGCGTGGCTATGCTGAAGACATTTAGATTTTACTAAGTATGAAACTGTTTCTGAAACGGATACATTTTGTAGATACGAAAAAAGTTACGCTGACACCCGTATGGTTTGAATTTCTATTTCTAAATCAATTTTCGTTTTGGTTGAATATTGCTCATTAAAATAAAACAATTGAATAACACTTTTCCTTGTTTCGCGGAAATCGAATCGGATTTGATAGCCGCTTATGCTCTTTATTTATATACCTCTCGATCGCGTGGTCTCGTGGCACCTGGACTAAAAGCATCGGTTCAAAGAAATAAATATCAGCTCCAAAATATATTTTCGGGATCAGTATTTTTTTTATTATTATCAAATGTAGCACCAACATGATAGTTGGGTGCAAAAATTGGCTGTTCCAATTGGTTCCATGTTCCATGGTTTAAAAAAATGCAGCAATTCTGTGAACTATTTTGTCGAGAGTCGTAAACTAAAGACGACCAAGAGCCGTAGTGGTGCCTCGTGAAGCGGCACCACGTCTGTGGACTGCGAATTTTGCTTCTCAAAACTGCCACTCCGTCAACCGCCAAACATTTCACATAGTTATTATATAGAGGCCCATTAAGCCTTTATGCATCTAACATAAAAACATGGCCTCGTACCGTTTTTGAATCAGGTTCGTCTGTGCCGCAGCATGCAATATTCAATAGGTACGCTATTTTCAGAATTGTGTGTCCGTGATAATGTTAAACCAATTTCACTATATTCAATTAGTTAGTACAGATCGACAAATATGAGCAATATGAATATTATTACAATGTCCATTGTCTGTCAGAGCTTACTAGTTCTTTGTCTAGGACCCGTCAGTAGTGCTGAAGCCTTTGTTAGGTACCCTACTTATTGTCTTGTCCAGATAGTACGAATTATAGTAGGTACTTAATAAATATCACGGCGACCCTAAGTAGCATTTCAATCTCTATTTAAATTAATTTCTATTATATGAGCTGTATTATTTGGCTGTACAAAAACTGTAGAAGCGCTTACATAATGTGCTCATACTGATTGGGAAATTCGAAAGTAAAAGGTCGCACACCCAAAAAAGTATATTGCTTTAGTATGCCTGAATTTTACGCCTATCAAAGTAAGATAAGTATATTAAACTTTTATTATTGATGAATAATGACTGTATCACTGCTTTTATGTAGGCATAGCATCTAAATCCAGTATTCATGCACTCGTCCATCTATCGCTTACTTTCCAGCTTCTCTTCAGAGTCTGTGTGGAAAGAGAAGAGTCGTGGCAGAAACGGGAACTAACATTATGAATTTAACATGGCAATCGAATCGTAGACACCTGTCTTATGAAAAACTAGCGGCCGCTCCCGACTTCGTCCGCGTAGATTTTTGATGATGACAAAGATATTAAAATAGGTAGGTAAGGAATTTTATTCTTAGTTAATTCACCCCCTTAGGGGCAGAATTTTTTAAAACGCTTAAAATCACTTTTTTTTTATTTGATTAATTAAGCTTTCTACAAAGTTTCAAGTCTCTAGTTCAAAAATAAAGTTTCTCCCATATAAATATTGCACCCCTATTTAACCTCTTATGTGGTGGAATTTTCTGAAATGCTGAAAGAACTTTTTGTGTTTTTTAATAAGTAAACTTTCTACAAAGTTTCAAGTCTTTAGCTCAAAAAAATAGTTCCCCCGATACAAACTTTGCACCCCTTTTTTACCACCTTAGGGGGGTGAATTTTCAAAAACGCTGAAATTAGGTTTCTTCCATTTTATTTTAATACCTTTTTACAAAGTTTCAAGTTCCTAGCAAAAAAAAACTTGTACCCCATACAAACTTTGCACCCCTATTTAAACCTCTTAGGGAAGGTATTTCCAAAAATCCCTTCTTATCCGTAGTCCACGTTATAAAAGTAACTTACTGTGCAAAAATCAACTCTCTAACATTGGTAGTTTCGGCTGTGCGTTGATGAGTCAGTCAGGACTCCTTCTTTTATATATATAGATATTATAGATAGATAAACAAACTTCTGTCGTTTATGTTGTCTATGTATAACATAATATAATTATGTTTATGTATAAAATAATATCGAAACGGGAGAAAACCGTACATAGTTCCACAAGGAAAATTATATTTGATATTATTCGATTTTTTTGGCGGGAAAAGCGTCTAAAAGCCCTATTATCGACTTACAAAAAGTCACAGAACATGTGACTGCTACGACGGGTACTTATGTTGTATTTAATATTAAATCATTTTGTATTTAAGTAATTCGTCTCAGACACAAAATCAGCAAGTATCTTCATTCAAAATATAATATTAATTTACATAAATAATAAATATTCAGGTCATCCATGATCTTAAAATAACTGAGAAAGAGTTGATTAGAGTTGTCAATTGAGACGTGATCTGGCTCGCCCTCAAATCCTACGACACTTTTGTTTCCGCACAGACTCAAGTATGAATTTGCGGGAGAAATTACATACGTCCCATAATAATCGAATAAAAATTTCTAACACGGTGTCCAAAAATCGACCCACAACTTCTCAAACAGCAGATTCACCATGGGACTTTAGTGAGTTACTCTAAAGCTTGAAATCCGAAGTTCATTATGGTGCTTTTCCTTTCGCTCACGTGTTAAATGGTATTAGAACGATCGGCACACTGCGACACACGATCCTAATTTTGAACTTTAGAGTAACCCCTCTTAAGGCTCATGGCCCAAGAGCTTCAACTTCAAACCCCATGGAATAAAACGACCTCTATTGTTTGTTAGGGCAGGTATTCGTCTTTGTGGCTAGTTGCCATGCTACAAGGATTAGTTACAGCATCAGAATTTATACATAATTATTATGATAATGATCCATGGGCAACTTGATGTTTGCCAATCCTTTTGGATAGATATCACTCACTAGGTAATAATATTATCTATTTTTAAGTGCACGCCGGTACACCGTAATGCCGGTACAAGTACCTATCTAATTTTACCATGCTTCCTTTAAAATGGCAACTTGTTAGTGTTAGTTGCAGCTAGAATAGCAAATCGCAAAAGATTATACATTTCTAAATTGAAAATAATAGTCGAGATATTACTTAAGAAGATATGCATATTCCCGCAAAACTGCCAGCGTTGTCGTTTTCAATTTGTTTTCGTTTTTGTGTTTTAGTAATTTTATTCAATGATACTGAATGATACCGCAAATCGCGTATCAGTTTACTAAAAGAGGCCTTGACGCCTAGTCAATACTAAAACGATGCCCAGGGGGGGCTACTCTCCTGTGGGAATTTCGAAGCTCGTATCCTACCGTCCCTTTCCATATCCAGCCAAGCAATATTTGATTGAGTGAGACATCACAATACAAACTCTGAAATATGAGCTTCTCAATAGCCCCTGCACTGGATATGCAATGCGGAATCAAATAAGGAGAGGCGTTTCTCGTAGACCTATTTGTTGTGTTAGTGTTGTTTTAAATACGAGCTTATTTGTTTGCAAACAAGGAACACTTTCAAAGGGACCTACACATAGATATAAGCGATTTATTAAATTCGCAGATTGTTTTCTGTAGCGTCTTAGGCCATTAAAACACTTATTCCTTCTTAATATCAGTACCCTTATCATGAGTTTACAGCGACGGACGCTACTTTTCACCATACAAATCGGAGTACGGCCGCGTTCTCATGGTAACTGTAGATGTAGTAAACAACTTTATAAATAGCATGAATGGCGAATGATTCTGTTCAATACTGAACTTTATATCCTCAAAATGTATTAGTATTTATTGTAAAGGGCTGTTTTCTCATGAATAAGCAGAATTTCTTTTATAAAATATATAATGCGACATCCAAAATATTCTTTCTAAAAACTTTATTTAATATAAGACAACAATAGTTTTAGAGAGGCTACAGGTACTTTGTGGTTATAGTAGAGTTGTTAGTCCGCTGTTTTCTAACATAATTGTACGCATCGGGTTACAAGCATAAAATTTCTACCACAGATTGAGTTTTCCACGGTGATTATTTTCAGATGTGGAGGGAAGTCAGACTCGTCCCCTGTGAGGCGGGAGAGCGGAGTGAATACGGCCAAGTATCCCTCTTTTCTTTCTTCATTGCTGGTCAGTTAAGTCTACCAGGACGTGTTTGGTATCGTTTCCATGTAAAACAAATATCAGAAATTATTTTTTTATGTTATTTTTCTATAGTTCTACACGTGGGCCCTGCAACATAAGCAAAAAATTAAAACATTGATTTTACTCGTTAAACTGAACAACATTTGTTCAGCAACTTTAAAAAAAAACAGTTTTCAAAATTTTATTATTTCAAACAAAGTAAATAGTATTTTCAATGTATGTCGTCCAACGTTGACATTCCCTGAGCATTGACATAGCTGTCACTACTAATATCGGACATTTCGCAATACATTGCTTCTTTGTCTAAACTTTATTCTACAAAATGTCATTTAATACACGTTATTTTCAGAAGTTGCTTAACAAATGTTGTTTAGTTTCAAGGGACGAATCTATGTTTTAATTTATTGCTCCTGTTACAGGGCCCACCCTATATATAAAAATATGGATGTAATGGCCGAAAAGGTAAAAATCACAACAAGTTTTTTTATTCGGTGAGGTAAATTAGTTCAAATTCGTGAACATTTTCAAATTATTATTATTATTTCAAAAAGCTCATTTAATCTGGTTTCTAAAAATATATGCGTGTTGGGCACTTCTCATACAAACAGTAGCTCAAAATATATCTTTACGTCGGCGTAACCAACGTAAATCTCCGAACGCATCCTATTTCGCTTCATTAAATACATTAAATAATGATTATTAACATGCTTTTACATATAATATTTACTATATACGTCCTAGAAAAACAAATTAATGTAATTAAAACAAAATATTTTTTTGCTAATGTATACGAGCACACGGGCTAATCTCAACATCAACAAATTATTTAAGTTACTGTTTGTATGAAGAGTGCCCAATATGTATATAATTTTAGAAACTAGATTAAATTTGCTATTTTGCAATATTTTTCTTAGTTGTAAATATTCAGGAAATATAACTAATTTATCTCCCTGAATAAAAAAAACTTGTTGTGATTTTTACAATTTCGGAAATACAACCATATTTTTATATGGTACTGTGAATAAATAACATGAAAAATGAATTGCTGATATCTGTTTTACACGAAAACGACACCACACAAGTCCTAGTAGCGTTATCTGATCAGTAATATAAAAAGAAAAAAACCGGCCAAGAGCATGTCGGGCCACGCTCAGTGTAGGGTTCCGTAGTTGCTCATCCTTCACAATAAACTGCTGTTTTAAGCCCGAGGTTTAAGTTAAGACAGATTTTAAGCTCTATAAAAAGGTCGTAAACGCCCTAGAAACTGTAATCACTTATTACCTTCTGGAAGTCAACTTACGACCTTTTAAAGAAAAAATATGAAATTTGGCGATAACTCAAAAACGGCTTGACCGATTTTGTTCAATATAGTTTTCATTGAAAGTACTTATAAGGCCGCATTAACATGAATTTTTCCATATTTTTTTGACTTGTGGTTCAAAAGTTAGAGGGGGGGGGGACACAATTTTTTTTATTTTCGGAGCGAATATTTACAAAACTACTGACTTTATCAAAAAGTAATGTTTGAAAACCCCTATTATTTTCAAGAGACCTATTCAACGACACCCCACACACTAGGGTTGAAACGAAAAAAAAAAATCACCCCCACTTTAGGTGTTCGAGAGGTACCCGAAAAAAAATTTTTTTTTTAGTTTTTATTTTACCGTTTTGTCGGCGTGATACATACACATACTCATACCAAATTTCAGCTTTCTAGTACTAATGATCACGGAGCTAAGCCGCGGACGGACGGACAGACGGACAGACGGACAGACGGACAGACGGACATGGCGAAACTATAAGGGTTCCTAGTTGACTACGGAACCCTAAAAAGAGGACTCCTTTGTCCTATTCACCCCGCTTTCCCGCCGCACAGGGGACGAACCTGACTTCCCTCCACATCTGAAAATAATCACCGCAGAATACTCTATCTGTGGTAGAAATTTCGTGGTTATATCCCGATGTACACAATTTCGCGACTTAGCAAAATGTACTAGAACACGCAGGCTAAGCTTAACATCAACATTTTTTTTCAAGGTACTTTTTGTATCAGATGTGCCCAATATGTATACATTTTTAAAAACAAGATTAAATTTGCTGTTTAGTAATATTTTTTTAAATTGTAAATATTCAGGATAGATAACTAATTTATCGTTCTGAATAAAAAAAACATGTTGTGATTTTTACCTTTTCGGCAATAAACCTAAATTTTTATATGAAACTATTCTTAAATAATATGAAAAATTAATAGCTGATATCTATTATACACGAAAACGATGTCGCACAAGCCCTAATAGCCTTAACTGATCAGTAATAAAAAAAAGAAAAAGAGCAGTACTTGGTCCTTTTCTTCCCGCTCTCCCACCACACAGGGGACGAATCTGACTTCCCTCCACATCTGAAAATAATCACCGTGGAACGCTCTATGTGTGGTAGAAATTTCATGCTTGTAACCCGATGCGCACAATTTCGCGGCTTAGCAACTCTACTATTAGAATGTTGTTTAATAAATAAATAACACAAGTACCTATGGACGAAAAACCCTTTAGGTAAGACATGAACTGATGTAATATTGAGACGTTTTGCCGTTTCGTTTGTCATTTATGAGGGTACAGTCAGAGCTTTAATGCGATATTATCGCTACTATATATATTTCAAACTTTGATGTAATTTTTCTCTGTGGTTGCGTTTAATAGGTAGGTATAGTAATATCTAACAACATGAAGTTTGCTTATCTCAATGAGAAAAAACATGTGCTATTTATTTAAATCATTTGCCTGTTGTTTACCTCTATTGAATGTTACGTGCAATCTGTGTTTGTTTGTTTCTATTTCCCGTTAGGGTGTGCGATAAAGAATAGTGTTAAATTAAGTAAACGTGAGAAACTTCATCCTGTACTCGATTGAAGTTATTCTATGTTGATTTTTACTTTTTGAACTCTTAGAGACTGTATACATCTCTAAGAAACAGCTTAGTGTAGTATGACACTCAGAGACTTTATACATCTCTGAGGAAATTTAATAATTTTAAAATATTTTATTGCATGTTGGGACGCCTAGAGACCATTATACATCTCTAAGAAATTTAGTTTCAGTAATTCTTTTCGGGATATATTTAAATGCAAATCTGTATAATTTTTCAGTACACTAGGTAATTCCACTAATTAACTGAATGCATACCAGAAAAACGAATGCTGTGCAAAAAAAACAATTGATTTACTGAACATGTCCTACAAAAAAAAACTTAAACATCATACAAAACGAGATGATCTTTTTAACCGAATTCACACCAAAAATATGGTTCGTACATCAGATATATTTGAAAGTTTCACCAAAAATACTGACTTGCACACTAATTATCCTCGCACTGCACACTAAGATCCGACTCGGCCGGGTTAGGTTAGGTTAGTTTTTTTTTTTATATCCAGTAAAACAGTTTTGTAAATACCTTTAAATAGTATATTGAATTCGCATTATTTAGTGTGCATAATTAGTGTGCAAGTCAGTATTTTTGGTGAAACTTTCAAATATTTTGATCGAAAAAATATCGAAATTTATATCGAAAAGATATCGATTTAAATACATGCCATTATTTTCTATTGTAAATTATATATCTCCGTGGAATTAAATTAATTAAGTAATTATATTTTATTGCATGTTGTGACACCCAGAGACTTTTTACATCACTGGGTATATTTAATATTTTATATCGTTAAAATTTTATTTTAATGTTCCTACATTAACATTGATTTGGAGTATCCTATACATCTCCTTTACGTGGACCAGTGTAATTGTTGTAAGTATTATTTTCGAAAAAATGACTTACCTACTTTTTGTACACGGTGTTAGTTTGTCTATCTTCTTCTCGTACTCACTCAATTGCTCAAAGGTTAACTGGAAGAGATCCCTTATAGGGATAAGTTCACCTTTGTACCTATATGTTATTTGTAATAGATGTATTTTTTTACTGTTTTTGTGTACAATAAAGTGTTTACTTACTTACTTACTTACTGTTAAGTTTCTTTCGGCTTTCTTCTCAACAGCGGTCTCCTCTTGCGAAATGCCGGTAGATTCACAATCTGACAGCTGACTTGTAAAAGTGCCCCTGTGGCCTACTTACTGAATAAATTATTTCATTTCATATTTCATTTCATTTCATTATTTTGGTCGAATAGCTCATATAACTAAAAATATAGTGGCGTTATATCGGATAGTTAATATATGTATAATAGCTATTTATAGGGATTAAGGTAAAAAGAGCGCTGTCAATATTATTTCGCAGCAGTTACTTATACTTCTTAGGGTTCCGTACCCAAAGGGTAAAAACGGGACCCTATTAGGTACTGAGACTTCGCTGTCCGTCCGTTCGTCCGTCCGTCTGTCACCAGGCTGTATCTCAAGAACGGTGATAGCTAGACAGTTGAAATTTTCACAGATGATGTATTTCTATTGCCCCTATAACAACAAATACTAAAAATAAAATAAAATAAATATTTAAGGGTGGCTCCCATACAACAAACTTGTTATAGATTATGGTACGGAACCCTTCATGCGCGAGTCGGACTCGCACGGGCCCAATTTTATATGAAGTTGAGTGTAATATAGAGCCATGTCAATTTTATCTTGTTGACTGAGTGAGAAAATATTTATTAAATATTTCACGTGAGTCATCTCCTTTTACATACGGTTATTATTCCTAATCAATATTTAGTATTTAGGCTACTGACTCATTAAATCTGGTACAACGTACAGTATTATTTCACAGCATAAAATAACTTTACTTTCTATTGTCCTATTCGAACTAATTCCACTGTAGTTCAAGAACGACGTAAGAATACCCGAATCCTTATGTAACATAGTTTTTTACTCCGTGTCATCCCACGTCTTGTTTAGGTCACTGTGGTGGGTTACAAAATCTATCTACAATATAAGAATATAGATATATGGAGGTTGAATATATTTATACGACGACGCGTTTGGCGCGGTTTGTAGAGCACTTGCCTACTGAGCTGGCGGTCCCAGGTTCGAACCCGGCCAGGGCAAATATTTGTGTGATGAACTCCAATATTTGTGCTTGAATCGTGATGTTCTATGTATTTAAGTACCTATATACTTTTATAAGTATGTATATCGTGTAGTGTTCTCTTACCTTGGTAATTCCTTTAAGCGATGAAATTCGGGGCTCCCTTATATCATTAAATGCTCTGTTTATCTCTCTAGCACGTTGTTCGTTCGGTATATTCGCTTGCTTCGATGTATTGACTGAAACGATAAACAATATTAACTCTAACTCACTGAAAATCGATTTGACGCAGGCTGCTACTTACATTATTTTTCTCTCCTCCTTTTTCTTATTATTATAGTGGCGTTTTGTTGTAAAAAACACTAATTTACAATTTAGCTTTGTTATGACATTTCTGTTAGAAAAAATGTCATAGCAACGTCTTGTCATATAAAATTGTCCATTTCACGTAATTTTACTTCCAAAGCGGTGAGGTTGGATATATTTGAGATAGGTCGTATTAACTTTATCGTTTGGCTGGTGCCTTAGTACTTCTTAAAATTCAAAATTCATATTTTTATCTATTCTGGAACATTTTGTCAGCGAGCCTAATATAAAAGCGCTGCCATCAGCTCAAAATTGAGTCTTCTCGTGCCTCTCAACTAAGGAGGAACTCGAAATTGGTCTGTGCAGGGCCAAAGCTTGGCCCTGCACTCAAGAGAGACCCTTTTCCCCTTTGGCTATCCCCAAATAAGACTACTGACTCACTCGGACGCTGAAAGGCCTTGCCTGCTGCAACTACGAATACGTCCACCTGCTGCCACTGCGTATCTGCTACCACTGTGTATGCGACCGAGTATACGCCCTCCTGCTGCTGTTACGTATACGACCTCCTGCTGCTGTTACGTATACGCCCTTCTGCTGCTGTTGCGTATACGCCCTCCAGTGCTGCCACTGCGTGAACGCGAGGGCGTTCACGCAGTGGCAGGCAGGAAGGCGTATGTGCAGTGACAGCAAGAGGTTGCTGTCACTGCACATACGCCTTCCTGCGACCACCTGTGTGATCACCTGTTACGGACTGATACCAGGCTACACGGTCATCGCCTCATCTGCAACCCACCTGCTACGGACTGATATCAGGCTACACGGACATCACCTCATCTGCAACCGCCCGGACCTAGGACTTCCAACCTCCCCTGTACTCCGTTATCCCACTGCCTTGGTGACTTGAGTGAAAATAAAGAACCCTAACCCTGAATTTACTGTTTTTCTCTTTCTACTTCTTTTCTCCTCTTATCTTTCTCTCTTTCACGTCTGTTATCCTGTCCTTCGACTCCTCGGAGGACCGGGTAACACGACAGTTTGGCGCCCAACTCTTTTTATTTTCACTCACTTCTCTAAATTCTAAAAAACGCTTGCACTAGCGCACAACTTTTTCGGTTAGCTTTGGCCACATTTCAATAGTCACCATGGCTCGGCCTATTTAATATATCCACCTCTAAAGCTAATTCTTATATATTTGACGATCGTTACAGCCTTCTCCGGTTTGTGATTACCACTGCTACTAAAATGATGACTCCCTCATTTCTGGTCTTCGGTCGCGAAACCTATGGTCTGTTTCATTCTCGTCATCTAAATCTAAATTTAAAAGGAATTACTTAAGTAACTAAAATATTTATTTCACTAGCTTGTACATATGTATATTTGTGTATATAATAGTATCACATTTCACTATGCCATCTCCATTGAATATTTTTATTTTGTTTTTCTTTTCCTTGCTAGTACTGTGTGCGGTTTCAGACTAGTGGCCCGCTTTGCAGTACTCCAATTATGTTTACTTGTATTATATCTTGTTCTTCCTTCTTCTCTTTCCCTAAACTAGAGCGGTCGTCCAACTCTGGAAAAAAATAAGCCTAATGGACAAAACTTTCTTTAAACTTGTGCTTGTGTTTTGCTTGGTCTACCCCAAACACAGGTACCTCTTACTCTTACTAAAAGTTGGCTCTAGAACCAACTTCCCTAGTGGTCTCTAATCTACTAGGCGTGTAAATAATGTATATTCTTTCATCGAGCGGCTGACAACTCGTTAAATAAGCCCTAGGTCAATTTTTCTCATAAAATGGAGCGGCTGACTACTCCTAAAAAAGAAGCCTTAGGTCATAGGGAGGACTTCCGTAGGAGTGTGCGTCATTGAACGTGAACCACATCCCCTTCCTTTGTAAGAGATGAATGACTGCGTGACTAGGACAGAGATGAATGTTAGGTCCGGAAGTTTTTCAATCATTTTCGTATCTCACCAACCATTTCATTTCATTAAACTTATTATTAACTTTTCTTTTAGATCTTTGACAAAAAAAAAAAAAAAAAAAACTTTTCCTCACATAAGACTACGAAAAAGTTTTTTTTTCCTGGGTTTTTGGGGTAATGTAGTGTTCTCTTACCTTGGTAATTCCTTTAAGCGATGAAATTCGGGGCTCCCTTATATCATTAAATGCTCTGTTTATCTCTCTAGCACGTTGTTCGTTCGGTATATTCGCTTGCTTCGATGTATTGACTGAAACGATAAACAATATTAACTCTAACTCACTGAAAATCGATTTGACGCAGGCTGCTACTTACATTATTTTTCTCTCCTCCTTTTTCTTATTATTATAGTGGCGTTTTGTTGTAAAAAACACTAATTTACAATTTAGCTTTGTTATGACATTTCTGTTAGAAAAAATGTCATAGCAACGTCTTGTCATATAAAATTGTCCATTTCACGTAATTTTACTTCCAAAGCGGTGAGGTTGGATATATTTGAGATAGGTCGTATTAACTTTATCGTTTGGCTGGTGCCTTAGTACTTCTTAAAATTCAAAATTCATATTTTTATCTATTCTGGAACATTTTGTCAGCGAGCCTAATATAAAAGCGCTGCCATCAGCTCAAAATTGAGTCTTCTCGTGCCTCTCAACTAAGGAGGAACTCGAAATTGGTCTGTGCAGGGCCAAAGCTTGGCCCTGCACTCAAGAGAGACCCTTTTCCCCTTTGGCTATCCCCAAATAAGACTACTGACTCACTCGGACGCTGAAAGGCCTTGCCTGCTGCAACTACGAATACGTCCACCTGCTGCCACTGCGTATCTGCTACCACTGTGTATGCGACCGAGTATACGCCCTCCTGCTGCTGTTACGTATACGCCCTCCTGCTGCTGTTACGTATACGCCCTTCTGCTGCTGTTGCGTATACGCCCTCCAGTGCTGCCACTGCGTGAACGCCCTCCTGCTGTCACTGCACATACGCCTTCCTGCGACCACCTGTGTGATCACCTGTTACGGACTGATACCAGGCTACACGGTCATCGCCTCATCTGCAACCCACCTGCTACGGACTGATATCAGGCTACACGGACATCGCCTCATCTGCAACCGCCCGGACCTAGGACTTCCAACCTCCCCTGTACTCCGTTATCCCACTGCCTTGGTGACTTGAGTGAAAATAAAGAACCCTAACCCTGAATTTACTGTTTTTCTCTTTCTACTTCTTTTCTCCTCTTATCTTTCTCTCTTTCACGTCTGTTATCCTGTCCTTCGACTCCTCGGAGGACCGGGTAACACGACAATCGTCGTCAAGTACGCATAACACGAGCCTTCTGGAGCTTAATTTGGAACTAGATTGATTTATGTGAGGTTGTCCGATATTTAGTTATTTATTTTATTATGTATTTATAATATACGTACTAATATTCAACCTCCATATCTCCGCCATTTTGGAAAATTACTAAAAACTTAAAAAAGTCCAATTTATGATATGTTCTTGGCCTAGATAGAGTTGGTTATTTGCTATTTTCAGACTGCTCAACTCAAAAATAATCCTCTTATTTCTACTTACTTATCTGCCAACCAACTAGCTAAGCTAATCCATCTGAGGTCCAGACAGACTTTTCACTCGTAACTCATAGACATTGCGTTAATACCGAAAATCAATTTACTTCGCAATCCATTAATTTACGAATCGCTTCAATACTTATCAGTCGCCAGAATACATTGACCCCAAGTCTCCCTTCGCACCCTTATGATTCAGTTGGGAGCGCGCGGGTTTCAAAGGTGTCCCGGGGGTCAGACTGTAATGGGCGACAATAAAAGTTACCCCATGTTAAATACAATGCATAGTAAAGGGGCTGCTACCCTTATGCCGATCCGAAGATTACTGCAAGTTGGTCGCGTTGCTTGTTTGGAATATTATCGGCAAATACGATCTAGCTAGTGATAGTCATCTGGCTTTAAACGAATGTGATTTGTTTTCACATGCTGCCGGTTGTCAATTTATTATAATTATTGCTATTGTTCTTTTCTTTTATTATGTGGGATTATAGTCAGTTTCGGACGCGTGTTAAGACGTGGAGCTTTGTCCATTGAGCGCCTGGTGGTTCAGGGTAAAGTAAATAGTACTAGAACACACGGTAGGTCTCCCATGAGGTGGACTGACCAAATCAAATCGGCCACAAACGGCCCTCTGCACGAGAGCACCAGACACGCGGCTGTGAGAGACGAATGGCGCCGTGTGGTTCGGCTTGCCACAGAAGGAATGACAGCCACGCCACTATGCCAAAAGTGTAACGACAAAGAATAAGAAATTAGTTATAATTGTCGAATCTGTGTTACTGTTAACGATGAGTTAAGAGGGAAGAGATTATTACTGTTAGGGATCGTAAAATGCGAGCAAAATTGATTGAATAAAATGACGTATGACAACATTGACAACCAGTGACGGCCTAGCAGTATTACACATTACGCGTATTAGTTTGGCTAGTGTTTAATATTCCTTCTTCATAAATTCTAGTGAATACATTCGTAATAATTTTTTCTGGCTTTTGAAAGCCAAACGGTGAAGCAATTCAATGTGTCATTGACGCCATATAAAAAAAGGAATGCACCGAAATCAAAGTTATAAATGATGAAAGAAACTGATGTTTTGAGCTTATTTCATACTTACGGCAACTACTACGTGAACCTGTGACCCAAATTAAATTTCAGTATTTAACAAATTAAATATTTTTAATATTGTTATATTTTTATGCAATAAATATCTTTTATATCGAGTATTATGTGCTTAGAAAAAAATCACTTGACTTTCATTTAAAAAAAACAAGATTTTGATAAAAAAAAAAAATCTTTTCAATATGGGCTTGATCATAATATTCAAGATGACAGTAGAGGGCTAAAAGTAGTATTGAATATTTTTATTATTATTTTTCTCGTACACCTGGCAGCCTAATGCAACGTTTTAGAGACGTTCTGATTAGAATTTCAAAAAAAAAAATCGCTCCACCCTATTAAACACATATTATATCACAGCATTAAGTGTAAACAGAATATTTTTAACAAATACGAGTTCCATTCGGATACCTAAACCCAAATAACAAACTTTTACAACTTCTCCGTGATTTTAGTCTTCGGCCAACTTTCACAGTAAACGATTATACGAGTGCTTATGTAAGCGACCGGTAAGTAATTTATAACAAGTCGGCTGGCATCTGCTCGACACTGCTCGCTGGTCGTCAAGTGCTTATTTTGGTCGACATATAACATATGAAACGACTGCATTAAGGAATGAATTGTCGTTTGCGGTATTTTCGGACCGATACGACCTTCAATCCTTCAAGAAAAGAGCGTACTCTACCATCTCTATACCAGAAAGGCCGGCAACGCACTTGTGTTGCAGTTGTCTATGGGCGACGGTAATCGCTTTCTATCAGGCGATCCCTTTGCTCGTTTGCCCCCTATTTTTTATAGCCTGTTTAGGTGTCCCACTGCTGAGCAAAGGCCTCCCCTTGGCCCATCAGAACAGAGGCAGACCAAAAAAGGAGATGGCGGACGCGTTCTGCAGAGAATGGCAGAACCGCACTGGCAATAGGGTCAATTGGAGAAAAGAAGGGGAGGCCTTTGCCCCTATGACATAAAAAAAGATACCCATTGCTATTATATAGCATAAGAAACAAGTAGGTACCCATTACTATACAGGGTGGAACATTTCTAAAGACTGGGCTGACAGGATATTAGTGTCGATCTGAGTGATCTACAATCGACCTATTATAATTGTAAAGCTTTAAATAAAGTAATAATAGTCATCAAAACGCCACGCCAGGAACTCGTTATCTTTCGATGTTGATATTTGTATCTGTAAGCATAGCAATGAGAAAATAATGTGGTGTTAATTTACTCACAAAAAATATTTCGAAATAGGTACCTACTACTACTCACTGACACGATTAAAAAAACTTCTCTTCCGACTCTTCCACATACAGCGAATAATTTGGATATTTTCTGAAAACGTGATTTTAGTTAATGGGTACCGTACTTTTGTTTTGATATCAGCTTATTTTTATTGCTTTTATAGCTCCGAGATAATTGCCGTGTTGCACTTAACGATTACACCCTGTACATGTTCCATGTTTTTCTTTTCATACTTTCTTTGAGGTTTCACCCAAGTAAATTTCATGATAGATACAGGTCCCGGTACTTTTCAATTCACTGAGATTAACAGTTCAATATCTTTTGGTAATTCCATGGGGTTTTCTATGCTAATGTGACTTCGTATTCATCATCACTCTGACTCAGTGTAATTATCCTTGTTACGTTTTGCGACGGCATCGGCAGAACCATGGGACAATTCAGTTTAATTTGACGAATGATTCATGTTACATAGACTGCTGTATGATACAATTTGCACAGTTTCATTTTTGTATGGAAGAAAGCTGTGGTTGTTATATTTATATGGGGGCCTGTACCCTCATATAAATATAACAAAATACTTGCAATTCTAATTTGGACCTACTGTTTTTTAACGAACCCTATGGCGGATGTTAATTTTGTGATTGGACGAAACCTGCGTTGTGGAAGGAAGGCAGGTTCTATATATTTCACGTTTCACTGTAAGTATGCATTTTTTATGACCACCGATATCTCTGTCTATTGGGTTTAGTAAATAATTAAGTACTAACTTTTTCTTTCGGTGTCCCTGAAAATATGTATGTAATAAAGTTCTCTCCCATCCCAAGGACTTCCACTCATTTCGGTCCCTAGTTATTTCCGACCAATTGGTGAACGCATCTACATCGTCCCTCGTTTTCGATCATAATACTAACTTATGAACCTCAATTATGGTTGGACGTCATTCTAAACTAATTCTACGTCACCCTAGGCCGTAAGTGGGGTTTTCTACCCGCCACGCGAGCAAGCAACGCACGCAAGATGTACCTAAATCTTTAGACAAACCACGGGCGGTAATTAATAAAGCCCCAGATCGCATGCATATTTATGGTCCTCACCTTCGCCTCAGGCCACAAACATCTGCGATCTGGGACCTTCACGAATTCACCGCCCTAGGTATGTAATGTAGGTACTCCTACCTACTCGTACGACATC
The DNA here is from genome assembly GCA_905147355.2 of Apotomis turbidana. NCBI lineage: Eukaryota > Metazoa > Arthropoda > Insecta > Lepidoptera > Tortricidae > Apotomis > Apotomis turbidana. The sequence goes on along the minus strand of LR990295.1, from coordinate 14,406,852 downwards.
CAAATTAGAGTTGCCGCGATCCATCTTGTTCGAGCCCTGTTTTTGTTTATTGTGACTGCTCTGCAATAATATATATCTGCATTATTTTATCACAGATTCGTAAGGTTGGTATGATTAGGACAACGCCCAATAATAGCCGGTGAAATTACTAGCATAGAGGCATTCTATCTTCGTCCTCCGGGTAGGCAAATACTTGTGACTCCTCTGGTGTTGCAGGTGTTTATGGGCGACGGTAATCGCTTTCCATCAGGCGATACGTTTGCTAGTTTGCCCTCTATAACATTAAAAAAAAAAAAAAAAATAGACTTAAGTTTCGTAAGTTAATTATGTAATTTGTATTAAGCCATACATTTGCGTAAACTAGCCCGATCGCGTATATTTAGAGTTGGCAACAGTTCCTGATGATACTCGTTCGTACCTGATCCCTTACCAAGAGTTAATGTGACCGTACGTACTCGCTAGCGACTGTGTAAACGATTTGTAGAGCGTCCCTAGCGGTTACTTTGTATTATAGAACTACTTTTCCACGCAGTCGCTAGCGGGTACGGTCACTGTAAACTCATGGTAGGGGTACTGTGTCCAACCTGGCTATAAGTCTGAGTGGACAACTTTTACATTCTGCCATATCGTTTAAAGGTTACCAGTAACCTAAAGCAAAAGTGATTGTGTAAAAGTACACTAAAGATAACGGTTTTTTTTAAACAAACGAAAATCTGAATGAATGAACAACTTTTGTTTACACGATCAAAGCTGCGCTGTTTCTACACCTGCTTGAAGGTGAAAGGAATTACTGGGATGGGTCATGTAGTCGGTGGTACATGAACATTGAACAGCCCAGAGGATGGCCAATCTGCTCTCAAACGTGTTGTTAATACGAGTATGCGTGAGAGTATAGTAACAGTTGTAGTAATATTCTTTACTTTGCACCACATGAACAAAGAGATAAAATAACAAAAAGTAGGGTAACAGCAGGCGGTTTTATCGTTTAAGAGCGATCTCTTCCAGACAACCTATGAGTAGTCGAAGGTCGAAGGGTACTGTTTGAAAAGGTAATGCAAGAATTATAAAAAAGAAGCATCATTTCTAACTTGCTCCATGTGTATTTCCTGAAAATTATAACTTGAAAACTTAAAATTATTCAAGACATGAGTGAATACTTGAATAGGCTCTTTCTGAACCAGTGAACTACATTTTTGACCCCGTAGTCACTTACCATTATATTATTAGGTTTAGGTATTACTGCGGCTTATCGCTATAGCTGGTCAGTTTATGAATAAATTACCTGTATAAATATACCAATATACTTTATAATGATCTTTATTTCAGACTTATAGGGTCCATATACTTTTAGCCCAAGAAGGCTTGTTTATGGGTACTAGACGACGATATACTTGTATAGATAAGTATATACTTAAATACATAGAAAATCCATGACCCAGGCACAAATATTCGTGTTCATTACACAAATATTTGCCCTTGCCGGGATCGAACCCAAGACCACCGGCTCAGTAGACAGCTGATCTACCACTGCGCCAACCGCGTCATCATAATAATATATTATTGCTGTAATATGAAATGTATTAGTGACTGGTAAGTACCTATCCCTTTGTTTTTATGATTCCATAAGTAAAACCCGGTCCCACAATGATTCATAGTAATTATACTTACATCACTCAAAAGACAAAGGCATTTAATCTTTAGAAGCATTTGCCTGCCAAGTTTGATGCACCATCAAGGCATTTTCTTTCGCAAGGAAATTGTATATTGGTCTTCGCTTCCGCTCACAAATGAAAATTACAAACAACTTAATATTGTGAAATTTGCAGCAAAATATTTAAGATCATAATTTATCAAAGTTATGTTAAAACGCAAAAGATTACTCAGGCAAGAGCCACATCAACAGTGTGTCAATGTCAACCTTACTGTTAAGGTATATATGTATAGTCGAGGTCATTCGATTGGAGAAAGCATATAACTAAAATAATAAAAAAACATAAGGAAAAACAAGTGCCTCAAATTGACTTCTACGAGTATTACTTACATCTATTGTACTCGTATTTAGAAATTTTGCCGTCTCCTAATTGGGTTGCATAAAACTGATAGTCATACCTAATTGTCATTTGGCATAATTTTCGTAACCTTAATTTTTACTTTTCTGTGAAAGAGATTTCAGGATTGTTTTAAAACAAATGTAACCTAAGCTTATTCGCTTTACTCTTAAGACTCTTGTAAAGTTATAATTTAAGAATAATTGCTTTTATGCCAAACAATACATTATGCCAATAAATTGTATGCCAGCCGATAGGATCTCGATTTCGACACTACCTAACATTCTACTTTAGAGCTATGCGCTAACTATTATTAATTATATTATACAATATTGTCGCTCTGGTTGAGATGAATAAAATGAAAATGACACTAAGCTAATAATATTTCAGTATGACTGTCGTAGTTCCTAATTTCACCGTTTCAGAGATAAAATGGTCTATATATTGATATATTACAGATTTCATAGATTACCTAAGTAAACTACCTATTTTAGCTATCTGTGTTGTGTTTTATACAAGGTATGCTTCATACAAGTTCTATTAAAGAGATATACGACCACGCCATATTTCTTTTTCTACGGCTATTCTTTACACATCTATAAAATAAACTATAATTAAAAACCGAACCTAGCAAAAATATTATACAAGTCATCAAGGATGTATTTCTGGCGGAATATAACTAAGTCCAACGTGTGTGTAGCATCTGCAGAGAATGTTGTTGCTTTAGTAGATGTAAGTATAAGTACGCCGACGTCCCCTTTCCACACATCCCTGTCGCGATACGCCGTCGACGACGAACGGCTGACGTCTCTTGCCGACATTAGTATGGAAACGGTTTTTAGTACGAATACTCCACAGATCAACAGACAAAGAACTTAAACTTGTTTTCTTTATTACTGTATTGGTTTTTTTATGACACAATATTCTGGTATAAATGTACGCATTTATGCGTATAGAATAATATATTTACTGTCGGGATACACCGGCTACCAGTACCTGAGATATTGGCTGACGTCTCTCGCCGACATGAATATGATTTTTTAACTAGAATAATCCACAGAGCAAAAGACAAAGAAATTAAACTCGTTTTGTTACTGCATTGTTCTTAATCGGAAGGTTTTCATTTCATAACAGATAACTACTCCGGTATAGACATTATTTATACACGCATTTAACCCTTAATAAGTATAATCTCTTGGGTAAAGTTAGATTTGAAATATAATATAAAGAGTTGTGTATAGGGACTTTCTAGCTTCCTTGGTGTCTGTATCCTTTTCGATTACTTTTGCAAGCCTATTTGGACTTCGAATTCTGGGTTTGGATATTGATAGTAGATTTGGGTAGTACCTACGTAATTTTAGGCTTTCTAGACACATATCGATGAATCAATGAAATCGATGGCCATTGGGGCAGAAAGGTTCTTGAGTGATGACCGCGGACCGGAAGACGCAGCGTTGGAAGGCCTCCAACAAGGTGGACCGACGACCTGGTTAAGATCGCGGGTAGAAATTGGACGATGGCGGCGCAAGATCGATCGTCGTGGAGAACTTTGGGGAGGCCTTTGTCCAGCAGTGGACGTCTATCGGCTGATATGATGATGATGAGACACAAAGACGTAAGTCACATTTTAACACGTTCACGAACAGATTCGCCATTTTGAAAATTGCCAAATACGGCACAAGGCATTATATAAAAACTATGAGAAAGGTCCGGCTGTAGACGAGGTGGTAGTTATGGGAAGATAAAAGGCGCCGTCTATAGATGTGGTGGTATCACAAGGGTTCTAATTTATGTCTCGACGCGCGACGTTTTTCGTAAAAATGTTAACATGAAGTCATTTGTTTTGCACGCAAAGATACATACATTACATCCAAAAAAGTGTTACATTACGTAGTTATTTCATATTCATTAGGAGTATTATGACACTAAGCCAAGATCTGTAATTGTTCAGTCTAGACACATGTCTAGGTAATTGTCCTTGGATTCCTCAATGTTATATTTAGTGTTAATTCATTAAACATATTTCGTTGGCACACACATTATTAAGTACATAATTATCGTCTTTAGACCTTAATTAGTAGGTATGCAAAATTGGAAAGAATGCACAACATAAAATTTTAAGGTAAACCAGTCTCCATATTTTGAATAATCTTTTTCATTTAAAATCATTTCAAAATGTTGAAAGGAAACAAACCAATACAGTTTAAGTAATATTTATTTAATGATCATCTCTTAACCTATGACAGGAAACATTTATAAAATAGCAGCTAATCACAATAATAAAATTATTATAACATTTACAAAACGTCCTTTATAAACGTCGAGCAATATCTTGCCTCTAATTTAATACTAAATTGACTAATCCATTGAATCGAAGACAATATAGTAGGGCCAAAATAATATATTTTGACCCCGCATTAGATCATAGAAACAGCTATAGAAGATCTCAACAGGTTTTCCCGAAAAGGGAAAACTTAAATCAGTATAGGTAAAAAACTTTACTAAATCACCTTTCGTCGGTAGCAGTAAACTATTCGAATTGGCATTTGTTTTCTTTTGTTACTTACACACATATTTACACACATTTTTTATACACATTTTAAACATATGTTGTTTATTCCAACAGGTCACAAGCGCCACAACTACATATTACCTATAAAAGGTGCTTTACTAAAGTTTTATATCTATAGTTACATTCATTCGATCGAAATAAAATATGGCATAATTCTAAGTACAATGATTCATGAGTCATATCACCATGAATTGTTTTTTTCTAAGGATACGTAGGAGTCCAAATGGATTTATAAATGTATTTAAATATGTCTGGGAATTGGTAAGTTCCATGAAAAGTTGTGTACGAATGACCGCTTCGTTTGAGTATTACTTCCACGTTTCTAAACTCACAATTCGTTTGAAAGCCAATATGGCCGGCAGGAGCTAAATATAAAAATCTGTTACGGATATAATATTGTACAAATCGAAATCAGCTTTCCGCCCATCGCACAAGCTTAAAATAGAACCCCTGGAACATATTAATTTGTGAGAAAAACACGATAAATGCCGAAACATAAAATTCTCAACAACAAAACAATGCGAATAAAACTGAATTTTACTTAAAACAAAATGTTTAACTTTTTAAACTTCTATTAAGCAGAGTATTAACAAACATTAACAACATCGGTATCAATGCCCGATGATGTCATCCAACATTACAAACGTTACAATCTTGAAATATTTGTAATAAGAACAAACGTTTGATACCGACTTTGTGAAAAATAAAAAATAAAATGTTGTCATTTCCTGTGAACCTAACTCAATCGAGCACATTTTTCGACTCTCCTTAAACTAGAGGCTCGGCATTACTTATTTATTTCACTAAAATCTCACATCTCTTTGAGGAGAAATTTCTAAAAGCCACGTTCGAATTTAAAGAATTATAGGTTAGCAGACGACCTCGAAATATAGTTGAAGACCTCTTACAGCGGCTCGGTGTGACGTAACAGGAAATTACATTAATTTTCTATTAGAACTCCTTGATGGTCTTGTTAAGTACAAATACCTCTGGTGATTCAACAAAAGGTAACAAAAGAAAATGGCGACTTATTTATTGTGGCGATTGTCGACTTATTCTTTAAGTAATGATAGTCTTATTTCGTAACCAGGTGAAATAATTTGCGCAAAACTGTGTCGACACTTTACAAGTTAACTGAGTTAGGAGTTTAGTTACTTGCGCGTACAGTCGACCAGAAAAGTGACGCTATCAAGATAAGAATCGGTTGACAGGATTTCTTGTGCGGCAAACTTTTTTACGAAGAATTTTCGAGTTCGCCGAGAATTTGTGACGGAGATATCGTTCGCGCGATGGATACGACAGAGAAAAATGATTTTCTTAATATTTACTTACAATCTACAATACAATTTGGTCGTTTACATAATTACTTGTTCGTTTCTTAGTTGTTTCGTCATCAAACGTGGCCAGTAGAATTTGCATTATGATGAAAAAACTACTTACAATTATGTGCGTTTTGTTCATTTGTAAAATATGTGTGGTTGCAATTTCAATCGAATGACGCGTGAACAGTTTTGGAACGTCTCAGTTATTTGGAATCCCCTAATTGTGTTGAGTTCTGGCCTTATAAATCACGTACGCGGCCTCCCCAATAGGGTGACGGCCGGCAACCACTTAGTTATGTACAGTAAAATGCTTATCAAGTTAACATACAAACGCAGTCCCAAATAATAAATTCTACCATTTAAGTGTTCACGTTACAATGTCAAAATTTCTAAATGCTAACGGCCGATACACGGCCCCAAAATCCGGTTAATCCGTATAAAATGGCCAAAAAAAGGGAATCAATTTCGAAGCAGATTTTTAATACACAGCACAATGTCCAAACGTTTGGGGAAACTAGCACGAATACGACACACAGGCTAGGCTAATATCACAGGAGTGCTGGGAACGGTGCCCTCGGCCCGGCCACCCCCCGGGGGTGGCCCGACCCCCCAGGTACCTACTTACCATTCAGAGGGGCGAAACGGGCCACAACCAATATATTTTGCAACAATTAAGATTCTCAAAGAAAATAACTTGGAATTACCAATGATTTCTCCACGAATTGCACAATCTTGACTGATTGCCAACATATTGTTTTAGATAACGCCCTTACGTATTAGAAAATATAAATTACATTTGAGTAACTTTTTGCAACAAATAGCAATGGTAACAAAACATAATCATTATGACACGGTAACAGTTTTAAAACATAATTGTATAAACACAGAACAATTAAATTGCCGACACTGTCAGTCTAGGAAGAGTACTTGTACAGCTAGGAAAGTACGTGACTAAGTCGCAGCTCGCATACCAGCTAGGTACGCTGCCGACTTGTGCGCCGGTAGGTACTATCTGGTAGATCGACTATAAGACCATTGAAGGTGTTTTTTCCTCGCGACACGCGCAGCGTAACGCGGCGGAGCGCGCTGTAAACGCTGTGTGCAGCGCAATGCACTTTTACTTTCCAAGTGATCGGATGTTTAGAAACCGTCTGTGTTTCGGTTAGTTCGTACCGCGAACTTCCCGCTTTAAACTAAGGCAAATAAAAATAATACTTCAGAGCGTAGGCACAGCCGTTCCCAGTCGTTTTGCACTATCTCTTAAATCACTATCTTTAAATTATGTATAGTACAATAATGTAACGTTATATCGCTTAGAACTATTCTTCAATGTGAATCGTCGACTCGTCAAGTCTCACGACGCGCCGCGACGTCATAGCCAACCAAACACTTCAACTGTTCCATAATAAAAAATAAATCGTCAAACACTAATTGGACCGCGCCCGTCGGTAGCGCCTGAGCAACTTTCACTAAATAATAAAAAACACGCTAACAAAGTAAGTACTCCTTAACAACAAAGAATTGGCTAAACGTCAGTCCGGGGTAACGTCTACGATAACGATAACACACTGTCCCGACATACCGCGCCGCACGGGCTCTTCTGACACATTTGTTTCCGAACAGTGTCCGGTAACGCGGTCAGCGACTCGGGCGCATTCGGGGTCACACGAGCGCTCACTCGGCGCGCTCGCATCACAGCGGGGTGAGGTGCGCCGGCCTGCGCGGTCACGAGTCGAGCACCGTCAGCAGGCTGGGAGGGATCAGAACATCCTGGCGGGGCATCTGGCGCGCCAACTGCGCGCACCCTAGATTCGCATCGCCTAACTCGGGAATAGCATCCAGCAGCGCTAAACATTCATCCTCTACGGCGCGCCGTGCTTTCTTCCCGACCCAAGAGTCGTCGCACTCCTCGCGCGCGCGGCGTCTGCGAGCCTCCTTCTCGCGTCGCGCCTCCTCGCTTAAACGGCAGTAGGTGTTGTTGATGCAGACGGACCTGCGCAGGTCGCGCGCGGGGTCCTCTATGTTCTCGAGCTTCTGTGAGCAGATCTCGATGACGCGCTTGCGCTCCTCGTTAGCGCGCAGGCGGGCAGAGATCATGGAGAGCTTGGGGCGAGCGGCGGGTTCCGTGCGCGACGGGCCGAACATGTCGTCCTCCAACGCGTCGGCGAGCGCGCAGCCGGCCAGTCCCGCGCCGCGGGCGTCGCGCTCCTCCTGCGGCGTCATCCTACAACAACAAACAAACACCTATTAGCTTATTAGCTCACCAGACGCTCGATCTAAATCGGAAAACCCACGCGAAATCGTTCGCGCGCATATCGGAAAATTCATGGGAAAGTAACTATCGTTCATCGCCTCGGCCGAGCGGCGTATCAAATCGAAAGTAAATTATGATTACCTATATTTCGTTCAATATTCCTCTCATTATTTTCAGTGTAGCGTCACTATTGAGTCACACCTACTTTGGCCGTTATTCGAAAATAATTGTAACAAAGCGTTGAGGTAAAGATTGCGAACGATTTAATGACCTTATTACACGGCGGTAGCGATAAGTCCACAGTTTGTTACAAAACGAGCTTGTTTTAATTACGATTGTTATTATCGGCGGTCAGTTCACGAGCAAAACAAAGGAACGTGCTTAAAAAAACCGAACAACAAATACTGGGGCGACACCTTGACAACGACACAGTTCGAACACCCACCTGAAAGATATATCAGGAGTCAAGACGAACACTCCCGAAACCAGCATGATCACTGAGACCTGATTAAACACTCCTCAATGTCACAGTAAAGTTCAAAACACTGGCACAATACGAGCGCGCAATCCGTCACTTTGTCCTCGACGACGGTAAAAAAAGAGAAGTGAAACAAAAATAAATCGCTCCCAGCGAGACGCGTGCGCAGCGCGGCGATCGCTCGGCGAGTGACAATGACAACATACTTCACTTCACTGTAGATAAGACATTGAAAAAGCCAATTGCGTCATTCGTGCACGGCTACGTACGTTCGTGCGGAGAGGAAGCCGTGACGTCGGCCCCCGTCATTTTCAACTCTATTGACTAACAGCCACGGCTCAAATGTTTGCCGTGGCCACCAAACCATCGCCCACAACAATATTGTAAAAGTGAAATCCAGTAGAGGTCAGCGGGAGACGTAAATGTATCTACGCTTCAAAAGTTTACTCATAAAGAAGGAGACAAAGAAGATTTACTTAAATTGAGCAAAATCGAAAAACCAGTCGAAAAAACTACCTGCTCATTGCAAGGAAAATAAAATTGCAACAATTACGGCAATGACTTTAACGATGAAGATAATTCCTAAATGTTAGAAGAAACTGGAGATGAAGAAATTTCGTCACCTTGTATTACGTACAATACTCGTAAATTTCTTTGTACATCCTCATATAATATAGTATTTTCAGGATAACGAGAAAACATTGAGGGCCCTCAAGGTTTAACAACGATCCTCTCAGAGATCCCTACCCAATATCGAAATAAAATGGAAATTGTCGTAGCACACTCCAATAATTCTATAAGAACACCATGCCGTAACAATATGTAGAAACAAAACTATGACATCACTAACGCCGAGTTTGAGTTAAGAGCGTGAAATTCTGTGAACAGCGTTAGGTTAAATTACTTAGGTTGTAAGCATTCCACTACAGAAATTGAAGAGTTTAATAATGCCTTGTCTAGCACCACGTCGCGTCGCTCGATCTTATTATCGAAAGGAAAGTTGTTCCACGATACGTGTCACAGCTCGAAAACTACTATTTCTAACCATCATCCTTGTCTGGAAACTTTAATATTAAACCTAGCATTACAACAAAAACTGTAGATGAATGTATTCCTCATATTGACGCCAATATCGACGGAAATTACAGGAAACAACGCAATTCCCATCGTATGACGTTGTTTCATTAAAATTACGCCTGAATTGAAATAACGCCATATTTATTAATTGATAATGGTTTTAAGTATCGGTTTTCATTGAAATTTTAGTTCTACTTCCATTTGATGTCAATCGCTGGAAATGTGAATAACTAAACCACAATCTATTGTTTGCAATATTATCCAATCTGCAACGATACACGTCCGAAAAGTCTAAATATTAAAAAACAACAACATGTATCTATAATCTATTGATAAACCAAAAAGAGTAGGTTTTATGTAGTCAAAGGCTGAAAGCTTATGGAAAATTCACGAAACTGCAACTTTCGAAGCGATTGACCTAGAAAGCCGAAATTTTGCAGTTTTGCCGTTGAATTCTCAGCTTTGGTTAAAGCCATACATATAAAGTGGTTGATGTGCTTAAATTATCAGACGAATAATCTGCTCGCGCTAATTAGAATAACGTCATGAGAGGCGACGAGCTGAGTTAATGGGCATTCTAACTTGCCGATGGTAACGCATGAGCAGATTGTCAACTAGGAAACTCGAAGTCACGCCGGTCCAAAGTTGTGCGGCGGGGGCCGATTGAAAACGTAAAATAGTGACAATGTGGAGCCCTCTTCGCCGGCTCACACTTGACCGGTTTTTTTGAAGCGGCGACAGTACGCCGCGGCGACCCCACCAGTTACGATCTAATAAATCTTGCCCGGCTCACCCGCTGCCTACTACTACCTGCACTTTCTTTTCTCTGTCTCGCATGAGCTCGTGGCATGAAACGCATGGGCTCGAAACGCTACCAAAACGCGAACCTTTTTTAAAGCTTTAGATATAATCTAAGTGGGTGACACTGACGGATAAACACACGGTAAGTAAATAATTGTTATCGCCAGTCATTGAGCTACTCATACAGTTAAATGGGAATTGTATTCGGTCACGCTGATGCTAAATTTAAAACTAAATAGTCTGGGAGTCCTAAGTAATTGGTACTGGTTTTGAAGCAGTACTTATTTAATTTCGCAAGTTAATAAGGTTGACGCTGGCAAGGTCGTCCAAGAATGTCGATTACCTTTTAAACTACCACGGACCGGAATGTGCATACAAAATGTTCGAAATTCACATATTGGCTCCGTTCATTAACGAGTTATGTCATGGTGGCTCAGATTATCGGTGCGTTATCGTACGTTGTGTATCTGATAGCAAATTTCAGGGCTTTTATTATCATACTGAAGACTCTATCTCTCGTTATTTGTCAGCGGAGGCGTAGGGAAGATTGGGAGTAGGTTGATCGCGAAGTGGGCGAGTTTGATGTCCAACGTCTGCATTTGACAACGTAAGATGCTATCATGAATAAGTGACCTTTAAGTAGTTTAAGAGAAATATACGTCACAGAGTTAAGAAAAGCATTTAATCGGTGTTAAACAGTTTAAAACGAAGATACACGTAAGAATGGACTGTCGTTGGCCACCTGGACACTTTCACCGGCTCTAGCTTGCCCTTAATAGCATCGCTATAATACCACGAGGCATTAAATTAGTCATTCTCGTTTACAACCAAAAAAATAACCGATACCTTGAGTACTGATGCGTTAAACAAAAAACTATGTAGTATGATAATGAATTTTTACTAAGAGAATGTTGCATAATTCAGTATTGATAATTGAATTTTAGAAAGTAACAATGACTTGGCGCCATTAATTTGGCCGAAACAAGCTATTTGTATGTGACGGAGTCATCTAGGCAAACATGCGCAGTAGATCAATACGCTAACAGGGTTATATCGTACAAGTGCTGATCTCCATGAATTAGTTACCATACTAATAAAACAAAACAGGTTTAATCCCCAAGTAAAGACTAGACATTATAGCGAAATTAAAAAAAAAAGAATTGACAATGTTCAATGTAACGATATTGAAGCTAAAAGATATTCACTTAGACAAGGCATTGGAATAACTGATCTGTGAGAAGTTACACAATCATCCGATCAGGTATTATGTAATAAGCATTAAGTGTCCAAAGAACTGACACATGCATCTATTACAATTAAATCGTTTCTAGGTCAACAGAACCACGTACGCTTGGGAAAACAATGTTAACGTCGCAAAAATGTACTGTCAATAAAAAGGTTCCTGCTTAACGCGAGCTAAAATAAACTATCAAGTAAACTTAAAACTGTACAAGAACAAAAAAGCAATTTTCATGTAGGTAACAGTCCATTAAGATAGAGAGAAACTTCTAATCTATTTAGCCACAATTATAGTCACTTCGTTAAAATTGTTGAATACGGCAACTTTTAACTGGTAATACGAATTCAGCAGTGAAAACTTCGCGCAAAGCGAAAGAACCGTTAAAACGCAACCGTGGAACGTCGAAGGGACCCGTGAAGCCTGGAACCGCGCAATTTATCATAGGGACTAATCAAAATTACCATACTGCTGTAATATACATTATACCTTCGAATATAAAGCTGTAGCGGTGATAGACGCAGACAATGGACGCTCACGCGAATAAATCATGAGTAATGGCTACGTAGTGACGCTCTTTTTAAAGTTATTGGCCCTGTACATAACTCCCTCTTTAATGGCGGATCCAAACATTCGGACGGTACTGACAATTTTACCAGAGCGAGTCGAAATTACGTGTTAATTTGACTGACGTCATTACGTAACTTCGGCGGCGAATTTTTACACACTCATGCTAAAGTTATCTACAACGATTGCTAATGAAAGGGATTTAAGAATTCCTCCGGAGACGGATGATAATGAAATTGTTTAAATTTTACCTGCACCCGATGACCTAATGAGCGATAAAATTTTCTAATTTCCTAGAATGAATACAAAACTTGTGGTAACTTTATTAAAGCAACGCCACTAAGAAACCTAGGACGCTCTTGGCACATTTCCCGCGGGCGTAAAGTTGGATGGGGTAGGTACTTATGCTTATAGATCGTATTAGACCGAGACAGTTCCTTCCTTATCGCTCAATTAACACGTTGGTGCCGCAAAAAGTTGATCTTCTTTGGAATAATGACTCATAGGAAATTTTCCATACCAGTATAAGCCAATACACGGGTCATGCATGATTTCGGGATTGCTTTAAAAGACGATGCATGCCTCTTTTTTCGCTCAATTCCGTTGTAGGGAAAACTGGACATCAAAGAATAAGGAGGGCTTCGAGTTGCTGCACCTTCTAGTTATTGATTAAATGTTTTCTATTGGTTTTCTGATTAAATTGTAAGTGCTGTAATGTAATTAATAAATCGTTAAACCTATTATCTTTTTTTTTCAGCTATAATCAGCCACCAGAATTCAGCCTTGGAAGACAAAGCCATTTAGAGACAAAGTTGAGGTGTTTTTCTCAGCGGATCCTTTGGATGAAATTGTCAGTGACGGATTTTTCAACAGATGTCTTTGTTAGTGATTGTAAAGTGAAGACCGACAACACGCAAATAGTCAGGTAAATGAAAGGTTCTGGTGCATGGTGTAATTTAATTCAAGGTTTTTTTAAGGTGTGCTTTTTAGGAAATTCAGAGAAAATTAGGACTTGGAAATCTCCAAATGATCCGATATTACATTAGCTACTTCGGGATGGTTCTTCTTGTAGAAGGTAGGGAAAGTATTATGGACGATAATTTGACACGATGAAAACGTAATCTTTTTTCCTTGAAACAAAGAAACAAGTCATGACATGTATCTCCATTAAATTTTTTTTTTATTTAAAAGCAACCGTGATTACGACACTCATGCTGTGACTTTTCATGAGAATTTAAGTATTAAACTGAATGGAAACAGACACGAAAATGCTAAAAGCTCTGTATGCGAGCAACAAAAAACGCAGTGGAAGATAATTGCTTAGCACTGAACAAATAATGATTCTGAATGCATTTGGACTTGAGAGGTTTAATTTTTTCTGCATATTTTCGTACTAAATCTTATTAAGGTGAGTGAGGTATTCTACGACCGATATTTTAAAGCAGCACTTAACACAAGTTACCTATAGATATCCACCACGCTAGTCATTGTACAGTAAAACACCTGAACATACGTATATAGATTAATAACATGTCTTTCACAAATTGACGAAACATCCTACGTAACATAATGTCGACGGAGTCAATGCGATCATAATTGAAAATGAAGAAATTCCGAAGAGTATTGCGCCTATTCTAAAAGCGTTAGAAATAATGTCGAATCCGAATCGCCCTCTTCCGTCTCGGTCGCTCTCGCAGCGCTAGGTGAAAAGGAGACAGCGCTATGATCACCGCAACGAAAAAGGGCTGGTCAGGTAAAAAATACCCAAAGAACAATTTCAAATGCTCGTTTAAAATTAATATCTCGGTAATAAAGATATCGCTATCTTAATCATCAGTTTGAAGTTAAATTTGACTAATATTACTAAATCTTTAATTTACTTCCATTATTTAATTACTTTCTAACAGATGGCAAGCTACATTGCGTATCTACTGCTCTTAACTCTTTGTTCCTTTGGTTTTCATTACATCCGGTTTTTCTTTGTGAGATTTTGCATTTCATTATGTTAAGTACAGGTTTCCTTTTTAAAGAGTTAATTATTACTCATATTGCCTATACGATGTTACTTTGTAAGTGACATATATATGATTTATGTTAATAACTTTGTCACTGCACACATTTTATCGCCGCATAAATTTAAGACGTTCCTTTAAACCCAAAATGCCGTTAGAATATAAAGAAAGACCAAAGGTGGTTATGTCACGGTTATCAAAAAGTTTATTTCCGTAAAATTAGCATTCGTTCACAATTCGGCGTCATAGCGGTATAAATTAAACTGTTCACATACTTATACCATCATTTAATTTTGAACAAAAAAACGAGCAAAAAAAATTATATACATTTTTAATAAAAGTTTAACACTAATTAACTATTCAATTACCTGATGACAAATGACAATCCAGCGGCACCAACAATAACTGTGACACTTGTGTACAAAATTGTTAATTACACATAATGCGAGCGCGAACGAGCTATCACAAACGATCAACTTAGCACTTGTCCAAACCGAGCTAAATAAAACTACAGGACCGACATGACGTCCGCACCGGTTGGCGTCGCGCGCCAAACTGCCTGCGCTCGTCCCATACATAAGTAAGTTCGGTGATTTATAGGGCGAAGGGGCGGGGGGGCCAATGCGCCCCTTGCAAAGGATACCTCATTATCCTTACTCTAATCCGTGCCTTTTCATAATTTTTATTTATTTATCCATAACCTTTTCAAAATACCACCGGAGAAAACATATTTATAGACCTAAATGTCACTTCCATCTCCCATACACCTACGCAGTTCCTTTACCTATCGATACCTACCTATATTCACACGATCACGGACACAGAATTATTTGGAAAACTGCATGTAGTGGCACAGACAAAACTGCATGTAGTGGCACAGACAAAACTCATACAAAAAAATCTAGCCCAACGACGCAAGGCATATATTATGTGTTTAAATAAAAAAAAACTATGTTCGGTTGTAGAAGGAGTGGCAGTTTTGCGAAAATAAAATTCGTCGTCCACAGACGTGGTGCCCTATCACGAAGGTCTTAATTTACTCTCGACGTACTGTCCGTGAAAGTGTTAAATAGATCTATCTATACTTAACTTAAAAAATACGAAAATTTAACCGTAAACATTTACCTGCATTTGGGAGTATTAATGTTAATTATGAACATTACGGAATTAATTATTAAGTAATAAAAACTGTGAGTCCTTTCTATGGCAATAAAACCCCTGTGAGAGATAAAATCGGGGCGAAAACAACCGGACTTTAATCCCAGACTTTCTAACCTTACCGCTACTAGCAGGTCTAATTACATAAACATTACATTACAATGATGATTACTTATGATTATATTGAAGAAATATTCCTGACTTTTAACCTGTAGAACGCGTTACCCTGCCAAATTTAGACAGAATGACAATCCGCAAAGACAAAATTTCAAGAGATGTTCTACTTTTTACATAAAATTAGAAGAGTAAATATTTGTATTTGATCAGTCTAACAAACCCCTGTCGATGTTCATTTTATTTATGAATACGGACTAATTTGATAATAAAGGTACTTATTAATTTAGAAAGGCCTGATAATGTGGTAATATTCGTATGTCTGCCGCATTGCTGATTTTTTCTTTGAAAGATTCTGATTACGGATAAGTCTAATAATAAATTATACCCCGGTCGGCGAATGATTACTTATGATTTGATGACTCATGGAACACCTTATTTGACATTTCAAAAATTCCCCTTAAAAAAAGAGACCCAGAATATCAAGGTTACAGATTATGTAGGAATGTTAGTTGTGAGAGTTGGAAGTAAGAATATTTATTTACATTAGATTAGGCATGATGAAGGTGTCCTATGAAATCCTAAATCTTTTTTTAATAGCGCGTTCACGGACACGTAGTCGGAGTGGCAGTTATACGAATATAAAAGTTGCCGTCCACAGTCGTGGTGCCGTTTCACAAGAGACCTAATTTACGTCTCTCGACGTTAGTACGTGAAAGTGTTAACTAAGTATACTGCATACGGCAACATTAAAAGAGTATATAATATCTCCATTATATAACAGTTGTTTGTAGCTGCAATTTGTTTGTCGCATGTAGAAGTAACATCATGTGTCCCTTAGATGCCTCAAGGAACATTGCCAAATTTCTTGTAACCCTAGCAAGCTCTGGTAGCACATGACAGTGGTGCTAAAAGGTACTAATTGCAGTACAGTTTACAAACCTGTTGATTACGCGTGATCACAAGTATGATTGCCCAATTGAAATTCAAGGCCCACGTATAATCGTAAGTTTTACTACACATACTGGTAGCAAGGTAGCATAGAGTTTGTACGTCGTAAAAATTATAATAAAACTAGTAGGCAACTCCGTCGGCGTAAAACTGGTTTTCTTTACCGTAGTTAAGTGAAAGAGCCCTGTACCAAAATTGGTTAAAATCCATCTAGCCGTTTCAGCGTGATGAGTGGATATAGAAATATGTTTATAGCTGCCGGCAAAGTTTTAGAGAACCTTGACTGCGCACTTGCGCAGTAGCCGATTTACGTACAAGTACATGCGCAGATCCGCCATTTTTGTTCTAAAAGTTTGCCAGCAACTATACCAACGAAAATGTTGCTGTACTTACTCACAACACTCCGCAGGAAACTGATTTTCATTACAATTTTGAATTTTATAATATAGTAGGTCTAGATACAATTTGGAAACGTATCTGTCTCAATTGTATCGATGCACTTAGGTATCTATATATTTTTTGATTATATCTAGATGAGTTTATAAAAATAAATAAAATAAATATACTATATTAAGGGACAATCATACACAAATCGACCTAGTCCCAAAGTAAGCAAAGCTTGTACTATGGGTACTAGACGACGATATAAATAATATATAAATATTAAAAAGAAATCGTGATAGGTATTAAGGTTAGGGATAGGTAGCCTTTTTAATATAGTAAAAAGTAACACCACATGTTTTAGACTGGTAGAAAAATCCAAATATCGGCTTCCTTGACCGTCCTAACGGCATTTTGTGAGCCATTTTGGCAACATGACTTTTCCGATGTAAAAAAGCCTGCTGAATTCGATTCTGGATGTTGCCAAGCCGAATTTTGCCCCCCTCCCCCCATATCCCCCCCTTTTGACCTCAAAATATGTCCCTAATCACGATTTTTACGGCTTTATACAAAAAGTATTAAAGTTAGAAAAAAAGTGCCAAGGACAAAAATGATCTCTATAAAATTTCCTATAACATGGTGTATTACTTTTTATAGTAAGCTTTATGGTTTGTGAGCAATACCTTCCCGAACTTCATATATTTTTTTTTTCAATTGATATACACGGTCAAGGCAGTGAAATGCACTTATTTTGGGATAATTGGTATCGCACAGGATTCAGCCGCTCTGCAGCTCTTGACGCTAACATCCAGTTGGCGTGCTGTTTATTATATGTCAAGACTTCTGATGCAAGATCCTGGGTAACTGCATTTCTGAGGCCCGTTTCTGGAGAATCTGGCGTGAGCATTTTGAATGACTTCATGGTCAGAACTAAAGCATTCTTATTTTCTACGTCGCTTTTAGCCCGACTTGGATACAGTTCTGCGTGTAAATCTGACGACTGCTTATGACTGAAAGCCTCGTAAGTCTTGACATATAATAAGCAGCACGCCAACTGGATGTCAGCGTCAAGAGCTGCAGAGCGGCTGGATCCTGTGCGATGCCAATTATCCTAAAATAAGTGTATTTCACTGCCTCGACCATGTTTATCAATTTAAAAAAAAAATATGAAGTTCGGGAAGATATTGCTCACAAACCATAAAGCCTACTAAAAAAAGTTATACACTTTGTTATAGGAAATTTTATAGAGATCATTTTTGTCTTTGACACTTTTTTTCTAGCTTTAGTAATTATTCTATAAAACCGTAAAAATCGTGATTAGGGACATATTTTGAGGTCAAAAGGGGGGATATGGGGGGAGGGGGGCAAAATTCGGCTTGGCAACATCCAGAACCGAATTCAGCAGGCTTTTTTACATCGGAAAAGTCATGTTGCCAAAATGGATCCCAAAATGCCGTTAGGACGGTAAAGGAAGCCGATATTTAGAATTTTCTACCATTCTATGAAGTTCGGGAAGATATTGCTAACAAACCATAAGGCCTACTAAAAAAGTTTATACACCATATTATAGCAAATTTTATAGAGATCAGTCTTGTCTTTGACACTTTTTTCTAGCTGTAATACTTTTTGTATAAAATCGTAAAAACCGTGATCAGGGACATATTTTGAGGTAAGAGGGGGGGAAATGGGGGGAGGGGGGCAAAATTCGGCTTGGCAACATCCAGAATCAAATTCAGCAGGATTTTTTACGTCGGAAAAGTCATGTTGCCAAAATGGCTCACAAAATGCCGTTAGACTTGAATTTTTTTATTTGAACTACCAGTCTATTTATTCTAAATACGTAGCAGCAGAAGCCGTGGAGACCTGAAATGTAGACAGTCTCTTTTTGAACTGGCATAATTTCGCGTTTGTAACTTTGAAGTAAGAACCCAAAATAAAATAAGAATATGATACGAATCAGATTTATATATCATGAGTATGGAAATAAGCAACACGCTTTGACAGTTTCATATAGACAATTCCGCATAAGAGAAAAACGTATTTCCTTTCAAAGAAGCAAATTTGCTTTCGCGATCTCACCGTGAGATGAAAAATTCACTAGTGATACGGGATCATTCTTAGCTGCATCGGAGATAGGGTTGCCGGATGGTCGGGATATGGCGGGATTCTCCCGAATTTTTGTATGTTCTCCCGACTCCCGACAAAGTAAAATATCTCATAAAATTATAATTTTTAACGGAAATACCACTGCTAATTTTTCCATATGTACTATAAATAAATTACGTTATCACATTTTTTGTTGATTAAAGATGTAATTAAAATAATGAGAAAATCATTTTATGCTCTTTTTTGGTAGTATTTATTTATGTGGCAGTTTCTATCGGCAGTTTGTTGTTGTTTTTAATATATTTGCTTTCATGTGATTAAATTTTTGTTTCTCCCGACCAAAGTCACAAAATCCCGAAAAAAAAAAATATAGGGCCGTTATCGGGCCCGATAATAGGGCCATTCGATATGGCAACCCTAATCGGAGAACCAATGTTGCTCTTTCGCTGCTCTTGCTCTTATAGCCACAGAAGTTAATTAAAAGGAACTTATGCAATAATTTGCAAGTTTTATGTGCCCAGTGTTTCATTTTCAGGAACTTTGTAAGATTGAAACTATATCGTTATCGTATAAGTATAAGATTGAAAGTATCGCCTATAAATCCTATTAGCGTTTTTAATGTCGCAGAATCACTGCAACTAAAAGGTAAAAAAACAATATAGAACACATAATTTTGGTGGAGTTAGGTACTTATAAGAATAACAAAATGATACAACATGTTACATTAACATGAAATTCAGAAAAAATAGTATAAAATCCGAAAATGGAAATAGTTATTTTAGTAACTAATTACTAAAACATCTATTTGTTTTAGTTACTAGTTGTTTTAGTAACTAATTACTAAAAAAACTTAAAAAGGTTATTCAATTTTACCTTTGTATGTAAATATATTTAGATATAATAGATATCAAAACGCTCAAACGGTCCCAGCGAAATGGTTTAACACTTTCTTGATATTGTTTTGATTTAATTTTTATATACTTTCGTATCGCTTTAGATGTCTCATAAAACCGGCCAAGTGCGAGTCGAACTCGCGCACCGAGGGTTCCGTACTTTCCATCCCTAGGTGGTTAAGTTAAGTTTGCACCTGGTATGTATAGCGCCCCATATAAATTATATGCAAAGTTAGGTATTCAAAAAAACTACTTACTAGATCTCGTTCAAAACAATTTTCGTTGGTAGTTTTTATAGTAATGTACATCATATGTTTTTTTTAGATTTTTCATTTTCTTATTTTAGAAGTTAGAGGGGGGACCAACTTTTTTCCACTTTGGAAGCGTCTGTCACGCAAACTATTCGGTTTAGAAAAAAAATATTGTAGAAACCTCGATATCATTTTTAAAGACCTATCCATAGATACCCCACACGTATGTGTTTGATGAAAAAAAAAATTTGAGTTTCAGTTCTAAGTATGGGGAATCCCCCAATATTTATTATTATTATTTTATTTTTGCATCAAAATCTTAATGCGGTTCACAGAATACATCTACCTACCAAGTTTCAACAGTATAGCTCTTATAGTTTCGGAAAAAAATGGCTGTGACATACGGACGGACAGACGGACAGACAGACAGACAGAGAGACAGACAGACAGACAGACAGACAGACATGACGAATCTATAAGGGTTCCGTTTTTTGCCATTTGGCTACGGAACCCTAAAAACGAAGTCAATGAGCTTATAGTCATCGACAAATATAAAACAACTTAATAAACGTTTTTTCGGCGATATGATATGAAATTAAAATTATAATTTGTACGACGATACCAAAAGTAAAAAAGACATAATTAGGTACTTATCGCAAATGAAGCAAAACAAGCAGTCTTCTATAAATTAATGTTTACAATTAATTATATACTTACATCGTAACGCATTCCCGTGTCCGATATGGAAATATGTGCATGCCGAGAGGCGATTCAGTCCTCGTTGCATGTGAACAGCTCTGCTCTTCTGTCTAATTTTTATTAGTAAGACAATCGAATTGGGCGTGGCGCGTTGCAGTAGTTGCAACTGTTTACATGAATACCGCCTTTCGATTGATTATAATATTTACTAACGACATATAATTTAAGATTAATCCCTACTTATACACCTACTACTTCAAATTTGAAAAATATTATTTTCCAAATATTCAGTGATTTTTGGAGGTCAATTAATAAAAAACATATTTTTTTTATTTTTTTTTATGTTTATCCGTAAGTGTATTTTAAGATTTCGTGACGCAGGATCTGGACCGATTTCAACTACATCTATTTGTCGGATAGATTGTGTCTATTAACTAATAGGTAACCGTCATTATGTATATATAATGCAGGTAGTGTTAGGTCTGTTTGTTTATTAGAAAACTGGCTTACCGTTTATAATACCTTTCGACTTTATTTCCTAATCACTTTCTAATGATAATAAGGTTGCAGATAAGCCGCCTTATTTGCCGCATTTTCGGCCATTACTAACTCTAATTCTAAGTCATTCATTAAAATACTTAAACACGTGTTTATTATTATGTTGTTAGTAATATCAACTGCCACTGAACATAAGACTACAGAGGGACTTTTTGACCGAGCGTTTTAGCTTGGCCAACATTTATTTCGCATGTCCGGATGTTCCACTGTTCTCGCCTTTGGGTCGCATTTGTCTACTCTCATGAAATTGTGAGTAGATTCGATAATATCTTTTTTTTATCTTAGATCAGAACTGTTTAAAAGCTACGATGCCGTTCTAAGATATTTACACATTTTTTACACCCCTCTTTTATTCGTTGCGGAATACTAAAGCTTTCCTCCTTGTTGAACGAGCGAGCGAAGAATCGCCCTTCAGCTTGGGCATTTTTTTTCTCGCCTACATCAGGTTGTATTGCTTAACTAATTCTCATAAAATTCTGTGAGTAGCTTCGATAAGCATATAGTTTTTTTTTTGTTTTTCGCAATTTCTCTATATGACGGAGATATGGTAATCGTAAAAAATTCTGTATTTTAGCCGTTTCGAACCAAATTGGTTTAATCTATTTCCATACGTAGAGACATTCCCGTTACTGGATTTGTACTCACACAGAGAGTTCAACACAATGATAGGACTGACAAGCCCTTATCATGTCTAACAAAAAAAATATATCTTTTAATATATGCAAAAGCTGCCTGGTTGTTTGAGTAAAATACGAAGCAATCAGTTGTGGGGCATGACGATACAACCAACCAAATCGAGTGTGCAGCTAGGAATGCGCTGATTTTGTACGATCAAAGATGGAAGTTGGAATGGAGCATTCAGCACCTCCAACACAACTGTGCGATGCGACTCTTTCTCGCGCGAGATATACCTATTACCTCTTTCTCTGCAGTACTGTGAGAAAGTGACGGGTGACGCTATGCCATGAGTCGCGAAGCATAGTTGTGCTAGACTGACAGGTGAGCTAAATTGAGTAGGTTTCTGTGTGTTTCGTGGTGCATAGAAATTTTGGTGAACCCGGAAATTCCCAGGACTGTTATATTAACCTGGGGCTGCACACCTAAGTGTCATCCAAGTCCGTGCTATTTTAGGTTCGACCAGAATCTTATCAGTAGTGATCCTAAAATACCACGTTTTAAACAATAAGCCAAGAAATCGGTCTACCAATTGTTTACTTTAATGCACATCAAATAGAAAGAAAGAAAGAAGAAAGAAAAACATTTATTCGGGGATAAAACACAGTTGCTCAGATAAATAGTGACAAACAAAGAAAATTTAAATATCTATAAACTATAGTACATTACTGCAGACGCCGGGAAATAAGGGCTTGCCGGCTGAGTAGGTAGGTATAGACGGCCGACCGTTAGGGAGGCCGTCTAGTGATACGAAGCCGGCAAGCCCTTCTCACGGCTAATGCATGTATAGTGCTTTTCTCAAACATATGCAATGAAATAAAAAAATGCACCACTCAAAAAAAACATAATTCAGCTGTTCAGTCAGTTCATGAACAGAGACGCCATGTTTAAAAAAACGTATTTTTAATTTTCCCTCCAATCCCTCTCTATATTTTTTCTTTAATAAGTCGTCCACGTGTGTAGTGTTCGAATATTAGGGCCATAATACGCAACCTGATAATAAGAATCTTAATTTCTATAATAAATAAAATAAAGGCAGAGGATTTTTAATATTGTCTATGGTCTCTGGTGACTTACGTATAGACAGTATTTTAAATTTATTCATCAACACATTGAATCATACAGATTTGTATTCTTAATATCAGTTCGTGTGTACTAAGGCATTAACGCGGATATTGTTGATCCAATGGCTGAATGGGTAGCCACTAGAAAAAATATAGGTATATATCAGCTGTTCATAAACACAGACGCCATGTTTACATTAAAATTAAAAACAAATTACTTCCCGGCCTAGGCCTTCAATTTTATATGAAATTCCTTTACAGTTTTCTCGAATTGTTCCGCCCGAAACTTGACACTTCAAAGCCTGTTTTAACGCACGTTATGACGATATTTTATTGCATGTTTGAGAAAAGTACTTAATGCTAATTATGATTGCCTCGAAATAGACACGAAAACTGTTAAATCAATTTATTGGCTTATTATTCCATCAAAATCAAATTATTAAGCATATAATCCTATTCCCAAAATATTAAATCGGATAACACGGGTATTATTAAAATAAAATAGCCATCAAATAAGACTGGTCGGTCCAAAAATAGTACGATCTGTCCAAACCCTGAATTTCCAATAATATAGCTAACTTAACGGAATAATTCACTTAGGTTTTGGATTGAACTAATAGCTTAAGTACAATTAATATAGTTATATATAAAACACTTTCCTATAAGTTATAACACCGTTTGGACCTTCCTCAATGCGTTATCTAAACGTTAATTACTGTATAACAATTTATAATATAAGGCCAATGGGTCAACATGCCGATAACAACGCACATATCTTAGTTACAATATACTTTTAATGTCGAGTTGGCCATATATATGCATACTACATATTTATTGATATACCAAATGCATTTGTGTATATCGTAGGATGGCTTGATGAATCTAATGTTACCGAAAATTTTAGGCACATTGCGAAAACACGTATATAATTAAACAATGGTGATACCTACTATTAACCAAAAGATTAGGCTTGCTAAGAATTTTCAAATGCCCGAAGGGCAAATCGCTCAGACATGGGAATTCCGTCGATTTAGTAGAAAAAATCATTTTTACGGAATCAGATGGTCAAAACTACTTTTGGTCAGCTTAATTTCTTCGCCATTGTCTAATTATCCGTGATTTCGCAATCAAATTCGATTTATCAAATCATCCTACGACATATACATATTATCGCGAACAATGACTGGTTAGATCATTTCCCCAAACCAAAGCCGTTAATTCCACGTAGCTAATTTTCCATTCGCGGTTTTCCCCAATTTATTTTTCAATCGAAACGTGGATGACGTACGACTTGTGTGGGGTTGCCCGCAGATGACCTTTTTTCACAAGTTAGTGTCTTTTATCTCAGAATCTGCCTCTGTGTTATCAAATCTTGCAAGATTGGACGCGTTGCAAATAATTTATGAGAAAAAATTCATCTTGTTAATTGATACTAATGTTTTCTACGCTACTTAAGAAACTTCCCACTTCTAAATTAGGCTAGAAAGATCCCATTCACATCCCAATAGTCCATTCACACCACTGGCTGTACTCAGTAGCAAAAGTACCAAACAGGCTGCATAAAAGTCTATGCAGTCGTTATAACTCTAATTTGAGCTGTATACAGGCTGTATATGCGCTTGTGCAGCCTGGTATGCTACTTAGGTAGCTACGGAAAACACACTTACAATTACCTGCATATTTAATCCTTTGACAATAGAGCCGTGTAGAGGAATACTAATAAATAATTTCAAGCGGTTCGAGTGCGTAGTTACTTAAGGGTTCTAATATAAATATGCTTTTACAGTAAAAATGGATCTGAAACATGTTTCTGAGGGGACGACAACGAGACGTCTTGTCGTATTGGAACGGTTTTACTGCTGCAACTGCTAGGGGTGTAGTGTAGATTATTGAATTATACAACATACTGTAGTTGTGTGAATAAAATGAGCTCAATATGTCATATTTTTTTAAATATATGCCATCAAAGGGGTTGATCTTGAGATCTTGTTTTTTTTTTTTTTTTTTAACTTGTTTTCATAATCCTCATAATTTAACAAAACAATAATAATTGTTTTACAACCATGAACTTAAACGCACGTGTTAACAGTGAAAATGGTAATTGGCATTGTCTCCATACAAATATTGGTAGGTATTCCCTTGATTTGTCTAATTTTTTTTGTCTAATTTCAGTTTGTCTAACAACTTTTACCATAATGAACATTTTATCTAAAGTCATTATGTATAATATCATTTCTCATAATTATTATTTTGTCGAAACTCGTTTTGCCTAAATGATCATTTTCATAACTCTTGTTTTGTCGAATATTATTTTATCTAATACTCACTTTGTCGATTCTTATTTTAACTAATCATTACATAGCCGAATAACGTTTTAACTAAAAAGTTTTTGTCTAATTCTGAATTATCATAATATTTACCTTGTCGATTTTTATTATGTATTGATTAGACATAGCTGAAAATTAGGCAAAACGAAATTAGGCAAATTTAGCAGTTAGGCTAAACACCGAAAACTGTAGGTTAGGTTAGGTTTGTTTTATGACCATGAATAGCGGAGCGAGCGAAGCGAGCGGAGCGTCAGAATGCTTGCTTGCATGGAAGTATATTAAAATTTAGCAGTTAGTAGGTTAGGCTAAACACCGAAAACTGTAGGTTAGGTTAGGTTTGTTTTATGACCATGGATAGCGGAGCGAGCGAAGCGAGCGGAGCGTCAGAAGACGCAATAATTAAATTAAACGAAATAAGATTATGTAAAAAAGTATAATACGAAACGAATATTAGTCTAAACAAAAATTCGGCAAAACGAAATTAGGCCAAAAATTGATACGCAAAATATGTTTATACGAATTAAAAATTAGGCCAAATGAAATTAGACGAAATGAGATTATGTGAAATGAGTATGATACGAAACGACTTGCACTCAAATGAAAATTAGGCAAAGTGAATAGTTATGCTAAATAATATTAGTCTAAATGAAATTAGGCAAACTGAAATTAGGCAAAAAGTTGTTAGGCAAAACAAGGTACAACCATATTGGTACCCAACCCACAAATGACGTCACATGTAGGTGGCCATTTGCATGGAGCGTTTTTAGCGCTCCGTAGGAATGCTGAACTTTGATGGTCATTTCTGACTTTCAGAGCAGTCTAAGTGTAGTCAGTCCCATACAGACATTTGATACCAATAAAAAATTGAAGCAATAGACATCGTCAAAAAATTTCTACACGCATATTACCTAGCTCGTCTTACTTTAGACCCCGCTGCACGCTGTATAGCAGGCAGCAACGCTAGCATAACTGTGATACGCGAGTCTTTCTCGCGCGAAATATACCTATCTCTTTCTGTACAGTACTGTAAGAGAGTGACGGGTGGTATTATGTTGTGCGACAAGAGTCGCGAAGCATAGTTGTGCTAGACAGGCAGGTGGCAGGTGTGGTTCACAGTACCAAATGGTTCCACACGCGCGCGATTCTTATTAGCGACCGGGACTCGACTCGGGCTATCTAAATTGTTATAATTTGTGCTTAGCGTTCATTTTTGTTCGTAAAAGAACACGATTATTTACATTATTATTACACATTAAATACACTAAATTATCTGTAGTGTATGTTTTTTAGAACGCACAGTGCACGTAATTAAAAGTAATGCAGTAGGTATCTAACTTGTACTAACTAACTAAGTACATAATCTGTGGCAATAATCATAGCACTCTGTCCCGCGATTTATAAATGCAGGCAAATCATGTCGGAAATCTCACCGATTAACGAACTGCAAAGTTTTTTTTACGTCCTCGGAAGGCACGTTATGATTTTGTATATATCCAATATATTCCACTACTTACAACTGCTTTTACTTGTAACTGACACTTGTAGTATAAAGGATAATATCGCTCTTTGTATGGTCACTCAAATTCTAACTGTAAAAAACGAATATAAATGCAAATTGTCAATTTTATTATTATTAGGTACTGCCACAAATACAAGGCTCATTGATAATATGGAGAATTATAATGGACCGTCAGCATTATAGGTAATATGTATTTTAGTAGCAACCAAAGTAGAGAAACATATCGGAACAAATCTTTATTTCCATATTATGTAGCAGTACCTAAGAATGTGTAACGAACTATTTGGCCGCTTTGACTACTACTAACTATATCTACTGCAAACAGGATTTAACCACGGTAATTAATTTTAAATGTTTCATTTACTTTGACTACACGTTCGAGGTCAATCGATACAAAATATATTTAAACACACACTTTATCTTAATTCAAATTTACATTAAAAATAATAAATATTAACCGTTATGATTGTGTGAAACCTGTAAGGTAATATAGTAGATAAAAACAGTTAACAGTCACATATATTTTTTTCGGAAGAGTAAAACCATGAAAAAAGGTTATAATCCTTTTAATCTCCTTCCGTCCCCACAAACCCGCCAAAGGTTCGCTATCGCTTATTAATAAACCATAGACTATTTGTTTTTTTAAACAGATGCTGATCTTCATTTTATCGGAATGCCGAGTGGCCAGTGACAGCCAGCTGCTCGACCCTCGAGCGGTCATGCGTGAAGGCGCGATTCGACCTGCTCGTTTAAATCAAATATTTGAAAATCGAAGTTAATTGTTTTCGTTGTTCATTTAGTAGTTGTCGATTTTTACTGGCCGTATGTTTGGCAATGACTGGTGTTTATTTGTAGCATAAAGTTCGTTTACGAAATAAAGAAAAATAATATGTTCTAAGCGCATGTCTCTTACAAGTTAAAAATAAAATCAAACGACAGAGTAGGTATGATCAATGTGTCCATAAAAAAATAATATTATGTCGTGAGATATTAAGCATCAAAAAACGCGATGCATATTATTTTGACTTTATGGCGAATATCCATCTAGAAATTCATACAATGCATTTTTTTCCCCATTTAAATCGTCAGCTTCGGTCCTATCTATAGTATGGGTAGATAACCATAAAACTTACCTAAACGTCCAAAACAATAATTACTTTAAATCCATATACCGATACTAACTGCCATCACCTAAGTATTGTTTTGAAATATTTAAAGCGAGATAGAAAGTATGTTATTGAATCATACTTTCCAAGATATAGCATTACATCACCTTATAGCTATGTTTATTCTTCAGGCGAGATGCTCGCTCGAGACGTAAACAACAGGATTATCGGTCTGCTAACGGAGGTTAATACTTTTGCTAGGGACTAAAGGCTTTAGGAATATTAATGGTATTAAAGTTATAATTACATTCTTGTACGGTAGTTAGTTAGAAAAACATATAAATTAGAAAAGGTTCCGAGGAAATGAGAGCCTCCCCATTTTAAAAATTAAACCAATGATTTCTATAACAACGACAAAATTTGTATTTTTTTTAATCTTGAATTTTTGTTTATAGGTAGGTTAACCCCTTTCCTTCCTAGAAAAAAAAAAGATTTATCTGTAGCTTAAAAAAAGATGTTTTTTCGAGCTTTGTACAGGCATCGTACGGTAACCTAACCGAGGCGATTATTTTTGCGACTTGGCAGAGGTTACGTATTTAAAAAACTTTTTCATAATTTTAAATTTCTTTACTAACAAAACATTTGTTCTTCTAGGAATGAGGATAAGGAGGAAAAAATCAAGACTATTTTTAAACTATCCATTGCCAATTGGTGTGAGGTTGTCCGATATTTATATATTTACCGAGAATAGGTAGGTATTTCATGGGCTTTGCACACTGTAATGATGTTAAAAAAAAATTTTTTTTTTTGTTTTTACAACTTTAATATAAAATGTACAAATAAATGTTAATTTTTTATAACTTTAATATTATTAAAAAAATATGTAATTCATTTTCAATATTTTAAAATACTAAGTATATTTAAATTGCATTTTTTGTAAAATATGTTTTATTTTACTATAAGTTGTAGATATTGATTACTTAGCTGTCCTCCAGTGTACCTACCTACGTCTCGCGCGGCCACCGCCCGTCTAGCGGCGTCTAGTCTAGGTCCTCATTTGCATTCCGAGATACCTATTTATTTATAATCTATGCCATTATGTGCCGTCCAATAACACCAGTCTGACTTGCAAAAGTTACATTTGCTAAGATTAAGCTTGATTATGCTTGTCCTATCGGAAACGTAATACAGTTTAAACGTAGGACGTTTTACAAAAAAAAATGTGGTAATTACTAATTAGTAAGTTAAAACTTAAAATAACCTAAGTGTCACGAGATCCTAATCCTAATAAATAAAGTAAGTAAATTACCAGCTATAAACATCTTACGATTTAATAAGACATAAAATAAATAATAATTAAACTGCGAAAAATTAAATGCATTTAGAAAATATTTATCGAGTAAGGCGTTTTATTTACTCTTACTTTATATTAACAACAGTATTTTTCAACCTGAGATAATAACAACCGATTGTTAATGACGTTTTTAATGTTAAGTACCTATTGTTTATATCGTCTACTTCTTAGAGTAGGTACCTACATATAGGTATGTACAAGTTTTAACCCATGACACTCCAGGTAGTTTTTGCTTGAAATATACAGATTAGGTGAACGTTTATTAATATTTGGGAACATGTTATTTTTCGAATCGAACTTCAAGTTGGTCTGTTTTTGTTACACTATTTGTATAAATATGTGATATCCCGTTTTAGTATTAGAACAGGAATGAATTAAAATCAAATC
The DNA here is from genome assembly GCA_905147355.2 of Apotomis turbidana. Taxonomy (NCBI): domain Eukaryota; kingdom Metazoa; phylum Arthropoda; class Insecta; order Lepidoptera; family Tortricidae; genus Apotomis; species Apotomis turbidana. Next base: position 14,376,941 of record LR990295.1, on the reverse strand, counting down.
TAGCTCTCTATTCTAATATTTATTTCTCAGTATTATGTATGTACAATGTACTATACCTGTGCTAACTCGGGGCACGTTCTAGGGATTCGATATCGATAAAAAAGATGTCGATATTATATTAATACATGTGCTCATTAAAAATTCTCGATTACTATAAAGTGGTTTGACATTATGTCTCATAAAGTGAATATTTTCATCTAGACGGCAATCTTTAATACCGACGAATATGGAAAAAAAAATTATTCTATATGGGGTATGAAAACTATTTTAAAATACTCCGATAAATTACACGTTTTAATTTGTTTATTGATTTTATTTTGAAATGAAGAGAAAATAAATAATATTCACTTAATGTTGATATTTTTTTATCGATAAAATATTTTGCTACATCACTTTAGTATCTGTGCCCCGAGTTAGCACAGGTTTGGTTATGTATAAAAAAAGCAATGCATTTTAGACTGGTCTCGTACAGATGCCGATGCCGCTTCGTCGTAAAAAGTCTAGATGAAGGGCAAAACATCGACCTAGACGGACAAAAACGCGGGTCGTGTCTGGTCTGGTTATCTTTTATAGTATTCTTGTATAGCTTCTGCCGCTTATTTACATATTTAATTCACATTTTAGTTATTTTTGGTAAAAAATAAAATGATACAAAAATCAAAGCTCAAAGAAAAATTGAAATACGTAACCTGGTGGAAAAGACCAGGAATGGTTTAATATAACAATTGTGGTGTGTTTTTGCATTTAAAAAAGACATTATAATATATGTTTCATGAATTTAATTTAATGTTGATGATTCTATATGGCAGAGCTGGCTGTGTATTTAAAACATCCCAAAGTCATGGTGATTAAGATTATATTGCCGAAAAGTGAGCTCTTTGCCCACTCTTTTTTAAGGGCAATGGAAATTGTAATTGCGATATCATCACCGCATGTATAACTCTGACAGGTTTTGAAGTTGGACTCTATCTGTTCATGTGATTGTAAATTATAACCTTTTAACACAATTTATTCAAGTTCTTACGGAAAAGTAGTGTGTAGGTACAGTAATAGGCCTATGTTCAGCAGTGGACGTCCTGTGGCTGAAATGATGATGATGACAGTAATAGAAAATGAAACGTACATTTTTGACCCGTATTGTCATTGGCATAAGAGCGAAAAAGGTATTACGTGATAATAAAAATGAAAAATTTATTGATAACATTCGTTACAAGTCTTCTTCATGTTATATATTTTTAATAAGTATAATTAAAATTTTATGGCTAGTATAGGTAAGTACATAATATGCGAAATAATATAATTGTTTTTATATTCTAGTGAAGTAGGTATGAAGGTTTATCTATTAGTAGGTAGACAAAAAGTAAATCTGGGTAACACAGCTAGAGTTGTGCGTATTGCCAAATACACAAAAATAAACCTATATGCATTTGGTGCGTAGTAGGTACGACAGAGAGCAATCATAGTTTAAAACCAACGACCTTCAACCGAGTGCTAAACATTCTCATATTTATTTCGTCAAGGAGAATCCAACGGAGATGAAGAAAAAGCAGTGCATTAAAAAAACAATTGACGGATTAAAACATAAGGATAAATTTAATAGACACAAAAGGAAATACTTAAATAGCCGTAGTAAATGATGATAATATGGATAATGATAATATACTTAAAATACTAGTTATTTTATGAGCAACTATTCAAAAAAGGTTGTATTGTGAATTTATTATGTACGGGATCATCAAAGTCAAGGTCAATGTCAAATTAGATTTATTCAGTTTTGGGGCTTGTAACAAGCATGTACGAAGGTCAACTGCTCGGCTACTATTGATGTATCAACAAATATAATAAGCTGAAGAGATACATAATCACAACAACGGTAATATACATACATGCAATATTAATGCATGATTTCGCGACAAATTACCAAAACACATCTCATCGTTGCGTTTGCGCCGTTGCTTTGATTTAGTCTATGCCGGGTAATGTGTACGGCATAACGACGTGACGGAGTTTAATTTGTCCGAATGCACAACTATTCCGAATTTTCATAATTCCGAAAACCATAATTCTGATGAAATATAAATATTAGATGTTTTTGGGCTATCAATATTTATAACCATAACCTCATTTTATTGCTAATATACCATTCACAGCAATTTTATGGATTGGCGTGATAGCGCTTTCGGTATGATGACAATTCGGAATAATGTTAGTGTCTCACAAATTAAGTAAGTATCGGATTTCTGGGGACGGACGTTGCGTCATTCTTAGGTGAGAAACTGATGATTGACCTATTGTGTTATTACGCATACTACAATGAATAAACCCTTTACGATACTTTTCCCCTTTTACTTTCATATTGGAGGTAATTTGTAGGTAGATACATATACCATTCCTACCTATATAACCTGCATTCATCACAATATGCCTGCATCACATAATTCACATAATATATACTTCTTCATGGGTAATGGCCGAAAACTGTATATTTCGATTGTAGGTTAACGGTACTTGCTTAAAAACACACTAAACCACACAATTTTATATACATATCGAAACATCTGACACGACGTGGAACAAATATAAAAAAAATGTCATATGATAGTTAGATTTTCGTTATTTTTCAATGTGGCCAGCGCGTTATTAGCACGTAAGTAAATCAAAGAGGTCCAGCATCTTAAAATTGCATACAATATTAAACACTCAAAATCTTAAGTTATTACAACACCTCTAAATCTCAAGGGCGGCAGCATTCTTGTGTGTGCTCTACAATGAGTGAGGTCAGTTTGGATATTCTCACTGAGCCGAATTTACGACTACAATCACTGGTACCAAGACAGCACCCAAGAGCGCAAAAAAGTATATATAGCTTACAAAATTTATCATTGGATCACTCAACAATTCCGAAGCTTCATCTATCCGAAACCATGAATATTCCGAATTTTCCAAATTTCGAAAACTTTCGAAACTTTCACCATGGATGTTTCATACTATAATTATTTTAGGTTAGGTTCGGGTTATACGATATTCCAAAAAAATATCCTTAAATTTTGTCAGAGTATGGTTTTAATAATTATGACAATTCAGAATCATGATGCGTTCGGACAAATGAAGCTTCGGAGTAGAGCCTATATAGTGCGAGTGTCGGATCGGATGTTCAGTTATTTGATGGCAAATAACTGAACATCCGATCCGACGAGCTAAACGCGATCATCACACTTGGAGCTTCTGTAAGTTATAAGTTTAATATAAAGCCGAACTAAACTCTAATACAGCTTGTTGGCTACCTGAGTAGGGTCACTGACAATGGTTGGTGGATACAGTACGGCCACGGTAGTAATGACACAGCCTCGACCTCGACCCCAAATATGCCATAGATATTTTGTCGTATCCTAAATGTTTTACAAAATAATACGTAAATGCATACAACAGACTACTTTAGACCACCTAGTAGTGCCAAGACTTAAATATTGTAATTGTTTAGTTTAGTAATGCGTTTTTAATCGCATGTTGCCGTATCAGTACATGTAAACCGCTGTTAGTGCCGTACTTTTGACTGCTGATATTGCTAGTAGCTATAAACCAAACTTCAGATTGCTCTGTATCTCTGTAGTGAATCATTGTATGCAATGGGTGGAATCAAAAGAGATCTTCTGTGTGATATTACCACACAAAATACGATACTCATGAATAAGGGACTTGGAAAATCAGTTGTCAGCGAAGGACCACCTCATTGTTTAAGCGTATTTGTATCAATTAAATGGAAACAAGAAAAAACAATTAATGCGTTTAAAATATTCACGCCGCAAACCAGCTCCGAAGCTAGCGCCAATCGGAAGCGACGAACGTTCTAAAAATGAAACAGCTTATGAGCGGACGAGTTTAGAATATTGATACGGCTTTTTGATTTGCTTGGGTAGCGGTGAACGGTGCCGCGGCCTTGCGTTGCTTCGAAGGTGAAAGTCTGCCATTATGAACCTCGACCCAGCAGATTTGGGTTACGACGGAGTCCAGACTTCCGTGTTCCAAACAAGACTCCAGGCGATTTGGGAAGATATCAGAGTGGTGTGTTCACAAATACGAGTATTCCAAATAATCTGGAGATGATTTACGCACAATAGACGCATTGTAAGGTAAGACGTCAAGTTGCAGAAAACGCAGCCTATGATAGCAGTCTGGTGACGATTTCGGTGACGATGTCACCAGGCTTCTAAGGGATGATAAGGTCTTGCAGGCTGTGTTCCAACGAAAACGCGATTAAGAACGGTATTGGGGTTTTGTGTTTTCAAAACGATGAGGTATTCTAGATGCATTATTTGGTGCCGATTCCAGACGATTGTTCCAAAAAAGACTTCCAAATAACGTGACGACGGTATAACAGGTTTTATGATCCTGTGAAAAATATTCCAGCTAATTAAGTAAAGGAGTAATAGGATTTAGAAAAAAATCTTTTAATCTTGTGACATTATAACGTACCTACCTATCGATAACTAGGCTTATCATTTCAAAAGAGACTTTAACGTAACTTGGTGTAGATTTCGGAACAGAATAAGGCAGGGTTTGGTGTTCCAAAAAATACTAGATAAGTGTTACCTTTATATCGATATATTGACACTTAAATTTGTGTCATAAATAAAAACCTTAGACAACTAGAAAATAAATATTCCTCAATGAATCGCGCAGCATGTAGGTGCAATAAAGTGAAAACTTAAAAAAAACTATCGTCATTACAAAGATGTCCTAAGTGTTGAATATTTTTTCGCTGCTTTTAACGTCTCAATCGATCTTACCTTGGGCGACCTTGCATGTGAACCCTCGAAACTGAACGAGTCAGATCGTAGTAATGCGCCGAACTCGAATGACGGTGCAATTCGGATTGAACCTAGTCTGGTAGCATGCCAACTTTATTTAACTACGTTAGGTGTATATAGATGTTGTCTGAGGCTGGTAAATAAAATAAATAATAAAATAAAGAAACTTAGTGCAGGGAAAGGTATGTATGTTGTGTTGCGTTTAAAAAAAATAACTATCGCCTTTACAATGATGTGTGTTAAAAAAAAAATTATACATTTAAAATCTTAATCGGTGTTACCTTGGGCGACCTTGCATGTGAACCGTCCAAACTGATGATTCGCTCAGTAGATCGTAGTAATGCACCGAACTCGAATGACGGATTGAACCTTGTTTGGAGGGTTACTCTGATGTTTGAAATCGAACTTCGTATCGTGCCGTCCCGCTCATTCAATTATTGTTTAACAAAAGATCGTGAGTGATACAAACACGATAGCACGTATAGTCTGTCTGGTAGCTTAAGAGTAAAAAGCAATAAAACTTGCTTTTTTATTTCAAAAGATGATAAGTTGCAATACTTAAAAGCGAAATCCGACCTTAACAGAAGTTCTATTGAAGCTTAACATCCTTTTTTTTGGAGTCTCAAACAATAGATATTTTTACAAACTGTTGTCAAAACTGCAGTGAGTAAAATAATTCAATAATAAATTGCATAAAAAAACACAATCATATAATATTTTAAATAAATTAACATAATATAGATTAAATATTCCTGCATAAAAAAGAAAACAAAAATATAGATCTTCGAATATTATTAGGTCCAAGTTATTTCGCGAATTAATACAAATGAAAGTTCATGTGTTTTAAGAACTTGGACCTAATAATATTTGAAGGATTGTGATACTTCCTGTAGATATGATATGGAATTCTCTAGAAATATTATAAATTGATATTCGAATAAAATCTTACCTCTCAGCGACATGTGATTTGTGATTTTGTGAGCCCATAAACAGTGGTGTCGCATTCAATAAAACTGAACGTTTAGAACGTCATACTTCACTAGTGATTCTTTATTATAATAACCATTATTTTCTTTACACTTTTACGCACGTAACTCAGTCAGATCCAACGTAATAGTTGGCAATTCCCGGTTGCCTGCAATTTTTGTCATTCCATTTTCAATTTTCTTGATGTCATTTGAAATTAAACTTAACTACATACTATTATGTTAGTTTTTTGTATATATAAGAAATCACTTACGCTATTTTTACTGTATATATTATTTTCATAGCTTTTTACTCTAACGCTGCCGGACAAACTATGCCAACTTCGAATTTCGATTTTCAGAATAGCCCTTCCTGGTGGCAATGTTAAGTATATATATTTTGGGCTTTGTAAATAAAACACAGTAGAGTCTCACTAATCCGGCACTATTAAAAACTAGGGTCCGCCGGATTGTTGGAATGTAGGTATTGGATTTTATAGAAAAAAATCCTAATAACTATAAATATAAGATAAGCGCGACATGGGAGTAGACAAAGGTGAGGAAAGTACTAGTGGAGAGAACCGGATTATTGGAAGTATCGGGCTATATTGGCTATTGAAGTCTGAAATAAATATTTTATTTTTTTATACATAATATTTATTCTATTAAACTAGTGCCTGTCAATTGCACTACACTACCGTCTATTTACCTATTATGAGCTAGTGGCTAAAGATTATCCAATTATAACATATAAAAAAAAAACTTAGATCCTAAATCAATGATCCCATGATTTAAACAAACACACGTTTATGGATTATGACAAACGCCAGAAAGGTGATTCTGAACGTGAACTGCTGTATTTCTTAAAATTTCACAGCAAACGCTTCGTATAAAATCCAGACGGCGCGTACATCTGCATATGTTTGGTCGCTACTCTCAATGGCCGGCCACTCATTGTTTGTCTTGCGGAAAATTCCGAGCTCTCTTGCCGGTTATTGCTTTTGTGATTACGCGCGTATTAACTTACAAGTTAGCAGATTATAATATTATACCTGGCTGTTATACGGTTAACAACTATATCGTAAGGTGGCATTTTGACGTTATGAAGCTGCAAATAAACATACGTAAAATCATATGTTTTTTGGTGAATAAAGCGAAAAATATTTTTTAAACCTTACGTGACCTTACCTGCTTTTCCCAATGGTTGACTGGTAGAGAATGCCCAATAGCATAAAGTCCGCCTTTTGTACTATTTGTTTTCGTGTGTGCAATAAAGATTAAATAAATAAATAAATAAACACTTGACCTTTTGCATATAGGTATTAAAAAATGTTTATTGTTTGTGTAAATAGAATAGTATAGAATCTAAGATATAAATATAAAAACAATGAACAATATTAGGACCTTGACTGGATTGGAATCCTTGGCCGGTTGTTGCCTTTATTTTTGTTATTTTGGAATTTTTCCCCTCCTAACGGTACCTACTGTGACTCCCACTCATGGTCGCATCTATTGATTTTGACGTTGTATTATTTCAATTACCTTTTAAGCTACCGCCATTTGAGTTTGTGCCCGTTGAAAAATAATCCGATTACCCTACATGTCCTATATTTTCTCTTCTTCTTCTTTGTCGTTATACTGTTCTATTCTACATTAGCTGCCCGTATTTATAACTCCTTTTAAATATGAGCTTGTACATAAATGACATTTGGTCTAATAACAATAATCAGAAATTCGCCGTTATAATGAACATGCCACGACTTTTGAGGGCAAGCGGCACGGCGGGTGGCTGAGCGAACTCCGAACGCGGCAGCCCTACGAGTGAGCGAGGCACACGAACCGCGCACCGCTGCCGCCCGCCGCTAAGACTGAAGTCATAGCCAGGCCGTAAGGCTCGACATTTGCTTAGTTGGAGATATCACCAAGCCTCCTCGAATTATATATTGCTACAAATATTTAGTCACTTTGATAGTTCACAATCTAATTAACATCTGCATCTGACATCCATTTGAACTGTGATTCTATCAAAAGGCTCATTTAAAACTATAAATAACTTTTTGGCTTAGTACCTATAATTTATGTGCCTACACATATAGCTACCTCACAGAATGAAGTGTAGTGAGCCGGGCCGGTACATGAAACCGAGCGGTATACACAAGTGCTTTACTGTAAACTCGTACCTATATGTATATGTATACTCCAACCCAACGTAACAAAGGCGCTGCTTCAATATGCCCGCTCTGGCATCAGTTTACCTTTCAGATTATTTGTAGCAAATACACATAAGTACTGTTACTTTTTAATCATAAGTTGTTATTTGTCCGTACTTATTACTAAATCAAAAAACTCGCAAACAACCCGTTAACGCCTGGATGGGTAAGAACCAAAAAAAATAAACCACATAAAACGCGAAAAAAAAAGCTATTGAAAAAGTTCCGTAGTGCGACAAAAAATAGCGATACAATAAGAAACCTTAAAATAGAAACTTAAAGTAAGTATAATATATGTACATATTCCATATTTGATGGTTGATTTATAATATAGTTAGATTTTAATTGGGTGGTAAACTTTTTGTAATTTACCTAAATGCATTTTTGGAGTATGGGTAATTTTTTCGATATTTGAGGTGAGAAGGAGGAGACTGCCCCCAAATGGATCCAACAAAAGGACGTAAAGGGGTTAATTATTGGGTCAAACTACACTAGGCAATTTTTTCATCTGCCTGTATTCACGATACATGAATTTGTGTTAGGAATTTGTTTCATATCTTGCTAAAGTTTAAGTGATTTGGTTGTTTGTTACTCATTAAAGCGTAAGTAAACCTACATGGTTGAATGGTTTTTGATTATTTAAAACTTGATATACGGATCGTGGATTAGAATGGGGTATTTTACGCAAGCAAAGTTATTACACAATACTAATGAACCAATAACATAACGCTTACTATATCATGTAGGCGGCGTCATTTGTGCTAATACCAAAGGAGCCTTCTGAACTTGAATCTTGTACTACTATGAAATCAGTAGTTGCATACAATAAACTTAATTATTATCATTTTTTTATTAAAGCATTTTTTATTAACGTTTGCTAGCGTAAACCAAATGATTTTAAGATAATTTTATTAAAACTTTCGTGAGACATATTTAATTATTGTATTAAGCGGTTTACACTCACGTGAAAATGAGTGATTGAGTGACGAGTTTGCCGCGGCGGTGTACGGGCAGCCGTCCCTGATGAAGGGCTCCATACGAGTTCGAAACATGTCGGGCCGTTCCTGACAATTTCACGTGAGTGTAAACCGCTTAATACAATGATTTTAAGATAATTTATGTAATTTAAGATACGTGCTAGTTTTTCTATGAATACCACTAGTCTTTTATCACTTATCACTCGCATCATCAGTTGATAACGGCATCGAATCTCAGCCGGGACAATCGGTCGTTGACCCCGCGGAAAATGCCGTGACGGCCTGCAATGGCACACTTTTTGAGCAAAATAACGGGTCATTCGAAAAACAACGTCATGCAATTTGTTGTAAACATATGACTGAAGATATTCAGCGACTAAAATACAGCGACATAAAAACAAATGAAAATTTGGTGAGACGTTAGAGATGGGAAACAAAAATTAGTGTTTCAGATTAGGTTACCGTAAAATGACTGTTATCGAATTTTACTCGAGCGCTTAAAAAAATCGCAACTTTTTTTATCCAAGTTATATAGCGTATACTATGAGCTGCAACCCGTAGTACGTATGTTTTTATTTTATTCGTTTTCAGATTATGTAAGACTAAGATTTGTTTTCGTTCAAATTGTTGTTTAAACAACAGATATGTATAATAATAAATTGTTATTCAGCTTGACCCCACAAAGGTTTTCGTCTGTTTGTTCCCAACTTTATCTTTGTTTGTTTCGTAAAAAGCTGTTGCAAACTCGTACCGATCACTCCATTTAGTTTAATGCTCGGAATGTAACCTGTTACACGTTTTAGAAGCAAGCGATCCGCGACCCATATTCCTTCACTCGCCTCGTTAAATCGATGCTTTTAATAGACATGGCTGCGCTCGTATCGGCCTCCCACGTGCGCTGCTCTAACTTGTCATTTTTAGGGTTCCGTACCTAAAGGATAAAAATGGGACCCTATTACTAAGACTCCACTGTCCGTCTGTCTGTCTGTCACCAGGCAGTATCTCATGATCCGTGATAGTTAAACAATTGACATTTTCACAGATGATGTCATTATATTGCCGCTATAACAACAAATACTAAAACAGAATAAAATAAATATTTAAATAGAGCTCCCGTGCGCGGGCCCGACTCGTACTTGGCCGGTTTTTGATAATGAAACATGCTGATATAGGTCCTTTTGTAAAACGATTGGAAGCCTAAGCCTCTACCAATGTGACTGTGATATTAAAGTGATGAGTCTGTACGGGAGCAATTATCAATGCTTTTAATAGACACCGCTTGTGTCGGGCGGCCCGTCCCACGTGCAAACGTTGCTTCAACTTGTAATTCGTTGTGTAGTTAACGCTAAATAATAAATACAACAGCGTCATGATGATTGATTTTATCACGTGATAAATAAGTGACAAAGCATCCGTCACGCTTTGAAAAAATGCGAGTGTGAGTGACAGGATGCTTCGTCACTTATTTATCACGTGATAAACGCAACCATCATAGGCCCCCAGAACGGTCTCTTTTGAAACGGAATTCACAACATTTAAAATTTTCAAATAGTGTTAAATTTAAACTAAATTCATTACCTTATTATCACAAAACCCAAAACTAATATATTTTTTGGATTATACGCACTAAACAGTTTTGCATAAATTGAATCAGCACTCTAATACGTCATCTTGTGGAAAATTGACAGTAGGAACCTACAAAAAGAACAGTGGTACATTTTCCATACTGTATGATTTACTGCGCTGAGACTAATTACTTCCCGCTTACGCTCTTTTAGAACGAGGCACTTTTCACATGGATTTTTTATTTATAAATTAGGATATTTTCGAAAATGTAAAAATGCGGTTATATTTTTTTTTTTATACTCTATTTGATTATATTATATCGGATCAACACCAGGGGGGGTATTCGACCAATTTTAGAGATATAATGGAGATCTCTCCCTTTCGTCGCCATCCGTCACTTTTGACGTGTGCCTACTTGACAAGTGGCGATATCTCTAGAACATCGCCACTTCGTCAATTCGGACGCGCAAAATTTTCGCTTCCTTTGTATGTGACGGCATAAATAACAGGCGCATACTTTAAATTGACCGCGTAGTACGTGAAATTAGTCCGTTACGTTTCGTTCAAAACAGAAATTTATATACATGAATAACATTTTTGACAGTCATTATCGCCTTCGTATTTCCAAAATTGAGATGAGATACGAGTATGTCACTTTTAAGCTCATCGCATTTAAATGACAGTTCAATGGCGATATAACTGTTATCTAATGGAGATTTGACGTTTGGCGATATCTCAAACGGCATTTTCGAATTGGGCCCCTGGTTAAAGAAAATGACATTTTATCAATTAATTAATAGTTAGGACGCCACGGCCGACCGACGCGTGTGTATACCTAATCTCAATTAAAGAGAGCGGTGTCAAACTCATTGCATAGTTTAAATTACCACTGCGCAATATCGCGTTCGCGACGATATCGCTGCGCGCTAGCCTCGCTTTCAAACTCGCTCAAAGCAGAGATCGTTACCGGTATTCATTCCAATAAAAATAAAAAATGTAATTTCAGGTTTTATTTCAAACGCTACTAAATTGAATTTAGGTATTGATAAAGAGCTTTGAAATTAGGTCACTAAAATATAGAAATAAGAACCAATAAGCGAAATACCGAAATCGAATACCGGTATTCTCTATGGATCCGAATACCGGTATCCGATCCCTGGCTCAAAGTGCGCTAGCTAGAAATGAGCCGTTCTCGGGAAACGTTTCCCGATTTGTATGGGGAAAGAACGTTCTCGAGATCGAGAACATTCCCGTCTCTTGTGCCAGCTAAGGCTTTCGATTCTTTTACCTATAGAATTGGCGTAGTACGAATAGGAACTGGTATTTTTATTTTATACGCGTTTCTTGATATTACAGTTCCCAGAAATCATAGCGAAGTATTGTGAATATATTTAGTGCGAATGGAATAAAAACGAATGAACATTGTCTCCGACAAAAGAAAGTGGCATTTATGTGTTCCGTAGGTTTAACTCTTTGAAACGAAATATATTATAGTTATTTTATTTATAGGTAGGAATGTAGGTACATTATACGGACGTACAAGAAGTGGCCCGCGACCTGCATACCCATAACCCTCCTTTTTACAGTAGTCGAGCATAAAATATAAGCTATTCCTGACCCAAAATTGGTTAAAATCCACCCAGCCAGAGAGAAAACGTGTAACCAATTTCTATACAAAACATAGTCCACCATCCTGCATATAATATAGGTACCTATTCAAGATTTTTCTGGTAATCATGAGAGAGAGATTAGGTCTAGGAGTTTTATAACAGTGAAGATACCTATATTAAACTCAATTTTGACCTAAAAGTATTTTCCCGACTTCAACTCAGTAGCGGCTCAAACTGTATGTATCACCGTCTGTCATTTCCTGCGAAGATTATGGAGGCCCGACTGTTCGTTATTTCTCGTTCGCTCCCGCTTCTCGTAACGAGGGGAGACAAAACAAAAGACGGTTCAATTAACAAAATTCTAGAATTTTCGAAACAAAAGCGACTAGTTCGAAATTTGAATAAAACAAATGAAACTTTGGCAAGTTTTAATATACACTAGAAAATTCGGTAATTGGGTATCTGTCGTAGATATTATTTTACACTATGATAGTAATATAATATATCTTATCCAACAAACGCAAAAAAAAACTTTTATCATTTTTCATTACGTCTTATTTTATTTGAAATTGAAACACGTAGTTCAAGGCCGAGATACGCGGGAAAATGAGAGAGAGGCCTTATGCTAGCAGTGGAACACTTAGGCTATTAAATAAATAAATAATAATTAGAAATAAATAATATTTCTCACAAAAGTTAACTAAATGATTTGCAAGTCACTTAAAATACAGTAATACCATTTGAAACGGTAATCGATTGTCATTTTGTTTATCGTATTCGCCATGTTTTTCAACATTTGCGTCTTGCGAAGAAAAAACCGCGTAATTATATGCGAAATATGCTCCAATGACAGAAGTCAACGAACAGACGTGTAAACAAATTCAATAGCTAACATGATTTACGTACAACCTTATAATATAATTATTGTAAAACATTATGTTTGACACGGGGTTCGTCATTTATTTGAAAACACTTGGCGCTCAATCTATCCCTATGAAAAATACAGTAAGGAAATAGCTTCATCATAATTATGTAATATAATATGTACACGTGGATATTAATACTTTAATAAATCCAATAGAAAAAACCAGACATCCTGCGCTACATTATACATTATAACACACACATTAAATTATTTACTTCACAACGCTTTTTCTTAAGGCAATTCGAGATATGAATTTTCTTGAAAGCAAGTGATGAGTAGCCATCTTGACTTGCCAGACTGCAGTCTAGAGTTCCAATATATTTTTATTAAGAGCTTAAAGAAATAGGTTCTCAATCTACTATATGATCGATTTCTCGGAATATCATACGCTATTAGGGTTTATTTTTCTGACACAATTTTATTCGAAATTTAAGCTATATTGTGAACACGTGTTGTCTTAAAGCTTTATCGAATTTGAAAAGAAACATATTTTGTATTAAAATGACGAAAGTTTATGCCGAGACCACACGCTTGCCAACCTACAGGACACAGTTATATGTTAGAGTGAGCATGATCTAGTTCCGTCTCATTCTAACATATCTGCGTCCTGCATAACTATAATTGACTAAACCATTAATGAAAATAAAACAAGAAAACAAGATTATTATAAATTCAAGTATGCTATTAAAACGATCTCTTCTAATTTATATTCTACTTAACTTGAATTTCGATTAAAATAACGTTGACAAGATTGAATGAAAAAAGAAAGAGCTTAAGTAATTGATATATCTCCTAAGAACTTGCAGTTGTAAAATCGACTAGGTACCTACCTATAAAGATTTCTGAAAGAACAGTTTTTAAAGTTATCTCAAAAAGGGCCTATTTATTTAGGTCAATAATATAGGTAGTCTCTACGTTTAGGTATTTAAAAAAAAAAATTAAACAAACCGGAGCTGTCAAATTGACAGCAAGCAATGGCGAATGTCAAACCGATAAAATAAAAAATCGCGCAAGGTACGTGTTGCTAATACTTTAAACCGGTGACTTTTTAATTTAGTCGTGTTACTTCCAGTATAATGCAACCTTGCGTTTTAAACCTCTGCAAATTTGGGTACTTTTTATTGCCGATTTACTGAGAAATATATATATATTTATTTAATGTGATAAAAATATGTTTGTATTCGCGAATTTGTATATACTCGTAATCAGTAAAATTAAGCGATAAAACATATTAATTAAATGGAACGACGGACTGCAGTAGTGAGGTCAATTATTTTATAATATAAAAAGATTAACAGGAACCAAACGTTATCTTTTAAAACAACCTTTTTAATGGTTTGTTTACATTCTTTTAAATACTTAAAAGTACAGACTAAAAAACTAGTGGCCCCATGAGCTAGACCTAGGCCCTGCGAGTTTGTATCGAAATGGACCGAATGGACGGAATGGATCGAAGATTATCAGCTTTCTTCATCCACGTATTTCCTTCTAAATACCATGAGTTACTAGAGCAGTGAATCTATAATGCGCAATTGGGAAGGGTAGCTTCCCCTCTTAACATTTGAACTATAGTTATTGATGAATACAAGTTTGTAAGGTAGGTGATTTTAGAAGAGTGTTATTTTTATTCACGAACGCGAAGTGATTAAACTACCACGAGTCAGAAATCATCCTACACATGAGTTTTATACAACTGTTTACTATGCATGTCCGAGAAAATAAAATACTCAAATATGTACTTACAATTACTTTTAGGTACATTGAAAATAAATATTTTTTCTTTGATTTATCCGGTAAGAGGCTGTTTAACATTTTGTGCGCCTTGAATCACATTTTCCAGGTTTTTTATTGATTAGTCTCAACGTTATTTTAGCAGATTTGCACAGATCGATTTCGAAATAAACAAGACATGAGTAGGTGGCGGGATTAATTGAAACTGCGCGCTCTACATATCTACGCATAATGCACATGCACAGCATTCCTTAAATATTCTTCCTATTTTGAAATTTTATGAGCGTATGTAAATTCAGCGATATGTATTTAATGAATCAGTATTTAAAATTAGTTTATCGATCAAATTCTAAATTTATGTATAGTAATTAATAATGTGGTTAATAAAATATTACCTTAATTGTACTTATTTATATGAATAATCGGTATTTGACTAAATTTTAAAAATCATTCAGAGATAAAAAAAAAGTTAAAAGCACTAGTGGAAAAGTAGTACCTACTTAATGCACAGTTTGACTGCTTAGAAAACGCTCTTTTCGAGCACATGCATTGTAAAACAATAGATTTCAACTGCAAATATAGTTCATGTTTATATATATTGCTATGTGGCTTGAGCTTGAACTTTGCGAAAAAATTAAGCTTGTGATATTAAGCTTTAGTTTTCTATGAAAATGTGTTAATTTTTTATTCACACTGCTTGAAACTACAAACTTTGTTTATAAGGAAATGATAAGTATAATGGACTCCACTGTTTATTTTGAAATAATGATTTGACACAATTTTATTAAGTGAATAATCTCGTAAGCAAACCTTTACGGTTTTCTTACGAAGATAAATTGAAACAAAACCGACCTAAAAACATAATCATCACATTATTGCACTAAGGAAGTTATTATAGGGAGTTTACAACCATATCGCATTAACTGAATGAATACAATGCTATACGCTGTGTATCGGACGAGTTACAGCGACACGGTGCTAAATTACGTGTTTGAGGGCGAATGGATTCAATTGTGTGTGTGTGGGTGCAGAACGCTTCCATGGCGGTATGTGGGTGCCTTTACATGTGTTAATATTACGTTCATATGTATTTTATTGTTTTTGCATGAAAACTATGTCATATAGTTTTGTTTTGCAAATTACTAGGTGCATTGGCAGTGGCATAGTGTTTAAGTCGGATATTTATTTAGCTGGTAAAAGTCTAAGGGCCAGTACATTCAATGTTATTACTTTATTATTTTGTAGTCTGTGGTCGCGTGTGCCGTTCTCGTATCGGCTTGCATAGCCATGGAAAGCGTTGTTTTCCTACCTGATACCGTTTTGTATTTGTATCTGTAAAAGACTGAAAGGCCTTTGATTGATTGATGATTATGAATAAATATAGGTACTATCCGATATTTTTAATATAGGAGCAGCATTGAGAGGTCTTGAGATGTTGATAGATATAACATCGTATCCAAGTATATCCGATTATGTAAAAAAAACACGCCCAGTAAGTACAACACACTGCTCCGCTCGATCGCGCACTCATCGACGTTCCGCGGGGCCGCCAGTGTAAAAACTGCCTAAATCTCACTAGACATACAATGGACGAATGTGAGGTATTTTGTTCTACACTGTCTCAATAGTCGCCATCTTCAACATTAATGTATAATAGTAGAAAAGAAAAATAGGCTGTCAACATTGAAATAATGAAATCTAAAGTTTACCATACACTTCCCATAAAGCAGTTAGCTCCGACGCAAAATGGGGTGTTGCTCTTTGAGATCTATTCATGGCACCATAATGCCAACCGCTTGAATCAATTTGAATGCATTTTTTGGTAGATAGCTTGTATCATTGTACCTAGTAGTTTAAACGCTTTATGCAAATCGAGACTAAATAGCTGTTTACAAAATCAGAGTATAAATGGAATTTCGCTTTACCCCTAGCAGATCGTAATCAAATCGAATCGACTAAGCGACACTTCTACACCGTTTATATTTGTGCGTACCGATAAACATGTGCGGAAACTGATAGCCTTATAAGAGTTCGATAAACATTGATATAGGTCTAATAACACGTGCGTTACGATAATAATAATGCAAAAGTTGAATGTCACGTTTTCTGTACACAAACTATCCTACCAAAGTAGGATAGAAGGCCCGTCTTCTCGACCCTCCTATTTGGTACAAGCAGTACCAAGAGCTGATCCTTCAAGTCAGAGGAGCCACATAAGCATCGGCCTTTGTTTCGAAAGGTTCTCGGAGTTTGACCTTGACCCAGGAGAGCTCATTTTTCACATCCCAATGATGCTCATTTACCTTGCTAGGAGCATAAAATCATACAGCTCCTAAACCTAATAGGGCTGAAGACTGTGGTTGAATTATACAGCAAACTATAATTATATGAAGAAAAAAGCTCAATATGCCATAAAACATCATCATCCTCCTAGCCTTTGTCCCATTTTTTTGAGAATGAATGGCTACCTATACCCCAAGATGTGGCGTAGGCACTAGATACTAGTTTTTACGAAAGCAACTGCCATCTGACCTTCCAACCCAGAGGGGAAACTAGGGCTTAGGTGGTTTCCTCACGATGTTTTCCTTCACCGAGAAGCGAGTGGTAAATATCAAATGACATTCCGTACATAAGTTCCGAAAAACTCATTGGTACGGGCCGGGTTCGAACTTCGAACCCGCGACCTCCGGATTGAAAGTTGCATGCCCTAACCACTAGGCTACCACCGCTTTTCAATATGCAATATGCCATAAAACAATAAAAAAAAATGTTCTTTGAAATAATGTTATATAGGTACGCAAAAATGAGTAAGTACTTTATTTCAATTCAAAAGCAAATTTGAAATTAATTTCAGAATCCTCATAAATCAACAAAACGATAATTTTATTGGTAACAACCATGTTTTTAAACGCCCAATTAATGGTCAAAATAGCAACTTATTTATTTTTCCCCACATAATGTTATATATGATATGACAGATTACATCCGCTCGCCATTTGTATGAACTATTTTCAGCGGTCAGTAGGAATGTCAAACTTTCACGCTAATTTCCGACTCTTAGAGCACTAAATGTATTTATCCCAATATAAACATTTGATTCCAATAAAACATAGGATCTATTGATATCATCATAAAAAAATTACACCCCTATTTAAAGCAGTATCTTAACCAGTCTTGTTCGAGCCAACTCGCGCGTATCTCGTGGAAAATGTGACTAACTTCGTTAGCAATCATGTGAGATTCATGAGTGGTACGCGATTGATTTTTTAACTGCTTAGATACCTACTTAAGTATTTTTTGTTAAAGGCTCCAGATACCTACATTCGTTCAAGCAATCACAATGTCTGTATTGGGTCATACTACCCATTTTTAGTTTATAACTACAAAGCATTGCTTTGGTAAGAAGACATCGAAGGTACTCTAGTGTTATTTGTCTTTAGTACCAGGAAGGTTTATTTATGAGATTTAGGAAACTTTCATTTACCGAGTTAGCGAAACCTATCTGTTCCAGCTTTGCCTAAAATTGTTGGTATGTCCAGATGTTTGGATGTCCGGATGTCGAGCTATTCTCGCCTAGAGGTCGCATTTTTCAACTGATTTTCATGAAATTTGGTGAGGTTCGTTAATTATATAGTATAGATTATTTGTTGATCTAGTTTTTAGACTTTTTTTCAAAATGGCATTTTTCCTAAACAAACGATCCCGAGATCTAATATTGCCAGAGCCACTAGTAGATACTTATTAGGTTAAGTCTATAATATTACGTGACCTGCTGTGCACAATGGTAGTGTAATCGTCTTATTTATTCGAGACACATTCATGTTTTAGTATCCATTATATAAAGAAAAGGTGCCGGAAAACCGCAATTTACTGTAGTGTGATAAACTCAGTTTTCTCAAGCTTCATTGAAACATTATGTTACGTATTTATTCTTTAGAAATATACCCAATTTAAAAAAGCATGTAGAATTATGCCATTCATTACCGCCATTTATGATATAATTTAATGTTTAAACAATAATTCCTTCGTCAATTTTCTAGCAAAGTTCAAATTGCCAGCAATTTACAGCAAAGTAAATTGACTAGTAAATGTAAATGACAGCTCTTCTCTTCATATTCTATTTTGTTGCTATGTTGTTGCGGTAGGAAATAAAATTATGCTATTTATTCAACTACATAATTACAATTTGCTAATTCATGCAAACAATTATTATATATTATTATCAGTTTTGACAAATACGCACGAGCTAGTATACACACACACACTGTACATAAACAGTTCTATAAATACTAACATATTCTAACTAAAATATTGATACGCGTCATAAATAACAGAGTGCGGTAAGCTTAGTCGGTGTCGTGTGCGTAACACGAAATGTGATGTAACATAATTCAGTCTCTTAATAACAATAATTTGACGACGCTGTTGGTGCTGTTTGTAGTGCACTTGCCTAATGAGCCGGCGGCCCTGCGATTCGCTGTGCGACAGACTGAGTGGTGCGGCTTTTACGTTGCGGAAACTAAAACCCCTAATATCGGAAGTTTCATTAAGATCGGTTTATTTTGCTCACTTCCACTCCTTAATGTCATATGGTATACTCCTTTGGGGAAACTCTACGGATGCCACTCGAGTATTTAGCATACAGAAGCGAGCATTACGTACTCTTGCCGGTGTGCAACCACGACATCCATGCAGGGACCTTTTCGTAACGCATCGAATTATGACGCACTACTCAGTATACATGTTCGAAGTGTTGCTGTTCGTAAGAAACAATTTACCAATGTTTAAGCGTGTCGAGGTTTGTGGTAAGCAGATTCGATCGACGGGGAGACTTAGAACCGTCCCGCGACGAAAGGCACTTGCAGGTAAGAACCCGCGAGTCATCGGTCCGACCTACTACGAACGCCTACCCGCCGATCTTCGGAACGAACCATCTGACATGGTATTCAAGTGTAAATTGAGAAACCTTTTATTGGAAAATCCTTTGTACTCAGTTAAAGATTATCTTGACATATTTAGATAAAATGTTTTGTATTTTAGTGTAGGCGACGATCCTTTGTGGTGACTGTTGACATTTAATTTGTATAATTAAGTGAATTTATTGACATATTTATTCGACATTATTTAAATTGTTATATTATTTGAAATTTTTTGACATTATTTTTTCTTAATTATCTAATGAATTATGACTTGCTGAATTTGTTTAATTTGTTTATTGTGTTGACGATCACCGTGTAGATTCGTGTAAATTGATTATGTGTAATTTATAATGTATCCCTATATGTGTGAAATAAATATAATCTAATCTAATTAGTTTAAATTTATCACAATTTGAAATATTTTCAATTTAGCAAAGTCTCTGCTTTATCATCAGCATTCGGCATATTGCACCTTTAAAAGTATTTTTGTACTCCAGTATTTTTTTCTGTCATTTATATAGTTACTAATTCTAATAAAAAGACATATATTATGAAAGTCTGTAAAAGTCTATACTCCATTCCCAAAAAAACACTGCTAAACGATGTTATATATAATGTCGCCAAAAAAGCATCACTTAGTACCACAGATTACAAGATAAACAGGTGCATTCACACAATTTTCAATTTAAAAAAAACTACTTTTACTACTAAGGCATTGCTGCCAAATTAAAAAAAAGTTTTATCTTCAGTGCATGGATGTTTAGTATAGTGAACGTATACCTTTATGTATAAGTTCGGCATTTATATATTATGTATATCGTCGTCTAGTACACATAGTGCAAACTTTACTTAGTTTGGGAGTAGGTCGATGTGTAAGATGGTGCCTTAAAATCTCTAAGAAGAAGGTACATAGATTGTTAACATACCTTTGAATATACGTGAAATCTTGTTTTTGTTTTCGTACAATCTGTATCTGTATAAAATATGCCTAACAGACATTGCCGATAAGCAGGCGTAGCACAACCTATTACGAAGTCGAGAAAATACATTTCAATAATAAAAAAAAATTGGCTCTAAATGCTGGTGTTAAGGTTCAAAAGTGACGAACCTTGTCATTTCCCGACTGTACTCTACTCTACCTCACTGGTTTGTTTTTTAAACAAAGAAAATAATCTCAATAGGTAATAAAGTAAGTAGGTAGTATAAACAATTTATACCGTAAGGTGAGGGAGGAGGTTAAAACCCAAGGGGTTCCCTGATACTAATAAAAAAAAAAGTTTGAAGTCCGTATTTTACCATTTATAATATATATTAGGAAAACCCATGTTTTCAGAAGGGAGCGGTGGTAGCCTAGTGGTTAGGGCATGCGACTTTCAATCCGGAGGTTGCGGGTTCGAACCCGGCCCGTACCAATGAGTTTTTCGGAACTTATGTACGGAATGTCATTTGATATTTACCACTCGCTTTTCGGTGAAGGAAAACATCGTGAGGAAACCACCTAAGCCCAATAAGGCCTAGTTTCCCCTCTGGGTTGGAAGGTCAGATGGCAGTCGCTTTCGTAAAAACTAGTGCCTACGCCACATCTTGGGATTTAGGTAGCCGACCCCGATTGAGAATTCATTCTCAAAAAATGGGACAAAAGGCTAGGAGGATGATGACATGTTTTCAGGTATAAGACATTTTGTTCCAACTATTACGAAGGGAATAATAATTATATTAGGGCTCCAAACCTTTAATTTATATTTTACCAAATAATCTTAGGTCTTGTGTCCCAATAGCCTTACTTTACGGTAAATCTATTTAATTGAGTTTGGTTATTAATATGTCGGTCTGTCACTACATTTTATAATCCGATTTGTAAAATTTGAAAAAGTTAGTCGTTTGCTTAAAAGTATTGTGCGCATTCTGTAACGTTTAACATTATAGGTATCTATGTTAACGAGGTTAGTGCATTAATTGTTTTATCTCACCAAGGAATATTAATAGAACAACGATGAGATAATACGGTTCCTATATATTTATAATAATTTTATATACTTAATCTTGGACTCAAATATCGACAAAATAAAAATATCGACAAGAGTTTTGGAGCAAGACGCAGCAAAAGTAGGTCTCAGGATCAATCACGCTAAGTCGGAGTACCTCCATATGAAGCGTTTCAGGAATAACCGTGCCAAAAGAGAGGACCTACTTGTAGGAGAATCCTCCTACAAGGGTGTGGCGAAATTTAAATATCTCGGGTGCACGGTTACCGACTCGCATACAAGAGAGGACGAGATCAACATCCGCATCCAGAACACCTTACGCTGCAGCGCGGCACTTCATAGGGTGTTGGTGTCCAAGCTCCTCAGCAGATCTACAAAGCTGCGAATATACAAAACCGTCATTAGACCCATATTAATGTATGGCTGTGAGGCTTGGACGCTGACCCTTAGGGAGGAGAAAAGTTTGCTAGTTGCAGAAAGAAAGGTGTTCAGAAAGATTCTGGGACCTACACAAAGAGAAGATGGAAGCTGGAGGATCCGCAAAAACACGGAGATCGCCGAACTAGTGGCCGAACCTAACATCATTGGCGAAACCAAGGCACATCGTCTTCGCTGGATTGGCCACGTCGAGAGAATGGGGGATGATCGAAATGTCAAGAGAGCATACTTGGGCCGACCAATTGGACGACGTCCTGTTGGTCGCCCCAAGTATCGCTGGAAAGACATGGTGGAGGCGGATCTGCGTGAGCTGGGAGTTAGCGATAGCTGGCACGAAGTGGCGCAGGATCGGGCAAGATGGCGTGCTCTTGTGTTGGAGGCCAAAACTCATTTTGGGTTGCTGCGCCAAAGTAGTTAGTTAGTTAGTTAGTTAGTTAATCTTGGACTCATATGTCAGTTTGTATTTTTATCCTTTGTCGAAACAGAGGGGTAATACACAAGTTTAACGTGTATATTTGTAGTGCCTGAGGCATAAATAATTTCAAAATGTATGACCTAACTTTCATTTAGTTTTCTTTGTCTTGAATGACACTACTTACATTTGGAATGTTCTTAGCAATTAATAAAGAAAATCTGTTACCGGTTTTGGCGATTATTTGCCATTAAATGTAGGAACGCTCTTTTTTCGCGTCATTAAAGATATCACTACACTCCATGGAATGAGCGCTCAGTCCAGTATCCGCCAATAGGTACGAACTGCTTAGTTTAAAACTAATTTTGTCATCAAAACATTACATATATCAATGTATGACGTCACTAGCTTCACACCACATCTAAGTGATAAGGTACATATTGATAATACGTCAGCGTATGATAACGGAAATGTACCGACAGCACCAAATTTGTTTAACCGAATACCATTAGGGTAAACAGCTCCATGGTACATAAATAGGCGTAATTATCTTCACATTATAATGAAAAACTGAAATAATTAACTTTATTCTGTAAGTGGCCCAAAATGGCACTTTTACATATCTGAGTCTACTGGCTTTCCCAATGAGGAGACCACTGTTGAGAAGAAATGTCGAAAGAAACTCAACATTGAATGTAAAGTAAGTGAAAGTGTACGAAATAGTGTACGGTTTTAAATTAAAGTACTTATTTTAAAAAGAACTAAGTATGATGATTAGTGAAATTTATTCTCTAAGCTTTTTTTTATTAACATATTTATATCGAATTGCTGTAGTGACTCATCAATCTTGAAATTCGTGAATCTAAAATTATATTTAGAATAATTATAATAAAAATACAGGGTTTTCTAACCTCCTGTGGAATGGGGATGGGGAGACGAAATGAGCGGGTATTCATTGCAACATTTTAATTCATTTCGAAATCGAATCATACATTTCTAAGGTTAGGTACTGATATAACTTTATGATGTATAAACATGGAATTTAACGTTTTCAAGGGTGTCACGTCAACCGTATATAAATCATATCGTAAAAATATCAGACACAAAGAAGAAATATTGGTACCTATTACTTTCGGTTTTGGGAATTTTAAGTTATAGTATTTCCTATATTCCTAATGCAAAAAAATCTTTAAAAGATACAATATGCCGAATAAAGCAGACACTTTGCCAAATTGCCGATATTTCAAAATGTGTTAAATTTAAACTAATTTCATTAATTTATTATCGCAGAACACAAACCAAAACTATTTTTTTTATTTGACTACACCTAACTAGTTTTGAAAATATAAAAAAAATCTGAACACTTCTCTGATCTCGTCGTCAAAAAATGGACACTAAAATAACATCACCTTGTGGAAAAGTTGACAGTCACAACGAACAAAAAGAACATCAGTACATCTATACTAAATCCGCGTTAATAGTCCGACTGTATGATTTACTGCGATGCGACCAATTACTTGTGACCTACGCTCTTTTAGAATTAGGAACTTCTCAAATGGATTTTTTAATCACACGTTAGGATATGTTCAAAAAAGTAAAATGTGGTAATATTTTGTTTTATCCTTTTATTTGATTAAGGCTGGTAAAAAAGTTACCTATCTATTAGGGACATTCCAAAGCCACGTGGAATTAAGCCTAGTATTCAGCATCAGACTCGTCCGATCCGAGTCAGATCCTCTCGAATTCCCGTCCCGGGCGTTATTAAAGCGTTTTACGACCGCGTCCGCGAACAAAGCGGTTTATTTTATACCTGGCCTGTATTCACTAAACGAACCGTATTTTGAAAAAGCTAATCAAAAAGTGTGTGGGAGTGTGATAGTATTACGTTTGTTGTGTGACAGATAAATGATATAGCATGGCACTGCTTGTGCTACTTTTTTTAAGTTTTTATTTTTCAATTCTGAAAACGGCCTTGAGATGCAGATTGACGGATAATTAACTGACATTTATTTAAATGTATGTTGTTCTATAAAGCTCTGTTTTATTTTTATTCGACCACACATTCCGTTAGGATTTAATTTCGTTTGGGTATTCACTTTTTTTAAACAATTTTTTTATAATTTTATATGTATAATGCTAGGCATATTTTTTGCAATTGAAGCTGCAATACAAGGAACTAGATCGAAATATAACATCAAATAATTGTGAATTATGAGATTTGTACCTACTACGTAAATGATTAAAATGGTGCATGTGATTAAAATTAGACTCACTACTGAAAAATTTATAAGATTTGAAAATATTCCACTTACTTAATTTGATCTCATTAAACATCGAAATGAAGCGTAGTCCAGTTATGCCATACCTGAAACAACATTTAACTACATAATTTCAACATAACCAAGTTTCAATCATATGTAACATTTCTTTACTAACAAAAATAAACTCGGTACGAGCGCACCAATACCGTCCAAAACCTAAAAGACACTAAATTCATATTATAATAAATGAAACATACGCCATTTTGACATTCGCTTGCACACCCAATCCAAAAGGCGGTAAGTACATTAAAATTTGTTGAGTGATATATCTTTATGGTTTGGCGAAGGAGTAAGGAGAAGCGGCGACCGATATCGCCCGAAGTGGTACGGAAACAGTCGAGCGGAGCGTTCGTGGCAGTGGCATACATACCGAGGCTAAGCCCTTGATTAAAAACAAAGTGACAGTTTCGTTGCGTTCCGTCGATTTAGTTTTCGCATGGTAATTTCGCTGCTTTAAAATCGCATTAATCGTTTTTGGAGGACTATTTTCTTCGGAGATATACGAAAATAATTGAAATGTATCTTAATTCTCAGGCACGCTAAATGATGACCGTGACCTGAAATACTTTTACACAATGAAAATGACATTAACTTTTTTAAATCGAATTCAAAAAGAGGACGGTTACAATGAAGCTTTATTTCTAAAATTTATAACTTTTTACTAATAATGTTAAAGATTCAAAAAAGTTTTAAGTACCTATATTAAAAATATAATAATGTCAGTCGCTTTCCAAGTCAGTTTGGTTTAGAAAGAGGACATAATCACTTTAGTAATCACAAATATTTTATGGTAATTGCAGAAATTCAGTATATTTTCACAGTAGCGTTCTTAAGTCGACAGTTACGAATACCTTTCCAAGGCGCAAGGCCGAAAGTTTGGTAATGACCGGAAAAATCTAGCCTATAGTTGGAAAATGGCAAAAAAGCAGACAAATTGTTTTTATTTAAATAGTCAAAGGCCAATTTAAGATAATAATATCATCCGTTGTCAGATTAGGGCTGCATTGGACAAAGTTCTATATCAAGAATAACACTTAGGTACCCTTGGATGTCAAACTAATATGGGGTTTTAATAATTATTTTTTATTATAAATTATTTGACCAAAAAAAGATAGTGCTGGGGGTTTTTATCGATCTAAAGAAGGCTTTCGATACTATTAGCCACCAGATTCTCCTGGGTAAATTGAGAGAGGCTGGTTTGGGCGGAAAAGTCCTTAAAATATTTGAGTCTTACCTTGTGAACCGCAAGCAAATAGTCAAAATAGGTGAACATGAAAGTAGTCCGCAGAATATCACATTTGGTGTCCCTCAAGGATCTATTCTAGGACCGTTGCTCTTCCTAGTGTACATTAATAACATCAGCAAAATTGGTCTAAGAGGCGACACTACTTTGTATGCAGACGACACAAGCCTATTTTACTACGGACATTCTATCCATGATATAATATCTGATGCTCAAAGCGATCTAAATCTACTCAATAAGTGGTTTCAAGATAATCTCTTAACTATAAATATTAGTAAAACGAATTACATAATTTTTGTGCCAAAAAACAAAAAACTTCCAAATAACCAGCCTCTAACTGTAAACAATCAGCCAATTAATCAAGTTGAAAAAGAAAAATATTTGGGTCTCATATTGGATAAAAAATTGACATGGCAACCGCAAATCGAAAAAATTAAAAATAAAATAACTTCCTTAACTGGCTCACTCAAGGGAATAGTACGATGTCTTCCAAAACGAGTCCGATACACAATATACAACACACTCGTGAAACCACATATTGAGTATCTAATCGAAATATGGGGCACCGCTCCTCCAACTAACTTAAACTGTCTAAAGCGAGCTCAAAACAAACTAATTAAAGTCTTATTTAAATACAATTTTCTTACACCAACGAGTAAAATTTATAAAGATACCAAAATTATGAACATTAACCATTCCTACATATATCACACTTGTATCCTAATCAGAAAAATATTGTCAAATGACCTTCATATACAAATTTCTTTCACGAAAAAGCAACAAATTCAAAGAACGCTCAATACCCTTGTTTTACGGCCCCCGCGGACGAACTATGGCAAAAAATGTATTTTATACGAGGGAGCAAACCTCTATAATAAACTCCCGACTGATATCAAAGACGCCAAATCGTTACGCACATTTAAAAGATTATTAAAACAATATCTCTCAACTCGTCCATAAATATGTTAAAATTGTAAAATATGTATGTATACATAAATTTACTTATATATAAAATTATAACGATACCTATGTATAAAATTCTAAAGTAATCCAAATAAAAATCAAAATTTATATTCACAATAAAATATCAATACTACATAATTTAATTACGTATAATACAATAATAGTACGTATATACCTTAATTGTTTAATAAAATACATATACAATAAAATAGCATAAAACTTACTAAATACCAGATTAGCTCAAGCTCACTGTACGCACGCATTTGTTAAGACACTTCCAAACTCTTTATATCCATGTAAAACTGTTATCTTATCTACTACTGCGCTCGCATCGCGCAGCGCAGCGCGCTCCTAAGCAGACAGCGATCGTAGTTTTACTCAGTTAACTTGTTTTGTATGCTTTTATAATTCTACCGGCAAATTGTAACTTTTATAATAATATATATAATTTTGCGAATGTTATAATGATTACGCTCAACTAGCTTAGATTATTATAGTTTATGCATGTAATGTTTTTTCTCAAGTAAGTGAATTATTGTTATTCTTTTGAGAAAATAAAGATCTTTAAACCGAAACCGAAGTAGGTACTACCCGAAAGTATGCGTTATTCATGGAATAAAAATTAGGTTAAATCCAGCCCAGATGTGATTATTGTCTTAATCGCGAGTTAGTGTATTGTCTAAGAGTTGTGATTGTGACGTCACTTGTCGACATTACACTGCAAAACAGCAAGGACTAATAAAAGTCGAAAAAAATTCATAGTTGTCAAATTGTCTATGAACCCTATACTTACCCTAAAATGGTTTATGAATTTACATAGCTCGTAAAAAAATGGTATATCCCAAAGCCAACCCAAAGGTAAACTTCAAGTAGTGAAGTGAATGTTATTCGTGACATAAAAAAGCAATATAACAGGGTTTGATAATCGAGATGTCTCCTTTGGAAGGGCAATCCTTCTGAGAAAAGAGCGTCAAATTCGAAACTATAATTTGCCAATTTATTCGACCCCAAGAAGTTTGCATTTGCTAATGTTTTTAATAAGACTTTGGCACTATAAGTTGAATAAGTAGATCAAATATCAAATCTAATAATACCAAGAGATAATCCATGATCCAGTAATAATTATTTTACACAAAATAAGTTGACGGTATTCGTATTTCAAATTAATCATATCAGGCCGAACGCCAAATAAAATTTGCTCTTAAATTACTTATAGGCACGTTTTTCAAGAAATTCTGACTCATAAACTGTTCATAGAAGAATTGCAACGTTTTCCTCTTCATAGAAAACTAGGAAATTATAAGAAAGTACTCGGGAATGTTTGTTCAAGCAACGGGTCACGTAAAACGAAAGAGCGTATAAAGTGCACATCGCAGCGCTATCACGACGTCTTTATTCCGCTGGAGTATGAACACTATGAACATCGTAATGTGATATTGGGTGCACGTGTACTAAACAAGGTTTCATTGTAAATTCATCAGCATGAGCAATAAACTTCGCCTCGATTGTTTTAATTGCTGCATACCTAACTCTGAATCTGAGAGAAAATGTATTTAATGACAAACATAGTATAGATGGACCTCTTTTCGTGTTAAAGAGAGAGAAATATATTGTTAACTAATTTCGTGCTTGTATTATAATTATGAAATAATAATAATGCCACGTCTTTATATTGAAAAGATTTAAAAGACTATCTGCATAACAAATGTAAGTAGTGAAAATGTGTGAAATCATCTAATCATTCCTCTTTTGTTACTATAGTCCAGTGTTTTTCAAACTGTGGGTCGCGACCCCCAGGGGGGTCGCGGCATATATCCAGGGGGATCGCGAGGATCGGCACCGAAAAGTCTCGTGACTACAAGGAATACAGATTTTTTCAAGCATGTACACTTTAATAAAACAGCAATCATTCTCAGACATGTTCATTTAATATGTATTTTTTTTATTTTTACGTTTTTTATATTTTTTACAAAGCAGTAAACTACCTTCTGAATTTGCGTTTCAAAACGCATACGCATGACTGATTGACTGATAGGCGGGCGCGTTCCAAGTCTGTTAAATAAGAGTTGGTTCTAAGTTTAAAAGCACAAACTGAGTTTTAGGGAGTTGCGAAGGAATTTTGATGGTCATTAAGGGCCGTGACACCAAAACGTTTGAAAAACACTGACTATAGTATAGTCAATGTCAAGATAGAAATTAATATATTCCACGAAAACGAGGGATAAGCGCAGTCAAAGATAATTACAACAATACGACCAATAACAAACAACTCGTCAAACAACAAATAATACACCCCAGAACGACATACAAAAATAATTTTTTGTCCCAACTTTCCTATAATAATATTGTCGTAGATCGGATTCTTATCGCGTCCAAGCCCATGGTTATGTCCACAGTGTTCCAATCTGACCAAAAAGAGTAGAAATCAAAAAGTGGCAATACTGTAGTGTGGTCCCTTTCTAATCAATTTAAGAAAACGGGGACGACACTACAGTATTGCCACTTTTTAATTTCTACTCTTTTTGGTCAGACTTTACCCAAAAACCTTCACTATCTCGCATTACTGGGATAAAGTAAAACAGTAAACCGTATCCTCAAACTACAACCAAAAACCAACTTTGCAACATCCATTTACGCTACAAAAACGAATGTGAGCCGTACCTGTATTATACAGGAACTAAGAAGTTTGTACTCCATGACTTGGGACTAAAGTTTATTCTCGATTGTATGTTAATAGTCGTCAGTCGCGTGTTCACATTTTTTACAGGTGTTCGATAGATAACATGGTACTTACTTTATTACTCTTATCGGTTATTGGTCCGAGGACTTGTCATTACAGAAGTGTACGCTTGTGAAGGACGAATGTGCTTTCAAAATACACCGAATCAAAAATCAGATATCTAGAAAAAATCAAAAAATCAAGACGGGTTAAAATCTTTAAAATGATCGTATAGTAAAACCCCTGTGACTATTCGTTTTGGAAATGAATTTCAATTTGTGAATATCCCGTATAATGAGAGTAGATAATGCTAATTTGAACAAGTTTTGCTGACCACGGGGGTACTGCCCCTTATGAGGAGCTCCATACGAGTTCGAAACATTGGCCGAGGCCATTTCACGAGAGTGTTAAACGCTTAATAGATTGATTAATAATATGTTTCACAAAACACAGAACACGATTATTAGAAACGTGTCCGCGAGTCGTTTAAGTTAAAGATTAGTCAGACAATAAAAATGCCCGGCGCGTACGCATAAAACAACACCAAACACGGCGTTCCGAATGAATTAACCCCACTATTTTTGGGTTCCGTAGATTTGAAGAAATGGAACCTTTATTAGTGAAGTGCTTGTCTGCCCAATACCTGCAGCTTAACTGAAAAATCTGCTAAAGTAGATTTTTTTGAAACATGTTCATTTTATCGCCTACTAATACTATCTGTTACTAAAATACTCATAAAAATACGTATTAAATATAGAATCACTGATAAAAAAATAGTAGATTGTTCAACAAGGGACTAAAACAAGCCATAATGACACGAGATGTTTTAGCCACCCGAGCTAAGCGAGGGTGGCTAATAGTTCGAGTGTCATTATGGTTGTTTAGTCTCGCGTTAAACACTCTACTTTTCACATTGAATGCGAGGAAAAGAAACGACGTTCAATATAAAATTACAATATTTATTATAACAAAGTTTCTTACAATGACTTACCTACAGTCGTTAATAGAACCTCAGAAAAATAGAAAGGGCAATTTGTACAATTCTTTACATTTAAATGTAAAGAATTGAAAAAACTGAAAATTAAGCTGGGTCGGCGTGGTTTGTATTTGAGAAATAAGTTCAATATTTTCACTCGATATCGAAATAAAAGTTGGAGAGAATGGAGAATAGGTATAGTAGAGACGCAGATATTTCATTTCATTTCAAATGTTGGTTGTGATTTCTGCTTTGAGGATATTTTAATTCCTTCAATATATTCCTTCGATAAATATTGTATTTATTTGGATTAACTTCTATACACATAGCCTTCAGCTTTAATTCTACTTCACTGGAATTTATAGTGACACAATTAATTGGTCTAATTGGTGATTACAATTCAAGTTTAATACGAGTAATGGTAATTATCATTCAAAATTCTAATAGAAAATTAAAATGTTCCGTGTTTCTTTTATTTTTTTGAAAGTGACGTTTTAAATGCTTGCATATTTAGCCAACAGATTCAAACTTAAAAACATTTTATTTAAGACTAATATGGACTTACGGACCATGGATGATAAAATTAATTCATCTTTAATATTATTAATACATTCGCATTCCTAATAATTAATCGTATTTCATGAAATATAATCTTTTATTTTTATATTTTTGAGCAGTTGTAATTTTGAGGTTATTTCCACGCACCAAAAAGTTTGTATACCTTTCACTGAAAATAGCTACAAACCTCCATTAACAAACATCGTGATTGGCTGTTTAGGGGTTTCCAAAGTAAATTAAAACAATTTTACTTTAATCCCTAGAGATTAATAAGGAGCTTTAGTCCCGATATGCAGAGACTAAAGTAACATTTTAAGAGCATGAGAAGTGAAAAAACTGTTAAATAGATTACGGTGCTTTTTTAATATTTATTTTTATGATCGTATCGAAAGGTTATTTGAAAGATCTCGATCTTACTTATTTTCGATTTCTCGTCTTTAATCTGTTACAATCGTCAAAAACTGACTATAATTGTTCGCATTCGCCACTCTACTAATGTAAGACTGTCTCACTCGCTGTAAATTAAATAATAAATAAATAAAGGATAAGATAAATCGACTGTATTAATGAGGCGGTTCGAAACACTGAACCCTCAGTGCACGATGTCATCGCACTTGTCGGGTTTACATATAATGGGACTTTAGGGCATTCAACTTAGGGTTAAGAAAAAAACTCGCTGAAAATTGGCCTTGACGTAAGAGCGCTCAAATATTTATAGACCAATGTCATCTCCAAGCCCTCTGCCAAAAGTGTCAGTGACTTGTGCTTTGTGAATTTAACTAATTGAATAAGGTGACGGTAATTATAAAATGTGGTTTTGGTTGTTACAAAGATAGATGTAATGTGGTTCAGTAAGCAATGCCTTAAAGTTTGAACATTCTGTTAAAATGTAAACTATACATTTGTGCTCTAAAACTAAACGTTACTCTTTAAAATGTCTATTCCGAAGGTTATATTTTACCAATGACATTGTGATTTCTACAGGTATAAGCCCGTTTACCATACCAATAATATAAATTATCAATACTTTTATTCAATTAAATAACAATTGTCCTCTGGGTCACGGGACAGAAAAACTACAAAGAAAGACTCCCCATTAATTTGCTTTATTCGGCTATCAACATGCCCGCTAAAGCGTTCTAGGTTAATAAAAACGATCACATATTTGACACGTTATCTGCGCAAATAAAATCTGATAAGATACATACTTATGCAAGCTACTATTATAGTGATAAAATATCTTCAATGTTATAGTCAAATTTACTACATATTTATATAATAAAAAGGGTTTGTACTTGAAAATTACAACGCTGTTACTAACATACATTATGAACAGTGGTCGGAATAAGGTGAGCTAAAATACCTACAGTTCGCGGTGAGAGATAATATAGAGTGGTTACAACCGGATAAAAATAATGTTTTATTTGGATTCCGGGTATTCGATATTCATCCGGGCACTGCGAGTACTAGCCCCTTTGAGAGTCATTACCAAACAATACGTGGGGAAACACATATTATTCATCTTACAACTACTTCTTAGAAATCCTGTACATACCTTCTTTTGTCTAGCCCTTTTTACTAAAAACTAACATCAAACATGCTGCACTGTAAACAAAACATGTCACGTTCAATATTACAACACGTACCCGAATAAATATCGAATACCCGGAATCCAAATAAAACATTATTTTTATCCGGTTGTAACCACTCTATATTATGTCTCACCGCGAACTGTAGGTATTTTAGCTCACCTAATTCCGACCACTGATTATGAATATTGCAAGCTTAATATTTACATGATTATAACTGTATAAAAATATTGGTAACAAAATTACCGGCCCTAATATAAAACCGATAATCTACATTCCATATCGCATAGAAGTAAACAATAAATATTAAAGGCCACAAATCGACTTAGTCCCAAAATAAGCAATGATTGTAGGTACTAAATATTAAACAAAAAGATGTCATTACCATAATAGTTATATACAACAAAAAATTTCAATTAAAAAATGGGTGTATAAAAATTGTTGACCGACACAAATCTGCCCACAACTTTGAGACTTCGTTGTACAATGTCACTTTTAAATAATGGATTCTCTGTTTAAAATGCGCCATGTTAAAATTTTCAACTGATAAATACCTGGTAAATACCTAATAAACAGAAAATATATACATGTCTTGGGCTGCACAAATGCATGGCCTATTAATTCATAAATGGGCCATGCAATTCTGCAGTACATTATACATTAGAAGCCTGATTTCTTGGTAACTCCAGAGACATTTTTAGTAACGCCGGACACAGACAAAAGTGTCGGTCTAAAATCGATTCGCCCAATTACCTATTAGGTATTGAATATCGTCGAGTATCGCCATTTAGATAATGAACGATTTCTTGTAGATAAATTTAATAGAGCACACTTCACACTCTTAGTAAGAGATTACATAAATTAAAATTTCTGAATAAATGTACTTAATACATTCCTAGCACAAAGAAAAGTAATCTGTATCTTAGAATTTAAAGTTTCTCTGTTGCGCTCCACAAAGAGAAAACATTAAAATAACGTATACTTAGGTGAAGTACAGTATCAAAACTAGGTAATTTAAAAACAAAAAGTTCTTAGTCACTATGTATGGACTAAGTTTTTTTTTTACTTTAGGTGCATTAGGTACCTACTGCGGAGTTACATTTTTCTCACGAAGTTACGGATTTCATAAAATAAGTGTAAGTAAAATATAATATTTGTATGGAAAGTCCGCGTTTCAAAAATACATAAAAGCGTATAAAGGAAGATTCACTGACAGAATAGATAATCATTTATAATTTTATTAAAACTTTCGTGAGACATATTTAATTATTGTATTAAGCGGTTTACACTCACGTGAAATTGTCAGGAACGGCCGGACATGTTTCGAACTCGTATGGAGCTCCTCATCAGGGACGGCTACAATAGATAATCATTTGAAGTGCAGTGTGAAAATGAGATAGTGTATTCCATTTTTAAATTAACAGAGGATTGTGAATAAAATGTAATAAAATCATCGTATTATATTATATTTTTGTGCACATCTTTTACTAGCTTTTGTTGTAGTACTATATTGTTAATTATTACGAATTGTATGGCTGTTGATGCCCCAAATAAATAAAGTAAAAATAAATATCGCACTTTGCGATAAGACCGCTTACTGTTGACGCAAAAGGTGCTTAATGGTATTAATATTTTATCCTCGTAAAGAATTGTTATTATTCAATTATCAGTACAGTCAATCGGGTTAACTATGGTGCTTCCGTATAATTTTGGCCTATACGTAGGAATTTGTATATAATCTGTGCCTATACTTACAGCCAGTCTTGTTGTTTTACCGCTACAGCGCATACAATGTATACACAGTGTAAAAGTTTCTTAGACTGTGCAATGTATTTCAAATTGAAAAATATATTTAATAGCTGTTTAAATACATTGTACTTATGTATGTTATACGGAAGGGCTAATATTACCCCGATTGACTGTAACTTGTGTGAATAATAAATTATATACTGCAATGCACATATTACTAAAATGAAAGATATGGTGCGTTTTCTAACATAATTGAGAACTTTGGTTAAACCGGTTTATATGGCAAGGAATTTAATTATCTGAATGTACTAAGAACTTCACGATAACCCTTGAGCAATGGTATCGAAGAAGATCGCTACCAATATAATTTACAATGACAATTATTATAGGTACTTTATGTCACAAATGCTCAAGATAGCCTCCGCAGGACTTTATTCAAATCGCGTCTAGGGTAAAAGTTTCGGTGGCCGAAAGTACACCCAGAGTGCAGTGACCCGGGCAGACGTCTGCGTCTGTCACTGCTCGATATTTAGACGCACAAGTGCGTAAGTGTTTAAAAGTTTAATAATTAACTTTTCTCACTAGGGAGTATTTACCGAGACAGTTAAATTTTACCATTTGCTGTCTTTTGTTGGGCAATAAAGTTTATTAAAGCGAGAGTGGTTTTATTTGTCGCCATAACTACTAATCGTTTTACGATGCGCCACAGTGTGCTGCTCCACTTTTTTTGTATACTACGACGGCGGAAAACAAGCATGCGGCCCGCCCGGTGGTTAGCAGTTACCGCCGCCTATGGACGCTTGCGATGCCAGGAGTATCACACACGCGCGTTGCCGACCTTTTAAGAACCTTATTGCCTTTATACTTTTCATCGGGAAATTCGACGTGCATTCATACTATTTATTCATAACAAGCGTCGTCGATCGGTCACGTCACACCACCCTTCGACAATTAGAATCATGTTTTACACAAACCACCATTAAAACACAATCTTGGTTATTTACGGTTAAGGAAACTGAAACAACACTTATTGTGACAAAAGCGAAAAAAAGACAAGGAAATTGAGTGTCTACAGATATTGGCTCCTTATAATTGTAATGATAATTCTAATGCAAAATAATAGAAATGTGTGCTTTGTAGCATATTTAATATGGTAATAGGGGGAAAAATGACGGCATAAAAGAATGACCAAGGTTTGGCAATGTATGTTCGTATTGGGATCCACTTGTTTCGCAAACAAATTGTTGTTTCATATCATCGAATTCTAGAAAATACCACTGTGTTGATTAGGCTGAGTTAGTTTTATTTAAATTATATGTCAATTAAATGAAAAAACCAATTAACGACAAAACGAGAGTAAACCGTTGGTAATAAAATAACGATGTTCTTCAATAAAGTTTACATTTAAATAAATAAGTTTTAAAGTAGTCGTGTAGTCTTTGAAAACATTTTCCGATCTGTATTGGAAATTATTCTCATATTTTTTTATATTCATATAAATTTAAATTAATTATTTTGATAAAAGACGGCATACCGGAATGTATAAAAAGTCCAACGTGATGGTAACCAGTCCGTGGCGACGGTTTGAGCTCTATATTAAGAAACAGCGCAGTTCCTCAATAAGTAATCAAAAGAAACCTTTCAAATTATGAAACTAAGTATATTCGAATTGAATATCACCTTTTTTAACGTGACTAACAGTTGAAAAATCATATACCGCCATTTCACGACTAAGTATCGACAAATAACTTTCAGCCAAGGGCGTCTCCTTTCTTATCAGCTCTTCAAGGCTGAAATATTGCTTCTACAACATACTTACTTCTTAGGACGGAGGGTAACAGCTAAAGGCGCTTAGAACCAGCTATAAACCTATAAATATAACAAAACTACATTTACGATTTGCCTTTTTGCTTTCGCCTGGGCTTTAATTTTACAAGCATTGCTATATCCCCAACTTAGCGATAACTCGACACAATCACCAGAATCAAGAATTTACATATCCCCTCAGCTCAGCTGTGGAAAGCCCTCCCAGGGCCGAGTAGGCCTATTGCAATTTTTAAAGATACTTTTTTTTACTTATTACGGTGCAAATGAGGCTCGAACTCGCTACTACGCGGCCCCGAGGGGGCTTTCCACAACTGAGGAGTTAAATATATCATTTTTAGGGTTCCGTATCAAGGAACCTTATAGTTTCGCCAAGTCCGTCCGTCTCTCCGTAGCTTAGTTCAGACTGTTAGTACTGGAAAGCTGCAATTTGGCATGGATATACGTACATATTAGTCACGCTGCTAAACGCTTGAATAAAATAATAGTGAAATCAAAATAAAACTACAATAAATTAAATTATATACGTACCAAATGATTGCTAGAATCATGAATTCGCAGTTTTATGGCATTCTGAAATACAACATAAATCAATTTTTAATTCAATATCCAATAATTATTAATCTCTTCCATGAATCAAATTCGTATCGCCTTATTATAATTATAAATGCTGTGAAATATATTTTGGCGAAACTTGACAACGCTTGACAAGTCTTGGCTGAAGTAAAAGTAAAATAAGCAATAGTATTTTTAGGTCAAGATATATAACATTAAATACTAACAGTGCAAATCGCTAACTGAATAGATTATCATAAATTTAAGAGCTACGCTCTTGTCGGTGGAGCAATATCCATGCATCTCGTTCTTGAGCATTCTCCTTGACAGCCTGGTACGACACGTCGTTCGCCTTCTCCTTTCTTTGGTCCACATAAGCTCTCCGTGGTCTTCCTCTCTTTCTCCTCCCTTTCCTTTTATTCTTTTATAGTCTTTAGATATTCGTCGTACCACAGCAGGTGTCCAATCATTTTTCCTCTGAACAGAATAGAACACTGTCATAGTAATTTTTTTAAATCATCACACATTTAAATATCATTATTTGTGGGCCTATGATGGTTGTTTATCACGTGATCTAACTAAAGGATCTCACCAAAAACATTTCATGTAAAGTTAGCTGCCAAGACTCACAAACTCGTAACGCTTTCTGCTGTAAATGAAAACTTTTCTGATCCCAGGAAAACCAATTCATAATTTAGTTGGAGAAGCAGGTTCGAAGCCTGCCTGAACATTAAATTTTTCGGTTCACAGTAAACAATTCATAATTTATTTATTTATTATTTATGGTGCCCGACACACACCCCACACCGCCGTGCGTAGTTCGGGCGAAATCGGCACGCAATCGCAGGCACTCCTAGAGAGGCGGCGCACACGGCGATTGGTCAACTCGGCACGGCCCTCCAACAAAGGGGATTGGTTAAAATTTTTCAAAAACCTTG
This sequence comes from Apotomis turbidana, assembly GCA_905147355.2. NCBI lineage: Eukaryota > Metazoa > Arthropoda > Insecta > Lepidoptera > Tortricidae > Apotomis > Apotomis turbidana. Next base: position 14,338,960 of record LR990295.1, on the reverse strand, counting down.
AATGTTTGTTTTGACGTAAGAGTACCCCCTCACTCCTAGAAAAAGATTACGGATTATTTGTATAGAATCTTTTTATCGATTCATATTTTTTATGTGGTAATACCACATTTCTATTTTTATAAATAATGACACAAAAGTAAATTAAGAAAGAAAAATTGAATGCAATCTACTACAATCGAAGCGGGGATTTGGTGTGATTGACGTAGCGATCGGATAGCTCAGTTGGAAGAGCAATGCGCCGGAAACGCAGAGGTCGCGGGTTCAAACCCCGCTTCGATTGTAGTAGATCGCATTCAATTTTTCTTTCTTAATTTACCTTTGTGTCATTATTTATAAGCTAAAGAATTATAAAACTTTCTCGCCTTATACCTGAGGGCCTAACTGAAGTGAATTTTAGCTAGACTTGGCGGGGGTGCTGCCGTGCTCTTCGATAATCTATTTAGGTTGTATGATTGATGAAAATTGTATGACCAGTAAACGTAGCTTAGTAATCGCAATTTTTATCAAGCATTTTACAGATTTTTGCGAAGATCAAAATTCAAACTCCTACACTCCTGATATTCCTGGCATGGGCCATTAATTTAAAACCGCACATTTTCCGAAAAAAAAAATGAGAAATGTTACTTTCCAGTTCATGTATTTTATTAAATACATATAAGCTGTATTCGACGTATAACTGTGCCATACGATTAAATAATAATAAATCACCAAATACCAAGGAAATAACGCCTGAGCTCTTCACACAAATATTTCCTCGCCTCAGATTAGAATCTGGGACTTCGGAGCCTCATAAGCCACTAAAAACGCCCTAAAAGTAACAAAATAGGTTTATATTCGCATTAGAACCTAAGTAGTTGGCGGGTCCACTCTTTAAAACCGGGCCAGTACCCTTACCATGTTAACGAGACCGTACCACAGGCGCGACAGCGGTCTATCGGTGTAACTCGGGCGTCGTCGGTGATCTTGTAATGCCGAATCCTTCGACAAGGCATTCACTTGAATGCCTTTCCCCATCTCGCGCGTCCCGCGCTCGCCCTTCGACACGCACACATAGCCTCAAGTTTTTTTACTGCACACAAGTGTCGCTGTCGTTTCTTTTTACGTTAGCATATTATATGTATATTCTTTGACCGTACTCGCTAGCGACAGCATATGGAGAATATAGAGAATAGTACCTACGGCGTCCCTGGCGGTCACTTTGTAGAACTACAATTCTCCATACAAATCGTTTAAACAGTCGCTAGTGAATACGGTCACTGTACAAAGGTAAGGTTACAGTTTTACTGCCGAGAAACGTCGGGCTGTGAACGTCGCACGTGAAACACCTATGTGAACTTTGTTGCTAGAAAATAATTGTATTCATTATTAGTACCTCTTTTGTTACGAACGGACCAAGCTAGACGTTAGTTACGGAAAATACAGGGGTCATCTTTGTATTGATATAATAAGTAATGAATATATATTATGTAATTAGGTAATTTCTCCATAAACCCACTCATTTTTTTTCTGTCCACCCTACCCACGATCTTGTCACTGTTTTTAAAGGCGACAAAACTTATAATTTATAATATAACTAGCTTTTGCCCGCGACTTCGTACGCGTAGAACTCGTTAATTGATATTGACAATAAAAAAAAAAATTAGACTTTCAACCCTTTCAGGTATTCAATACTCGAATGGAATCTAGTTAGTAGTTTAGTTCTGGGCTATTGGGTGAAAGCCATGGACAAAATGCAAAACATCCTTTTTTTAATATTTTTGGAGTTGCAAGGCTAAGTCCCATTCGATTCAATAAGTTATCCGAGGCTAAGACCTATTCGATTCCATAAGCTATGCTCAGAAATGGCTCGAGATGGTGACGGTCCATAATCAACAGACGGTATGGTTCTATTCACCAAAGAATTTTGTCACATTATGAAATTGGTACAAAAAAATTATTAGGTAGCTACTATTATTTTTATAACTTGGTTTTTACAACTTACCTACTTTATTGGAGTATAGTTCAATAAATTGTGCTAAATGATTTATTTAGGTCAGTAAAAACATGTAATTTTTTTGATTTGGAGACATGAGCAAGCTACATACTGTTCATGAGAAAAACATTTCGTGCCCAAATGTATTCCTGCTACTTTTCATGTTCGCCCCTGTGATTTATTAATAGTCTAGAAAATGTTAAAAACTTTTAATGGAAACTGTAGACGTTTAAAATTAAATGGTAAATTATTCGGTATAATTGGAACACGTGGTATAAGTACACTTTGTCCCTTGGCTTCTCCCGTTAAAATCGTGCCCTTCACAATGTATTTCCCTAATTAGGTGATTCTCAATCTAGCGCCGTTGCCAAATTTGGGTGCGTCTAAATTGCGCTTTAACAAAACTGGTACTTTTTTTGTTGATTTTGAAAACAATATCATTTTTGCTGCCAATATGGTTCTTTCACATAGCCAGTTTTCGTCATAAATATAAGTGTGCCTATAAACCGACCATGAAAAAATGCTCGGTCGGTGATAGAGCCAAAAAATTGCACTTTTTCTATTTCCTCTTATAAGTATCATAATAAGGCTATCCTTCTCCATCAAAGCGTGTCAGGCCCTTGACTTAAGCACGTCGATTATGTAGCATAATAATTGATTGACAATTCGGGTCTTGTCGAGTATCCGAGTCTAAGATCCGAAAAATACAAAACTTTATGCACTAATACTGTACTCGGCGATAAATATTGCACATCGGTCTTTAGCCCTTAATTTGACAAAAGATGACGAAGGTCGCTGGTTCAAGCCTTGTTATGGTAAAATAGAGCAAAATATTCTGGTTCGAAAATAATATATGGAAAAAGATGGTCAAAGAATTTGTTCACCCTGCCATACACGCCAAATTATGGGTTAGAAAGAGGCAGTTTAATTTTTTTTAGTTTATTTACGATATACGATATTGGCTGTTTATTTACGACTATTTCCGAACACTGGCGACCTTCCATCAATCATTGAACGTAAATACTTTCTCGTTTATAATATTATTAGGATTATTTATATATGTTAAGTATCGTATCTTTGCATACTGAGTTATTTACTACTTTATTTATACTCAGTTACCAAGCGGAGGTACATAATCAAAGCTTGTAGGCACTATTTTCAGATGATGTGCGTATCGGAACGTGATACCTACCTGAAGGGCTACTCCGATGTTCGAAATTTTACTCTCGTATAGTGCTATTCCATTCACTCAAATATACCTTGACAGGAGATCGAGAGGGATGGCACTATTCGACAGTTAAATTTTGAACATCGGAGTAGCCCTTCTGCAATCACTGGTTTGACATGTCTTGCCAGATGGGTGTGTCACGTTTGTCAAATCAAATGTGATTGATTCAAATTTGTAAAATTTTATGTATTTGATTCGTGAAATTACGCGATTAATCGAATTTTGCGGATACATGTTCCCATATCAGAATTTATTGTTTTTTTACAAAGAATAGTTTGGTATGCGTTTGGTGAAGGTCTATCGTAGGTAGATTAGTTTACGTCAAATCGATGACATGTAGGGAGTTGTTGCAACTACAATGATTTGCTCTCCTATAAAGTTTAATCCCGTTTTTCAAGGGAACACTACTTTTATTCGGGATGAAAAGTATCCTATGTCCTTCCCCGGGACTGAAACTATCTATATACCAAATTTCATCTAAATCGGTTCAGCGGTTTAAGCGTGAAGAGGTAACAGACAGACAGACAGACAGACAGACAGACACACTTTCGCATTTATAATATTAGTATGGATACTTTTACTTCCTTTTTAACCCGGGGGTACTCGCTAGGTATTTTCAAGCACAAACACTCGCTACCGGGTAAAAATTACCACACTTTAAAGTCGGCGTTATTTAAAAAAAAATCGTTTAAATATAGTAAGTACTTTAACGGTATATACATATCGTCGGCCGTAGGTTCAATTGGGGTAAGGGACAAAATACGCAAAATGAGTTGAATATACAGTTTTGTTCAGAATTTTCTGCTCTATCGAATGGTGTATATAAAAAAAAATCTAGCTTGAAAAAAGTGTTCCTTACACTACTGATGTTTATGGGTTCAAAATCAAATCTGTCCCACAAAAACCATGTATCTGTTTTTAATTTTAATAAAGCAACATCAAATAGGGTAACTACTGCCACCAATCCACTTTGAATAAGGTAAAGGTCTTTCCAATTAAAGAATTACCTTATCATGACTTATTTTTAAAGACAATCTTATGAAACTGGCTTTTACACAAATGCTTTTTTTTTGGTTCATGAATAAATAACACCCATAGCTTAAAATGATTGCACGAGCTTTGAAAAAAATGCTCCTTACCCCAATTTTCCATCTTATATTTTTAACAGTGTGAACCTTACACCAATTTGGTTAAGACGATATTTGGGTTTGATCAGATTTATAGTTAGATTCCGTGTCCGTTACGCTAATTTTCTCGTGAGAATCAATGAATACTTATCCCTGTTACCTTTATATACAAACACATCTAACTTCATATTACTTTAATCTATTGACAATAAAGAAATTGTTATGTTGCAATAAAAACACCTTCATCAATTTTATAACCTTTGTTTATACGGGTATCTGTGTAAACTGGATGTTAATTTTTGGCTTTACTATAAGTCATTGAAACTACGCTAAGTTTGACTTATTTACATGCAAACTTTCACGATAAATGAAGGTATTCAAATAAATTTGGTGAGAAAATTTCAAATTTAGTAATAAATCCACCGAGAAATGTAAGTGTCTATTTATGTTATTAGGTATAATTCGTCAGTTCGGCGTCTCTGAACGACAGTAAGTACTGAACTTTGTCGATAGCTCGTGAGTCGTGATTGTTATTCTACCCGTGAAGTGTTTTGTTAAGCTTATAGTTTAAAAAAGTGGACTAAGATTTTCGAAAAAAACAATAACCAATGGAATACTGGAGGAGGTATTAACTTAGGTATTATTAATTAAGTTTTTAATTAACTTTACACATTGTATGTTTAAAAATATCTTAAGGAAGATTAGATTGACTTTCCGAGGACTAGCTGAGTTGAAATTAGGTATATGAAGCCGGATAGTCGACATGGGTAAAACTTTATAGATAACGATAAGGTAATCCTACTGAGATTGGGCTTCTTAAAATCGTCTCGGTACTTGATGAATTGCAAAGGAAAACTGTCAATTAAAAGGCATTCCTAAGTATGACACACTTTAACAGTCATTATCTGAAATTACGCTGCCGATAGGTGTTGAGAAATCTAAGGATCTAACTAGAGCTCTTGCTTTTTATTGACTGACATTGATGTTGATATTGATTATGTTTCATAGCTATAAATTAAAACTTTTCATTTCATTGATGTTTTTCAAGTACATTACTCTTATGGTCATTTTATTATACAGCCTAGTTTGACTCCTTAGGTAACAAGTTTCAAGTTTGACAAGTAGTATAATTTTTTAAATACCCATAATAAATAATAGAATAAGTAATTTCGTTTCGTTTATGCATGTCGTTCACACAGGTATACATATTCAGGTATACACAAGTCGTATTCTTTCGTTTATGCACGTCGTTCATAAGGATAAAATTGGTGCAATAAATTAAGTTATGTCTAAATACTCGCGAACAACAAGCTAAAACATATACGCATTAGTTCTATATTTATAAAATGAAAGCCTAACACTATAGCTTGTATAAAAATGCTTAAAAAGTTCAAGTTCTAAATATCTGCTATTGAAAAATTGTTTTTTCTCTTCTGAAAAGTGCCGTTTTTGAGTTATCCCTTATTAACTGGAGGCACTGAATTGTGAGCAACTACTATGTTATCTAACAGAACTCCTAAAAAAGTACAAATGTAAATTGATGATTTCTGAATTGTATTTAATTCTGTAATTTTTATCGTTCAACACAAGCCCTAAACTTTTAATAATTTTGCTGTATAAATTACATTGGTTGTTTATTTCAGTAGTTGATCATAGAGGCTGAGAAACAATTAATGTGATTATAATAATAATATTCCACTCGATAGAAACGTTACGTGTAACGATACAAATATTGCATGTAACGGACACACAAAAAATGCTCACACAGTTTCAATACATGTATATACCTCTTACATTAATGTTTTAAAGGTTTTCGGTGTTAAGATACGCCTTACGTCAAAAGTATGTACTTATTTATTTTTACAATGCACCCTTTACGTTATTTTTTCTTTCACACATAATCTCAACTAGTCCCTTATGCCATTTCTTCATCAATATAGTAGATACAATGAATAGGTAAATTTAAGGTAAGGGACGCGACTACAGAATACTCTGTCTGTAAGGGACATCAGCAGCGAAATTAGTTGGTGTAAGGGACATGTCATTTTCTATAATATCTAAATTATTAAAACGAGTACTACATAGATAGACAGAACACTAAAATACAAGATTATGTTTGGAATCAGGTCCAAAAAAGAATCACTACAAAAAAAGTTATAAACGATTTAGTTAAAATAAAAAACTTTGACAGCCTCTCCTGAAAAATAGTATTTTGTCCCTTACCCCAATTGAACCTACGATCGACGATATAATTTATATTCGTATTAAGGAATTAAGCACAAAATATTCGTTATAATGTTCATTTATTTTGAAATTGAGCTTAATCTAAAAGAGTTACAACATATCAACTTTTTTTTCTATAGTCTAATAAAAATCAACAAAACATAATTTTTCTTTTAGGAACCATGCTAATTGAGATTAATTATCAAAACTACACTAAATTTACATGCAAAATCATAACAAGTAACAATACTTTAGTAATATTGGGTATTTTTCACCGGGTATTCATCATCCTTCGTCATCTCACACTCTATTCTAGAGTGTGGGGAGGCCTTTTCTGTGCGATGCACAATAAGGCTGCGGCGGGTTCGCTGCCCGTGACGACGGGCAGGTCTATCTATTGACTCTTTTACGAGTCTTTTCTTGCGGCAAGTCTGTTGCCATCATGGTGTTGAGACGTCTTGATGGTCGTGGATGGTCGTGCCATCCGCTTCTCTTCTTCCTATTCCGGTGGTGGCAGGAGACCATGGTATTTTTCACCCATACTCACTTTACACATCCACTCTCGTCCCTGGCGCCGCGCGCGAACTAACGGGCACGCGGGCTGCGTGTGCATTAACTATCTATTTGAAGGTACCTAGAAGACCGAGATCATAAAATGCTCAGGTAATAAAATATAACAAAATTTTACCACCATGTGGTATTTTTTACCCAGTAGCGAGTGTCGCCGGGTTAAACGCCACGAATTTGAATTGTATATTCAAAGTGGCAACCATGTGTCATATACCTACCTTTTTAATTTATTATATATACAATCTCGCACCTGCAGACAAACTGTACAAAAAGTTTTGCAGGGAACTGTATTATACATAATTACAATAATAAATTAACTTAATATATCTATGAATAAATTGTTTGAAGTGGTAACGGTACTAAGCCTCATTAACGCTTTTAATCGACTTAGTAACAACCAATAAGCCTACCGGGATCGGGTCTCATAAAAAAGGGTTGTATTTTAGCAAATTCACCAACATCTATTATATCTTCACTTCAGCACCGTAAATTTAACTTATAGCCATGGAGCCCGACTCGTCTACCGACAAGTGACGCAACGCGCCGCCGCTCGAATCGGTTGACCGACTAATCGGGAGATCGGACGTGCGATTTCAATCTGTTTTCTTTGTCCGGAACTCAATACGTTGACTGGTTTGTTCACGAGTCGGGAGTTTAGGCGCGTCGTCAGACGAGTCCAATTCCGAGACTTGGGGGTCCAAAGGAGACAGGTGCGTTATTTCACGGGGAGAGGGTCTCCATTTGAAGATCAGATGTATTAATTCGCTCTAGTAATAGCTTATTAATCAGTAGAGGTAAACATGCGTTGTTTGTGAGATGAAGAATGCTGGTAACATCAACATTTGCGGAACGTGTCGGCTATTTATATGTTTTTAACTAATGAGTGCATTTAAGGCGCTTGATTACGATTTACACGCGTATTCAATTTTATGTAAGTATTTACGTAAATATTCCTTCAAAAAGTAAACCCTAACTAAACTAGATGATTAGGTAGTTGATTCGTATTCGTTTAAGACGTGTTTTTTACACGAAATAATTAAAAATTCCCCGCGAAAATGTAATGAATTTGACTAGGTAGGTAAGTGTGTTCTCAATGGCTGAAACTACCCTTTGGCTGTAATTGTAAGCGTCCAATGTAATTAAACACCACACAGGAAACAAAAAAACAGGAATAATGTACATTTATTTACATTTCTACAGTTTCGCTCCAACATTGATACACATTTCAATACGGAGTGGCGAAATGTGAATATTTTAACAGGAATACAACCCTTTGATATCGTCCGCCGCTTCATAGGTAAATAGTTTTCGATTTTAATTCGTCCGCTCTCGTTAATTAAGAGAAAACTGTAAAAGGCACGCATATTTATTCCACGAGACGAGACAAACGGATTCGACTATATTCAGAATAAAAGATAATTTAACTGCTTCAGATTAACAACGTTAGACTTAGACTACATTAATTTGCTCGAATAGTAATGTCGTCGCATCAAAAACGAAACTCACTAAGTAGGCCGTCGTATTCTACCGACATTACGCGAAAGTAGTTCGAATTCCTAACGCTTGGCGGTGTCGTAAGTTCAGAAAACCAAATAACGAAGATCCGCTACCGATTCTTCGGCTTCCTCCGCTTGGAACGTGTTATTACAGCCGTAGCGGGAGAAGATGGGTCTTGTTGAATTGGTGATCGTCTAAGTACCTTTCACGATCTCAAGGCGCGTCACTTTCCCTGCTCTAGTGAGTTTTTTCCAACGTAACATCGCCACGATTACATCAATATCGCATGCGTATCGTTCCGCCTGTATGCCGCACCTGTACGGAGCGCTGGCTGAATAGAATAGAATCCTTTGCCATTTAAAAAAGAGCTGTTAGTTTTAGCGGGAATGTTGAGGCGTTTTATATTAATAGTCTTAATTGCGCACGTGTTTTGTACTTGATAGGAGGACGTATTTGATAATGCGGCGTGGAAAGATTCATAATAATGAAACAAGTATGCGTCGGATGGCACGTACGGCGGTGGAAATTCGAAATTGGACTTAATAGAGAGGGAAGGTAGGTTGATAGTAGCTCGTGTTGTTTATTGTGGCAGTAACGGTCGGCGTCCCCACACCCCCACTCCGCTTCTGCGTTTGTTTGTTTTAACAGATGCACCAATTTCGATAAACTTTTGTTCTTAGCGACTAGGAATTTGGTTATTGGTTTGATTTTGGTATTTGTTAGTCTTGTTTAGTTTAGTACAATTAAATCTTATTCTATTTGATAATGGGGCATGATTATAAGTAGGTAAATACATGTAGGTATAGTTATTTAATATCGCCTGAGACCATCAAGAGTTGAAACTATTTAAAAAAGTATAATTACTATTTTCGTCTATATTGTCTAAATTGAAGGTAAGTATAATTTTTAATTAGATGACTGTTATGAGAATTTACTCTTCATCATATCGACAATAGGTAGGTACCTAGTTACTTAGATAAAACTTGACGCGGGACAAATTAGTGACAACATACCATTACGGCGAACAGGAAAAATGGCAAATCTGCAAAGTTGAGTTATTAACGTTCAAAAGGTTTAATTTGGCTTTATACAAATTTACTGTCAATTTTATTTAAATGAATCGTAAGTAAAAAGGTAGATATAAAAAAAAAATTAAGTATTTTTACAAACTATAATTATAAACGGGGTTACAACGACTGTGTCCTATTTTGGTCCACGTAGCCTATTTTTGTAAAAAATGCAAAAAAAAATATTTTGTATGTGCAGTTCAAATGGCTTAATCGGACTAATCTTATTTATTATCTTGATATAAGATTTAGAAATAATACTTAGTTAAGTTAAAAATACATCATACCATATGTGAGGACCCCGTCCCCACCGCCGTTATTCGTTCGGTGATGATAATGATGATGATTGATGAAAACATACCAAACTGACGAAAAATTTGAACTGATTATAAATTTAGGGAACATTTAATGTCATTTTTTTTTAAATGTCGCCACACCACAATTCTTTTTATCAATGGTGTGATACGTATTACTTAATCATTGTTTAATAAATCCATACTAATATTATAAATGCAAAAGTGTGTCTGTCTGTCTGTCTGTCTGTCTGTCTGTTACCTCTTCACGCTTAAACCGCTGAACCGATTTAGATGAAATTTGGTATATAGATAGTTTCAGTCCTGGGGAAGGATATAGGATACTTTTCATCGCGAATAAATGTAGTGTTCCCGTACAGCTAGTTGATAATATAACGATACATGATTAAGTCATAAAACACTGTCACGGGTCAGTTTCGAAATGTGTCCTCTTGACGTTTCACACTTTTCACAAAAAATTTCAATTCAAATCTTGTCCCGGTATTCATAACTGTTCATTTAAATTATGTTAAACCGTTGATGCAGCATAATAATATTAGATAATAACATAATATATATAAAGCTGGTGAGATGATCTTGATGTCTTTCATAAGAACTGATCGGGGATAACCCAAGACCGGGACACGTGGAAAGATGAGTGGGAGGACTTTGCCCAAAAGTGGGACAGCTCTTAAATAAAATAATAATAACATTTATGTATGTTGCTATATCACATACTTACTTAACAATAACTATACGAGGTGAAACGTAAAACGCGTTACAAAATTTTACTTTCCGAGCAGTCATTCAGAGTATGGGAGGTCCAATTTTTTTATGATTTCGACGTCAGTCTCATACTAAAAGTTGATCGTAATTGTGAATAGACAGATAAGTATCACATCTTAGGTGCCACCTTACATATAAAAAATGTGGTTTGAAGTTAATTGTTGGACTATTATAACGTCACACGCAAAAACACTGTTAATTACAGGCATTCAACAAGCGCCTAGTTTTTCCATTTATGAAATATTAATTTAATCCACATTACATTATGGAAATGTGAACAAATGGAAAAATTATGTGAATTAGGTATAGGTGTGCCGTAATTTTCTAGACCGAACGTAGCCTTGGTTATTTATTAACTAGTGGCTCTAGGAACTGTTGTCAACCTCGTGAGATTGTAATGCAATGGCACAAATTTGTAAATTTTCTACCCTTAGGTACTTTCCATTTTGAAAAAATTCAAACACTGCAAACTTGTTTAGTGATAAACGCAATCTAACCTCACACAATATCATGAGAATCGGCCAAGAAATGATTTAGGCGAGAGCAGCCCAGAAATCCGAACATCCAAACATACAGACATACGAAAGAAATTTTGGCGAAGCTGAAAAAGATGCGCTCTGCTCGCTCGGGCAAAAACTACAGTATCGTAATAGCATTATTATTGATCGCTCAATCTCTTATAATATACGGGTGAAAGTAGTTCCGATTATGACAATGGTAGTTGTTAAGAACAGTGAGTTTATAATGTGTTACTGTTACTGTTCATATTGAGATTAAATGGTTTTGAACGATAATAGCATCCAGAAAGGATTTATTAAGTAGACAACTTATTTTAACCCGGTAAAATTACAGTTACAGTTAGAAAAGTCCACTTTAAAAAAGTATTAGGTATGACAAGCATGGAAAGAAGCAATATTGTTCTAGGTATACAATAAAAAGTACTTAAATGTACATGTATTTTATTTTATTAAAGCAATAGCGCAAACCAAATTTTAAATAGTATTAGTAATAGTTCGTAGATGGTCCTACGGTGCCACCGTAGCCTTCGGATGCCTATGTGAGAAATTAAGCAACTGGTTGATACATTTAATGGCTCGCTCGTGCTATAGGTTCAGTGGCCTAAAAGGTAAGACGCTCGTGTAGACCCGGAAAGACGTTGGGTACACGGGTTCAAATTTTAAAATTGTACATATGACAATGTACCACGCGTTTAATGAATGAATGAAATGAATGAGTGCGTTGTTTTAGGGTGTTAAAGCTCAGATTATTAGAGCCAATGATCAAGAATAGAGAATTAAAACAACGACAATTCCATTGGACTGCATGACGCAAACGGACTAATAGTTGACCGAACTCGTTTGGTCAAGTGTTACCTACTAAAATCGTTTCGTGTGAAGTAATCATCGCAATAAAAGTAATTCAAGTCAGTAATGGTAACTGACTTGAATTAGATTTCTTGTAATTGTTGTATGTATTTAAAATATGGACATTGATATTAGCTTGTGTAAACTCCATAGAGTAGAGTCTCAAATAAATTCGATGGAGTTGAAAGCGAAGACCCTAATGCTCTGCACTAGTCCGCACACCTGTCTAGCACAACTATGGTTCGCGATTATGGATGGCGTTCTATAATTATATCGGTAAATTATCGACAACTTCACAATACAACACTACCGTACTCTTTGCGACTACACTACACTCAACTTTCTTACAACCTCAACTACAAGTATGTCGTGATTCCTTGGTGTGGTAAATAGAATATGATCCGGAGAGTAGAACAAGCTACTATTTATCTCAAAATAGAAGCTTCTAGAGAAATATCTAATCTATAATATTACAAAATTTTAAAAATGAAATCTTTGCACTTTCATAAGACCTTAACGGCTAGACGGATTTCAATTTTTTTAGTATACAAGTTGCGCATCTCCAGGTGGTTAAAGAATACTTTTTACCCAACTACGGTAAAGCAAAGAAAAGGGTTATGACTTCTTCTTCAAAGAAGACAAAGTTTCGGCACCTTCTAATTTCATTTATTTTTCCGACATATTTGGCCAGGAGTATGATCATCAGTATCAGTATCTCTAGCAAAACTGTGAAACGCGACTCTTTGTCGCGCGACAAATACTACCTGTCACTTTCCTTTTAATACCGTGCGAACGTGACAGAAGATGCCGCGTCGCGCGACAAGCGAAGTCGCGCCAAGATAATAATGATTATTATGATGTTTAGGTATTTGTGCACTATGATGATGAATAAATGGGGAGCATTTTTTATTTCCCCGAATTTCATTTGTCATAAATGTATCACTTGCCATAATTTTCATTTGCCATAAACTTTTCATTTCATAAATCATAAACTCTTCGGAATTTCTTTAATACTGTTCACGGAGAAGTCATTAGGTTAGGTTAGGTTTGTTTTATAAAAATCCCGGCAAGTTGAGCTTACAGAGAAAAATAGATTTATGACAAATTAATATTATGGAAAGTGATGATTATAGCGTATGAAATTCGGGCATACGATAGAGAACCGAATGACGAGACGCAATGAGAATGAGTATGAGTATTAGCATGAGTATGAGTATGATATGCTAGCCCTGCTGGGCATACTGCATCGGGCGACGATCTATCATCGAGGCTAACGGCTAAACACCACGTGAGGCGTATTTCTTTGCATCTGAAGTGTTCGAAATATTTTTAGCCCCTATGCAAAAAGAGGGTTAGCTTAATGGCTCTGTCTGTGGCGTGGGTCCATATCGCCTTGCATATAACTGAGCTTCATAATGTATGTTTGTTATAAATCGTTATATTCATAATGTACTTTTAAATACCCATTGGCATTATTGTTTATTAAATTACACACACAAGCTCACAGTTATACACCAAAACGCTTACATGCTACACAAATACATTGTATATTATTATTAATTAGACTAAGGAACTACATAATTTTACTTTATCACTATATACATATCATTAAAATTACTTAAAAACATACATACAGCTAATTATGATAAGAGTGAAAAAGATACATGTTCCAATTTCGCTGTACGTTTGTTAAGTTACTAAACTTTTTATTTTTACTTTAACTTGATTTAATTTTTTGAAATAATGAGCTTTATTGAGCAAGTAGGCCACACGGGCACTTTTATATATCTGATCCTACCAGCATTTCACAAGAGCAGACCACTGTTGAGAAGAAACGCCGAAAGAAACTCAACAGTCAGTATTTTTCAGAAAACTAACTGACATTTACATTACAGTAATATTATGATTTATGATAATGTTTAAGGTCTACACCCATATTCGATTTGGTAGGCTCTATTCTAGTTGTTAACTGAGACGCATTTCTCGAAACTGGGGTTCGCGGCGATATAGGGACGGAGTTCATTGCACTATAACGCGTGTATACACAAATACGATACGTAGACTTATAGATGGAAGAGCTCTCTTCCGGGTACATATTATGTTTTGTTTGTCGATAAAACACCTACATATATATATATATATATTTTATTAAATATTATGGGACAATCATACACAAATCGACCTAAACTAAAATCCACAGACCTACGGACTAAATTGACAAATTACTGACAGGTGAAATGATACCAGGAACAGCAAAATAAAAATAGTGAAGGGTATATGTCGATAACAATATATCGACAAGTTGTAAAGTACAAATAACAGACTAGTTTAAATCAAAAATAAGCATATTAGTTTCAAATAAGAGGTACACATTTTGGTGTGTTTGATTTTCGAGGTAGTGGACGGATAAAATGCGTTTTTACCCACTAGTTTCAAAGCATAAAAAGGTTTCCGAGCCTTTAGGTAAAAAAGAAAACACCTTGCCCGACGATAACTAGTCTTTATTATAAAATATTATTCATTCCCAGGCTCCGTTATTTCGTCATCTTCATTCATCATCATCAGTTACATTTATAATTAAAACGATCCGAAACATTGTCCACGGGTTTCTGAGGCGAAGTAAACTTCTCTTGTTCTTTGTGTCCTTCAAAACTTTAAAAACTGAACTTCTCGAAATATCAAGAATTTCGGATGATTTCATGACACACTCGTTTTTATTGACATGAATGTCCTCTGGGATGTCTTGTTGGTCCTGCAATCTGTCTACCATCTCATTATAAATATAAACGTAAACTCGATGAAACGTCTCTTTTTCAGTTTCACTAATAGATTTTTTTCTCCTTTTTGTCGGAGGCGAACATTTTGATGAACATGGCTCTGGTCCCGAATCTTGCGAATCCATAATAACACGTAACAATTTCAATAAACACTCGTAATAGCAATAATAACGTATATCGTTAGATACACAAAAGTAGTTTGTAAACAGCGGTCAAGTATTTCTGAAAATACCCGCTTTTTTTTTTGTTAAAAAGATGGACCACATTGTTGGGAAATTGAAAATAAAGAACAATAATTTTATTAATTAATTTAATAAAACTACATTTAATGGATATAAGATTAATCAAAGTACAATAAAACTAAACCTTAAAAATTAAACTAAATAAGAACACACTAAAATTAAACTAAATCTAAAAATGGCCCCTGCGGCATAGTGCCGAAGATGCTGGCGGCATTTCCTCGCTGAATCGCCAAACTGATTCTTTGAGCGAGGAAACCGCCAGCTCTCCGGTCACCACTAACATTAATAAGCCTCTTCGAGATATCTTTGAAGAGGCTTAATGCGCTGGGGCCCCACGGACCCAGGGTCTCGACGCCAAAAGGTATGAAATTGTACTCAGCGCCGAGACCACTGTACTTATTTCTTTTTATACCTTCGGCCGCTTCTGCCGCTGCTCCGGCCCTAATTGAGGATCGGTGGAGATGTGACGGGGCCAGTGTGTCTACACAGGTTGCATCCCACACTAGCACCCGTCCCTTACTCCACGGAATCAAGGACATTCCGTCCGGTCTCTTGCCATCATCTCTTGAGATGCCGGTCGGCTCTAAAAGGGCAGGCACATTGATTGACGCAAGAGACCGGCGGATGATGTCGTTCAGAGCAGCATGTCTTGAGAAGCGGCCCGCACTGCTCTGGCAGGAGAGTCCGTGGTGACCCAGCCTGTCAACGTCTTTGCCGCAGGGGCATCGGTGTGGGGCGCAGACCGGGACCCCGAGACGGAGACAAACTGTAAGTCGAAGGGTATTGGGTTCTAGAAAAGTTCCAGTACTCACGGAAGGGTGCGCATGGAGCCAGTATCCGGCCTCTTTGGTGCCTACTGCCAGAAGTCTGGCTCGGTCTTCCGTAGAGCACTGGCTAAGGATGGAATCTACGGTCAATTTACACATTAAGTCGTCCCAGCTCCTTTGAGATTTTAAATTTTCCGGATAATTTTGGCTGGGGCAAGCAATTGACCAAGCATTTTTTGCGTCTTCCAAGCCCGCAATCTCATAGTTTGTGGGGAACGCCCTTAGGATTTTACCTATGAGATTAGACGAGCTATGAACTGACGACAAAAAAGCTGGCAAAGCGACACTAGAAATTTTGCGGATCCCTAGCCCACCGTACCGAATGGGAAGAGATCCTTGGGACCAGGACTGCTCGCTTAGCTGAGAATTGAGGACGGATTCTAAATTAATTTTGATCAGGCTATCTATTTGTAACAAAAGATGTTGATGGTTCCAAAGTGGGCAGCAGCGTAGCACATAGGTAAGTTTCGGAACAAAAAGACAATATTTAATAATTGAAAGTGCAAAATGTGGGCTAATTTCAAGCAACCGATGGGAATGATTTTGAAATTTTGAGATAGAATTTTGAACATAGTCAGAAAAACATTCTTCAAAAATAGGGGACCCTAAGAGGTAAAGAGTACTTTTGTCAACAATCTTAATATCAGGCGCAAGCTCGTTAAATTTTTGTTTTAAATCAATAACGTCATAGCGGGAATTTTGAAAGAATAGTTCACACTTGTTGAAATTGAGCTCGAGGCCTATCGTTTTGAATTTATTTTTAATTTCGCGGAGATCGGAAAGTACAGTATTTGCATCGCCCCCTAGAATCCCGTCGTCTAAGTACCAAACATTAAATTTTGAAGCCAAATTTTGAATGATAGGGTTGATGGCTAGACTAAAAATCGCTGGCCCCAAGGGATCACCCTGTTGACAGCCAACTTCAGATGACAACTCACTTGATCGATACATCAACTTTGTTGGATCTGCATAGCAATGGAGGAGATAGTTGTATATTTCCGGAGTGTTGGATTTGATCTCAGACAACAGGGTATCCCTGTTCACCGAATTGAAGGCATTTTTCACGTCTATTTTGAGCAACATTTAATTAAATGTATGTATTCAATAAACTATCAAGTATCATAAATATATAATTTTCATGTACATTATTTTATTGCTGGTTTGACATTAAATTTTTAATTTAAATAAATTTTTAATTGAATCAAAATCACTGGAAAAAGTTGGTATATAGATTAGCCGATCAAATTGCCAATTTGATTGTACCGTCTGGGTTGACCGGACCTTAAACCTACGATGTAACAATAATTTTTATATCGATGAGAACGACACAGGCCAAACTGTGGCAACATTTGTTCATACTTACTTGTCAATTTGGTCCGTAGGTCTGTGGATTTTACTTTAGTCCCAAACTAAGCAAAGCTTGTACTATGGGTACTAGACGACGATATACATAATATATAAATACATAGATAGATAACATCCATGACCCAACAACAAATACTTGCCCTTAATCACACAAATATTTGCCCTGGCCGGGATTCGAACCCAGGACCGCTGGCTCAGTAGGCAGGTGTATGCAAACTGAGGCAATCGCGACTTGGGTTGCTAAATTCTCTGTACTGTTATTTGTTTTTTTTTCTAATGTAAAACTAACTATATCTACAGCGTGTATATTTGATATAACCGCAAATTTTACGGGGTCTTAGTATAGGCACTTATTAATATATTGATCCGTAAATTATTAAAAAAATCTAACTTTTTTTCATATAAAATAATCCAGCACGGAATGTATTTGTTTTTTGGTGCTTGTTGACACTTAACATCGTGATGTCACAACTGTCACTCACTAGTAATAACTATGCCATACATTGCTGCTCAGAAATTTTAAAAAGAAAATTACGCTATGGCAGTTAACGCAAAATTAATAATTGTTATAAATATTGTTACAAATTTACGTCTGGCTACAATTTGCGGTTATATCAAATATACCCGCTTTAATACTATCATAAAATTCTAAAATTGAATTGAAAATCAGTTATCTATGGGTAGGGTTCATTATTTCAGGAACAATCTTAACAGCGCGATACAGGATTTGCAGGGGCGTGCCGAGTAAAAAAAAATCTTTGCCCGCTCATCACCCCGAAACGTCTGAACGCATTTTTCCAATTTTGAGTCAGGGATAGCTCCAAAGACTGTTATAGGAATACTTTACCCAACTACGGAGAAGCAAAAAGAGGGTTTGTGACATTTTCTTCCGCGAGGACGAAGCTTGTATTTTCTAGTAAATTCTTTGAAAGAAACGAATGAGAGCAAGCCAAATAATCAATATCTAGTGTTATTGTTTCGTAGAAACAATTTGTATCAACATTTGCTATTCAGACCTGTGACAGAAGCGCGATTAGATTAGTTTGATTGGCTTGATTACAGTAGATTAGCGGACGATAAGGCAGTTCATTAAAGTACGCAATGCCTGATTAATAATAAAGGTAAGTTCAGGGCCTCGATTCGACGATTGACTTCTTTAAAACCTCATATTAAACTTGGCAATTTCGGCTTTATTTTAGCACTAGTTGCGCCCCGCGTTGTTACCCGCGTTCGGGATAAAAAGTAGACTATGTGTTAATCCAGGCTGTCAGCTACCTTCATACTAAGTTTTATCTAAATTGCTCCAGCGGCTTGAGCGTGAAGAAGTAACAAACATACAAACACACTCACCAACTCTTTCGACTTAATAATATTAGTGTGATTAAGTATATCAAAATTAAGTAAAATTAAGTTTACTTACATTGAAAGAGCGTACTCCCATCTGAAACGCCAGCAACGCATTTGTAACCATGGTGTTTCAGCTCTTGCGTATTCTCAAACCCCCGGCTAGCCTTCTAGGCTTCGCCAGAGTTTGGGAGGCAACCTAGGACTCTTGGGCGGGGCAGGCGCGCGACGAAGCGCCTGGTCTTCAATCCATCATTTTTTTTATTCGATTGCACGGTTGAAGTGGCAATGGGCGCGGGCCATGTAGCCCAGAGAACGGATGGGGCAACAAAGTCCTAGAGTGGCGACCACGTATAGGAAAGCGTAGGTCGGACCCCGACTAGGTGGACAGAAAACCTCCTAGGGGTCGCAGGGAGTCGATGGATTCGGTCACAGGATCGCACATTGTGGCGAGCTATGGGGGCGACCTATGTTCAGCAGGGGACGGCTGTGTCTGATAGATAGATAGATAGATATGGTGTTGCAAGGTGTCCGTGGGCGAAGGATTAATAGACGCTTACCGTTTACCTTCTATGTCATAAAAAAAAACTGTAAAGGAAGTGGATTAGCATTATTTGAATTTTTCAATTAAAATAAAATTGGGCAAGTGCGAGTCCGACTCGCGCATGAAGGGTTCCGTACCATAAAACAAGTTTGTTGTATGGGAGCCACCCTTAAATATTTATTTTATTTTATTTTTAGTATTTGTTGTTATAGCGGCAATAGAAATACATCATCTGTGAAAATTTCGACTGTCTAGCTATAACCGTTCTTGAGATACAGCTTGGTGACAGACGGACGGACGGACAGCGAAGTCTCAGTAATAGGGTTCCGTTTTTACCCTTTGGGTACGGAACCCTAAAAAACTTAATAAAAGGAGAACTATTAAGTTATGTTTTAAATTTTTAATGGTATAGAAGCAATCACAATATGATATTTTACATAAGTTATATTATAACTTTCTTACGTATATGAATGCGTTTTGCATAAGTAAACTCAAGTAAATGAACTAAATTAACCCTTTTCTTCAACTTTCTTGAGTAAGTATAAGTTGCGTGCAAAGTCGGAATTATGACGATTGCAATTATGTATCTCTCTCAGTCTCGTCTAACTTCAACCAGTACTTAGTCTTATTGCGAGCTAGTTCTTATGTCAGGCATTAATTAGTACAAGCAGTCTGTAACTTTCAAATAAAAACACATTTGCATGTAGAGAGAATTTAAAGTCCGAACGAATCTAAATAAATCATATGGCAGAGACCAATAGTACACAAGTCGAACTAACCAAAGAAAAAAATACACCAAGTGCGAGTGGGACTCGCGCACGAAGGGTTCCGTGCCATTATCTGTAAGTTTTTTCTATGGGAGCCCCCCTTAAATATTTATTTTATTTTATTTTTAGTATTTGTTGCTATAGCGGCAATAGAAATACATCATCTGTGAAAATTTCAACTGTCTAGCTATCACCGTTCATGAGATACAGCCTTGTGACAGACGGACGGACGGACGGACGAACGGACAGCGAAGTCCAGTAATAGGGTCCCGTTTTTACCCTTTAGGTACGGAACCCTAAAAACTACCTATACGTTTAGAGGATAGGATATCACGTACACTTAGCGTAAGTGTTAGCGTTTGACGACGTTTGTACTGCAGCTGCCTTCTGAACCGGCGGTCTTTGGTTTGAATCCCGGCAAGGTCAAATATTTGTGTGATGAACTCGAATATTTTTTCCTGGGCCATGGATGTTCTCTTTATATGTCTGTGGCTCTAGTGAAAAGGGGTTAAAGTGCACTTATGACCTTTTTGCGTTATATACACCAAAATTCACAAAAAAAAATTGCGCATCTTTTGGTGTAATCGGAGCTAAGTTATCTTTTAAAATGACAAAGTTAGGATTGTGCCAAATGGTACATCTGGTGAATTATGTCGTGAAATATGGTGCAACTAAAGTTAACAATGAACAATTTGGAGTTTTGTTTGTGGAGAACGATTTA
Organism: Apotomis turbidana; assembly: GCA_905147355.2. Taxonomy (NCBI): domain Eukaryota; kingdom Metazoa; phylum Arthropoda; class Insecta; order Lepidoptera; family Tortricidae; genus Apotomis; species Apotomis turbidana. The sequence goes on along the minus strand of LR990295.1, from coordinate 14,318,246 downwards.
AGTTCATTTGTCTCTTTTGACGCATCCTGTGTTAAACGATCAATGTTTACTTATACCTTTTTACTAAACAAGATTACATACCTTATAGAATATAAATCGACTTTAATCTGTATTCACGACTTAATGTTGAACATTACTGATATAAGTCGAATTGTATCTTTTAATAAATCTGGTATTTAATGATCAATGTTTACTTGTACCGATTTGCACGAGCAATTTACCCATAATTCATAAAAATAAATCGAAATTAATCCATAGTCACGAATAATTATTTAGTATTTATTGGTGTATATTGACTTATACTGGTGAGATATATCATTCTACACCACGATTATTACTTGTATCAAAAAGTTCTTTTTATAAAGTCTCTTCGCTGTGGTTTATTTTAAGTACACTTGAGTCTAATCGATCATCCTATTATAAAATTTGGGTCACCAGTATGTAGAATGACCTACAGTAGTGATGTAGGCATTTTTTTACAAGTTATTGTACTTGCAATGTACCTATGTAACTATGTTTGTTCGGGTGGGATCTTGCACTTAAATTTTGAAGCAGAATATTTGCAACCGATTGAGCTAAAATCTTTCCCAAGTACCTACTACCTACTTAACATGACAATACAATAATATGGTACTATGGGGCTGGTCTGATGATGAAGCTACCCCTAGGATTAAAAGTATTTTTTTAGTTTGTTACACAGAATGGCAGGCCGATCTTGAATCGATCGAATGCTCAAACTTGTTGAGGAGAAAGGTGGCAACAATTTCGTCGACTCTATTAGCACTCCAGAAAAAGGCAGATCATAGTGCTTACTGATTCTGACTCAGAAAAATTACAAGAAACGAAAGAAACCGGAACGGCAGAAGAAGCAGAGCAACTTTCGTTTTGGGACAAAGTTGGTCAAGGACGAAAAGGACAGCCTAGAAAAAGTGAGAAAGAGAGAATAAACATAGGGAGGAAAGGAAAAAGAGGAGACATTTTGGTAAATAGTATGAAAGCAAAAAAAATAAAGAGAGTTTAAGATGCTAGGAAATTGTAAAATGAAATGCGAAATAAATATACAAGAAGAACTCAGAAAAAAATATTTGAGAGTTAATTGGGCTTTAGGAGAATGTAACAAAAGGGTTCAGTTCATTGCTAGGTAATTTAATGGACGCAACAACAAAGAATAGACATTTAAATAAAACAATTTAAACGGATTATATCGCGTATATTAATTATTTGAGCCTCCCTGACGTTTCAGTACCTTTACAGATACCGTTGTCAAAGGTTGACTGAGAAAAACACAATTTTTCTCTGTCAAAGTTACATTTGTGCAAACTAATAATTAATATACGCGATATAATCCGTTTAAATTGTTTTATTTAAATGTGTGACAGTCGCGGAAACCGAAGAAAGTATTAAAGAATAGACAGTTTGCAAATTATTTAAAAATAAAGACAGAGTGTCATCGCATTTGCAGAGGCTGCTAATGCGATAACCATTTGACGAAACATCAAAGTTTGTTCAAGGAGTAACTGACAAACTTAAAATCAGTGAAGAACTTGTCCTAGATTCAGCGAGATGGATTATGCTGAGTACCACAAAAATAAGTAAAAGTTGATTGAAAGCCGTCGAGAAACATATTTCATTATTTCCTGTATATGAAAGACTTAACAGCGGTCCAATACGGATATGGGTAAAAAAACAGTTTAGATCTCTTACGAAAATTTGTTATGTTCTGGGGATGTGGTAGATTCCTATCCTTTGGCGCCAACAGAGTACAGGCAAGAATTGATTTTATAAAAGAATTGAAATTATACAAGCTGACACCCAAAATGTGATACATGTTATTTTCCGTGTCTTAATATTCACAATTGCGATCAAATTTTAATATTAAGGTCTCATACGTAGTTTTTGTAATTGTAATTTAACTGGAAAGACTAAATTTTGTACTTATCTCGTTTTAGGTATCTTCTTGTATCGCTTAATATGTTATTCTATTAGACGATTGATTGAGGAAAGTCCAAATTTAGTTAAAAACTATGTGAATTGTTTTATATGCTAATGTTGACTTTTTCGGTCATTTTTGTAATAATGAATCAATAAAAATAAAGATCTTTTATTGCCACTGCACCGCAAAAAATGGATATAACTTTTAAAAAACCATTGGTAAAAGTGTGTTTGTATTACAATACACCTAAATTAAGTGCGTGCAAAAAGGTAAAAGTTTATTTTCTTAGGATTATGTCTGAAATAAAGCTCTTAAATGATAGGTTTCGTTTAGTCAGGTATTTCTTATTTAGGGTGTTCATGTATTTTTCCTTTATAAAAGGAGATAACTTCAAATAAACCGAACAGCATGTCCATTTTCACTTTCTAAAATAAGGGTGAAAATTGGTATAAGTTCAGTTATATTCCCGAATAGTGTAAATATTATGGGTGAAAAAGGGTATAAAGTCAGTTATGTCCTTACGAACACTTTTTGGCACGGATATAAGTCACATTTTTTTTAACCGTTAACTTTGGAGAAGTAAGAATATTACCCCGCGAAAGAGGATTTTTTAAGTGTTAAAACTGCATTTAAAGTTTATTTGTAAGTATAGCGGTTGAAGTACAGTGATCAAAAGTCTGAATAAATTTAAGCCGCAACGGTTTTTTGAGTCTCCTGTAAAGTAGTGTTTTTCGAGTTTAACCCCTTTTCACTAGAGCCACAGATGTATTTATACACGATGATTTTTAATCGGTGATCAGGAGTAGAAAAATATGAATATCCAGCTATAATTAAAATTAGTAGGCGCAGTCTCGCGCAATTACCTCACTGTTTAATTAATTAAAAGTTTAAAACATGATTAAAACTAATAACCATTAGATACATGGTCATCCTACAACTACATACATTATTGAAGTACGATACCTACCGCTTTGGCGGGAAATTTTACGAAACTTTCTACGACTTTGTTTATGTAATGACAATCACATTGACAAGTTATTACTCATAAATTGTCATTGCCATTAAATAATTAGAGGTTTTAAGCTCACAGATAAAGATTAGTAGGGTGACAAGGTATTTAAGACAAAATTGGTTTCAAAATAAAAATTATCATAAAAAAATAAAAGTTTATTTTCATGTAATTACGACTCCAACGTGACCGCCATCGATTACTGATTTAGAAAAGTTGGTACATTAAAAATCATCGTCGTCGAGTACCCAGTAGGTACAAGCATTGCTTAGTTTGGGACTAGCTCGATTCGTGTAAGATTGTCCCTTAATATTTATTTATTATCAAAGGTTGTCTGGAAGAGATCGCTCTTTAGCGATAAGACCGCCTGTTGTTTACCTCTAATTGTAATGTCTTGCATTGTATTTCTCCTGTATATTTTATGAGGTGTGCATTATTGCACACCAATACAAGTACTCTATAAAGAGTACTTGTATTGTATTGTATTTGTATTGTTTATTTATAGAAGCGGATTCCTCCCAGCCTGCCTATATTGTGTGGTACCTAGGATCCCTTTTCTTTATAGACAAACGTTTCATCGAATGTTTATTAATTTCATAGAATTTTCTTTTCATCGACAATGTTTTCCCCTGATGTCATATTTTTTTTTACAAATCTTACAATCGTTAGAAAAATGCTTTCGAGGAAATATGTCTATAAAATGAAACATTCTATGAAGCATTTTCCTATAAAAGAAGGGTAAACTTATGATACGGTATTGGACTTATCATCAATGCTATCGACACGCCCGCATGTGGCTAAAAGCTAATAACTATAGAAAATTGTAACCATCCCAAATTCTAAACTTTGACTGTTAATCCATATGTGTATCAAACAAAATGGGGTCAAAGATTCTCGCAGTCAAAGTTGTAAAAACGCTCGTGTTACAAAAATCGACAAAATTCGCACATTAATACGCCAACAGAAATTGAATCGCATATGTCAGAGGTGATCCGCAACAATTCGAAACGCAAATCGGACGTTCTATTTGTTCAAATTCGAGTTTCAACGTACGAGAGCATATCGTACGGATACCATTCAACCGCGCTCACGTACCAACTTCATTTACACTCGTAAATAACGCGGCTCCCGCGATCTTGCTCCTTATAACCATGTTACAAAGGCCACAAGAAATGAGGACAGATGGTATTAAGGGGAAAATGTATGGTGGCGAAGAAGTACATCGAAAACGCACCCAACATTCTATTTTTAAAATCGATGCGGTGACCGAAGTGGGGCTTGTAGCTATTTCAATTATAATAGCGAAGTATCAAGATTGGAGACGTGATAATTTCCCGGCTACCTGGTTTTTTATCTATAGTACGAAAAGAAGTCAGTATCCAAGATAAAAATAACCAAGCATATAGATTTTACAATAATACAAATAGCCAATAATTAGGGATATACATATCTAGGTAATTTACATGAACCTAGCTTCTATAATGCTATAAACACGGAAATAGTCAGGGCCTTCTAAATCTGATTCCTAAAAATAGAATCAAGATCATTTTGTTGATGTGACACATCTGCCCTTGCGTGAGCGCAAATAGACGTTATCGCGTCAACAACATAAATTTCTTAATTAAATCAATAAAATATCTCATCCCGTTTATTTTACTTACCTGTGTCATTATAATGTATACTTAGTCCCTTGCATTCGCCATAAAACGTAGGTATTTAATAGACCTTGATACTGAGTACCATTTTCATGAGGAAATAGAGCCGAAAAGCTTTTTGGCTGACTGTTCTTGTCTATAGCTAAGTACAATGAAATGTACTATAGAGTTTGATATAATAATTGAGAAGTTGTTAAATTGTTGTTACTTAAAAAACATAAATATGTAACTTTGCATTTTTAACTTAATTACATAAATTTATATTTATATTTATTAATGTGATGTTATTGTGTAAAATTAAATTATATCAACATTAAAATATTCAGATAGAAATGGACGTAAAAAATAGGGTTACCATATCTTTCGCATATCACAATTACAGTTCCGTCCGTCAGAGACAAAATGCCCTCTCGTTTTCATAGCGTAAGCGAAATACAATTTAAATGACCTTTACGCCAAATCTATTTATGTTCCTGCTTATACAGTTTCATAAGAGACCTTCTACGGAAAATTTCTTCAATCAGAAATATTCCGTATAATATTTCTTCAATCATTTGAAGAAATATTCCGTACAAGGGCGTGTAGGAGGAACCAGTGCTACGGCCTCCATAGAAATTGATTCCCACCGCCTTGCCTTGTTTTAAAAAAATGTGCACCCTACTCCACTGTTCTAGAAGAAAAAGTAAGCCATACTACACCAGCTTTACTAACGATAACTAACTTGTTCGTTTGTCTATCTTCTTGGATATCCCATTATTTTCTCATTTGCTCAAAGGTTAACTGGAAGAGATCCCTTATAGGGATAAGTTCGCCTTTGTGCATGTTTTTTTTGAAGTGTTTGTGAATTGTTTTTGTGTACAATAAAGTGTTTACATACATACATACATACATACATACATACATAAGTTTGACGCCACGCCATTCGTAAGAACTGACTAACGGAGTTGAGTGCGGCATGAAACGAGTACAAATAGTAACAGGCGGCTATCTGTGACGTCACTACCGCACCATTTAATTACTTTCGTACAATCTGCATCGAGCATCTAGACTTTTAGTTAAAATGCAAGTGTACTTTGAAATGTACAACGTAATGAACTACTTAAGCTATATTGATTTCGTACTCCATTGGGCATTATAATCTAATTCAAACATAAGCTACTTTTTGTCTAAAACATATCCATGAACCCAACTCGAAGTGGAGTCAAGTGTTACCTATATTTTGTTCCCCTATGATCAAAAAATCACGTAATTTCATTCATGAACAAAACGAATCCACTATTTAGTCAGACAATTTATTATCACCAAAGTGTTCAGCGGTGGATTTATGAGGCGAATTTCCTCAAAAAAATATGGCTGTCTGCCAAAGTAATCAGTGTACATTGTAAAGTAAAAGCGCCCTTCGCGGCTGTACCACGTTTATACCAGGAGCGAAAAAGACGTATCTTAGTATAAGTCTCGAAGGGACTTACGCCTGTTTCGTTTAGGACTACAATATATATGTATATAGACGGTTAAAGTATACAGTGAACCGTCAACCTGGCCGTCTACGCTTTCTCTACGACATGAAGTGCGTTCAAGCGTAGGCAATCTTGGCGTATAACTTCAGTACTGTAATTCTATTGTTTTCTTTTCAATAATTGCAAATGGCTGGCGATTTGTTCGAAATTGCAGTTTTTCGTATTACTTACTATCCCGAGAAGCGTGAGGAGATAGCAAAAGATTTAAGGGGGTCTCTGCTCTTACGAATTTATCGTCCATTCTATCCGTATTTTTATTAGGTGGCAGAACGTATCCGACAAGATTACACTGAGTTAAAACTTAAGCATTTCACCAAATTATAACCAGAGGAGAGACACATTCAAGGAATTACCTACCTTTTGTTTTTTGCCCTTACACCCGATACATAATGAATTAAGTCAGCTCCTTCATGAAGAATGTAGTTATACAACTTTTACCTCACAAAACTTCACAGTCCCACAATGAAGCCACTCAAAATCGTGCTAAAACATTCCGTATCAAAATATTTTCACGCACGGCAACTAACCTACAATACCGTGTCACGGGCGTAAAGGCCTAGTTTCAACACCAACTTTGCCGTAAAGGACATAGGGTTGAAAATGATACTTTATCCATGGTTTATAGAGTAATAAGTGTTGCTTACTGTATATTGACAGGTGGATGGTGGATAGCATAGCGGCGCTTGCGTGTGAGGTTTAAGTACGCTAAGTGATCGCTCCGTATAGAACATGCTTACTGCAATCTTTGACACGAATTCGTATTGATAACTATTCCATGAGAATCTTTGTTTCAACACTTATGATTATTTTTCTATTGAATTTATTATTTCTTAATTTTTCTAGCAATTGATTTGACGCAGTAGAATGCCATTAAGTTCGTTTAATTATATACAGTTTATTTACGTATTTTTTTGTTTTTCGCTTCTATACTTTTTATTTTTAAGTATTAATTTACTTCACGTCTTGCAAGGCATTTTGAAGCCACACAATCATGATCGATCGCTTGAGTACTTTGATATTTAAGTAGATCTGACGATATGTAAACAAATAGAGCACTGTAGAGAGAAGTTGTATTTTATTACATATTCTGTTATCAAATATAGAAACTTAAACACTTATTAGAAACTCAAACGCTGTCGTTTCATGAGTAAAACGAAAATAAAGATTCCAAAATTATATCTCGCTCTCTTTTCCTAGCAATATTAGTTTCCCTTATACATAAATTATACGACAATTTACAAAGTTTAACGCATAGTAATTCATATTATATGGCTCTTATTCGCTATTATTATTTAGTATTTAATTTATAATGACTCAGAAAGTCAAGGCAACAAGATAGTTGTGTTAAATTTAAAGCATGTAGACGATTACTTACGTACTTTACGAGTGAAGTATGTAAGTAACGCTGATTACTTGCAGTGCTCAACAGCTGCCAAATGGGTAATGAGAAATAACAAATTAATAAGACGTATGTAAAGGACATGTTTCATATTAAACAGAACCATCTTAACCACAAATAGTTTTGTTTATCTGTAATTCTGTATCCAATGATGAAACGTAGTTATTAGGTAGGTATTTTTCGACTTATTTTATTTATTAATTTTACATTACGAAAAGTACAAACGGGTTTAATACGTAGTCATTATCTACCAGTCGATTATAGAGCTACTAGCTGTACCCCGCGGTGTTACCCGCTCATCCCACGGAAACACTAAATTTATTCGGGATGAAAAGTATCCTATGTCCTTTCCCGGGTCTCAAACTATCTCCATACCAAATTTCATCTAAGTCGGTTCAGCGGTTTAAGCATGAAGAGGTAACAGACAGACACTCAGACAGACACACTTTCGCATTTATAATATTAGTATGCATAAAAAAAGAAAATAAAATAAATATAATATATCATAACAATCGACTAAACTCGTATAGGTACCCAAATTTTTGGCCGTTTACGCCCTTGAATCGTCTTAAAACCTTAACCTGCATAAAGTTATCGATATTTACTTACCCATTTTCTCTTTGCGCTCAACCCGGAAAACGTGTCAAAACGATCGACTATGTATTAGTGACCATGTCTTTTGACCTAGCTTACTCTAGTTTTTGTTGCGCCTTCAACAGTTTTAAATCCTTAACTGCATAGTTATCGATATTCGCCGTTTTTCCTCTGCGCTGAGGCCGGAAGGCGTGTCATAACAATCGACTAAGCCGCGCGGCGCTCTGTTCCGCTTGAATAACAAACAATGTACTATCGGAGTACTTACGTGTATTATTTCAATCGTTATATGTGAACCAAGTTTTTAATCGTTCAGATAGGTTCAGTGTCAATATAAAGCTCAATGTAGAGTTTACGTGTCCATTTAGTTGATATCAGCTAAATTTACTTAGATTTTTAATTCTTGCTACTTGCAATTTGACTTATGGTGTTGGATATACATACCTAATTACCTACGTCACGTCAGTTATCGTTTTTAACATCACATTTTTACTTTATTTCCATGAATCGGTGTATTATTATGAAGTACTACTACCCACTTGAAATTTGTAACGGAAATACAGACGCTGCTGGAATGGGACTCCGATCAATAGTGTTGACAAGCAGAAAACATCTCATGGGTCAATGGAACCAAGGTGGAAATTTCCTACATTACGTTTGTATTAAGTAAGGTAAATTTCCTTAATTTGTATATCAAGTTCGGGTAAGATTAGACCCAAACCATACGAAAAAAAAACGGCAATTATAGAAGCGTTTTATCCGGCTGCCATTGTCCACCTACAGGCAGTTTTTATGTGAGTCATTAAACTTGCCTGATATGTAACGGTGCAGTCGGGCGCGGTCACCCGTGAGCTAGCTGTCTTGCGCGCGCTAGCGGGGACACGCCACAGCACAGGTTCATACGTTTTGCAGTTTTGGGCTAAAATGGCGTAACTGCAAGGAATTCCTCTTCGTCGTTCGCTTATGGTGTTTTATTACTTAAAACACTTTTCAGGAATTATTTCAATACTCATTTTAGTTATCTATAAAATAAACATCACTAAAATCGTAGTTTTCATGACAATAAAATTGCATTTGCATTTAGGCTTAGGCGAGTCACTATTTATTAAATATTTCAACGGCAAAAAGTGTAAACGCTGTAAACGCCTACGAATTCCCTTGGCGTTTACGCTTATTGCCGTCGAATTTTATGTTCGGGGGTCTGTTACGCCAATAATGGTAGTAAAATCGTTCAGATTATCACGATAACAATGTCCGATCACTGTAGTTTTGTTATCGTGCGTTTATTTAGCAGCCAGAGCGTTGACACTTATCTTATCGGAGGCGATAAGAGTGGTGGTAGCTGTGGTCGTTATTGGCTTGTTATAAGACGCTTTTAGTAACAACAAAAACATTTCGTGGGACCAAATGTTTTTGGGTGCGTACGTACTCTTCCATTCATTTTGAAAGTATGTACAAAAAATAACCCAATTAGGACTAAATCGATTGAAAGTAACATCAATTAGAGCGATGTATTTATCATATTAGTAAGTCGACCGAGCTTAAATGATACTGAGAGGGTGACATACAAAGGTAATTAGAGCACATTCAAAGTTCAAATTTAAACATCGAATTTAAAAATTTTGAATTTTGAATTCAACGTCCAAATGATTATCCTAAGTAGATTTGGATAAAAATAGAAGTGTCATTGCAAATTGATATGAGATATTAATAAGACCTACGGCGAGTGTTACCGGACACTGCTCACGAAAATATGCCCCACGGCGACGAAACGGGAATCTCTTTTCTCCTCGAGATGATTTGAATCGGTCTAGTGTCATACCATTGGTCAGTTCCATTGTCAAAAACAACACGTTCTTTACCTTATGAAAATATATTCATAAAATCATATTCAAGATATAAATCGAACTAATGCATTAATTCCACTCATTTACGTAATATTATGCGATGTAGATTGAATCACAACGTTGAACCTCAATATCTAAACGAAATGAGTAGAATAAACAATCCTATTCTGAAAATTTAAGCTCTCCCTTTAGCCTTTGCTTCAAAATGGCGTATAATACGCCGCGGTTCTAGTGCAGTTACGCCATTTTCACGAGCACGGCGAGATATTGGATAGCTCAAGGGGACGAAAGATGTAATTAATCGACCAGGATGTCACTGGAATAGGGCTCCAGACAATATCGTGCCATCTGCGGATCATTGTACTCACGAAGTAGTAACCGTGTAAAAGCTAAATTAGCGTTTGAAATGCTGTAGGTACTCAACAAAATGTTATCAGTTATCAGTTTATTTATTGCTTTCATAGGTACATTTATAGGTGGTACATTATATATTGTTTCCGCTATGAAACCCTGTAGGGCACTGCAACATTTGACAGAATGTCAGTTTACTAACACTAAGTATTCTTAATACTAAATTATATACTAACAACAATTATGAGATTGACCCTTAATTTGGTCTGCACAGTGTTCAAAGTTTTATATAAAAAAGAAAAATAAAAAATGGTTTAACTTATTAAATTATATAACAAATAAAGACTATTATATATTATTTGACGACGCGTTTGGCTCGGTTGGTAGACACCTGCCTACTGAGTCGGCGGTCCCGGGTTCGAATCCCGGCCGGGGCAAATATTTGTGCAAAATATTTGTTCTTGGGTCATGGATGTTATCTATATATGTATTTATATATTATGTATATCGTCGTCTAGTACCCATAGTACAAGCTTTGCTTAGTTTGGGACTAGGTCGATTTGTGTATGATTGTCCCTTAGTATTTATTTATTTATTTATTTTATTTATTATAGTACAACAATGACAATTATTAATCTTTTTTTATCTTATGGCAACATGGACGGGTTAAACTATGAGATTAACATTAGACATATAGGTCTTATAATTATAAACATTCTACATTATACTTGTATCATTAATTACTACTTTCAAAGAACTCTTCCATGGTGTAAAAACTATTATCAACTAAGTATTTGGTCAATTTTTTATTAAAAATGGTATTTTTTTCCTCGTTTCCAATATTCTTTGGGAGTTTGTTATAAATTTTGATACACATTAAATATGGGCTTGAACTATGGAGTTTTAGTTTAGAGAATGGGACAGGAATATTATCTCTAGGACGCAAGTTGGTGGTTGATTGGTTCGTGGATGATGGGAAGAAGTGGGGATATTTTTTAAAGAATTTTCATACTTCTAGTATATATATGGAAGTTAAAGTTAGTATATTAAGTTTACGGAAATGGGGTCTGCAGCTTTCGGTTGGTTTTATGTTTACTATGATTCTTATGCATTTCTTTTGTATCAGGAACAGGTCAGGTATATTTGTTTTTATTTATGAATGAATTCATAAAAAATATATTTTAATTTGAATTTAATCGCATTATTACATTATCAAGCAATTAAATTTACAGATATCACATGCAAAAATGATCGGAATATTATTTACTTACTTCGCGAGTAAAATATTAGACAAAAATGTGTATACTGAATCTTTCCTAACTATAATACTCGTATGGCCCACCTACTCAATTATATTCCTTATTATTATTTAAAGGTTTTATTTAACTTGCATTGTATGTTTAAAGTATGTTTGTTCGGGTGAAATCTTGCAACTAAATTTTGAAGCAGATATCGTCAACCGATTGAGCTGAAATTTTGCATACTTACTAAACTTTGATGACAATACAATAATATGGTACCATGGGGCTGATCTGATGATGGAGCCGGAAGGTGGCCATAGGAACTCTATAATAGAAAAAAGCAATCTTACCGAGCTTGGGCTCTTTAGAATTTTCTCAGTGAGCATTTGATGGATATCCAAAGAAAAGTACAGTTGGCTATAAAAGCTTGCCACTAAAACCAGAAAATTATTTATTTATCTCAAGTACACACAACATCGCACATTAGCTGATAAAAATCCTTAAATCCAAACATCAGTAAGAGTTTACACGGAAAACTTATCAAAGCTCATCACAAAGCATGATATATTATAATTTCCATCGTCTCGTATCTCGCTTTCTAAATTGGCTAGAATTCAATTTTAAAGTTTACTAATTAAGGTCGTGTTTACATTACACAGTTTACTGTGAGAATGAGCTTGTTAGAGGTATATCACGATCTGTAGAACAAACTCCCCTTTAAAAGCGCTCGGCCGAGTGCGTGCCCCTTATTTCAACAAAAACTAGTTTTACGATTATACACTCTGTTTCTCAAAACAAAAGTTTTAATATTCCTTGTGTGGTATGAACAAATAACCACTAGGTAATTGTGGTTGTGACCGGCGACATTGAATTGTTGTATTTTATTGAAGTAATCGAATGATGTTAGATGTATTATTATTATTTATGTATGTAGTATTGCTGTGCAGCGGGGAAACGCCGCCAGCATCTTGGGATCATTTCCGCGAATGACAGACCTTGGATAGAGTTAGGTTAGTGTAGGTTTTAGGTTTTTAAATTGTTTTACCACTTAAGTCGAATGTTTTTTTTAATAAATTTAGATAATGTTAGATGTTATTGATTATGAACAAGCTCACAACACTTTCTAATAAAATTCATAGGCAATAATTTGCTTTAACGAATAAGGGTTCGTGGTAACTCATAACTGAACACTGATACTATAATGTATTAAGTATAATATAATGTACCGTTTCAAGGGTACCTATCTGATCGCAAATGAAGTGGCTTAGATCATTGCAGGATCACTTTGTTGCCCGCCTGTCGCCCTTTACCTTAGGTACATAAAGGTCTGAAACGAATCATATCAAGTCGAAATTCATCATATTTAAAATTGTTTTTCTACTCCAGTACTTTTTTCTGTCATTTATATAGTTACTAACTCTAATATAAAGACATAAATTATGAAAGTCTGTAAAAGTCTATACTCTACTGCTCAAAAACACACTGCTAACCGATGTTATAATGTCGCCAAAAAACCATCACTTAGTACCTCAGATTACATGATGAACAGCTGCATTCACACAATTTGCAAATTAAAAAAAAAACTTTTGTACTAAGGTATTGGTGCCATTTAAAAAAAAAAGTTTTATCTTCAGTGCATGGATGTTTAGTATAGTGAACGTATACCTTTATGTATAAGTTTAATTTTTTTGACAGATGTTTAGTATGGTGATCGTATACCTTTATGTATAAGTTAATATTTTTTTGACAGATGGATGTCAATAAAAAAAAAGTTTATCAGAGACAATTTTTCTTTTTAATTTTGTTGATTCCGAGCGGGAACATGTAATTATTTTCTTTGTTGTTTATTTGCATTTTATTTATGAAATGTCGAGTCGTAGAAAAAGTATTGTATGCAACGTTGTATAAGTAGGTCAAAAAACGCTCGTGGCATCTTTCTTACGATGTTCGCTGCGCTCACATCGTAACCCATGCCACTCGCGTTTTTTGCCCCCTCTTATACAACGGTTGCATAAAATACTATAACTTCTAATCTAAAAAAAATGTCTAAACATGTCACTTATTCTTTTTTCTTATAACTTCTTGGCTACAACATTGATATAAAATATCAGTAAGTGTAAAGTGGTGTAAGGGACGTGCGACAGATTACAATATTTCTGTGCTTATTTATAGAACGTTTTGTACCCACAGCGGCAGGCACGCCATCTGCCACATTGCATTCGACTACACTGGACGTAACCGCCAAGAGAAAAAGGGCGTATAAGCCTATGGATTTCGGGTGTTCTTGTTACTTAAAGACAATAGGGTGGTGTGAATGTTCTTTTACTAAAATGGCATTATTTAAAACTATACTTTTGAATTTTATATACAGTTTGCGTCAATACTTAAACATCAATAGCTTAAATTATACGAATTAAATGTATATACTTTTAAACTAAATGGTTCAATTGTATACGCAGTAAAAGCGAAACCTAGTTTTTTAAACATTAACGGAAATTTATAAAATCCATCCTTTCGACATAAGTATTTAGGTTTTTTCCGTAGGTAGTCCTAGCTTGATTAATTTAAATAAAATCACTACAGTTACAGCTACTTGCTATTTGTAATAATCGTAAGACAATAATGACGTTAGTAGGTACTATTCGGTTATGGGTTCACCCAAGGTTATTCGCACGGTATTGCTGTAAGCTAGTGAAAAACAACCTTTACGTCAATGCAATAGGAGCGAACTTGAGGTCATTAGGTTCGGCTCGGATCGGAAAGGACGGAAGGACTCTTTGGAGGCTGGCTCTTATTGCATTGACATATAGGTATTTTCCTTAAGCCCAGGACACACAGCCATTTAGCCATAGGAATTGGGCCCCTTACAATGTATGTGGTTTGATAATTATAATTGCAGTTTTAAGTTAATTCATTTATTTCTATAGTATAAATATACATTCAGGTCTTGTGCACAAATCACGCGAGGTTCAATGGGGAGGAGGGGTGGTCACAAAAAAAAACACGACTGATCACGTTGGGGGAGGTAGGGGTATAAGGAGACTTCACGTGTATTTTTCCAGTGAACGAACTAAGAAAAAAATCTACCACATGCGTAGAAAATTATGGCGGAAAAATAATACACGTGTGTGTGGGGGGGGATATGGATATTAGAATAAAGAAGAATACTCTTTATTTCACATATTTTAAGAAAAAAATTAAACACGTCCTTTAAACGGAATTGCCAATTTTTCCTTGATAAATTAACGTTAATATTATATTACCCTTAATGACAATAATAAATACACATACTAAATAACTTGTGATCATTATTATCAAATAGTTACTAAGTGGAACGAATACGTAATAAGGAGCAGGTAATAATTAATTAGGGATAACAATGGCCGCTATCAAGTCGACTCGTATATGAGACTGTCTGGGGCTGGCTTCGCTGCCACGCTGTGACCTTTGCCTGATTGGTATGATTTAATAGTAAGTAGGTTTTCGGTTAGACACGTCTCTGTTTCGAAAGCTAATACCTACAACTGAAAACCATTATCTAACAAACAGACATTTTTAAAACGTAAACTTTTAATTGCTATATAGATAAAGATCAACACCCAAAGAAGATAAGATAAGATATCATTTATTTGCTAGTCATGGTCATTACATACATTAAGGTGTTACATACATTTTAAGAAGTCCATCATAATTCTAAAATGAAAATAAAAATATAATTAATAATTCTAAATTAAAATTTAATTGCGCTCATACGTGGACCGGGCACACACCGGGACACACACCGGGACTCAAACCGTATCTTTGGATTATCGGTCCAACATCTTAACCCCTGGACCAGAGATCCCCTGTACGTACGCTTTCAATTTCCCAATCAGTTAAAATCTCTGTACGTATTAGAGAATTCTATGTAGCAATAAAAATTATGGTGTTAATTTTCCCACATTCAAAAATAATTTCGTAGAATTATTTTGTTTTTCGAAATAAAGTATTACGTAGATATCGAATTTATTTGTTCTAGATAATATGTCATTTACTTATTGCAAATTATTTCGAATTCATACAAAGTCGATTTTAAACATCATTTGCTTATAAAAGAAAGTTCTCAAAATTCGTTATTATTATTATTATTCTCCTTGAGATGAGCATATTTTTATTATTTTATACATGGCTGAATAGGGCATATCGCTATTTGACTTTTAGTACCTAATGATATATCGAACAATGTCGTTGAACGCGACGAATACAGCCCAAGATTATTACAACCATATTCATGTCATTTACGCCCATGTCTCCATTCCACTAGAAAATTAAACAAAAAGAAAGTAAACAATACGCAGTAATTACACAAATTACAGTCAAAGAGTGCCAAACTCGGTATGAATGATATTTGGTTTAGATATTCGCTCTGTCTACTGGGGTGGCCGCCCCCTCGCTAAATTGACCTGAGCTATCGCAACCTCCTTCAAACGTTTTCTGCACCTCAAAAATATACTCTAATATAAGTTAGCCTAAGTTTAAAATTGAAGATTTGTATTACAGTTACATAAGTCCCTTAGAAGGACGTTGCGTTGCGAGAAATGGCAGCGCCTAACCGACTTGGGAAGGGAGTGTTGTTACACAAATACGTCGTTAATAAACACAAGCATTTTATTTGAGTTTCGCTGTCTCCTCGTAAAGGTAAAGTTTGCTAAATGGTATTTACTTACACTTGTTATACTCCCATACCTGAAAATGAAAAGATATAACAGTAAGTATATTAAAATAACAATAAGGTCAATATCTTTCAGCTGCGAGTTCATTTTTATAAGCTTCTTTATTGAATTGTCATCGTAAGAGAAATTGGGTGATCGAAATAGAGTGAGAATCGGTTTGCAATTATTTCTTTATAAAACTCAATACGCCGTAAAATGCATTATAAGTAGTTCAGTAAAATATTTTACGCGTATTAGCGAATGAAACATTTCAGAAGCCCTAGAATTTTAGACAACACATTTTAAAACAAAATAAAATCAAATGGCAGTTTCATATTAACAATAATAATATATTATGTTGCAGTTCCCTTGGGAGCCGTTAACACCCTGTCTCTATCCCCAAATACGTATATTTAAATACACAGCATTACTAACAACTAACAATAGTGAATTATTATCTCGTTTGTAGTGAAAACAACGCTATTAACTTACTTCATTATGCACATTAACCTCTTCAGCGCATGGCCTTATAGCTGTATATATATTTAATATATTTAATTATATTTTATTTAGAGCTTAACACTGTTACATAGCTCTAGAACGTTGACAATTTAACTAATAACCTGAAATAATAATCAAAGCTATTCATTACAAAAATATACGTAGCAAAACGTGAAAAAGGACCATTCAAATTTCTAAGTTACGTAGTTACGACAATTTTCACACACACTGTCACTTACGTCAATATTCATTTGCCGCGTCGATTCGTTGTCTATTCAAAATTATACCTCCGCTTTATTGAAATTTTAACGGTAGCCGTAAATACTAAACTCCGAGGCAATCTTCATGTATCGCCACAAGTGTAAATGATTTAAATCCGGACCTTTCCGTGATTATCCGGCCGTGTGGTTAGCGCAACGGGAGGACCAGTTCTGTCTCTTTTCAACGTATAGCTGGAGCTGGCTGCACGAGCAAGACAACTGCTTTGGTGCAGCTTGTAAGGGCACTTTGATGTAGTAGTCTTATTTGGAGCAGTTTGGTTTTTGTTTTTGGTTACGCGTCTTTTATGTCAATGAGTGTTTTGTAACTTTATTCGTTTTGTAACCATGATGGATATATTTACGTATTTGACTTTCTTAACAGTCAATCGTAACAACATTAGCTTATGTTAACATCTGAACAGAAAGTGAAGATATACACAAGACACACAATTAGAGACTAAAAATCTCAACCCACATACCAGTTACTCTAATAAACGTGTATCGTATTTCTTTTTTCTAATCCCAAAGCGACCTACTTCAGTACAAAATAGAGTTTGAAATGTCTTAAACGAAAACGACGTATGATATATTTAGAAAAATAACCCGTAGATATTTAGCAAAGACAGGTAATTAAAGTCGAGTAGATAAACGTAAATTAGTATAGCTATTAAACGCACCGCAGAAAATATAAATTTACAGTGAAGTGAAGAGATACGTACCTTATCAAGCGAGTATAAATAGCTTCTCACGTAGTTATATTAGTCGCTAACTAGCCGATTCTCGATCGAATCTAAGGTTTTTAAAGAGGAATAAAATGTTTTAGTCAACCGTTTGCTAGTGTACACACGGAATTAACTTTGATCTACATAAAGAAGGATAAATTTAGCGAAGAATTACTAGGAATTAAAAGAAATAGCGTCACGGAATTAATGTTGTATTTTTACAAAAGTTTTCCATATGTAAGTACCTTATTTTTCTGTATTAATAATCAAGATCGCTACACATAAATATAATTAATTGATATATTATGGAACAGGGTAGCTCGTGCATTAGACGTATGTTAAAAAATTTAAATAAAATTTAAAATGATGTCAAAACTTAAGTTAATAATGAATTGAGTAAGCCAATCGAGTTAGAGGTCGACCCACTGACGTTTTGTAGGTCGTTCGACGTGGGCATTGTCCCCGTAGTATTTTATGCTAAAAGAGAGTAAGTTAGAAGGAAAATCTTGGCGCTTAGGCCTTTCTATACAACACAACGATATCGTGTAGTAAACGTCATAACAAACTGATCATTTTACAAAAAGGACTTTAGTAATTATCGATACTGTTGTCTATATTCACGATTCGAAGTAATCGGTGTAACCTTTTTTTGTCATTAAGGTTAATATACCTATACTAATTTGATTAGCGTAAAATTTAAGATACAGGTCATAACGCTAAAGTGGAAATCACATTGGCGAGAAATCTGTCTAATTTTGTAATACTTAATTAACGTTGTATTATGAATCTCATTTACTGGCGCTCGAACAGCTAAAATCTTTATATGTATGTGCGTGATAAAGTCGAATTAGACATATCGCAATGCCTTTTCGAATTTGGACTCTGTATTTACCGCTTGAATAATTTGGTGTGTAATGATGATAAAATAAGCCAACTCTGCGCAAATTAATGGTGTTCTGCCTTTTCGCCGAATAATATTGGTCGAATGTTTAATTTATAATTCCTTAAAATATTACCCTATTGATTAGGTTAGGTTCAGTTTTTATAACAATCCCAAACAGCTTGCGGTTTCAGAGAAAAATACTTTATATGAAATGATACTTAAAAAAATCGTCGAAAAAGCAGAGAACCACCCAAGAATATAGAACATGGAATTAATATCTACCGCCTTTTTCTCCTAGACGGCAAACTACGCGGTTGCTAGGCAGTTAACACAATTTATTCAGCTCGCGTTTTTCATTCCTGACACCATTGATATTCATATCTTTTTTTAGCCAGTAGGTTTTTATTTATAACACAACACATCCGATTAACAATTACTTATTAAAAATACGTCTATCTAAATATATATCTTTATATATTTTATAATGGTATTTACAGTGCCTAGGTAAGTGCTCCAGTGAATAAACAAATCCAGTGAACGAACAAAATGCATGTTTTTTTCGTAAAATAAGATTTCTGTACCTTTCTACCACGCGTGATATTTTTTTTTCGGTTATCAACATTATTTGACAAGTTCTGGTAGCAGCTATTTCAACTCATACGCATCAGTGTCAAAATGGGGACGGTGTAAAGTGGGCATGCGGCTGCTGTTTTTTGTTTATATGGAGGTGTAATAAGGATTAATGTAAGCTATGTTGTGTTTAATGTGTCACTACGTGTCGTCCTGTGCATCTGCCATGTACAGTGCGTGTTTTTTTAAGCCGTAAGGTGTTGTTAGTGCTATTAATGTGTAGGTTAATGTGATTTATTTTCAAAAAGTGGCTTTTAATCCAATGTTCTATAACTAGAAACCAAAATGGCTTAAATCCAATGAACGAACCGGGGGGTTCATTCACTGGAATCGCGTGATTTATTGTTTGTCCAATATCTGACGTTTGTTTAGTAGTTATAAGATTTGGTTTTCTATGATTTTGATAGAAATGTATTATCTGACAAACAGCCAGTGTTCGAACAAAACTTTAAATATTCAATTTTATACAAATAAACAGTTTATTCACTGGTCTGCGTTTTCCAGTGAATGAACTACCGCAATGACAGTTAGTTCATTAATTGGTTTTCAAAAACCAGTGAATGAACTACGATATTTATTTTGTATTTTTCTTGTTTTAGAAAAGTAGTTTATTGATTTCATTTGATGTCCTACATAATACCTCTACGAAATATTTTTTAAACAAGTACCTACATTTTGTATCTTTTTTAACAAAATAAAGCATGACTTTAAGGGTAGTTCATTCATTGGTTTAATTTGTTCATTTACTAGAATTTTATGTTCATTCACTGGTGATTTTCCACTTTATCCCCTACAGCTTGCTATGATTTAAGACTGTGCAGCACTACTGCAAAATAAAAATGATTTTAGAAAACTAGAATAGTTGTTTACGCTATAGGAACAGTAATACTTAAATTTAATTATTGCTATCTGCCAAAAATATTTTTTTAAAGTTGATAATTTCCTTAAGTGTTCATTCACTGGAGCACTTACCCTATTAGACGTGATTACTTTTAATATCGGTTTCATAAAACAAATCTTCTTACGTTCTTACGTTACTTATGTAGGTATATGTGAAAATAAGGATTTGTAAGCCAATCTGACAAAACATAGAGTTCGTGTCGCAAGCTAAATGTAATACCTATCTGTACTCACCTATGTATAAAGTGTACAAATAAATGTTCCCTCTCTCTCTCATTCTCTCACTCCCCCTCTCGTAAGCACGCATATTGTTATCTTTATACACCGTTATGAACCGTTTTCGCTTTGGCTTAGACATAAATACGCGAGTATTGTTGCTGCCCATTAAAAAATAGGTATCTGTGTCATTAACGAATACTTGATCTTAATTGCTTTTAGGTATATCATCCGTACCATTGATGTCATTCGTGTTATACGTACTTCGAATTCTATATATACAGCTGCCTACAAGATGGGGCCTAAAATTCGAATTCCGGTGGAAATATTTGTATAAGAAGCTAAAATCTGGATGTTTTCAGCGCATTTATCAATGTAATTTATGTATGTAAGGCTGACTGTTCACTGGAGCGGAGCAGAGCAGATCAACTTTTTTTAAGTCATAGGGGACAAACGTTCAACGAATCGCCTGATGGAAAACGATTACCGGCACCCATAGACACCTGCAACACCAGAGGAGTCACAAGTGCGTTGCCGGTCTTTCAGGTAACAACGTACGCTCTTTTCTTGAAGATTTGAAGGTCACATTTATTACCTTTTTAGGGTTCCGTAGTCAACTAGGAACCCTTATAGTTTCGCCATGTACCTGTCCGTCTGTCTGTCTGTCTGTCTGTCTGTCTGTCTGCTGCTTAGCTCCGTGATCATTAGTACTAGAAAGCTGAAATTTGGTATGAGTATATGTATCACGCCAACAAAACGGTAAAATAAAAACTAAAAAAATATTTTTTTTCGTACACCTATAGTGGGGGTGATTTTTTCTTTCGTTCCGACACTAGTGTGTGGGGTGTCGTTGAATAGGTCTTTTAAAAATAATAGCGGTCTCCAAACATTATTTTTTTATAAAGGTAGCAGTTTTATAAATATTCGCTCGGAAAAAAAAAAGTAGTGTCCCCCCTCTAACTTTTCAACCACGGGTCAAAAAATTATGGAAAAATTCATGAAAATGAGGCTTTATAAGTACTTTCAATGAAAACTATATTGAATAAAATTGGTCGAGCCCTTTTTGAGTTATTGCAAAAATTCATAATTTTCTTTAAAATGACGTACCTAAGTGCCGCGCGGTGTCCCTAGACTTCGGACGTTACACACATTGGTCAAGTGCCATACTACTCGTATATTAAAACATAATTTCGCTCAATCTGGCGCGTATAATCGATAACTTCCAGAAGGTAATAAGTAATTAATGTTACTTTGACGTTTACGACCTTTTTATAGAGCTTGAAATCTTTCTCGTAATTTAAATATTTCTCGTAATTTTCGTCTATTGTGTAGGATGGGCAACTACGGAACCCTACGCTGAGCGTGGCCCGACATGCTCTTGGCCGATTTTTTACATTTGATTGCACTACTTTTGGGCTTCAAAAAGACACTCGATTGGTTCATTATCTCCGCTCCGATTCAGTGGACAGGCACCCTTATTATCATTTCGATTCCATAGCGATAGCCTAGGTAAAGCTATTTTTTCGACATTAATTTGAAACAAAGAAATATGTAACATTGATGTTTATTTCATATAGTCTCTATAGGTAATACAATACGTGATGCGAAGAGAGGAAAGCCAACGTAACCAGAAAAGCGTTAAGCATGAATGTGGACGGATTTAGAAGAAGAGGAAGACCAAAAGAATACATAGATGGATTGTGTAAACATGATATGAATAAGAAGGAAGTAAACGAGGAACGAGTAATAGGGAAGAATGGGGAAGAAAACATACTGCGCCGACCCCAAATTAATAGTATAAGGGCAAGGGAATGAGCATGATGAATCTCTATAATACAAACCAACTTAGAAGACTCGAAACGGAAACGTGTTCTTTGTTTAATATGGAAGTGCAGAGCTCGTGATAAACGCGAGGTCACCGATAGCGCGTAGATACGCTCGCCACTCGGCAGATGCGGTTTTACTGCCCAAGTGCACACGGTCATAAACCAGCGAACAAATAACTAGACAGTTTATTCTAAAAAGAAAACACTACGATTTAATGCGTGCTGGTTTACAACTTCGGGCGGAACCCTCTTTTTAGGGTTCCGTGCGCAATGGGTGCTAACGGGGCCCTATTACCTACTAGGCCTCTGCTGTCTGTTCGTTGGTCACATACTTAGCTGTACCTATCTTTCTAACTAACTGCTGCTATGCTAATCAAACTGCTGTTATCCCGGATGTGCCCATGGATATCCCTCAGAAGGGCCCTTTACCAACCCGATTAAATACAGGTACTCCTGCACCCTTGGACGTGCCTACAATGCATTTATGATAATATTATTTATGCTTTAAAAAACATTGACACTTTCCAAAAAATGAACAGCGCTAGACACAATCATAAAATAGCAGTCACCAAGTTTCGCGTCCGGAAAGTGCATAAATCTTTTCTGGGCCAATGCATACATTTTTATAATAAATTACCCAAAGAAGTATTAGAACTGCCCCTACCTGGTTTAAAAAAATACCTAAAAAACAGTCTATTGCAAAAGGCTTACTATAGTGTCGAAGAATACTTGAATGATAGAAACGCTTGGCCTTCCTTGCCGACGTAAGTGTGTGTGTTTGTTTTATCTTCTCTCCTTCAAGGCTTGCCCACTCGTTATTCTTCGGTTTCCTCGTAGTATTTTAGTCGTGAATGAAACATCTGTAGCACAGAAACAATACTTATGTAAAAATTCGTTTTAATTGTTATTTTGAATAACTACACTGTAATAAGAAAAGTGAAAGTTGCGTACTTACCCCTGCAAAGCGTCTTTCGGTTGAGGGTGTTTAAACCTTCAACGGTTTTCTTTATTGTATGAAACAGTGCCCGATGTATGTTTCCATGATGATGTTTTTTTTTTTAACAAACCTCCGTTTCAAACAGTTAAGTTTCATATTAACTCCTATATCTTGTGTTGAGTAATTTTATTAATCTAATTGAATATCACATTGACTTTTATGGCAAACGGCAGTCTATCGTTTAATATTGTGCAAGTACCGGACGAGTGAATGAATGCTTTTAGTCTTTGACACCTGCTGCAGTGTTGCCAGGTCACATTCACTGATCAATCTCTTCATTCTGACCGTAATATTATTTTAACATTTGTATTTGTTTAAATGTAAATAAGTACTTAAATTTTTCATTTACTTTTTATTTATTTATAAGATTTGACACGGTTGCTGCAGGAAGATTTATGTACCTACCTAGTAATATTTCTTCCTTGCACATCTAAGTTTATGAATGAATTTGGTAAGTATTCAAATGAAAACGTATTAAATGAATTGTTAATTTAAGGTGTACATTTTGACATAATTATGTATTTGCTTTTGACGCGGGTAAAGTTTTTTTTTTTTTTGTAATTAAAAAGGTTGAAGTAATTTTAATTATCATAATTTTTCATGTAATTTATTACCTAGTTTACTTTTGACGAAGCATTACTGCGGAAATATTGCAAATGTTTGGAAATCTTGTGTACCTATTATAATTTTGTGTTAATGTTATTACTATTGTACCAATGAATGTAATAGCTATGTATTCAATGACGATGCAAAAGTGGTTCCAGTGAATCCCAATTGATTAAATGATTCTTATCTTATCTTATCTTAACCGTAATAGGAAGAGACTTGTATTTTTCGCATTTTGTGTCATTAGTTAAAACCGAATTACAGATACAGCTCAAAACCGCGACAGATGGAAAAAGAGGGGGAAGCCTTTGCCCAGCAGTGGGACATAATAGTCTCATAATAATAATAAAAAAGTTTAAACCACTATAACAACAAATGTTGAAAACAAAAAATATGATTAAAGGGGTGAATTCAGCAACAGTGTTTTTATGTGTTTTTTTTCTAACTTAAATAGGTCACCTAAACTCTTGAAATTTTTCTGGAGTATATGTTACCATAACAACAAATAACAATAATAATAATCTCTTTTAACAAATGGGTATATTATATTCTGTTTTTTCTTGATTTTCTCAAAAAGTGCTCAATCAATTTCGATTACCTACATTTATATTATATGGGTCTACCTGTGACGTGTGATCTTACCAAAAAAAAGAATCATCAAAATCGATTCATGATTGACGGAATGATCACGTAACATAGGTACTTAAAACATAAGCACAGTCAAATTAAGAACCTCCTCTAATTTTTTGAATTCGGTTGTACCTAAATGAAAGAAAATACAAAGAAAAATAAAATGGTTTGCAACCCTTCCCGCGCAAGTCCGACTCGCACTTGGCCAATGATTTGCTTTATTTTAATCAGGTAAAATGTATCCTATAAAAAAACCGCCCGTAGACACCCAGCCAGCCGTGTACGAAATTTATTAAAATACCTAAAATCCATCTAGCAGTTTCGGCGTGATAAGGTCACAAAGACAAATACATGTACAAAAACATTTGGGAATTATATGTGTAGAAATGAAGTATTTTTTTTCCAGCAAATATGTTTTACAGACAATGTAAACATTTTTGGCCTCTTCCGTTCACCTCACGACTGATAACTCAACGTAGTCTGTGTAATTAAACTACTACGCCTTAAAAGAACTGGGGTCGTTGACCTTTTAATGAAGGATAATGGTTAATTCTAGCCATGCGCTCTAATCGCGCTATGGTTCCATTTCTTTGTTTGTAGGTACTTATGATACAGATATTCCAGGCTACGGAGCATAGTGATGAGAAGAGTTAAACCATCCGAAAGACATGTACAGTCAGCATCAAAAGTAGCTGTCAACTTTAGAATGAAATCAGTAGTGAATTTGTCAGCTACTGACCGTACAACGGAATTAAAATGTACATCCCAAGTAACACACAGGCTGGATAAGCGCTTATTCAGACCTTACACAGCTTTAATAAGCTGAATAAGGGCTGCCCGCAATCCTAACCAGGTCGTCGGTCCACCATGTTGGAGGCACGCTGCTGCTTTTTTAATAGCACCTACAGATTAATACGGCAGACAGAATCAGTATAAGCTGTAACGTATCAAGGCTTATGTATTCATTTTCCACCGCAGACTATCAAACGAATGTCATCCCGCCATCGATAAATACATCGACATTATTAATTCATCTTTAACACGCTGCGGTCGTCCGGATATACAAGCCATTTATGTATTTCCAATTACCGAATTTGAGTTAATGAGTCAAGTTATTATTTAACTGCGACTAAGCAGTATCAACTTAGGTAGGATGTAATTTAATTTGAAGTTATTTTAAATTATTGTTTACTCGCGGCTTTGTTCGCGTTGTCGGAACAAGGAATGGACGAACATTTTCAAAAAAATCTTGCAATTTTGTTTCATAGTGATAATGAATAATACCCACCTTATTGCCAGAAAAAAGTAACAGACTTATCTGTAGCTTACAAAAATTAAAAAGATGTTTTTTTTTGTCCTGCCTTTAGACTGGCCTGGTTCGGGTTATTCCTACTTATAAACAAAATCTTGATATTTTTAGAAGTTTCTTTCCATTCCCCTGCTGAAGTTTCAGAATCGGCTGAATTTCTGAATTTTTGTAAAGTAAAAGTAGGCACACATAAAATAACAGCGATCTACGAGTTCAATATAATAACGCCTTCAGGATGCTTATGGGGCTGCCTCGTCACTGTCGTGCCTCGGGGATGCTTGCGGAAGCGCGGGTCGACGGTTTCGAGGCTATCATGCGGAAGCGATGCGCCTCTGCTTGCCCGCTGGCGGGGCAGCACCAACAGCATCCTGGTAGCGTTAGCGGATAGGTGGGACTCCCCCCTTTCGCAGAGGTGGACAAAGCTCCACACAGTATTTAAATAAATAAATTTAAATTGTCTACTGTATCCACTAACACTAGCATATAAGTTTGTTACTAACAACTATATGGATCTAAAGTATCCGAAATAAATGGTTTACTATTATTATAACAAAACGGGACTTTACCGCGTTCAAAAAGTGTTTACTACTTAATCACCCCACGATTTGAACGTGATGTTACGTTCATGGTATTGAAGTTAGTAATTGTACATATTTTATAAATAAGCAGGATATTTTAAGAGACAAATAACTTAATGTACTTACGTGAGGCGCATTGCTCGTAGAACCGATGGTACGGAAAGGTTCTTGGTGACCGCGTACCGGAAGAGAAGACAGGGTGGACCAATGATTTGATCAGGATCGCGAATAGCGGTTGAACGACGGCGGGGTACGGCCGTGCGTTTTAGAGAACCTTGTATTGCGTCTAGCATAGACTCTTTCGTGACAAGTACATTCTGTCATTTTCCTGTCAATACTGTGCGAGCAAGACAGGTGACGCTAAATCGCGCGACAAGCGAAATCGCGTCAAGATATCGACGGATTAAAGCGTAAACGGTGTAAACTGGCTTGGCGTTGACAGCGTTTATATGCTTTTTGCCGTCGATATGCTAACCTCGCTGTTCAAAGTATAGGCTGAATATGATGACGATGATTATTGATGACGATTTATTTTAAAGTGCGTAGCGATATTGGATCATAATCACATAAGGCGGAACGGGGTTTATCATTCGGAAATCGCATAATATGAGGTCGGCGACGATAATTTTCTACATGATTGCCTCCGAGCCTAGTCGGCGGGTGGAATCATCCCAGTCTCTGCCGATTTCAATATTTGTTTATGAGCATTGTTCATTGCAATATTGACGTGTTTCATGAGCATATCCCGTGGTTTTTGGTGCACGGATGATTTGACGTCCACCGTCGGCCTAGTGTCAATTCGTGCACCGAAAACCCCGCAAAACATACGTTCATGAGTTTGACAAAAAATCGATACGTAGTTAAGTAATTACTGTAAATGTTTTGTTCATATTTTTATTGATTCGGTATTGCGGAGTGTTATATTATAGGTATCGACAGGACCTAGATAGATATACAGCGTGTATATTTGATATAACCGCATATTGTAGCCAGACGGAGATTTGAGTGATATAATCTGTTATTTATAACAATTATTAGTTTAACGTTAAATGCCATAGCGTAATGAATTTTTAATTAAGCGTAGTTATTACAAGTGACGACAGTTGTGACATCATGATTATATGTGTCAACAAACAACAACAAACAAATACATTGCGTGCTGAATTATTTTATATGAAAAAAAAAGTTCGATTTTTTTTAATAATTTACGGATCAATATTATGTATTAATAAGTATATAAAATACTAAGACCCCGTAAAGTTTGCGGTTATATCAAACATACAAGCTTTATATGCCTAGTTAATTTACCAGAATAGATACCTACATACATAGCGGTACGGCGACATTTGTTAGGAAACATCTCCAATGTACGCTGATCAATCACGCTGAAACAGCTCGACGGGTTTTGACCAATTTTGATCCAGGGATAGCTGGACTTCCAATGATGGATATAGGATACTTTTTCACCCGACTTCGCTAAAGAAATCATTTTTACGCAGACCAAGTTTGGACGCACCTTCTAGTAATCAATTAAGAGCGTAGAAATGTAGCCATATTAGTTACCAAGAGCCATTGAGTAGTTATTCGATGTACTTAGTTAAATTTATTCGAAACCTGGAGAAAAAGGTAGTTAGTGCTTAACTATCGTCATATAAAGTAACTGCAGGAAAATGAGATATATTTTTTACAATGTTCTCGGAGTCGAGTGTTGAGTAGGTACACATCGGCGTACGCGCAGGTTCCTATCGACTTATCGTGAATAAATAACGACACATGAGCCGGTCACTTCCAGGAACTCGGACGACAAATCACCACTGGTTCGTTTAATCGGAAAAGGTTATGGCGTAATCGATTACGATTACACGTATTTACTTAAGATGTTTATCGCATTTGACGTCGTATTTTGGTTAGGTACCGTCTGCAGCAGAAGTCGCGACGCACGCCAGGCGCTCATAATTATATGCCCACTTCTTCTAGAGAATAAGGGTTGTCCAGCGGGCCTAGGATGGTTGCTTTTATCACGCGATAAATAAGTGACAAAGCATCCGTCACGTTTTGACAAGATGCGAGTGTGAGAGACAGATGCCTTGTCACTTTTTTATCACGTGATAAACGCAATCATCATAGGCCCTCAGATAATGATCAGTTGATCACACGTATTATACACAATCGTGAGCATGTTATAATGCTTAGCTACCTATGCTGCTGTCTGTACCTAAGCTATTGTTCTTCTGGATTTCGGTACTAATATTCTTCTGATGCGCCGTGTGATGTGATATCAATGACACAATATCTAGTCACACTTTCGCGAATATCTGCAAGATTAGCTACCTACTATAAAAAAAAATAGTTTCTCTAGTTGTTCTTTCAGAATACATTCATTTGTATTTCGTTTTAATAGAACCTCTAAATTGCAATGTTGCAAATTCAGGGACAATATGTGATACTGTGTAAAAGGTCCCATTGATCGGGTTTCCTTAAGGAAGCGTTGACAGGTTATTGCTTTTTTATGAAGATGCCAACAAATTTCGTCTCTATGGAAACATGAATAGGCCCTTTTACTAAACACACATACACACTTTTGACTGTTACTATCAGTCAAAAGTACTTTTGACCGCAGGCACTCGACAAAAGCACTTTTGACTAATTCAGAGCAGATCCGACTCGGCCGGGTTAGGTTAGGTTAGTTTTTTTTTTATATCCCTAAAAAAACGCTCCTTGTGTTCAGTCAAAAGTACTATTAACCAACGATTTTCAGGCAAAACTACTTTTGACCAACACGCTCAGTCAAAAGCAGATTTGCCTGTTTTGTCGGTCAGGATGTCCAGCTATCCCTGCCACCAAAATTGGTTAAAATTTGTCCAGCCGTTTCGGCGTGATGCGTGAACAAAGGAAATTATGAAAACAGATGGCGCCTGGTCGGCACGGCGTCGCGCGCCCGTACAAAACAAATGACCTGCATCACGCTATTAATAGAAACCTCTCCATGGAAACATGATTTTCAATACAAATCTAGGATTTTATAATAGTATCAGATATGTATGTAGATAGGTTACTATATAGCGCTCCAAAAGTGGTTGAAGTGAAATGGCCCAATTGCCATGGAAATGAAATGAAATGGAATGGAATGAAATGAAACGAAATCAAACGAAACGAAACGAAATGAAACGAAATGAAACGAAATGAAACGAAATGAAATGAAATTAAATGAAATGAAATAATTAATTCAGTAAGAAGGCCACAAGGGCACTTTTACAAGTCAGATTGTGAGTCTACCGGCATTTCGCAAGAGGAGTCCGCTGTTAAGAAGAAAGCCGAAAGAAATATACACTTAAAAACTAATACAATTATATTATAACTAGGTAATTGATACATATATGTTAGAGGAGATATACAAGTTTCTCCAAATCAATGTTTACACTAAAAATTATATAAAATATTTTTTCAGAGATGTAGAAGGTCTCTAGGCGTCACGACACGCAATATAGATTGGTATAATTAATTAATGAAATAATTCAATTCCGTTGAGATGTATAAGGTCTCAAGGTGTCAAAATCAATAACTGATGCAACAAAATAATTAAGTACTTAATTTAAATTTCTTAGAGATGTACATGGTCTCTAGACGTCACAACATGCAAAACAAAATAAATTAATTTAAATCCTTAGAAAAGTTAAGGACTGAATAAGAAACTAACTATACAAAAGAAAAAAAAAAAAAAACTAAATTTCTTAGAGATGTATATGGCAACACTTTAGTTGATCTCCGGAAAGTGACGTATGTGTTGTGTGCGTATACAGTGTGTTACCTCCAAGTAGGCTTTTCTTAAAGTAGAGTAAAGTAACATAGATCTTTAACGTATCCATGAACTTAATTTAATTAACTAACTTAAATTCAGGCTTTATTAACTTTCTAACAAAATTTTAATTGCCAGTAATGTACAGTAAAGTAAATTGACAAGTGAGTGTTAAATGACAGCGTGATATGAGTAACGACAATTACGCTGTACACCCACTACATTGAATGTGCGGATTTAAGAAATTTAATTGTGCAGTTAATTTACATAATTATGATTAGCTAATACATGCAAACAATTAATAATGAATCATATTATTATCAGTTTTAATAAATGCCTGCATGCCGGTAACAGGCTGTATGTGTGTCAATATGTACTGCCGTAATCTGGGAGGTAATGCAACTGTCATGTTAGTTATAACGTATATTTTATAAAGCATCGACTATAAGCCAATATAAGACACTTTTCTATATCTCTATAATGAGGTTACGTCGACTATTTGGCATGTTTTAATTTCCCAGCCACGAGGAAGTCGTTCCGACGCGTTACGCGGTAATGTGTTGCATAACGGACATGCCACGACTTTCGGCGGCAAGCGGTAGAGCGAGAGATCAGAACACGACGGCCATACGAGTGAGAGTGACACACGTACCGCGCACCGCTGGCGCTCGCCACCCAAAAGATCAAAGTAGCGGCTGGGCCGTAAGTGTTACGAATAAAGTGTGTATTTAGGGCCTTACTGGGTATAACAGTCAATTGATTGACTTGTCATCAAATAGTTTAGGGCCGCACAGGGTATAGCTCATTTAATTTATGCTTTATTTAGTTCATTTCATTCATGAATCGATTCTACTTGAGACCGTCAGTAGGCTATAACAATCGACAAAGGATATCGTAGCGAAAACTTTTATGGGACTTGAGACTCGTCAATTAGGATCATAATGTTGTCGGTATTACCAAACATATATAAGTTTTTTGTGAGGTATTTTTTGTTCTATTTTGTTTCGCCCAGTGACGGTCTCAAGTTTTATGAAACGGGCCATGGTATATGAGATGAACTATACAGGTTAACATCAAATACTCTAACCGAATAGGTACGTCGTCTTTTATTATTATTCACCCGTTAAATAACACTCAAACAATCTGCCGATCGCAACATATACAACGCCACAAAAATCTGGCTCGTTCGGGCACTTGTATTCCCCATATTCCTGTACGCTGCAGAAACGTGGACCCTGCGGGAAGTCGAGAAAAGTAAAGGATAGACGCCCTAGAGATGCGGTGCTGCAGGAGAATGCTTGGAGTGTCATGGACTGAATTCCGTACCAACGAGTCTATATACTTCGAGAACTCGGCATCGAGCAGCGTTTATCGTCTTTAGTAAAGTCCTGTATTCTTACCTTCTTTGGTCACGTATGCGGTGTAACTTTAAGAAATAAACAATGAGCTAGGAGAACATTTTCTCTTGGAATTTTAAAACTTCTGCCGTATATGAGTAATTAAAAGCGCAATGTTTCTTTTTTGCAGTAAAACATAAGTATCAAGAACATTCACAAATACTAGAGCTCAAACTCTGTCTATTGTGGGTAGTTGAGAAACTTTTGAGAAAAATATAAATATAACTTGAATGGAACTGGTAATTTTGAAATATTAAATAAATCCAAAAACATAGTCATTGAAAAGAAACCCCTACCGGAGATGCCACAACATTATGACACATTTATTCGTAACATATTGAGGAAAATAGGGTTATTCGTCTTTTTCGCTGCGCAATCGGGTATAGAGTATTCAATAATCTTCCTCAGATAATCTGCATCCCACATCAAGAATTGTTAAAATAAATACCAGCGCCTCTAGGCCAACTGTGACACGCGACTTTTTCTCGTGCAAGAAGTATTTTACCTATCTCTTTCCTCGCTGTATTGTGAGAGAGTGACGGACGATGCTATGTCGCGCGACATGAGACGGGAAGCGTAGTAAGATGAGTAGCAAAAGCGTAGTAAGTAGAAAGTATGATGATAAAGGACACAGAAATATTCTGACATACATTCTGCCTTGCCGTTATCATGATAGCAAGCAAAATTTCAAAACTAGTGTTTGCTCACTGTCTTAGTTATTCGTTAAAATTAAAAACAACCTCCAGATCTGACAAACAATATTCCCAAAGGGATTTTAAAGTTGTAATGTGGTAACTAACACAAAATTACGTTCAATAGAATATGATGCATTGTCCAAAACTCTTCAAAGCAAAGCCTTACTAAAAGGTTATTCGGGAGTCCGAAAACGAGGGCTTCATTTTTTTGTCTCTATCACTCGTTCCTTTAATGGAAAAGTAGGAAAGGGACGCACCTGTTTTCAGATTTAGATTGACCTTTATCAGAAACTTGAAACAACGTTGCCATGCCACGTACCTAAACAAAAGTTTCGATCGATTCCCGAATAATTCCCATGTAACTGATCACAATGGAATTTATAAAGGAAACTTCCAGAATGTTCCAATTTGGTTAAGTAAACCGCTGCAGGATATTCGGTTTGATGAGATTTGGTGATGAGCGCAATGGAACAGCTCTAGTACTTTCTATACAGTTTATAAAGTTCGATGTCCAGTCAAAATCAGTTTATTATCATCAAAATATTGTTATCTTTATAAAAAAAAGGGCGCAATTGTTTTTAGGGTTCCATACCTCAAAAGGAAAAACAACGGGACCCTTATAATATCACTTTTTTGTCCATCCGTCTGTCCGTCAAGGCCCTAAAGGGCAAATCTCGGGAATGCGTAGGTAATGTTAAGTTGATATTAAAGTCATATACTCAGATCTATTGAAGCTGTAAATAAATATAACTTTGAAGTTAACACCGAAAAAAAAGAAAAACAAAATTTACCTATTTAGTTTCCGTTGACCTGGAACTATGAAATTTGGCAAGTGATATAATATAACAATACAACTACAATTACATTTGTAACTAAATCATTAATAAGGGTTCCTTGTTGACTACGGAACCCTAAAAACAGTCTTTATTTAAAGTACGTAAAACAGTTTTCCGACGAAAAAGTTAAGTTTGCCTCAGCTCAGTACAGTTTATCTTTTCGTTGGAGCAATATGCTTTGCTTTCCTAGTTCATATGGAACGCTCGGTGCGCGAGTTCATCTCGCCCTTGGCCAGTTTTTTTACTTATACACGTAGGTTGATACCATTTTATAAAGTATGTCTGACGATATAGTACTGTGGGATTGTTGCAATGGAACAAGCAATTCAGTGTAGTACTGTAGTATTATTATTTTTTATACAATTTTAGAATTTAAAAATAGGTAATAGTTTTTAAAAATAGTAGATTATAAAATCCAATTCCATCTATTTATTCATTACCTGTTACCGATTTTTAAAGTTAAACTTAGTACCTAATTTGTTTAAGAAATAATTAACTTCTTATTACTCGTTTAATGACGACGTTACACCGTTCTGCGCAATAAGGGCATACCCCAATAAACTACAAAAGACGTATCTCCCTATATATCTTAAGTAAACATACGTCATTTTGTCTAAGAGCATCTTTACCACAACCCACAAAACAATAAAGACGTATCTTTGTTCAAGTCTTGTGTAGAGATACGCCCTTTTGGTAATGAGCGGTTGTATCGCAACCGCTTAGTTGTAGGAAGCGAGGCGACCTCCGTCACGTCACGAGGCCGCCGCTCTCTCTGCTACGTCACAGCGCTGCGTCACAACACTGTCTTGCGATACTAAGGCTCCCTGCGCACTACACTAAAAATAATAGGTCAACTCCAAGGAAGAGTACTGGCCGAAAGGTGTCATCTTCCGGCGTTTCCGTGGACGGCAACCTGACACTTCGAACACGCGTAACACGTCGCTGTTGAAAAATGTGACCTAGTTTAGTTACTTATATATTTATTATTTTGTATTTGATATATGTTAGTTTTAAGGTATGTATCTATGGGCCACAGTTGCCTGAAATAAATGTTTTCATTAATTCATTCAGCTAATTTAATTACTTGAGAAATAACGGAATTGTACTTAGTAGTAAAAATTATGCTAATTTTACATACTTAAGTTATTTTGGTTACTAGTAGCCCTCAGTTTTTCAGTTCCTCGATTTATGTAAATAGCAGTTAACATTTGTTAACAGTAGCCCAACTATTAGCTGCTATTTACATAAATCATAATAATTATTAAGCGGTTTACACTCCCATTTAACTGTCAGGATCTCCCCGGCATGTTTCGAACTCGTATGGGGATCTCTTCTCAGTTCCTGATAATTTCACGTAAGTGTAGAGTCTGTCCGATCGCTAAAATTAAGTCACTTTGGTACAAGGTACAAACGACCGCATAAGTGTAA
The DNA here is from genome assembly GCA_905147355.2 of Apotomis turbidana. Classification (NCBI taxonomy): domain Eukaryota; kingdom Metazoa; phylum Arthropoda; class Insecta; order Lepidoptera; family Tortricidae; genus Apotomis; species Apotomis turbidana. The sequence goes on along the minus strand of LR990295.1, from coordinate 14,283,799 downwards.
ATGTAAGGTAATTTTTCACTAGTGCCAGTTTGCCATAATTTAGTATAGCCTTCGTTTTCACACGGATATAACAATAACATGAGGATACACATCGAGCAATTTAATCATTTTAATGCATATCATTAATTTCTTTAGCGGTTTTCTCTAAGCGCTAACATTTCCATAGAAACTAAAGATTAATATACGCTTTAGTGGATTTATAGCTTTTGAATGTTAAAATCTGTGTCAAGGCGGTGCGGAAGATGTGAACGTCTGTTCATTTATTTAGAAGTAACAAACGTACCTTAAGTGTATACGCTTTGTGTAGATCTAAATGTATTTTTTTCCAAAAACAACTATTTTATTTTAACTTCTTGACTTCCAATGTCCTTCACATCACACTTATATAAAGACGAAAGTTAGTGAGTGTGTTTATGTGTTTGTTTGTTACTTCTTCACGTTCAAACAGCTGGATCAATTTTCATAAATTTTGGTATGAAGGTAGCTGACACTCTGGATTAAGACATAGGCTACTTTTTATCCCGAAAAATTTAGTGTTCCCGCGAGATGAGCGGGTAACACCGCGGGGCGCAGTACATATTTCCAATTAATAGTTAACTATCTATCTATTTATCATAAGTATAGATGTGCCGTTTACGAACATTTCCGGAAATGAGGAAAGTTTCCGGAAATGTCATATAATATGAAGCGGCATAAGTCATAAGGTTTAAATTAAACTGACTAGTCAGGAGGGTAAAGATAAAACGATGTGTCGGAACGAAATCGATCCAGGTTTATTTTACGAGGTTAACAAAAAGCGTGTAGGTACTCTGTGATTAAAAATAAGACAAGTAAAATCAAAAGCCTGTAGATAATATCCATAATGATCCATAATAATAATAGAGAGGATAGGGCACTGGCTTTAGAAACAGAAATACAAGAGATTTGCGAAATATGGAGCCGCTTTTGGTTTTATGTGAGCATGTCTACGCTCCAATCATAGAGACGTTCTGCTTGTGACGTTGACGTTGTGACAGATGCACACAGACGAAATGTCTAGCCCGTGGCTAACCAAAACTGGCTTCACTTTTATGTGAGCATGTCTACGCTCCAATCATAGAGACGTTCTGCTTGTGACGTTGACGTTGCGACAGATGCACACAGACGAAATGTCTAGCCCGTGGCTAACCAAAACTGGCTTCACTTTTATGTGAGCATGTCTACGCTCCAATCATAGAGACGTTCTGCTTGTGACGTTGACGTTGTGACAGATGCACACAGACGAAATGTCTAGCCCGTGGCCAACCAAAACTGGCTTCACTTTTATGTGAGCATGTCTACGCTCCAATCATAGAGACGTTCTGCTTGTGACGTTGACGTTGCGACAGATGCACACAGACGAAATGTCTAGCCCGTGGCCAACCAAAACTGGCTTCACTTTTATGCGCTGACTAGGTTTCTAGGCGTATTTATTCTAAGCTTAGGCGGTAATTAAACTGAGCTTTACGATGTTTTCAATTTCGCAATAGCTCGGCTTTGCCATGGCATTATTTCGGGAATATGCGTATTATTTTTATTCATGTTACAATAAAGAAGAAATATTCCGATATATGTACATACTATATTGAACTAGAGTACGGGTTTTCTTATTATAAGAATAAGATACATAAAGTGCAATAAAAAACTATACAGGCAAGGCGGCAATAACGCATTAGAAGTAAATGGGTTTGATTTCATATCTAAAAAGGCAAAGCATTAAATGTCTTGACATTTTTATTATTGTGGAAAAATTGTCTTTTGAAACAGGATTTAATTTAAATTCATTTAAATCACGCGATAATAACTCAAACCCAAGAACCATTACCGAATACGGCTTCTCAAACAGGAAAACTCTATCGGACCTATTTCAAAAACGTAAACTTTTTGTTTGAAGCAAAGGCTCTTTAAGCTTCAGTTAACTGTTCATTAGGAGACCAGAAAATTCGAATATCGAATCTTTCTGTCCCGTTTCCTCTTCAAATGCGGAGTCCTGGTGCGACAAAGACCTTTAATCTTATTTCATAATTTCGTGCTATTGGAACGAACGTTGGCGGAGGTACCTACTAAGGCTGGCAATGAATAATAAACTTTATTAATGTGGAATTAAGGTATTTATTAGGATGTAGATTAAGTTGGTGTTTGTTTTGTACCGCTGTGTTGTGTTTGGAATGGACGTGGGAAATCATTTTGCTGAAAATGATAGACTTTGGAGAGATTATGTGATTCATAAATGGATATATTTAGGTTCGTTGTTTTTGACATCAACACAAATAATGAAGAAATGAAGTGCATAGAAAAATTTACTATACGCCGATTGGCGAGTGATGATCATTGGAACACATCACAAAATGAGATACATTTCTAATGATATAGCTTGATTGCGAAGACTTTATCATCAGGCTTAAGTACAAAGACTTTACCCACAAGATTTTGCTGACATCGACCAATTTTACCCATACTTTCAAAACATTTTTCTGTTCCTAAGTAAGTATAAGCAAGTCTTTGTGGCTCATGGGATGGATACATATCCCACCCAACTTCGGTTAAACAAAGAAGAGGGTTATGGTTATTTCCTCTTCCGCAGACATTCACCCACCTTCTAATGGTGCGATATACGTCCTCAGAGTGATTCACGTATACGCAGTTGATACGTTTTTCCTTGGTCGGTATCGTCGGCCTCGACCCGCGCGTAGCTCGTAGGCCTCGTAGCCCGTAGCGCTACGACGCTACGCGTTCTACATACCGTCATAATCAAGATAATAGTATAGTAGATTATAGCTAGCGGCGCTCGTTCTGTATTGTACAATTTGATATGTGGCAATATCGCTTATTACTAAATGGACAAAACACCAATCGAAGTTATGTCAATGTGCTGCCAACCTTAACATAAGCAATCTTTTACTTTAAATAAATGTGCAATTCTGTAGGTAGTAGGTGAAAGCGCGGGAATAACCTAAACTCATTCTTAATTTGAAAATTTTAATTACTTACCTTTCACTGCTGTCTTTTTACTGTAGCATTACTCATCAAAATAATGCTTATTTCGTGTATACTTACAGTACCTAAACAGTACATATCACTAAAGTAGAAATGAGGGGTGTCTTTTCAAAAGGGCTTATTTCTCTTTGAAACTCGTACAAATATAAGCCCTTTTGAAAAGATACTTCAAATATGGTAGCGAGAATTGGGGTAGATGTCAGGGTTAAATGTCGAATTGAGGCCCTGACCCTCCACTAAATAAACACTTACAAATTAGTATTTCCAGTACTCTAGTTTAATTTCCTCGCTCGGATCGAAACTATAAACAGAGGTTACAGCAGTATTCATAATCAAAACATTGAAACACATAATATGGGTTACGAGTGATCTCATTGGCGGCCCAGAACTCGCTAGAAAATAGTTACGTCACCGCCACAGATATCGTAAAGTACAGTTACAGATGTGAACAGATATCGTGAAGAACAGTGCCCGTAGACGTATGCGATTCGATTGGAACTGATGTATACGTAAGGTAAGTGGAATAGAAAAGGGATTATAAAAGTGATACGACAAAAAACCTTTGATAGAATGAACTATGAAGAAAATATTATGATAGAAGTGCCATTAAGATTTTTGCTCCATCAAGAGCTTTGTAATATATAACCGTTGAAAATGACTGACTACTCGCAATCTATGCATCTGTTTCATATGTAATCTATGATTAGGTACTACTCGCAATCTAGGCATCTGTTCCATATATAATCTACGATTACTACTCTCAAACTAGGCATCCGTTCTATATGTAATCTATGATTACTACTCGCAATCTATGCGTCTGTTCTTTGTGTAATCTATGATTACTAATCGCGATCTATGCATCTGTTCTATATGGAATCTATGATTACTACTCACAAGATATGTATCTGTTCTTAGCGTAATCTATGATTACTACTCGCAATCTATACATCTGTTCTTAATGAAATTTATGATTACTACTCTGAATCTATGCATCTGTTCTTTGTGTAATCTATGATTACTACTCGCAATCTATGCATATGTACGATATGTAATCTATGATTACTACTCACAACATATGCATCTGTTCTTTGTGTGATCTATGATTACTACTCGCAATCTATGCATCTGTACTATATGTAATCTATGATTACTACTCGTAATATATGAATCTGTTCTATATGTAATCTATGGTTACTGCTCGCGCTTCGAGCAAGTGGGCGAGAATGGCCAGTCGCCTGCAGCAGGTTTTTGTTTTACGAGCTGTGCGCTGTTTATGTGCCGCGGACTAAAGGACATATAGGTATATCTGTGTGTTATGGAAACCTTTGACAAATAGGAACGAACAATATTTCTGGAAACAATGCGCCTACAAGAATAATAAGAACATGACACAGCGCTACTCTCTGTTCGAGATATGATTTTTTTCTCATATGCAAAGCCTTGTAAAAGTTACATAAATAAATACCTACTTAATAATAAATCAATATCGGACAAACTCACACAAATTGATAAATATCAGATTGTTCGGGCGCCACGCTTCTGATATTACGTTTGTCTGCTCTTATTAATCTATGGTTAAGTATTACTCGCCATCTATGTATCTGTTCTTTATGTAATCTATGAGTGACTACTAGCGATCTATGCATCAGTTATTTATATAAGTAATCTATGGTTACTAGCGACCTCTACTATATACCTATTCAGTTTATAACTACTCGTACGCTTTGAGCGAGTGGGCTAGAATGGCCGGCCACGTGCACCAGGCTTTTGTTTTACTAAATAATCTATACGATACGTAGATATATCTGTGTTATGGCACGTTATGCGTGACGTGAACCTTTGACAAAAAAAAAGGTACTTACATAGGCTTATTTCTTGAAATAAGCCTATGTAAGTACCTTTTTACTAGAATAATACGAATAACCTTCCCTTAAAAAAACAGTCACCACATCAATTTCCGAGTAATATTTTTCCGGAGTATTAAATATAATCAGTAATTGGAATTAGTTGGTGCTAAAAACCTACACCTTGCGTAAGGACGTAGAGTGTGTCGGTGGAAGCAGATCAACTGACAATAGCACTGCAACATTCCTATAATTCAACTTGGTTCCCGTTTTCACATTAATGTGATGGGAATTATACAAAGATAAAAATATATATTTCGTGTATGTATTTGCTTCTAAATGATATGTTTTTATAATTACTTCATTGCACAGATAATCAACATTCACGGTTTACAATGTAAGCTCGACAGTTAGTGTTAAGCATTATCTAGCAACCAAATTTTTCCTTGGGGTTTCAGTGCCCTTACCATGAGTTAACGTGACCGTACTCGCTAGCGACAGCGTAAATGATTTGTATGGAGAATAGTACCAGCGCCCCTAGCGGTACCTTTGTAGAACTACAATTCTCTATAAAAATCCTTTACGCAGTCGCTAGCGAGTACTGTCTCAGTAAACTCATGGTATAAGGGTACCGTAGTCCAGTCCAGTACCGTCGCTTTGAGCGAGAAAGGCGAGATTCGAGGTGGATTCGAGCGACGCCGGCGCGCCAGCGGCCGTAGGCTTTTGTTTTACGGCCTGTGTTCTGTTTACGCGTTGACGGATAACCTGCGGACCGAAAGGACGTATGTCCGTTCTAAAATTATATACGTATGCCCTTTCAAGATAAATGAGTGTTGGAGATTTAAGCACCGTGATTATATTTATCAAATTCAAATGTCGCTAAATGTATCTGTCTGTTTTTTAATCGTCATTGATCTGTACCGTTGTTGTCTACCGTTATTATAATTATACTGTGTATTTTTCAGTAAACTGTTTTTATTGTACTGTGTGTGTACTATTTTAATAATCTATGACTTGTTTAGAGCATTCTCTGAGTGTTGAAGTGATCTCATGTTGTTGAAATGTATAGATATAAGGGGCACATTACATCACGGTCCCTAAACCTTACCGTTAGTTATGACTATAGATATACCTATTTATATTAAATGAGATGTAAAATTTTACTTTGTTGCTTCTTGCCAAATCTTATGATTCTAGGTCAACGGAAAGTACCCTATAGGTTTTTGATTCCCTTACAAGCGTCAACAAATGCATCACAAAGACTCGCCAATTTTGATTGCATAGGTATATGTACTCAGAAGTTGATTTTTTCACGGCTTCAAGGGGCTTAAGACTTGATATTAAATTCAGCTTGATACATCTACGCGTTCTAGAGAAAAGGGGGTTGACAGAGGGTGGTCGATTTTTACGGTGTTTTTTTAATGCGCTGGCACCGTAAATATCCACGACGCTGCGCCGCCGTATCACGTTAACGTCGCCGTACCGTAATTATGTGGCCAGGTCCGGACGGACAACCGACGACGGGTTCCATTTTTGGCGACTAAAGGTATGGAACCCTTGAAAACGGTATATTTTATTAAGACGTTAAGCATTATTAATTTCTTTCCTAGTCACATCGACGTAAAGTAAAATTCCGTTTCTGTTCTTGTTCACAGACCCATATTTTTATCAACAATAGAGTGGCATAACCGAATTTTTCCTTAGCTTGCTCATTACCGTCTGTCATTGTGCGGCATTGTGATATCGCATACCGATTGATGACGTCACACCCCCCTCCCCCGGACTGTGCCCCGGCCAATTTGTCATTTATGCCGTTCGGAGTAATAATGGTGTAAGTGCCTGGAAGTCATACACACTTACAGCATTATGTTAGCGGTTACGTCCATACTGAGGTTCGAGTGTTCATGATGTGGACCAATGTTTGGTTGACGTAAGTCAACTTTGGTTGAACATAGATTAGTTACATACTCACTTTGTAGTTTTACAAACGGACGTTCTAAATTATACATAGGTAGATAGCATAAATAAGTTAAATAAAAAACATGATTTGCATAGGAGTTCCTTTTCCTTATAAACATTAGGTGAATCTTTCGTTCATTCTATTTTCAGAGAACGTGGCGTGTGTGATTTGATATGTTGATTTTTGTACGGGTAAAGAAATTATCTCTTTTCTTTAACGTAAACAAATACAGTTCTATTGTGTGTTGAAAGATAATGAAATGGGTAAGGCTCCAGAATAGACGTAAAAAATACGTGCTATAAAAGCCGAAAAGTTTTGCTTGAAACGGGTCGAATTGACCCTATGATAATGTATAGAGAGAAATAATGATTTACAATTAATCAGCATTTGAAACGCCAATTAATAAGCGTTTAAATGACGAAAAGTGGTACAGGGTGCTTTAGCGGAACATAAAAACGTGATTTGCACAAAAGTTTTTGTTCTAAAAATTTGGTGAAGTTCGTTCATTCTATTTTCAGAGAACGTGTATGATTTGATATGTTAATTTGTGTACGGGTAAATAAATTATCTCTTTTCTTTAACTGGTACAGTTGAAATATTTTTTAAAAGATAATGAAATGGGTATACTATTTAAAAGTAGTTAAAGGCTCCAGAATAGAATTTAAAAAGCAAGTATTTAAAACGCCGAACTGTTTTGTTTGAAACGGGTCGAATTGACCCTAAGATATATAGAGAAATAATGTTATACAAGTAATCAGCATTTAAAAGGCTAATTAATTAGCGTGAAAATAACAAAAAGTGGTACAGGGTGCTTTAGCGGAATATAATGCTTAAATTCACGCCATGTGCGTCACGTCGCGTTAGCTCGGTGGTTAGAACACTACTCCGGATAAACAGAGGTCGTAGGGTCGATCTTACTGCAATAGAGTGGATAAAGTTTGTATTATTATTAGAGGTTACTCTTTATCAATATAACATGTAATTAACGTGATGTGCCCACTGAAATAGGCCTAAAAGTGTTTATTTAGGAACCTAGGCTAAATGTACTGGAAACTAAGTGATTGATCTGAACAAGACACACAAGTTACCAGTATCAACTACATGAAAGTGAAAGGGCCAATGGCGCTCGACTTTTTCTTGCAAACCCCATTACAATGAAAGTGGTCTCACATAGCTAGCTATATATTTTACGGAAAACGGGCCCGTTCTCAATTCCATCCATTGAAACACCATAAAAACTAAATTTTATATTCATATTACTATCTTAGTGCAATAATCGCTAGTACTTCGACATTTTCCCTAATAATTATAGCTTAAAATATCATTTAAGTATTATCCCACTAATATAATAAAAGCGAAAGTTTTTGTGTTTGTTTGTTACTTTTCACGCTATAACGGCGGCTGGACGAATTTTCATGAAATTTGGAACAGAGATAGTTTATATCCAAACTTAACAACAACCCTTTTATCATAAAAACATCGTTCCGGTAGATGAGTGTATATGTTTCAACGCAAGCGAAGCCGCAGGCAAATATAGTATCGATACATTATCTTATTATATAATTTTTGGTTGAACCAAAATAATAAATATAGGTACCTATTGATCCTCTCCGTCAGTTTTTTACGGTCACAGACGTTTCTATTAATTTTTTATGTCTAATTATAAATTGCTTAAAATAATTTGCAATTATGTTATTAAACTTATTAAGTAGGAACTGATTTTACTGACACATGTAAATGAAACTAACAATAGGTAATATTCCAGACAGCGCGTGAAGTCTAGAGAAATTACTTCGGAAAAATGTCTTTGACTCGCAATTTATATGTATGAGACAGGGAAAAGGTTGTAGGTCATACTTAGCAAACAAAATAATATTTTACTTGATACTCTTAGGCAACCTAGAATTCCGAGGAAGGTTGAACTAATAATGTATCTTGTTACTTTCAGACTTACTTGGTTATGTAGACAAGTAATAAAACAAATGACAAGATTTTTTTATTAATTAAAGGGATAAATAGAGAGGCGTTTAATAAGCATATTGTAACATTAGTATTAGAAGATATTATTATACTATACTTAATAACAAGGAAACGTTCATTTCTGAATGCGAGTGAGCTACCTACCTAGCAGGTAAGTCTAGACATAATATATGGTTATCTCTACTGTTATTAAATCAGTCGTAATGCCACGTGGCATTATAATGGCATTATTTCTACGTCCCGAATAACCCGGATACCACTATCTAACTATTTAGAAAACACTAATTAAAAATAAGTACTCTATAAAATATACTAACATAACTACTAACTTCAACCTTTAATGAAACTCACTAAGCGGTAAATTCGAGTAGCTTAGAGACGTATATGCGGCGCAAGAGCTGCCATACAACGCCAAAAGGTCGTATGTCTATACGGAGTTCATAGTAAGATACGGCTTTTAGTTTAACATAGCACGATAGAGAGCATCGTACATTCGTACACTTACGCCCTGCATTCTTCCATCTGCTTTCATCGTGCCGCTACAGGGACGCTACTAGACCATGCCCGTCAATCGTGTCAACTAGTGTTGCCTGATGTCCCGATTTTAGGGATATCCCGTTTAAACTCTTAATTTGACAAGTAACACTAAAGTGCCATAATTCAAACCTCCGGGTTCGATAGTGCAAACGATTGCGATTAAGAAAGAAAATACAAAAAGCTGGTCATATCATAGATTTTGTTCAGTATATTGGACAATGCCAAATTAAGGGTAAGGATCTATGTACTTAGTCTGATTTGTTCTAAATCGGGATCCCACTAGTCCCGATTTTTAGTACGTTTGTTGAGCCAGTAAATGTATATAAGAAAGGAAGAGAAATATATATGGTAGTAAAGCTATATCGTTTGTCCATTCGCTCATGCATAAGTAGTTTTTTTGTGATTTTCCCGACTGCTTCTACTTCATCGGAACTATTTTGAAGAAATCGGGGGTTTCAGCAAATTAGATATGGCAACATTAACCCAACGGTTTCGCATTCGACCGCTACAAGCAGAACCCCAAAACTGCCAGCTACATTCTGAACCAATCACGCAATTATAATTACGTGGGATTACGTCACTAACGTTCTGTTTAAATAAAACCTAACCTAAAACATTAAGGACCAGCTCTCCATGGGACGGTTTAATTATAACTATTATTTGCCGTCATAATAACAAACGCCAGTTGATGCCATTAAATCAATTAAGTCTGTGCCAGATGCCTCGGAACAGGTTTCTGAGCTTTTATACAGTTTTAAGCGTCTCATCTATCCGTATTATAATGTTCCTGTAGAATTTGTCTGTTATTCATACTTACGCTATAAAACCGCGAAACAATGCGCATAAGATTGTTACGCAAAACAATCAACAGAAGTAGCGCGATCGTATCTCACTAAAAAAGTATTAGTGAAACATTTGCCTACCTGCTAATTAGACAAAGAGCTCGGCGTCAGACAGCATACACACGCACACACACACACACATATACAGTAACGTGTTTCTGTGATACGAGTGGTCGCGTCTGTGTTCGGGCGCCTGTCGTCGCGCACTGGGTTCAGTGCCACCATGCAACGGCAACAGGCACGAGCGAGCGAACAGCTGATGCCGGCCGGCTGCCTGCGCGCACACCTGTGAGCGCACTCTCACTCTCTCACTCGCACGGTACGCGGGCGCAGCGGCACAGTGAACTAACTTAACAGTATCCCAATCATAAAAATTATAAATATGTAAATCCTTTTATATGATCTGAGATATATATAAATAAATGCACTCATATACATGTCAGAACGTAATAGTACGCGTCCTTCAAGGCTCATCTTCTGATCATCTTTCTTGTCCTTCCGCATTTCTCAGACTGAGAACGTTCCTCATAATCAGCGGCACAGTAGTCTGCCCTAACAGTAATCCGACCATGGATTTAGAGTAAATCCATTTTATGATCTGAAAGTTCTCAACTAAGTATTCGTTCTCTCTTTTTTTTCTTGCTAACATGATAGTGGCGTTTTAACCCGTCAAAAACGAATGTATTTATTAGAAAGTGCCAGGGCAAATTATAAAAACATACACCACGACAAACGCGTCCTTCAAACGCCTGTTGAGCAATTGTTACCTACCATTTGATGGTGGACTGTACCTTCTTGATTGTCCTTCTGTTTTTCCCTGCCAAACCTAACGATTACTCTGTCTTTTTTATTGCTGATCCTTGGAGTTTCAGATTAATTACCTCTTTTACCAATCTTCTCAACGCAAATATACCTACCAAAAACTCTGATTTCCAACTCTCACCTCTCAGCTTGTAAACAATGTTGCAGACACTGAAACAAAACTATTTGATCAACTAATATTTTACCAAGGTGGTATGTGCGAGTCTCTTTTGTGACGTTTGTACGGAATTGCCCTACTGCTTTAGTTTCTGTGAGCTGTGGCAGCGTCTTGCCCTAAAATCGCCGTGACGTGTGGAATGAGCCCCGTGTGAACAGTGATGTGGCACTCCGCAGCGCAACGCGCTCTAGATCCGCGCCGGCGCAGGCGCAGCTGGTTTGATGTCGCGTCGCGATGAATGGAAGAACTTAGACGACTAGGTGTAATTGAATTCACTCAGTTCGATAGTTTGACGTACTATAGTTAAGATAACATATGTATGTATAACACAGCTGTGTGAGTCAAAAAGTTTAAAAACTGCAACCTAATCACAAAATTGTATTATAGCAGCACTGGATTCCTCTTTATTAAAGTCTAATAGGTCGGTTAATTTAGTCCATATTCTTTAGGCACGGGTATTATAAATCGGTGCAATATAAATACATACTACAAAGATTTTGAACTGAATTTGAATCAGTCTAGTCTTCATTATTCATATTTCTGCATACGTGAGAATAAAACAATATTTTTATAAACAATTCCAATCCTTTTGGCACAGCCGCGGTCGGGTAAATAGCACTACCGATTAAATTGAAAGAATTTGATCGTTCAGTGGTTATTGTGAAATTTCTTATGCCCTCTTACGTGACGGCACGCTACTTTCACAAAGCGGCTTGCCTCGCGGGCCAATTTGACATTGACCAAGACATATGAGAGTTTAGCGTATTCGAATATTTACCGAATGGTGAAATACGTGCTAAGGTAAAAGGCGACCTTTTGCTATGGAGCACCATACAAAAAGGTCACCTTTTAGTTTAGCACGGCAGCGCGTAAGGGGACTTCACAAGTCTATTTAATACGCTGATAGTTGTAAATGTACTTGCAAGTTATTTCGACCCAAATTATTTCCTTTGTCACGGTATTGTAATTAATTAAATCCACCGAGCGATATATTACGAGTACTATTATAATCAGAATTATTCGAGAGTGACACGACACGCTAACGACAGTTTTCCACAAATCGTACCCTGTCTTATTTACTTATTTCATTAAAAACAACATCCCTTTTAGAAATCGGTAAATATATCTCAGTCATTTGTGTAGAACTTTCCAAATTAGTTAAGTAAGTTGAAATTCATCTTAGAGTGGAATAGACTAAAAGGCCTTTAACAGCAACCTTTTGTTAGACAGGTAGTAGGGTTATTGAATCGGCATACCTACTTAAAAATAATGTCGGCCTATAGAAAATATTTTGAGCCGTATTCGGCTCAAAATATTTAGTAGTTCTATTGAACTTCAATCTAAGGATAAACCAATGTTTTGGCGGTTTGTTTGACTTTATATAAGTGTACATTAAACACAGCCTTTAAATCTAACCTTCTTATTCGACGAGTGTAGGTACAAATGTTACCTACAATCTTGGTTAAGAGTCGTAAATCAATAATTGCGACTGCTAGGTAAAATAAGAATATCCTTTATTCTTCAAATAACGATTAGATATTACTGGAAACAACCTATTTTGTAGCATTTATAATTCAAACCTCAAACATATTCCTGACTCAAACTAAAACTTTTAACAGTCAGTCGCATCGCATCCAAGGTGGAAGAGAATATTATCAAAGCGGATAGGTACTTATGGCGTGACTTATTTCTGTGAAGTGTCGATAAGTACTTATTTTGTATGTTATAGAAAAATACAGAACAATAAATAAATAATAATAAATAAATAAATATTAAGGGACAATCATACACAAATCGACCTAGTCCCAAACAAGCAAAGCTTGTACTATGGGTACTAGACGACGATATACATAATATATAAATAACATCCATGACCCAAGAACAAATATTTGCCCGGCCGGGATTCGAACCCGGGACCGCCGACTCAGTAGGCAGGTGTCTACAAACCGAGCCAAACGCGTCGTCATACAATACGCTTCTTTCGCCCTATCACTAATCTGGGTCTGCGAGTAATTAACATGTTCGTATTTACCTAATAGATACCAATATACAGTACCTGTTTTAGAATACAAAAACGGAGAATCTAGAAATATAGGTAATTTAAACTTTCTTTCAAAGTTCTCCAATGACGACTTTATTGCCTTATAAGCTAGTTCGAAATATCAATCATCATAATCATGCGATGTATGGGCCTAATAAATCACATGATTATGTGTCTCACGTTATAATCTCACTTTAATATATTATAACGTTATCGATGCAATATGATAATTGTATCAAATTAGTGATGTGCAAATTCCGGGATTACGGGATTATTGGGCGCGTCAATCGAATTTTGAAATTCGAACGCTCTCCCCGCCTCCTCCCGCCTGCGGCGTGGCGGTCGCGCGCAAGGTTGGCGGCGCCGGTTGGCGAGAACTCATTGCCGCCGAGGTCATTGTACATCGCGTTCTGATGTCCTAAATAGAGAAAAATTAGGAGTCTACTCGCTAGACGTTCAATTATCAAAGCTATATCAACGGATAGGTAATTTCCTGTGTGACTACATACTGTGTTGTATCGTTAGTTGTATAAAAATGTGTTGTTAATAGAATGGAAAGCGAAACATATCGATAAAAATTAACACGGCGCGTAGAATGTAAAAATGAATGAGAAACATTGCCTCTCGTAATTCGACTATTGGAACAGCAGTGCATCAGTTACAATGTTGCCGGATTTTTCAGTATATCTCTCCAATTTGGAGCAACTTTTTTAAAGGCGAACGGGTTTTAAATATTTTGCAAACTGTATAGGTATATCACCTACGGTTGGAATAGCAATAGGCTCGTTATTATACTGGAAGTAAGATGATGATGATGAATAAATAATATTGTTTGGTTACTATACCGTATTAATAGTATTTTGTATACTTAAAAGGTCAACAGATTATACAGAATCTTATAACTACCGCTTCTATCAATCTATACGTTAGTATGTCAAAGGCTGATTAAAATAGAGTGTCTCCATACTTTATTTGCAGAATTGACAATTAATCCGCAGTTATTGTTCTTAAAAATAGATATTACAAGAGCTATTTGATAAGTAGGTACCCGTGTTTAGAAAAAGCAAAACATATTTTTTTGTACATGTATATTTATTTTTCTACATAATCATCTTTTAACTGTATACAATTGTTTCAGTGGTATTCTAGCTTTAATATGCCATACAAAAAATACTATTTCGGAAAGTCGTCAAATAGACCTCTGTGGCGGCCATGACCTTTTCATTCGTGATATACGTATTTTTAATTTTTCTGGGCCATGAAGGATGCATTAAAACGTTCGTATAGGTACATATTTTCAACCAGTGATAAGCATCACGTTTGAAAACGGGTATTTATCAAACAGCCCTCGTATTTATTACATGTAGGTAAATACCAGGTATTGTTCGTAGATCTAAACAAAGTTTCTGAGAATATGAATATACCTGCCTAATCATGTTACCGTAAACAGATGTGTACATAACTCAATCATTTTTTACCGAAGTGTTCCGATTTAACAAACCAGAAATAACGGAATATGTTATAGAAACATTTTACAATTGAAAATTGAAACTAAAAATCACAATAAACCATGAATATTTATATACTTCTGAGTTAAGTACTAAACTAATTACCTGCACACGTTTTTTAAGTTCAAAATCAAATGTTTTTTTAATTGCAGGAAAACAGTTAGTTTGGCGTCATCGAACGGACGTAGTACGAAAACATAAGTTTTAATTCATGTCTTAAAATTTACTTAAAGGTCTTCAAACAACAGAAACTGCTTTCATGTGTGAATATTTATTTTATTTATAGAATGGCAAATTCTACACCTTGATTTGGCGTACTCAGGTTGCATTTAACCAAACCTTTATTCCAAGAATAACGCACAAGTTCGACATTTTTCTATCCGAGACTAAGCGCTAAACTTGAAATAAAAGTACTTATGGTCAAATGTAGCCTTAGTGTATCTGTTCAGTAGATAGTAGAAGTTACACACTTTATATTTAGATCTTGTCACTTTACAGGCCATAAACACAGGGCTTGCAGCAAGCAACATAAACGTGTTTCTTCGTATTTCCCCTCCAGTGGAAAAAAAACCTTTTGTTCCTTAACGATTCGAAATACAAGACTCTTCACGACATTTTCTTTTCTCGTGATAATTAGTCACTGTACAATAGATGTTTTATAATATTACGATGTTTGCTTTATTATTTCCAAGTTGCGCATGTTTGCACAGATAATGATAGAGAAAGTGAATTTTAGTTTCTCGTTCAAGTAAAATTATATGAAAGCCAGAACATCTAGACAGTTTCAATTGTAAGTAATTAATGAAATTTCTTGATAATGGGGATTTTTTTTATTGTTAAATATAATCCTAAAATGATAACCGCACGCGCGAAAGATACAAACAAAGAAATAAATACATATTATGTGGACACCAATACTTTTTTTTACTAATCTTTTTCATACAATCTTATTAAATAAGTTAAATAGAATCTTGATAAAATTAAAGTCGTGTAATACAAGTAAATATATTGGTACGTAATACATCTATCCGGCGTCGTAGTAAGTATAGAATTAAAATACACGTAATGGTCATAAGAATACATAAGACAGTACCCTGTCGCCTAATTACAAATAATATTTATAAATATGATTTATAAGTAGGTCGACACTTGTATATCTTATAGATATAACCTACGACTGTAATACTGTTCACTAAAATTGGAGGCGAAGTTTGACTGAGAAATGTTCTTACCGACCTCTAATTAGTTGATAATTGCTTAAAATCCTTTTTACTTATGTCAAATTTGATTTCATTCACTGATCAACAAAACGTTAATAAAGATCATAATGTTCAATACCATAATATTTACCTAGCACTTTATTTCACTACCAGAAACAATAAGCGATTGCAATCAGGTAAGTAAATTAACAACCCAGCTGTGAGCTCTAAAAGCCATTGTTTTTCCATAACCACATTACGAGAACAAGCCCACGCCTCCTGCTCACGTACTCGTCAAATCAGTTAGCACAACTGGTGGCAACACTCGGACGTGTGGCTCGTCCGACTAATTGTTCTACCTGCCGTCGAAACCTGCCTACAACTTTATCGTCTCAACAAAAACCTTCACGCCTTCCCAAATCTGAAACTGATTTTTGGTAGTAAATTACAATCTTTGCTCTTATTCCTTCACTAATTCAAATTAAAATGATATCTACAATCTGAAAACACCTTTATTTTACAGAAATAAACTTGAAAATTAAATGTGGCAACTTGTGATCATAAGCTGTTTTGTTTTTCGTTCTCGTTCACGGAACTCGAAACCATGTTGATCGTATCGTAATCGATCGAACGAAAACTGTTAATATGAATGCGAATTTTAATATAGGCAGTAGGCACTTGTTTTATGGAACAAAAGAAACTATTAAATTCAAAACTAGAACGCAAGCGATTGTAAATAACATAACAGTTGACTAACGCTTAATAATCCCGGAGAAACTATTTCTTCAATAATAATACCGGGATTTTTTTGCCATTGAGAAGGCGATGCGTTTTAAGTATACATTATTGTGGCACGAACCCTCATGGCTTGCCGCCCGGCCCCGTTCTCCGGAGGGGGGAGGGGGCGCCCCCTGCTAAACGGGATGCGCGCCTCCAATTTACATTTATGAAGTCCCGTAACAGATTCCGGGATGTTTACTTTCGATAATTAAAAACCGTCTCAGGTGTAATGTGGCAATCCTTGTGGCAGTTTGCCGATAGTTGCCCGGTATTTAGTAGGAACTTAAAAACTTGTTCAAAGGAGTATAGTATTTCTTTAAGTTTTTCAAAGTGCCTTAACTTACTACTGTAAGTGTTCTGACTTACAGAGCGTTTTGATTTAGATGAATGTTAAGGTATGATTATTGATTAATTATTTTCTAACGGTTTTGGTGTACATATACTGCTTTGTTTTAATTTGCAAAATAATAATTAAGTAATATGAATCGGTTGGCGATGGCCAGTGGCAGCCTCCTATCAACTGAGCCAACTAAGTATATGGGTCATGGATTTTTTATATGTATTTAAAGTATAAAGAAGTAAATAGTATAAATAAATAAATAATGCTATATCTATCTTATACCTATATCTATAATTACCAATACCAATTACGGCATCGTCGTCTGGTCAAAACCATCCGATATGACTATTAGTTGATTTCAATGTCATAATCATAATCAGATCACTGCACCTTTTCCCATACTATCAGTTTATATTAAGTTTGCACCTGGTAACTATGGCGTCGCATACAAATAAGGTCCAAACTTAACGTAACCGGGTTACACAAATCGAGGTTTCGTTCTCGTCTGTTTCCTCCTCCAAAACTTAACCGATCTTTACAGAATTTTAGGAGCTGAATGGAAAAAAAATGTACTACAAAAACAGGCGCCTGCTACACAAATTTACATATACACGCGCATATATACTCGTATTGCTAGGTACTCCGTTTGCGGCAGACCTTTATGATTTCGGCAAGTAGACCTCTTGTGCTACTCTAGTGTAAGTTTGCTTTAACGCAAAAAACGCGTTTGTGACAATGTCAGTTTATAGTTGCACTTTTAGAACAAAAGTGGCGGATCTGCGCATGCACATTTGTACGTAAATCGGCTACTGCGCAGTCAAGGTTATGCTCAAGAAGTTTGCCGGGTACTGTAATAGGTAACTTTGGGTTAATAACTTAAACTTGAGACTCCGCACTCTTACCATGAGTTTACGTAACTGTACTCGCTAGCGAAAGCCTAAGGGCCTTATCACACTTGCGATTTGCGAGCGTATTTTCTATACAAATAAGCGACGCGGCGAACACGCTGCGCGATCGCCTTCATGCAAAATACGCTCGCAAATCGCAAGTGTGATAAGGCCCTATTAAGTGATTTGTATGGAGAAAAGTAGTGCCACAAAACAGATAGGTACAGAAATCAATCTACATACAAGCGCGCTCGAGCAAACGCACACATAGACATTGCTAACGGACACGATATCTCGGACCAGTTCAGACCAGTGCGAGCGCGACTGCCATCCGCTTGAAGTATCCGTGAGCAATGTCTATGTGTGCGTTTGCTCGAGCGCCCTTGTATGTAGATTGATTTCCGTACCTATTTGTTTTGTGGAAGTGCCCCTGGCGGTTACTTTGTAGAACTACAAGTCTCTATACAAATCCTTTACGCAGTCGCTAGTGAGTACTGTCGCTACTCATGGTAAGGGTACTGCTACTGGCTTCCGCGCAAAACGAATAGTACCTAACGAATACACCGCTGGATCACATTTAAATAGAATCTCCTTCTTAATTCAAGTCGGTTAACACAATGATTGCTGTGAAGTACTGTCGCAACAAAAATCTCCCGTCTCCCGACAGTTAGCTTTTTTGATTGGTGAAAGAAGAGAAGGCGATGTTGGACGGAGTTTTGTGATATTTCATTTAGCAATATCTCGACCGTCCGTGATGACTGATGAAGTAAAGGTATTTGCTACATTAAAATGATCTATCAAAGTTTCGTCGATTTCGGTTTCAGCCTGGTAGCCAATTATGTTAATCATGTAAACCATATATTTATAAGTAGGTAACCAATTTAACAATAAATAAAATACCATTAATTCAATTTAAGTGTTTTATTATTTCCTTAATCTTTTATTTGAGATCAAGTTTCAAATTGAACACAAATAAAAAAATTAAACATATTTATTAAAATAATAACAATTATAACTTAGGTTCGTTACAGTTTAAATTAACTTGCATTCACTTACTTAACGACCGTCTTTTTGTATTTTTTTTTATTTAGGACGAAGTGAACGACTACATAAAATTAAACCCATTTATGAAATGACTAACTCTATAAATTACTAGCTTGGCAAATTCATTGGTAATACTCCCATACGCCAAGGTCAACGGAGAACACAAGACAGTGGAGATGAAATGATGGGTGTCACGAACGAATTTGTCAACTTATAATTTCACTGATTAACCAAGACACGTTTTATTTATGTTGACGATTGTTGTACCTCAGTGTAGCGTAAATCCGCAATCGAATGAAAAGTTTTAAAAGATATTCCCTCGGAAAGCATACGCAAGGAACATCTGGAGGTATTTTTGGAAACAGTTTGTAAAGTTTTTTTCCTGGATTCGTTTGGACAGAATTTTTAAACTCCTGTCTAAATTTTTTTTCTAATTTTTGTACATAATTTATAAATTCTTCAGGAGGCATTTTTAATCCGCCATAGAATGCCGAGTTTTTATTATAACCTTTGAACTTGGTTCGCAAATTCGTGTCATCAAGGTCAGATACTGATTTCAGGACTTCCTCACAGCGAGAACATTTGTGTTTATTCATACATTTATACCACAAATAAGCTGAAAGGTAAGTTACAGCATTTTCTTTAGGTAAGTCAATTCTGTAATCAGTTTCTCCGTCTAAATGCACAGCAGATCTTGGGGATGGTGCGTTGGTGATAGTAAGCGTACTATCCATTACATCTTCAGCTATGAGCAGTATGTTGGAGATGTCAATTTCGCTGTTGAGACGTGGAGGAGATTTCTTCAACATATTATTTATAAACAACTTTGAAAATGCTCTCCTAAACTGGATTGGTGTGACGCTACTGGGTCTACGTTGTTGACGAATGGAATCAAAAAAAGATTCCAAACTGCCTCGATTCAATTGCCGTGTGAGTAGGTATTTAAAACCTTCCTCCTTTAAATCTTCATAAAGCATTTTAAAAGCTTGAATTGTTATTTGAAAATTTTGGAAATAACTCGTGTCACTCGTATCTAGTCCAGTTTGTTTATCAATAGCCTTCAGCGTTTTAAACATTTCATTTGCTTCGTCGAGGACTTTTTCTTGACGATTTGACATCGTGAATGGTCTCCATAACTCGTCAGCACTTTTAAGTTTACTTGAATTGAAAACTTCTAATAGATTATCCATCGTTTCAATGAAATTGGCTGTCGGTCTGGCTTTCTCGGGTATTTGTTCTAAATCTATGTACGTATGAAGCGCAGCACCCACGGTCCTACTGAATATCTCTGTAGCGTGTTTTACACATTTTTTTTGTTTATCAGGCTTAATGTGTTTGTCTGTAATGTTCGGTATGAGACTATTTTTTTTATTTCTCTGATCTTTATATAGTTGTTTAATATATTTCCAAGCTATCTTTTCACCGTGGCAGAAGTAGTTGTTAGTTGGCATGTTAGCATGAACATATTTTGCTAAATGTAGCATATCGTACATATAGTACACTTTATTGCCATTACAAATAAAGTAAGGCTTTTCTGCGGTTACTCCTTTAACATCTTTAGCGAATTTGTCGAAATTTGAGTCTTGGTCAGATATTACAGCATGCACTTTTATGCCCACTTCGCTGATTTTATTAATAACTTCACTCAGCCAATTATCAAGTTCATTAAAGTGTTTATCACCTGCTAGGAATGCATAAGCAATTGGCTGCTCCCATTTATATTGTATCCCTTGAATCATAATGACGAATGCGAGGCTGGCAATTTCAGGCGACTCATCGCCGTTTATATTGTGAAACCCGATTATTTTATCCGTTTTTATATCATAAAACATGCTCCTTTTTAATCCTATTTCACCAACGCTTATAGTGCAATGTCTTGCAATATCAGGAAGGTGCTTCATTTTTAATTTAAGAGCACCGAGAACTCTATCGTCTAATTCAGGCGGAATACTAATATTTAAGCTGCTTAAGGTACTTGTGTCAGGTAGTTTCAATACTGTTTGTAGGCATCGGTACGCGGATGGGCTGGAGTAATGTAAGTTTAGCGCAGACATCTTGCATTCTACATTGTATTTCTTTCCTTCAAATTTATTTTTTAGTTTATTCTGCCACTCGATTAATTTCCGGAATCTATTTCCAACTTCATCATCGGGACTAACATTAGTGAGCGGGGCATTTTTACAGTCTAATTCCTTTTTGATCTTGTCACGTTCATGTTCTATCCTTCGGCATTTTGTTTTACAAGTTGTTAGGTCATCTACAAGTTTGCGCTTCTGCGGAGTTCGACCGGTTAATGGCTTTGATATTTGTGTCTGTTTTTTCGTAACGTCACGAGTTATTTGATTTTCTTTGTTTGATAATATTTCAGTTTGTGTGTCCGCATCAACAGGCTTCCCTGACTGAGAGTTGTTGCCTTCTGAATCACCTGACACTCCAGAATCACTGGGTAAAAATTGGCTTGGAATCGCATCGTTGGTCAAGTACTTTTTTATGATTTTAAAATCAGAATTTTGGAAATGTACAGAACAAACTACATAACTCGTTGGTTTGAAATCGTGTTTTCTCAATAGATCGCTTCTCCGCATTACCTTTAACCAGTGACGGCATCTGAAAATTTTAAGCAAAAATGTAAATCTGTTACAGTCGAATAGACCAATCCTAGATATTAGGAAAAGATCATGCTTTTCAAAGTTAGACATGTCGCTCAATATTACAGCGTATCTATGCTTGAGTTTTGTCGAGTTCAAATTTGAACATTGATATAATAATATTAAGTCTAATTTTATTTACCCTGAAAATGTAACATGGAATAATATTGAGCAGCTGTAATATTGAGCCAGCGATGTGTAGTGATATGCCGTTCGATGTCGAATAATAATATGAAGCAAGCATGTTCTCGAGAACCATTTCCTAGGTAAAACCTGAAGAATGTTTCCGAGAATTCTTAGACAGCGCACAACTCTAGAGATCACATAAGTAAGGTCAGGTTGAGCAAGTGAAACACAAAGTAAATCACAATTCCTGTGTCGTTAAAACAAAAAATGTAATAAATAAAATGACGCTGCAGTCTGTACTGCGATTTATTATATAATAATACGTATGCAGAAAATATTTCAAAATATTTCACTTGCCCTACCTTAGACTTTATTATTTTGACATTAAGCGTCTAATAAACAAAACAGATTACCCTGTAAAACCAGACATCGCACATTCATGGAGTTCCCTAACCCTGCCATATGGAATCCCTATAGACGTGTGCACCGCGCCGGTTTTGTACCGATGCCGCAGTGTACGCCGCCGCGGCGTGAAATCGGCGTGGCCTTGTGTACTTTGTATTTATGCGCACACAAACAATGTAACCTGTACTTATATTAAGTACATAAATAAATAAATAAATAAGTACAGGTTACTTTATATAAAGTACAGGTAACATTATTTGCATGCGCATAAATACAAAGTAAACAAAGGCCACGCCGGTTTCACGCCGATCGGCGCGGCGCACACGTCTAACTAATCCCTAGTAGTCCCTTTCCTACTATTATTATAAACGTGAAAGTAACTCTGTCTGTTACCTCTTCACGCTTGAACTGCTTAACCGATTTAAATTAAATTTGGTATGAAGAATGTTATTAGTCCCGGGGAGGGAAAGTTTTTATCCCTGAAATCATCCCTTAAGGGAAATGTTTACACTGAAGCGAAAAATTGAAAAATTTAACGGTTCAGGCAGGATTCGAACCTGCGTCTCCAACGGCTTTCCTGGCCAACACGGGCGTTCTACCAACTAGACCACCGAACCTGATGCCAGAGCCGTTGAATTTTTCAACCAGTTGCTTCTACATGCCTTAGGGTGGCATCGTAGCGCCATCTACCGTAAAGATTTAGACTTTATAATCGGAACCATCGTTTCAAATTATGTCGAGAATCGATAGTAACGATGTGCTACACCCGAATTAATTATTTTTATTAAAGCAGTAACGTCTGCTATCGTAAACCAAATGTTTACAATGAACCGAAAAATTGAAAAACTTAACGGTCATCCCTTAAGGGGTTGGAATTTATTATGGAAGTGAGAAAATGATAACCTGCGTGTTTAAATATGTATACTATCACTGTAGTGTGTCCCAATAAATGTTTGCCCTTAATTTTATTTAGGCGTTTTATTATCCTCTTATGGAGATAACTTTACATGGAAAAAGTCGCGGGCAGAAGCTAGTAGGTTATAATTATACATTTTAATCGGCTAATATTTATCGCACAAAGTCATGAAAATGTATAAAAAATAATGAAATAACTGATCAGCTGTCTTGCTCGAATTCCGCCATATTGGATTTAGAATGACGTCATTTGGCTAACCGCGTGTTTGGCATAAACTAACCTTGTATTTAATTATTTCAGTTCAATGGTTGGGAATAACGTTTATACAATTCAGTTCCAAGATTTGAACATAATGAAATATACGCACAAGACAAAGTAAGTTAAACTAAAAAAAAAAAATGTCTTACCTTTCATCATCATTAGGGAGCTTGAAAAACGACAAATCTTTCCTATTTTTTTTAGAGTGCGTACATCCATATACACAGCAGTACATTTTCGCATCTAGAAATGTTAGGTTATCTGCTCACTCGTATTGTTCTTTCGCGACAGGGCGTGCACGAATAATAATTACGTGACAATGCAACACGGGCGCCGCGCGTTCGCTCAGCGCGCTACTGAATATAAACCCTCGAGGGTTTGCGAAACGGTAGGTAAATAAAACTGTTGCGGCGCGCGCCGCGCACCGGCCGGTTTTGCTCAGGCCTTATCTTACAGGTATAAAACAATTGGGATTGTTGAGAATTTCGCGTTCTTTTTTCCTTCTGTAGCTATCACATATTTCGGCAATGTCGGCGAGAGTATGTTCGCCAATCGCCATTACAAACACTGAATAATGTCAAAAACAATCGGTCTCGGCCATACTTGTTGACATTGATGGGGGCGTTCGGATACTTTATTCGAGTACCTACGTTTACCTATTCGTGACAACAAATAATAAGTTGTTTTGAAATTAACGAATGAGTTTAGAAATCGGGTTTGTGGTAGGTAGGTAGTATGAAAATATATTGAAAATATAGTTTTATTTTAGTGGATGCAATAAAAAATTATGAATAGATTACCTTGCCTGGTGACAACCAAAACTCACAAAAAATTCTGTCACTACTCTTCAAAACCTCGTATCTAGTTTGTAGATTGATACTAAGATACGAGCTTGGATTTAAGTAGGTATTTGTTAGGTACATTCTAGTTCATTTACAGCTACACACTTACGAGAACAAAAATATCTGAACACGATTTTATGCTCCTGACAATACGGTCGTGTTCAGATATTTTTGTTCTCGTAAGTGTGTAGATGTACCTAAATGAACTCGGCTGTACATACTTTTTGTTTGAGTTTTGGTTGTCAACAGACGTCTATTGGTCGCAGAACCATTTTTTTTGTTACTCTGTAGTTACTTTGTTCTATTTTGTTATTATACAAAAATATTATATATACCTATGTTATTTTTGTTCATAAAACAGCTGCAACGGCTAAAAATCGCCAGTCGTACATCGCCCTCTGTTGGTATAATTATCTTTGTTCTCTCATCACGCCGAAACGGCTGGACGGATTTTAACCAATTTTGGTACAATGATGGCAGGATATTCAAAGATGGTTATAGGATATTTTTTATTTTCTATGGTAAAGAAAAGAAACACGCGGCCGAGCGGCCTTCTAGTAATAAAATAAACTAAAATATGTTAAATGTTAATATCTATACCTACACCTAGGTACTATTATAAAATTCTAGTTTTGTATTGAAAATCAGTTTTCTATGGAGAGGGGTCATGATTTCAGGGAAAAACTTAACCAATTTTGATACAGAAATAGCTGTACAGCCAAAGATAAAATAATATAGAAGCCGTTATTATCCTGAAGTGTTATTTCTCCATCTTGAATCTATACTTGTCCGAAACGGGGCTTATTTCAAACGAGCTCGGTTCGGGGAGCGGGCGACCACGGGATGTTTTGCATAATGTTATTAGAGTTGTCCCTTATGATGTTCCCAAAAAACTCATACTGACTGAATGACATACTGACTATATACCTGTGTGGCTTAGATTTCTTTGTTTTCAGGTCGCTCGGGTTCGCGCAGCTGTACCAGACAATGTACTATGTTTGTACATACCTATGCTAAAAATTTATAATATATTTTCGATGTGATTTCGTGATATAACCGAACTATTGCTAAATTGAAGAAGATGTGATTTCGTGATATAACCGAACTATTGCTAAATTGAAGAAATATCACAATGTTAAATAAAAATAATTAATTATAAATGTGTCTTTTTTATACCTTCCTTCAAACATAACTAGTTTCATATTCACTTATGTACACTCACTATGTACACATATGTATATGACTCAGAAAACTCGAGACTTAGACAATAGATGGCGCTAGTAAACAAAGGAAGCTGATGACTCTATCTCAGCCAAGGAGCTTATATTTAAGACAACAGGAGTGCGAACTCAGAATAAGTGTTCACACTAAATTAAATCTTAGTATAGATACATAAAGTATATTTTACGGGTGAAGGGGTCACGGGAAGACAGAGACAGCTCGCAGATAGGTAGTGTGTCCCTTTCTAATATTGCCAGTCATAAAAAATAGTAATAATTAGTAGTTTTCAAATAAAATGGTAGTTATTAGTAGTATATACTTTTCTTTAAATTAACACTATTCACTTCAAAAAATTAAATATTTTATTCGCTAAACTTTCTTACGCGTCACCAAAGAAACTAACGGAAAAAATTATGAAAGTTATACAATCCGTTAATTTTATGTTAGGGCAGGATAAAACCTTTAAATTTGAAATCTTATTAATATAATTGAAACTGTCAGCATTTTTGACAGTGCTTAATGGTATCTTTTCTGATTATTTAAAAAATTACATACTTATAATTGCATCATGGTAACTGGAATTAAAGGTTGCAAAAGGAAATCTTTTGGTGGCTCTGGCTATAGTAAATTTTTTCAGGTAATATATGGTATCATATATTAATATGAAAGCATGTCAAACTTTGATAAAGTACTAAAAGAGTGACAATGAATTTACAAAATTACCGGATAATTCCGATCTATGTTTCACTTCGAGAATTATTATTCGTACTAAAAACAATCTGAGCATTGCACTATTGCAGTAATGTCGTTTTAACTATACTACGATAATCCTTCGCTATCTAAGGGTGGTTAATAGGCGTCGAAATTTCAAAATGGTCGTAGCGAGCTGAAATTTGGTATGTAGGGGCTTTGGGCCCCATGATTCCAAAAAAGTTTTTTTTCTATCATAAAAAAAATGTATGGGATTTTTTTTAAGAGGCCCGTATCTCGTAAACGGTTGGCTCAGGTGGGAGGTGCTCGACCAAATGTCATAGGGGGCCTCCACCCGAGTACAGTCGTGAAAAAAATATCGAAATGGCGACTTTTTTTTCTAAATTTCAAGTTGGTGCTAGGGGGCTGAAACTCGATATCGGGGGGCATTTGGGGCTCACAAATATGAATCTGGAATCGGTGTCCGAAAATTCGGTCAAATTCGGAGAATATCGGAAAAACAAGATTTGTATGGAGAAAATTTCATATTGGTCCGAGGGGGCTGAAATTCGGTATCAGGCAGTTTTTGGGGCACCGGAGTCGGAATCTGAAATCGAATTTAAAAAATTCGGTCAAATTCAGAAAATATCGGACAACAAACTTTAATATTTTAGTTCGACCGAGGGCCGCAGGCTTAAGGGCGAACGTCCCCCCACGAGGCCGCAGGCCGAGCTCCATGTAGCACCAAAGGTGCGGAGCGTCCCAGAGACGGCGTAGCGCGCGAGCCCAAGGGCCCGCAGGGCGAGCCCACCTAGAACATTGCTACCCGCCTAAGTAATCGTAGTAGTAGTAGCAATCGTAGAACCGAAGTTAGGAGATAACTCAAATGAGATGTATGCCTTTAAGACCTCCCAGATCACCCCGCCATAAGTATTTTATATGAATCACTAAAAACAAAAAAATATACTTATATAATATAAAAATATAATAAATGAGTGGTTTGGCATCGTCTTCAAAACGTGATTCAAACGTAATCTGTACTTAAATGGGTTATTTTTAGTTTTTTTTTTAAGTCGGTTTTTTTTTTGCTTTTTATTTCGCTATATACTTAGTAACCGTTAGTACAGTAATAAAAAGTATTGCGTAGTCTTGCATTGGTAAAACAGAGTTATACAGGTAGTTTATAAAATAACGGTATACTTACAGTTTTACCTCCCTAATTAATTTATGGTACCCTACAAATAACCACTTTTTTTATATCCTCATAAATGAGTTCATGTCCACGTACATCAGAATATGTTTTTTGTTTGTTTTGTTTTTAAGTATGACTTAACGAAGTTTGTCATTTATCAAATCAAATTAACAGTTACGGGATTGCTGCGTTCTGTTAAAATAACAGGAGCCAAAAGTGTGTTATTGCTGGCATAGTAGCTAACATTCACTATATTTATTTATAAATAAATAAATAAATAAATAAATAAATATCAGACAACCATTTATGAGTTTCCATACGTATATATAAAATTAATTCTAGCTACAGTGCCAGCCAATATACATTTTTAGACTTTAATTTTTTTCATTTTTTTTTTATAAATATCGGACAACCTCACACAAATCAATCTAGTCCCAAATTAAGCTCAAGAAGGCTTATGTTATACTAGACGACGATATACGTACTTATATAGATAAATATATACTTAAATACATAGAACAACCATTACCCTAGCACAAATATTCGAGTTCATCATACAAATATTTGCCCCGGTCGGGAGTCGAACCCGGGACCGCCGGCTCAGTAGGCAGGTGTCTACAAACCGAGCCAAACTTGTAATAAAATGGAGTAAGGATGAGTCCCTCTTTATTGCTAAATATTTGGTTACCCCAGCAGAGTGGGACAAACTGCCCCCTTGGCGGCTTTCTTACTTGGCTCGTTCGAACGAAGCAATGAGCAGTCCAGGTATACTATAGTATTTACTAGGTCCATGCAAATAAATAATAAATCGTTGAAATTTTGTCACCCATCACCACCGTGTCAAACCATTCAAATTCTGACACATGTCAGTGTCAAACCATTTGATATTTACAAGTGTCAACCATCAACACTTTTTTTTATTTGGGGTTCGAAGGCAAAGGCCCCTCAGCCAATTTTATTGCGAACTGTCAAATTATCAATAAAAATACATTTTGGAAATCCCGTGGTAAAGAAAAATGTATGACCTGCAACTTGTAGATCCTTACAAAAAAAAACATGGTCATCCAAATTTTGTACTAAGCCTATATTGTATTGAATAAAGATAGTTGGTCTTTCGCCTGATACAGTGGTGTAAATCTGTGTATATTTCTATAATTATGTAGGTATATTAAAAACGTTCTATATTATTCCATTTAAACGTATTAACTAACTTATATATCAGAATAGGCCATTAGCTTAAATTTAAAACGATATTCATTCATAAGAAGAATGCTAAACAGGAGTTGTAAGTTTGTACGGGTACAATACATTTCATCCTTCTGCGCGAACTATGCCGCGGGGAAATACTAGTCCTCAATATTTATTTATTTATTTATTTAAACTTTATTGCACAAAATACATAAGTAAAGTACAAATGGCGGACTTAATGCCATGAGGCATTCTCTACCAGTCAACCACAAGGTCAAACAGAGACATTATAGGTGCGGGAAGGGTGTACAACAATACGTGTATACACACGATGCAAATATCGAAACAAAAAAAAAAAACACTAGTTACGATGATAAATACATAATTATGGGAATATATATATATTTATATATAGTATATATATATATATGAGTATGAATATATATGAATATATATATATATAGTATATAATATTCACATTCAAGAGACTGACGATGAATACAATACAGACATCTGACTAATTGGTAGAAGATCGTTGCGTTAGTTTAAGCCATAATTGCAAATTGCGTAAGCTGTGTACACGTGTATTGTGATATTGATGATAATTTACCTAGATACCTACAGTTAAGGACCGGGCAATAAGCCCTGGGGGACGGCAACTGTCAATTTCATTACAACTGACGTTTCTCAGTTGGGTCTACAGTGGTCTAAATTACGTCAAGATGTCTTAAGTTAAAGTATCTTTTAATGTGAGAAGCTCCTTTAGAGAATTGAAAATCTGAAAATGATTCAACAGCTTTACGACGAAATCTATAAAATCAAAAAATAAAAACCAGTTGCCTTGCTTTGCCTGTGATTTAAAGAACAATGTTAATAGACAGCGAGGAATAGATTCGATCACATTACACCAATATTTTAAAATACAGACAGGGTGGAACGGAACAAGGGTTTTTCCTACAAATGTGGCATTATAGTCTTCAAACATTATTTTCCCAAGAATGTACTTATGTTAAGAGAAATAATAAATCCGGCCACAGATTTAATTTTGGCCACATGGTCGAACTTCTCATTTAATAACTAAGCATCGGGAAAATGAGATAGCCTCTAATAAACTAATTCATATTCTTTACAACGCCAACTAAAAATAATAAAGAAAGCGTCAAGTCAAAATCAACAATTATTTTTTCTTTTCCTTCTGATTTATACATTGCCAACTAATTTACTAACTCGGCCACGGAATTTGCAACTCATCATCATTTTACGTTATACAGCTTCAATACAAGCTCCTCAAAAATTATATTTTCGAGCTTCAATAGACGACGTCATATATTATAACTTAACATGTAAAATAATACTTCATATTCTTTTATCGTGAAAATAGCCAATGTACGATTTGGCGCGAGTGCGCGACATGACAGAAACCGGCCATTTGCACCAATCAGAGAGCGCCATTCGATTCTTGTATCGACCCGCCCGTGTTTGTTTATTGTCATTCGTGCGTTCATATTGCAATAGGTTAGGTTAGGTTAAACATTAATTATAATATCGAGTTTAAACATTAGACATTTGATAACGGTACGTAACCCATTAATCTAGTTCTAAGGCAGGTCCGACTTGGCTTAGGTTAGGTACGACGACGAGCGAAGGGAGGAGGAGTGTTAGGTTGAACTGCGACCCTAACCTAAAATGAAATTTAAGTATTTTATTTTGTTCTCTCCTCAATAGTTCATATGTAATAATAATGGCTTTAATATACTATTTGATGACAATTTTAGGTAAATTTTACGATCGATTAATGTAGGATGACTTACATTTTAAACATACTAAATTATACGATTAGAAGCTAATAGAATTACTATTTTGGTGTCATATATTAAAATTTTAGAAGTTTGCTATTTGAATGCATGCCTCAAATTTAGATGCAAAAAAATAACCACCATGCTAAGTTACAAATTACAGTGGCTTACAAAGAAGATAACTATAGTGGCTGAGATATTATTATTCAGACGCGCGTTGGTTGTGGCTTGTGGCCGAATTTAGAAGGTAACTTATATTCTCTGAGGCGAATAATGCTATTAAAAAGAAGCTTGTTTAAATAGTACCCTTATGTTAATATCTGTCACCGTTTTCAAGTTATAGCTTGATAAATTTTCATACAAAAATATGCGTATTTCATCCCTATTTACAGGTAAGTAAATGAACTATCCACATGTCATCTCATCTGTCATTTTGGAGACAATAAGCGTAGAAAGAGTAGGGTGCACAAAGTTTGATTTTATTACCAGCATTTAACTATTGCATGTCGATATTTTTAAGAATGTCCCTCCGTCCTGTATATACTTAGAACGTCATTTAAGTACATCACTGTCGAACTGCAAATCTTCAGTGCTCTATAAATCCAGTCTTCCCATTACTGTAAACTACTGTCGGTCGAAGCCTGACAATATAAATTGTTATAATAGCGAGAAAATGGTTGTCTAAGGATTTATTTCCAGAATTCAAGTTGTTGAACTCTTTATTATTCAATGGTAGTTGTACGAATAAATATAATATTTCGGCGCACTAATTCGATAAGGCTTTACTTGTGGTTTCCCTTTTTTAGCAATATCTCATTTATATCACGGACATGTCTAATGTCTCTTCTATGTCACGGTATGTATGAACAAGTTGACATTTTACAAAATATATAAAATTAGGCAAACCCTACCCTTCAAAAGTTTGTCACTAATGAAATTGGCAAAAAAAAACAGCCGAGTAAATTTTATAAGTGTTGCATTTCTATGACCTGTTCCTCCCAACTGTATCTATTTAATAAAAGAACATCGTCCGTGAGCGTTTAGATTGGTATTCGGGTGAAATCGGAGAGGTTCTCATCTCAATCCCCTAACAGCAAGTAAGACAGGTATAAAACTCGAATCACATTCTGTCAGCTCAGGTAACGGTAACACTCTGTATGTACATGCGCCACGTATGATACCTGCCTATGTATTTAAGATACTGTTACGCTCCACAGCTCTCTCGTTTGAAAGCTTACCTACTAAGCGACCTCGCACAAACTCCTTTCAACTTTACTAACTGAACTGGGTAAGTATATTTTTTAAACTAACCCCTTTATACAATGCTTTTTTTATGTTGTTAGTTTACGTCATTTTCATCCACAGTTTTGTGGATGAGAAATAAAAAATATAACAATGCAATACACTAATAAAGAAACGGTAACGATATTTAAAGTGATCTCTGGGTTGTCTTTTTTTACTGGCAATAGCTCCATAATAGAAATGTGTAACAGAGATGTAAAATACTATTGTCACCCTAATTTTGTGTAAGAGGAGTAAAAAATATAACCACAGCAAAGCAAAGTCGCCTGCGTGCAATGATGTTGAATATTGAAATAATAACTTACATTTAAAATAAAACGCCTATTCCAAACAGTGGAACGGATAACGACGTCATATTCTTTATACGGGATTATCTTATGTTTATGTTGGAAACCTTCGTGTAGCATATCAAATAAAATAGCTTCATAAGCTAATACTGTGAATCTTAATAAAACAATTATAGATAGTTTGTTACCATTCGCTTAATCGTAACGGGTGTACGACTACGGCGGATATCCCTAAAATTTTAATTTTAAATTATTTTATCAGTCCTCTTTTTTCTGGAATTCCTAATGTTTCTAAGTTCCCAAGGAAATGGGCGCATGGCCTGATATTGAGTTAATTACCTACCTGCGAGTCGTAACGTCCTTTTGTCGGCTGCCTCCTAAGTTCATTGATTCCGTTTTTGCGCCCGGCCTTCTGTGTACCTACCGACTAAACTGCAAAACCTCTCTTCCACCATACTTTTACCTCAGTTTCAGATGAGTCGGGAGTGACGGAGAGGGGAAAGGGAGGTCAAGTAAGATGGTCGGCCGATACCAACGTTGGGACAGCTATGAAATGAACGTTTAAGCATGTGTTTGTGGCAATGGCCGGGTATTCTTTCAACGCGATCGAATACAAACCTTGTCTCGTACTGAGAAGATTTCTTCCACAATGATTTCAAATCACTAACTTCGCTTCGGTACTTTCTGGAATGAACCTTACACCACATTCTCAAGGGAGACTTTCGAGCAAGGATCGCTACACGCTTAAATGAAATTCAACTGAGGTATTAATGACGTACTTATTTGTATGGATTCGTTATTAACGATGAAAGCTTTTAATTCAAGTTAAAATTGTTTCATGTGTAATTTTAACAATAACTTAGGATTGATCGTTTTTAAACTATTCAAATCTTAATAAATTCCGGCAAATGAACCCGTTAACTAGACTAAATGTTCAATTTCAATAGGCAACGATTTCGAGAATGTTCGTGTGTCCACAACTTAAACTAAGTAAGTAGTTTAATTGGTTTGCTAATGTTTCGCAGAAAATTATTTTATCGAACGTTATGTTTCGCATAATGCTCATTTCGCATAATGCTCATTTCGCATAATTGTTATTCTACGGACACCTTATACTTCTCTGAAAAATTATAACATAAACCTAACCTAATCTACCCTAATCTACTAGGTTAGGTACACCAAAATATTTTTAAATATATTTCCCGTTTCAGCTAAAGAAAATTTCTGCCAAATGAACATTATGCGAAACATTACGTTTGGTTAAACAATGTTCTGCCAGATGAGGGTAACCCAGTTTAATTTCATCCTTATAATAATGGTTTTTCGATGTTTTTATCATACTCGTACACAAAACATATATGTTTTGTGTACGAGTATGATAAAACATTCAAGGCCCCCACTTTTAACACCTAATAAAATGTATTTATATTAGAAATACGATTTCTTGGTAACTCCTTGCATATTGCTATCATTAACTTATTGAATAAAATGTGTTTTGTATTCAACTTATTACTCTTCAGATGGTATAACATGACATTAAACAAAAAGTATTTAAGTAGGTACGCTAAATCGGCAATACTTTGCGACATTCCAAAAGCTAATATCTTATTTATCAATAAAATCCAATTAACCTATTGTCAAATTTGGGCCCAGTCTTCACCTCTGTGGCATCCAAAACGCAATATTTCTATTACCAGCCCGTCTAGCACAAAACTATGCTTCGATTCTTGTCGAGCGACGTAGCGCTACCCGTTACTCCCTCAAATTTAATAACTGCATAGAAAGAGACGGGTAATTATCTCGCACGAGAATGAAATAGTCGCGTATGACATATTGATAAGATGTTAAGAAACATGTTTGATCATAGAGAAAAAAATCTAAAACAATCAACATTATTCAACATGTGGCGCTCAATAGCGCTGAGTATAAACCTGGTATTATATAGAAATAATTCGTTTTGGTTGCCACAGACAGGGCCCAAATTTCATAATATTAATATTATTTCGATATTAAATGTAATCTATGTGTTTACATTCAATGTTGCCCGCGTCTGCTCACTTTCCTGCCAATCGAGCTGAGTGTAAACCTGACATAAAAGCAATCAATCACAGGCGATGAATTGCAAGCACTGATTACCGTTTATCGTATCAGTTCACGATAATATTATGTTTAGCATAATTATCTAATCTAATCAAACACAGCCCTCAACATGCAAAAGGACGTAAGTGGCCAGAAAATATCACCAATGTAAGATATTTTGCTAACATCGCCGTTAGATTCTAAATTTCTCGCGATTAAGTTAACTAGCTTAAAAGGCGTTGTAGTAATGTTAAACATAAGGTTACAAGTTAAATGGCAAAGAACATGATATTAGTACAATTTAATTGCAACGGCTATACTTTAACCGAATAACTTGCGACAACGTGTACCTACCTACGATCGGCATCAAAAGTATAAAATTTGACAATTTTAAAAGCTTTTATTTAACTTGCAATGTATGTATGTTAAGTATGTTTGTTCGGGTGGAATCTTTGAACTCAATTTTGAAGTAGATATCTTCAACCGATTGAGCTGAAATTTTGCATACTTACATAACTTTGATGACAATGCATTAATATGGTACCATGGGGCTGATCTGATGATGGAGCCGGAAGGTGGCTATAGGAACCCTTTAATAGAAAAAGCAATCCTACCGAGGTTGGGCTCTTTAGAATCGTCTCAGTGAGCATTTGATGGATATCTACAGAAAAGTACAGTCAGCTATAAAATCTTGTCACTAAAATGTCATTTTTGACAGAAACTTATTATTTACTGTAGTCGGGCAAAAGTGTTCAGGAAGATATTTTAAGTAGCATACATTGTAGTAGAAAATGACCGCGGCACAACACGGACGCTAATTACGTGTCGTATTTAAATAGAAGGCAATTCGTTCGCGATGTTCGTCGATCGCCGCAAATTGCCGAGATATTAATAGGAAATGGAGCGATGGCGTCTTGCTTTGGAAATGTTAGGGCGGCACAATCTTTAACAAAGAATATATCTCATTTTCTAATAAAAACACAATTTTGTTTCTAATGGTTCTATTTCCATCAAATTAATAATAAATTAATTAATTCATTACCTGTATATACAATTTTCTATTCTAAACACAGGAAATAACTTTGATATATATCTGTTACTATGCGCCTTTTTAAGCTTTTTTACAGATATTTTGTATTGCACGTATATGGTTTATTTAATAAAACAGG
The DNA here is from genome assembly GCA_905147355.2 of Apotomis turbidana. Taxonomy (NCBI): domain Eukaryota; kingdom Metazoa; phylum Arthropoda; class Insecta; order Lepidoptera; family Tortricidae; genus Apotomis; species Apotomis turbidana. Next base: position 14,248,724 of record LR990295.1, on the reverse strand, counting down.
TATATATTATTATTAGTCTTTCTAACCATGTACAGATTTATATACAGGTCTCTTGACACTTTTAATAATTCTTGTTGCAATTTTGGCCTAAAGCCTAATCAGCTGTACTATTAAAAAATCCTTTACGAGTATATGTGTTAAATAATCAGACATAAATCTTTATTTTGGTGGGTTTGTGGTACCACAGAAAGTCCGAGTCACTGGTAGAAAAAAACCAGGCTTACCAGATTACTTATTAAAGTACAGAATACGCAAAATATACACATAGGTACACCGCTTTCAGCATGCGTTTGCCAAGTGAATCTGATCGCTGAAACTTCACAATCTACGGAAAAAATCTAAAATGGAAAATGTCTTATATTAGTGAGATTTCCTGGTCTCTTAGGTCCTTTCGCATGATGAGGCCGATGACTGAATAGATTAGGTATGCTAAACATAATATTATCGACTATCGTGCACTGATACGCGATGAGCAGTTATTAGTGCTTAGCATTCATCGCTAGTGATGGATTGCTTTTAGAAATTAAAGCATGCATTTGTAGTGGATCATCCATCCACCGGGGAAGACAGAGTAGTGGACGGTGTTCACAACATAAAACTGTACCTTTTTGTACACCGTGTTAGTTTGTCTATCTTCTTCTGGTACTCACTCAATTGCTCAAAGGTTAACTTAGAAGAGATCCCTTATAGGGATAAGTTCGCCTTTGTACCTATATGTTATTTGTAATATATGTATTTTTTAACTGTTTTTGTGTACAATAAACTGTTTACTTACTTACTTAAAACTGCAATAAGTATACGTCGTTTGACTCAAAGGTCTATTTTGGCATAATGGACCTTCTAAACCCTAAGAACGAATTAAGAAGAAGAGCCATTTTGATTTTTAGTGCAGGAGGGGATCATCACGTCATAATTAGAGTTCCGTACCCAAAGGGTAATAAACGGGACCCTATTACTAAGACTCCGCTGTCCGTGCGTCTGTCTGTATGTCTGTCTGTCTGTCCGTCTGTCACCCGGCTGTATCTCATGACAGCTGAAATTTTCACAGATGATATACTTATTTCTGTTGACGCCATTACAACAAATACTAAAAAACAGAATAAAATAGTAGTCAGACAGTTGACATTTTCACAAGTGATGCATTTCTGTTGCCGCCCTAAAAATAAATATAGAAAGCAAAATTAAGTTTAAAAATATTCAGTTGTCCGGAAGCCTCGGTGCGCGAGTCAGAATCGCACTTGGCCGGTTTTGTTATACGCTTACAACTCACAAAAGTGGTTTATTAAACGTGTCCTTACAGCTGCACTATCGCCTCCCGTAGCGGTAATTGCGCGTGTATCGATCAGAGGGGAGCGTTCTCCGCAAAAAGGCGTATATTGATAGCGGCAGGGCATTAAGAGGAAATACAACTGTTAATCAAATCAAAGGTTCACAAATCGAGGTTTCAGTCTCAACTGTTTCGTCCCTCTCACTAAACTTAACCAATCGTAAAATCTGGACGCATACAACTGTCTAGAACATCAATTTTATATTAGGTAATAAGCTCAAAAATCGAAACGGTCCGACAAAGAACATTTCCTTCCTATTCAGTTTCCAAGGAAACGGTCGAGAATGAAACCTCGATGTGTATGAAACTTAGAGGAAGCCGGATGAGATTTGGCAGAACATAAGACTAAAAGGTTCTCTTTCGATTTTCGGCACCACCTGAGAACTTTATTGTTTGTAAATCGAAACTCAATTGGTCGCGGGACGTGATGATGTGGCAAACCGAAGAGTACCCACCGTTACGATTTGCGCGCACATCTTATTTAATCGGACGGCAGACTTCAAAGCGTGTAGAGAGCCTGATACAAAGAAGATTGTAAACAACACTTCTGCTCAAGAATTACGATGTGAACGCTTACAAGTGCTCACAAAAGTCGTATAAGAGACCCCACACTAAGCGTCATTCCAACGTCGGCGTCCTGCCAGCGGCGACGCAATGCTCGCGCAGCGTCGACGCGACGCATCTAACGTCCTTCGAGCGCTTGCATCAGGCGCTGAAAAGACTGTCAAGCGCAAGTCGCCTGCAAAGCGTCTCTGCCCTGAGTGTGATGCCACGCGGTAGCGGGTAGCTACACACTAGAGCTTCGCCTGCCGCGTTTATTCGAAAAAATGCGCGTTGAAAACGTAACGATGCCCACGCATCGGTTGGCCCGGCCAACAGAGTGGCCGTGTCATAACTGGGCTGCGTTTTACAGAAACAACCACCGTATCGACGCTGTGCGGGCGCTGACAATACGCCGACGTTCGAAATACGCTAGTGTGGGGTCTCTCTAAACGTCTCCTTATAGCTGTAACTATCGGCTGCTGCTAGTAATTGTGTGTATCGATCTGAGGGGGAGCGTTTTCCGCAAAACGAAGTATATTAATACTCAAATAACCTAACTTACGACCTTTTTAGCGAAGACGACCCTCTGAGATCACTTCCAACTGCGTGGCGCATCCACATGAACTCACAAGTATAATGAAAATAATAATATTGCTTTGCTATTCCGCGATACAATATCGTGCCAGTTAAATTTGTGCTAACCCGTTATACTTATTTGCGTATTTTTTCATGCATATATGCATTTAATTGTCCCACCCTCCCACCACGATAGGAAAAATAAATACGCAAATAAATATAACAAACCACCACCAAAATAACAGAACTTACTCGACACGTGTTTCGCCCCTCTACGAGGCATCATCAGGAGATGTTGACGGTCTGGAGTCCGACAACCGAATCAATTTCGGTTGTCGGACTCCAGACGCATGAAAAAATACGCAAATAAGTATAACGGGTTAGCACAAATTTAACTGGCACGATATTGTATCGCGGAATAGCAAAGCAATATTATTATTTTCATTAATATGGATTTCCGCAAAGTAACGCCTGATTCAATTAATTACTCACAAGTATAAATATAAATAATCACATTTTAAGGGATGCGAATAGTGATTGATATTGTTATAAACAGAAACAGGACGTTTTGTTGTAATGTGTGGTTTGCGTGAAAATTATACCAGGCAGATAGGCGTTTTAACCCCCGAAAAAAGAGGGATGTTATAAGTTTTACATATATATCTGTGTGTCTGTGTGTCTGTGTATTATCTGTCTGTCTGTGGCATCGTAGCTTCCAAACGAATGGTCTGATTTGAATGCGGTATTTAATTAATCGAAAGCCATTGTCTGTCGTGATGGATCTTAGCTATAATTTGGTTGGGTCAGGGGTATTATAGATTTCGATTTAGGTTGTTAGACGTGTACCTACTTAGATGCATTCCATTTTCAATTTTCTCTAATAGGACGTTGTAGTGTTCATGAATACTTAAGCTTTTTAGGGTTAAGGGCCAAACTTTTTAGGGCTCCGTACCTCAATCGGAAAAAACGGAACCCTTATAGGATCATTTTATTGTCCGTCCGTCTGTCTGTCTCTCAAGACCCTTTATCTCGAGAACGCGTGGAGTTGAAATTAACACCATATATCTGAGTATAATATGGTGTTAATTTCAACTCCACGAGTTTTTCAACTCAAACTTCTACGTTAACATGAAAAAAAAGATACGGCCGTTTATGTCGCAAAAAACGTACATTTCGACACTGTCAAATCAAAATGAAAGGGTACTTCCCGATGACCTAGAACTATGAAATTTGGCAAGTAATATCGTCACATACTACAAATATAGTTATAAAAATCTGAAAACTATACATTTGTAATAAAATCATAAACAATAATAGTCCTTTTCAAACATCATATTTGGAGTACTCGGTTGCGTAAAGTTCAAAAGTTCTCACCAAAATATAGATATTCAAAAATACTTAGGCCTCCAAGCCTACAGACAAAAAGGTTTATAATACATAGTATTTCATGAAAACTATAATACATGAGAGGTAAATAATCACTTTGACGTTGAATTTGGCTATATATTATACAAATACAATAGTACATTAAGTACATCAGAGGCCGGGAAAATGAGGATTTCCGGCCAAGTAGGTACATACGGATAGTGATACGAGGCCGGGAATCCGTTTTCACGACGAGGCATGTATAGTGCTTTTCTCAAACATACAATGAAATAAAAAAATATACTTCAAAGAACAACATTTTATTAATTGACAAATAGGACATTTTAGTCTAACAACCAACCTTTAAAAACAAAACCTGCTTTTTGTCAAACCAGCCAGCTGTGTGAATGACCTTGTTGTTGAAACCAAAAAAAAGTTACTTTGCAGGCCTAGGCCTGAAAAGCAGTATGAAATCCCTTTACAGTCCTCTCGAGTTGTTGCGGCCAAAAAGCGATTCTTCCGAGCCTATTATAAGGAACGTAAAGATAATATTTCATTGCATGTTTGAGAAAATACTCATTATTGCACACCTCCAACATCAAGGAATATGCAACACAACATGAGATACATTAATATGACAGGCAGAGGTAAACAACAGGCGGTCTTATCGCTAAATAGCGATTTCTTCCAGACAACCTTTAGGTAGCGGAGTAGTTGAAAATTAATGTTTGAAATTATTAGGTGCAGATGCATAATAACAATAGGACTAAATGAACGACTACCATAAAAGACAAAAGTAATAAACATACATCAATAAAAATATACAGATATATTATGTGAAAAAGTGATTATCATATTCGGCAGTTTATATTCGCAAATTCCCTATTGCGTGTAAGTATATCGATCTCAGGGCGAGGGTACCCTCGAAGATCGCTCACTGTTCTTTGTGTGCTGCGTCAACTGTGCCACTGCCATCGGTCACGGGGCTGTTTGGGATATCGAGGTATTTTTGACCTCTTACTGTAATATTAAAATATCGCAAAGGGCAAGAGACTAAAAACTATTTATTACAGTATTTTCCCGTAAGTATGCGAACGTGGCGTTCTGTTTATATTCCAGAAATAGTTCCTTATTCAAAACTATTGCTTAATTGCATGGTTTTAATTAAGGTACGATATGGAATATATGGATACATTATGTATACATAATATATGAATATACAATAGTGTTAGGAACTTAATTATATAATTTAATTTAAGATAATTTCCACGCTTTCGTATAAAGGTTATGACCTGTAAGGATAACTGTAAGTATGATGTTTAAATAAATAAATAAATAAATAATAATAGGGGATCAAAACAAATAACATTAGCTAATTCACAACAGGCTCCTATTTCGATCGACGTGGACACTAATAACCATTCTAAAGATGTATAAGCTATCCTATCAGATATCTATTCCCATTATTATAGCTGCATTCAGTGATATTGACATGTTATTCATGTAATGATTTGAAACAAAAGATAGAGCGTATCATTCAGGTATATAGGGCTGATATTTCTAAAAGATGTCGTTGGAAACGTCATATTTAGTCCAATTACTTTATTAGACAAAAATAATAGCGAGAAAGAACAAAGAAAATAAGTTTATTTAGCATTGAATAGACATAACATCGTTTACAAATAAAATAGGTGAGATTATGTTAAAAAGGTCGTCACTCAACTTCATGTCACGGAGTGAAAGAAAACTTCCTGACGCTGATTTTCAGTGACGCTAGTCTTGTAACTTTGTATATTTAGACAGTAAAGGATTCCGAACTCATATGTTCAGCCTCTAATGTAAGTTGTTAACGCATTAAACCATTAAAAGAAACGAATAAGTTCAGATACTATAGGTAAATTACTATACAGCGGCGGTGGCGCGGTATGGAGAAGCGAAATCAGTGATGTTAATTCATAATCATAATATAACGATAAGTGTGGTGTTATAGCGATCTCGCCCGCCGCCGCGTCTTTCATCCCTCCGCGGAGTTACTGATAGTAGGTACTCAGTACTTAACATCTACTAAAAATAAAATCTATGATAGGATGATGAATATGTGTGTTGATAAAGAAGTGTAGGTATGCAACAACTGTACTTCATTAAGACGTATGTCCTTAAAACACTCGCGTGTTTTAAGAAGTCTCATTATGTAACAATTGCTACAATTTGATCACAATTACGTTTCTCGTATAAATAACATTGTCACAAAATGAGGAGTGTCTTTTTAAAAGGACTTATATCTTATATCTCTCTATAGAAGCTATAAAAAAATATCTAAGCCCTTTTGAAAATACACTCCTCAAATGCGATCAAGACATATTTTGCGTTTAATGCAACTTGCACTGCAACCTTTGAAAGCGATCATAATTATGTAAACAACACACGTGCAACAAATCTGAACAAATCGATTGATCCGAGCTGATTTACATGAAAAAACAGAAAGTTTACTAGTTAACATTTAAATTATATCTCGTAATGGCAGAGTTGACACCGGATATCCTAGTGACTTTAAAAAACTCATATCACGTCACTCTTCGTTCTTCAAGTTTATACTGTATCTTCTTCGTCACAAGGTTGTTTTTTCAATGGTTCAATGTGAACCTACCTGGGAAGGGACTGGATGGAATCAATGAATAATAAAACATCCTATTTTGTTTAACACCGTTGCAAATAGTGGGAGTTTTGTATGAAGTGATTTTTTAAGGCTTTTCGAAATTTTGGCGTCGTCACGTATGCTCTACACTTTTGAGTTTGAAACCGCCTTTTAGTAATATATTGTAGTTATGAAATAAATCAGTTAAGTGCGGTTTACAGCGACCTATCAACCGATAACGACCTATGAACAGAAATAGACGTGTAGACAATCTGTCAATCGATTACTTACATTTTTTATTGAGATCAAATGTCTATGTGGGACTCTTAGATTAGACTGCTCTATACTTAAGTCAAAAACGATCGCCAAAGTTCAACATTCCTATGGAGTGCTAAAAATGCTCCATACAAATGGCCACCTAATCGTGACATCAATACATGTATGTTATGCGTACCAATACTACCAATATTTGTATAGAGACAATAACTAATTTGCCATTTACACTATGAAAAAGTGCGTTTAAGTACATGGTTATCACAATTATTGTTTTGTTAAATTATGAGGATTCTGATAACAATTTCAAAATTTCTTTTAGATTTAAAAAATCATAAAATTAGCGTACCCTTGCGTCACATATTTCAAAAAATATTATTTTTCTTAGTTTTATGACATATTGAGCAAATTCTAAGATCATATAACTACAGTAGGCTATAGAATATAACATCAGTCGTCATCCTATTCCATACAGCCCTGGCTAGCGTCAGCTGATGCAGTAGTATCGTGTGAACTGGCGGAATGCATTGTGCAACGGTGCACGGTGCATTGCATTTGCATTTAGAAATCATAGCAGGCATTATAGCACCGTCGCATCTCTAACGTTACTTTACTCATCAATAAAGATAGGAAAAAACCTTCCTTGAAATGTTTGATTATAAACTCAAAACCCTTAAAATACATTTTAAAATGTATTTTTTTCATTTATGACAAATATATAGATAATTTCGACCAAATTTTTAAAGTAAATGATATTTTTTTCTGAATTCTAGATAGAACATAGCTATTGTAATGATTTCATTGTGTGCAGTTTTCTGAGAGACTTTTGTTGATGTTTTTGAAACAAAAATGATCAATCAAAAATTCAAACTGTAGGTTACAAATATGCACCATAAATCGCAATAGTCCTGTTCTAACTAGTAACATTCTGTAATAAGTATAATTATGTTAAGAAACAGAATACTCTACTAACATTTTCAAAAATAGAAAAGAAACAAGAGATCTTACTACCTATAGATTTTATTCGGAAAACCAACTATAATAGTGAAGACTCATAATGTCTCAACTCTCAATACTACTTTACCGTAACGATAAAATAAAACAGCGCAGACCGTAAGCTTATGCACATCCCACCCAGATTAAGGCCAAGCGACGCCAACACTTCGCCACGTGCGTCTTACTTTATCCACCATTTTCCACACATCAAAAATTCAACACTTTAATTCAACTCTGTGGCATTTTGCGCAAGCCAGATACAATAATCGCGATTTTTATATGAGAAGACGGTTTGAAGCTTGTTTGAAGTCGAATCGACGTCACCCTTCATCCGCAAACAAGCATAGCCCCGTTTCTGAGAAAACAGTCGATTTTCAGCGTTAAATCAAGACTGTCAAGAGCGCTGTATCGATTCTGGATCGGCAATGACGTCCTTGTCAAAATAGCTTCTTCCATTCTTTGACGTGGACTCGTGAAGGGGGCGTGGTGTGTCTGTGTGCGTTGTCTCGATTAATATGTGTGTGTTACATGTTCTTTATTTATTACGATACTGCTCAGTCGTTTGAACAGATCGCTACCACATTTTACAATACGCGCACGAAGGACCAATGAAATATGTAGTCCATTAAAACCAGCGATGTATAGAGACTACAATTGATCGTAGCTAAATGTAATTGCGCGGGGACAGCTCGGACCAGCTGTGGACGTTGATAACCATGTTTTGTTTCTTTTTCCTGCCATAATCGTATGTCTACGTCATCGCCAATGTTGGACCCAACGTTCGCTATAACCCGGCCATGGTAAATTAGTTTTATATCTCCGCGCCCGGTATGAAAGAAAGTGTTTCACAACTTGTCGGTTTGTTGGGCCAATACACTTTGATAATGGGTCAACGGTATCGCCTTCCGCCACTCCGGTAGCGGCCTAAATATTTATAAATTACCTACTTACCAGTTTGTTTGATTAAATTCTTGTACCGACAAGTCAACAAGGTGAGTGAGAAAATAAAGCGACTACAAAGAAATGTCAACAATGTTAACGTTTCAAATGTCATGAGGGGGAAAATACGAAAATCTTTTCAATTCAAAATCAGCTCGTAGTTTAGTTGAGTGAATATTCGTGTCTCAAACTCAACTCAACTGAACAGTCATAATCACTTCATAGTATAAAATAAAGTCGCTTCCTGCTGGCTGTCTGTCTGTCTGTCCCTATGTATGCTTAGATCTTTAAAACTACGCAACGGATTATGATGCGGTTTTTTAAATAGATATAGTGATTCAAGAGAAAGGTTTATATGTATAATACATGCATAATTTAACATCAGCATTGCACGCGTGCGAAGCCGCGGCGGGTCAATAAATATGCTATGTAGGTACTATAAATAGATAAGTGCTTGTAAATTACCTATATAATGTTATTTTGGAGTATTAAATATACTTAAATAGGAACACATTTAAATATTATGAGTACCTACTGTAATAAGGTCACGGTAGGTACTTTGGCCACTCGTTACTTTGGTTACCTACTCTTTGGGTTACTTTTTAGACTCGGGTTAGTTTTTGGCGGGCTTCTTCTCAGGATCTCTCTCTAATATTTAAAGTTTAATATTTTGTATTTGACCCTAAGTTACCCTTAGAGTTAAAGTAATCCGACCTCACCTCTTACCTACGACCTAAACTATATCACTTTAGCTTAATTATGACTCGCACTTTGCGAAGATTTTTATACATTTTGAAATAAACGTTCCTCTGTGTCGTATGAGCAATTCGCCGCGGAATTCGGCTTTAGAAAGTTTCTGTTCGAATTCGAAATCACTATATAATTTGAGTACCGTACATTAGTGGGTAGACAAACTAAAAGGTTGCGGTTCGTACCTATATCGACTGATGGGTAATTGCGACTGACCAAAATGATTTAAATAAAATAATTTACGGATTACATAGTATATCACATTGCTCGTTGAACCAAATGGTCGTAGAGGCAAAAAGGTTTTTAAGTGGTAACCACGTACCGGAAGACGCAACGTGGGTGTTCTCCAACACGGTGGGCTAACGATCTGTTTAGGATCACAGGAAGCAGTTGGATGGGGGTGGCGCATGACCATTCATTGTGTAGAACTTTGGGGAAAACTTTGTACAATGAACATTATCTTTTGGTTGTTTTAATATGGGTACTCCCCTACTTGACCTAATAACGCAAGTGCTAATATTATTACACCTATCAACGTTAGCTCTAATTTTCATTAGCCCTAATGTCATTTCACCTAACTTTTATACCCTAATTAGTTGTTAGACCTAATAATCCAATACTCTAATAATGATTTGTACTAATTGTCAACAATACTAATATGAAATAACCTAATAATTACCACACCTAATGATTATTAGACCTAATCATTACTGACACTAAATGTACTAAAGATTATTAAACCTATTTTTACGTTAAAACAGAAAATACGGATTTGGACAAACATCGAATTGGCTGTACCCCGAAAACTGTAGGTTAGGTTAGGTTTTTATTGTGACAATGTATGGCGGAGCGTCAAAAGATTCCCATGTACTTACATCATGAGTCTATGGCAACTCCGACTCCACGTAGTCTTGTTTATCCTACCCTAGTGTTATTCCAAAACCGGAGGCGCGGAGGGAGAGCAGCCCTCGCCTTAGGTTTATAGATAAATAGGTTTAATAAAATTTAGGTTTTAGCATTATTAGGTATCATAATATTAGTTGTCTAAAAAATCGGCTAAGTGCAAATTAGGGTTAGTGAGAATTCGGTATGAAGTAATTAGGTACTTATTATGAAAATTCGGAATCCTCAAATTAGGGCTATTCATTAATTAGGATGAATGAAAATTCGGGTTAGTGATTTTAGGGTTACCAAAATTAGGGCCAATGAAATTAGGATGAAAGTTTTTCGGGCTAACGGAGGGTAACCTTTAATATGACATGAGAATAACTATATTAGTGGCCATGGCCTGACAAAGTGATAGACGCGGCTAGTACCTATCGATTGAAGGGTAATTGCGATTGACCAAAATGATTTAAATAAAACAATTTTAAACTGATAACATCTAAAATTACATGTTATAAGTCAAAAATTATATGTTGAGATAATCGGTACGTAACATCAATGACTGGTTCCGACATTATTCACAAAATTAGAAACATATTTATATTTACCTACAGAGGGTAAAGCACATCTATCTATCAGCGACAGATCCCCTGCCGAACATAGGCCTCCACCATAGCTCGCCACAAAGTGCGATCCCGTACAGACCATAATCCATTCACTCCCCGCTACCCTCACGAGGCAGGCACAGCTCGAAGAGCGAAACTCTTTTCATCGTCTTTTTCTCGAAAACGAAATGACCGAGCGAGCGAAGCGTCTCCGTTTCAGCTTGGCCAAATATTCTTTCTCACCGAAGTATATCCTGTAGAAAACCAGTAAACAGGCGACTCTGAAGCGGTGTTTCAGGTTTATTTATTTATTTAAACTTTTTACAAATAAGTACATTTTCTACCCAAAGATTGCAGGTGGAGGAGATCACTTTTTAATATTGTCAATCAACATAATATTGTATTTATTTTCCATGTGTAGGCAATGCACCTTGCACAGTAATAAATAATAATAAAATAAAATAAAATAAAAAGCCCATTTATTCCATAACCAACTTAACTATACATAGGATTTATAAAATTGTAATTGTAATTTCATTTAAATAACTTATTATAATATTTTCCCTTCTTCCGTAATTTTTAATATATATACTATATAGGTTTGGACCCCTCTCGGGTAAAGGCCTCCTCCAATTCTTGCCATTTTACTCTATCTTGAGCTGCGTCTAGCCAGTCTGTTGCTACTTTTCGGATTTCGTCCGTCCAGCGAGCACATGGTCTACCAGCTCGTCTCTTTCCTTTCGGTCCGACCCATAACGTGACGATCTTTGTCCATTTTTCTTCATGCATTCTTGCTACATGTCCAGCCCATCTCCATTTCGATTTTAATGCATACTCTAAAGCATCGATGCATTTTGTTTTTTGCCGTATGTTATCGTGCCGAATTTTTTCGAACAGTTTTATGTTTAGTATGCTTCTTTCAATGGCTCTCTGACACGTAACAAGTTTTTGCTTAGCCTTATTTGTATACTTCCAAGACTGGCTACCGTAAGTAAGTGTAGGGAGTAGACAGGAGTCTATCACTTTCTTTTTGAGTTTTATTGGAAGTGGATTTTTTAAGATTTCTTTCATTGCCCAGAATTTATTCCATGTCTTTTTAACTCTACGGTCGATTTCATCCAAATTATTCGTTTGCTTGAAGGAAAGTTGCTTGCCCAGATATACAAACTCTTGCACTTGTTCTATTTTTTGATTTTCCAAATATATGTGGGATTCTTCTGTGTTTGTCATAATTTTTGTTTTTTGGAGATTTATAACTAAGCCAGTATTTTTGCTAGCGGCATTTAGAGAGTTCAGCATAAATTGTAAATTCTCAGATACTTCTGTGATAAGTATTATGTCGTCTGCAAAGCAGAGATGTGTAAGATTTCTGTTCTCTATACTTATTCCTCTTCCGGTCCAATCAAGTTTATTCAGTACGTACTGTAATAGCACAGTAATAGTACATTACATACCTAGGGCGTTAAATTCGTGAATGTCCCAGAACGCAGGTGTTTTGTCACCTTCGGTTCGGGCCATAAATATGCAACCTGAGGCTTTACGAATTACCGCCCGTTGTTTATAAAGTTTTACCGCTTGCCTTAGCCCAGAAAGTAAGTTTTTCTCCCCGCCGCGTTGCGGGGAGAAAATCCCACGGCCTAGGGTGACGTAAATAATTCTACTTCTGGATGATTTCAGAGGCATTTCAGCCGTTTTCAGTCCCCTAAGTTTAATTATTAAAGATATAGGTTTTAAATTCGATCAATTATGAACTCGATTAAAGTAATCGTTATATTTACCTATGTAACATAAAGTGGTAAAATAATTTTACTTAATTATTATAATTATTTACCTTTGTGCGATAGTATAGATGAAATAAATTTATTAGCACTTATCACTAAACCAGACGTATCAAAATTCAAACACAGCATATACGAATGAAAGTATTTTGATTGCTTTATAATGTGGAAACTTTCCACTGGAAACACGATATTTTTTGTACGTAATAAGTATCGGAATCTGTTATATTATAACAATGATATTTTTCAATGACAGACAATCTTTGATAATAAAATAAAAGAACATTGCTATTTCTAGGCTAAGAGAAATAACGCTGATTTGCCTGTATATTTAAAAATAATATTGAACAATTTAGTATCGTACCTAATCAAAACGACCCCCAAACCGTTCAAAAGAGACCTAATCACCAAAGAACTCCAATAAAATAAAATAATAAATTAAATTTACACTAAAAAGAAATTTGTCCGCAATAATGTTCCGCGATTGCATAGGCGTTCTAAAGCCGCAGTCTTTTTATAAGAGGTGTTCGCCTCCGAGTTAACCTCTGTTGAATATTTATACAAACCCCGCCCCGAATACCCTGTACTGTCTAAGGGGTATGTCTAAAGTACCACCACTTATTCACAGAAGGGCCTAACTGCAACGGTTTTCTTACTATTTTATGTCATTTGGTGCGGGGTCAGTACGGGTTATAAAGAGGAGTGTAATGTCAATTGGATGTATATTTTAAATCGTAGTCCATCTTAATGTTAATAGTGTAGACAACTGCCAATGCTTTGGTTAGTATTATTTATTATTGATGCTGTATAGAAACTAAAGATAAACTTCTTGTAACCGCTAACAGTGATAGTAAGTATATAGGTCACTTATTTTAGATTAGGGAAACCTAATTAATTTGACTAATTACTTTAATAATTTATAATTATTGGTGTGATTTATAAAATTATAAGTGTTAGGTAGTAATAAATATTTGAATTCGTCGTCTAATTGAGAATAATTTAAGAAAAGCGTTGTTATCCGATGTACCTATGTAATTAAAAGAAATATCTGACAACTGAATACTAAACTAAACTTAAAGAAGAGTATCGGACATACATACATATATTATCAATTATCATAATAATAAGCTTTCAAAGCGCAGAAGAGATGTATTCGATCTTTATGTGGCTTAAATCCACTTGACTCTTGTAAACCATATTTTCAGAAATTAAGAATATTGACACTCCCGTGCTTGTATATATTTGAAGTTGCAATTTACGCAAGATCTAATCTGCATTTATTTAATAGTTTTAGGACCCGACTTAGGAATAAAATAAATGGAATGTCCTCGAAAACTGCTCTTTTTCAGAAAAGTATACTCGGAATGGTCCCTAAACTTTATAATAAAATCCCAACAGACATTGTAAATGTAGAAAATATAGTAGAATACAAAAATAAGTTATTTAATTTCTTGGCAGAAAAAGCGTACTATAAAATAAGTGATTTTTTGTTAGACAATAATTAATGGAGCACAACTTCCCTGTACTCTATTAATTACTTATAATATTTGTATGCCTAACGGCTCAGCATAGTGGAACTGAAATTAAATTGTCACACCTGTATTATGTACATATGCACCTATGTTGAACAAATAAACGATTTGTATTTGTATTTGTATTTGTAAGTATGTAAGTAGGTATACTACGAGATAAATTGTATACACTCTTCTTTAACTTAGTCACATCACATAAAAGATTAACACAGGAAATGTAAATTATCCTTGTTATGGTTTTCCTCCAACCTCCTACATCTTTATGACCGTGAACTTAAATTATGCAATACCTAACTAACGTGATACAACTTATCAATTACCTACTTAATACATAATATTATACTGTATATCTTTATACGTAAAACTAATATCTTTATTAACTGATAACGTATTTATCGGATGTACCACGCTTCGAAGCAAACACGCACAAAGCAAGTCGCAAAGTTTACGTTAGACTGTCAACGCCACCTAGCGGCGGCTGGCGCAAACTTGGGGTCGTCACGCCTGAGCCCTGATTCAATGGAGCTGCAATAGCTTCAATTTAGCAATATTTCGGCATTATATCGTAGATATGCTTATGTTTGCTGTTTGAGTTGTGTTGTGTGACATGGACAAATTGTCTTAAAAAAAAACGGTTGGAATAATCTTAATTATTATTCAACGCCGTAAAACTTAATCCGTGTGAGGAATAAGGGAAAGACAAACGAACAAGTAATGTGCACAAATAAATATACTAAACGCTATTTTGCATAACCATAAACTATCATTTGGTATTCTAGCCGCTAGAACCTCACGGACCTGACTCGCCATTTTGAATTTTACACTATCAAAACATAGTTTATCTTCATGAGAAAGAAAATGTAATTACGGCAACGGTCATGTAGCGTATATCGCTATGATATAGTGGGGAGATCTCGGATACATATCAGTGTTACGCCGAATTCAGGCACTGCCTCTGCAGTACTTCGTGAACTTTAGTTCTCCCGTCGGTACGTTCAATTTACTCGTTATGAGTTATGAAATATTACCAAAATGGTTCTGTTACAATCACGTTAACCATACCTAATCACTTTTTCACAAAAAATAACTACGATGAACGAAATGGGTATATACTTATCTATATTCTTTTTGTTGATTTTCTCAAAAAGCGCTAGGTAAATCTATTTCGATAAATGGGGCCATCCTGAAGTATGATCTACCAAACAAAAACAAAATCGATTCATAATTGGCGGAATAATCGCGTAACATATGTACAAAATAAAAACATCATACAATCGAATTGAAAACCCCTTTTTTTGAAGTCGGTTGAAAATTATATTTATAATTATTTGAATCTCCTTTGTGCTTAATTAACGAAAGGTAAACTTAAGTAAATAAAACAACTAAGTAATTGGATCGAACTCTTCTACTTAACGTGAATGAAAAACTTGCTAAGTGCGAGTCCAACTCGCGCACGAAGGGCTCCGTACCATCAAATATATATTTTAAATGTTTAACTTTTTTATTTTTAGTATTTGTTGTATACAACCTGCATGCACATTTCAAGTGTACTAACGTTAAACGTTAGGAAATAAATGTAGAAAACCTTAAAAAACGCGTTTGTTGTATGGTGACCGCTTTTAACTAAGTACAGTTGCCGAGAATCTTCTTGACCCAAAATGGCGGATCTGCGCATGCATATTAGTACGTAAATCGGCTACTGCGCAGTCAAGGTTAGGCTCAAGAAGATTCTCGGCAACTGTAATAACTTTTTTATTTTTAGTATTTGTTGTTAACTTGTTATAGCGGCCATACACATTATGTGAATTTCAAGTCTTTTCCTATCACGGTTGGAAAGGTACAGCCCTATAACTAACGGACAGACGGACAGACAGTCAGTGGAGGCTTAGAAATAGAGTCCCGTTATCACCCTTTAGGCACAGTATATATATATAGGCTATATATATACTGTGATTTAGGTACGGAATCCTAAAAAGGTAAGAAAGGGAGTCAAGGGCGCTGATACCTCTTTATATTAGCTAAATTCAGGTACGAGTGGAGCAAACGTTTAATGAAGAAAATCCTTATGATACATATAATTAACTTTTAGAATTTAATTTCCCGCCATGACCAGTGTAATGTGAGCTGAGATAGCTTTGATAGAGTTCCGCGGCGGAGCTCTCGAGTGGCCTTCAGAATGGTTGCTCCTTTTACTGGATGGACCTTGGATTTACTGATTCACCTCGCCGTGGGAGTCGAGGTCGTGTTGTTTGGCGCAAAATTATTTGATGAGCATTTATTGATACCGTTATTCCTTGATTGAGTTGTATTAGAACGTTGATTTTTGGGGCGTTATTTATCGAGAAATTCGGTGTCCAAGGGCCTAAGTAATTTGATTGACTTATAGCTATTTGACCTCCTTGTTGGTCATACCACGTGCGTCGCCAGATGACATACATGTGCTAGGTTCTTGTTTTGTGAATACTACGAGTATATAGCTAACATATTAAAATTAAATAAATAAACAAATAAAAATTTCTTGCAACGTACTAAAAGTTTTCAGTTTTACATTTTTTCCATGCGAGTTTTAAAAGCAATTCCAAAAGGAAATTAGGTGAACTACATAAAAAATCATATATTCATATTCTTTTCAATCACTCGATATTCAATAATAATATAAGCATATTACGTTATAGCTAAACATAGTGCCTGATGATAATTAGATTCTTAACAAAGCAATTAATAATACTAATTAATTTTATTATACTGTATATATTAATAATACTGTCTTTAATTAGGATCATTATTTATTAGGTCTTTAGTGAAGGAAAACATCGTGAGGAAACCACCTAAGCCCAATAAGGCCTAGTTTCCCCTCTGGGTTGGAAGGTCAGATGGCAGTCGCTTTCGTAAAAACTAGTGCCTACGCCACATCTTGGGATTTAGGTAGCCGACCCCGATTGAGAATTCATTCTCAAAAATTGGGACAAAGGCTAGGAGGATGATGATTTATTAGGTCTTAAGTGAAGTTTCCATGAACTATCCACGAATTTAAGGATTTTAAGGCTAAAAACCGAAGACGGGATAAAAAAAATCAATGAAACTACTTTTTAAATATATTTAAATATAAATATATTTGTTCCTGGGTCATGTATTTGTATTTATATATTATGTATATCGTCGTCTAGTACCCATGTATAAGCTTTGCTTAGTTTGGGACTAGGTCGATTTGTGTATGATTGTCCCATAATATTTATATATTTATTTTAGACAAAATGAAATAGGCCTTCTGAAGCCCGAAGACAGGAGGGCGCTAATATTTGCCATAAGTTACCCATCATTTTAGTAGGAATTACATAATGATACTTCTTTAAGACAACGAATTAATTGCTACCTACTACAGTCACCTACAGTGAAAATTGCACTTAGGGGAAGTAGGGGATTGAGACGGTTAGATGCTCAAATAATCACCATGTTACCGACTAAAGTACGAAAAAAAAAACACTATGTAATATGTGTCATCACAAAATTAAATACTTAACTCACGTGTAATGTCTGAGCGTTATCTTGAGCAACGATATTTGAAATAAATACCTACACATAAGTAAGTACATTTAGATTTTTTAAAGCTTATTTCTAAATAAATTTATGAAACATGTAATGTCTCATTTCAGTTTATAGAAAACAGCGCCCTCTCTCGCTTGCTCGTTCACCGCTGTAAAGTAGTGCGGTAAGATGTGAATATTAACGTATTTAAATAGAGGTCGCTAAGGTGTAAAGCCTTTCAAATAAACAATGCAAAGATCGACTCGCGAAGCATAAGGAAAAATTCGAGAGGTTGCTTGGGAGTTAGGGTGGCGGAAAGGTTAACACGCCGGACCGGCAATCCAGAGGGTTTGATTCCCGGTCTCTTCCACCAGGTAACGCATTACAATTTATCTCTGAGCTTTGATCTTTGTATCAATGGTTTATTTCTAAATATTCAAATAGGTATATAAAATATGAAATGGCTTATATAAAATAAGAAAATAAACATATTGTAATAATATATTCCTTATTACGGTCCCGACAAAAAGAGATCGTCGCGGGCGCTCAATGCTCAGTGCTCAGTCAGACGTGAGCAGACTGAATTCATCTGAAAAATAATTGAAATTGTTCTACTTGAGATAACATTAAGTGTATTTAATTTGATACGTCGTCTGAAAATTTAAATACAGCCGCAACTATATTAAAAGGAAACTATATTTAATGGAAATAGTTACCATAAAAACTATACAACTTAAGTTATCTTATCTTACGTATTAAGCGACAGTTTAAGAGTATTTTGCTTGTTTTATGGCAATTGTGTTTTTATTCCAGATAAAGAAGATTTGCGCCAGAGATATTATAATGCACCTATAAGTAGCATATGTACCTATATGTTTTACTACTTATTAATATATGAACTTATAATAGCTAGGTTTGTTTCTTCTTTTATAAGAATCTATTTTTCTGAGTTACTTTTTTCTGAGTTTCGAACGAACTACTATCGCTTCCTGAGTTTCCTACGCATAGTACATAAACTTCAAAACTTTCTGTCTATTTGCCAGATGAAGAGAGAGAGAGACAGAGAGAGAGAGAGGTGAGAGATGATGAAGGAACGTTGTGATATTTAATATTAAAAACAGCTAAGAAAATGCTGCCACAAAACATTTCCTTACCCACTTTTCAACACAGAATAAATAAATAAACAGCAATCATTTTGTAAAACAACCATCACTTCGCCATCGTATTTCAATTTTGTACCTGAGAGTATAAATCAAAGGGTGTTTAAATCAATAAAGTTAACGACCTCTCAAATTTGAACGTACGAACCCAAGTTTTTTAAAAAGATCAGCTGGGTGCGTTGGTCAGTGTTGCTAACACAAACATATTTAAAGCAAAAATTATGAATGGAACTGTGCTAAATTAAAAATAAAGTTAAACCCATAAGCAACGCCAACAGGTGTATAAATGGCGGAGCCTAGCTGGCGTAAACATTAAATATTTTTTTTAAATTTATGTCTATGCTCATGCAACAGATTTAATTATTTAAAGAATGACATAGGTATTTATAATTATAATGTGATAGCTCTAAAGTCAAGTATCCTAGCTTGAAAAAAAAACCCTTTATTCAATAATACATACTCGTATAAAAGTTTTACATATTTTTGAGTACCAGGAATCGCATGAATTATTCACATTTAATTAAGTTACTAATCCTGATACTTCCTTACCATATATAGTAAATCATAAATATTTTTCCTTAAAAAAACTTATATTTTAAACATACCTGATTTTAATGTCCAATATAATAGTTCGCTCAGCATCAAACGTAGCTGACAATTTTATTTTACGTAAGTATGCAATTTGACTGTATGACACACCATCAACAAATTAAAACCCCATCTTCAAAGATAATGTCAGAATCAGAATATACTTATTCGCTACTCCTGCTTGAAAAGTACCTACATTATTTTAGTGTCCCAGAGCAGGCTTAAGTAGTCGTTTTAGTCCCTGTCCCTAGGGTTTAAATGGAAACCGTATAATAATTTATATGAAAATTAAATATAAGACTTCCTAGCGGCCAGTTGCATACTAGATGCAGGTAATTGAAAACAAACCAAAAATGCAGGAGGCAAACTGGCACTGGAGGTCCCATCTTTTAAGTATCGTCTTGTGTAATAAAAATATCTGGGGGCACGGCAGTGCCCCCGCCAAGACGAAAAAAAAGAGGCGGGGCACTACCTACCTTTTCTCGAACCGTTTCGTCTCATTTTCAAACCCTCATAGTTTCGTCCCAGTCCCGTCCAGAGCGCCCAAATTCACAGGTTAAGATGCAGTTAGGGAACATATGAAATGTACTAAATTTCATTGATCTAGCTTTTATACTTTAGGTTTTATTGGTACCTAAACTACGCCGATTTTGCCACTCACTCACTGATGTATCAAAACCTCTGGGGTACTTCCCGATGACCTACGTTTGCTCGTTTGCCTCCTATGACATAAAAAAAAAACTTAAAAAGCTGAAATTTGGTATGTAAGCTAGGTTTAGTACACAAACAATAGAATAATTCTGAAACTTGAAACTTTTACCCCCCAACCCCTTAAACTAGGGGATGGAAGTTTGTATGAGACTTCTGCAAATTTTGATACTAGAGGTCTGAAAATTGATATAGGGACTCCTTTATTATTTATAAATAATAAAATACATATTCTAGGATTTTAAAAAAATCACCCCCCACTCTTTAAATAAGGGGATGAAAGTTTTTATGGGTTTTCCATAATGGGCGATAAAAGTAGTATATATCGGGCTAAATGTAAGTATTTCTTATACACAATTATTACTACTTCCATATCTACACTTCGACTTCGTATTTTAAATATCTGGGGGCACGGTAGTGCCCCCGCCAAGACGAACAAAAAAGAAGGGGGCACTACCTACCTTTTCTCGAACCGTTTCGTCTCATATTCAAACCCTCATAGTTTCGTCCCAGTTAACACTAGAGCGCCCAAATTCTCAGGTTAAGATGCAGTTAGCAAACATATAAAATGTACAAAATTTAATTGATCTAGCTTTTATACTTTAGGTTTTATAGGTACCTAAAATACGCCGATTTTGCCACTCACTCACTGACGTATCAAAACCTCTGGGGTACTTCCCGATGACCTAGAAAGCTGAAATTTGGTATGTAAGCTAGTATTAGTACACAAACAACAAAATAATTCTAAAACTTGGAACTTTTACCCCCAACTCCTTAAACTAGGGGATGGAAGTTTGTATGAAACTTCCGCAAATTTTGATACTAGAGGTCTGAAAATTGAAACCTATAGGGAGTCATTGTTATAAATCAAATACATATTGTAGGACTTTTAAAAAATCACCCCGCACCCTTTAAATAAGGGGATGGAAGTTTGTATGGGTTTCCCATAATAGGGGATAAAAGTGTATTATATATGGGGCTAGAATTAAGTATTTCTTAAATACACAATTGTCTACTTCAGTTGTCGCTCAAGAAACCCTACAGCCCAAAAAAATTAAAAAAACTAAAGCACCTTACAAAAAGAAATGAGATCCCACCAAAAACATTTCATGTAAAATTGACGGCCAAGACTCACATTCTCATAACGCTTTCGCTGTAAAAAAGTTATCAGATCCCAGGAAAAGCCAAGCCCCTAAGCCCCGACTTTACTAACCCCACCACCTTGGTTTAAAAAGTATGGCATCAACTGGCTTCAAGCCCCTAAACCCGGAGTTTACTAACCCTACACCTTTGTTTCAAAAGTATGGCTTGGCCGTTTCATAGACTACCGTAAATAAGTCTAGCGGACTGTCCGGCCCATATCGTAAGGAATTAAGTTTATAAGTATATATTATCAAAGACATAAACTTAGTTTCTGGATACCATATGGGCCAGACGGTCCGTTGGACTTATTTACGGTACTCTATGAAACGGCCAAGCCATACTTTTGAAACAAAGGTGTAGGGTTAGTAAACTCCGGGTTTAGGGGCTTGAAGCCAGTTGATGCCATACTTTTTAAACCAAGGTGGTGGGGTTAGTAAAGTCGGGGCTTAGGGGCTTGGCTTTTCCTGGGATCTGATAACTTTTTTACAGCGAAAGCGTTATGAGAATGTGAGTCTTGGCCGTCAATTTTACATGAAATGTTTTTGGTGGGATTTTATCTTGACTTAGAATAACTAATGTATAAAACTTTCAGTAAGCTTTTCGCGTGGTGGAACTTTGTATTTGAATTTAGTTTCTCACAGTCGAAGTAAAAAGCAGAGTGGCTAAAATATATACCGCTTATAACTAGTATATATTTATCTATATAAATACGTATATCGTCGTCTAGTACCCATAACACAAGCTTAATTTGGGACTAGATTGATGAATGAATGAATGAATGATTTGAATGAATGAATGAATGATTTATTCGATGTATGTGGGAGATGGGTTACATTTGCAGGTTGAGTTACATAACACAGAATCACCAGACCCTACCTTTACAGGCGTACATACATGGTGGCATATACATAATTTTCTATCTTCTATCTTAAACAATTACAATAAGCTATACTACTTTTCTAAATTAGATGTCCTGATTTGTGTGAGGTTGTCCGATATTTATTTATTATTATTATTTAACTCCGATTCAGATATATTTTCTTGTCAAACAATCTACGATTATACATCTATGAATTAAAAAAAAATCATTGAAAAAAAGTTTTGTGTTGTGGACAAGATTATTGTGCTAAATTGAGCCCAAAAAGTGAAGCTGGCAACACTGGCTGTGGTCGCGAAACTGGTACGTGACACCTGCCCAGTCCGCCTGCGACTGGAAACCGCTTAGCAAAAAAAGGGAGTTCCACATGTGTATTTTGCGTTGTATACTTATTTTGTTAAAAAAATTTAGTGCCGTTTTTTATAATGAAACTTATTTAAGTTAAATGTTATATTATAAGTAAAATAAAAATAAATTTGTGACTTTCGCACACAAATTTCTTTTTATTCTGATTTTATAATATTTTTCTCTTTTGAGCAAAATAAAATGAGTACTAGTAAAATAATACGAGTAGGTATATATATATGTATTATTAGTGTTGTGGTCATGAAGAAGTATAATTACTATCACACGGTTAAACGCATATTTACGTAGCCTTACAAATATAGAAATAAAAAAACTTGCGTTGCAGTGAAAGTTGTAATGTAGCTATTTAAACCATGAATACAAAGATCAAAGCTTAAAGAAAAATTGAAAAAGGAGCTACCTGGTGGAAGGAACCGGGAATAGAACCCGGTACCTCTGGATTACCGGTCCAGCGCGTTAGCCACTTCGCTACCCTCGCTCCACGTAGACCTGACGAATTTTTCCTTATGCTTTGTGTGTCGATCTTTGAATTGTTTATTTGAAAGGTTTTTACACCTTAGCGACCTCTATGTGAATACGTTAATATTCACATCTTACCGCACCACTTTACAGCGGTGAACTAGCAAGCGAGAAAGGGGGCTCTTTGTTTTATAATTTTATGAAACATGTAATGTCTCATTTTTTATGGTTTAAATAAAAATTGTGGTGTACCCACCGGAGCCGGAGTTTGATAGCGACGACGACCTTCCATTAACTGAATTGATTCAACAGTTCAACATGGCAGGAAAATTCACAGAAAATCTTCAAACCTACATCGAAGTAGACGACTGCCTACTTACAACGACTTCTCTCACAGACACGGAAATTTTGGATTCGGTGAGAAAAACAGGATGAAGAACAAGGCGATGACGAAGATGCGACGGATGAGCCAGTCTCCGCCAAGCATTAAAGAAGCTCAGCAAAATTATTGGAAAAGTACATTCTTTATCACCAAGATGAGGGAATATCGAAAAAAATACAGCATAATTACTGGTGCAGCAAAAAACGTCAGACGAAGATAACAGACTTTAGGAAATAGCGTTCAAATAAGAATTGTTTTTTATGTACATAATAACTAACACTTAGTACCCACATTAAAAAAATGAGACATTACATGTTTCATAAAATTATGTAGCTATTTATTTAAGCAGGACCTAATACGCATTTATTTTCACGACCAATAACCTCGCTCTTGCACGTGTCAAATGTTGCCATGTTAATGTAAATCATGAGTAGGTATCAGGAATTCATTTTACATAATATTCCAGGAAATCTCCAGAGGCTAGCATAACTATTAAAAATGATTCAAACGTACTCAATCGCCCATGTAACGTGATTAAACATTCGTGCTCAAACTTTTTGGCTCTCAAAGTTTGAAGCCCGAGCCGAGGTAGATTTTATCGGAGTCTGACGGACATTGTTTTAATATTCCATATCGTGCGCACGTGCGCGACGGCGGCGCCCGAATACGACCGAGCGCTGCCGACGACACCCGAGGCCTTCCACAAACCGTCATTAATCACCATATACACAACCAAAATTCAACCCTCACACTTTGAGATTGACTACCAATTGGAAGAAAAAGCTAACGGGCGCTTGTGCTGTTTATGAAAATCACATTGTGTGCCCTCGAGACGACCGTAGCGCATGCGAAATAAACTAGTCCAATTCGGTTTGAATCAATCCATTGCTGCGTTTGTTGACTCTTTATAACAGGTTAACTGAAACTAAAACGGAGATGGATAGCAAACACACAAAATGATCAAGTTACTTGAAAAGGAGTTCCAGTTGTTGTATGTGGGCCGTTATAACTCGCTTTGTATTATATCGTGTTGATTCTCAAACCACTTTGTTTTGTACGCGATATGCTTTTTGTGATAGTGTAATTTAGTTAAAAATGTCATTTTGACATTATAGCGCTCTTATCGCTTTATCCTTTATATTCTTGAGTAAATAAACCGTTTAGTTTATCTAAAGTACCTATCAGATTTCTGGACATGGATAAATCATTAACTTTACACATTAGGGCTGCAAATGGCCAATGTTTGTAATCGGTATAAATATATATTTTGTACAAATGTATGTACATTAGGGTTCCCCCATGGCTTCGCCCCCGTGTCAAATATTAATCCCTTAAGTGAGACTGTAGGTACATTTTCTGTAGTAAAAAGTTGCGTATAATCAGGCTTTAGAGCATTGGACAGATTTGTGTCAGAATGTCCCCTTAGGTATATGTCTTATTTTCGGCCAGCGATTACTTTTCTAACAGAAATCACGTGTGAATCAACTTAGATTGTTGACAACGTAACTATATTTTCGATTCGTTTACGTTTCTCCCATATATAACATCTCAAACCCGAGATTTTGGCGTTAGAAGTAGGCGAACTAATACACCAGACTGTTGCATTGCGTGAAAGGTCAAATAAAGCCTCAACCAAACAAGCATTCGTACTTACAATATGCATAAGGCTATACTTACTTATGCGATTCTAATATGGGGTAACACGGAAAGTTACAAGGGCTATAAATAGCCATAGAACGACGTATTTGTTACCGAACGTGACGGCACTTACGCCCTTCTCTATACGAAATTTCGGGCTGGCATTTATTAGAAATCTGTCCACTATATTTCTAATAGAGCGATATGCTCTATTCGACCGATACCGCAAAGTTAATTTTCTATATTATTAAACGATTCTAGTTTGATAGGATTAAAAATAGCAAGGCTTATCGCTAAAATAAACTTAATAGAATAGCGCAACATATCTAACAAAAACCGAAAGGCTGTGCATGCCAGAGAATATACTATATTAGCACGGCTTAAAAAAGTTAAAAACATTTATGTACTTATGGGACTCTAATATGAGTTAACACGGAACGGAATCACAATATCGGTTAAGGAAAGTTACAGTCGCTAAAGTAACCCTATGTAGGTATGTATATGCGGCCACGTGTGCTGCATTGCATAGTAACGTTTGAACCCGGAGCCCAGTTAAATGTACCCACGCGTAACATAGTAGGTACACAGAACGGCGGATTTGTTAGGGAATGTTTAGTCTGTTACGCCCTTCTGTATACGAAGCTATGCGTAAACACACAGTACACAAGACGGCGTATTTAGTACGGGACATGGGCACAGTTATGCTCTTTTGCATACGGAAGGGGACAGTTGCCATTTTTGCGTGTACAATCTAATATTCTATACAGTTACTACTTAACTAGACTCTGTTATTCGTTGTTTAGTAAGTACTTATATATGTAAGTTGGCTAGAATCATATTTTTTACCTGTTCCAGTATCAGTTAAGTAAAATTTGACCTACCTTTTTCCTCTTTGGGATTCCAATTGTCAAATCACTATGATAGAGCTGAATGGTGGTGGAAAATATAATTAAACAACACAACGCCAACGAGTTTAAACTCAATAGGGAAAGGATTGACATTTTTTTAAAGGCTTGTTAAATTAAAAAGCCGCAGTTTTTTTCTGTAGCTTTATTCAAAAAAATCAAAAGGTGAAATTATTTGTTTCTGCCTTTTACGAACCTTAGACCTTATACTGTTTATTTTAATATTAGGTACTGAAAAATCTAACACATTTTTCTAGGAATGAAGGGGGTTTTCCAGTGACTGGAAACTGGGCTTTTTCTATCTTTATAAAAAAAACAAGCATTTTGAAAAAAATACTTCCATTCCCCATTGATTCGTCTTGATCTGACGTCCGTGTAAAAATAAGGGCTTTTCTCAAATAAGTTTCAGTCCAAAAATAAAGAAATTAGACCATGGTTGCAAGCCGATTGTATTTTTCTTTGAGCTTCATCAACTACTCACTGGATGGTGCTAAAAATAGCCCAAACTCGAATGAATAACGTTATTTTATTACATATAGCTTCCATGTGGCTCCATTATCAGACCAGCTCCACGGTACCATATTATTGTACTGTCATCAAAGTTACGTAGATATGCCGAATATTAGCTAAATCGGTTGAGGAATACTGCTTTAAAAATCAGTTGGCAGATTTGACCCAAACATACATACAAAGGTATAATGTGGCGTACAATATATACAAAGGTAATACAAACATCGCCTGTTAAAAAAAAGTTTTTAAAGGCCGGCAACGCACTTGTGACTCCTCTGGTGTTGCAGGTGCCTATGGGCGACGGTACAGTTGCCGAGAAATTTCTTGAGCCTAACCTTGACTGCGCAGTAGCCGATTTACGTACTAATATGCATGCGCAGATCCGCCATTTTGGGTCAAGAAGTTTCTCGGCAACTGTAATCGCTTTCCACCAGCGATCCGTTTGCTCGTTTGCCCACTATGAGATACATATATAAAAAAAAGCTTTGAGTATTTTATCTACGGATTTATCAAAATTATCACAAATGGCAACACATGGGAGAAAACCAGTTTTTGTCAGAAGTCCTACTGAGAAATATTTAATAGAAAATCAAACAGCAGAAATATAAACGAATGAGGTCATAAATAGGGATAAGCTAAAACACTTTACATTCTTAGGGATCAATAACAAAGTTTATTTTTAGATAAAAGAAAAAGTCATAATACACTTTCAACGGTATTGTAACATTGCAGCGAGGCAGTTTTATTATCTTTCGACCTTATTTTCTAAGTCTTGCTTACTTGTATTTTATACTCTAAAACAGAGAGTACCTATGAAGTGATACTAAATTACATGATTTTTACAGACTGTTTTTTGTTTAGATTATATAAAATCCACCTAAGGTTTAATAACTTTATTGAATCCGGCCTTATTACTTTATGGAAATCCATTAATCGCATTTTTGCTACAATAACGTGTGTGCTAATCAATTAGTGCTAAGGCAGGGTAGGGTAAAGGCACTGGCGCCGTATCGTGATTTTTAAGTTTGTTGAGAATTAAGATAAATTATTACATGAGACATGTTTAACGTCACGTGACGTAATTTTATTTCGCCAAAGTTAGATTTACGTAATTTTCATTTTCCTTAAATAATTTTCTCTAAAACATTTTTAGGTTTTTATTTAACGTTCCTTTGAAACTCATTGAATATTAATCACTAAACTGAAGTGTGTTGTGATATGTCTTACAAATAAATGCTTTACTGGCAACATTATAACATCATTTAACAGTTATTTTTTTGGGCAATAGGTTATTATACTATAGGTAAGTATTTTTATAAGTCTTTAGTAATATTATATCTTTATCTATCTATATATTGAGCGAAGTGTCTCCATTTCAGCTTTGACAAAAATGTTTTCATATGTCCGTTTGTCCGGTTTTTCTCGTGTACAGGTCTCATTTCACGACCGTTTTTTTTTTCAATACAGAATTTCAAATAATTTCAAAATGACAGAAATGTGGGGTTTGAAAACGTAAAGAATAACATATTCGTATTGATTCGTGTTAGAGTTGGTAATTATATATGTAAATTGCAGAAAAAGCAGGAGTAGAAAAAGTGTAATTAACTATAATAGCCATGGCAGACAACGTAACCTGACCCAAACGTTCTGAAGATAGAATGAAATCGCGCACACGAATTTTTAAAGGTAGAGAAGTGCATTAAGGAGTTTGAACGAGGGTTGAAAATTGTATGTACCTATTAGGTACAGGAGAATTTGAGACTGATTAAATTGCGAAACGGAATCAGAATATAATTGGGATTAAATGCTGTAAACGTAGCATTACTTTTCCAAGTGAAAGTTTTATTAGGTAGTTTAATACTACAAAATAAATATCTATATCATATAATTCAGACGTATTGTAATTTCAGTTTTTAATCACTCTTGACGACTGTACAAGAGTATGACAATGGATGATTTTGCCGTGTTACTTTTTGATTAATATTGTTTTTTTTATGCTATAATATACTATTTTGTAATATAATATTTAT
The DNA here is from genome assembly GCA_905147355.2 of Apotomis turbidana. Lineage (NCBI taxonomy): Eukaryota > Metazoa > Arthropoda > Insecta > Lepidoptera > Tortricidae > Apotomis > Apotomis turbidana. The sequence goes on along the minus strand of LR990295.1, from coordinate 14,220,229 downwards.
ATTATTTTGTACTTGATAATATGTATAATATTGATCAAATACAAAATAAGAAGCATCGTGAATTTTAAGCCATTCACAAAAGGCAAAGCCACCCCACATAGTGTCGCCACCCTCAGCATCTCGGGGGTGAGTGACCGGCCACCGTGCGGGCCTGGGTTCGATTTCCGTCCGTTCCGCGCCGGGACCCTCACCTTATGGTGCGTATTGGATGGTGATTATGTTATTATTGACGGGTTTACTTTTCAATTTGTACAACATCTAGCGATAACTTCAACTACCTACTTGGAATTAATTGATAAATAATTAAAACATCTGATTCCGTCCCGTCCTATATGAATTTTTAACCTTTCTATTCATACTTTACCCCGTTTCATGCCTTAATACATTAATAGAGTTTTTTATTATTGCTATTACTATTATATAATTGTGGCTTTTATTATTATGTATGCCATTCAATTCACTAATTTTACGCAGACGGATTCGCGGGCAGAAGCTTGTACAATCATAGCCTATTTTAACCACGACGAAGAAACAGTGGCTAACGATTTGGATTATTGATTTGAAAAGTGACTTAGTAAAAAAATCTGAAATAAGAAAATCTATGAGAGTCCTTTGGGTGTGTGTGTTGCAGGGGCTTATGTATATTTTTACATAATGTTAGAGATATTGCATTACGCTCCTAACTCTAAATATAATACAGTACGATAGTCTTTATGTCAGAGTAGATATTGTGATTCAGAAGCCCAGCATTTAATCACTATTAGCTCCTACTTCCTCTCTAATCTCACTCGAGTCCACCATCGCTAACTATGTGATTGCAGGAGACAATGCGCTGGCGGGGACAGGTGGACTACGCTCTTAAATATATATTTTTTTTTATTTTACTGATGAAAAGAACCTTTATACAATAGTACATGCCCGTGCTATATGAACAGATACTTAAGTACATCGTCAGCAAAAATAAATTTACTAATTAAACAAACTACCTATCTACTACGAGTACTTACTATAGTAAGTACGTAGCGTTGAATTACAAACCACACAACGTCATGAATTACAAACCACACAACGTCAGCCAACCTATACACCATACTCGTACGTGCATAATCTGACCATGGACTTGCTAGGAACTGCACAAAAGCCCCGGCATCATATGGTTTTAGGTTAGCTGACAAAGACACGTATATAGAGATACATAAATTGCTAATACAATACGTCAATCCTTCAATCAGAACGTATCAATGTACTTGTGCCCACTGAGAAGCAATGTTTTCTATAACTATTAGCTAGGTAGGTACTACAACTTCCTCTGTGATCCCATTCGGGCCATGTGGTTGTAGAGGGGACAATGCGCCAGGCGTTGACAGGTGGACCACACTTTTTAATAATAATATAGGTATTTCCCAATAACTGTTTTATATCCACACGTTTATATACAGATACTTAAATAGATACAATACAAAAATCCTTCAATCAGAACGTATCCACTGAGAAGCAATGCTTTCTATTACTATTATAGCTAGACAACTTCCTCTGTGATCCCATTCGGGCCATGTGGTTGTAGAGGGGACAATGCGCCAGGCGTGGATAGGTGGGCCACGCTCGTAAATAATAATATATTACCCAATAGCAGTTTTTATATCGACGCAGTCGTACCTGCGGTTTGCGAAAACCGAAGTACAGGGGTAAAGGTATCGCAAAAAATACTAAATCACACATCAATTTAACTTCCGTTGTATTTAATATTATAAATATTTGTGAAGTTATACTAATATAAATGAAATATTTTTAATCCACAAATTAGGTATGTAATATAAGGATTAAAAATATTACAATATGTAATTAATATGAAAATAAAATAAAAGAATAGAGAAAAGTGTAGTACCGATTGTCGAGCGTCTGACCTCGACAATCGGTACTACTTACACTATTATCTATTCTGTGGTACCAGTAACGACATCTTGTAACAATTAACGGAACTATGTGACTGAAGTTCATGATAACTGTTTTTTCGTTGTACTTAGTTACTTTATACTTGGACTAATAAACTTAATCGTACAAATTATTTTCAGTTGTTTATTGTTGAAGCTGCGAAACAAATGTGGGTTAGTTTGAATAGTAGAATCTATGTTTTAATTTAATGCTATTATCTTATTACAATGCAGGCCACACCCAATATAAAATCATTGTGAATATCGAGTGCAGGTAGACATAAAGATATTATTGTGGTGCGAAGATATTCATGTTAGGTTTAATATTACCGGGTCAAGACTGAGGGACTACTCCGAAGTGTAAATTCTAAATTTCTATCGTGCCATCCCTCTCGATCTTGTTTCAAACAATATTTGAATAAGCGGGATGACTGGATACTAATTCGAATTTTCAACTTCGGAGTAACCCGATGTGTTTTTAGTGTTCCTCGCACAGCCGTAGCAACAGTTTGCTATAGTTGACTTTATTTCAAGTGTCCGCAATTTATGAAGGCCTGTAATTAAAATTTAAACCTTATCTCATTAATAACTAAGTTCTTATTTATATGGTTTAATTTACTTCATGATTTTCATGTTGTTATGTGATGAATGTTCCTTCATGAATTCAATTGATTTATTTTTTTGTTATGAACTTTAACTATTTGAATTGACGATTTCATGTTTTTTCTATAGGTAATACTCACGTTTATCACGTGCTAAATAATTTATAAAGCACCAGTCACACTCACACTCAAATGTATTTAAAAAAAAATACGGATGCTTTGTCACTTATCCCAGTTATCTCCTATTATAGACCTATGATGAAAACGGTAACGATAATGTTTAAATAGCGATAGAGTACCTACTTGCTTAAAACCTTACGTTGCAACTCTAGTCACTCTACATTAATACAATTTTATCACACGAACTGAAATCACATGGCGCGATCAAAGCCACGGCTTTACAAAATCAAGTTTAATAACAAGATGAATGCGACTCAGCCATGCAGCATCATAAAGGCAGTAGCAACATATTTTATTTCCTGTGAAAGACTCCACTTCGGATTATTTGCCGTACCGCAAACGCGCGATCAATCGACCGACTAGTCGACTGTAAAATCCGACCTCCGACAACCGAGTCCACCGGCCGCTGGATATCTAGACCAGTATCCAAAGAGCTCTCTCCCCTCTCTCTTACATTAGACGAAGATGAAAACGACAGGGAAGGTTGGGAGCAAGAGGGGTCTTTGTGTACTGGTGGCCGAAACAAGCGACCGTAAGATTTTACGAAAATTAACTTTAAGGGGTACTTCAATCTAAACCTTTAGAAGATTAAGGTTCGCACGTAAGCGCGCATTAGGCGGCTTCGGGACACTAGTGCGGTTTCTTTAACCTTTATGGTTTACTGGATGCTCAGATATAATCGGGTAAGTATGCGTAATATTTACAGATAAATTTACGATAGTGATAAAATAGGCATTTTGATTATGGTAATTGTTATTGTACAATTGTGCATAAATTTTAAGCCATCAATAAAAAATTAGAACTATTCCGCACAAAGCGAGGGTTGAAAATCAAATTGTCGGGCTATACCTACTATACAATAAAACAATTCTTTATTGCACACAACATGATTTTGTTTTACAATTGAAACCTTAATTTATATAATACTACATAGCTTCGTATTTACCACAGGGTTGGTATAAGTAGAAATAGAAATAGGTACCTACGGCATGGCTTTGTTTTAGAAATAAAAGTTAGTACTGTATTCTACAGAGGGTATGAGTAATAACGAGTTTTCAAAATGTAGATTTAGTTTTCCAGACGTATTGACCATTCTAAAATTTTGACTATGGAATGTGAACCGCTTCGATGTTTTTTGATACAACAATATTAAATAAAGGAATTATTTCAATCATGCGCAACTTGGCGGAAATCCTTATTAATTAAAACAATAATATTGATTTGTTAATTCATATTCTTTAATTTATATTAGCAAAGCAGAGACGCAAAATACAAACATGTCATCACGTTAAAACTATCTACAATCATACCTATTCATATTTGTATAGAATCTTTTTATCGATTCATATTTTTTATGTGGTAATACCACATTTTTATTTTTATAAATAATGACACAAAGGTAAATTAAGAAAGAAAAATTGAATGCGATCTACTACAATCGAAGCGGGGTTTGAACCCGCGACCTCTGCGTTTCCGGCGCATTGCTCTCCCAACTGAGCTATTCGACCGCTACGTCAGTCACACCAAATCTTTCATCCCTTAATCCTTTACGCTACTGGAGCGCCCTCTGCGTCATATATAATAAATAAATAAATAAATATCGGACAACCTCACACAAATCGATCTAGTCCCAAATTAAGCTCAAGAACGCTTGTGTTATGGGTACTAGACGACGATATACGTACTTATATAGATAAATATATACTTAAATACATAGAACAACCATGACCCAAGCACAAATATTCGAGTTCATCACACAAATATTTGCCCTGGCCGGGATTCGAACCCGGGACCGCCGGCTCAGTAGGCAGGTGTCTACAAACCGAGCCAAACGCGTCGTATATGTTTTTTAAATGCTTATTGCGCATTAGCCATACCCTAGGATGTGCGTTTTACACGCACGATCCCCAATCCCCATTGCTTTACAGCAAGTGTGAAGACTGCGAGAGAGATGGCGCTGTTCTAAATATTTGTATAGAATCTTTTTATCGATTCATATTTTTTATGTGGAAATACCACATTTTTATTTTTATAAATAATGACACAAAGGTAAATTAAGAAAGAAAAATTGAATGCGATCTACTACAATCGAAGCGGGGTTTGAACCCGCGACCTCTGCGTTTCCGGCGCATTGCTCTCCCAACTGAACTATTCGACCGCTACGTCAGTCACACCAAATCTTTCATCCCTTAATCCTTTACGCTACTGGAGCGCCCTCTGCGTCATATATGTTTTTGAAATGCTTATTGCGCATTAGCCATAATACCCTAGGATGTGCGTTTTACACGCACGATCCCCAATCCCCATTGCTTTACAGCAAGTGTGAAGACTGCGAGAGAGATGGCGCTGTTCTAAATATTTGTATAGATTCTTTTATGTGGTAATACCACATTTTATTTTTATAAATAATGACACAAAGGTAAATTAAGAAAGAAAAATTGAATGCGATCTACTACAATCGAAGCGGGGTTTGAACCCGCGACCTCTGCGTTTCCGGCGCATTGCTCTCCCAACTGAGCTATTCGACCGCTACGTCAGTCACACCAAATCTTTCATCCCTTAATCCTTTACGCTACTGGAGCGCCCTCTGCGTCATATATGTTTTTGAAATGCTTATTGCGCATTAGCCATACCCTAGGATGTGCGTTTTACACGCACGATCCCCAATCCCCATTGCTTTACAGCAAGTGTGAAGACTGCGAGAGAGATGGCGCTGTTCTAAATATTTGTATAGAATCTTTTTATCGATTCATATTTTTTATGTGGTAATACCACATTTTTATTTTTATAAATAATGACACAAAGGTAAATTAAGAAAGAAAAATTGAATGCGATCTACTACAATCGAAGCGGTGTTTGAACCCACGACCTCTGCATTTCCGGCGCATTGCTCTCCCAACTGAGCTATTCGACCGCTACGTCAGTCACACCAAATCTTTCATCCCTTAATCCTTTACGCTACTGGAGCGCCCTCTGCGTCATATATGTTTTTGAAATGCTTATTGCGCATTAGCCATACCCTAGGATGTGCGTTTACACGCACGATCCCCAATCCCCATTGCTTTATGTGAGTACTGGCCACAGCACTGTCGACGGTTCTCCTTTTTGAAATGTATTTTTATATGTCAATATACTTCTATGTTGTCAATGCAGTTCTGTCGATTGTAAATTACTTATTACAATAAATGTGTATTATATTCATATAGCCATGTCTTTCCACGTAAATACCCCTAACAAATGGTAGCAGAGAGCGTGGTTATACGATTACTTACAAATAAAAAGGTAAAAATATGGCATCGACGAGTTATCGAAACATCGAACCATTGACCAAGTCAAATTATGACACTTGGTGCCTACAAGCGCAAGCCGTCCTGATAAAAAACGACTATTGGGAGATCGTAAGTGGCGAGAAAAAATTGTCATCGACTGCGGATGCGGCGGCGAAATCTGTGTTCGAAAAGGAGGATTTAAAGGCAAGAGCTGAAATTTTACTTTTAATCTCACCTTCCGAGCTGAAGCAAATAAAAACATGCGCGTCATCAAAATCCGTATGGGACAAGCTTAAAGCCACTTATCAAAGCACCGGGCCTGCGCGAAAAGCAACATTGTTAAAACAGCTAGTTCTAAAGCGTATAACAGCTGATGAAGACATCCGTGATCATCTAAATAATTTCATGGACGTGGTCGATAAACTCGCCGACATGGATATTAAAATACCACCAGAACTCCTCAGCATAATGCTGCTCTACAGTTTGCCGACGACATTCGAAAATTTCCGAGTAGCCATCGAGTCAAGGGACACATTGCCTAATCCTGACGACCTGAAAGTCAAAATACTTGAAGAGTACCAGGCCAGGAGCGGTAGCGACCAAGCACCTGAAAGTAGCGAAGCATACCACTTGAAGAAAAACTATTCCAAGAAGTATTGCAAGAACTGCAAGAAAAAGAGCCACACTACTGAGGCATGTTGGGGCAAAAAGGATCGCTCAAATGAGAAACCCATCAGAAGCCAATCAAAAAATTTCAACGTCTGTCTGAGTACTGCACAATCAAGCACCGATAAAAACAAATGGTGTTTGGACAGCGGGTGTTCATCTCACATGTGCGGCGACAAGACAATGTTTTCGGCTTTAACCCCTGAAAATGGAACCCTAAAATTGGCATCTAACAAATATACGAGCAAAATTGAAGGCAAAGGAATAGTCACAGTCAGCCAAGAAAAAGAAGGTTATAACTTCAGTGACACGTTATTCGTTCCTGATGTGTCAGTGAATCTACTGTCAGTAGGCAAGATAGCTGACAGAGGATATAAAGTCATTTTTTGAAAAAGACAAAGCCTCCATCGTAGAAAAAAGCGGCGAGGTGACACTGACAGCACAGAGAGAAGACGGTCTATATTATTTCGAGTTTGAGAAGAAAGAAACGTCAAACTACACACGAAAAGGAAACGATTGTGATTTAATGGAATGGCATCGCAAACTTGGCCATATAAATGATAGAGACCTGCAGAAGATGGCAACAGACAACCTTATGTATGGATTGAGACCGACTGATGAAAAATTAGAAGCGTGCGAAACCTGCATAAAAGGCAAGCTGTCAAGATTGCCATTTACGCGACACGATAGCCTCTACACAACGGAAAAGCTTGAAATTATCCATAGCGACGTGTGTGGACCTTTCGAGTGCGAAACGTTAGCGGGATCGAGATATTACGTCACATTCATAGACGACTTCACTCGATATTGCCACGTCTACTTTATCAAAAAGAAAAGTGACGTATTCAACATGTTTAAAGAATACAAAAGCGAAGTCGAGACGTTCCATAATAAAAAGATAAAACACCTGCAGACAGACAACGGCACTGAATATCGCAACAAGGAATTTGACGATTTCCTCAAACTGCATGGAATCCAAAGAAGATTGACCACAGTTTATACACCGCAACAAAATGGGATTAGCGAGAGGAAGAACAGATCCTTGTTGGACAAAGCCAGGTGCCTGCTGATCGAAGCAAACGCTCCCAAAAAGCTCTGGGCAGAAGCGGTATCTACGGCCAACTATCTTATTAACCGTAGCCCTTCGAAAGCGTTAAACGGCGACATACCATTCACGAAATGGATTGACCGAACACCATCTGGCAATCATCTTCACGTTTTTGGCAGAAAGACCTTTGTCCTGAAGAAGAACAGACGAGGAAAACTGACTCAACACGCCAAAGAGGGCGTATTTATGGCATACTCGTTGACTACTAAAGGCTACCGAGTATACATACCTGAAGATGATGACGTGGTGATAAGCAGGGACATCAAGGTTATAGATCGGATGTAATTTAAAGAAAAGGATACAGATTATGAAAACCTTGTAAACGAAGCGGAACGCCATCGCACGATCTCACCTGAAAAAGAAAAGAAAAATAAAAGAAAAAATAAGAAATTTAGACAGGAGATAGAAATCGAAATTATAGAGAAGAAAAATGACACAATAAACAACGAAATTCAAAATCCGGAAAACCAACCTCTAGAACCTGATGATTCGGAAGATATCGAATCCTTTGACGACGCATCAGAGATAGTAGAGATTCCTGAAAATGGGAGGCCACAAAGAGAGAGGCACCCACCTGCGTGGACTAGAGACTATATACTGGATGATACTGAAGAAAGTCATTTATTTAATGAAATTACTTACCTGTCTGACGAAAATGAGGACGATGAATACTGGCATGATGCGATAAAGGCTGAGATAAAAGCGCATGTCAAGAACGGAACCTGGAAAGTCGAAAAGAAAGGCAAAAATGTGAAAGTTATTGACTACAAGATGGTTCTGAGAAATAAAGTTGGACCAAATGACAGCGTCACAAGAAAAGCCAGACTTGTAGCACGAGGCTTTACACAGAGACCAGGTATCGACTATAATGCAACATACGCACCTGTCGCGAAACTAAGTTCGATCAGATCTGTCATCGGAGTAGCTGTAGAAGAAGGGTTAAGTTTGAACCAGATGGACGTCACAACTGCATACCTGAATGGTGAACTGGAAGAAAGAATCGTGATGAAATACCCTGACTACCTAGAAGAATATCTGACAGAGATTATGGTTGAAGAAAGTACTAAAGACGATTTAACTATATACAACAAAACAGTTGAAATGCTAAGAGACATAAAAAACAACCCAAAAGAGAAGGTTTGCTGTCTCATTAAAGCACTGTATGGACTCAAGCAGGCAGGGAGGCAATGGTACAAAAAGCTCGACACAGAACTAAAACACATCGGTTTCAGAGCATCAGAAGCTGACCCATGTGTATACCTACTCGAGAAAAGAGGAGTCAAAATTATAATTGTTATCTATGTCGATGACTTATTGATTGCCTACTCGTGTCCTAGAAAACTTAAAGAAGTCAAAGACCTGCTAAATTCAAAATTCGAACTGAAAGATTTGGGAAGACCGAAACGGCTCATTGGTATAGATTTAACTTATAAAAAAGATGAAATAAAAATCAACCAACAAAAATTTATTGAAGAAACTCTAAAGAAATTCAGAATGGAAGATTGCAAAACTTCATCAATGCCAATGGAGCCAGGCCTCAAACTCGAACGAAGTGGAAAAGATGAAAGTCAAAATCTTGATCTTCCTTACAAAAATTTAATAGGTACGCTGATGTATCTAGCAGTGGCAACACGCCCTGACATTATGTTTGCGATAAGCTACCTATCACAGTTTAATGACTGTTATAAGGAAGAGCACTTTAAGTGCGCAAAAAGAGTACTTCGGTACCTCAAAGCGACTAAGGATGTTGGTTTGACATTCACGAAGACCGGCCAAGACATGTATGGTATGGCTGATGCGGACTGGGGCTCTTGCAAGCTCGACCGGAAGTCATTTTCAGGCTACTGTTTTAAATATGCTGGTACAGCCATAAGCTGGATGTCGAAGAAACAAAAGAGCGTCGCCCTTTCGACAGCAGAAGCGGAATACGTTGCTCTAACCGAAGCTGCAAAGGAAGCGATTCACTTGAAAAGTCTCTTCAAAGACTTAGGAGCTGACTATGACCGTATTGTTGTGTTGACCGACAATCAAGCAGCCCTCAAGTTGAGTAATAATTCAATGGTTACGTCGAAGTCTAAACACATTGATTTAAAAATGCATTTCATTAGGAATTGTATCCAAGAAGGAGCAATAGAAGTTAAGTATCTGCGAACCGATGACATGGAGGCAGACCTACTGACCAAAGCATTAGCTGGTCCGCGTTTAGCGAAGTTGCGGAGCAGCCTGGGACTATCCTGATCACCACGATAGTGCCGTGAAGAGGAGTGTGAGTACTGGCCACAGCACTGTCGACGGTTCTCCTTTTTGAAATGTATTTTTATATGTCAATATACTTCTATGTTGTCAATGCAGTTCTGTCGATTGTAAATTACTTATTACAATAAATGTGTATTATATTCATATAGCCATGTCTTTCCACGTAAATACCCCCAACACTTTACAGCAAGTGTGAAGACTGCGAGAGAGATGGCGCTGTTCTAAATATTTGTATAGAATCTTTTTATCGATTCATATTTTTTATTTTTATAAATAATGACACAAAGGTAAATTAAGAAAGAAAAATTGAATGCGATCTACTACAATCGAAGCGGTGTTTGAACCCACGACCTCTGCATTTCCGGCGCATTGCTCTCCCAACTGAGCTATTCGACCGCTACGTCAGTCACACCAAATCTTTCATCCCTTAATCCTTTACGCTACTGGAGCGCCCACTGCGTCATATATGTTTTTGAAATGCTTATTGCGCATTAGCCATACCCTAGGATGTGCGTTTACACGCACGATCCCCAATCCCCATTGCTTTACACCAAGTGTGAAGACTGCGAGAGAGATGGCGCTGTTCTAAATATTTGTATAGAATCTTTTTATCGATTCATATTTTTTATGTGGTAATACCACATTTTTATTTTTATAAATAATGACACAAAGGTAAATTAAGAAAGAAAAATTGAATGCGATCTACTACAATCGAAGCGGTGTTTGAACCCGCGACCTCTGCATTTCCGGCGCATTGCTCTCCCAACTGAGCTATTCGACCGCTACGTCAGTCACACCAAATCTTTCATCCCTTAATCCTTTACGCTACTGGAGCGCCCTCTGCGTCATATATGTTTTTGAAATGCTTATTGCGCATTAGCCATACCCTAGGATGTGCGTTTACACGCACGATCCCCAATCCCCATTGCTTTACAGCAAGTGTGAAGACTGCGAGAGAGATGGCGCTGTTCTAAATATTTGTATAGAATCTTTTTATCGATTCATATTTTTTATGTGGTAATACCACATTTTTATTTTTATAAATAATGACACAAAGGTAAATTAAGAAAGAAAAATTGAATGCGATCTACTACAATCGAAGCGGTGTTTGAACCCGCGACCTCTGCATTTCCGGCGCATTGCTCTCCCAACTGAGCTATTCGACCGCTACGTCAGTCACACCAAATCTTTCATCCCTTAATCCTTTACGCTACTGGAGCGCCCTCTGCGTCATATATGTTTTTGAAATGCTTATTGCGCATTAGCCATACCCTAGGATGTGCGTTTTACACGCACGATCCCCAATCCCCATTGCTTTACAGCAAGTGTGAAGACTGCGAGAGTGATGGCTATTACCATTGTCTTTATCACAAAATATAAACGGAACCATAAAAATGTTATTAAATAAATACCTAAAAATATTAAAAATCCGTTTACATTGATTAAGATGAATTTAAAGAAATAAATAAATATTAAGGGACAATCTTACTTGAATAAATAATATTTTAAACTTAATTATTGGAATTATTAAAGTTATATACCTAACCATTTTCTGGTTTCGTTTAAATAGTGAATACATAATAATACCGCTTGTATGATGCCATATCTAGTTGCGCTCGATCTGCGTACTCGCAAGTTGTATTTAATTTAAAGAAGTTATTTAGTCGCGCTCAGATCGGCCGAGTGTGGCCGAACATAAATCTACCTTTCGATTATGTTAATTAATTATCAAATGTTTATATTTACGCTTAAAAAATGCCTTTAATTTTTGTTTGCATATGTTAATAACTAATTGTGATAATTATTTTTCTCATGTAAGTGAATGTTGTTATTCTTATGAGAAATAAAATACTTGAACCTGAAGATGGGTCATTGTCAGTTCAAAAAACAAAAGCTGTCTCTTCGGTGGCCAATAGTTAACAGCGTACATGTGCATAGAAGTTATGTTTTTAACACGCAAGCCCATAAAAAGGAAAACATCGTTCCTATGCTAATATAATTTGGATCGGAAAACTAGGCCTAAAAGTCCTTAACTTTGTACGTGTCCGCCGAAAAGACGCGAACCTAAATCTGGTAATGACCCAGATATATAATTTGCGAAATACGTATATATAAATATAAACCCGTTTTACAAAAATACTCTCTTCTTCTTATCTGAAGTAGGTTAACTAAAGAACACACTCAAAGCGTAAACGTTCTCTCTCATCTTAGCACCAAGACCTAATTAGTAGTTGTAGCAAAGCTCTATACAAGCACGTCTCCACATTAATACTTAATTCCACAAAGAACAGATAACGTCAGTATTGGACGAAGTTTAGTTCAAGTAATCACGGCTAAGTGGCCAGCACTAACCACTGCCACTGTCTCGCAAAAGGATCTCCACCTATACAATCCTCCCTTACTTTCAAAGTTCTAAAGTCTGAGAGGGACAACGTATTGTTTCGGATAGCTAGACAAGCGACCTAAAAAAAGGTTGCACTGCGAATTCTTTTTACCGGGCTGCCGATGAGTCGGAAAACCGTTCCTAAAAAGTGTTGCCAGTTCGAAATTTCGAATTTTTCAAAGAGCATTTGAATTTCAAAGTTATGCGCCAATTACGAGCATACTTGATTGAGAGCACGTGTTTTTATTGCTTGGGTTATGATTACGACTGAATCTTGAAATTTGACTATGAAAGTGGAAGTTGGGGAGCTGCTGCAGACGACCGACTATTTGTGGAACTTGAAACGTGCGTGTGTGTGAAAGCTACATCAAAAACAGCTATTCCCAAGAATAGACAGAAATGCAAATGAGACTTCAACAACAATGGCAGTCTAATCTAACCGATTATCCTTTTTGATGTTACTTTTATTTACGTTTTAAACTTTCAATCACTTGGATTAAAAGAGTGAAGTAGGTATGTAGAGAAGAGAAAGAGACTCCTTTTTGTTTCACATACTAGGCAACTTTCGTCCACGTAAAACTTTTTTTTACCGTAGTCTACCGTAGATCTTTGGCTGTGCTGTACTACGAAAATTGGTTAAAATCCGTCCCGCCGTCTAAGAAGTGTCATGAGCGGACAAGGACATTTTTACTAACAGAGGACCCTGTACCGCGCGCATACATTTTTAAATAGACCAATAAAAGTTGATTTTTTCCGAGTTGGTTAATTTCTATATTTAATTATCGCAATAAATAAGGTACTAATGAATATTATAAAAATATAAAATTTCCTTTCCTAGTAGATTAACGGCAAGGCAAATAAGTACTTCAATTGCAAAGCATAACCCTATTATCTCAAGGAAACTCCTACTTTAGAGCAGGAAAATATTAGATACATTCCAGTTTCGAAACTACATCGTACTTTGCACGTAGCACCGTTCCGCACCCTCCACCGCCAGCAGTTCCAAAACGTCTTAACTGTGTTTTCAAGTTGACTCCGCATACGTCATTTTAGATTTGGTTGACAAAACGGGTCGTTAAAAATGTTCCCTTTCGATCATCCGTGCCGTGCTCGCTTCCTGCGACACTCCATGTTTGACAGCCAGGGAGAAATTCGACGGTTCTAATGGCATGAGTCCGAGATGTCACCACTATCGCAGAATAAAGAACTTAAAAACCGGCCAAGAGCATGTCGGGCCACGCTCAGTGTAGGGTTCCGTATCCTTCACAATAAACTGCTGTTTTAAGCCCGAGGTTTAAGTTAAGAAAGATTTTAAGCTCTATAAAAAGGTCGTAAACGCCCTAGAAACTGTAATCACTTATTACCTTCTGGAAGTCAACTTACGTCCTTTTAAAGAAAAAATATGAAATTTGGTGATAACTCAAAAACGGCTCGACCGATTTTGTTCAATATAGTTTTCATTGAAAGTACTTATAAGGCCTCATTTACATGAATTTTTCCAATTTTTTTTGACCCGTGGTTGAAAAGTTAGAGGGGGGGGGACACTATTTTTTTTGTTTTCAGAGCGAATATTTACAAAACTACTGACTTTATCAAAAAATAATGTTAAGAGACCCCTATTATTTTTACAAGACCTATTCAACGACATCCCACACACCAGTGCTGAAAAGAAAAAAAAAATTCACCCCCACTTTAGGTGCTCGAGAGGTACCCGAAACAATCTTTTTTTTTTAATTTTTATTTTACCTTTCTGTCGGCGTTATACATACACATACTCATACCAAATTTCAGCTTTCTAGTACTAATGATCACGGAGCTAAGCCGCGGAGGGACAGACGGACAGACGGATATGGCGAAACTATAAGGGTTCCTAGTTGACTACGGAATTTTATTGGTTGTTTGTGAAAAACGCGATAAAGTTAGACGAATTTTGTGTGGTGACTAGTATAACCCGCAAATGGGATTATCTCCGCGCCACAGGAGTGATGCCAAAACGAACGCATGTGTGCTGCTGTCTTAGCAGCACTGGTTATGTCATTGTATTACTGATCTCTAAGATAAATCCATACACTCAATTTTGAAGGGTCAGGGTAGCAGTTCCTACAAAGGTCAAAGTCAGTCATTTATTTGCATTGAACGGGTTACATTATGATCTTATAAATAGTTGCTTTTATCACCATTCAGCCATTTCTGGCGTACAAATTTCTATCCTTATATCTAAATTAACTAATTCAAAATTGTAGCGATGTGATACTAAAAAAAATAGTCACAAAAAATATCTAATTGCACTGCGTATTATTTTCAAAAAACTCATTTAAAGAGTAATATCATTCGCTGAGTAGCCATATTTTAAGTTTTGTATAAAATTAATTTCCAGTCCAAGCGAGACGCGCGAGAATTCATTTAATGTTATTCATAATATTCATACATCGAACCGTCCTTTAAAACCTTAACTTGAAAAGTCAATGTCACTTAATGCAGCTCGAACAGCAAAGTCTATAGGTATATTCGTTGTATGGCCGTGACAAAGCTGTGATATTGTGAACTTGCGGTTATCGCAATTGCTCATCGAATTTGGGAACTAACCCCTGCCTCTAGAGGTTAATGCGATGACGTTTTAATTGGCTAACTCATTCATTTTCTGTACTTAAACTTGACAAAATAAATTATTACTGACTAAACATTACAGAAAGCTCCAAAAATAAAATCTAAAAAGCAAAAAAAACTTACCTACTAAACGAGTTCAAGAAAGATGAGGTTCTCAGTTTGACCTGTAATTTACATGTTTAATTTCAACCCAAAGGGTATCTGGAATAGATTGCTCTTTAGCGATATGATCGCATATTATCTACCACTTTTTTCGGTTGTGGTCTATATATTTATTTATTTATTTGCATTAATAAATTTACCAGCATTACAGCTATATGCTTCTTTTAAACATGTATTTTGGTTTGCAATCAAACATAGGTATTTGTATTGTACTGTACCTATTGTATTTACAGGGACGTACTAATGTGAGCAAGATAAACACCATGTCAGGTCAGGATTGTCAGGAACCACGCCCTAGTAGCCAGTGACGGCTTTAAGGGAGGACGATGCGGGCGGCCACCCGGGGTGACTAATAAAGGGCTTTTTTTTACCAGGTCTTGGACTCCCAGGGCGCCACGTAATGAGTAACTCGCCCGGGGTGCCTGTATACCTAAGTCCGGGTCTAGATATTGTCAATAGGACATTTTTCAAAAGCAGGCACAGAGACTCAAACTTACATTGCGTGAATTTAAATAAAATTATTTAAACGGATTCTATCGCGTAAGTAAATTTATTATATGAGCCTCCCTTTTTATTTCGGTAACTTTACAGTTGCTATTGTTAAAGGTTGACTGAGAAAAACTAAATGTTTCTCTATCAAAGTTACATTTGTGCAAACTACGCATTTTATAAATATTTATGTAACATAAAGGTGTAGTATACAAACCAGATGGGCTGTGTAAAAACAGTAACTTTTTTAAGGCTTGCTGAGGAGAAAGAACCGCCGAAAGAAAACTCAGGCTTCCTATTACTAGGATATACTTTTAAAATGAAATTTACACAAATCTAAAGTTTGACAGAGAAAATTTGACTCAGTCAACCTTGACAATGCTTGGTAACTCGCAAGTTACCGAAGCGTCAGAGAGGCTCAAATAATTAATATATACGCGATATAACCCGTTAAAGTTTTATTTAAACGTACGATAGTTGCGGAAACCGAAGAAAATATTGCGTGAATTGTATAATTTTTATGATGTGACATAGTAACCGGCTCAAGATAGCGAATCGATAACCGCGGCCTTGTTCACATCACTCGCATCTCTTATCGCTTTGAACTCTGATATCTACATTACAAACACCGATGTCACCGATGCTAAGCTACGTTCACCTTCATTCCAGTGTCCTAGCTTCCGTTTCTACTTTCAAATATATGTAAATTTTTCTACAAAGATGTTTTATAAGAGATTTAAACATCTTTCTGATTGTTTTAAACATTTTTCTTTATGATCAAACATGTTTCTTAACATAGTATTGATGTTACTATTTACCTAGAACAGGGCTATTGGGATTTATTGGTATATATTTGGAACCTACAGTTTGAATTTTTCATCGGTAATTTTTGTTTCAAAAACTACTCGAAATTGACAAATTTCACACGAAAAATTGTTTTTTTTTTTTCAACTTATTTTCGATTGCACGCCATTAAAGCATGAAATAGCTACTTTGCTACTAACTAGAACTCGGCGGAAAGTATTATTCACTTCAAAAAATTGGTTCCAATTATCAATATAATTGTCATATGAAAAAAAAATAGTGCGTGGAGGCCCCGCGCGGAAAAAGTGAAACTTCGTAATGTGGAAATGAAAATAAGAAGGGGTAGAAATTGTAATTTCAAAAGAGAAAACCTAACAATCAATTGATATTCACAAGAGACGTACCTTGACATAATCTTAAATCCGTCGCATTGTCCGTGGGATTGCTGCGTTGAACGTTTAATGCAACAGTGCTTTCCTACCCCCTCCACGGTAGCGTTAAACGTTTAACGCAACCTTGTTGGAAGTCGCATTAGAATTTCACTTCAAAAATAGTGCGTGGAGGCCCTCCGCGCGGAAGAAGTGAAACTTCGTAATGTGGAAATGAAAATAGGAAGGGGTAGAAAATGTAATTTCAAAAGAGAAAACCTAACAATCAATTGATATTCACAAGAGACGTACCTCGACATAACCTTAAATCCGTCGCATTGTCCGTGGGATTGCTGCGTTGAACGTTTAACGCAACAGTGCTTTCCTACCCCCTCCACGGTAGCGTTAAACGTTAACGGTTTTTTTGAAGTGAAACTTCTAATGCTACTTCCAACAAGGTCCATAGTTGAACATTTTATAAATAAAACATCGTTTATGCCTCTCGAGCAAATGAGTAGATTATTGTAAACAATCATTATCAATTCAGTATGGATTAATATTTGCTAGATTCGATGAACAAAATAAACCTACAATATTTTAATTAATATTTTCGATTACCTACATAAAGTTCGATCCTCAAAGCCTTTTAAAACTCAGGAGCTATTCGAATACAAAATAAATACAAAATCCATGAAATCTTTGCGGCACGGCATCAACCGTTGTGGACAGGACGCGCTTTGCATACCAATCGTACCTACTTCAGTATAAAAGGGCGTAACTACACTTACAACGTAACCGTACTTACGTCATTATAAGTTAACAATGGCATTATAACTTCGCTGATCTAAAATGTCGTATAAATGTCTTGATATTACTGCACTTATGACGTTTTTGTGTGTAGAATTGGATACGGACTTGTGAATTGGATTAGTAATATTCCCATAATCAATGTTGCGACATAATACCTTGCAAAGACTTAATTTTGAATGAACATTGATGAACAATGTTCTGACGAATATTAAAAGTTAAAACATACATTATGTACATGTTTGATCTGGTACCTACTTATAACAAAAGGGAAAATAGAAAGGAAAGGGGCAAGAGAGGGAAAATGAACTCGCTTGATTATTTCAAAAATTTACTGACATCAAGAACGCAGCCACCCTCGCAAGATTGGATGAGAACAAAAAGGACTTCGCAAAGATGGTCGCCGGTACCCGTTAGGGTATGACAGAAGATGGAGAAGATCTGGTAATCTTACAATTTAAATAAATAATGTATTTTTAATTACAAAAAGTAATCAGTTTGAAGAGGACTAATATTATACCTACGTGTTCTATATTATAAAAAGAAATAGCAAAATTAACACTTTATTTTTTCGGGATAAAAATTAGCCGACCCTGTCGCAAATTCTAAAAGATTGCCTCGTGAGGACTTACTTGCCTTAGAGCTAAATTCATATTTCTCATATGATATGAGAAAATGCACTACAGTCAGTGTACATGAGATGCAAAACATGAAAATACAAAAGTTCCAATATTTACACAAAAATTACTTAACTTTGAGATCTGGAACCTAGACTTAGTAGCCTATATTATGTTGGTTGTCAGCTAGCTCCATACCAAATTTTATCACAATTAGTCCAGCCGTTTAAGCGTGAAGAAGTAACAATCATACAAACACACTCGCAAAGTTTGGCCTTAGGTAATAATAGGTATTAGTGTGATTATCCGACAGGTATTTAATTATTTATTTAGAAATTTATCATATTTATGCATTTTTAAACAAAAATACATATAACCAAGGTTTTAAGTGATATTTATCATTTTACCGGATTCACTTGCGAGCGACATTTCGTTTCAGTATAATTCTCAACAAATTTTATCCAAATTGGGGAGAGGGCGTATCCTGTAGCGCACCAAATTAATAATAATGCTCCCCTGTGAAAATGTTGTTTTAAACGGTTTCTCGTATAGGTATGCATAACTATTATAATAATTTATATTAACCCTTATTAAGTAGCAGCTGTTTGGCAAAAATAGGTGTTGAATGTTCTGTCAGCATTTCCAATTTTGAAAATGAAGATATGTAGTTTGTTACTTTTCTATGCTTTACTGCTTTCCGAAGTAATTTCTGTAAATGTTGTAATAGGTCGATGATTTATTTTATTAAATTTATCTATTGCACAAAATACAAAAATAAAAGTACAAATGGCCTAATGCCATAAGGCATTCTCTACCAGTCAACTATAGGGCCAAACAGAAACTAGCGGTTGGTGCAGAATCATTAAAAGCTGTGGCTAAAAACATAAAATGATGTGTCACGTTATCCTTTGAGAGGTTATGATTATTATTTTTTTATTCCTATAGCCCTTATACATATGTAAGTAGTCTCATCATGTCTGTTGGTCCCTCTGTCCGTCCGTCCACAGTTACTGTAAGTTTTGCATGGCTGTTAATACAAAATCATTAGATTTTTTTATTGCTACTTTCTAGTAATACATATCTACGGCTATTGAATCCTACTCTGAGCATGGACATATTCGTATTATAGGCTGGTTTATTATCCAAATTCGTGCATATTATATAGCTAGAAATACGCTTAACTTAATATTTAAACTCCATACTTCTAGTCGGAAACATCTCGCAATGATAATATAAGCCATGGAAGTGTATCCGGACCGAAAATTTAAATTAGAATTCGGGAGCCGTCCACAGTGGACACAACTGCACCAGTCTCATAATATAAAATGTTCTTATATCCTATACCTAATATGTATAAGAAGTAACAGACATATAACACTCGCAAACTTTCGCCATTATAATATTTGTGTGATTAATAAGTTGTAACTTACTTTGTGCGAGTGTTGTATGTCTGTTACATCTTCACGCTTAATCAGCTGTTTAAGCTATTTTGATAAGGTACGGAAATAACTGATACCTACCCTGGATTACCACATAGGCTACTTTTCATCCCAAAACAATTTAACGTTCCCGTAGGATGAGCGGATAACACCACGGGGCGCAGCTGTACTAGCTTAAACGAAACATAATATAAAACTAAACATAAGAATGTTGTTGTTGTACTAAAGCTATGGTTTCCTAGGATAGCGGTGCCGTCACATAGCGGCCGTCTCCATACTTCGTACTAGTACGACGTAAGTACGAAGTATGGAGACGGCCGCTATGTAAAGGCACCGCTATCCTAGGAAACCAGAGCTTTAGGCACCCCGGAGCTGCAGAGGGCCTTCATCAGCTCGCGCCACGCCTTTCTATCCTCAGCAACTCTTCTCGCTCCAGCTCAGTCCGACGGGTCGCTGCTTGCTCTAAACAAATAATAATAATCATCATCATCATCGTCAGTCATTCACTCTTGGCAGACTGGTCGTGGTTACGGCAATGGTGTCCACATTTAGGTTCTCGTCATCTTATTGAGTTCTTCTGGCAGACAGCAGCTCAGCAACAAATAATACATACTTATCATTATTAATTATTTAAATATTCATAAAATCTTGTGACCTTCACTAGATTAGGCCTGTCTCTTGGGGTCAAAGTATACATAAGTTAAATCTGACCCATTTTTCGGTGTCCGATTGTCAACGTCACGTCATGTAAAGATTATTGATACATCGGTTATTAACAGGGTTTAATAAAACACTTATTTGAAGTAAAAATAAGCCAAGTTCATCCGAGGTAATGGCCATAGGTCTAATCATAGCAAAAACAAAAGTTAAGAAAAAAATAACGGAAATACTCACAAACTGTTAGCCAATTTTGGGTTTCGTTTATAAATATAAATATGAATTATATTTTTAAACCAATTTATTATAAATTGCGTCTACAGACGCAAATGCGTCTTTTGATGCTATCATAGAAACACAACACTGTATAAGTAACCTCGGGTGACCTTAAATATATATATGTAGTAAATGAGGACGAAATATAAAAAAATAGACACCTATTATTAAATTAGTCCTTAAAAGTACTCAGTATTCGGTCTGTGCCCGTTTATACAGAGACGCAAGCAGATTACTTAACCACAAGTAAAAAAAGTAAACGAAACTGGTACTTATCTCTAAAACCCAAGTAAAATTGGTCCTTAATTTGGCTTAAATTATGTCTGTGTCTAGTACACTCTTTCTCAGGACAAAATGAAAAAGGAAACTTTATTAGACAAATTGTATGATGTAAAATGTGTAATGCATTTGCATTTTTTTGGAATTGACTTTTTATACAAAAAACGCCTAACAAAGGGGGTGAATAAAAATAAATCGAGTTTTTGTAAATAAGTACAAATCTAGCCCTAAAGAATATATTGAAGAATTACTAATATTAATTACTGTCTTTAAGTACCTACTATTTATTAACTGACGTATCTCTATTAAAATATACATGTGTATTCTATCTTACCTACCTAAACTTACATCTTCATCACATTAGCTGTTTAAGTCCCGAGCACTAAACAAATGGTAACCACAAATCTCTCGGATGATTCCCACGAACTCTACGTAATGATATGTCCACCCTACTTATGGTTCTATGGGGTATCGATTATCCCCGCGCGCCCCGCGCCGCTGCGGATCTCACCTACAGTCCCTGCGTCCCGCGCATTTCTAAACAGATTTTTGTTTGTTTTTTATTAAACACTAGTGTGGTTTTGTAGACTGCCAGTGTGCAGTTTGGTTTGTAAGGATTTAAAAAGTAAAATCGCAGAAATGAAAGAAACATCGGAAGACCTGCGTAGTTTGAAGACAAGCGGTTTACGAGCTTCATAAACAGCCAGTTCTATTGCTATATATCACGATATTTGAAGGGAGTACTATAAGTTGTTGTAATAGATAGCAATTTAGTACAGTATGAAAGTGACAATACAAGTCTTAAAGAAGTCTTTCAGTACATCAGGTGGTAGGTACTGGAACATTTTTGTTATCTAAGTTTGTTTAAGACGCATGTATCTTTAAAGAAATAATCTTATTAAAACTTTCATGAGACTTATTTAATTATTAGGTTATTTCGGGCCGTTCCTGACAATCTCACGTGAGTGTAAAACGCTTGATACAGTATTTAAAGAAATACACTAAAAAACGATGTTAAGAAGTTTATCGATGTTCCTTGCTCAGAGTATACCACTATAATCACCTACTGTAACTCAACAAAGAACAAAATCTATACATTTACTCGTGATCGTTTTCCTGTTCTACTTATAAAGGCAATCTCTTCCACATATAAACTTGACCTTGCTATAGTTAAAAGCTTGCCCCAGTAGGAACAAGAATAAATAATGAAAAATGTTTATGATAACACCTAAATTTCTCCTTTCTTCATTCACGAAATTTTCTCACAGACTTTACAACAACCAACCCCAAAAGGCATAATTGCAAAATAGGCAAAAACAACGAGCTGAATCCTATTCTATTCGACAAAGAAACACCAGACTATTGCAACGAGTAAAACAACTGACGCTTATTCCATTTTTGCGCCCCGACGTTCGTTGCAGACCGTGCAGTACAGTCAGCATCGTTGACAGACAGCGCATGGAGGTTACCAACGCTAATGAGTTAATATAAAAATATCAAAATGTTTACAATACAATACAATACAAGTTACTGTTTACTGCACACCTTACAAAACATAGAGAAGAAATACAACGCAAGAAAATTACAATTAGATGTAAACAACGGTCGGTCTTATCGCTAACGAGCGATCTCTTCCCGACAACCTTTTGTTCGTTTTTTAAATTGTTTTTTTTTTCTAAGTTTAAATTTTAAACGAGAAAGTAGTCAAGCTATGATACCGAGTTGATCAATGCTGAATTTATTTCATGCATCCGCAGTCTACCTTCAACACTACATTACATTACAGCGGAGAATCAGTAAGAATTTATCTGTCAACCTGATAAGGGCGATAATGCTGCTAATAAGCTAAAACTAAGTGTAATAATTATAAAAACGGTTTAAACTCACGTAAAACGTCGGACATGTATCGAAATCACATGGAGCCCTTCATCAGGAGCAGCTATCCCTGCGACTCACGCCGCACTGGTACTACGTGAAACATGTCGGGCCGTTCCTGATCATTTTTACGTGAGTTTAAACCGTTCTTATAACTACACCATTGATACAAGTTGAACTATTGATATCGTTCTTATAATTGTTAAAGATGTCTCAAGATAGTTTTAATAATATTACACCTAGGCTTGCCCGTTATTTAGTATCATTTTTGGCCAAATTGTATAAACGTTGGTTCCAATAATAACGCTTACCTACTCTCGAAGAAATGTCAAAGCTAGTGTAAGCGTAATCTTAGAATAAAGGTATGGTTAAATCCAGCCTATGTGAAAGACCGCAGTTTTTCCTTAACTTACTAAAGGAATTAAGCATATCATCGTTTCAGAAAATTCGCTTAACATTTTAGACACACAATTATGATTAAAGTGTCTTAATTTGAGTAGATTTCGTTCATTCATTCATTAACTCCATAATATATCAAAAATGTGCTACTGCTAAGGCGGTCATCTCGAAGAGAAAGAAAAGAATCCCTAGTTGCTCGTATCATTCGCAAAATTTTATTAGGTATGAATATTCCAATTGTTTTGTTTTCATTCAGAAACCTTCCGTCAAGCGTCAGTCCGCATATGAAAAGCTTGTCAAGCGATATACTCGGTTTTTAGATCAGAGGTGAATAAGTAATGCGTACTGAGAGTGTTGGGACTGTTGGGTTTTCCTCAAGTGATGCTACCGCCTCTCACAAATTCGCGAGTTGTATCATTATTATTTTCGTTTTGTCGTAGTAATATCTTTCAAAAGTGATAGTGCCTACAGAGCCGGCGGTCTTGGGTTCGAATCTCGGCAAGTACATTATTTGAATTCACATTAGAGTTTCGAATGTAACCCTTAAGGGTTGCCCAGCTTGAAACATACTTACGACAAAAATGTAAATGCCGCACGGACTCGACCTTTTCAATACAGTGAATATTATGCCGTTACTACTTATATATCACCCGTCGCTACGTAGTTGGTCACTCAATAAGTTTTGAGTTATAGTTTGGTCTCAGGAAATAAAAAATATCGTGAAATCTAACATACATTCTATTTTCTCTACGAAGGAACCGAAAACGTAAGAGAAACTTATTCTATGAATGCAGGCACTCCAAGGCCCATCAGTGTGGACACTGTATGTATGGCGGCATTCATATCGCAAATTTTACTTGACCGCTCTTTTCGACTCGCGCATTTCGATAACGACCAATTTTTTTATTGATTTCCAGGCACATAAGCTGTTCTTGAAATTGAGTATGGTTTCAATTATCCTGGCCGTTGAATTTTCATTTCCACTTGCGCAGGTTAGTGATAGCTTTGTGCAGAATTCGGTTTCATTGCCAAATATTAATTATTACTTTTTGTAATTTATCTTTAGTTCACGTGACTGTTATTCGTAAATATTCGATTTATTGGAGACGTCGAATAGCATCAGTCATGTTGCTATTCGAAGCGAGATAATATACAATAATTATGCACAATATAAGCGGTTTAATCTATTGAGTGCTGCCTTAGTAAAATGAATGAATGAATGAATGAAAATTTATTCGTTAACATACACAAAGTGGACAACAAGTATTAGAAATAAAATAAAATCTTTGTTGTGTATGCCACGAAGGTCACACCTCAGCATAAATGCTAGCCCGGGAACCAGCGCTGGTCTTCCGGTGAAACCTATCCTAAATGTACCGTGCGTGCGTTTGAATATTTCTGGTTACGACTTTTGGTAGCATACCATGGTTCTAAAACACGTACGAAACCTTTTGCACGTATTTAATTGACTCGATCGGGCTACATAAAAGTTTAGTTGAAAACAAAAATGTAATTGCCATCTCTCAGATGAGCGACAGATGTATGTGATTGTTGAACTAAACGCACCTTTTTAACACACCGGTGCATAAAATATTAACATTATTAGTTTTCTGCAGGGTTTCCTGCTGGAGAGCTTTAAATGCTGACTGGCAGAAACCGTTGCCAACCTGTTTCAGACAAACAGACAATGGCATATTTTCAAGCTAAGTATACTGAAAAAAATATATTGACTTTAAAAAAAAGCGCTGACTGGTAAGGTAGGACATAATAAAATTTTTGACGCTTAACAGCTTAAAATTGAGCCTATAAGTTGAGCTCTATTGACCATGGCAGTACGGTGAGCATCAAAATTAGTCGACAATTTTACTACTTACTTATTAGCTTATTAGCTACTTTTGTACAGTTGCCTACGAAATTCCGAATCTCGACAAGGGCATGGATCTTAGATGTTTCCAAGTACTAATAGTTTTATCTATTTCGTCGTTTAGTACATATAGTAGAAGCATTGCTTCATTTGATACTAGGAGTACATACATCGGTTTGTGTAATAGTGTCCTAAATATTTGGATGGAAATTATGGGCCCTATTTTGGCTCAATATCAATAATAGACACAGGACTATTTTGAAAATCGCATGCTGCGGCACAGACAAAAGTTGTAGCCAAAAACTGCTCAAGGCATATTTCTTTATATAAAAACTGAGTTATGTTCGGCTGTTAACGGAGTGACAGTTTTTCGAATATAAAAGTCGCCTTCCGAAGACGTGGTCCCGTATCACAGGGGTCCATCAAAATTTAAACAAGTTTGGTGTCCTGTCCGTGAAAGTGTTAATATTTGCTCTCCAAACATCTGAATTTTTTAAATCACATACGTATAATTGGATTAAATGTTTTTTGCGCAACTAACAAACTTTCTCATATAAATAACGATAAGTTTAGTAACGGTATATTTTCTGCACTGCGTATAATACTGGTAATTGAGGTGGAAGCTGGCCCCGACGAGCGGGTTCAAACCCCTCCGGACTCACTAGCCCACCGGAACTCCAGTTATTCTTTGTTGCCTTTGTCGTATAACATGTGATAATTATTATAACTAGGACAGGGCCTCAACTCAACACGTTTAATCCGAGATAATATATATAAATCGCATAGAATCGTAACACTATATATAAATATAACAACTAAGTACCTAGTTACTAATATATATGTATCATGTAATTTCTTACAGGTCTTTACCGTTAACGAGAATGGTTGTTGTTGCTCTATATAAATAGATTAACGAGAATGTTGAAATGTGTTTTTTTTACAACTTAATAAAAACCTTTACAAACGCTTTACAACACTGTTTTATTTGGCACAATATCACACAATTCGACCTATTTCCCAATTAAGCTAAAGTAGGCTTGTGCAGTGCTATGCGTGCTAGAGCCTGATATTCCTACTTATATGGATAAATATGTACTTAAATACATAGAAAGCATCCATCATACTTAACAAAAACTTGCCCTTGCCGTAATTCAAACCCAGGACAGCCGTCTCAGTAGATAGTGGCACTACCACAACCTTTATCCTCGATATTGTACAATCAGCATCAAAAATAGCAGACAATGTTAGTATGCAATTTGACATAAGCCAGTAGTAAAATGGTCAACTAATTTTAATGATGACCGTACTAACTAGTTCAATTCATCTAAGTACAAAAACGGCGCACAAGACATTAAAATCGAAGATTACCGTATAAGTAGGTAGGTACATTATGCCATTGTCACTTGAAAGTAAAATCCGTATCCACTTACCATCCCGCATGTTATTTTCATTCTACCCTGCCCTTTGGAGGGCTGCGGGGCCCGGCACGTGTGTGTATTAACAATAAATCTAGTTTTATGGTGCCTTTAGTGCTTTTAATAATTGGAAGTCGGTGGAAAACATTTATGATAATACAAGCCGACGCTAATGGGGAAGGAAAGATTCGGGAGTCGATATTGTAGTCTGGGAAATATGATTTAATTTATTATATGTTTTCCTCGCTCAGCGTCTTAATCGCAATACTTTTTTTTAATATTTCATGACCATGGAATAATTTTATCGTAATACAGCGAGGTAATGCTGCCAGCGTCTTTGATATAATTCCACGGGGCCCGTAAGTAGTTTAGTTTTAGATTTAGTTTAGCGATATAATATATACCTATATTTGGTTAGACGTTAATTAGTTAGAGATTATTTTTATTGTTAGTATTCTTGTATATTGTACACACACACACACACACACACACGCACGCACGCACGCACGCACGCACGCACGCACGCATGCAAGCACGCACGCACGCAAGCACGCACGCACGCACGCACGCACGCACGCACGCACGCACGCACGCACGCACGCACGCACGCACGCACGCACGCACACACACACACACACTCACACACACTTGTCTGTAATTCATGTTTTAATTTTTATGTATAATAAATAGTGTAACGTACGGACCATAATTAAAGAAGAGCGGTGTCTTCCAACACAGGCAATATTTTGCTTACCGGATGGCATTGTATTTGTATTTTTTTGTATATTTCCTATTTATTTATTTAATTATTGATTTAGTCAAGCTCTGTTGCTATATTTTTTGTGGAAAACACGTGCCGTGTTTAGCACAAAAGTTCTCAGGGAAAACGAGTTTTGAGAATATTGAACTTTACATATACCGAGAGATATCGATTTTTAGGCTTAGTTTATTTATTGAATGCTTAGGTATGTTTTGGTAAGATAACGTAGTCCTTAAAATAACGTTTTTTTATAATATAAATTCCGCTTTTAGTAATTGTCAAGACACTGTTGTAGTATTATTTTCATCAGGACACTATAAGTCGTAATATGTATATAGGTATAAATTCTATCAAATTATAAATCCTTGCTTAGTACAAAAACTGACTGAAATTGTTAAAACCTTTGAATGGCCAAGTACTTTGCGTAATGCACGTAATTTTTGCCAACGCAGCCTTTTTCTCTTGCTCATTTTAAAAGTTATTAAGGCAAGTCTTATAATATGAAAAATTTTTATAAATTTATTTTCCTTACAAAGCATAACTCCAAACAAAAGGTATATCCATCAGCGGCTCACAAAGAAAGTGTCGCCGATCCATCTGTCAGTCCGTCTGAATGGGCTAATCTCTGGAACCACTGGACCGATTATGATGCGAATTCCGAATGGTTTTCTTTGAACGTTTTCTTTTGGTGAAAGGTTTTTTCGGACAAATGAGTAAGTTTTCGTTCGTTTTAACGTGATTGCTTTGGTTAAGTCGATAAGAGCGTTCATGCACTCCTTCCTACTGCAGGATAAGGGGACGTTCATTAATTACGTAAGGGCCCCGGAGGGAGGGGGGTTCGTAAAAACTCTGCATGCCCTGTCTGGCAATTCATAACAGTTTGATGTTCTTACATGGGGATAGAGGGATTTTATTAACCATGACGAATTACGTGTTTTCGTTTTCTTTTTCGAAGTCGGTATATGCAGTTCTTTGCCCTGGCTTCCAACACATAAACATGTAACATATCGCACAGTACCCACAGACAAAGGAACTCTCATTCTTACGTTCCAAAACCAATAGTGTACCTAATATATCAAAGAAAGCCTAAAGCGTAACTTGCAACACCGTCTTTCTCCTTTAAAATGTTGATTTATAAGCGTTCAAAAACCACACTGTGAACAATACGGCACTGCTTGTTATTACGCTCGGAATGTAGTCTAAACTTCTGTTAGATTACAGACCAGGATAGCTACACGGCCCTACAAACCCTTCGCAACACTACAGTATCCCGAATATCAAAGGAATAGCTTTCAAATTGGCGCAAACATTTATTAAATTGATTTCGAGCGACGGTAAAGTTATGTTTGTGTTGATCTTTACATCGACCGCTTACGTTAGGTCTCTTCTAAGGACTCTAATACTTCATCCTTAGGGTGATGATAGTTTGTACAGGGTGTAATTTAAGACTGGGCCACCACAACTTCGTGGTGGCCGGTGATGGGATGAGTCACATTGGTATCGTGCATTCTTCACCGCGTGTATATCCGTTTTCAAGTTTTATTTAGTTTTTTAGTATAATGGATCATTGAAACGTTTGCCACCGCAATGGTTATTAATTAGGGCTATTGTTATGTTAAATTGCTTAATGTATTGTATAGATTTCTCATTACAAAATACTGTTGTCCCTAAAGGTTGTCTTGAAGAGATCGCTATTTAGCGATGAGACCGCCTGTTGTTTACCTCTGTTTATTATTTTACTGTATATCACTCATGTTTTGTATTTACAGGGTACAGTGTGTATTTGGGGTGTGCAATAAAGTGGATTTGTATTGTATTGTATTGTATGTATTAGAATTACAAGCACATTCTTAGAATGGGAATTCTAAATAACAATTTGTCTTTCTATGATAAACTTCTTGAAGTACATAATAATAATGGGAATACATATAAGCTGTGTACCAAAAATTATATTGACCCATAACATAACACACTACCCGGTAGGATATTGGACATATTATCCATAATAAATATACTTACTTCTATTTTAAAATATCATACTTTATGAAGAAGTAGGTAAGTTCGATTATAGTTACACACAATCAATGCATGTAACACGTTGACTCACAATTTTATGGCAATTTGTGCGTAAAATTTAGAGTCATTATGTTCGGTCGTTAGTCATAATTATATTTTTCTTTGAACCACTCTTATAGAGTTAACAATATTAATATTCTTATAAAACAAACGCGTTTAAAAAATTCTGTAAAGTTAATTGTTTTAGAATCACTAATGACTAACGATTTTATTACAAACAATAATGAATGACTTTCAAAAAATATGGCCGTCAAATCCGATTTTTTTTTTACTTATCGCGTTTAAATTAAATCATCTCATGACTTTAACATTGATGGCTACTGGTTCAACGGATATCAGAGGTAAAGAGGTCAAAACGATCCAGAGGTGACCTATCTCTATATAGCCATCGGGTCAAGCCGCTCATTTCGTATTCATACAACAAATCACTCGTAAATTATAGGATAAGGGTGAGTTTTTACAGTTATAATAAGAATACTTTTCTGAGGCTCACCCTTTGTGTCAGTTTATATTGTCCCTGTGATATTAAAAATCCTGGATAAATTCAGTCAACGTCTTCAAGTTTTAGGTAAGTATTACCTAACACAGTACACTGTTCATTGAAAATGCTATAATGAATTTGTAAAAATAGCTCGTGAACAGCTTCAGTAGGTAGCCTAATTGGCAAGGAGCTCGTCGATCTAGTCCAGACATCCAGAGAGTCAGTAAAGATGATAAAAAAAAAATCATTAGCAAAATGTAATTTTATTATGACTAGGTATAATCTTTTTCGTTGTTACAGATACGATGATTACCTAATTAAGTAGGAAGTATGAACCTGTCATGATTGTATAAAGATATATTACCTTAGATAATACCCTAAATCTAGAAAGACTGCCTTTTCAATAATTTCTTCTAAAGTGTCTTATCATTATATTCTCAGAGTTCTGAGTTAAACCACGTTAAACTCATAATTTTTCGTCAGCTGCTTAGCAACTCAATTCACATCTATTGAAACGGTCATGGGCGAGCAACATTCACATGTAAAAAAAAATTAACGTATCGTGTCATCTTACAATCCAGACACAGCAACTATATTTAAAAAATAACACTACTTACATTACATTTACTCGAAAATATATCATAACGCAACGTAGTAAGGTGAACTTTGTGCCAGCGGCGCTCTGTCCCTTTCAACTCAGGTAATAATAAAATAAGAGATTACATCTTCTCGTAAGCAACAATAGGGCTCCTGGTTATTGGACAGGGCTTCTTGTCAAAGGAAAATGCGTTCTGTATTTAGACGGATACTGCCCTTTATAACCGAGATTGGTGGAGATTGTATATAACAAAGTTAAATTGCTGTGATAGGTAATCACTTGTTTAAACAGCTTAAAGAGCGTTTAGTGCGAATGCCACGAAGTCTTGCTCTTGCTTATGATAAGGCGAAGCATAAATTATTGTGTTGTTTGTTTCACTTTCTTGATCCGTTTTGTACTTTTTTGACCAAGCGAAAGAATTGACAATGTTTCAGTTTGGGTAATTTTTCGTCTGTGCGGATAGATGATTCTCGTAAAATGTTGTGAGCTGTCCGTCTAGCGCAACTATGCTTCGCGACTCTTGTCGCGCGACATAGCGTCATCCGTCACTTTCTCACAGTTGTGTAAAGAAAGAGATAGGTAATATATTTCGCGCGAGAAAGACTCGCGTGCCACAGTTGTGCTAGAGGCGCTATTTAGAAGTTTTTTTTTGTCGATTCGGTTTAAAAACACTCATATTTTGGCAATTTCGAATAAAAATTGCAAGGTCCACACAGCTCACAGAGGCACTATATACATAGTTATTTATTGTGTACCTAACTAGTTTATTTCACTCTCAATCTCATTCTACGGTAGAATTTCTACCTAGTGCTTCGTTGAAAGTAGGTAATGAGTTGAATGTTTATAGAGAAACCGTATCTGTTCTGGTAGTCTGTATTATGTGGAAAATTTAAATATCAAAGTTAAAACCGCGAAAAATCTTAATTGTGATAAACACGAAGCATAGGTAGGTATAATAACAGTGTTTGTTTATGAAAATAAATTATCGAACTTATAAATAACAGGTTATTTATTTATTTAAACTAAGCTAATGGTAATGAATGATTTGTAATCCAACAAGGCGGTTGAAATTAAAGATAGTACCTAAATAGGGGTGCCTGTCGTATCGCATAACGTTTTTTGTCCTAAAAATGTTTGGCCGAGAATGTTTGGCATACTGTTGAATGGCATACTTACTACTCGTTTGTCCTAATAATTTTTGTGCATACTCATTTAAAGTCCTAAAGCAAGTTTATCCTAATATTGATAACTCTAAAATCTAATTACCTAAAGCATAATATTCCTAACATGAATTGCCCTAAGAATTATTTTGCCTATTACTAAATTGGCTAAAATTACGGGTTCCCTTTATCTTGCATAATATCGATTCCGAAATACATTTTGCATGGCAGCTATCACCGAAATATTTTTAGCCGAATGATTCTTTAGCATAATTATATTATATGTATCATAATTGTCAGTTAGCGTACTATTAATTTAGCATAATTTTAAATGGCAGAACACTATTATAATATGGAACCCTCATGAAGCAAAATACAATACCATGGTTGAGAAGATACACAACAAATTTGCAAGATATCTTTATTTAAAAGAATACGGAATTTACCCGTGCTATCCACTGATGTACCCGACTCTCTTTGTTCTCGGGATGGTAGGATACGTCAAATTGGAAGTACGAAGGAATGTTGCGCTGGCCACGTACGTATTTAAGGTGTTACGAGGTTGTCTCCATAACCCTACTGTCCTAGAGTCGCTGGAGCTGGTGGTGCCGCGCGCAGGCGGGCCGCGCCGCCGCGCGCCGCGCCTGCTTGCGCGCCCGAGCGCGCGCACCAACTTGCTAGCCAATGCGCCACTTGTCCGGGCCATAAACATGCTGAACCAA
Organism: Apotomis turbidana; assembly: GCA_905147355.2. NCBI lineage: Eukaryota > Metazoa > Arthropoda > Insecta > Lepidoptera > Tortricidae > Apotomis > Apotomis turbidana. Next base: position 14,187,979 of record LR990295.1, on the reverse strand, counting down.
ATATCTAAAAAAACTGATTTGTTCAACTGTTCTCTGGCTGAATTCACAAAAGTCGCTTATGAATTATTATGTTATCCCGATAGTATTTAGGTAGTAGGCTTAGATTATTATTATTTTCAAATTATTTTTTTGTTATTTCTTTGCACTTGTTTATTTTTTATTGGTTCTTTCTGTTTAATATGTATCACGTGTTGGATTAGTCTGTAAGTGATATGTATATTTCAATTATTAATAATAATAAAATAAAAAATAATACTAAAAAAAATATCACCGACTTTTATTTCATATAATTTTATATGGCTTAACATTTATATCGCCGAATTTATTATGGCATAAAGACATAGTTTACGGAACAGACGGGTGCTAGGAATTTAGTTTAGGTTTTAGGTTAGATTAGGCGAGTATTAACTAAACTGATACCAGTTAAATGGGTTAGGTTAAGTTAGAACTGCGACCACAACAGAACCGAACTGCTGCCAGTAAAGTAGGTTAGGTTAGAACCGAACTTAATGGGTAAGGTTAGGTTAGAACTGCGACCACAACAGAACGGAACTGCTGCCAGTAAAGTAGGTTAGGTTAGAACCGAACTTAATGGGTTAGGTTAGGTTAGAACTGCGATCACAACAGAACCGAACTACTGCCAGTAAATTAGGTTAGGTTAGAACTGCGACCACAACAGAACCGAACTGCTGCCAGTAAAGTAGGTTAGGTTAAAACCGAACTTAATGGGTTAGGTTAGGTTAGAACTGCGACCACGACAGAACCAAATTGCTGCCAGTAAAGTAGGTTAGGTTAGAACCGAACTTAATGGGTTAGGTTAGGTTAGAACTGCGACCATAATAGAATCGAACTACTTTTCAATTTGAATTTTTATGCAATCTAAATATTATGAGAAATAAATTTCTTCGAAATAACTATTCGGACATGTAAATATTTTGCTTATTCATATTCTGCCATATGAATGTTCTGATATAAAAAATATGTAAAATCACAATATGAGAAAAAAATATGCAAAATAAAATTCGGAGAAATGATGTTTCTGTCGAAGGTTGTTATACAAAATGAATTTATGAACCTAAAATTACAGCACCTAAACTAAACTATGGTAGGCGTGAAGTCAGAATCGTTACGTAGGCAGGTCAGATTTTGGTTAGGTTAGGTACGACGACGAGCGAAGCGAGGAGGAGTGTTAGGTAGAACAGTGACCCTAACGAGCGAGCGAAATTATATTAAAATTTAGCAGTTAGTAGGTTAGGTTAAAGACCGAAAACTGTAGGTTAGGTTAGGTTTGTTTTATGACCATGGATAGCGGAGCGAGCGAAGCGAGTGGAGCGTCAGAATGCTTGCTTAAAAATCTTCGAGATTTAGGTATAATGAAATGTAGTCAAAAGATTTTTAGCACATTAAATATTAGGAACTTTACAATTATGCACATCAATCATTCGATAGTTGAATCTTAGCCACATCAAACGATAGGACAAATAATATTTAGGACAAACGATAATAGGAGCAACAATTTCGGACAATCAAAAATATGCGGAACAAAGTGTATGCCAAACGTTATTAGGACAAAAGACGTTATGCGACACGACGATAGGACTAATAATTGTATGCCATCCGATATAGACCCACCTAAATAGGTAAGCATTTTTTCTATGACCAATATTTAGCGGTTTCGCTCGCGTGAAAACATATACACTATCCTACGGTACGGGAACCATTAACCATTTTTCTAGCTAAAAAGCCTACGTATTAAGTTAGGGTGAAACTACACCTGTATTCCAAATTTCATGCAAATGCGTCCAGCCGTTTCGGCGTGAAGAAGTATATAACTTTCACTCTTTTATAATATTAGTGGCTTTTGAGTTCACGATGACGAGGCAGAATATATTACTTAGATAATTATATATGTAACTTAGTTCACCAAATTTTAATTACTCCTAAGTAATCTGCTGTAATTCATTTTCTTTCACAGTGAGATACAATAATACAATCTAATTTATAATCACAAAATTGCTCGAAATAATAACATTAACATCCCGCCCGAGAATCAACTGTCATATTTTTATTATTCGACGACAATATAATCCAGATGAAAATATTGAAAACGGCAAGTTAATTGGTTGTTTTACGACTTTGCTAATAGCTGGGTTCGTAATGCGTTGCCGTAGTACCGCTAGCGCCATCTGTGGGCGAGTAGCAGAACTTCGGCTTTTCATGCATATATTATTAAACAATAGCAGTAGTGGCTGGCACGGACGGCGCTTCACCAAGGGATTCCACTTATAAAGAATATACGGATATGATAATCATTTTATATTTAATACTATTATAATATTATTATACTTAAGCGTATTATTTAGGCTGATACACATAATGAATATTTGTATTAAAGTAGAAAATTAACAAGGGGTAGGCGCACCAGTGCGTGGCCTTGATACCAGTAACTTTATTTATTGTAACTATTGGAAAGTATTTATTGGGCCAATGTCGAGTACAGCGGCGTTAACCTTTTATGTTATTGAATAATGCTTTCAATATTTAACAGAGCTAAGCGAACACAGCGGCAGTTAAATCTTTAATGGTTTATTCGCTGTTATGGCAACAAATGTATCTTTTTCTTTATATTTATTATATGTGAAAATATATATATATATATATATATATATTAGATTTTTTTTTGAACATGATCGCGGGATTGTAATTATCTCCGTAGTAAAATGAATAAGCTTAAGAAACCCGCAGTGTTGAACCATCCGTGGTTATGTTTAGACTAGAGAATATTTCGATATTCTAAATCATTATAATTATTAATTACTATATTAATTAAAATAAAGAGAAAAGAAATCTCATAAATTAACGTTGTTTGTTGTGTGTTATTTGTTGGGAACAAGTTAATCTCATTGTAAATAATAAACATATACCTAAACCAGTATTATACATAACATATTAACCGCTTTATTTAACGTTGATTCTATTTCAATTATGAAGCCATAGTAATATGAGTGCCTATATTAATTCAATTTAAATACAATAGATCCATCTTTATTATTTTTTCTGTATATTTGCTTTCGTGAACAAAAATGAACCCTAGAACTTAACTGGGTAGGCACTACTTAAAGTTAGGTATCATTAGTATCTAAGGTTTCAACAATACTAATAAATGTGATGTGAAACGGATATAAAAATATCATTAGTCAATTGAAGAGGAACGAGTTTAAATCGAAAACTTTCAATATTTTCGCTAGAAAACTTACATAAATTATAAATGGGACGTACCTACTTATATCATCAGGAATTTTATTTTTAACAAAACATGCAAAAATGTATTAAAGATTTTTAAAATTATTTGCGAAATATACCACTTTCACTTAATTTTTTTTTAAAAGCTTTAAAGACATTATTGTGCCGTCCCTTTATCGACAATGAATCTTTCCTTCTAAACTAACAAAACACACAGTTCATTATTTTTATAGTTATATTTTTTTGTTTTCTCAAAGCTAACGTGACAGTGACAGTGTCCGGTGTACACCTTTTTTAAAAGCTTTAATTTGCAATGTACCTATGTATGTAAGTATGTTTGTTCGGGTGGAATCTTGCAACTCAATTTTGAAGCAGATATCGTCAACCGATTGAGCTGAAATTTTGCATACTTACTTTGATGAAAATACAATAATATGGTATCATGGGGCTGATCTGATGATGGAGCCGGAAGGTGGCCATAGGAACTCTATAATAGCACTTTGCACTTACATACCACAAAATTATTAGAGTGATACATATAAACACACACACATAACATAAAATATGCAAGTAAAGTACAATGTGGGTACGCAGAGATTTATCTGTACGGTAAATTTATAAAACACCTTCATTTATGTTTAGTTTTAATGTGCTTCAAATAAAATTTTAAGGTAAATGCTTAATGCCATCCTTATCAGTCGTCTTTTGCATACGATGCAGAACTCCCAGGGCCGGATTTAGAAGTTGTTAATTACATGGTCTCTCAGTTTTCGTTTAAACATATTAAAAATTTTACATTCCTTTATTTGTTTTGGAAATTGGTTGTAGAATAATACTCCTTGGAACCCTATGTGTTTCTTGCCAGTTTTAGTACGCGCTGATTTGAGACATAGATTATTAGCGTTCCGCAACGGGCGTATTCCCATTTTGTGGTATGTAAGTGCAAAGTGCTATTAGTAATGTATAAATAAAACTTAGATAATTTAACGTAACTTTGTATGTCGCAATCGATGTTCACTGAAATAATTAACAATTTTTTAGACAATAAGTTCTCATTAAGTGAAATGTAAAATTTCTTTTGAGAAATAAAGTTCTTAACCATTAATAGAAAAAGCAATTCTACCGAGTTTGGGCTCTTTAGATCGTCTTAGTGAGCATTTGATGGATATCCAAAGAAAAGTACAGTCGGCTATAAAAGCTTGTCACTAAAATTTTTTTTTTGACAGAAACTTATAATATGCTGATTTGACTAGCCCTTGGGTTGTTAATGCTGTTATCATAAGTCGCTGTATTGTGGGGGTAGGCTTGCTGTAGCATAAACCTCGGCACCACGTGCCTGTCACACATTTCAAATACGGATCTACTGTCAATAAAATAAGAAATATCTATTTAAAGCGCTAGCGTAAGACCAAACTAACGAAACAAGATTACTTATTAAAATTTTCACCACATTAAAAGCTGATATAATATTATAAACATGACTTCAAAAACTACATTTAGTTAATCGTCACAGAGTGGATAATGACGTAACAACAACAGACACCTAAAACACACCTACTTTTACGCAAAATATCGCAAATTCGAGTGTACCTATCGGGCGACCGATATACCGGTTTGTCGGTTGAATCTTCGACTAGTCGCCCAACCCGTCGACTATCACACGAAAATATCTGGACACGGTCTGAATTTTACATCTGTATCGCGTGTCTTATTGAAATTAGAACTCTATACAATGTTACTCAATGATGATTTTACAACAAATTCCCATAGCAAGATGCGAGAATTAGAAGCTTAGATGTAGAAAATTTGTCCGTAGCTCCCAACTCGACCTCGTCTCATTAATATTTGATCCAGAATCAGGAGATTAAGGCATAAAAGTTTCCAAATTATGGCAGAGATTCTATTTAATGCGTCAAACGAGTTTTTCAAAGCGAGCCCTTGAAGAAAATCGCTTGAGACATGAAATTTAAGCCATTAAATGCATTTATAAGTGTATAATCTCATGGCCATTTTTATTTAATTAACTTTGTGTTATTATTTTGTCGTTTATTCATATTTGAATGACTCGTTTGTAAGGACAACGCATATTACCTACGCCTAAGAAATGAAGTGTGAAATTAAGTATGTGTTTTAGACACTCATATTTTTTATAGTGCGTAAAGTGAGGCTAAAGTGGTTGATTTTGGTCTCTAGGGTTTAAATGGAAACTATAGGAACTATTTCTATGAAAATTATAAATATAACTTGTCTGCGGTTAGCTATAAGTGTATTAGGTACTTAGGTACAAACGGAATATTAAAAAAACCCATTATTTCTCTAAGTACCTCTACTAATGTATCAGATGTTGTTAACACTAGCCACAAAAGTGTGTGTGTGCTCGAAATTGCCCGTTACTTACGCGTAAAACATTTTTCTTTACCGGATAAAAAGCATCCTACTATACTTACAACCATCTTTGGATGTCCAGCTATCCGTGTACCAAAATTGGTTAAAATCCGTCCAGCCGTTTCGGTGTAATTCGAAGACTTTTTTTTTTACTAACATATTACATACACTGAATTGGTTGGCGCCGCGCGCCCATGTAAAGTCTGCATCGTGCTGTTAAGATTTTTCGTCTAATAATACCCCTACCTTCTATCCATAGAAAACTGATTTTCAATACGCTATAATAAATTTAGAGGTATAGATATCACGAGGACTATAATTTACGTCTGTGGAAAGAGTGTCCGTAAGTAAGTGCACACCGTTATCTATTGACAACACTTAGATAGCTTTTTGCATCGTGTGACTTACATTGTCCGGGTTTCTATTTTGTAGGCCCTCAGAGCAGTCAAAAGGTTACAAATAATAAATGAAACGAAAGGAAAATCAGTGAAACATGGCCACGGGTAGCAATATAATTACAAGCGTGCATCAATCATCCTTTTCTGCCCTCCCATCACGTTAGGCCGTAACTGACATCGTTCTTCAATATAAATATACCCTTTTATAGTAGGTAACAAGCATTTTAGTTCCCTTCTTCTTTGGCAGCTTTGTTAAAATAAGTCAGCCGTGAGCAATTCGACTAATGAGTTGTCAATCGATAAAATAATTTATTGATACGTATACTTTACCTTTATGAACTTTTACTTTACTTTACTGTAGTTTTTTTCTCCTATGTATAACGGGTTCCCTTTATCTTGCATAATATCGATTGTCCGAAATACACTCCGCATAACAGATATCGCAGAAACATTTTTAGCCGAATGATTCTTTAGCATAATCGTATACTTAGCATAACTGTCATGTCGCATAACACTCATTTGGCAGAATTTTGTATTGCAGAATAGTAATATGGCCGAATTTAATTTCGCAGCATTTTATGTAGCAGAATATATGTTCCGCCGAATTTGTTATAGTATAATACCAGTATGGGTGTCTTTGTCTTCCCTAATCGCATACTATGTACTATTGTCATAATATCGATGATCCTCTTTATGCATAAAGTTATTGCTCATAACGCATAGAGCATATAGTTAGGAAGAACTGCGACAAAATGGAACATGGGTCAAAAACCGAAAGGTTATGTTAGGTTTGTATTGTGACCATGTATAGCGGATCTAGCGAAGCGACTCTCAAAATGGGTCAAAACAAAAACCGAAAACTTACACATTATACCAATGTACCATTCTGCCAAAGAACGTTGTGCCAAATGACAGTATGCCAAGTAAATATTATGCACTCAAAATTTCGGTGACACGCTTATTCGATCATATCATAGGACTATTATTCCAAAAAATTGCGTCAGTTTACTCGAGCTAATTAAAAATCCGACTAAGAATATTGTGCGAAATGACAGTATGCTAAAAAAAATATGGGAAAAGTAATTCTGCGAAATGATGATTCTGCCAAGGGCTGCTATATGCGAAACAAAATTATGAAAATCAATTTTATGCAACATATTAGTATACCATAACACCACCTTACCCTAGGGTAGGGTAGGGGTCCCACCCACATACAAAGTGATATACTTACGATTCTGTTAATTTCACATCTAAAAAACACTCTTTTTAAATCTGACAAAATTTAGAATTTGTCGGTAATTGTACATTCATATGTAAGTGTATACGCATTATAAATTAAATTAGAAATATATTCATTTATTTTACAAACCTTATAATTATTATATTGGTGATCTTCCAATCCTTTCAAATTCGATAATTCCATTCCAGCTGCTTTTGATTATTTTCCTTAGTCAAAAATTAATTCAAATAATGTATTCACGGTCTCGCTACTCCGCACTAGATGTCGCTAGTGTGCGCCTCTTGCAGCTCACTAATAATTATGTACCTGTAAGTCAAAATAACTAAAAAAAAAAAACATTTCTAGGTCTGACTTACTACGTTATTTATGCAGACGTACTTAATTATATTAATGTGTTCGATAATATTAACCATACCCCTTTGACCGCCAAAGACGGCAAATCACGTCATCGGGAATTCATGCCACTGACGCCAACGACGCCTATTGACGTCAAAAATTTCAATGGTCAAAAACATGCTAATTCTAACCAATGTGTTTTTCAATCTCTGTTGATTTTCTGTTTTGGAGCACTTTTTTTTTGGTTTGGCGTCAGTGGCACGGTGAATTGCTTTGCCGCTTGGCGCTCAAAGGGTTAAAACGAAATCAACATAGCGTAGTGCAAAACGCTTTGGCAAAGCAGTAAGAACTTACTTACCATTAGGTAAAAACGGTACAAACAACTCGCAACGTCTACTATTCTATGGCTTCGCATACAAATGAATGAGGTCCAAACTAATAAATAGTACCTACGTAAGTAAACACCTTCTAATTCTAACTGTTATAAGTACCTACAATTCTCAATAAAAAACCACAAAGTCACAAGAGGAACAAGAGGTTAATAAATTAAGCAGTATTAATCTCAATAATGCGGTGCAGTGCAGGCTACTTGTGTGACAACATCGCGTAGAGTAAGTACAAGTACAAGTAGGTATAGCGCTGTGTTTACCTACATACTTCACGTTGCCAACTGTCCTGTCCGGCAACATCGCTTAGAAGCAGCGCTGTGTCTCGCAACATGTTGCCAGCTCGATTTGCGGCAACGCGGTCAGACTCGCGTCACAACTCAACACGCCATCTCGCACCAATCCGTCATTCGCAGAAATATCATTCTGAAAATTAGCGCAAGGCCAGAGCCCATCCCTGATCTACGAGGGCAGCAGCGCAGGCAACGAATTGCGCCATGGCGGCAACGGTACACTTCACCAACGAACTTGTGCTACAATTACTCGAGAGCTACAAAACCTATCAGCTCCTCTGGGATACCTTGAATCCCGATTATAAGGACAGAGTGAAGAAAAACGAAGCATGGGAAGACATGGCTAGTTGTATGAAAATGCCGAGGCGCGAAGTAGAGTCTAAAATACACACCTTACGCTCACAATTCACACGGGAGAAGAAGAAAATAGCCCTTTTGAAGAGAAATGGGAGAGAAAACGCAAAGAGTTCTTGGTTTGCCTTTGAGGCGATGAAATTTTTAATGAAGGGAGAGGCGCTGGAAGATTCCGATAACTTGGAGATACAAGTAAGACATCTACAGTCAATTACTCAATTATATCGAGTTCGTTGATTGATTTAATTGGGCATCCAATTGATTGCCTAGGCCGATAGTTGATTGAGTCAGCGTCATCCAAAGATCAATGAATGACTTGTTCTCTTGTTCATTCAAAGCTAACCCCTTGGAAACAGCTGACGTATGGGTAAAAAAACCATGTCCGAGTCGGACTCGCGCAACGAGGGTTCCGTACAAACACTTAATTGGCCGGGTTAAGTTAAGTTTGCACCTGGTATGTATGGCGCAGCATACAAATGAGGTGCAAAGTTAACGCAACCGATCACGATTGTTGTATGGGAGCCCCACTTAAATATTTTTTATTCTGTTTTTAGTATTGTTTGTTGTTATAGCAGCAACAGAAATACATCATGTGAACATTTCAACTGTCTAGCTATCACGGTTCATGAGATACAGCCTGGTGACGGACGGACAGACAGACAGCGGAGTCTTAGTAATGTAATAGGGTCCCGTTTCCCTTTGGGCACGGAACCCTAATAAAATCAGCCGCCCGCCGATTTTTGTCGCTGTGGTTCGGTCGGTGGCGCTAGTAGTCACCAAAACAATTATGTCAATGTCAGTTACATCAGTTATAAATAATATAATTATACATCAGAGCTATTGGCAATTAGCTTAGTTTATTGTAAATACCGGTCTGTGGTTTGTTTTGTTATCGTGTTTTGTTTTCAATAAAACCAACTGTGATAAATAGTGCTTAATTTTGTAAGATGGAATTGCTAAGTGATAATGTGTCGGGAACAAGTGAATTTCAGCAAAAGTTTGAGTCCAAATTATCCGAATACGAACGTCAACATCAAGGCGAGTATTTTTTGTTTTAATTTACGGTTTTTAGTGTTTAGTACCTACTTTTATTAGCTAATTTCGTATTTTACTGATGCATAGTACCTACTGTACAGCAACATCTTTAATCTGGTGTTATTTATTTTAGGATCGCTAAGAAAACCATGGACTGAGGAAAGAGTTTTGGAGGTTATGAATAATATTCGACAAGCTAGGGTGTCCATGAGTTCCAATCAGCGTGCGACGAGTATGGACTATTACTGGATATCAAAATATGATATTATGACCATAGCAGACAAAGAGCACTTGATATTCAAAAGGAATTCTGCAAATGAGCCAACTGTGCGCATAATATCTCGGAATGATTATTTTCATAATTTAATGGAAACACACAAAGCTTGCGGTCATGGTGGGCGAGATAAAATAATACATACCATCAAATCGAAATTTTATATACCAAAAAAAGCTATAGAAATATTTCTTGCGCTTTGTCCTTCATGCGGGAATAAAAAAAATATCACCAAAAAAGGCACAGTAACACAGCCACAGCCAATTGTATCCAAGGACTTCAACATTCGAGGGCAAGTTGATTTGATTGACTTTCGCTCTAGTCCCGATGGTGAGTTTAAGTGGTTATTAAATTACCAGGATATTACTACAAAATTTGTGAGTCTTCGGCCACTGAAAACAAAAAATCCAAATGAAGTTGCTGTAGAACTAATGAAAATATTCACGATTTTTGGAGCCCCTTACATTTTGCAGTCTAATAATGGGCGTGCATTCGCAGCAAAGATTGTTGTGGAGCTAACCACAATGTGGCCGGAGTGCAGAATTGTCCATGGAAGCCTGCGTCGAGCGCAAGGAATCGTCGAGAAAGGCAACCCAGACGTAGAGAATATGTTAAGAGCATGGATGTCCGCACACAATTCTGCCAGTTGGTCTCTTGGATGCCATTTTGTGCAGTATAAAAATAATGCTTCTTATCACCGCTCAATTGGAAAATCTCCACACAAAGCATTATTTGGAAGGGATACTAAAACAGGCTTAATTAGTTCTTCCATGCCTTCCTCGATGCTTGTGAATATTGAAACTGAAGAGCAGCTGATAAATCTCACAAAAGAAGTTCATAGTGACAAGGACTCTGGGCAAAGTATTACTAATGAAGAACCTTATGAAGATGAAACATTTGAAGAGTGTGGTGAAAACCGTGAAAGTTCCATTAGAAGTGATGGACTTGCTGGCAAAGCAGAAGTCGGAACTAATTTCAACACCAACTCAACCCAACCTGACTATGGGAATGATTTGATGCATACTCTCTGTCAAGTGTCAGAATATTGCGGAACTGAAAACCCTGGGGTATGGTCATATTAACATAATTCTGACGCAAAACATCTTTTTTTTTATAATAGAATGTATCTCCAGCTTGGTGTTGCTCATACTGTAGAATCATCCATTTATATTAATATAGCAGTGAAGTTACACAGCTTAGAAGATGAAACTTGGATACAATGTAAATAAAAAAAATATGACTGAGCTTTTATTTTTTAAATGATTTCTTATAGTAACAGCAATATTTGTACTAAACTTCATATAAATGGTTTTAAATACCTGAAAGAGTTGTGCAGTGTTATATATGGGTAATACATATAACACTATGCACAACTATGGAACACTCTTTTCGGAGTGGCATTAGAAAGGTTTCTAAGGTTTCATTCAGATAAAGTTTCAAACTTCATGTTTTGGGGAAATAAGGCTATCCCCTTTCCATGCGCTACATTTCATGTAACTACTATGATCTCAGCCTACTATGCATCTATGAGATAAGTTGTACTTTTTGACAACAATTTGTTTAAAATTCGTGATTTAACAGAATTATGTTTGAGATTCTCAATTTCTCGGTCATTTTCTGTACTGAAACTATTGTGTCAAATAAAAAAATTACATGTTACTAGTCTTATTAGCTTGAGTTTTATTTAATAAGCACTTTATTGTTACAGATTGAACATAATAACGATGACGAGTTTTCCGAGTCGTTCAAGGCAGAAAATTTCAAAATCGCGACGGCTGACCATTACGTATCTATTGATACACCGCCCCCTAATTCTTCAAGTCACAAATCTAGGAAGAGGACCATATCAGACGAGAAATCAGATGAAGAGGGAGTATACAGTTTCACTAAACGTTTAGGGCAAAATTCAAACGATGAATTCGATATCTACGCACAATACGTTGCCTCAGAGCTGAGGCACACGAGAGACCTCCATTCTGTCCTCATAGCGAAACATAATATAAACAATATACTGTTTAATGCACGAATGGGGAAATATCGTCGAAGGGCTTCTTCGCCCACTAGTGTTCAAGAAGTCGGAGAAGGGCCTATTAAAATTGAACGTGATGCAGATTAAGAGTGACCGAAACATCCTTCAAACCAACAAGGAAAGAGAGTACTCCCATCTGAAAGGTCGGCAGCGCACTTGTAAGCCAAGCCCGCTGGTGTTTCTGGTGTCCATGGGCGACAGTACTCACGATCGTGGGGCCCGTCTGCTCGTTTGCCTCCTATGTCATAAGAAAAAAAGAGTAGCATCATGTTACTGATTTTCACGTACGAGGTATATAATTAACGATAGATAATAGAGAGTTTTGAAACATTACAGCCTTAAAGTCTAACCGTAGATAGAAACTTTATTCGAATTATATGTATATTAGCTGCGCCGCGCGGTGTTACCCGCTCGTCCCACGGAAACACTTAATTTTTTCGGGATAAAAGTAGCCTATATGTTAATCCAAGCCCCAGGGTATCAGCTACCTTCATATCAAAAAATTTCAAAATTGGTCCAGCCGTTTGAGCGTGAAGAAGTATCAAACGTACACATAAACACACACTCACAAACTTTCGCGTTTATAATATTAGTGTGATTTAATCGAATTATTTAAGAGGCCTTATTCCTTTTAAAATTTATTTTTTTCATATTATGACGAATATATTGATAATTTCAACCAACTTTTTGAAGTGAATAATACTTTTTCCCGAGTTCTAGGTAGTAACGTAGCTATTTCATGCTTTCATTGCGTGCAGTCGAAAATAAGTTGAAAAAACGAATTTTCCACGTGAATTTTGTCAATTTCGAGTAGTTTTTCGAACAAAAATTATCAATGAAAAATTCAAACTGTAGGTTTCAAATATATACCAATAAATCCCAATAGCCCTGTTCTAGGAAGTAACATCAATAATATGTTGAGAAACATGTTTGATCATAGAGAAAAATGTCTAAACAATCAGCATTTTAAAAGGAATAAGGCCTCTTAGCCCCGATTGGCCCGATCTGAAAAAAAACACTGCACATATTTAATTAAACAAATTATGAATTAATGTTCATTTGTGTGACGAAGTTACACACATACAATTAATATGAGTAAGGGCTATGTAAGGATAGTAATGATACTATATAGTACCTAAACATTATTCGTGGAATAACATTTTGGTTAAATCCAGCCAAAGTGAGTAGCATTATGACCCCACCTCTTCGTTTCTCCAAGCATGTGCCAGGCACCCATTATGTTGCGCAAATACCGTTCCAAAACCAAAACTACCCATAAAATAGCGCGCCTAAGTAGACATGCGCTGTTTACCAAGTGCTAAACCTTTGTGCTAAACCGTAATATTATTTGCGACAATATATTATCATCATCTGATTCATGCGACTGTATCATTCTGCTGCTACTTTAATAAGGTACGTACGTCGTAAGAATACTTACACATTTACGACCTTTTATGGATAAAATAGAATTCTCAGTATAAAGTCGGCACATAGCCACCCCATCCCACCCTATAGCAGAGGGGCCTGCTAACATCGGCCACACCTCACCCGTTTGCGACGAGAAATTATTGTAGATATACCTACCCGTACATGAACGAAGCATTTGTATACAATTTTACATCTAACTTTTGAGCTCCAAAGACGGCAAATCGTGTGACCAAAAGTTGATTGTCGGTTAGGTTTCAGTATTGATTACTTTTTGTGATTGTGGCGCTATCTACTTTGAATTTGGGTTCTGTCCTATAAAATAACTTGTTTAACTGTGTATTCACAAGATAGTTATACAAACGTTATACAGACGGATCATTTACTTTGGCAATCTGTTTATGCCTTTCAAACAAAACTTAACCATTAAACAAAGATTTTAGGCAAATACATGTTTCATGAGTATCTAAATATTTTCTAACCAGGATTTGTGTTTGTAAGGCTTTGCTAATTTCTATTAGTTTCTCTCATACATATCGTTATCTAAAAAAAAATATCATCAAGAAATAGGACGATGGTATATCGATGTCAAGCGGGATCCCCGCCTATTTGGGGAGGTAGGGGTAGGAGGGGCGAGAGTGTTGTTCGCTGTAAACGTCCAAAGTGATCGCAGTTGGAAATTAAACTGAAGATCGATTCGCAGAGTGAAGAAATGAAGGTGTTTACTTACTTTGTACAATTTGAAATGATAACGCGTCTTTTATATTTTGATACATTATAGAAGCATTGTGAGGTGTTCATAAAAAATACGTTTTTATACCATGTGACCCACACTTAAACCAAAATAAATCAGATTTTTTATGTTTTCTATTTGAATTTATTGTAAAGTACCATATGGATAGAGGTTACTTTGATTATCATTGATCACTAGTTTTTAAATTATATGATGCATGTTTTTGAACTCGCTTATATTGTTAAGGAAGACAACCTTGAAAGAAATACATTACGACCGCGATAATAACTAGACATATACATGCATTAAAAATCGATGATCAATGTTACCCCGAGCATCGAGGTAATCCCCATCCACGGTACCTATTCACGAATGCATATATTATGGTGGATTTACACGCTTGCCAAGCCTCGGCAAGCCTACAGGACGCAGTTATATGTTAGAGTGAGCACGATGTAGTTCAGTGGCAAGCGTGTAAATCCACCAATAAAATATGTTATTTTGTGTTTGATGGACATCTAAGTACCTATCATAATTTATGTCAAACGACTGTGTGACCAACTCGAAATCGCGAATAAATATGTTCAAGGCTATCCTAAACTGGATTTTTTAAGTCATCAATTCATCGTAATCGTATCGCCTACTTAAGTATTTTTCTATTTTGTGTTAAGTGGCCCCGATAGAACGTAGATGCTTTTATACTGTCCTATGGGGGTTACTTATATGAAGTAGGCATGCACAGCGTTGAAGCTAAGTTTAATAGCGTACCTTTACTTTTCCAGTAGATAGAGGACGATCTGACAGTCACAGTCAAAGCGACATCGACAGTATTAGGATCAATGGTGATTCCTTATATTTCAAATAGACATATTCCCATTAATTATATCGACAGATCTTTCGATGGCGCTAGTGTGCTTAGCGAGGTCTAAGCGTCATATCAAATTTATAGGATAGAGACCTCACTAAGGTGGCGACGTGTACAACAGGTCAGAGGAACAAGGTGACATTGCCTGTATACTTGAATGGTTGGTCCAGGTCCAGGTGGTTTATTATTATACTTTTAACTCAAGACAAATCAATCAAATATCAAATTTCCTACATAGTTATTTCAATGATAATAAAACAATAATTCGATCAATAATAATATTTTATATTTCGCATCACAAACTTGTATTTACATGATTGCTTACACTTAAACATATTGTTTTACCATTAAACAACAATTCAAAAACTATAAATAATAAAACGGGTGAACTTAACTGGTTTTTATGCGTCATAACAGCATTCTAAAAAGCTTCAGCACTTGAAATAATAACGCACTTGTGGAATGCTTACAATAAATTTAGTGACACTGATCAATTTTTAACTGAATAGACCATATAAATAGGTCGTGAAATTCAGTATTTGTAGAAGTAAAAGGGTTAACAGTAATAGGACATTATTTACACCGACGAAACCATAGCGGTTGTAATATCATAAACATTTTATGCAATCAAGCGTTCAATCACGGAAATTAGGGTGATTGGAAGTTAGGTTATATTTTATATTTAAGCATTAAAAGGACATTTTTTTATGCCGCAGGTTAAAGGTAAGGTAATACTGGCATTGTTTCCGTTATATTGTATTTTTGAACACTTGACTGCTACTACTAACAACTGTCTAGGTACGTACGATACTATCTGGAGGAGAGGCCGTCAACCAAGCACATAACCTCAACAATACAGGCTTTTCAATAATTATCTCAACAAGGCTAGATATTTTCAGTAAAAATTGTTTTACACTATAGTCTAACAGTTGTCATTAATACTGAAAATGCACCAACCTAAAAAATGTAGTTTTACCACAAAAGTAACTTACATAAACATAACAGAGGCGATTTCGCTTCGTAGATTACACGAACTTTAGAGCGTCGATCAAATGGTACAATAATTGTTCGCGGTTACGATGTTAATTATTTACGAGTGGGGCTTGTGTACTAGTGCTATCTGAGATAATAATATTGCAACCATTTCAACCTAGGTGCAAGAACCCCGGCCGTGGCTGGTAGCAAAGTATAAGTAAGTTAAGTTGGTGGTGAAACCAGTTATAACCTGATCAAAGCGGGTTGATGGCTCGGCTTAGAACACAATGTCTTCGTCACCCTCGTCCAGAAGGTTGGCTGCGCCGTCACGGAGGTCCTGGGCCAGACCCGCTTCACGCAACGCCTTCTTTTTCTGGAAATACCGAATTCAACTGTGAGTATTGATTCAATAGGGATACCTTCACTTGCCCGAATTACATTTGCTATAAATGTATTACTTGCCCTAAACTTTTTATTTCATAAACCGTAAGCTCTTCGTGATTTTTTAAATACTATTCATGTAGAAATCATTGGGGATAGGTTAGGTTTGTTTTATAAAAATCCCGAAAAGTTTTAGCTTCCAGAGAAATGTTTTATGGCAAATTAATATTACTGCAAGTGATATACATATTTATGGTATATGAAATACGACAAACAATAAAGAATCGACCATTCAAAGGACGCTAAACACACTAACATATGAAAATCAATCGTCGAGTCGATTCCTGATAATTATAATTTGGGTTTCCTCAAAGGAAAACTTTGTTTGTTGCTAAACTATCGAGCAGGATTTAGGAACTTTGAGGAATTAGGAACAATTTTCTGATGTGTGATATTGATGATGTAAACATTTTTCTAAGCAGCGGTGGGCAAAGGCTCTTATAACGCCATATTCCTCCCGCAAAACGCAACGTTTGAAGACTCCCAACAATGTGAACCAACAATATGGTCAAGGTAGCAGGAAATTGTTGGACGAAGGAGCGCACGAGCAGTAGTTATGAAGATCCTTCGGAGAGGCTAAAATGTCCTATAGTAGGGTGAATCAACGTTTCTAGTTTGTTATTTTGCCCCATTACCCAGGGGACAATTTTTAAATTTATTTCTTTAAGTTTTTAAATTTCTTGGATAAGTGTTGATAATTTATATTATTGGTATTGTCCGGATACCCTACGTATCCTGGGCTTAAAACTGTGTTTGTAAATATAACCCACGAAAATCGTAGTAGTACCAGTACCTTCACGACCAACAACCCGCCTGGTGGGCGCTCATACCTTTTACTTAGCCGCCGGCTATCTCGCCTGGCGAATTGTACTATAAAAGCGTCCACCTGGCCTCTGGCTCTGGCCTTTTATAGTGCAATCGGAATGGGGTAGTTTTTTTTTTTTTTACCTGGTCGTGAAAGTGTTAAAGAGTGACCCAGGGTCACCATGGCAACAAGTGACAGGAAAAAGTTGATTAACCTTCTAACTGATATAATAATGATCATATACTGACCGCTTCCGCCTTGTCCTTGATGATCTTCTTCTTGTCCTGGATCTTCTTCAGCCGATAGAACTCCTCACGCTCCAGCTCATCCAGCTCGGAGATGATGTACGCCAACGTACGTTCCAGCCGCGGGATGATCACTGTTCAAACAGTTCAAGTTATGATACTACTAAACCATTGATACAAATATCAAAGCTGAAAGAAAAATTTATGATGATGCGTAACCTGGTGGAAGAGACTTGGAATGTAACCCGGTGCCTCAGGATTTCCGGTCGAGCGCGTCATTAAACTTTCCGCTACCCTGATACCCAAACAACCTTTCGAAATTTTCGTTATGCTTTGTGTGTCGATCTTTGCATTATTTGAAAGGCTCTACACCTTAGCGACCTCTATGTGAATACGTTAATATTCACATCTTACCGCACTACTTTACAGTGAACGAGCAAGCGAGAGGGGCCGCTGTTATTTATAAAGTTATAAAACATGTAACGTCTCATTTTTATATGTGGGTATACGCCACAATTTTTATACTAAACTATTGATAACCAGGTCACGCATTTCGATTTATCTGTGCACGTGTAACTACATTAAAAAACCGGCCAAGAGCATGTCGGGCCACGCTCAGTGTAGGGTTCCGTAGTTGCTCATCCTTCACAATAAACTGCTGTTTTAAGCCCGAGGTTTAAGTTAAGAAAGATTTTAAGCTCTACAAAAAGGTCGTAAACGCCCTAGAAACTGTAATCACTTATTACCTTCTGGAAGTCAACTTACGACCTTTTAAAGAAAAAATATGAAATTTGGCGATAACTCAAAAACGGATCGACCTATTTTGTTCAATATAGTTTTCATTGAAAGTACTTATAAGGCTTCATTTACATGAATTTTTCCGAATTTTTTTGACCCGTGGTTGAAAAGTTAGAGGGGGGGGACACTATTTTTTTTGTTTTTGGAGCGAATATTTACAAAACTGCTGACTTTATCAAAAAATAATGTTAAAAGACCCCCATTATTTTTACAAGACCTATTCAACGACACCCCACAAGACCTATTCAAAAAAAAAATTCACCCCCACTTTAGGTGTTCGAGAGGTACCCGAAAAACATAAAATTTTTGAATTTTTATTTTACCGTTCTGTCGGCGTTATACATACACATTCTTATACTAAATTTCAGCTTTCTAGTACTAATGATCACGGAGCTAAGCCGCGGACGGACAGACGGACAGGCGGACATGGCGAAACTATAAGGGTTCCTAGTTGACTACGGAACCCTAAAAATAGACATTACATGTTTCATAAATTTATTTTAGTACTACTTTTTTTTCCCTACATTAGCAAGGGTGAAATAAGGGCGAATTATCGACATAAAATAATTACATATAAAAAGGGCACCTTTCTCTGAAATAAATAGCAAGTGTCCAAATGTTTTCAGTGTTAGGAATCAGGTACTACGGACGCCTCAATACTGGTGCCTTAGTAATTTACTATAACAGAACTGAAGCTAACTTGATTTGTTTTTAGTGACCATAAATCACTGTAGCGAAAAATGCATCGTAAAGTAATCCTTGTACTTATCTACGACTGCAATAACTTTTCAATACCATCTTGGTAGAAAAACACGGATGTAGTTTAGATGGTGTAAATAACAGTTTCCTTGATCAAATATCTTTCTTCAGCTAAACATGTGTCACGACGTACTTTCCAATTTTCATTTATTGCACCTACTACAAGGAAGGAAGGCCACTTTCTATGACGGGCATAGAATGAAAAAGGATATTGTTTAGAAAGGTTTAATGTACCACTGTTTAATGGAATACAGGGGTTTTTGATTTTTTATATATTTGGACGCGTGCGCACTCGAACAGAGTTAGATTGGGAAAGGGTCATCACGAACCGTCTCGAACATAGACTTGATAGCTTCCAGCCTCCCGAACAAGCCGGTTTCCGAAGAAGCTATAGTACCATAGACCACATACATACGCTGCGGCAAGTTATACAGAAGACTGAAGAGTATAACTTGCCATTATGCTTATTAGCGTTTGTGGACTATGAGAAAGCCTTCGATTCGGTGGAAACATGGGCGGTGCTCGAGTCACTTCAGCGATGCCATATTGACTATCGGTACATTGAAGTGTTGAAGTGTTTGTATAGTAACGCCACCATGTCGGTCCGAGTTCAGGAGCAGAGCACAAAGGCCATTCCATTGAGAAGAGGCGTAAGACAGGGGGACGTTGTGTCCCCGAAACTGTTTCCGGCCGTTATGGAAGACGCCTTCAAGCTCCTGGAATGGCAAGGACTTGGCATCAACATCAATGGCGAATACATCACTCACCTTCGGTTTGCCGACGACATCGTAGTCATGGCAAAGTCGATGGAGGAACTCAGCATGATGCTCGATGACCTCAATCGAGTTTCTCAACGGGTGGGCTTAAAAATGAACATGGACAAGACGAAACTCATGTCAAATGCCAAGGTTGTGCCCATCCCAGTCTCTGTTGAAAACTCGGTGCTCGAAGTTGTTGACTCATACATCTACCTAGGACAAGTGGTCCAATTAGGTAGGTCCAACTTCGAGAAAGAGGTCAACCGCCGAATCCAACTCGGCTGGGCAGCGTTCGGGAAACTACGCAATGTCTTTTCGTCCGACATACCTCAGTGCCTCAAGACGAAAGACTTCAACCAATTTGTGTTACCAGTGATGCCTTACGGCACCGAAACGTGGTCTTTCACTATCGGCCTCATCTCAAAGCTCAAAGTCGCTCAACGAGCAATGGAGAGGGCTATGCTCGGGGTGTCTCTACGTGATCGAATCAGAAATGAGGAAATCCGTAGACGAACTAAAGTGACCGATATAGCTCACCGGATTAGCAAGTTGAAGTGGCAATGGGCAGGCCACATAGCACGCAGAGCAGATGGCCGATGGAGCCGAAAAGTGCTCGAGTGGAGACCTCGGACCAGCAAGCGCAGCGTAGGACGTCCACCTACAAGATGGACGGATGACCTTATGAAGGTCGCCGGAAGGCGCTGGATGCAGGTCGCTTCCAACCGGTATATATGGAAGTCCAAAGGGGAGGCCTATGTTCAGCAGTGGACGTCCTATGGCTGAGATGATGATGATGATGACTACAAGGATATGTCAAACTAGCCTAGGAGCTCAAGAGAAAGTAGGTCATGCATTTAAGATTGCCCTAGTGGAAATTGCGGGGTTAGTATAACTTTTGTACGTTGGTACATTCAGCATCAAAAGTAGCTTTCAATTTAAGTATGCAATTTTTTGATCCTGACCGTACTGCTCAAGGAATGTTCTTTAATTGCGGCATAGTAAGTCTTTTGATGATATAGAAACGCAACACGAAAGCTACTCTTTGCGTTAAGTTTGACGAAAAAGAAAGCGAGGAGTAGTTTTAAAATGCTGCGTTTCTAATATGATAAACTCAGAGCGAACACTCAGGCGTGTCTGTTTTCCGCTAAACGGAATCCCTTCGACCTGACTCCCACTTTCCAAGGTGTATGCGTACTGATTTCAGACCACCTAGACCTTTTTGGGATGACCTTATCATCCAACCTAAACTTCGGCCAATACATTGAAGCCAAGGATTCAATGTCTACAACTGCAGCAAAAAAACTAGGGATCCTATCTAAGGTGAGGCGGTACTTCACGCCGAGACAGCTGCTTCAATTATAGCATCCGATCATGCATGGAGTACTGCTGCCATTTTTGGGATGGGTCCGCCAACTACCAACTGGCCGCCTTGGATTCAATTGACAAACGTGCGAAGAAGCACATTGGCGACCCTGCCTTAGTTCAGGAAAAGCTGCAAAACCTCGAACACCGCAGGAAAGTCGCCTGTTTATCGTTTTTCTACCGGATACACTGGTGAGTGTGCACTAGGACTGCATGAATTAATTCCACCATCTCCGTTCAGGCAATACAAATAATACAATACTCGGCGGGACTTGGATTCCACCCTTATGTTGTCGATATACCACTGATTCGTACGAAACGCTTTGCGTCTACTTTCCTTATGAGGACAGCTAAGAAACGGAACTCTCTTCCTGCGCACCTGTTCCCTGAAAAATATAACTTGGATCTCTTCAAGTCGAGAGTGAATAGGCATCTTCTAGCCAAGCATGCTCCATCTTAGGCCTTATTGTTACTTAACATCAGGTGCAATCGAGGTTAAATGCATGGCTATTTTGAATTAAAAAAAAAAAACTCAAAGATGCACCTGCTTCCCATCCAATTGTTCCGACTGACCTTAAACGTAATCATTATAGTCATGTAGCAGATCTTACCGTGCTCAATAGCGTTGACACGCCTGTTGGTGATCTTAATAACCTCGTCCAAAGTTACGAACGAGGTCTGGAGCGAGGCGAGCTCGACCAACAGCTTCACAGCGCTCTGGAAGTTCTTCTTCAGCTTGGTCAGCTGTTGACCACCTCGGGCGAGACCCGCCAGCTCGTACGTGTCCGAGCCGTCCTGGTACGACTCGAAGATCGGTAGCGTGACACCTGGGGAGAAGCGGTTGTTTGATCAGGGACCATTCATTAATTATTGGGTAGGTCTCAACCACCCTTTTCCGTGAGTTAAATATTCACATATAATTGACCGAGCGACTGTAGCATCTCCATTTCAGCTTGGCCAAAAATTCTTTCGTAAGTCTGGATGTTCGGCTGTTCTCGCCTACAGGTCGCATTCCTCAACCGATTCTTATCATGTTTTGTGAGTAAGTCGATAAGTATTTGTTTTGTTTTTGTTGATTCAGTTTTTCGAAAATGTTAAAATTCCAGACTTATGGAGGTTGATAACGTAAAAAAAAGACAAATGGCAGACCATTTCGAAAAAACTCGTGAGGTCTACAACTCAAGAAGCCACTAGTAATAAAAGCTTTAAAATTAAATGAGGATCAGGAGCATTCCATGAAAAACGGTAACTATCTCGTCTAATTTATTATTCCAAATTCCATTATTCCGGAAATGCCAAATTACGGCCAGGAGTATTATCTATTGATATCTATAAAGATTTTTCTTATAAGATTACAAAATTTTAAATAATAGCCATGTTTAAGCAGCAGAAAGTCGTGTAAAGTCTGAAAATTATCCTGATTTCTTTATTGTATAATAAGGCTTGTTTGTTCTATAAAGTGTGAACTGTACTGTACTGGGCTTTATAACAAAACCACCCTTCTATTTTTTTATTTGTCACATAAAATAATGTTATATGTCCCTTTTCAAAAAATTTTTTAGCAATAATCTAACCGCACCTGAACCTTGTCGATTACGTCATGAAGGAACATAATTTGTAGTTTATGACCTGAACTTGGTGGTCGATGTCTTTCAAAACCTGTAATCTAAACAATGTTCATCACGGGTCACCTTGTGGAGCGGTATTACTTTAGTTATTTCCGTGTTTATTTAGTGTTATCCCTTTCAAAGGTAACGGTCGCTTACGACAAGATTTTATTAAAGTACTAAACTAAACGTTATTTTTACTTGAATACGAGCCTGATTTGTCAAATTTTCACTTAGATTAAAAAAAATCACATCTGAAAAAAGTCTCAGAAGATCCAGACTTCAGAAAAAGGGAGTGTGAGAGAATTAAAACTATTCAGACAAATAAATAAGGCGTGTTAACTTAGTACAAGCGGAAGAATTAAGGGTTAATTTAAGAAAGCAAAAGTGAATTTAACGGGAAAAAGAAAAACTCCAGAATCTGGTTTCAGTCTGGTCAAATGAGTCGCTAGAGTAAACTTTATCAGGTTTACAGTTTGCCTCACGCCTACATCCGTAGAAATGTGTTCTAAACATATGACGCTATAGCAAAAAATAAAGTACTCCCAAATCAACAGGGATTGCACATACTAGTTGCACCGAATTTGGTCGTCTTTTGACGACGTTGGTTTCATAATATTCCAATATTGGACTGTGGCATAAGCTTACAAATTTAGTTTCTAAATAAGGTTAAAAATCACAAATCTTATTTGCTAAATAGCTATCCTTGACCTTACTACACCATTAATAAAATTGCTGCTATGTATACCTACCTAAACCATACAGAAATAGAGTCATAAATGAAAAACTAAGAATAATGATGGAAAGCATGTAAGATATTTTTTTGAACATCTCATATGACATGAAATTTTTGATAAATAACATCAAAGGAATGATTGAAGGCCATCCAAAAAGGTGAAGTCCAAGAAGATGGCCACTTACTATAATTGTTCTTCTATTTGGATAACATTAAAGAATAATTTCCTGTACCTTAAAAAAAAGCTAAGAAATAGTATAAACAAAAACTGCTATAATATTGAACTTTCTGCCTATTTTACAAAGCTGAAATCAAACTGCCAAAATATGAATTCTGGCAGGTAGGTTAAATCAACTGACTTACCAGCAACATTGTCTTTCTTGGAACGGATCTTGATCTGAGCCTTGGTAACATTCTGCAAGACCACCTGGTTGAAGTCTCCAGTCGTGAACTTAGCCTCGGCCAGTGAGAATGCTGCTTCCTTCATCACCTCACCCATAAGGGTTTTTGTCTATGGGCAAATAAACATTAGACAACAATTTTTTTATCTTTTCCACTTTATTGTGCTACAAAAACCTTGAATATGAATGGCACATTAATGCAAGATAACTACAAATATACAGCTTATGAAATCCTTATCATTAGATTTTTTTTTGTGAATTTAGTGTCACGAGTCATAGTTGTCATCTAAATTGAAGGCTTACCTCAATGATTTTTCCAAGGATCATACGGAACCTCACTTGCAAGGCATCAGCCTTTTTCTTGAGGAGGCCATGGCCCTTAACTGCTCCGGCCAAACGGGCCTTTATTAACATCTGAGCCCTAAAAACCCAAAATACATCATTATAATAATCAAAGGAACCACCCTAAGTTTCTGGTCCAATTTTGACATTGTAATATTATTTATGAATAGAAACGAATGATTATTGCATAAACTTACCCCCGAGAAGGGAAAATTTGTAGTTTTTCTTTTCCAGACATATTGATTTACGAAATTATTATCCCTTTTCAGCTTTTCTTACTCCCAATCACCTGATGACAGAAGACAAGTTGGATGATAAAAGTGTTGTCTATGCTTGGTCTTGTGATCTCGTCAAAATCTGAGTTTATAGAAATATAACTAGTAATAGTTCAAATTCATTCCATCCATCTTTAATCATAACAAATTTATGTTTTTAAACTGATAGCAACCATGTAAATAATTTATTTCATTGATACTTTTCGAATCAATACATTGTTTGGCTGTATAATAAATACGTCTATGATACGTCTTCAATGTTTAAAAAAAAAACTGCCATAGACATGGTAGCATTTATAAAGTTTGCTGTTGGTTCTTTTACCGTTGTACCATTAATATTTTTTTAGTCTTATTAAATATTATGGAAACCAAGTACATTGTATTTAAATTAAAATGTAACACATTAAAGTTTTATTATATACTTTCGGATACAAATAGAAGTTATCAACTTTAAAAACTTATTGGAATAAATGTTTACCTGTTTCAGTTTTAAACGTGACACTGTGGCAAGTCAGCTGTCATGTCAAAATTTCTCAATCAACCAAACCAAAAAAAAACCAAAGTAATCCTCCGACCAAACGTTTATCTGCCTTGTTTTCCAATTTGAATTGCTATTGTTGTAATTTTGGAATTCGTAAACATTATCAGAGTATTCGAAGTGGAAACTGCTTCCTAAAATGTACATGAAACGTGACTAAGGTATCGCTTTTTTAACCACTTTTGTAATTTTATTTGACTGCAATGTTAAAATGGTATACTCGCGTGGTATATAATTTGTTCCATTCCAGATAGCTTAGTCCAAGAATGAAAATATGAAAACGAAATAAGGTTGGATTTGAATCAAGTTAAATCTATCTTCTTACGATGGATAAACTTTGTCGTATATGTCTTAAAGATGGGGCAATTATCTCAATATTTGATGACCATGATGAAAACAGTGTATGTTACAAACTCTCCCTATGTGTAAGAGAAAAGGTGGGTAATTAAATTAAATTACTTATGCCAATTTGAATATCAATATTACAAAAAAAAAAAAGAAATTCCATTATAATTTATTCTCATTAGAATCTTAGTAGAAAAGAAAATTCTAATGTCAGTACATTTATTTGTACCGTTTTTGTTACTTCACTGCCTCAGCCATGGCCATTATTTATTTTATTTATTTAGTGTCCGAATTAAATAATTTATTAGTATTATTTTTCAGTATTAAAATGTTGTCAGTCTAGTTGTAAATACAGCTAGTTGGTATTTTTAAGAGCTGGTTATTATTAGATAGGTTCAGTAAATAGGTAGTGTTGTTTTTTAATCTCATTTAAAAAACAGGGACAGTCAGTCTTATAATGATTTAGATTGTTATACCAATTTTATTTGAAAACATACTGTGTTTAATTTTAAAGCATAATTTAATATATTACAGGTGGAAGATCTTGAAGGCTATCCCCGGAATATTTGCACCACTTGTTACGCCACATTAGAATGTATTTGTTCTTTTATAGAAAAGTACAAGGAGTCATATAAAGTCCTAGAGAGTGGGTTAGTTCCAATAAAACAAGAACCATTTGACAACAGCTGTAATGATACTAATGACAATAACAACTCTGACATTGAAATAGAATTAACCAGAATTAAAACAGAAACAGGTGTGGCTGTGGATACTAAAGATATTTTAGGTGAACCCCTAAAACTGAAAATTGAAAAGCTAAAGCATCTATCTGTTAAGCGAGTTAAGACTTCTGAAGAGAATGAAACATCAAAAATTTTAAAATCTACTTTTAAGAATAGAAAATTAAATGGAGATAGGTAAGTGTCTTGTTTTTCTAGCTTTATTTTAACCTTTTGAATGCCAAGTGGTGAAAATATCTACCGGGCCACAGTGGCACGACTTTAGTTGACGGCCACAGCTGTCTTTGGCGACCCAAAGGTTAAACCATTACAATTTAATTAACTTACCCAAACTTGAGAATATAATTTGTTACTAAAAAAGAATTGCGATTTGCATTACAGGATCAAAAAAGAAACAAAGATATCATTAAAAGATTTTAATCTCAGGCAAAGAAAATTAAGACTACTCAAAAGGCAGAAAGACCTTGAACAGAGAAGAAAAACTAAAAGCCAAGTGGCAAAAAGCAAAGAACCGCAAGAAGCTCCTAAACCGGATGAACCACAACCACCTAAACTGTGTGATATATGTGGTGATGTTTTTCCGACATCCGACCAACTATCATATCATAAGAAGAAGAAACACGTTGACATACCTGTTGAATGCCCTACTTGTAATCGCACTTGCTCAAGCACCTACTATCTCAACAGACATATTAAACGCAAGCACAGTGATAAGAAAGACTTCTTCTGCCAAATTTGTGGTAGAGGATTTGCATTCAAAGGAGAGTTGACCAGCCACTACAAATCAGTGCATGTAAAAAAGACAGGGCCACCTAAGACATTCTCATGTAAAATTTGTGGGAAGACCTACAAGTGCAGGAAATCAGTAGTTGTACATGAAAGATCTGTACACACAGGTAATACATTTTTAATTATAATTAGGTTTTATGTAAAAAACAAAATACTAGAAGGCAACTTTGTCCACATAGCCCTGTTTTTTCTTGACTACCTATAATCAAGTAAAAACTGTACTATACCTTTGGAAGCCTACCCATACAACTTACAAGTTACCTAATACAAGTTATGTCTCAAGAACAAAACCATCCCAGAGCCAAGGTGGTAAAATTCATCCAGCCGGTTTAGTATAATGAAGTCATAAAGTTCTGACTGATAGATGGTGTTTTAATTAATATTTGATTCGATATACTCTGCATTTGTTCCTCATAATCATTATTTGCAATCTAGATACTTGTGCTTGAAAGGAAATCTAACTTCCAACCTGTCATCTTTTAAAAAAAGCTCACCAACATTATTATTTAAGGCATTCTGCAGAAAAGCTTTAAAATCGGACATTTGCAACTATAAAGGTCCACTCTGTCACTTACCATAAGGACGAAATTTGTTTGTTCTACCTATAACTTATCAACATGTTCTTATGGCAAGCAACAAAGCCCCTTTGCTTGAAAACGTCACAAATATCAATATCTAATACTGCCAATTTATCGAAGAGAATATAAAACAGGCTGAACATGCTGAGACATTATAGTTCTCATGAGATATGAAACATATATTTACAGGCGAGCGTCCAGCGGTATGTACAATCTGCAACACAAGTTTCACCCATGAAGACTACTTGAAAGAACATATGCGGCTGCATACAGGGGAGACCCCGTTCAAATGTCCCATATGTGGGCGAGGGTACGCGCAGCGCTGTAACATGAAGAGTCACCTGCGCATTCATAAGGTTTCTGAGCTTGATGCTATAGCCCTTAGTGAATTGAGGCCGAATTACTTGAGGAGGTTGAAGGTATGATGAAAAAATCTGTAAATGTCTTTAATAAGCATTTTGTAAGATGTCCAAATGATCATAAATAGCTTATCTTGTAAACATGACCCCACATTCCCCACAATGCCATACGACATACTTGTGTAGAGAAGCTAGGGCAAATGAAGGAAAGTATTTATTAATTTATGTCAATTTTTTTTCTTATTTACAAGGTTGAAATTTCAATGATATTATATACCTAACAGCCTTAGTGTCAATTTATCATATTCTAATAGGATAATTTGACTGAAGCTGTAATGGTGGTCGAAAATACCTGAGGTCTGCTTCCAAAGAGAAAGAGACAATTCAACCTTGTGACTTAAAAAATAATATTTAAATTTGTTTACACGGGTAAGACAATGGCATTGTGGGTCATGATAAGATAATATTATGTATACAAGATAATTTTTTTATGACCATTCAAAAATCTTGGATTTTTACTATGGTTTGTAGTTTTGAATGAGAACCAATGGTAGGCACCTATTCTTTGATTGATTGTTTTTCCGAATTGATACTTCTCACAATCTCTATTCCAAAGTAAGTGACGTATAAAATGTAACACATGAATCCGTTCGCGATTTCACTCATGTAGTTTGATTTTGTAAAAGTTAAATGGGCATTTCAATCTTTCATGCACATTACAGTGATAATTTGTGATAAGTAACGAAGTTGATTTTGGTTCTGCAATAATTTAAAAAACATCCAGGGTATGTTTCCGAAAATTCTGGTAGATGTAGGTAGGGTTAATTTAGTTAAGTCAAAACTGCTAGAAATATCATACGAGGGTGACACTGAAAGTTTTTAGAACAGGCCACTTGTAAACGATATAATAAAAATATAAGTTTAGATATTGAAAATTCATCCCTCTGCGAATATTATGGTGTATGTATTTAATTCGTTTGTCATTTGTTTTGCGATTTGGCGGTAAATTGAAAATTGTCTTTTTTCCGTCGGCATGAATTTTTGGTGAGAAAATTTTCGTGCAGTGATTTTTTATTACTTTCGATGTCATTAAAGTCAACAAGAAAGTTATGATAGACTTCGATTGGCCTTTCATGATAAAGCCCCATTTCGTGCCACTGTTTATAACTGGTTTAATGAGTTTAACCGTGGTCGCACTAATTTCACCGATGATCTGCGTGGGGGCCGTCCTTTGACTGCGACGACTGAAGACAATATCAGTATTGTGCGGCGTGCGATAGAGACTGACAAAAGAATGTCCTATCAGCGGATTCAGATGAGCTTAGGCATTGGTATGAGTCAAGTGCACAAAATCCTCCATGCACATTTAGCAGTCAGGATTCTTTGTGCTCGGTGGATACCTCATAATTTGACAGAGTCCCAAAAACTCTCTTGTGTTGATTGGTGCCGTGAAACGGTTCAAAGATTTAACGGAGATGACTCAAATGCTGTTTTCAACATGCTTACGGGTGACAAAAGCTGGATTTACTGTCATGAACCTGAAACTAAAAGGCAGTCTGCTCAGAGGGTATTTCCTTCAGAGGAGTTGCCAGCTAAAGTGAAGAGAGGTCGAAGCGTGGGAAAAAAGATGGTGCCGTCGTTCTTCGGAATGACAGGTCATATCGCAACAATTATTATAGAGGATCAAAACACAGTTACCGCAGACTGGAACACTAACAATTGTTTACCACATGTCTTGGAAAAAGTTCGGGAGAAGCGACCTCGCAGTAGAGTCCTCCTTTACCACGACAACGCCTCGTCGCACACCACCAAGCAAACGATCGACTATTTGGTGACGTCAGACGTGGAATCACTGGGTTACCCACCGTATAGCCCCGACCTCGCACATTGCGATTTTTATTTATTTCCGAAAATAAAATAAAAACTTCTAGGAAAACGTTTTATGAACGCCGAGGAAGCAGTGGCTACATGTCAAAGGGTAGTCGAAGAGAACCCTAGGGACGAGTGGGCAAAGCGCTTTTGTCAGTGGTTCCATCGGATACAGCGATGTATTGATGTGAAGGGAAACTATTCCCAAAAGATATAATAACACTAATAACTTGCTAGTTTGTTCAGTTTTTGATTTTCTAAAAACTTTCAGTTTGACCCTCGTATCTACTAATATCATTAACTTGAATGGTTGTTGTAACTTTAATTCCTCTTTGACTTTGTTAATGTCTATTTTTCTAAAATTAGATGTGTCCTTTATAAAAGTTAAGTTTTATAAAAATCATATAGTTTGTTAAAATTTTAAAAATATATTTCTGGTTTAGTTCAAAAAAACTG
Organism: Apotomis turbidana; assembly: GCA_905147355.2. Lineage (NCBI taxonomy): Eukaryota > Metazoa > Arthropoda > Insecta > Lepidoptera > Tortricidae > Apotomis > Apotomis turbidana. Next base: position 14,157,805 of record LR990295.1, on the reverse strand, counting down.
TTTATATGCAACTTACAAGACTTTGATAAGAGTTAGGGGGTAGGTAAGTACTTTTGTTATAATAAAATACATTAAGTATTTGTACGTATTTACGTCATGTCAATTCCATTCCATTCGCAAGCACACAGAAAAAACGCAGCGCGAAGACGCGTCGCGGTGCCCATTCAAAGAGTTCATACAAAATGTATAGAAACGTCGGGATGCAATCCAGACAGGAAGCGTCGCCATCGTGCTCTATTATGCGATATACCTACGCTCTTATTCTACGATACATTTAGTCATTGTATAAGAAAACAAGGCATTACGACAGTTATTACGCCAAAAAAACATTTATTCAAAGAACATGCCAATTGTAATGTTTTTTTTTACGACTAGCGTTGAACATTTTTTCCTTAATTATTTTGTTACCATGTGCCATAAAACGGCAACTAATCAGTGACGTAGAAAGGCTGCCTTGTCGGTATGCCATACCTTGTTTTCTTATACCATGCATTTAGTTTAGTATGACATTTCGTTAACCCATTCACGGCCACGCCTTTCCGAGCGAACGCTATACGCCAGGCCACCATACAAACTGTTTTTCGCTAAAACATATGACGCAGCTTGAGCGTCATGAGCCCGGCGAGTCCGCCAAAAAGACCACCGCTTACGACACCGGCAAAATGGCTGAGTTTATGCCAAACTTTCGGTGACCAGTCTTTATTTTGCATGGATTTTTATTTCGAATATTTATTTTTTATTTCATATGATAAATATTTTCTGCATGAAATCATTGTCAAATGAGAAATAAATTTCTAACTAGTTTTATAACTAAAACATAGAATGTTTCATATGAACGTGATCTTTTAGTTTTCTGTGGGTTTCGAATGTAGAAAATAAAATCGCGTGGGTTAAATTTTGACAGTCAGTCAGGTTAGGCGAGTTCGTATTCCGGTAATCCATAACCAGGTCACAAAATGCACAATACTAAACACAAAAGGGGGTCTAAAGCTGCCAACGAGTAAATCGTGACTAATTTATTTGCGACATATTATTTAAAAAGAAGGGTCTGATAAGTGGGGATATTTCTCGCCATTTGTACTTAGTACGGAAAATACCACGTTTTATGATGTCAAGTGCTGATAATCCTTTACAGGTACGCCGACACACAGGTGCATAATTATCGATAGCATTGTTTATTGTTCCCAATCGCAACTGCATTGCGTGGTCGTTATTCAGGTAAGCAGCATTTAGCCTTTAGCGACACCGCTGCTTAAATGTCAAAACAATAAAACTTTAAGATGTAATAAAAGGGAACAATTTAAACGCTCACCAAAATGGCTTTTATACCCCAAAACTAAATTCCAAATAAAATGAATTGCCTCCATATAAATTAAACACAATCTATACAGTGCTCCCCAAATTAAATCATTTTGTATTCCAAAATCGATATACATTACACCAGAATAATTTTACGTTGAGTCTGTATATCTTTTTGCTTTCCAAAATGGATTTTTTGCTCACCAAATATTGTTTTCATAAAACATCAAAATTATTACCAAAAATTGCAGTCTATTTTGCTTTAGTGTAATCAAATTATCTAACCTTTAGTCAAAATATATTACTGTCTATCTAAAATTACAATTGCTTCCCTTTATTTCTTAACCCCGCAATCCGCCACCCGCCCCGCGTTTCATTTTTTGAAAAAATTACCATCTAATCCTGATCACCTTTCAGAGCAGATCCGACTCGGCCGGGTTAGGTTAGGTTAGTTTTTTTTTTTATATCCCTAAAAAATGGAAGTAATAATATAAAATATTGGTGACATCCATTTAACAATAATATAGATTATTTGGTCTGAAATTAACTTTAACGGTGTTCACATATTTTTATAGGATGTAAGAAAAAGAATTATTATCTTTATTTATAGAATAGTTTGTGATACACTATTTGGTGAGCATTCATCCGTTTTGGCAAGCATTAAGAATTTATTGGAAGTAATTTATCAACATGGTAGGCGTTTAATCATATTTGGTAGGCGTATAAACACAAGCCGTAATAAAATACGCCTACTGTGACTGATAAGACCACGCGGTTAGTCATTATCGCAAAACAAGAAAGCGGCATTTGGGATGTCTCAAAAAATGACACCCTGATACATACACAGATTAATTGTAGTTTTCCGGTGACGTGACTACATACCACTTTACAATTGTCGAATCCTCGTACCTTAGTATTGGTGCAGTTCCGAGATAAAAAAACCGGGTTTTAATTGTAAATTTATAAAAACTTTTGAGAGACGTTTGGTTACGTCTCATTTTATATCGGGACCGTTTCTTGCATTAATTACTTAACCGTATTTTACCTTTCGTACGCACTATTAAAAAAATTGAAAATATATAAATAAGAAAAAGGCACAACGTATTATACTGCTTGGTTCTCATGAAAGTTGTATACCACCGTCCCCGCTTAGGATCAACGTGTTATAGATAAAAAATAAACCTTATGTAAAGGATATTAAGTTCATTTTGCTCTGTTACGAAACTTAATAATTTTAACTGGACTTGTCAGGCCACCTTGACGATCACCTTGCGTCATGACCATAAGTCTCAAATATATAAATATATTTATATTTTTATATAGCAGATCCCGTGGCTAGAATATGATGTACATATGTAAAAATAAACAATAAAAAATAATGTTATTTACGTATACGAAATCGAAAGTATTTATTCAGTGTTCTGTTAACATATTAAATATTATATTTAGAAAATTTCAGTCGAACGTTATTTATAAATATACTCCTTAACTCACATGTCACATATGTTAGCATTTCATATTATGTATCGTTTATATTTAAATAGGGAATTATTCATGACGCGTTTACGCGTCACGGGCATGGCGACAGCGTTCGAGCATGACGCATACGTCGCGTCATTGGCCGTGAATGGGTTAAAGGGCCGTTCTCGGTTTACTTGGCTCTTGCGACTTATCTAGTTAGTACATTATTTATTGTTATTAAAGCAGTAACGTCTGCTAACGTAAACTAAATGTTTACAAATGAAGCGAAACATTTAATGATTCGGACAGGATTCGAACCTGCGTTTCCAACGGCTTTCCGGGCCAACACTGGCGTCCTCCCAATTGTACCACCGAATCAGATGTCAGAGCCATTGAATTTTTCAACCAGTTGCTTCGACATGCCTTAGGGTGCCATCGTAGCGCCATCTACCGTAAAGATTTAGACTTTATCGTCGGCACCATCGTCTCAAATTTGTTGAGAATCGATAGTAACGATGTGCTACACCCGAATTACTTATTTTTATTAAAGCAGTAATGTCTGCTAACGTAAACTAAATGTTTACAAATGAAGCGAAAAATTCGGTGGTCCAATTGGGAGGACGCCAGTGTTGGCCCGGAAAGCCGTTGGAAACGCAGGTCCGAATCATTAAATTTTTAAATTTTTCGCTTCATTTGTAAACAGTTAGTACATTATTCTTATTAGTACATTATTCCTGAGCTAATTATGAAAGATTATATGTGTGACTTTTCGAATGAATGATACAAAACTAGAGTAATAATCAATAGTTCTTCTACTTATTTATTACACGCTCACATATAATGATTTGGTCGAAATGTTCACTGTAACCCTGAATGAATTAAGGTTTTTTTTTTTCAACTTCGGCACAAAATTCAAACATACATAACAGCAGCCATACATCGTTTCGTATCTAGTGAGTGTTTCTACATTTCTAGTTAAAAATAAAATGCTTTCTGTAGTTTGCCAAACAAGGGTAAAACTAAGTACCCAATGCAATAAGATAATTCAATGTGTAAAACATATTCAGTGTTATTGTTTCTGGATTATTCTGTTGATTTTATGATTGTCGTATATCTATATGCAATTGTTTTAACAATAGTTGTAAATTACTGCGAATAAATGGAAAAACATATTTATATTTCAATAATATAGTTTTTTATTTTCCAACTAAACTGTAGACGGAAGTTACTATTAGTTATTGAATAGGTCCACATTTGCTAACTTTACCAATGCTAAAATTATCTACATGCACACTCATATGGGTCAGGACCAAAAAGTTGGATGAAATTAAGTCGTAGTTAGCGAGGAATTAAAAACAAATGAAAAAGTTCCGTTGTGCGACAAAAAAATAAGGAACCTTAAAATAGAACATTAAGGTACGTTATTGAAAGGTTATCCGTCGTCGCACAACGGAGACTTTGATACAAATATTAATTGAGTGAGTTAAGGGTGAGTTAAGGTTGCAAACTTTTTGGTCTTCACCCATATATTTACAGGCGAACGATGTCGACTACACGATCCCGACATCGCTCTCGTCACTGATGGTTGCCAAGCAACGATAGCACACGTGTTGTTCGAGCAGAAAAGTTGTTCAGCTGGTTTGGTGTTGGAGTTCCGGATAACTCCGGCAACTTGCGATGGGTGGCCAAGGCTCATGCGCAACGACGTCAGGCTGTCCATAGCATTGACGTAGTGATGATCAATAGTATAGAGTTGGTTTTTACAGATAGTTGTTCTGCGTAGCTTACTGTTACTGTTTTAGAGAAAATGAATGGTGTAAGATTTTCCCGTCTTAAGATGTTTGTGGCAGATTTGTATCAAGTCCTACAATACATTATGAAACCTGACGTTTCCATTTCTCGTACGTTCAAGCAACCTAAAACAAAAAGGGATGATAAGTTGTTATTAGATGTTACCTATTTAACAGGTTAACAATCCGATTGAGCAGATATGGCTCACGGATGGTTTCATTGGTACATGCTGCGGCACATGTGCCTCATGGCCAGTGACTATTTAATGTCTTTATTACTATGAGGATGTCTCGAAACAAGGCTGCACATCGCCTCGGGGCTGGGAGTCTGTTAAATAAAAAGAATCTTTCCATCAAAATCAACTTCAAATACTTACTCTTTTAATGAAGCAGAAATATCTTTAAAACACCTCAGTTTCTCTTCTTCAACGTTAGTTAAATAGTTTATCTTGTTCATCTCAATCTCCTTTAGTCTCAATTCTTCTCCTTTCAGTTTCAGTTCTAATGCTCTTAGTCTTAACTCTTCAGTCTTCTGTTGAACTCTTTCTTTCTCTAATGCTAGCGTTGTTCTTACTTTAAACTCTTCTAATGTCTGCGCCTTTTTCCGTTTGAACTTTTTTCCTGAAATGAGAAGTTAGGTTAGTTAGTAGAGAATTAGGGATTTAAATTTCAAGAAGACATAGCTTTAAGTTTAAGGTCATAAACCTTAAAAACGAATTTCCCTACCTTTCACTTTAACTTTCTTTTCTATATCTGAAGACTCTTCACAAACCTCAAATTTGGTTTCACCATCTGAAAAAATATAGTCAAGGTATATCACAAATAACTTTAAATTCTGAAACTGACTAATGATTGTATCACAATGTGAGAGGGCCAAGTCATGCCTGTTTTGTGGTTTCCATTTACCGTTCGTTGATCATGGGTGCTTCACACATCATATTATTGGCATTCTCACTTTCATTAAAAGGTTGGTAACCTTGATTATCTTAGAGATATTAGTTTCTGACTTCTCTTCACTTTTAAAATCATGCTTGATTTGATTAAAAACACATAATCATTTGTTAAAAATAAAAAAACTTACCCTGCAAAATGTCATCAACACTGCAAAATTTAGCTTTGTTCTTAGCAAAGAATCCTAAGGCTGTGTTATCTTCCTCATCTGAAGACATATGATCTTGGCTTAGTGGAGCATCATAGGCTTCTGTCAGAAAATTTGTTATTTCATCTGCAGAAGGTTCTGGTATCTCGACTTTATTGACCTAGAAAAATAAAAGACGGGTCAGCTCACACCGAGACGCGACGCTGCGCGCACATTTCAATAGAGCTACTCAAAATTATACTTTATTTACTACATTAAAAGGGACACATTTCATCGTGAGAATTCAAAATACGTTGCGCCACGCAGCGCTGCGCCTCGAGATGCCTCGCGGCGTAGAGCGACGCATCGCGACGCAGCGGTGCATCGCCGGTACGCGCGGCGTGTAGGAGCGGCGCTGCGCCTCGCGAAGCCGCGCGACGCCGCGAGGCGCAGCCTGAGGCCGCCGTGGCGACTTGACTCTACTACGCGGCGGGGCGGGTGCACGGCACGCGGCGGGTAGACACGTTCCGCTGCACCGCGCGGCGTCGTGCTGCCAACGATTTTACGATGCGCCTCGCTACGTTGCGATGCGTCTCGCGGCGACGCGCGGCGCAGCGCGAAATCACCGGCCTCTTCCAGTATCGTCGCGTCGCGTCGCGTCTTGGTGTGAGCTGACTCTTAGGTTTACTTTATATGTAGGTATAGGAAATAAAATACTTGACACGGAAAGTGTCACTGTGGCCTGTAAATTATTGATACTTATCCAATAAATGGACATACCAGAGACAAGTGGAGCAGAGCGAAAACATTATGGCACCCTAGAGGCCATAAAAGAAACCGAGGCAAGCAATTCAAGAGGTGGGCTGATGAGAACTCATGGCAGGAAGAGTTAAAACCTGGCCCAGACTGTTGTATGACAGGGAGGATTGGAGAAGAATGGGGAAGGCCTTTGCCCAAAGGCACACAGACTTGGTTACTATAATATAAAATATAATGTATTTTTATTTATCTGATATAATGGCTGGTTCACATTATTCCAGTAGCATTCCAGTCCTGCAATCCAATCCAGTACTGGAATGCTACTGGAATAATGTGAACCGACACTGGAATGCACTGGAATGTACCCATTCCAGTGAGCATTCGAGTCCAGTGACTGGAGAGACCGTCAACTTTTCATTCCAGCTCACCTAATCCAGCGCCACTGGAATAGTGTAGACAGCCATTCCAGTTGCAGTCCAGTAGAGCTGGGTCGTTACGCGTTTTCGATGAAACGAAACGTCACCGTTTCTTTTTGACAAATAACCGTTTCGAAAATAAGTTACTTAAAAAACAGTTGCTTTATTACGGCATGGTTTCATTAGTTACTAGGTGTAACGCTAAATTTCAAGAATCAGTTTTTCATAAAATGTTTGGTTAGCTAATCTAAAACTATTTTGTCTTTCGAGAAAATTTAGCTAACATAATGGTATCGGATACGTGTAGTAGCAGGTTTTAAAGAAACTGTTATTAGATATGGCAAGAAACCGTTACTCCGTTTCTTTATAAGAAACGGTTTCTCGAAACTGTTACAGAAAAAAACGCCCAGCTCTACAGTCCAGTGGTAGATTGAAAGTTGAACAGAGAATACGAGATAATTGTTTTGGGGACAAGTTGTAAATTTAATGATGAAATTGAATGAGGATCAAACTCTAAATTTTGTCTCTTTATACAGAGAACGTGCATGTCTTTGGGACATCACGTCTGATTTTTATAAAAACCGAGATATGCGCCAATCTAACTACTAAATCACTTACTTCTTGTAACAGTAGTAAACTAGCAGTTTTAAAACAATTTTTGAGTTTCTTTTTAGAAATCATTGTCACCGACGTGTTACCAATCCAGCTACTCTTAAAAGACTGGAATAATGTAAACGATATGCTCCAGTCCAGCACTGGACTGGATTAGCTCGCTGGATCACTGGACTGGAATAATGTGAACCGGGCATAATTTAAGTAACACGAAAACTGCCTTGGGCCTTATGAGGTTATGGTACCCAAGAGAAGGCAAGAGAAAGAAAGGATAATATGATTAAGACATGTGGCAAACCTGCACTAGACTGGCAAGGAAAAGAGAAGATTGGAAAGTGTAAAAACAAAGATAATGAATGAAAATGTATATTATATGTAGTATAAATTAACTATTAGGTATCTGAGAAAAGGTTATAAAAAATAGCTTAGATAAACCTTACCATTTTCATATCCAATCCATCAGTCTCATCATCCATTGGAAAGTCAATCATTTTCAGCAGTCGTATCTCTAGACTGGTAAGGGCTCCCACCTGTTGACCGTAGTTGTAGTGTTTCTTCCGCAGCAAGATGTTAGCCTTCTTTTTGGTCTTGTTCTTCCAGTCAGCCCACATCTGAAATACAATGCGGTGAAGTAAAAAAAGGGTTTTATGACAGTTTCTCCTGCAAGAACGAATAAAATTGTGGTCACTTTCTAGTACAAAGATAAATTTGTAAAACTAAATACCTTACACCACTTCCATGTGTTTTTATAAACTCCTCCATCTACAGAGTTTAACTGTAATGCAATACGTTTCCAAAAGTTCTGCTTATTAGTGGTTGAGTACGAAACCTTTCCGTTAACTAAAACACCATCTTCGCTTAGAAGATCCAGCAATTTCTTCATTTGAGACTGGTTTACACGACTCATCGCTGGATCTAATATGTAATATTCATGAATTCCTTAATTAACTAGATACTCTTAAGTTTAATTTTCATTTGTTTTGTTTACAATTTACGCAAGCAAGACAGGACAGTCGGTGTTGCTATAATTTGAAACATGAGTTTTTCATCATGGTATGGTATCTCTTAGGACATGGCCTGTAATTGAAAACAGCGCCATCTACTGTTTCTATTCCAAGTCTACTCGACGTCAGTGTTGCTGTGTATTTTGTAGTGTGTATTTGGTAGAAAAAATTAATCTAAGAAATGTTTAAAAAATTCTGGAAAACATAATATTTTTTAAAAATTATAGAGCATATATTTTTAATAATAATATTCTAACAGAGTTACTAATATTACAGTGCAAATAAACTAGGAAATAAAATGTATTTTAAACTTTGGTAGGTACTTAACTTTTTTCTTAAAAGGTGGCAATACCATACAAAGTCGGTGACGTTTTAGTTTTACTCCGTCGTTTGTATTTGCATTTTTGCAAATTTTCAAAGTTTGTGAAGTTCTGGCAAAGTTCTCATTTGGTGTTTTCTGGTTACCGTGCACGCGCTTTGTTCCTTAGTTCACCGCATTATATCTGTGTTTAATTTGTGTCGACTTGAGTCTTCCTAGTGCTCCTCCATTAATTACCACGCATTGGATATATGAACTTTGTGATGTTACTTATGACAAATAATATACAAAAACCAGCATTTGCTTTGTTTTATTTTTTCCTTATCACTATAAAAAATAACTGATTTATGTGGTTTTCTGTGTCAAATGCGTTAAAAGCATAGATACGCATTTACACAAAATACCACATAAATCAGTTTCCATCCTTAATTTTTTTAACTGCGTGTAGGCACCTATACAAGCTATATACACCGGTTGTAGTTATATATACAACATCCATTAGTTGAGAGCACGCCCGCTTGGGGCAGCACTAGTAGCGACGTGAAACTAGCAAGAGTTTCGTATCTATTTCCGATTATTACATTCTTATCTATGTTTTTCATATTGTAAGTACAGCTCGACACAAAAGAGTAGAAAACGGATGAAAAAGGAACTAAGGGTGCGTCCACACTTGTATCATTTCGCCGATCCGATCCCCGTCGCGTATCTTCACCGCGTATCATGAACGGTAAGTGTGGACGTCGCGCCGTGCCGCCGAGCGTTGCATGATCGCGACGGCGCGACGTCCACACTTACCGTTCATGATACGCGGTGAAGATACGCGACGGGGATCGGATCGGCGAAATGATACAAGTGTGGACGCACCCTAAAATGTATTCATACAAAATTGTTACCATATTCAAGCACTTTACGTCAAAAATGTGACAGTTGCGAAGGAAGTGGCGCCCTCATTTATTTTCTACTCTTTTGTGTCGGGCTGTACAAAAATTACTAAATCCTTACTTATGAATTCCTGCATGTGAGCTGCTCACAATTAGTAATTAAAATTATATTATAAATAGCAACTGAATGACTTTAATTTATTAAATCCGTTTTCCCCTTAAACCTGGCAGTACTGACCCTGGGCCCGAAAAAATTCAAATGTCATGTCATTGACAGCATTGCAAATACGTACTTTCTTCGGTGGTTATTGTTTTTGTTACGGTTTGTGTATATTTATTGTGTAAATCGTCGAATTCTTATCAAAGATATACGCCAGACACCAGCTGCCGTAATCTGTATAAGCTTCGAAGATGTTGAGAACAAAAATACACATAGTATTAAGTTCAATCGGAGTAATTTTAGGAATATCAGCATTTTTCTGTTTTTGCATTGTTTACGATAATGTGGAGGCTGGAGTTTGGGCACTATTATCCAGTAAGTGGTTTATTTTGTATTGCGAGGAAAAACTTTTACCACAACATGGTTGCTTAGTCTATTTGCTATGTATGCGAAACTTTGCCTGAAGTGTTGTTTGACCCCAAAAAAATAAAACAGCATGTTTTTAAGAACATTAGCCAAACTGGTTATTATAAGTATATATGGCACTTTCTTACAGCTGGGATTGGTTTTTATTTATATATACATATTATAAGAGTCGGTAATGTCAACAGAATATAACAAAGTAATGAATAATTATTGCATGTATGTTATTACACTATCTATTAATGTCATTAACCTTTTGGATGCCTCAGTCGTCATAACATGACATCGAGAAAATGGAACCACTGAATGCCAATGTGGTCTTGTAACAACAAAATTACAATGATAACAATCATTGCTCAGCCCTTCTTAATTTTTTTTCTGTGGCATCAGGGGCACAGTAAAGTGCTTCACTACTTGGCATTTAAAAAGTTAAGACTGACCTAGAACTGACTATGGACTGGCCTTTGACACATGTTAGTTAAAAGATTTTTTGATGTGAGAGAAGATTATAGATCATAAATAAACCTATATTTGTAAAGTGAACAATAAATTCTCAATAAATTTACTTCTCCCATGCAGGTCTTCATGCTGGTTTAGCGCTAATGTTGCACTGCCACTACCTGAAGCAGACACTCAATCTCAGGTTCTCTCGTGCAGCTCTCCTGTATATAGGAGACTTTGGCATGTTGGGCTTTGTAACTGGATGTGCCCTCACACTCTTCTACATCATGATGCAGATTCATTATGAAAGAGGTATGTCAAAATATATTAACACATACACAGACCCAGATGCTATAGCATTCGCATAGTTTTTTTGTTTCCTTTGGGCCATGACATATGACATCTCTTACTGTCCGCCAACATGTTAACTTTAATTGATTAATTGATTTTATTGTTAAAGTTACAAATGTAGAAGAACTTAAAAGAGTGGAAGAAACAAGGAATTTTTGGAAAATGATAGATAATAGAAGATGGAAAATGTTAGGCCACCTTATAATATGATGTTTTTATAATAAATAACTAGGGATCGGAAATTCAGGTGGATATTTACCTAAAGTTGACAAAATCCTATTGCTATCTCACTCATACCTCAAACAAAGCCGCCTATACCTACAAGTAAACAACATAATTATATTATCCGCCGCCAAAGTTTAGGTATAAAAGTATCCTATTATCAGATGCCTATAAATAACGTCATAGAAGGAAAGTTTGAGGTGAAGTAAGGAAGAGGAAGGCCAAGAATAAGTTATATTAGACATCATGTTGCATAGGGAAGTCAAGGAAGTTGCTATGTATAGAGTTCTATGGAGAAAACTGCATACTTCATCAGCTCACTTAGTTGTCCGTTTGTCAAGACTTTATCCCGGGAACGCGTAATGAGGAGGTAATGAGTTGAAATGAATACCATACTTAGATCTACAGGCCCTTGAAGCTGAAAAAATAATCAAACTTCTAAGTTAATGAAAAAAAAAAAGATACGGCCGTTTATGTCGCAAAATTGGGATATTTCGACATCCCTAAGAGAATCAAAATTTATGGGTATTTTCCGTTGGCTACCTATGTATAAAATTTAGCAAGTAATGCCATCTTATACTGCAACTACTGCAAGTAGTGGGAAAAATCTGAAAACTATAGGTACATTATTTGTGATTTAATCATACAAAATATAGTCCTTTTCGAAAATCATATTTGGAGAATCCGGTTGCGTTAACTTTGCACCTCATTTGTAGCCGCATTTGTATATTTGTATCTGCAAACTTAACCCGGCCAGTAATATTATTTTATTTATGGTACGGAACCCTTCGCGAATCCTATTAGAACTAGTCCGGTTTTTTTTTAATTCTGGTGTTTTTCATTGATGTCTACTTTGGAAAATGAAACTTGAAATAATATGGATACAGGCTGGCTTGCCTTTCTTTATGTTCTTAACATTTTTGCGAATAGATAATTGGTCATTCAGCACATAAGTGTTTTTTTTTATTATTTAACCCATTCATTGCCGACGCCTCATATTTTTACTCATCACGCAGTGCCGCCTTCCAAGCGACGACGCGAATTTGCGTCCGCGGCATTAGGTTAACCCATTTCAAGGACGCGAATTCGCGTCCGCGGCATTACGTTGTCAGGGACGCGAATTCGCGTCCGCGGCATTACGTTGTCACGGACGCAATTTCGCGTTTTCGGCATTACGATTACACATACATGGGACGCGAATTCGCGTCTTCGGCATCCGAGATAAGAATTATGAAAATTACAAATGCACGAAATCCAAAAACCAGCAACAGTATAATATTATCCTTCATAAATAAAGTAACATTTTGGTATCAGCATTTAAGTACACTTGTTTTCTAGCAAAAAAAAACAAATAACTCGAGGACGCGAAATCGCGTCCTCGGCATTACGATTACACATATTCATTGCCGACGCCTCATATTTTTACTCATCACGCAGTGCCGCCTTCCAAGCGACGACGCGAATTCGCGTCCGCGGCATTAGGTTAACCCATTTCAAGGACGCGAATTTGCGTCCACGGCATTACGTTGTCAAGGACGCGAATTGGAGTCCGCGGCAATACGTTGTCAAGGACGCAATTTCGCGTTTTCGGCATTACGATTACACATACATGGGACGCGAATTCGCGTCTTCGGCATCCGAGATAAGAATTATGAAAATTACAAATGCACGGAATCCAAAAACCAGCAACAGTATAATATTATCCTTCATAAATAAAGTAACATTTTGGTATCAGCATTTTTAAATACACTTGTTTTCTAGCAAAAAAAAAACCAAATAACTCGAGGACGCGAAATCGCGTCCTCGGTATTACGATTGCACATACATGGGACGCGAATTCGCGTCCTCGGCAATGAATGGGTTAATATTTTATAAATAGTGTGAAAGTGCATTATGATTGCAAATGTGTTAAAGAAATTAACTTTATATGTAATACTTCCTTAAAGTTCTGAGAATTTTATAAAACACGGTGTATAGACCCAGGAAGCCCCTTGAGCTTTTTTAGGGTTCCGTAGTCAACTAGGAACCCTTATAGTTTCGCCATGTCCTCTTCCGAAAAAGGTAAATTTTGCTTGTTATAACACATCTCGGCATGTGACACAAAATGATGGTGTCGTTGTTTACATTAATAACTCTATTCCGCACAAAGTTATTGAAGTTCTCCTAGTAGATGCATCCTGCCTGCAGATTTCACTGTCAAATATTAGTATTTTATGCATCTATCGCTCTCCATCGAACGCTAACACGGATAAATTTGTTTCTTCTCTGAAGTTACATTTAAAAGATAACCAATTGAGTAATAATGTTGTGATTACAGGCGATATCAATATAAACCTTTTATTACAAAATACTTGTACCACAAACTACCTTAACATGATGGCTTCACAGGGGTTGCTACCCACACACAAACTCAACACGCGTATTGACAGTTGTATCGATCACATCTTTACTAATTTAAATCCAAGTACTTATACCTCTAAAACAGCAATTCTGGAGACTACTATAACTGACCATCTCATGACACTTTTAAATATTTATTCCAAAACAATCAGCCAATCTAAAGAAGTAACAAAAACTGTAATAGACTACAATAATGCACTAACCTTGTTAAAAAAAAATGACCTCAATATGCTATTACTCATTAAAGATCCTGACATATTAGTAAATAAACTAATTCACTACATTCAAGTCTCTATTGTGTCCAGCACCAGAATTATCAAAATCCCATGTAGTAAAAGAATATTAAAACCATGGATTACTCCTGGTGTGTTAAGATGCATTCATAATAGAAATAAAATGCAATTGAACTTACGGCGCGATGCCACTAATGAGGTACTTAAAGTAACATACCGACGTTACAGGAATTTCTGTAATAACCTTATCAAAAAATTAAAACAAAAATATGACAGAGACGTTTTGAATAATGCTAAAACTAGTAATAAAAATCTATGGGACGCTATAAAAACTATTTCAAATTTAAATAAAACTAAATGTAAAAATAATGACTTAGTACATTTATCTGACTCTCCTTTGTCTTCTGCTAACTTGATCAATAAGCATTTTGCCAATGTGGGTCAACTTCTAGCTGAGCACATCCTGTCGACACGTACTGGCGAGTCCATTTGTAGAGCACATCTTGATCCCCTGCCTTCACACTCCTCGTCGATTGGTGTAATAGAACCAGATTTAGAAGAAATTGAAGCAATTATACTCAACCTAAAAACTAAATCTGCCTCAGGATGGGATAACATCCCCACAACTTTCATCAAATCAGCAAAAATTGAATTAGTTCCTATTCTTGGACATTTATCCACACTTTGCTTTTCACGAGGTACATTTCCGGCTTCTCTGAAACGTGCTATCATTCACCCGGTCTATAAGGATGGAGACAGAGCGGAAGTTAGTAACTATAGACCTATATCGGTCCTATCATCCATCTCTAAAATAATGGAAAAATTAATAAATAGCAGGCTCACCAAATATTTTAACAACTTCGATCTTTTATCATCGCGACAATTTGGTTTTCGCCAAGGCAAAAGTACGGAAGACGCGGTATTTGAACTAACTAACTCCATTACTAAGCATTTAGAAAATAAAAGAAAAACACTTTGCATCTTTCTCGATCTAAAAAACGCTTTCGACACCGTCTCTGTCCCCATCCTTATCCGTAAACTAGAGGTTATGGGAATTCGGGGCCAATTTCTCAATCTGATCGCAAGCTACCTGCGTGATAGGACCCAACGAGTCAAACTTAATGAAGTGTATAGCGCGGATGAGTTCTCGACAGAGTTTGGAGTTCCACAGGGTAGCGTATTGGGGCCGACCCTTTTCCTGGCCTACATTAACGATCTGACCAATATCCAACTGACCAATGGGCTTGTGATATCTTATGCAGATGATACTGCATTGTTATTTGATGGTGATACTTGGGAGGATGTGTATGCTCATGCTGAGGCTGGTCTATGCAAAGTTATAAAATGGTTACAAACTAATCTTCTCACGTTAAACATTAAAAAAACTAACTACATAACATTTTCCTTCCGAAATTGTACACAACCTCATAACGAGCTAAGTCTCACAGCCCACACCTGTTCCCTTCCAACTAGTAACAACTGCATTTGCCCCAGCCTCAATCATGTTGCCTCCACTAAGTACCTTGGTGTTCATATAGACCAGCTCCTCTCCTGGGACCAACAAATTGAGGCAACCGCCAATCGAGTTCGTAAACTAATATGGCTTTTTAAATACATTAGACCTCGTGCAGACAGGGAATTATTAGTTTATATTTACAAGTCTCTGGTACAATCCGTCATAGTTTATTGTCTACCAATCTGGGGAGGTACTCACAAACATAAAATAATGTTACTTGAGCGCGCACAAAGGTACATCCTCAAAGTACTATTAGGTCAAAAAATGAGATATTGTACAGCTAACGTTTACCGAGATGTGGATGTGCTTACAGTTAGGCAGTTATTTATTCTTAATTGTATTCTAAAAACCCATAAAACTATTATACCCGATCGGATCCTATTAAGAAAACGAAATCTCTACAATGTAATTAATATACCAACGACTAGGACTGCCTCTGCGGGGAGACAATTTAATGTTCTATCTAAAAGGATTTATAATAAAATTAATAGGCTTACCAATATCTACACGAAAAGTTATGGTGAATGTAAGAGACACGTCACGACTTGGTTGAAAGGTAAAAGCTATGATGAGACGGAGTTACTAATTCAGTAATATCTTGTGTATGATGGTACTCTACTTATATATATTTTTTTATCATAATAAACATTGTAATAGTTAAAATAAATAAATATTTTAAGGGCCGTTTCCTTCCGCTCTGATTTAGTTTTCAAACCACCTTTACAAATACAAATACTCTTTATTGCACACCTCTAACATCAAGGAATAAAAAGAACAACATGAGATTCATGAAATTAACAGGCAGAGCTAAACAATAGACGGTATTATCGCTAAATAGCGATCTCTTCCAGACACCTTGCTATGTAGGTACTCTTTGTGAACGAAACTTTTTATTCTTAGATTTTACTTAATATTATATAGTATAAGGGCTAAATTGTACACTTTAATCTTAGATATACCCTATTAACTATTTATTTTTAACCGTGTATAACTTGGATGTGAGAGCGAATTCTCCTAACACAAGTACTAACTTAAAAGGAGAATTCAACATTATCTATAATCTTGTTGAAAATAAATATATTTTTGTTTTTTTTTGATTTTGATTTTTTGATGTCCGTCTGTCCGTCCGCGGCTTAGCTCCGTGATCATTAGTACTAGAAAGCTGAAATTTGGTATGAGTATATGTATGTATCACGCCGACAAAACGGTAAAAAAAAAAGTTTTTTTCGGGTACAGTCGAGTTCATTTACATCGACGATTTTATGCTCCTGACAATAGGGTCGTGTTCAGATATTTTTGTTCTCGTAAGTGTGTAGATGTAAATGAACTCGACTGGACCTCTCGAACACCTAAAGTGGGGGTGAATTTTTTTTCCGTTTCAACACTAGCGTGTGGGGTGTCGTTGAATAGGTCTTTTAAAAATAATATTGGTCTCCAAACATTATTTATAAAGTCAGTAGTTTTGTAAACATTCGCTCCGAACATAAAAAAGAATAGACCCCCCCCCCCCCCCCCTCTAACTTTTCAACCACGGGTCAAAAAATTATGGAAGAATTCATGAAAATGAGGCCTTATAAGTCCTTTCAATAAAAACTATATTGAACAAAATCGGTTGAGCCATTTTTGAGTTATCGCAAAATTTCATAATTATCTTTATAAGGACGTAACCTCGGGCTTAGAACCGCTGTTTTAAGCCCGTCTATTGTGAAGGATGAGCAACTACGGAACCCTGCACTGAGCGTGGCCCGACATGCTCTTGTTCGTAAGAGCTATCACACTAATATTATAAAGGCGAAAGTTTGCGAGTGTGTTTGTGTGTATGTTTGTTACTTCTTCATGCTCAAACGGCTGGAGCAATTTTGATAAATTTTGGTATTAATGTAGCTGACACCCAGGATTAACACATAGACTACTTTTTATCCCAAGAATTTAGTGTTCTCGTGGAATGGGCGCGGCGTGGCTAGTTGGTTAATATGTACCCTTATTACAGATGTCATACCCATCGACAACAGCTTCGTCATCCGTATGGTGTGGTCGTTCATGATGTTAAAGTGGGGCGGCCGCCTCTGGTGGCTGACTCGCAGCTTACTGCGCACGTACGACCAGCACCTCATCACCGAAGCCAACTATGAAGAGACGTAACTCCTTCACCACATCGCTACGAAATCGCACGTCAAATTGCATATTGACATTGACACAATAGTACATTACTGTACACGCCGCGAAAGAAGCTTGCCGGGTGAGTAAATATAGGATAGTGAAATGAAGCCGGCTAGCCCCTTTCACGGCTAAGGCATGTATACTGTATAGTGTTTTTCTCAAACATATGCAATGAAATGAAAAATATACCACTTATAAAACTGCTTATTTAGCCTGTTCATTAGCACAGAGAAAGATTACTTCCCGGCCTAGGCCTTCAATTTTATATGAAATTCCTTTACAGTTCTCTTGAATTGTTCCGCCCGAAACATGATACTTCGAAGCCTGTTATAACGCACGTTATGATTATGACCACATTTCGTTGCATGTTTGAGAATAGGTAAATTATGAAAGAAAAATGTAATTTGATCCAGTGCAATGTAAACCCGCGACATTACATTTTTTGTTAGTCACAATTTACCTTGTGTTAATGTTAATGTGCAATTTGACGTGCATTACCTACCACATCAAAAACAGAATCGATAAAGAAGATTCTGTTTAAACAATATCAAACTAAATTATAGCTTTCGACGTCACGACGCCACATCGTACACGATATAGTGTCGTGTAATTGCATTATGGTATGACCCTTAGCCATGATATTCAGGACTAACCCATGTACACATCCACACAAAGTCTGACTACTGTTGGAGGGCAGACTATGACAAACAGGATGCCTGGATACTGCTGTATTTCGTAATTGTTATTAAAGAACGTGCCTGGTACAACATGGCGAACTTACTATATTATATTACTTTAATCCTAAAAGCTTGCTTTGTAAAAAAATATTTTCGTATGACAAACACCTTTATCTCAAAATGGGGTGTTTTTCAATCTATCTGTCTGAAGCCTACGTAGTTATATTCAGTATGTTATATATACTATAAACCCCCTATTTATGCTTACGCGTACCTAGTAGTTTCAAAGCCGAACGTACCTAATTACTTTGAGCACATGTTTATAAACTACAGTCACGTTAGAAAAAAGGTTCAGATTTATTTTTCATAAATATTTCATAAAGTTTCAAAAACAATTTTCAATATTACGCATACTGTCTTTTTTCTCTTCACCTTGCTGATTGTAAAGCGATTTCGGTTTAAAGATCTTTATTTCTCATAAGAATTACAATTATTCAGTTACATGAGAAAGAAACAAATGAATGTTTTATGTTGTACCTATACAAAAGTCCACGTTCTATACAAAAGTAACTCGGTCGGCGCACGCCATGTCACCGTAATTTCTGTCGTGTGGTCGTTGATATCGTGTCGTGTTGTCGTTAGCGTTAAATACGGTAGCAAAATAAGAAAAAAATAGTATGATTTAAACGTAATTAGTATGGATATGTATTATTTTAAATGTGATAATATTGGCTTTACTGTCAGAGTATTTTAAGGAACTATTTACATTTTTGCGTCAATGATCTTATTAAATACTTTTATTTTGGTTTGAACTCTTGTAGGATATTTTACATAAAATATAGACTGAAAACTGCTAATATCTATTCATACTTCTAAAACTCTTTCTTCTGTGATTGTTGTATTTTCTAAATTAAATATTATTTTAATATCTATTGATGTTATGTATGGATCCTTAGTATGTATTTAGCGCGTAAACTTGTAAAAAAATACGTAATCCACTGAGTTATGGAAAATACAATAAGTGCGCGTTAAGTTCTAAGTTTTTGAGGCAGCAAATTAAATAAGTTTTTTTTTTCAAGTAGTGCCAGTATGTCATTTTAATTATTCTTTTAAACAATTAAATGTACTGTTATACTATTATAATAATTATCAGGAATCGTGAAATGCGAGCAAAATCAATTGAAATGACGTATGACGTGCGTGACGTGACGATGGCGACACTTCACTGAATTTTGCTCGCATTTTACTATAATACTAAATAAATATCCGTATTTTTATAGTATCTACCTATACTATTATAAAATTCTAGTTTTGTATTGAAAATCACTTTTCTATGGAGAGGGGTCATGATTTCAGGAAAAATCTTAGATGCGTGATGGAACATCATTTGTTTTGTATGGGCGCGCGGCGCCATGCCGACCTGGCGCCATCTGTTGGCCATAATTTCCATTGTCCTCTCATCACGCCGAAACGGCTGGACAAATTTTAACCAATTTTGATACAGGGTTAGCTGGACATCCAAAGATGGTTATAGAATACTTTTTATCCGACACCGGTATAAAAAAAGATACGCAGGCAGAGGGTGTCGCGGGCAACTCTCAGTATTGTATATATTTTTCATTAGTTCAGTACTTATTACAGGGATTAATTACTTTATCTATTAGTGCCAAATAAAGTTGACTATCATTTATAATATTTTTTATTAATATGTATGAATTATATATCTATGGTCGGCAAATAAAATTAAATCTTATACTTATACTAAATCATATCTCTCTCTATGCGTGTAAGTAATACTTATTGGTGGATAGTCGTTTAAATTTAATAAATATAGTAGTTAAGATTTTGTAATGATATTAGATCCAAATGAATAAAAAAAAATGATGAATGATGATTCAAAACGCGACTTTCATTTATTTGACGATGTATCGTCTCCTGTCCCAGCGCGCGAAACTTAACCGCCCGTAATAAATCCGCTCTATTTCCAAATTTATCTCCTAGATAGCATATCCCGTGGCGAAAGAGTCCATAAGTCTATCTGACTTGCCTGCACGCTTCCCGTTAGTTCGCTGTCAAGTGGTGGTAGCGTCTTTGCCTCCAAGATGGAGGGGAAAGAAAACACTCAGTCCATAGATGACCGCGCGTACCGAACGCACGCGGCGAAGCGCGGCAAACGTCTATGACTTAAAAAAACAAAAAGGACTACAGATGAAGTTGTATCCAGCCAGTAACATTGTAAAAAGTGCGTTCATGTGGAACCGAGGGATTCTGTAATAACTTTAAACACGGTAAGTAAAACTGGATTGCTAGAATGTTAAAGTGGCGCTTTGGTTGAAGAAAAACGTGTCGGCTATTCCAAACCCTTTGGCTTAATTAATGATAAGAGCTCTCATTTGGATGGTCTTTAACATGATGTTAAAGTAGCTCTTTTTGCTTCAGCGTATAAAAGAAATTTATGTCCCTCCGTTGTTCGCCGGTAAACATTTATGTTACAAGTTTATGAATGAATGCGCTGTAAAAACTTTAAAGTTTTAGTTTATTTTTTCTGCTGCGAAGGCATTGATCCTAACTTGTATTCCAAGTTGGCTATTTTTATCTAGCGCAAAGTTTATTAGCACGGAAAGACATGTGAGGTAATCAGACCATCTTCCAATGGTATCATTTGCGACTTAACCACTTATTTGCCAAGTCTAATAGATACCTGTGTAATTTATCTAAATTTTAACATGATCTCTCTCTGAGGAAAATATTTAGTATCATATAACTATTAATTACCTAATTAAGAATTTGTTCGTATCATTATCTACTATTTGAATATTACGAGAAGCGGTATGACCAGAACTGGGAGTTTTGATTTATACATGTCTTGTCTCGAACCTCGACACTTATACAAGGTAGGTATATATTTAAAATAGAGTAAAAATAAAAGCAACGCTATTAATATGAATCGGTTTACATAATTAAACAACATTAAAGATAACAAAAGCAAAATTCACAATCATGAAGATCTGAAATTGAAGAGAAGAGAAGAAGAAGTTACTTATCGAAAGTCTTCAATTTATAGTCGATTTAAAAAAAAGGCGGCATTTCCGAACGCACGATCGTGACCAAAAAAAAAGAAGAAAATGTTTGTGATCACCTTTGTACAAATGAACACAGAATCTCTTTCATGTTTTTTGCGAACGTAATCGAAAGTTTACACTTTTAAATCAATTTGGCAAAAAAATACTACGAAAGTTTTCTAACTTTTTTGAATCTCTACCTATCTTATAAATTATATTATGTACTTATGCTTTCATTGAGCCGTAAAGCAATAAGCATATTGAAATACTTATAAGTAATTTAAAAATTGGGCATAGTGCGAGTCCGACTCGCGCATGAAGGGTTCCGTACCATAATCTATAACAAGTTCGTTGTATGGGAGCCCCCTTAAATATTTATTTTATTTTTAGTATTTGTTGTTATAGCGACAATAGAAATACATCATTTGTGAAAATTTTAACTGTCTAGCTATCACCGTTCTTGAGATACTGCCTTGTGACGGACGGACGGACGGACGGACAGCGAAGTCTCAGTAATAGGGTCCCGTTTTTACCCTTTGGGTACGGAACCCTAAAAATGAATAACAAAATCCCATACATTTAGAATTAGAAACCCTTGTAATCATATTAAAATATTTAGAGTCGTAATAAAAAGCTTTCATAACTTAAACTTGACACAAGTTAAGCGAGCTCCTATAGGACCACCTACTTGCGTTCATATTTTCCTTAAAGCTGTTTATAAATTGTAATAAAAAAGTAGCTAATTAGTCTCGGTAACACAATATCCACCGAAATTAATACGTCCACGAATCCTCGGTCTACCACAGTCGCGGCTGTTGTTAGGGGCGACATATGCTCGGTTTACCGTATACTAAAAGTTCTAATTACTTGCGCATATAAAGCCCGGTTTAGATTATCTTAGTGTTTAGTTTAGTAGAGTGCTTTAGTAGAAACGTGTAACGCTACTCGCTTAAGCAAAAAATAACTTTACAACACTAAGATAATCTAAACCGGGCTTAGCCTGCACCTCGGCTCCGGCTTCCGCCCTTTTTCGTAGCCAGTCGTAGCAGCACCCACGCTTCGGTCGGACGTATCATCACCACGCCCAGGACCCATTGTGTCTCATTTTACACAAATAATCAACGAAATACATAGTATTATATAGAGAACAAATGCCTTGGCCTTAGTAGTTCTTAATGGTCTTTACCCCATGGCAGAACAATGATGCGATGGCTGGACGTCGTGAAGGCCCAAGATAGTGTAAAGTGGAGGAAGACCAGTAAAGAACGATTGCATGAATGCATCATATCGGTAGGAGATTGAGCATTCCTCGTTAGAAAAGTACTTTGAAGCCTCAACGTACGATGACGCACGAAAGTTATTTTGTAACTATTACGCATTTGTCACACTTGCATGATGTTGCATTATTGCATCGTGCTGCATTTTTCGAGCATTGCGCAATTTAAGAATTACAGGTAAATTCGTCTGTTACACAAAACACTACAACACTGAAAAAAAGATTTGACTACAGTAGCCCAAATGTTAGCTGCTAGTTAAATAAATCGGAGGACTGAAAAAACTGAGGCATATTAGTAACCGAAATAAGTTTTGTAAAAGTAGCATAATTTTGGTTACTACTATAAGCACAATTTGGCTATTTCTCAAGTACTTAGTTGAGCTATTTATTTTTCAGTGAATATGCATTGATAAGCTCCTCGTAAAATATCCGAGCATAATATCCAATCATCTTGTTCTACATGATTAGTTCTAAACTGGCTATGTTTCATTGGTTTATGACGTCTTCTCTTTGACTATGGTATATTTGCAAACGTATGGCTGTAATTATGCTAATGAGAGAATAGTAATTGCTTATGGAAGCTACAGCTAAGAAAAATACGCAATTATATATTATATGGGAACTGGAAACAGCATTTATTGCTAGGCTCCGGATGAACTTTATTCTTATTTTCTAATTTATTGCTCAAGGAAGCTGCTTAATTTCAGAGGTTTATGCTTAGCCGTTTAGCCAAAATAAACGGCAATTTATGTGATATATTTGTGACATAGTCAATTGGTGATTTACTCACATGTTATCAAATACATAGAATAAGGATACCAGCTGGATGCATCTTATAAAAAAAAAGTTCACATCTATTTACACGATTACTTTGACTCCAGTGCAAGTCAGTCGTTATGAAAATACCGGGACAGCAACAGCTTTGTGCAGGTACGTTCAGCATCAAAAGTAGCTGCCAATGCTACTGGCTTATTGTCAAATAGCATACTAAAATTGACAGCAACTTTTGATGCTGACTGTACAGCAAATAAAACGTACGTTATTCTATAAACATTATATTATATGCATTTTGCGGTTTGCTAGTCTAACTCTCACTTAGTCAGTTTTTTGTCGCCCTTGGCCGGCCATGTCAGTAACTCTACCGTACCGGATCAGTAACCTGGCATGCGATTATTACCTGGCATGCCCTAAGGTAAGGCTTTCCTGTCGATACCATTGCACTTACGAGATAGCCGCGGGGCTCTAGGAGCAGATAAACTGCGGACAACACTTTAGAACGATATATGAGGACATTATATTAAAATGCGATATCTTGTACTCTCTACATATAGTCTTATCCTTGGATTCTGCTAGTTATGACCTGGCGTACAACGCTGGAATACAATTTATTTATAAGTATAACATACCTGCATTGTCGAATTTAGACTGTATTGTTTTTTTTTTGAGTTTATTGAAAAGTAGCACCTTATAGCTAATAGTACACAAACGCGAAAGGGACGTATCCAACTTACTAACACAAAGTAAGCTTGGACGGTCGTCGTGATGTGGCGTTATGCTTATAATTGTGGATAATGGATCCAGGGAGAGCTATATAAGCCGAACATGATGACTAGTGACTCAGTGAGCTGTATGTAGACTTTGCGAACGTTTTAACCCTTTTCTTGGCTATGTATATCTATCATATCTTGAAAGATTTTGAGAGTCTTGAAACTTGAGGACTTCTCATTTATTTTGCCAAGAAGGGTTCAATTGTTGATATATTTTTTTAACGTTTTCAACCCCCATCAGGGTAAGGACCAAAAAGTTGGACATAATTTAGGCGTAGTTAGCCACAGAAAGAAAGCGATCGGAAAAAGTTCCGTTGTGCGACAAAAATTAACGACACAATAATGAAACTCTACACAGTACCTTAAGGTACATTATTCGATGGTTAATTTGTCGTCGTACAAGGAAAAAATTTAAACACATTTTAATTAAATGAATTAAGGTAGTAAACTTTTTGGTCTTCACCCATCAATGACTGGACCCGACCTTTGTATGCTAAGTACAAGTATCTATACCTTCTGCCGAAAAGCTAGCTTGTGGGTCGATTGCAAAAAAAATTACATAGTTAAAAGTTTAGTTAACAAAAAATCACGATTGCTTCCTTTGTGTGACGAAAGTTAGTCATACAAAATGTATATGGGTAACTTCCGTCACACAAAGGAATCAATTAAGTTTTGTTTTAATTAAAGCCCTTAACTATGTACAATTTTTTTGCAATCGATCCTCGTGTGGCTAGCAGTTCACTTGGCTGAATACTTATCAAAAATCTAATGGCATCCCTTTTTTTAGTGGCTAACTTTTATTCAATTTTTTTTTATTTTATTTAAAGAGATGGTTTATGAATGTCTGAAAGATAATGCCGCGTAAATAACAGCTGTCGATAAAATTCTCATTTCAATAAAATACTTAGGATTGATAAAAATAAATATTGATTCGTATCTACACTTGTTACTTACACGGTATTGCACTATTCCGACGTTATGTTACTTTAGATCTGAGTGTTGCGTTGCTAAAGACTAGATTTATTTAGTGACAACCACTGAAGAATTGGCTCTTCGCTGCATTATGCAACAATGTGTATTTTACTGCTCACTTGACTGAGGAAATGGCAGCTGTCTATTTTTATGGGCCTTAATAATGGGCTTTATAATAATGGCTTAGTGTCGTGGGAGTTTGTAGCGTTTTAGTGACTTTTAAAGTCTAGCAGAGAAAAGCCGACCTTTTCAAGTTGGAAGTTAATTACGCTTATTAATGGATAATTTTGCCAACTGTGAGTTACGATGGGACAAGAATATATCTCCTTTATAATCATAGAAACTAATTTTAGAAAGCTGCGTCTTAAATTTAGGTAAAAAAATCAAAAATTAATTATAGGGCTATAATACATCGACTGTGACAGTTTTGACCCTGTTGTCTGGTTATGTTTTTGACGTAAATTTGATGCACTTTATGCTGCACCATCGTTCACCGCCACAGTCACGATATGAAGGCCCGAAGTGTAATAGTGACAACGACCTCAATTTTTTTTTTATAGTTCCCTTACTCTGTCCGTGTGTTTTAGAACTATCTCAGACATTTGGTACTGACCATGAGGGCATGGCGTGTTGTTAAACATTTGGCGGTTCCTACAGATAATACACTTTTTGCGAATACCCTTAAAAAAATTACAGCCTTTTCAGTGAAAAGTGAAAAGTTTTCACCCTACTGGTTGTGTACCTTATTAGGTTCCAACATAAACCATAGCTACATATAGCTACGTATAAATGCGTTTTAAATAAGTAAATTACCTGGTTTTTTTTTGTAGTTCTTGTAAATATGGACACTGATCTTTACCCATTCAGCCAGCACGTTCCGTTCCGGCAGATAACGTAATGGATCATAGTTTGTATTCCGATCGCAGGAAGGAAGCACCGTGAGCATTCTAATCATCTTTCCACGCTGGCTGACACTCGAAAAAACCGCTGACCGCTTGGTTCGTTTTTTAAAAAAGTTAATTCGATTTTGTTTGTGATTGCGTTGCAGGCTGGAATTAGAATGACAGTAATTATATGTTATTACCTGTAGTATGCTAGGTCCATCTACTTGTTATGAACGTTATTTTTTTTATCGCATGTAGCCTGCTATGTGTTCTCGCTCTTGCCGCTACCTAATTTACAGTTATGTGATATTTATATGCTCAAAATAATATTGCTGTAGTTACGTTTAAACCACAAATCAACTTTAACAGAAAGTTGACCTATCCTAAATTGTAAGGTGTTAAAGATTTCTTTGAACATCTTAAAAAAAAAAACGTTTTATTTGCCAAATGCAATCGTAGAATTCTGCAATTCGCTTTGGCAATGGACTCTTTATATCATCTAAATACCTAACTTCTTTTAGAGAAAGAAAATAGCAGCTAGCAATGCAAGATGCGGTTAACAAAACGATAATGAGCCAAAGTTTCACAAAATAAAACGATCGACGTTGCAAAAACACAATGCAACAAGAACATTATGGTTTCGAGTTGTCACAATCGTGTGGGGAAATGGGAAAGTATCGTATCTGTGGTATTGTTCGTGTTCATCTGATAAAGTTGCCGATTGGCGACTCGCATAGAGGCATTGATTTAAAGGTACAAGATTTTCACACATTATTAGAACAAACGGCAATTAAATAAATCATATTCGCACGCTATGAATCCCGTTGTGATAACGCTTACTTTATTTTGTTAGATTGTTTTGTGAGATTGATATCTACTGAAAATATAAACAGTCACTTTACTTCTAGATACGTCTAATGGGAAGGAAAAGGAAAAAGCGGTATGATCTGAACTGATTACATTTGTGAGGGCCTGGAGGCCTTACTTAGCGGAAGTGTAGTAAATGAAGAAGGCTAGAAAAAAATCCTACTATACCCAGTAGCCCACTCTAAGACTAGAAAACAAAAACTAAGTACCACCTATCTATTCAGTCAGTATATCAGTAACCTAAAGCAAGTGTTGCCTCCGAAAATCTATAAATTTTATACACATATTTCTTAAATGTTATTTTAGAGTTTCTTTTATGAGGAAACACCGCATTTTTTAATTAAACCATTGAGACAAACATTAAAGCTCAAAGATAAATTGAATTAAAAATGTGGTGGAGTGATTGAGATGTTGGACCGGTAATCCAGAGGTACCGGGTTCGATTACCGGTCTCTTTCGCCAGGTTACGTATTTTAATTTATCTTTGTGCTTTGATGTTTGTATCAATGGTTCAATACATTTCTTAGTTGAAAAAGTTCACTTACTCATCACCGTCATAAATTCAAGAGCTACGCTCTTGTCGGTGGATTAATTTCCATGCATCTTGTTATTGACAGCCTGGTACGTCTCAACTCACTTTTACTCAATTATTGTATGAAAATAGTTGATGAATCTCGTTGAAGTCTTTCGTACTACAACATATGGTTGCTCTACATTTTTTTAGGAATCGTACCATTTAGCTACTCACGGTTTAAAAAAAAAAAATTAACTAAAAAAAGAACCGACTTCTTTAAAACTAAAAAGCCAACAAGGTTTGGCACCGACTTCGAAGGGTGAGTCAAATGTAATCTGTACTTGAACGGGTTATTGTTGGCTTTTTAGTTTTACTGAAGTCGGTTCTTTTTTTTGTTAAAATTTTTTTTTTTTGCTTTTTAGTCCACCAAATCCTATTTACTGAATGTAAATTCTTGACTTTATCAATAAATTACCGAAAGCGCCGTACATGTCCCTATAACATTTGAAGAGTGAAGAGTTCCCTCGATTTCTCCAAGATTCCATCATCAGATCCCGACTTAGTGCCAACGGGACCAACTCGGAGTTATACCATTTCGAAAAAAAAAAAAAAAATTGAAAATCGGTTCACGATTCTCGGAGATATCGAGTAACATACATAGAAAAAAAAAAAAATAGTTCGAATTGAGAACCTCCTCCTTTTTTGAAGTCGGTTAAAAAGAAATCATTATTACCAGAAGCTTTACTTGTTTACAACGGTTTATCTCAATTGCAGTAACAGGTAATTAAGATTTAATTAAAAGTTTACTTACGAAAGCTTAACAAAAAAAACAGATTATAAACAACAACGTTTCGTAAAGGATATTGGGACTCAGCCTATATCTTTCCTAATTAAACCTTGCATCGACAAGTGAAATGAGGCTATCGTAATATTCGTAATTAGATCAGACTTGCAACAGATCCGGCCAGTGTCTTCATGTGCGACGAACAGTTGTAACGCGGTAGTGCGTACGAGATGGAAAAAAATAACAAAATAAACTTCTTTTTTTTTTTACTTTTTTTTTATAGTTTTATTGGGATGTCACGCCTCTGTGAGATACGTTGTATTATACCTACACAAGACACGAGTAGGTAAGAATAACGTACACAATTTTTTATGTAGTTGTTAATTCAAGATATACTGCGCCGCGCGGTGTTACCCGCTCATCTCACGGGAACACTACATTTTTCGGGATGAAAAGTAGCCTATGCGTTAACCCAGGGTGTCAGCTACCTTCAAACCAAAATTTATCAAAATTGGTCCAGCCGTTTGAGCGTGAAGAAGTAACAAACATACACATACACACTCACAAAACTTTCGCCTTTATAATATTAGTGTGATTAGCTGTGACTTAAATTCGTTAAAATATTTGTAATCAAGTTTAAAAATCGTTAGGCTTTCAGGGCCACACTGGCAATCATCAGCATTGAATTCTTCAAAAAAAAACGTTAAAATATTCGTAGGTAATCAATTAATCAAGTACCTGGTTAGGTAGGTGGATTGTGTAGTTACTTGTATGAACTCGTGATATATAGCCTGGTGATAACCGAAACTCATAAAAAATTCTGCCAGTGCTCTTTAAAACCTCCGATCTAGTAAGTATATTGACGCCGAGATGCGAGCTTTGTTTTAAGTAGGTACGTATTTGTAACTTAATCTCAAAGCTGGCTTTATACTGCAGTTCAATTCCAAATTATTCCAAAATAAGTATATCCAAATGCAACTAACATTAGTTGTCCACCCTGTATGCAGCCTGCAGATTTAACCTGCATTGTGCGCCGGACTTGTATCCGACCATTGTACTAGACTAGCCATCTCTTCGCATTGTTTATGTTACGAAATACCTAAGTGATGTATTAGTTCGTGCGAGACTAACTTACAAATCCACGACAAACCTTATCTTTACAACTGTACCTTCATTCTTTACTATACAAGGCTGTTTTTGCAATAACCGCGAATGAGATAGGAGTGTGTGATAGTTACAAGTTGAGATTTCATGCCTGTAAAGTTACAGTTCAAAAGACCTGCCAGCGAACGTGATTTGGTCATTGTCGCTTTGAAAGCGAAGTCGAAGCTAATTTATGTATGTTAGTTTGTTGTCGGTGCAATATTTATGTTAATGGGCAGATTGCGCGATATTTCTTTTGTTTTTTGAAAACTGGGTTATTTTTTTCTGGAGGTCGTGAGGCGAGACAAAATTTGGGTGATTTACGTGACGAATGGAGATGAATGCATGTTTATTATCGCTTATGTTGTGTTAAACATGGGAAATAATGGATAGGTAGGTCATTCGATGAACTGGGTCACATAGTGCCATATGCCGAGACAATTTCATGTTAAACAACATATCCAATTGGACCAATTATTTTTGTGGTGCTTTGCGTACCAATTGAATTGGTACGCAAAGCACCACAAAAATAACGATCATCTAGTGTCTACTAAATTTGATAATTGCTTGCCGCGCCATTGCATTTCAGGAACTTAAACAACACCTTAGAGACCAGATACTCCAGAGAGGCTTCCATTTTTTATTCCAATCGTAAGTAGGTACCAGAGATCAGCCTCGGTTCAGTTCAGAAATATTTAAGATACTTTTAATTATAATAACAACTTCGATAACGCTTGTTACTCTATTTTGCACTGCAAAACTTGTAAGGTCAACTGCCCAAATTGTCACTCACAGGTATCTATTACCAGATACAATCAACAATGAAGCTGACATTTACCACCGTCCAATTCTATTATGTTTCCAATCTTAGCCATCTTAATCTCAAACCGATTTAAATTCCACTCAGATTATTGGCCCGGTACAAACACTGCATTACGTGAATGTTGTGACTAAAGATGCTAATCAATCTATTCCACTTTCGAGATTACGTCTTGAATTTAAATATTTTTGCTATAAACTGGATTGCAAAGTAACTAATATGGTAGGTTTAGATTTAGACAAATGTGACCGAGGTCAAGACGGCATGTCGGCAGTTTAAGTGTTAAGTAAGATTTTCAAAAGGGTTTATAGCTTTTTTTTATTGGTCTTCGATTCAAATAAATATGTAAGTATGCAAAGATATCTAAAGTAGGTATAATAACGAAAGTTTGTTTTAATAACTTTATTAAGTACTAGCTTTTGCCCGCGACTACGTCCGCGTGGAATTTGGAAGTATGGAAGCAACCTCGTACAACACGATACATATCCACCTAATCACCTTAATTAATAAAAGGGATTATTAAAAGCGCCTAAGCAAATGTAAGAGCAATTGTGCTTTTGGTCTAATCATTACATTTCCTACAGGGTCATCATGTCATCATGAATTACTTACTCACTTTTCAATCTTTTTGGGGATCATTTCCAGGATGAAAACTATCCTATGTCCTTCCTCGGATCTTAAACTATATCCATGCCAAATTTCATCAAAATCGATTCAGCGGTTTAAGCGTGACGAGGTAACAGACAGACAGACACACTTTCGCATTTATAATATTAGTATGGATTCTAAACCCCGGGACAAACGTCGCCAAGAACACCCAGTGCCAATGCCAATAATGATTATAGATATAGTCTGGCTAATGAAATATTACTCAGTTTTGGCGGAAAATTTCAAGAATCTACGGCTGGTCACACTTTGTGTACTAGGAATTGACAACATTTCATATTTTTAAGACTATCATTTTATTACTTTTCTGAATTCTGCTTAAAAAGATGAAGTAATCTCTGTTTTTATTTATCTTCTGAGATGATTATTTATTTTGTTATTAATTTATAAAAACATACTCATTTTAAAATGTGGCAACACCAAAACCAGAACTTAATGGAACGGTTACTTTAGTCGGTTTTTTTAGGGTTCCGTAGTCAACTAGGAACCCTTATAGTTTCGCCATGTCCGTCTGTCCGTCTGTCCGTCTGTCCGTCTGTCCGTCCGTCCGCGGCTTAGCTCCGTGATCATTAGTACTAGAAAGCTGAAATTTGGTATGAGTATGTGTATGTATCACGCCGACAAAACGGTAAAATAAAAACTAAAAAAAAAAATTTTTTTCGGGTACCTCTCGAACACCTAAAGTGGGGGTGATTTTTTTTTTTCGTTTCAACCCTAGTGTGTGGGGTGTCGTTGAATAGGTCTCTTGAAAATAATAGGGGTTTTCAAACATTACTTTTTGATAAAGTCAGTAGTTTTGTAAATATTCGCTCCGAAAATAAAAAAAATTGTGTCCCCCCCCCTCTAACTTTTGAACCACAAGTCAAAAAAATATGGAAAAATTCATGTTAATGCGGCCTTATAAGTACTTTCAATGAAAACTATATTGAACAAAATCGGTCAAGCCGTTTTTGAGTTATCGCCAAATTTCATATTTTTTCTTTAAAAGGTCGTAAGTTGACTTCCAGAAGGTAATAAGTGATTACAGTTTCTAGGGCGTTTACGACCTTTTTATAGAGCTTAAAATCTGTCTTAACTTAAACCTCGGGCTTAAAACAGCAGTTTATTGTGAAGGATGAGCAACTACGGAACCCTACACTGAGCGTGGCCCGACATGCTCTTGGCCGGTTTTTTAGGGTTCCGTAGTCACTAGTCAACTAGGATTATAGTTTCGCCATGTCCGTCTGTCCGTCTGTCCGTCCGCGTCTTAGCTCCGTGAGCATTAGCACTAGAAAGCTGAAATTTGGTATGAGTATGTGTATGTATCACGCCGACAAAACGGTAAAATAAAAACTAAAAAAATATGTTTCTTTCGGGTACCTCTCGTACACCTAAGGTGGGGGTGAATTTTTTTCTTCGTTCCAACCCTAGTGTGTGGGGTGTCGTTAAATAGGTCTGTTAAAAATAATAGGGGTCTCTAAGCATTACTTTTTGATAAAGTCAGTAGTTTTGTAAATATTCGCTCCGAAAATAAAAAAAAATAGTGTCCCCCCCTCTAACTTATCAACCACGGGTCAAAAAAATATGGGAAAATTCGTGGAAATGAGGCCTTATAAGTACTTTCAATGAAAACTATATTGAACAAAATCGGTCCATCCGTTTTTGATTTATCGCAAAATTTCATAATTTTCTTTAAAAGGACGTAAGTTGACTTCCAGAAGGTAATAAGTAATTACAGTTACTTTGGCGTTTACGAACTTTTCCCGTCTTTCCGTCTTTGACCGTCTCTTGTGAAGGATGAGCAAATACGGAACCCTACACTGAGCGTGGCCCGACATGCTCTTGGCCGGTTTTTTTTTTTTAAACTTCTATTCTATTTCTTTTTTAAATGGCAACCGGTCACAGTTAAGCGACCATTCCTGCCAATGTCTCGTTGCCAATCGCACTCGGCGACTAGATAGAGGATTGATACCACGTTGTACGGTGAGTTGATAAAATCGTGCTTTTTGTAAAGTGATAGCGATTTACAAAAAACCACACGGACTATCGGGCCTTGACCCAGGAAGGGCTATGTACGCTTCAAGTTGAATTCTTCATTAGCTATTCACATATTCGTTTGATCACTGCACAATACGCTATCAATACTACACATTGAACGACAAAAATGAATAAATAACGAACAACAAAACCTAAACGCATGCGGCCATCTTAAGTCACGGACCGGAAGCCCTTTTTAAACTTAATAAAACTCGGTATGCATCTGTCATCTGTCAACGTCAAATAAAAAAAAAATTTTTTTTTTCGCTTTTGGTTTAGACAACAACCCTATTCAGCCCGTATTGTCTTAGATTGCAGTTATTTGATGTATTTTCTTATATTTCTTTAAATACAGAAGAATAAATTCCAAGATATTTTTTTAAGGTACACGACATAAAGCCCTGTCGATCTCTATATTAATTTCCACCTTATATAAATATGAAATGTTGTCAATTATAGTTTTGATACTAGAAAATATTTTTGTTGTCTATGCAGACGTATGGTGCCGTCTCGCTCATTCAAATATTGTTGGACACGAGATCGAGACGGATGACACGGTAAAAAACTTCGAGTATTCAGTAAAAGTTTGGGCACCCCTAAGGTAAAGTACCTAAGTAGTAGTAAAGTAGTGCTAAAAATATATTCGTAACTTATACAGAAGACGAGTCCGCACGTAACTAGGCAATTAGTATATATTTGTCTTTAGCGGTTGAGTCGTGACGTGTGGTAAAACTTCGAGTATTCAGTAAAAGTTTGGGCACCCCTAAGGTAAAGTACCTACATTGAATGTGCTAAAAATATATTCGTAACTTATACAGAAGACGAGTCCGCACGTAACTAGGCAATTAGTATATATTTGTCTTTAGCGGTTGAGTCGTGACGTGTGGTATTATACGAGCGAAGCGCAGCCACTCCGTCGACACGCTTTTCCGATTAAGTAACGAGTTAATTAATTAGTGTTGGTTAACGTTGGCCTTCTCTCACAAACAACATATACATCATTTGGATTATGTTTAAAGTATATGGAGGCAAAATTATACTTAAGATATTATTTATATTTAAATCAGTTTTCTAGAGGGCTCATTATTTCAGGAAAAATCTTTGATGATGCAGGATTTGAATTATTGCGGTGCCAGCCGAACAGCGTCATCTGATGGTAAAAAAGAATTTGTTCGCTCATCTCATCACACAGCTGGACAGATTTTACCAGTTTAGTATAGGTATAGCTATAGCTCCAAAGATGGTTTAAAGGATCCTTTTACCCGACAACGGTAAGAAATAAGTTTTACGCGGATCACTTTGTGATAGAGGTGCCCCTGTAGTGTTACATGTACGAGTGTGTTATATACGAGTATACTAGTATGTCGTGAGCAATAATCAAAACGAGATTTTGTTTTACGCGGATCACTTTGTAATAGAGGTGCCCCTGTAGTGTTACATGTACGAGTGTGTTATATACGAGTATACTAGTATGTCGTGAGCAATAATCAAAACGAGATTTTGTTTCACACCACGTCACAGGTAGGGCATAAACATACATGTACATTCAAGGAAATTGAAACTTTCGCTTTTGCCACGTGCTTGTGTTTTCAGTTTCTGTAGGTACCTATTACTAGTTTATACAAGCACATTACCTAAATTAAAATGTGTTTCTTGTTTTGTCCTTGTTTTACTCAACAACGATATTTATGCGCAAGAAGTTAATTAATAAAAAAATACCTTTTATCCCAAAATCATACATAATTTACTGTAGGTAATTACTTCTTTCCACTTCAGCGAACCTGCGAGCAAAAGCTAGTTATACAAGCACGTACTTAGAAATGATGGATAGCTACAAAACCTTACATAATTGCACTTCAAAAATTATTCATATAAATCTTTTTTCCATCGCCGCGCTCGGATGAGCTCTTTTGCGTGCGTTGGCGCAACGTATCGATCCATCTCATTCTATCCCCTACTGTTTATATGATAAAGATCAGTATCGTTTTGCAAACCAATCGATCCGTCTCATTTAATCCTTACATAATAAGGATTTAAGTGTCAATGGAATTAAAGAACATAAAGCCATGTGGTTCATACTTTTATAGGGACAAGGTTGATGTCGGCTGCTTTTGTCTCTATAATTGCAGCAACATTCTTCGTGTAATTGGATGGATTAGCCGGTGAATAAGCAAGGCTGGATTCATCTAGCTATTATAGTGTATAATACTGGTTTGAAAAATAGTTACAGGTTTGGGAATATATTATATGGAATATAATATCGACGCTTAAGAATCAATACCGTCTAACTAACATTATTGACGTTTTTCACCTTTTAATGCAGTTAGGTTCAGAAAAAAAACGAATAGAATGCCATAATCGTCTATTTTTTTTTTGTTGCTTAGACAATATTGATTCTTAATCGTCGATATTGGAATATGTAGACGAGCATAAAGCTAGAAGACTGTACATTTTTGACCTCAGGAGAGGAGTTTGTTTTTACTAACGACGATTCTTAATAACGCCACAAATGTTGTTTGTCTCTTTGTGTCTCTTTCTCTTCTCATCTCTTTCTTTTGAAAATAGCTTGGAAAGACAACTAGGTATATTCAATTTTGCATAGCAATATGCTATAGACTACCTACAATAATTCGCCACAAAGAGAAAAGAGTCGATTGGTTTAGTGAAGTGACGGTAATAAAATACCTACTGTATTTTTATCTCAGTGCTGTCCCGCCGTTACGTCAGTAATTGGTCGAAACAGCAACCAGCGAGATAATGACTTGATTACCAAGGCCAGCATTGGTGCAACTGGTGCAATGCCCGATGCAGCTTAGGACAGTCGGCTAACAATACCGTTAGACGCATGATGTTCGGATTGTACAGATGTAGTGAATAATAGATTTTTTAATCATATTTTGTCGGTTAAGCTCGTTTTAATATTTCCATCTCAACTTTTTCACCGAAGTTGATAGAGAAGACATGCTATAGAGAAAAGAAAACTATTATTCACTACATCTTTATACTTGTCTAGAGCACGCCAAAGCTGGTGCGCTGCTAGGTTGTTACGCTTGAGTCACAGATCATATCTTGAGTGAACTTGCGATCTTAATTAGAGTTTATAGCTTTTTTAACACGGTGTTAATTTGTAACAAACAATAAAATAAAATCTTGGGAGTTAATTTTAACCTACTTCTAATATTCGTATAGAAATGAAACAATGTATGTATATGTTTTGTCGACCCAGTTGGCGCAGTTTGTAATGCACCTGCCTACTGAGCCGGCGGTCCCGGGTTCAAATCCCGGCGGGGGCAAATATTTGTGTGATGAACTCGAATATTTATTCCTGGGTCATGGATGTTATCTACATATGTATTTATGTATGATGTATATGTATATCGTTGTCTAGTGCCCATAGTGCAAGCTTTGATTCGTTTGGGAATAGGTATATCGATTTGTATAAGATTGTCCCTTAAAAATCATTATATTTGTTTTATTTATGTAGTTTACATGACAATACAATAATTTGGTATCTTGGAGCAGATCTGCACCTCTATAACTGTCATACGCGACTATTTCTCGCGTAAGATATAGATATCGCTGTGCCGTAATGTGAGAGAGTGACGAGTAGCGCTATGTCGCGCGACTAAAGTCGCGAAGCATAGCTGTGCTCGACGGGCTGATGATGGAGATGGAAGGTTGCCGTAGGAACAGCACATGATGACCTATCGTGTCTAGGCTCATTTAATTAGTCTCGATGGGCTATTAATCTTTGTGTAACGAAACTACAGTCGACAATATAAGTGTGCTCACAAAAACTTATTTAACTTGAATGGTTGCTGCTGATTTTGATTAGGTAAATTGTAGATTAGGTACAGAAGCAAAACGCTTAGTGCGACAAAAACGTATAGCTCAATATGCGGATGATACCCGTAAATACTAGAAGTTGGTGCGATATTATTCACTAGCATTAGTTCTGACTACGTCTCTTAAATCACTGTATAACAGTAAATATAACAAGACCCATTGGTATAATAAAGTAATTTACCTCGCTTGTTTATTTTGTTTGTGCTTCCTTTTATACTCTTACTATTTCGTAATCGTGGTTTACTAGTTAAATAGATTTGTATCGCTTTCATTATGTAGTGTATACGGTATCTGAAGTCTAAGAATGTACCTATACCTGACAAGACCTTCCGAAAAGTCGTTGCCATATTTTTTGGCTCTATGGGGTCTAATATAATGTTTATCGTAGGTAGGTACGTACACACATATAAATATGAAATGCTTAGTTTCGTTTTTGACAATACCGACATTGTGTTACGGATAATGAAAAAAAAACAAAAGAAAAACAGATCCTGACGAATTGAGAACCTTCTCTTTTTTGAAGTTTGAACTTGTGAAGTTTTAAGAGATTACTCGTCAAATCATAGTATTCTATGCAACAGTTGTAGTAAGAGGAGTAAAAGCGCGAGTGGCATGGGTTACGATGTGAGCGTAGCGAACACTATGCTACATCCATGCATAGAAGATAAAACTTTTATTAGTTGGCAGCAATGCCTTTAATTCTATACGTTTTTTAATTGAAAACGGTGTGAATGCAGCTGTTTATTAAGTTGGTACCTAACACTTGGTAACACGAAGTATTTCATTTAGGGCCGATTGTTCAATCACCAGATAAATTTATCTGCCAGTTAAAATTATTGCTATCCTTTTCTCCCGTGATATAAAAGAAAAGTGACAGCCAACATTTATCTGACAGATATGTTTTATCTGGTGATGGAAAAATCGGCCCTTAACGTAACGTTATAGCTACAAACATCAAAACTTAAATTTTGTAATCTGTGGTACTAAGGAATGCTTATTTGGCGACATTATAACATCGTTAGCAGTAGGCTATAGAGTATAGACTTTTACAGACTTTAATAATGCATGTCTTTATATTAGAGTTAGTAACTATACTTATAGGTACATAAATGACAGAACAAAAGTACTGGAATAGAAAAAAATAATTTTATGAGATGCCTACAAAAAGTCTAGCTTTCGTCTCCATTGAAGTCACAATAAAACCGCCTATTATCTGTTATTTCTATTCGTGTTATATTAAACGTATTGTAGTAAAAAGCCTCAGCTTCACATCATCCGAGAAGCAATAAATCGTCCGAGAGCTCGCTCGACTCGACACAAAGCGAATTGTTTCGTGTACAGATAATAAAACAATTAAAAATCTACTGCGAACCGGCTTGTCTCTGCTCTTCTAGTTGGCTATCTAAATTGCTACCATTTTACTATCCCCGCAACTGGGAATGCAGCAATTAAATGCACTACTATTCACAGGAGACAGGTACTACTCGTACATATTTTTTTCACAAATTGAACCCAAATAATTTATTACTAGGATTGTATTTCTCCTGTAAGTTTTATGAGGTGTGCAATAAAGAGTACTTGTATTGTATTGTATTTTAAGGAATAATAAATGGTTTATCGTTATACCATACGTACTCTAAACTCTTCACTATCTTTAGTATCTTACATTAATTTCGGTTATTATTCGAGTGTTTCAACCGCCTGACCAAAACATACGTGAAAACATTTTTGATTATGTCTTTCTTTAGATTTGTATAGTATCTTGAGCAATTTAATAGAAATCCCTCTTATATAGACTTTTTGACGAAAAGGAATCCTCGGAAGCAATTCGGACCAAAACACTTAAATATTAAAGAAACATTTGCTAATCTACAATCCTGTTGTGTAGGTATTTCTTCTCTAATTTGTAAAAGAAAGATAGAGAAAAGAAAGTTTTTAAAGATATTTGATACTTAATACGTATCATTGCACAACCTGCTGACAAGGTGCTCTACGTTATGTAGTAGGTACCTACTATTAAGCACAGACTACGTGCTACGGTGCTATTTTAGTTCGAGCCTTTAAGCTTATTAGTGTTAAGTAACGCTGCCATTCTTACTTCGGACCACCTATACGTTCACAAAAAACGAATAACAACATTTTCTATACGAACACACCCGCAGGCGAAGGTAGTGCAGCAAACCTTCGGTCCAATTTATTTACTATCTAGTTCGTGCATCCAGCGCGGACCGACCAGCCTTCTTGACCTGTGCAAACCCATGCAAACCCCATTCTCTCTTACAAAATATGTCCGTTACTTTCAAGTTGGGAGGGACAGAGGAGGGTCCATGAGAGCTGGTCGGGACCTTGAACAATGTAGTGCTGTTCAGGTTGATTGCACTTGCCTGTGTATGAATAGGTTCGAGATCGCGAGTAACTTCCGCGTTGTATCTTTCGTTGTCATCTCGCAAGAAGGTTTAATAGCCTATTATTCCGTTGGATTAATTGTTTATATGTAGTATAACGTAGCGTGTTTTGAGATAGGACTGGAATTCACTTGGAACACTGTAAGGAATACTTGATGTAGTTATACCTATCCTAATGACCTAAATCCTAATGAGTCGACGGACGTTTCACACATAGAAATAAATTTAATAAGAATCATTAGAGACGTGACAATGCTTTTATTACAGTCTGATCTTGAAACGTATGTAATTATTTTTATGTTCACACCTAGGTGAACCCGATAGACATGTTATTTAATTACTTTTACTCCTACCGTGATGAAAATAGGCGGTTAAAATCTCATATGGAGCATGAACTACCTACTAGGAAATTCCACATTACAGCATTATACCATCCGCTTTTTATTATCATACACCCTTCGGTTACGAACTAATTTGTAGGTTTTGCTAGCGTTTAACGCAAAACATGTAATAAAATTTGCACATATTAGCATTTATCATTAGTCGGGGCCGATGGTAGTTTTCTGTTCATTATGTAAAGGTTTTATACCTCAAGTGCCTGCAGGTGGTCAGTCACCTTTGAGGAGATCGCGGGGCTAGTTCTAGGTATACTATTACCTATTGTTTTGGTAACTTTTTGATAAATACACATGTACATTATTTTGTTTTTATAACTAATCGAATTCTTAGATATTGAATGGTCTATTATTATAGCAATCAGAAAAAAAATGATTTTATACCTACTCTTCCTTTTCTAGAGCTTTTGACTTTACCAAAAAACTCAATTGTGTAAAACTCGAACACAAGCTTTCGTGACATTATAAAATAACATTATGATATGACAGATCATTCAGCGGTACATTAATAATAATAAATTATTATATTATGTTAGTCACACTCACACCTATTGTTTAGTTATTACAGGTTATCAACCTTTTTTATTCACACTTAGCAAAATCCTATGGAACTAATTTGAATAAAACCTGTTAATTTTATGATAAACAGGAATTATTTATAGATGAACATCAATTTACTTCGTCATTAGAAGGATTAACGACATATGTAAATATCAAATATATCTAAAGGCAAGCTGTGGTACCTTGTCAGTTTAATCTATCTAACTGTTTCCTACAACATTAAACGTGATTTTAATGGGACAAAGTTATATACGTAGAAGCGCGCTGGGTGGGATTGGTATTGAATAAAGTAAATCTGTTCGGGCTGCGGTCTAACGGCATTTAGTCCACTTTAAATGCTAACTAAATTGGCCATAACAAAGGTATTCCGCTTAGCAGTAAGACTAGATACAAAGGGCGGGGCCTATGATAGGCCTTTAGCACAGAATAAAGCCCTACAAAAGGTTCTTTCTTTTGATGAATTAGCCTCTATCGTATTTTATTAGTGGTTTGTGCAAAACGGGACTTCATTGGTCGTAGGGCGAAGCGTGGCGACGCGACCGATTGACGCGTGCGCGGCTACGATCGTTAGCCAAATCGCCCAAATAATAAATAAAATAAAATCGGAAAGCGGATCAGTACAGGAAAAAAAACTATATTATACATTTTAGTTTATCAGTTAGTTGCCCTTATTGTCTGTCAGGTTTACTGGGTACAAAACTATTTAGTGGATCGTATTACGTACTTTTCGTACACTAACAAATCTGTGCACAGTGCATTTTGCAATCCTAGGAGCCGTTAACAAGCACATTATACAAGTTACAGTCTGAAGCATTACCACATGTTATTACCATAAATCTGAACATAATATGGCTTCGTAATAACGAAGTGTAAGTAATTTAGGAAGCATTTAATAGTAGAAACATGCACAATGACTGTTCCGGCTTCTTTCGACGGTTTATCGACTACCGGATTATACGAAGGAAAGATTGTTAACTAATTATTGCAATTAAAATGTTCGCTAATGATGTTCTGCGAAACAATGGACTTCGTGTTTACGCGAAAAATTACATAAATGCTGAATAAAGTGTTAAAGCTACTGAAAAGAGGCCATCTTTTTGGTTTCTCTCTCATCTACCTTTGACCATCAAAAATTTGGTATTACGTTTACAAGGAACTGTGATAACTAACGTGGCTTAAGTTACACATGTGAAACCAATCCCTTAAGTATTCGTAATATGCACCTATTTTACCAGTTAGGCAGGTACTTTGAGAAAATTCCAATCGTATCTGAAATCCCCTTTGTCGTAGGGAGTGTGGAGTGAAGGCTATCCTAACAAAAAACTAGCGTGAAATTCTGTTCTACAGACTGAGTCTGCTTGTCTACTTATTTATTTATTTATTGGTATTCAGCATAACAACAGCCGTAAATATACATATGATATAAATCTAGTTACATAACAGAGGGCCAATATAACAGTTATCCATTGGTTACATAAAAAAAATAAGATTTTAAACTAAGTAGAATCAGACACAGTCAACATGGCTACTAGGACGATGCTGTTAAAATTAACCAATCATATTCCTCAGATTTAAATACACTTTTTTTGGCTTCACAAAGACGTAGGCTGGTTAATTTTCTTCGCTCCGGCTTCTGCAGTGGACTGACAGCCTAATTATATGGTTGCGTTTTTATCATAATCATGAATTCATTCAAATAAATGTTATAGCATCCACCGCTCTAGCACTGACGAACATGCTTGTCAGAGTGTTTTTAACCTCCGACGAAAAAAGATAGGTGTTATAAGTTTAACATGTGCATCTGTGTATCTGTCTGTATCTCTGTGCCATCGTAGCGCCCATACTATAAAGCCTGGTTTGTCGAGATGGCTCTTAGCTTTGTTTAATGAAAATCGGAGCTCTCGTCTCCAAGATATATGTTTAGTTTTACTAGCATTTTCTATAGCACACTTTAAATCAGGGTCTTATGATGACCAGCTACTTGCGTCGGGGTGTTTTAATTTTTTAATTTAGGTTATGTCATTATCTATCGCTTTGTTTGACATACGCGACCATCATACATCGCACTTACCTATGGTTGCCATAATAGAGTATATTTGTATAATATGAGAGTTGCCATCCGTCCGCGGATTTGTCCTACTTTGGAGGCCGTACGGGGGGATTTTCAAAAAGTATCCGGGGAAAACGCGGGCACTTTTTATGTGAATGAAAAATAAAGCGATGGTTTTTTTTATACTATTATTTTCGGACATGTCCGGGGAAAAAAATGCGATTTACGACAAATGTCCGGGTTCGACGAATTTAGAGATGGCAGCCTTAACCGCACTGAACATGAACTTTATCGGGCCTATTATGCGCACACGGAAATTCTAAGACTCGGTTAGTTCTAACGCTCGATCTAAGATCCCTTAAGTAGGTCGCCCCGTTATGAGCTGAGTCAGACCACCGTTCCTGGATCAGGTCCGCGTGAAAAATGCAGTACCTAGTTACCTATGAAGAAACTTGTAAGTTGTATGTGACTCGGGTTTGATACCATTTATGTTACACGTTGGAAAAACTATGTTACTGTAATGTCAAGTCCAAAGTACTTACTTACTATAAATCCGTAAATGCGTTTGTGGTTTGTTGCTTTCTTCATCTGTCTTTCTTTTGCGTCTCAAGAAATCAACGGATCAGCAGAAGATTATGTAGGTTCAAGAATTTTCTGGAAAACCATGGAAAAAACTGGGTACCGTAACATACTGTAACTATGACTACCAGGGGTCGGACTTTCTTTCGCACGGTAAGACTAATGGAGAGCTATGGAGCCGATATTAACATTAAAATACTATTCATACTCATACTCATACTCATTATTTTATTCGCAATTTTAATTTTATAGTCAAGGACAAAGTCAGAAGAATATACAAAGGCCTGATTTGTCAGA
Source organism: Apotomis turbidana (assembly GCA_905147355.2). Classification (NCBI taxonomy): domain Eukaryota; kingdom Metazoa; phylum Arthropoda; class Insecta; order Lepidoptera; family Tortricidae; genus Apotomis; species Apotomis turbidana. The sequence continues at coordinate 14,114,919 of LR990295.1, read as the reverse complement.
AGTGAAAACTCCGATTTTATTATATCTCACTGACACTTGATTTCTATTTTAATCTCTATTTTTTATTAATGTATGTTTATGATTACGCTTCACCATCTGTCACTTACAACATTTTGTTGTCCCTTTCTTTGAAACAGACACGGTTGCTAGGTTACCGACTGACTGTTATCTGACGCGCGGATCTGTCGCGAGTTTAACATTTTTTACCCATCTAAAAATTGCCAAGCGCCGCTAAAGAAGTTTCCACTTCAAAAATCTACTTAGGTATGTTTACGCGATTAAGAACCGTTATGTCATTGATTTCAACTTACACGGTTTTCAAAACGAATAACATAGACAAAATCGTAGATAGGTGGTAATGTTTCAGCATTTGTTGGTAATCGATAAATAACTAAAATGTCTACGCTGCGTAAAATGCCATAACCATAACCGTAAGGTCGTCACAGCGTGACGTACGCGTAAATTACGTAAATCACGGCGTTTACGGCAAGGGTCACAAGCCGGTCAGTTTGGTCAACGTCAGCGGTCGACGACTCGGTCACGGTCAAGTAACTGTACTTGCCCTAGTAAGGGATAGCTACTGGCTAGATGTTTGAGAAGAGATTCGTCATGGGTATGCCGTGATGGCAAATAGAAACATTATGGTAGACGTTATAAATCATTGTAATAGATAAAAATTTGGGATGGTTTTTTTTTGGCAAAAGGTATTCCAAGGATACGGATAGTAATGTGAAAACTTATTAGTTTACTTATTAGTCATGACTATTCGAAAGTAAGCGTTATTCTTGGAATAAAAGTTTTGTTAAATCTTTTCTTAGAATAGGTTAGGTTAGGTGTTCATTTGATCTGCCATTTAATTTTGAAAATATTAGGTCTAGTATATAATAATCTATTCTAGATTTTCGGCACCTCACTTTAATCCTATATTTTGTTCATCAACATATTAAGTATCTTACTTCCGTTAGCACGTATACGTGATTCCAGGTCAAATTGTTCTCGTCAATTAAATCAAAAAGTTGTTAAATTGACTAATTCCCTATATTCCGTTATCGTTCCAAATTCAAACTGATTAAACGTTGATTTATCGCCAGTTTAATGGGTAGGAAATCGACAGTTACAAAATATTACATATAACCCTCGCATTCTCCTATCTTCTTCATCCTTTGACTGGAATAATAAATCTTAATATCAAGTACTTAAACTTGAAATTCTGAATACAACAAGGAAGTGTGGTGAGTAATCGAAGATCTAAATATTTTTCTTAACGAGATGGCATGTGATAACGACTCTTGACGCAATTACCTTTTTGTTTGACATTATTGAGGTGCTATTAAAGTGGGGACAACTATTTCTCTTCTCCAAAGCAAAAACGTCATACTTTCATGAATCATGATTTGTGTTAATGTGCTTAAGCCATTCGTTCAATAGGCAAGTGTTATGGTTACCGAGTACTATGAACTTTAATACCGCTTTACTTTTCATATAGATGTGTCCCACCAGATTCAAAGTCTAGATTCGCATCTTGATCCCCGCTGTCACAATCAAGATCTATTGAACAAAAGCCAATAAACTCTATAGCTCGCTCACGCTCTACATTTCTGCTTTCCAGACTTTCACACAACCCTAAGTTAAAGTTCTCTAGGTCACAGGCACAGGGGGTCGGCTACCGTCATGCATACAAATCACCTGCTCTACCAAATACAAAAAGGTGAAATATGTAGCTCAATCTGAAGTACTTACTACCTTTCGAATTCTGATGAAACTGGTAGTTTATCACACGATTATGGGGGCAATATGGAACCTTACTGGATGGACAATAGGAGTCCAGTTTCGTTGGATTTTAGTGGTAATGAAATAGCGTTGGACTCATAAGTTTATAGTTAACGTGATTCGGGTTTTGATGTGCAGAAGTGTGTTAAACAGTTATATGTGTCGTGATTTAGATGATACATCAATAATGGTTTAACTAGCTTAGCTGTCTAGTAAGAATAAGTAAATAGAAGGTTGGTGATAAACCCAAAAGGCTTCCAACTAAATAAAACGATTTCACCGTGAAAATATATACATTTGGAAATCTCAGTGATTGCACAATTTTATAAGGTTGTTTACAATAACATGACTGGATACTGGGTGTCAGTGTGAGTGGTTAGATTGATAGTTTTCTACCCTGCACCCACTTAACGTATGTCTGTTTTGGCTCTATGGTTGACTGGTAGAGAATGAATGTTAAGTGTAACATTAAGTTTGCCATTTCTACTGACTTTTGTTTTGTGCAATAAAGTTTAAATAAACCAATGAGCGTAATCTAGACATTCCAATTATCTCTTCATCCCACAGTGTCTATGATCCTTGTAAATAAAAATAGGAAAATATATGTAGAATCGCGATGTTCCTATAGGTAGAAAAAATATGATACTTCAAAATGAGACGGAATCATGTTTGCAATATCACTATTATAATATTTTTACACTTACAATACAGGAACCAAGAAACCTCGTTAGTATGGCCACAGCTTTAGGGCGTGAATCTTCAAGTCAAAGTCAAGTCAGGGTCCGCCCATCTCCAACAGTTAGATAACATCACGGGCTCGAGAGTGAAAGTCCGTGGATTCACATGTGATCTGTTACGTTGGGTGACGCCAACCGCGACGGACGAGCTAATGCTCTAATAAGAGTGGGTGGTGCTATTGCTGTTTAAAGTGTAGCGGAGGCGGTTTTTGAGGCATGAGAGGCGTTTAATAGTCGTCAGATCCTGTAGCCATTCCTGAGACACGCATAGCCGATGCGTTTTTTTTTAGGAATTTAAATTCTCTTTTCAAAGGTTGTATACCACTTTCTACGTCTGTGGCTGATGACACTGATTATGTCTCAATTCTGTAACAATTAGACGAGATATCTTTTTGAAATTTTTGTGTGCAGGAATCGCAGGGTCGCGGAAAGCGCCCAAGTAAGCACATATGCTTTTAAGAGCTTACACAGCCCTTACACAGCTGTAATAAATCGTATACGGACTGTAGAAGCTCTTATGCCTGTGTGCTACGTGGGGGTTAGATGAGGGTGGTGTGCGAGTAGTCGTTGCGGAGAAATTCGGTAGAGGCCTTTGGTTAGCAGCGGAGCGGAGGTCTTTCAGCTGACATGATGATGATGATGTGGCGAAATAGCTCTGTAATGAATTGATACAGTACCTTCTCTATTGGTAAATCAGGACAGGCAGCGTTTACGTAGCGTGTATATCTTTACGCTGTCTGTGTGATATTAATTGCTGCCGTTACCGCACCCAGGAATACGCACGCAAACACGACGAATCACCAGCAATAAGCATAAACCTCAACCGCCATTTCGCCCACGGGACATATCCTCACGAGATGCGGAAGAGTTTGCTATTCCGGTGTTTAACTGAGAAATTGCTAGTTTCTAGCTATAACTGCCAAGAAGTTATGTAGAAGTGGCTGATGAGATTTCTCATCTTAAGAATTTAAAATAATTCTAATCAATTTTGCCGCACCTAGAACTCTCAAAATGGTTTACGGTTTTCCTAGGATGTCGTAAACGGCAAGCATACTCGTAAGAGTTACCTGGTTTTCGCGAATATCTTTGTAATTGAGGGCTTTGGCTTTCAACTTTATGACCTCAGCGTCTCTAGCACATCTGTGACACGCTACTCTTTGTCACATGACGAATATCGCCTTCTGTCCTTTACTATCAATACTTTGCGGACTAGGCGGGTGATGTTGAGTCGTGCGACTATTTGCGCGGCAAGTTGAGCTATAGATCGTCAGGCGGTGAATCGATCCTCATATCGTCCCAAAAGATCCGCTACGGGCATGTATGGCGTGAGGAGAATTCTAGTACGTTAACTTTGATTTGCCCAATTAATTTGAACGCATTGATTTAAAGCTACAAGGTTTTCGCCCATCACTACAAAAGCAACAACGCAAGGTAATTTAAAGCAATTAGTGCCGTTTTTGTTGTGATAACTTCGCCGTGTTCTGCTAAGTTACCCGTTATTTGTCCGAATGCATCACTATTCCAAATTTTCATGATTCAGAAAACCATATTCTGAAATATATATATTTTGTCGACAGCGTATAACCCTAACCTAACCTAACTCTATTGTGAAACATACCACATGCATGGCAAATATGATCCTTTGGTAGCGCCTAAAAAATTTTTTTTTAATTTTTTCAGTGTTCTGGTTACTAACAGCTGATTATATATTATAAAAATTCAACCTTAACCGACAACTTTGACAATCTATTCGATGAACTTTGAAAATTCTAGTGACTACATTTTGATATATTCTGTAATAGTAGGTATGTCGTAAAGTAGGCTAAAATGAAACCTAGACCCCCGTTATTCCCACAGATCATGATGAAGTACATAGTAAACGCAGGGCTTGCAGAATTGCCGCGTTCCGTTGCTTCGTCCGCATTCCCCGGCGCTGCGTGTAACGGAACGTAACTGTTCTAGAACGTTTGCACTACTTGCCGGGATAATGGCATACGGTAACGATAGTTTGTAGGAAATAGGAAAACAGACTGAGATTTTCGTCGACAATGGGGGTCGATTCATGGTCACTGAGCTTTGATATTAAGTAAAACATAGTTCTTTGACATTGTGAGACAAAAAAATTATGTTGTTGTTTGTGTTTTATAGACAATGCGGGTCGATTCATGGTCACTGAGCTTTGACATAAGCCAGTTGGTACTGACCTTACTTGGTTGCTTGGATTAAAATTAAATACAGAAAAACCACGAATACTGAATTAACAAGATCGAACTCCAGCCGAGCCGTGCTGGTCTTGAAATGTAGGTTGACCACAAACGATAGTTTGTAAGTTTTTGTGTAAGTTATGTATAGTTGTTGCCTCTAAGATATTTATACTTACTAAAATCATTAAGCGTGACTTTGGTATTATATTCATTTATTCAAATATCGTCATCAGCAACACCATCTTCAATATTAACAAAATAATCCCTCAAAAAATCCTTAATGAACGGTTACTAATATTTACAGAGTACGGAAAACAGTTGTGCACTTGCAATAGGTAAATCAATTCAATTCAACACAAACTGCCGGAAAGATCCCATATTCAAAAACTGCACCCATTGAATTGATTGATTCCTATTGATAAACATCTATTCCTAGAGAGACAAAAAGGTGAAACTCGTCGATGTATAACGTAGGAACCCGACGACAATAGCCTTGGCTGTGGGAAACACATCAATATATGTATGCAGTACCTTCAGTAAAACAAAGACTCATCTTGCTTGATCACCACGGTCATATAAGTCTTTATTTCACTGGATTTAAGATATGTAGATTCTACGAAGAGCAAAGGTTATGAGTTCCATCCATCTGTGGGAAATTAAGGAGAAAATATGGGGGTAAAAACCCTTTAATGTGTATTAGCTTTCTTTATGGTTAAACGTGATAATACTTAGATGTAATGCTGAAAGAATGAGGTACATACCTACTTGGTTCAGATACTGGAATACTCTTTGTGGAAACTGAGATCACAGCAGCAAATTTATTATCCAATCATGCCAATGGAAAACCTCATTGATGATGCCATTGCCTTCAAAACTTGGTACACTATTTTAATAATGCTTCCCAAACTGACATGCGCGAAGGTGCGGATAGTGATTAGTCTTTCTGTTTTTAATTTTTATCATTATTTATTTATTTATTTCAACTTTATTGCACAAAATACAAAAGTAAAAGTACAAATGGCGGACTTAATGCCATAAGGCATTCTCTACCAGTCAACCATAGGGCCAAACAAACTAGCAGTTGGTGCAGGATCATAAAAAGCCGTGTCTAAAAACATAAAACGAGACAAAATCAATAGTTTGATATATATATTAACACAATATACATACACACATACACACACACAAACACACCCACACACATTATGCTGTCAGTAACCAAGCAGGAGGCGGACACGGGCCACCTAATTGAAAATATGTTGCCAGCCTTGAAGACGAAAATAGGATGCCTAACTATAGAGGCATCTTATTTGCATAGGCAAGTAATATGAGTTCATACGATCATTTTTCTAAAAACAGCGCAAAATTGATCAGGAAACATCAGAATTACAGCGGAACATTGTATGTGCGTGTCTAATCCTTCTTTATTTCGCTTTTTGTTGCTAGTGAAGCGATTAGATCAACAGCAGTGGCAAACCGTGACCAAGACAGATAGCATCTACATTTCAAGTTTCAAGTGTCTTTCTGTCTGTCAGTCTAGACTAGGGGTTTGGGTCATCTTCACATCTTGATTCCTGATCATCGCTTAGTAATGGTCTCTGAGTGCAAAGGCTAAGGAAGGATAGAAGGCTAGAAAGTGCTATATTTAAAACCTACTTACCTACAATGGTTATTCAGAAGCGTATTAGCGTAGCATCAAATTCGACCCAAGCCAGGGTAGATTTCACGTTTGTTTCGTCAGTATCAAGGTGCTCAATCGTTCTGAATTAGGCAAATCGGTATGGACACCACGTCACTGAGTTATACCCAGAGATGGGCAAAAGTTAATCGATTAACGATTAAGATTAACTTTTTTAATCTCGATTAACGATTAAAATTGTCGATTAGTTTATCTAATCGTACGAGTTCCGATTAATTTAATCTCGATTAAGTTAATCGTCGATTAATTTTTAGCGATTAAATTTTAATCGATTAGTTAATTTGATTAATTTTTCTCGATTAGATTAACTAATACGAGGGCTGATTGATAAGTATCCGGAATGAAGAGGAAAAAAATAAAAATTTGACAAAATGTTACTAGAAACGTCATTTACAGTCTTTTACGATCTCAATACATGTAATATTAGCAAATAATAATTGTTTATTTAAAAAATATTCAGCTTTATAGTGAGACAGTTTTAATTTTATTATATTAATTATATTGGGTATAACTTATACCCAATTCTAATGTTAGCCATGATACATTACTGAAGTCTTACTGAAGAGAGTAAAAACTGTGATTAAATTGTTCCAGCCCAGGATCGGTTTATTGTAGTACAGTCAACACCAAAAGTAACTGGTTATTAGTAACAATAGTAACTTTTCAACTCCTTTAGCACTTTTAAATTATCACACTACTGTACGTTGCTGCGATTAAGAAATCTGCACTTAGGTGTTCTGACGTTTACTATACTCCCGTGTCGATAATCCACTCAGCAATTAATTTATATCCAAAGGATGAAATATTACCGTTACCGGCTAAACTTTAGCGTCGGTATCGGTATCACATAACACAAACACGTCAATAATAATAAAACCAAATACTTAGATAGAGGATTTAAAACGTGCAGCAGGTATTAGTATAGGTATAAGTAATAAATGTAATAATATAATAATTTCAGATAAAGATTCAACTTTTTACGTCTCATGCGTCAATTTAATTTATCATCGGCGATAAATATCACCGCAGTTCCGTTAGTGAATGAATATTTTTCTTGGTGTTTTGTGAAGATTTCTTAGTACTGGAGTGATACACTCGCGGTCCAATAATACAGGTCATGAACCCTTGTTTGCTCGGATATTTGAAAACGGACCGATTTGGAAAATCATTTTTTTGCTTGAATATCTTTCTTACAATAAGTTCAGCATCATCTAATATAGTTATATTACAAACAACAACACATAAACATATACTTATAATAGTAGGTAATCTAAATACGGATATTTAAACGGATTATTTCTAATTTTAGATGTGAAATTTCAGTCACGGAAACCGAAGAAAATATAGTAATTTATTACATTTATGCACTATCTTTGAATAAAATAAAATTCAACCAACCCTTAGTCCAATCAATGTGAATAAGCATGGCTGCATTCGTTTTTGAGATATAAGGCAAATTTCACGTACCTAAGTTACCCGTACCCGTATTATTTGACCGTAAGTGTAGAAAGCTGTTAGTTGAACAGTTGTTGAACATTGTACAGGCCTCTTTTTGCTAGCAGTACGTGTTTTATCTCCGTCGTTTAAGATTCCTCCCACATATCGACATACTCCATTTTGTTTTTGCGACCCTGTTCACGGCGTTCCTGTTACCAGGTGGAATTCTTGCAATACTAATTCAAAGAGGATCTTTAAAGTTTCTAATAAGATTTATGAGACAAGGCTACAGTTAGTAGTTTTTTTTACTGTTGATTGTTGCCCTTTCCTATGCTGCTGCGATAAGTGTTTATCTTACTCTAATCTAATATCAATAGGATCGCTTAAAGTAGCTGAAATCCCAAATTGGTCCACCAGCCGTCTTTGAGTAGTTCGGGAACGTAAAGTAAACCGACAAAATAACCTCCCTTTTTAAGTCGGTTAAGAATACTTATCTTATCTCTTTGAAGTTCTTCAATTAAACTTTTAATCAAACAAACGAAAATGATGTATATACCATCAGCAGCCAAAGTATAGTAAGTAAGCATTATAAAACGCTCACATTGATCTGTGCAACTTTTATTCTCTAGTTAATAGAATCCGTGTGCTTATCATTTTGAGTACCTGGCGTGCGTATCAACTTCTGCTGCTGACTGTACGTACATATTGTACACTGGAATTTAATTAAAAGTACCTACTCTAAAAGTTAAAACGTAATATTTGTTATGATTCAGTAAGAAATTATTTGCGTGTAATCGATCCGATGCAATCGATACAGTCGTTTTGGGCATAGATCTGAATTACGGAAGTGTCAATAAGAAATAGTTTGGTGGTCAATCAAAGTAGACAGCACAAAAATAGTAGGTAGTATAAAAAATATCCAGGCATTTTATTTTTCATGGGACTATCGTCAAAAAGACGATAAGATAAGTACTATGAAAATCAGAGGCTATAATAAATAAATAAATATCGGACAAACTTACAGAAATCGATCTAGTCCCACAGTGCTCTTAGGCTTGTGTTATGGGTACTAGACAACGATATACATAGGTATAGAGAAATACATACTAATACAAATAACATCCATGAACCTGGCACAAATATTCGTGTTCATCACACAAATATTTGCCCTTGCCGGGATTCGAACCCAGGACCGTCGGCTCAGTAGGCCGTTGCTTAACCACTGCGCCAACCGCGTCGTCAAATAAAGTTAATGAACCTAGAAAATATTCCCATAATACAAACATACGATTAAGATTAATAATTACTAAACACGACAATATGTGTTTGCCAGTGTGTATCATTACATCATTATTATCGTGAGCTTTGTTCTCATTAAAATACAACTCATGTGCATGCCGCCTTGCTTTCACCTGATCCTTGCATCTTAATATAAGTAAGTAGTCAAACAAATATACGTTTGCCGTTGTACGAAACAGTTTTGGCAGAATACGTTAAGTACGATAACACGGACTAAGACTTCGTTGAAAATGTAAATTTTTATTTCGTTCTTCTTATTACACTACTGACAATAATGTTGGGTGGAACCTCCTAGTAAGTATTATCTACCTGAAACTGGGAGTCCCGCTCTTCGCGAAGCTAAAGTAATGTACTTTTTGAGCAGTAGTAGCAAAAAAAAGATTGACATTTGGTGGTCAAATTGTAAATTGTTCATATTACTCGGCGTGAAAAAGACTTTCCAACCCCTAGCCGGCGACGGGTACACTACATAAATACGAAAAACTAAATTCCGATTATCGGAATCACGAGTTTCATAATACCGATTACTATAATTCCGAATGATTTAAAACTCCGAATATAAGTATGTCGATTTTTCATTTTTCCGATTTTTATAAATCCGAAATTTCAAAATGTCTAACGTTTACAATCACGGTTTACAAAATTCCGAATTTCAATACACCGAACAATAAGAAGTCCGAATGAATTATAATTCGAAATATCAAAAATACGAATTCCGATTATAAAAATACCGATTTTCAAAACTCCGAATATCATTACACCGAACAATAATAAACCCGACTAATCAAAAGTCCGAAACATCAAAATTACGAATTACTGTTATTAATAACAATAAAATATAAACCTAAATATGTGAAAGTTTTTCGGGCTAACGGGGCCTGCCTCAAGGTGAAATAGGTAATATTAGGATTTAACCTAACCTACAGTTTTCGGGATTCAGCAAGTTTTTTGACGCTCCGCTAGTAGCGGACCGCTATACGTGGTCACAATACAAACCTAACCTAACCCACAGTTTTCGGGGTTCAGCCAATAACCTAACCTATAATTTTCGGGGTTCAGCAAGTCTGACGCTCCGCTATACGTGGTCACAATATAAACCTAACCTAACCCACAGTTTTCGGGGTTCAGCAAGTATTTTGACGCTTCGCTCGCTCCGCTATACGTGGTCACAATACAAACCTAACCTAACCCACAGTTTTCGGGGTTCAGCCAATAACCTAACCTATAGTTTTCGAGGTTCAGCAAGTCTGACGCTCCGCTCGCTCCGCTATACGTGGTCACAATTCAAACCTAACCTAACCTACAGTTTTCGGGGTTCGGCCAATAACCTAACCTATAGTTTTCGGGGTTCAGCAAGTCTGACGCTCCGCTATACGTGGTCACAATACAAACCTAACCTAACCTACAGTTTTCGGGGTTCAGCCAATAACCTAACCCATAGTTTTCGGGGTTCTGCAAGTCTGACGCTCCGCTCGCTTCGCTCGCTCCGCTATACGTGGTCACAATACAAACCTAACCTAACCTACAGTTTTCGGGGTTCAGCCAATAACCTAAGCTATAGTTATCGGGGTTCAGCAAGTCTGACGCTCCGCTCGCTTCGCTCGCTCCGCTAAACGTGGTCACAATACAAACCTAACCTAACCTACAGTTTTCGGGGTTCAGCCAATTCGATATTTGTCCAAATCCGGTTTTCTATTTTTGTTTTAACGTAAAAAATTGGTTAAGAAAATAATCTTTACCCAAATACTCCGAAATATTTTATTCCGAATTTACTAATTCCGATTTTTAAAACTCCGAATTTCATCTCCTAAGAAATAAATTTCCGATTATTGAAAATACGAATGTCATTATCCCGAATTTCAAATTTCCGAATAAGTAATGAAGTTTCGGAAAATTAATAATCGGAATTTTGTTTTTCAGGCCAATGACACTTTTTTCTTTTCTTTCTGGCTTTTCATTATTCGGAGTTATAAAAATCGGAATAATATACAATCGGAATTTTGAAATTCGGTTAAATAAATTTCGTGTTTTTTAGTAATCGGAATTTTTTTTCCTAGGAATTATGAAATTCGGAGTTTTAAAAATCGGAATTAATAAATTCGGAATAAAATATTTCGGAATATTTGGGTGTTCCCGCCGGCGACACCTACTCGGCAGGCAATCCCCATTTTCCCTCTCTTGTTATGTACTAACCAACTATTTCAGTGAACTCCAAATAGTCTATTTCACTTATTTTTTGTAAGACATGTTTTGCGACGGAATAGGGCTTTTATGCCGCAATAAACAATTGACACAACAGATTGTAACAATTATAACACCTGCAAAAAGGTTTTCATATTAAAATTACGACTTTCACTTTTCCTTGCAGTTTTGCAGAACAGTCAAGTCAATAGTGACCTCATCAAAAATGCTTACTAAAGAGGAAAACCATTAAATGTGTCTAATTGTCAAGCCAATGAAATCAATATCTTATATTTAGCCCTTCGTGTGGCAAATTCCCGCTCCGGGAGACGTCGCTAGTTCAAGCCTCGTTATGGTAAAATAGAGCAAGATTCTGGTTCGAAAAAAAATGGAAAAAGATGGTCAAAGAATTTGTTCACCCTGCCATACACGCCAAATTAAGGGTTAGGTATTTCATGATTTTTATTAAGAGAATATAGTTTTTTTAGATGTATTCCAATTGTAAAATTTTATTTAAGAGGCCTTATCCTTTTAAAATGCTGATTGTTTAGATATTTTTCTGTATGATCAAACATGTTTCTTAACATATTATTGATGTTACTACCTAGAACAGGGCTATTGAGATTTATTGGTATATATTTGAAACCTACAGTTTGAATTTTTCATTGATAATTTTTGTTCGAAAAACTACTCGAAATTGACAAAATTCACGTGGAAAATTCGTTTTTTCTACTTATTTTCGACTGCACGCAATGAAAGCATGAAATAGCTACGTTACTACCTAGAACTCGGGAAAAAGTATTTTTCACTTCAAAAAGTTGGTTGAAATTATCAATATATTCGTCATAATATGAAAAAAATAAATTTTAAAAGGAATAAGGCCTCTTAATAGATGGAGAAGTTATCTCATTATTTAACCGCACGCACGTATAACTTTGTAATGTATGCGCATGAGACAGTTTCCCGTAACGGTGTATAACTTCACCGTTTTGATGTAATGATAACATCTCCGTAATTTATAATGTCGTGTTTTTGTCTCGGGACTGGCAACACCGGCAATTTTATTACGCAGTGGTTATGAGCGGAAAAAATGTAATGTCAGACGCTGTTGACTTTTTGTGATTTATTAGACTTTTTAGTTGAGGTTGTAATCGTATTTTGCGGTCTTAAATTTACTTGTTATCTGTAAAATTAGCATTATAAATGCAACGTAACAGTGTCCCGTTTCCATCTTGCTTTATTTAAGTACTTTATTTTAGTAATTTTATTTTGCTGTACTAAGAAGGAAAAGTTTAAATTATACATACAATGAGCGACCCCTTGGAACCTTTTACCTTTCTCCTCATTAAGCCTTATAGTGAACCGCTGGTAGATATAATTAAATAAAGTAATTAATGCCCTTCTGGCACATGTGTAACTTTCTTTACACATTAGGCCCATCTGGCATGTATGTACACCTTTACTTTTAATTTTTTATTCATTATTTTTATAAATGTGTAGTTTGCACAAATGTAACTTTGACAGAGAATAATTGTGTTTTTCTCAACCAATACCTTTGACAACGGTAACTGGAAAGTTGTCGTAACGCCAGGTAGGCTCAAATACTGAATATACGCGATTTAATCCTCTGGTAGATCAACCACGGAGTAACACTAACCATTTGACAGTGAAAAAGTTCTTATTTTAAATGTGGTAAATGTTAATCAAAGTTACCTCGAGGATCAAAGTAACTCCCGGTCGATACTTAGATATTAGAAATTACACGCTGAACGCACGTCATCCAATAATTCGAAACCGCCTGGCCAGTCATAAAGCACTTCAAAGGCAGCAAATTACTATAAAATTAACACTCTCAGTCCCCCTTAACCTTTGCCCGTAACTTGTATATAATCGGCCGGCATTACTTTAATGATTGGGTTCAAACTAAATCGCGCTAGGAAATTGGTCATTATCATTACCCCAGCGTGTAAAATTAGGAGCCAATGAACTCTGGCCGGATCGATATTTAGTTGCCATCTGCTAAATTTCGTGGAATATTGCAGTTTTTCGGTATCGTAATTCTATTGTAAGGTTTTTTTCTAGCTAGCATTGAGCTATTCGAATGTTGGTCACAATGTCTAAAGGAGACAATTGTATCCCGCTTCTATAAAAAATATCCAGAATGCTTGACTCGTAATTTTATTTTTTATATTCCAATAAATATTAACACTTTCACGGACAGTGCGTCGAGAGACGTAAATTAGGACTCTGTTCTGCCTCGTGAAACGGCACGTCTGTGGACTCCACCACCACTCTGTCTAAGGCCGTGCAATGTGCATCTCTCCTAGTTTTAAAGGCAAATAGAGACTTGAAGTTTTTTATATATATAACAATAAAGTGTACTAACTACTACTACTAACGGCTGCTATTTTATATCAACGGCCGCTACAAAAAAAAGGTACGGAACCCTTGGTGGTCGCGTTTGCCTGATTTTTGCACGGTTCGCGGAAAGTTCACGGCTTAGCGATTCTGTCTTGGCGTAGTTGCCAAGGTCCACACATGGTATGTAATCGTAAATGTAACATCACTGATGTGGTACCAATGGCAGCCATAACGCACCTGTCAAAGGCAACACTTTGAAATTCACACTAACCTATTATTAGCAACCGTGATTGCTGGAGCATGCTCGGTATGCTCCTAACAATTGTTAACGGTTACTCAACCGATTCTCATGTTTTTTTTGTTGAATTAGGTTTTCGAAAAATTTACAAGTGGATATACAGCGTGTATATTTGATACTACCGCAAACTTTACGGGGTGTGAGTATAGGCAGTTATTAATATATTGCACCGTAACTTATTAAAAAAATCGAACTTTTTTTTCCATATAAAATAATTCAGCACGCAATGTATTTGTTTGTTGTTGTTTTTTGATACTTAACATCGTGATGTGACAACTGTCACTTGTAGGTAATATAACTACGTCATACATTACTGCTCAGAAAATTTTCAAAAATTAATTACGCTATGTTAACGCTAAATTAATAATTGTTATAAATATCAGAATAAAACACTAACATCTCTGTCTGGCTTCAATTTACGGTTGTATCAAATATACACGTTGTTACATATGGGGAGAACTGCACCGACAAGAGTAAAACTCTTAAATAATAATAATAATACATATGGGGGGTAGTTAAACGTAAGACCAGAAGAGGTCTGCAGTTCACATCAATACCACTATTTTACAAACCTACTACTGACGCAAGCATGGACCTGTAGTTTCATTTATGTTTCTGGGAACTAACTAACTATTCCAAGAACCAAACTTTTAAATAGGTTACTTACAAAAATATTTTCCAAGTTTAATTTGTCCAAAAACATAGGTATCATAGAATAGAATACTCTTTATTGCACACCTCAAGAATAAAGAAATACAAATACAAATGACACTTAAAATTACAATAGAGGCAAACAATATCATTAGCATTATTACGAATTTAATGTTTTCGAAAAACAAGTTCTGGAATCTTACTAACTTAATTAGGTGATAAAATAAACAGCAAAAATTATCGTTTAGCCAAAAAGCACTATCGGAATCATGAAAATTCGGAAATTTCTGATAGTTCTTTCTGGATTTTTTTAGCTTAGGTACTCATGAATAATTTAAGGCTCAGCCTCCCGGCTAGAAGTTGTTAACTTTTGAACACCAAAAGGTGAAACAATTAACTGACGCCGTACAAAAAAACTTACTCGCGCATCGAGGGTTCCGTACAAACATTTATCCCATCTTTATTTGCCGGGTTAAGCTAAGTTTGCACCTGGTATATATGGCGCCGGATACAAATGAGGTGCAAAGTTAACGCAACTGATCACGTTTGTTGTGTGGTAGTCCCCTTAAATATTTATTTTATTCTATTTATTAGTAGGTATTTGTTGTAATAGCGGAAATTTCAACTGTAACTCTCACGGTTCATGAGACAACCTGGTGACAAACGGACGGACAGCGAAGTCTTAGTAATAGTGTCCCGTTTTTTACCCTTCGGGTACGGAACTCTAAAAATAAAGAATTAGTCAGTAACTACTTAGACGACGTTGGCCATGGGCCGTATTGGCGTGAGTGGCGCAATTTTCCGATGTCTTGAAATGACGACTGTGACGTTCAAAAGGTTGACATAATATGTACAAACGTAGGGATGACGATATTACATTACACTTCTGAACCAAGCTCTAATAAAAGCGAGAAGGAATTACCTGCGCACACGCAATTATGCCGCTCGTGTTATTACTTATTAGCCGCTCGCGAACTGTGGTTAGCCGAGCACTCGTTCCCACATTTGAGGCAGATTTTTGAAGATCCGTGGCAATGAAACGTTTTTACTGTAACTGAAAAAAAAAACAGTGAACTTATTTTAATTACCGGCTGCTGTATTGGCTGCTCTACTATACATACTGTGTGTATATTTGATACAACCGCAAATTGAAGCCAGACAGAGATTTTAGTGGTATAATCTGATGTTTATAACACTTATTAATTTACCGTTAACTGCTATAGCGTAATTAATTTTTGCAAATTTTCTGAGCAGCAATGTATGGCGTAGTTATTACTAGTGAGTGACAGTTGTCACATCACGATGTTAAGTGTCAACAAACAAATACATTGCGTGCTGAATTATTTTATATGGAAAAAAAAAGTTCGATTTTTTTATAAGTTACGGTGCAATATATTAATAAATGCCTCTACTCACACCCCGTAAAGTTAGCGGTAATATCAAATATACACGCTACGTACATATAATCCTTTTTGCACGACAAGATTTCGTTTGTTTGGGATTATCATCATCATTAAGCTTTACGTACTTACCACTTGATCATGTTTTTACGCAACTGTGTGACAGCACAATTTACTTATACGAATTTTAATTATTCTAATTTCTTGTCCACTTGAGACATACAAATACAAATGTACTAAGTTTAATTAACTTGTTTTATTTCATTCCAAAACTAAATTACTGTAAAACTAAAATAAATAATAAGTAAAACTAGTTATTAAGCTAGAAGGGAACTATGAACAGTTCCGGAAGGTGCCTGGCTCGAAAGTCCCTAGAATACTAGCGGAGTTGCCGCGCACTATAGCCAGGGAGATCCTTTGAGCCAAGTACTCGCCGGAACGGGGGTCCACGCCTCGGTCTTTCAGCCTTCGCGCCAAAGCCGCGACAAACTCCTTAGCCTCAGCGCACCATGGCCCACCAGTCTCTACGGCAACCGGGACGAACTCATACACTGGTTCCAGGTTACTGTACTTCACGTGCTTTAGTTTAGCGGCGGTTTCGGCAGCCCCACCGGCGGCACGTGTCGTATCGGCGAGGTGAGAGGGAGCAAAGGTGCTGACGCAGGTTGCGTCCCATATAAGGCTGCGACCTCTCACCCATGGGACCAGTGTTAGCCCGTCCGGTCTTTTGCCATCGGTACGACTTAAGCCCTGGGGTTATAGGGTACATGGGATGTTTGCCGCGACCATTGCTCGACGGATGATATCATTCAAGGCGTGATGCCTTGAGAAACGCCCAGCAGCGCGTTGGCAACTTAGGCCGTGATGGCCATTGGCCTCAACTGTCGCTCCACAAACACAGCGGTGTGGTTCGCACACTTGGCATCCGAGTCTGAGGGCTGCGCCTATTCTTAGGGAGTCGTTATCAAGGAGGGTTCCCAGGTGGGGTGAGGGTAGTGCGTGTAGCCATGCTCCAGACTCGGATGTCATGGCGGCTTTCAGGCGGGCCACATCGCTGCCCATTGCGACATTCAGCAATTCATTTCTTCTTGTTTTGCATAAGATCTCGTCCCACTGGCGTTGGCATTTAGTATTTTCAGGTACGTCAGCGCTGGGGAGTCGGACTGACCACAGTTCAAGCGCCTCGTCTTTGAATGCGATTGCAGCGTTGTCACCATTAAAAGGTAGGATCTGAGTGACAAGTTATTGAGTGGCATGTACAGAGGCGATAAAACCGATCAGTCCGATGTCTTCAGCGCGACGGATACCCAAACCACCGTGCCGAATGGGAAGCGACGCTTGTGTCCATTGTGTCGTGTTGCAATTTATATTTAAAATGCCCTCTAGAGCCCCTTGAAGTGTACGGTCAAACATTATGATATCAGGGTACGACTTCCAGGTGGGAGATGTTCTAAGGGTGTATGTTAGGCGGGGCATGGCAAAGCAATTTCTTAACAACACTAGAGAAACGTAAGCTGAAAGTTGCTGGAGGTGTGGAAGGGATGCAGCTAGCTTTGATGTCTTGTTTTGAATTTCGGGGCGAACTCCGTCGGAGAAGATAGGGGCGCCTAAAAGTGTGAATGATGGTCTATTTATGATCTTTAAATTTGGGAAAATAGATGAAAACTTAGGGATGGATAATTCGGCAACGGGGCCACAGGGGAAGAGTTCGCATTTAGAAGTATTTAATTCTAAGCCGAGGGCGGAGTGAGCCGGGATTAGTTTGATAATGTCGTTTAAAGCAGAATTAGGCCTTCCTCCTATGGTGCCGTCGTCTAAGTACCATATGTTTAGTGGTGATTGGAGCGTCTTAATTAAATTTTGAATTGCCAAGCAGAATACAAGCGGGCCCAGGGGGTCACCCTGTTGGGCACCGACTTGTGAGGTTATTGTTTTATTATTGTAAAGGAGGTTACTGGGCGACGAATAACATTGGTGTAGGAAGGGATACAAGGGCGGGATAACTTCTTTTATCTCCTTCAGCATTACGTCTCTTTCAACACTGTTGAAGGCGTTTTTTAAGTCGACTTTTAAGATGACGGTGTCTGTATCATCGTGGTCGAATGTATAGGACCGGCAAGCGTGTATGGCTGCCTCGCAGCCTAGAGGGGTGCCGACTCCTATTTGATGAGGTTGGAGGTAGTCTGCCATTTCATCTCTTACTGCGCGGCAACCAAGTTTCGCGACTAGTCGGCGGATGGTATTCCCTATGGCTATAGGTCTGACACTCCCATCCTTTTTCTTCAATGCGCACAATGAAGCTCCATAGAGAAACGGGCAGACTTGGCGGTTCAGCATTCCTCTTAAAAGGAAGTTGCAAAGGTGTGTTAGTGATTCCAAAAGTTTTGAACCGTTGTCTCCGGCTGAGGGTGAAGTAAGTTCCTTCAGATGTTGGGGTCGAAGGCCGTCCAAACCGGAGGCGGAGCCGTTATAGAAGGAGCTCAGCGCCGCGGCGACATCTGTGGTGGGCACCGTCAGAAAGGGGCTGGAGATATCTGGTTCCGGGGGGTACGTGAGTTGCCTAGAAGGAGCGGGGTGTTTTTCTTCTAGGGCTCGCACGGTGTTATCATCATCAGGGGCGAGTGTAGAGTCCGAAAGAAGCAGCCGTACAGCTCCTTTTAAGTCCCCATCGTGTACTTTATTTTCTATTGTGCGATATATGGAATATGGTCTTCGAGGATTCCCATACTGTCTATGTACGTTTAAAGTTTCTATATTTTCCTTAACTTTTTCCGTGAGAGACTTGCGAGCGGTTCCTTCTGGTACTCTAAGGGCGGAAAAAGCGAAAGAGAGCAGAGTAAACCAGTCTTTTGTGTCATTAGTATGAAGGCAGCAATCTATTATGCTCTTCAGCTTCCCGGCAGCGGCGTGTCTGGCTCCTTTTGGGATATGTCGCAGGACGGTGATGTTCCTCTTTAGGCCAGCCAAATCAGGAAAAGACTGACCGGCTGTGCTGGCGTTTTCATCTGGGGATGGTGGTGGCTGAGACGGCAGATTTATATTTCCGTGTATACGATTAATGTGTATATTAAGGCCCTTCGGGGCCACAAAAAGTTTAGATGACCCGGGGCAGTGGGGGCATGGCACTTTGATTGCACTGTTTGAGACTGACATTAAAATTGCACTTATAAAACACTTAAACTAGGCTTTCAAAACAATTAAATATTAAATAAATAAGTAACTAAGTACATGAAAGTACCACCATATCACTAATCACATAGTATATATAAAACAAAGTCGCTGCTATGCTATCTGTCTGTCTTTCAATCTTTCAAACTACGCAAGAGGAAGGTTCATAATGTATAATACATGCATAATATAGCATTGCACCCGTGCGAAGCCGGGCGGGTCGTACGAGTATAATTAAATCGTAACTCAGCAAACCGGCTTTCTGGGATGGAATACGTGTATCTGAAGCTTATCTAATCGATAATTGGGTCACAGAATCAGACCAATATAATTCCCATCCCCTGATCTCCCAAAGCCTTCTCACTTAAAATAAAACACAGAATCAGACCAATATAATTCCCATCCTCTGATCTCCCAAAGCCTTCTCACTTAAAATAAAACACAGAATCCGACCAATATATAATACCCATCCTCTTATCTCCCAAAGCCTTCCCACTTAAAATAAAACTGTAATATTCTGTAGAAAATAAAGCCGAAACATGACAACTAAGAAGGTATGAAATCCTGGATTGAACTGGTTTTAAATACTTTCACATTCATGACTTTTTTTTTTGTCTTGGCGTGTTTATGAGCTAATGCGTTGTGGAGCGGCACATCAATTTTCACGGAGATTGCTCCAGATACGGGTATACTACTGACCTACACGCGTTTTAACTGTAGATCATAGTTTCAGTTTACTGTTGAATTACACATGTAATCTGTAAATGTGGTGCCGATGTTTCAAATGTAATATTAACATACAAAAAAGCAGACACAAACTAGTGATGTTCCGTTATCGAGAATTTCTAGAAACAGAAAACCTTAAAAATTACCCGAGAACTTTCTCACTTGGTACAAACCGAGAAACGTTCTCGAGAACGACACATCTGTAACTGAAAATTAGGGGAATAGTTCGACGTTTAATTCGTTAGTATTACTCGTCGACTCGAAGTACAATTGGCAGCATCCGTCCGCAATTTATAAGTTTAGAATAAAATGAATTAGCTACTTAATAGCTACGTTGCTGAGGATGATCAGATCTACACAGAGCCGAAAACCAGTTTACAGCTTGTGTTTTTTTAATATTTTGAAAAATAAAATATTGTACCTATCTGACATAAAATTATACCTACACATAGAGATGTAACATCCTAAAGTTGTCGTAAGGTTTTCAACATAGATTAAAGGTGTCTGTTTTATTTTTTGGCGTGGCTTTCAGTCGCGTGTCGTCAAACAAAACCTCTGGGCTGGCCCGGGCAAATATTGCTTAATTTTTCTTCAGTAGTGTTGGAAATTGGGTAGGGATGTCACGCCACTGCTGGATTTTTACCTTAAAGCAAAGCATAATGTAACTTTTCAACTGTATATTCGCTTACCTACGCACGTATCACTTCAATGCTCACCGGAAACTACTATCCCAGCTTAATTACATAAACAGTTATGTCGTGTTGCGTATTCATTAGTGGCAATTAACCGCCGTGCGAAGTACTAGCATTGTTTGACGACGCACTTCAGACTCTTCAGAGTTCAAACCAAGCGATATATAAAAGGTTATCGCTAAATAGAGCTCGCTCAGATCATAGACGATAAAAGATGAAAGCGAAGACAAAAGAAAATTAATAAGTTCTCATCTGTTCTTGGTCTAGATTTTTTTTATTTTTTTTTAATATTTTTTTATATAGCTAACTTAGCTGTAATTTTTCAATGATTGCTACGCCTTTTCTTTTGAGTGAAGTTTTACTATTGGACGGTTGTCGGTTGACCGTATTGCTGACCAGGCACCAATCACTGACTCATGACTGTTTTCGATAGTGACCGACCGAAGTTTCGGTTTCGGTTTCGGTTTCGGCCAGTTTCGGCCTAAAAATCATGTTCCGCCAAAGGTTCGGTTTCGGCCAAAAAACAGCCGAACCTTTCGGCCGCGCCGAAACTTACATCATAGTACTTTCAGGTCGAGTTCGGCTAACATCGGATGCGCTCGGTAGTCGGCACGGTTGGCAATATGACACCGCTCGCCTGACTCCGCCGGCCACTGAATCATTTTGCTCAGTGAGGTGTTGTGTTTGATCCCTGAATAATGTTAAGTAATTGACTGAGCGAGCAAAGAATTTCCGTTTCAGCGTGGCCAGAGATTCTTTCGTGTGCCCGGATGTTTGGATGTCCATACGCTTACCGGTTTGTTCTTGCCTTAACGTCGCGTTTCTCGACCGGGGTTTTGTGAGTATATTCGATAAGTATATAGTACGTATTTTCGTCGATTCGATTTTCAAAATTTTTAGAAATAGCGGAGTTAGGGGGGTTAAAAATATCACTACTTAATTTAGTGTAACTTTAATGCAAATTTTCTTAATCTACAAACAAATTGACGGCGACATTGTTTATTTAAGATAAAAGTGAGGAGGTTTACTTACTTATTTCATGAAACGACTTTAGAATCTGTCATTGTTGCGTGTATGTAATAAAATTAGTACTTTGAATTTAGCGTTACGAGGCAGCCTGATTTCAATTATAAAAATTAAAACTCAATCAATTATTTTGTTACTAGGTTTTGAAACTTGTTTCATTCATTTTATACCATATACAATTACCAGATCGCTGCCTCAGTACAGTGTTACAGCTGTTAAGGCAGACAGGGAGATTTATTTCGGTGGTTCTTTCTTCCCAGCTGGCCTTATAGTGAACCAACCGCTGGTTAATATTTTTTAGTATTTAATGCCCACCTAGCATAATATGTACAGCTATATTTTTAATTATTAAATATAAGAAACTGCATAAGAACAACGATAGCATGTGAAAAAACCTCGGGTGCTTGGGAAGTTCCTTCAATGTTTTAGCTAAGCTCACACTAAGGTATAGAAAAGGAAAATTAATAAACGTACAGTTATGGAGAGGGTGAAAGAATAAGTAGTTGTTAAGACTTCTGTACCTACTATTTCACAAGAGTACAGATGTAAAACCATTCTCAACATTACCAAACACTGTGCATTGGGTTCAGGGACCATAATCGGCTAACTAAAGAACTTTTTTTTATTGCAGTAGGATCTCATTTTATTGAGACTGTGGCGGTAAATAAATTGAGCTTTGGAGCTCTTTTCGGCTTTCTCTCATCTTTTCACTTTCTTGAAATTTCTCTAATCGACAAAAAGAATCTAAGTATATACTTATCAAACCTACTCACAAAATTTCATGAGAGTCGGTTGAAAGGTGCGACCTCCGGGCGAGAACAGCCGAAAAGCATCCAATCGTCCGCACATACGAGGGAATTTTCGACCGGGCTGAAAACGGCCCGCTGACATTTTATATAACGTTTTAATTACGTTTATAAAAGGTTCGGTTTCGGTTTCGGCCGAAACTGTAATCAGAACCGAACCTTCGGTTTCGGTTTCGGTTTCGGCAGAAAAACGTGTTTCGGTCGGACACTAGTTTTCGAAAATATTATTAAATAAAAATAAAATAATAAAATAAATATTAAGGGACAATCATACACAAATCGACCTAGTCCCAAACTAAGCAAAGCTTGTACTATGGGTACTAGACGACGATATACATAATATATAAATACATATATAGATAACGTCCATGACCCAAGAACAAATATTTGCACAAATATTTGCCCCGGCCGGGATTCGAACCCGAGACCGCCGACTCAGTAGGCAGGTGTCTACAAACCGAGCCAAACGCGTCGTCAAATAT
Organism: Apotomis turbidana; assembly: GCA_905147355.2. Classification (NCBI taxonomy): domain Eukaryota; kingdom Metazoa; phylum Arthropoda; class Insecta; order Lepidoptera; family Tortricidae; genus Apotomis; species Apotomis turbidana. The sequence continues at coordinate 14,091,982 of LR990295.1, read as the reverse complement.
TATTTGGGACACGTATAATAATATATAGGTAAGTACCAATAGTACCATATGCACCAATGAATAGGAAAATCGTCGTCATAAGTGCGATTCGATTTCATTAATATTCTGTAGGACAACATTTATTAATCATACTAATAAGGAATTACATCACCTTAGCACGACTGACGTACGACTCTTTGTCGTGCCATAAAAGTTCTGTCTTTCTTTACAAAACTGTGTGAGCAAGAAAAGTTATGTTGAGTCACGGTCACGTGACAAACGAAGTCGCGATCGCGGCAAAATGGTTCTATTCTCTCTGATAGCTATTGAGAATATTAAGCATTCAAAAACATTATAGACAATTAAATTACTAGTAACAGAACCACAAAGGAGCCATTTCCTCTGCTCTCGTGTCTATGGTAAGATTTTAACGAACCGTTAAGTGCCGGTAGATAGCCCACTTCGATTAAGCCTGTTTAGTAGAAATTAAAACAGCTTTGTCTTGGATTCAGGCCGGTGCAGATATCCGTGACGATTAGATTGGGCATGTGATAGTATTTAAGCTGGATCCGATTTAGACAATGTCTTGCGTTATCGACAATATCTCGGCATTATACCGAACATATATCCAATTTTTGATTTTCAAGATGCATAAATAGTACATTGACTATAACCTATAACGCCCGCAAAGGGTCTTGATTTTCCGTGCGATAAAGCGCTCGTCCGCTCTCTGGTTGGCTGTTTGTGGACGCGCGTAGGGTTGACTCTGGGGCGGCGAAACTTATTAGGCCCGGGGCGCCAAATTTCAAAATACGTCCCTGAGGGTTGTTATTGAAACATTATCGATACTATTGTTACGGTGTATTAAAACTTGTAATCCATGCGCCGCGTTGACGTTTTTAATGAATGTATTGTGCTCATTTTAACTTTATCTTGAATTTTTCGCCTATCAAAGAAGGTATACTCGTCGCAATGAGACATAACTAATCATAATCGTTACTTACTTCGAATAGAGCACATCACTAAAGTAATAGACATACTTACCTATAGTGGCGAGAGCTCCGACATTCGCAGTAAATAATAATAATATTATTATTAAAGTGTAGGTAACCATTCAAATGGCGTTTACGAACGAAAGTAATTTTCATTCTTTTTCTTTTTACAAACGTTTATGAAGTCTAGTCTAGATTGTCTCAAATTGCCCTAATATCCGTTTCGGACCGCGTCGACCGCAAGATCATTCTTAATGACTACAGCAGGGGTCTAGTTCTTTGTTTTTTAGTGATTTCAAGCATGACTGGGCAGATGAGAAGTATTCTTGTAGGCACTTACAGATATTAATTTTGTCGTCTCGGATATTACAAAACCGTTTCTGTAAGTATAGTGGATATGTACCTACTGATATGAAACAACGCAGAGATACATATTTTATTATAGTTAATTTGTGTACCTTAAGATGTATGTATTATTTTCGTTTCTCATTCGAAAGCAGAAATACATTTAGGTAGGTATACCTAGGTACAGTACAGTGCCCAGCCAGGCTTAGCTTTGAATACCGATAGATACCGTACTTACTGACCTGTGACCTCTGATCGACATTTTTATCTAAATCTAATCCGATATATTTATCTTACGATCATTACTCACGAGAGTTTAATAATTGATATCTTACATATATTTAAATTCATACTGATATGAATATTAAATTGCTACATACAATTTAATCAAGCATCTTATGATTTCTAAGGGGGATACTTAATGGATATCCCGACGCCAAAACGCCATTCCTTCTTCTTTAGTGTCCTTTCACCCCAGCTAAAATGCTGGATTTTATTACTTCTGCCAGGCTACTGCAGGCCCCTGCCACTGCCCGTTGGTTTGGTTATGACAGCCAAGCATGCGCCTAGAGCTTGTTAAGAGCAATTATTTCCTAACGTGAAAAATATATCCGCTGTATGTTTTATATAAAATATTCGAATTTTCACCAGATACGCTCGCTTTTCGCTGACTGGTTCAATGCTCAATATCCCAATAGAATTTATAGGTTCAATTATGTCCTGTTTGGGGTATAGAACTCAGCATGAAGTTTAGTTTTTTTGACACATAAACATAACACACGTTATAAGCGCCAGGTGCTAATAGTGCCGTCTTACCAGTGGCGGATTTATGTACCAGCAGGCTGAGTAGGGCGGCAGATTTTCGGGGCGGCAGAGGACCGATATTTTTTTGATACCTTAGATAAATCTAAAATATTTCTGGACGACGGTTTTCTGATGTTTTACAGATAAGAAAATCGGCTTCTGCCCACTTTGTATGAGTGGAAAGAGCGAAATTTCGGAAAATTATATTTCCCTCTTCCCACTATCAACTACAATCGTAGAGGTTAAGCGGCAAAAACTTTACAGCCTAGTATACCGCAACTTATAACAACGCAACTAAGTTAGTTCTATATCTATAACATAGGTAGTAGTACACGCGAAATAGGCGCATTGTATGATGACGTCGAGTTGCGGAAAACCAGCTCGCGTAACCCTTAAATAACGTAGTAGTATTAGTAATAGTATAACAAGTGTACTTTTCGGTTTTGTTATGGTAGGTGCGATAAGGGTACGTATTACAATGCCGAAGCTCAAAATACCGAATTTCATAAGACCTATGGATGGAAGGCCGAAAATTAAAATGTCGAATGTTTATTTGACCGAAAGTTTAAAATCCCGAAAGAACGTTTGACCGAAAGGATGAAATCCCGAAGACTGTAATCCCGACGGCTAGAATTCCGACAGTTCAAATGCCGAACGATTAAAATAGTACAAATAAAGGAGCGTTTTTAGAGATATAAAAAAAAAACTAACCTAACCTAACCCGGCCGAGTCGGATCTGCTCTGAAAGGTGATTGATTCACCTCAACCTATTCTCAAACTTTAAATGATTCACCTTTCAGAGCAGATCCGACTCGGCCGGGTTAGGTTAGGTTAGTTTTTTTTTATATCCTTAAAAACGCTCCTTTAGTTGTAGTTATGATCATATTCTTAAAAGAAAAAAAAATATTTTTTTCACTGGTATTTTACTGACAATGGTTGACTTGACTTTCGGGATTACAAAATTACGAGATTCAAAACTTTCGGGATTATAAAATTTCGAGATTTTAAACTTTCGGTATTATAAAATTTCGAGATTTTGAACTTTTGATCTTTTCAAAATAGGTCTTTTGAGCATCGGTATATCGAATATCGGCTTTTTGTACTTTCGGTATTTTGACCATCGGTATTTCAACTGTAGGTATTATGAACTTTCAGGATTGTAATACGTAGGTACCCGTGCGATAATCCCATGTGGCCCACTTACCTCGACTGACCCTCTCGCCCGATTATGACCGAACAACGGGAAAACGTAGAGCGTTTGCACGCGCTGATGCGTAGACTTCTTAAGTCCCCTCTTGTTAAAATCTTGTCTCGAATAGTACATTACTGCAGACCGGCGTCTGCAGTATAATAAATAAAATAAAATAAAAAGCCTTTTATTTCCTTACTACAATATGATAAAATTTTACACTACTTTCTATGTTACTTAATATCTAAACTTGTCTAATGTTAAACAACATTAGACAAGTTTAGATACTTCGTTCTAATATAATTAACTAATATTGATATATTATTCATATTAAAAACGAAAGTTACTTAATTGCTAGTAAATAACCGTAAGGAACCCCTCTCAGGTAAAGGCCTCTTCCAAAGATAGCCACTTTTCTCTGTCCTGAGCTATGCTCTGCCATTGCGGGCCAGCGACTCTTTTTATGTCATCGACCCAACGTGCGTGAGGTCGTCCCCTGTTTCGTTTGCCCTGGGGGCCTTTCCACTTGGTGACTGTTATGGTCCACCGCTGGTCTTTAAGTCTGGCTACATGCCCAGCCCACTTCCATTTTAGTTTTTGAGCATGAGTAAGAGCGTCTAATGCTTTTGTCTTGGATCTTATGTTTGTGTGTCTTATTTTTTGAATTTTCTTTAAGTTTAACATGCTGCGTTCCATACCCTTCTGGCAAGTAGTTATTTTGTTTTTTACAATATTGGTGAATTTCCAGGTTTGGCACGCGTAAGTCAAGCATGGAATAAGGCAGGTGTCCATAACTTTCTTTTTTAACTCTACTGGCATCTCACTCTTAAACACTTCTTTGTAGCTCCAATATTTGTTCCAACGACTTTGTTCCAAGTATTTTTAACTCTCCTTTCAACTTCTAAAACATTGTTGTTGCTATTAAATCCGACCTGTCTAAATATATGTAATGTTCTACGTATTCCAAGTTTTCATCATCTATTTTTATAATAGTTTTCTTGTGGTTTGTCATGGTTTTTGTTTTCAGTATGTTTATTTCGAGTCCCACGTATCGGCTAGCTTTACTGAGATCAGTGATCATGCATTGTAGCTGGGAGCCATTTTCAGACAATAAAACTAAGTCATCTGCAAATCGTAGATGACTTAGATATTTACCTTGGATAGATATGCCTAATTTCTTCCAGTCGAGTTTGGTTATGATGCTTTCTAGAATCGCAATAAAAAGTTTTGGTGATATTGGGTCACCTTGTCTTACCCCACTTTCTACTGCAAAACTTGGTCCGATGGATTCTAACATGACTCTACTGGTGCAGTTGTTAAATATGTTTTTTAAAATTTCAATGTAATGCGACTCTACGTTCTGAGCTTCCAAAGTTTCCCATATACATGAGTGAGAGACTGTGTCGAAGGCTTTTTGGTAATGTACTATTAAAGAAGGGCTTGCCGGGTGAGTAGGCATAGACGGCCGACCGTAGGTAGCAAGACCTTTTCACGGCTAGGCATGATTAGTGATTTCCTCAAACCACTAAAAATTATATATATAATTCAGCCGTTTAACCTGTACATGAACCCAGCCATGTTTGAAAAAAATACTTCCCGGTTTAGGTCTTCAAGTATGAAATTCCTTTACAGTTCTCTCGAGTTGTTCCGCCCGAAACGTGATACTTCGAAGCCTGTTATAACGCACGTTATGACGATATTTCATTGCATGTTTGAGAATAGTTATTTACGATACAAGTGTGGAAGGTAGGTGATTTCAGACGAGTGTGATTTTTAGTCACACTCGTTTACATTGGAAAAAAAGTATTTTGATTTGATTTATCCAACAAGAACCCGTTGTTCACATTTTTTACTTCTTCAATAACATTTTACGGGTTAATTCATGATTCGTCCCTTTATTTCGCCATTATTTCATCAGATTTGCACAAAACAACTTCAAAATAAACACTAGACATCAATAAAAAATGGCGGAGTTATTTGGAAACCGCGCTCGAAATATCTACTACTGCGCATGTGCAAAAGTATTTTTTTAATATTCGTCTTATGTCAAAATGGCACAAGCGCGTGTACATTCAGCCAAATTTATTTAATGAATGAATAACGATTTAAAGTTCGTGTATTAATCAAATTTTATATCTAATGTAATTAATGACGTGTTAAATGAATTAATTAATGAAATATTGGTTTTATTGTACTTTTATACGTGATAATAATCGGTATTTGACTTATTTATCAAACTTTTTGTAAATAATAAAACCTATTTGTGTCAGGCTGTCAGATACGCTAAAAAAAAAATTGAAAAGTAAAAAGCACTAGTGCGGAAAAGTAGTACTTCCCGCACAGTTTGAATGCCTAGAATACGCTCTTTTCGAGCACATGCATTGTAAAAAAATATATTTTTTCCTCAGACCCCCTGGCATGAGGCTCCTGCTGTTGCTGCTGGCGTGGCCGGCGGCTGCGCAGAACCGTGTCGTGGACGTCAGCAGCTCGTGCGACCGCGGCTCCTTCACCGTCTCGCTACACATGGCGCAGCCCTTCAAGGGGCTACTGTTCAGTAAGGACTTCGCCAGGGAATGCAGGGTGCAAGGTAAGAACTTCAATACCCTCTTACTGACAGTCTTCACTGACGTTGCCTCTGCGTCTGCGTCCACAGCGCACTTCGATTACTTGGGAAGACGTCGTTTCCTCTTACTCTGTGAGATTTCGAGGCTTGTTTGTGATTCCTTCCAGGAGTGTGGTTAATCCAGATCCTCTTTCGACGCGTGATCTTGATTCAGTTTCTTGAGTATTCCTGTGGCGCAGAGATAATCCCATTAGCGGGTTATACTCCGACACAAAGTTCGAATACTGGTAGTGCGGGCTAACCAGCCCTCAACAGTTCAAGTCATGTCTTAAAAAAAAAGGTTCAGTTTATGATAGGTAGGTAGCCGAGAATCATGACTATCCGCAGCCAACCCACCGATATTGATTACGATTATTGCTCACGCTTGAGATAGCTCCAACTCTAAGCTTTTGTTGATGCCACCGTTATTAATTTGTGGCATAGCATTGCTCAAGTCCTAAGTTCTCAAGACATATGATGTGACTACTTATATCGCAATAAGAGAACAGCAAAAACATGTTGTGCAATTAAGCTCCTAGCTGAATAATTGACGGGAGATAAACTATAGTTGGCAGCACTATAAATACCAATGCCGAGTTGATAAGGTAAAACATTCGGAATAGCGCCACCAGGGCGGCACCAGTTTGCAACAAAGTGCATGAATTATAGATGGCAGCACTATATGAATTTCGATGTCAAGTATTGATAACGTAAAAGATTCAGATTGGCAAAACCGTCGTTGTTCATGTGTGCCCTAATGGTATGATGAGGCAAGTGTTTCGATAACATATCCTGCAAAGAATGACCACACGCTTGCCGATATTTGTGTTTTAAGAAATCCCCAAAAACTATAACATTATATGCAGCTAGATTTATCAAATTACCTATATTACCTACATGTACCTAAACTATAGGTATCTCTAGTATTCTTATGGTCTGTGGGTATCTCCAACAGCCGGAAAGTTAGCAACGTCTTGTGATACTTAACTTCAGAAATATCTTACACAGCTAAAAGAACAGTATATTATCTGTTCCAGGAAACCACAAAACGAAAGTGTCTCTTCACTTGCCGACGAACGCTTGCGGCGTGAGGAGCTCCACCCTGAACACCACGACCAGCGATGAGGAGCAGCTGTACTACACCGTGGAGCTCGTCGTGCAGATGGATCGACAGCTTCAGCAATCCACGGATCAGGAACTGGTCGTCAGGTGAAGACATATTCTGTTTGTCGGATGAGGCAACTTTAGTACATTATAAAACTAATGTATAACGTGAGGGGCAAACTGTTATCAATATAACATTTGAAGATATTTCATCTGAGTGTCCTTGGCCTGAACTGCAGTGATAGCGATGACAGAGTTGACTATAAACTACGCAAATGAACATGAAGATGAAATGAATTGATTTCCATTACCACTAGCCCAAGCACTCCGGCTAGTCTGGCTAGCATATCTACTGTCACTTCACTTATCACCATACCCCGGGGTGTTCGAAGTCCACCTAGTGTCAAATCATTCCTGCACCAATAACCACGGGGCATGCTTATCACGCAAGGCAGCATGCACTTGCCCCTCTACACCACATTGAAATTGAACATAAAAATATAGGTTTTTTTTATCGCCCAATAAAGGGTCGTGCATCGTAGTTGTGTTAGAGGTTCCGGGAGAGTAGTATTGGTCTAAAAGTTTATATTTTCATGCTGAAAGAGGAGTGTTTAAAAGGATTTTTGCGTTGCTTCCTAATCTCATCTATGTACTTAGTTTAGGTACTAGCTACCTAGTAAGTTATAGCTTACTGATTATAATTAATCCCTTTATGTTTAAATGAATTACTGTAATATTATATTTTAACTTATAGATGTAAACTTCAACCACAAGCGGTCCGCATCACCAGCTCAGCTCTTGAAGGTGTCATCAACTCCAAGCTAAGGGAAATGATTGGACAAGAAACGAAAAAGACTAGGTATTATATACAACAGACATTTTCAAACATATTACTGTTACCGCTGCACATTTTGTTCGTCTATAATCAAATAACTGCGTATATTAAGGTGCCTAATCATAAGACTTGTACCGTAGCATACCTTTAGTAAAGACTTGCCGGTTAATCCGGGGTAGATTCGGCTTAATTTTTCTTCAGTAGCAATAGAGAATGTTCCCAAAAATCCTGAAGTGAGCAAACCGGTGAGAATCAGCTTGTATGGATGCCGCGCCACTAGTACCTATTCACGATGCTGTTCTCGAGTTTTTATCTACCTTTACAGTAATCTTAAAAACCATAATGAATTCCAGAACCGGCCGCAACCGCCAAGGTTGGGTGAACCCCGCAGAGCTAGAACAGCGTGAGTGGCTGATGGACTCAGCCAGAGCCTGGATGGAGCTGGTGCCAGCTGTGCCCACCAACGAGCCTGCCACCGTCGAGGTGGGGCAGCCGACGAAGCTACTCATCCAGTGCACGCTGCCTGGTGAGTGATTTAATGCTTGAAATGCCATACTACTGGATGCAACTGATACTGGACTGATTTGACACTTAGGCCGTGTTCAGACCGGGCTGACTGTCGGCCGCCGAATGTGTGAATATGTATGGAAACTGGGTAACGTTCGCTCACTTTCGCTCACTTTGGGCGGCCGACAGTCAGCCCGGTCTGAACACGGCCTTAGGTTGACAGTAGGCGTCAAATTATCTGTGCAACGAAAACTTCGGGGTATGCTGATGAGGTTATCTTTCGCCGCCAATAATGCTTTGCCCCGTTCATCGGTAGGTAATATTGATGACATGATGCTTGATGTAACTGGCAACCATTGGATCGTGCGTAAGTTCAGAAGGATGTATAGGAAAAATATATAGGTGTTCGAATGGGCATAAACAAGTATACATATCTCCAATATCATATATTGTACACATCACCCCACAATGCCATTGTCTTATGAAGAGGTTCACTATAGGACAAATTAGAGAAAAGGAGAGGCAACGGAAAAATGCAAATTAAATATCATATTCTCTAAGTCAAAGGGTTGAAATTGTAATAGCATAGATAGCTCTTGTGACTAGGTATCGGACATATTTGTTTTTTTTACTATACTCGTACTGACATACGTATTTATCCATGGAGATGTAGGCACCAACTCGTTAGGTATTAATCGATTGCGGAACATTGGTAGACAGTGTTCAAGTTCTTAGACTTAATGTTTGCTTGTAGTGAGAATAGTTGTGATGTTACATTTAGCAGTAATCTATCGTTGTTCTTTTCAGTTGGTGTTGGCCTTCGTATTACCAACTGCGTAGCTCACGACGGCTTAGGCGAAGCCTCCCAAAAACTCCTCGACGAGGCCGGCTGCCCGATCGACGAGTCAATCTTCTCCACCCCCTCCATCCACCGCCACAAAAAAGGGACAGAGATAGACTTCACAGACCTGGAACCAGTCGACTTGCAACGGAACCTCGATGAGAATAAGAACCTCAAACTGGCTAGGACAGATCCGGACCTAATGTTTAAGAATATAATGACCTACCAGCATGCTGTAACGACGTTCGCTGCCTTCAAGTTCCCTGATAGAGCGAAGCTACATTTAACCTGTGGAATAGAATTATGCAAAGGGAAGTGCCCCGTGGTAGACTGTACAGCGTTGCAGAGACCACAGCAGACGAGAGAGGGGCTGCTGAGGAAGGCGAGGTTGGATAAGGATGCTAAAGGAGTGGTCATTGATAGACTTGAGGTGTATAACAGCATTGAGGTTTTGGCACCCAATATTGAGCTGGAAGATGAGGCTTCTATAAGAGGTAAGCTTTGCAACTATTTTCTCAACCACAAGTTGTATGAAGAGTATCTTTGTAAAGAGTTTAATTTCGTCTGCGTCTTATTCAAGCTCAATCTTAAGTCTTGCCGATTATATTTTTTGTAGGTACAGGCAGGTATGAAGTAGAAACTTTATTTTCGCTATAATGATAACACTCTAAATACAGTCCGACCAAAAAGAGTAGAAATTAAAAAGTGGCAATACTCTAGTGCCGTCCCCGTTTTCTTATATTGATTAAAAAAGGGAGGAAAATACAGTATTGCCACTCTTTAATTTCTACTCTTTTTGGTCGGACAGTACGTCGGTACCTATTCTAATCTAGTCGCACTGATGAGAGATGATATGGGCTTCCTGAATGTATTCATTGCGTGAGTGGATTAAAATTAATTTGAGTCTAATTCTCAATTATTGTATTTTTCATTTCAGGATCAAGAAGAATCGAAAGTGAGGAAGACGACTTCGTCCGAGGCTTCTCTCCGGGCGACAAGACCATCTGCCTCTCACCCGGAAAAATGGCCCTAGCGTTCTGCGTCCTAGGGGTCATATTCCTCTGCGCCATCGCCGTAGCTTTCGTCTCCCTAGTGCGAGCGAGAAGGCGTCTAGGTAGAGAGCCATTACATACATCCCTCTCGTTCTACACGGGGAGCAAGAGTATGTTCTCTTCTAGCGAAAGTTCTAGTTCTGGGTTGAGTGGTAGCAAGTTATTACTTACAGATAGTCCTTATTTAGACCATCACTCTTCTTCTAGCAACAATTGGCCTTATTCTAGAGCGTTTTGAAATATTAAACTGCCCAGGACTTTATCATTCACCCGAATTTAGCGTTATTCATTAAGCAGAGGCTTATTTTTGCTGGAAATGTTTTAATATCTGTGGAAAATCTTTTAAACGATTCTTTTAAATGTATTGAGTAGCGCCATCTCTCGCGTAGTTCTGATATTCGCTGGAAAGCAATAAGACTGGGCTTTTTGCGTGTACTGTACACAATGAATATCCTATAGAGTGATACTTTTGCGCTAGAGGGCGCTAAGAATAGTAGACCAGCTAGTCTGGTCTTCTGTTCTGTAGTGTATTTATTTATTTGTAATTGGTGCATTTTTTATTTTGTATATATTTTGGAGAAGAAATAAATGCAAGAAAATAGCGGAATTTATGTAACTTGAAATATCTTGAAAGACTGTAATTTGAATATCTATTAACTCCATAGTTCTTTTGCTATTTGCAAACTTCCTATTTTTATTTATTGTTAGAATATAAGCATTGTAATTTGAGGAGGTGCTTTTGATCGAAAGGTGCATTATGCAAAGTAAACTTGTAAAGAGGGCAAATATTCATTTGTTTTTTTTGAGTTTACCTTTCGCTATATTTTTTGAGGTGGTTGGTGGAGGTATTTAGTTTAATTTAAATTTCATCAGCACTTCCTCGACACTAAGTATAATTTAGAGATAATTTAATGTCGAAGCAATAAAGATTTTGATCTATATTTTATTAAATTGGTTTGTACTTTATTTGTGATAATATTCGTATAAAGACGATGAATGTTTTTTTACCTTTACATGTTTCTATTAAATTTATAAATTAAAGAATTATTTGCTTTTTATTTTTCATACATAGACGCTGTCTCACCGTAAACGAAGGTAGAGGGAGGTAGGGTACGAACTACCGGGCCTACATACCTACTCAAAAACTTAGTTCTACCTTAGGGTGAAAGAGGCCTCAAGACTTGCCTAACCTAATCTACAGTGTTGGTTTCATTTGGTCTCAACTGTCTCCATTATTATTAAGTATGTAGGTTAGGTACTTTAACAGAAACGGTAAGAATAGAGTTTTACTTTACATATATGCCTGTCTGACTGGAAACATGTTACTTGCAGAGAAAACAAATTAAGATAATTAGTGACGAATTTTAGTATTATTTATCGTGTCCCGTTTCTCTGGGTCTGGTTTATGGGATTATGGGGTAGTAAGAGCCGCGGCTGTATGCTTTCTGGGTTTTTTTTTTGTAAACGCTGAACTTTTCTCATACGTATTCGTCTTCAATACAGGTTCTAACCTAACGATTCAACTAAACTGTGGTACAAATTATGATTTGATTTGATATAATTATATAAAAATGGGCGCGCAGCGACAAACATTCAACGCCATCTGTTGGTAAAACCGCTCTAAAATTTGAAATGTTAGCGCTCTCTAGCGGCGAATAGAAAAATTAACATTAAGTAAATAATTTATAGCTGGCAACACACTTGTTGCGGCGTAGTGCTGCACCAAATATCGATTAAAGACGCCGGTACCATAGACAACTGTAACTACCACATCACTAAGCTATGCCGGTGCATGACATCATTCTGTCAAAGATTAAAGAAATATCGGAGACTGTATGAGTATCTAACGAAAACAACAGATGAATGTTGGTCTAAAATTGTTAGCTGTTTCGTGCACAAAATGTTATAGAATAATAACAAATGTAGGAATCAGATTACAATATTTTTTTATTTTTAACACTTAGTATTATCCAATAAATTTGTCATTAGTGTTAATTTCTATTTCTAAAGAATATATTTATAAGCTTATAGAAAATTGAGGCCAAAACTACTTACTATACAATTCATAAAACACAATGTCACCGGTAGGCAAAATTTATTGGTTCTGTCAGATGGCTCCGCGAGCACTCCGAGCAGTCTCTCCTGCATAATCTATGACATGGGCGGAAAGGTGATGCTTGCTTTCGCGACGATCTTTTTGCCTCGCCTTCGACGCCGTGTTCGTTCCCGCAGTGACGGCTGAAATTTGGAAGAAAATATATGAACTGCGATTGTAACTAAATAAAGTATTCCGTACATGTGCGGGTTATGTTTCAATGCTTGATAATCCAATTGAAAACTGTTCATAGAGTGTTTGTGCCGTGAGTTTGGATTGAGTACTGTCTGTGAGTGAGTGCATCTTGTGATTTTGTGAGTGCCGACGAATTTATGTGTACAACTGTGTGAGAACAACATTACTGGGCTTTTAAGGTACGTGGTAATTTAATATGGCATCAACGAGTAGTTGTTGTAGTTTAGTTTTAGCTCGGAGTATCGAATTAGGAGCGAAATTTTCGTAATCGGCTTAACGAGCGAACTAATTAGACACTGCTCTTTTTAGTTTTCTTGTTGCTATAGCTATACCCAGATTTCGTACGTACCTAAATTATATAAAAAAAGTTTTATTAGTTCTTTTCTAATTTAATGTTTTAGTATATGAATCCTATTCAAACTCATTAATCTTATTATTACATTTAGGTCATCCCGATATTTATTTTCTCTATTAAATACCGTAGCGAAACTGTTTCGATGTTCAATACAAATCGACTCATTAAATAGATAATTAGAGCCTTGTGAAATAATTTGCTACCAACATTTGGCCTTGATGAAATTGCCATGAAATTCACTAATTTGATTTCTATTGAACTAGTGAACTTTCAACCAATGCTAAAATAATGCATTTTTTGTAATGAAAAGAGGTGATTTGTGCTTAAAATTATGTTATAGCTATAGTATTATTTTATCAAGTATCCTTATCAGAGGAGTGCCGAGGCGTTGTATTAATTAAGGTGTGTAAGTAACCAAATATTGCATCGTCACAAAATGGGAGAAGCCCGGTGTGGTATATATGGGTCATTGTCAGATTTAGGTGCGTGTCTTTCCGGTGGACATTTGCAAAATTAAGGATTCCATGGCCTAATTTTTTGATTAAATGCTTGTGAGAAAGAACGTTCCGTCTTCTATAATCTGATGTAATAGCAACATTACCTAGATTCATACAAGCTCTTAACTTTTGACCACCGAAGGGACAAATTTGTTTTTTGAACTGACAATGACCCATATATGTGAAAAGGGCCCTTTTTATTTTAACTAAAATTTTCATATACTGATAACATTTACTTAATTTTTTTTTTTTCGTTATTGGTAGTCTATGATGTGCCACTCCAGGGCAAAGGCCCCCTCCCCATTTCTTCCACTACACAGTCTCAGGCCATTGCTTCAAAAAGAAGTCCAACTCATTCTGCCATTGCCAGCAAAATTTGACAGTACATTATTCCATATACAAAAAGAATAATAAATATTAAGGTACAAACCTAATTAAATTCTTGAGATATTGATATTTCAAAACCACTGTACAGTCGAGTTCATTTACATCTACACACTTACGAGAACAAAAATATCTGAACACGACCCTATTGTCAGGAGCATAAAATCGTGTTCAGATATTTTTGTTCTCGTAAGCGTGTAGATGTAAATGAACTCGACTGTATTCATAAAGCAAAAATATAATATTAGCCAGAAGTCCCAAAATATCTCAATATAATTTACCTAATAAGTGACTATAGTCTACTGAAATTATAGTAATTTATTTTGTCCAGGGGAAACAACACATTGGATCACATGCTCAACAGCATAGCTTGGTTATTAAGGGTCCCGGGGCAAAAATAAAGGTTAGGGCCCCAGTGCGAGTCCAGTCACTTTAAGGTTTTCCCCAGGGCCCCTTGGTCAGAGAGACTAAATCTTTGGGGCCCCTAGGCCATGCCCCGGCTACCTACATCAGCAGAATGCAGCAGCATCCGACAGTCTGTTTTGTTAAGTTTCAGTTGCGCCAACTTATTTGTAAGCTTGTCCTGATGGCTGCTGATTAATTGGCCACCATGATGACTTAGTTTCAGTTGCTTTTAATCTATAACATGTAACATACCAAAATACTCTTACACATCTTCTTCCTTCTTTCTTCTTCTTAACTTTCATTGAGATTGGGATTAGCCTATGGAGGCCACCTATATGTTCCTGATATATTCTTTCTATCTTTGGTTACAATTACAAGGCTCAGGACTGAGATATCTTATCTTTTTGAGCATTTGAGCCTTCTTTTAGAAAGCATACTCATTCAGAAATATATCCAATACTAAAATGGTTACAAATTTTTTCTTCTTGAATGTTCAATGTGTAAAATTTACACTGTAAATAATGGATAAACCCAAAAATATTAATATTCTGAAAAAAACTTAATGTATGCTTAAACTTAAGGTTTTTGAGACTGATTTTCCTTTTTTTGCCATGTGTCTGAACAATTTCCACTTACCAAAAGTATTTTCTTTAAGATGACTATGGCACAAAATATTAAATTTTATTTAAATTTAGCATTATCAAACTTCGTGTGCACAGAAGATGGGTTATGATTTTTTTGTTTCTTTGTACCTTGTTGGGTAAAAAATATCCTACCAATATCATCAATATCCAGATTTCGTTTTTACAATTTTATAATAGTACCTATTGAAATTCTATAGGTATATTTGTTTCATTACTCGCTATCTGAACTATAGGTATGTTAGTGTTAGTAGTAACATTGATTCTATATCATTCTCGTACATACCTTATTTCACACCCATACTAATTGAAATTATTTTGCCTGCGAAATTTCGACGCCATAGACTTGTGCACTAAATAATATAACTACGTTTTCCGAAAAGTTAGTATGATAGTGCTCTAAGGTATCGACATGCACAATTTGTATATGTATGAGTAACCAAATGAATGAGTCAACCTTTAAACATCCAGAAACATTCATTCAGACATTTAAGTGAGTCTCTTGGGACCTGTAGTAATGTAATTATTTGCCTTTGTTTCATTTGTTTACTATATCAGCTGTTATTTAGAATATCGGTACAATACAAACCTCAATCATACAAGAAATATCACTATTTCAAACAAGTCTTAATGTTTTGTACTAGCTTTGAGTACCTGTTTAATCTTGGTGAATAAAAATTCTAGAAAGTACATTTCAGCATGTGAGAAGTTTATTATGATATTTATGATGTATGTCAATTTTACAGTTTCAGATTTTTTTACATGTTTACAAACATGTAAAAAAAACTGTTTTTTTTTTTGCTGTCTTGGTAAATCACAGATTATATAAATTTTATTGTAATTGTAAAATTAGAATTGCTATGCCATGTGTATAATAATTTTAATCATCTACCAACTCAACTCAAGCCTTGTCATGAATTTAAAAACAAACTTACATAACTTAAAGCACTCCATCATGTCACAGCCACAGCAGCCGAATGACGTTTTGACGACGCGTTTGGCTCGGTTGGTAGACACCTGCCTACTGAGTCGACGGTCCCGGGTTCGAATCCCGGCCGGGGCAAATATTTGTGCAAAATATTTGTTCTTGGGTCATGGATGTTATCTATATATGTATTTATATATTATGTATATCGTCGTCTAGTACCCCTAGTACAAGCTTTGCTTAGTTTGGGACTAGGTCGATTTGTGTATGATTGTCCCTTAATATTTATTATATTTTATTATTATTAATGGCGGCCACAAGTCCTCACCTCATTTGCTGGTCACGAGGCCCAATTAAGCGTTGTAGATTGCATAAATAATTGTAGGTATTGCAATAAACAAACATCACAGTTTTCAAAATAAACCATTATTTTTTACCAAATCCATCTCAAATTCCTACCATTTTGCATCACCCTCTCAAAACTGGAAACGGTAATCTCCACAAGAAGAAAAAGGCATTCATTTCTAAGGATCTGAAAGCCTACTCAATGTCACGTTCAAAGGTGGTGCTCAAAGTCAAGACCCTTTGGAGCACTGAGCCTGGGGCGCCGGCGTGCGTGGTGGGCCGGCCACTACATCGGCGGCAAGCGGGAGCGATGAGCGCGGCCACAGGAGTGAGCGAAAGCGAAACATCGCGCTTCCACATTATCGCCGACGCTCACCGCGGCCGCCTGCCGCTGATGTCGTGGCCGGGACGTAAGACGGGTTTTTTAGCCTAGTCTGCCGCAGACGAATGTGCAAATACAGGAAATTCAATATCCGTTTACGTAGAATGTAAGTAGATGGATGAATTTGAAAGATATGGGCCGTTTGTTTAGCGAAAGGCGAAAGATATACTATAAATTATACCTGTGTCAGTAGCGCGCAACTAATGCTGTATTTTAACAATTTTTTTCTATGTTACCAAAAACAAAAGAATATAATTACAAATCCCGCAAAGATTTAATAAAACCGTTCTGCTCATTCAGCTGTCATTTTCAAGTTTCAAAACAATCCCCGAAAGAAACACTTGGCCAATCTCTGAAAAGTGGATTGTCTGAGTGGATTACAAACTTTATTATCCTGTGACGTAATCAAATTGGAATACTCTACATGAAGGTTATATAGTAATAGTTACTATGTATATGCTTCAGTCAATCATAATAGCTTGGAAGTGGTTCCCGATTTTTCACGTTGCCGTATGAATGTGAGCGTTTGCAATATTCATTGCTATTGTATCCGCTTCAACTAACGAGTAACAATGAATTGAGTAGATTCATTCATGGAATTTAGAGAGCGAATATGGTTCGCTACTATGCTCCATTCAACCTACTTCTCTGTTACTTAAACAATATTAACAGTTCCCTATGATAAGATGATAAAATTAACATTTCAAGCTTAGAATAATAACGCCTAGAAACCCAGTTCACGCGCAACGGTGAGGCCACTAAAAGTAAGCCAGAAATGGCTTAAAGCGCCAATCGGCTCGTCAGTTGCAAGGAAGCGAGGCAGGTGTAAAGAGCTCCCACATTTTCAATTTTTATGGCGGTTTGTGCAGTGATAGGGTTTCACAATGCAACTGATAAAAAGGATAAACATGCTAAGATAACATTTCACTCGTAAATATTATTCTTTAACTCGTATTTTTACGTAAAACAGTAATCAAAACTTCATATTTTCTGTAAGCGGCATGACAACGTAGTGTTTCCAGTGTAAGGGATTTTTTTTACCCATAATTCTGTCCTGACGATATACTGACTTATTTTTTGGGAGTCTATAATTTAAAATTCAAATATGAAAAATTAAGAAGATAAATCACTTGATTTTTATCAAGCTTTTATTTGACTGGCCGTGTATGTTTGAGTATGTCCGGGTCAAATATTGCAAATCAAATTTGAATCGAGTTTAAATTTTGTACACCTGTTTAAATCAAGTGACAATGCATTGTTATGGTACTACCAAGCTGGTCTGATGATGAGAACGGAAGGAGGCCATAGTAGGTAGCTCCTAAATTACACAAAAACACGACGTGCTCGTTACAAATGTCTTGATGATGAGTTGACGACTGTGCAAATAAAAGTGTTACGCCGATGGATTAGGTCAAAAACTTCGAACGTCGAAAGTGCTTTAGAAGCGTTTACAGCTGGCTGAAAAGACATTTCAGGCCGTTTCAGGATTTGGCCATACCTACTATTAACGATTTTATTTATTTTCAACTGACATTGCAAATTAATAATACATAATAGTAAATAATAAAAAACCTTTGTTTCATGTATTTAACAGTGTTTGAAGTCAACAACGGGTCTATTATTCAATTAAAATTATGTAACCAATCACCACTGGCAAGAGTATACCCCAAATTTCAGGGGAATGTGATTGCGCTAGCAACATTATTGCTGTGTTTGTGTGCGTACCGCCGCGTGTAAATACGAGTTGTTCACAACTACATGAATCCATTTTATGCCTCACGTGCAGCGCCTCGGCCGTAAGAAACTATCCTTCTAGGCGTTATTATTCTAAGATTTCAAGCATGGATGGCATTTTGACCGCTTTGAAATGACACAACAGTGATGTCTCACGGAAGGTTTACACAAAAATGTCGTCCGTTTCCCAATGCGTGATTGTCCGATGTTACAAAGGAACATTTTATCTATGCTGGGTTAAAATAAAATTTTATACTTTTACAACGTTGAATAAGGTATCGTGACATTTTTATTGGACAGAGAGGCGTCAGCACGTTTCGCTACATCTTATCCACGGGTGCGAATGTGTGACGAATTTACGATCCCAGGAACCTTTTTCTGCCACATTGTTGGTTACCTATAAGGATCTATTCATCAATACTTGTTATTTTTAGTAAACAACTATCCAACCTTATATTGGTATTTAATGCGAAAACCAGCTATTTTCTCGCACGTAAAGCAATTTACGTCTATAGTAATTGGCTACGGTATATCTAAAATAATTATTACGCTGGTTACTTATTTTTTGAGAAAACGACAGTTGTCGACGTTTACTAAAAAGGATAAGTTATCTTATAGCTACGATTTAATTTGGTGTTTTTTCTAAAGGAAACATTTCGAACATAGGAATATGCATGGTATACAGAAAATACTGGTACCTATCATCAGAAGATAACATTACTCTCATTCCATTTCTCACTTATTATCCTTAAACAACAACTAGCAAAACTGCTAGCAAGCACACAATAATTCGTCCTTTGTATCATGGTTACGTAATGCAGCCTAAGTAAAACAGAAAAAATAACGTTGATTACCTCATCATCTTAAAACAACCGCCAATAAAATAGATGTCAAAGTTCAAAAACATTACCTCTACTTAATCTTTTCATTAACCTTGATTATGCCAAGCGTTGTTGGTCTAATTCAATTCAATATTAGGTACTGAAACGGTTTCTATGGCGTCTGGGGCGAAATACGATTTGTGGAGCACAAGCACAAGGTCGTTTGTGAAATTGCCTTTATAGCTTTATTTTCCGGCCTCATATCATGACTATCATGGGTTTTACGAGTAACAAAAGCCTAAAGATACATTTGATTGGCCAAGGTTCAATGCCCTTTTGTAACAAATCTACTTGTTATAGTTGGGTGTGCTTTGAAAACCAGCTGGATAGACTGAATCGAGCAAGTGACCTAGACGTGTAAAAGAGATGGCATAATTCAAACTTAGCAAATATAAAGGAGACAGATAGCGGTCAGACGTTTAGTGGCAATTGCCAGTGATTCATTAGGATTTTTAACTTCAAAGTACCTACTCTCAAAAATGTAGTCCGTGGTTTATTTCTTTTAGGACCTGCTGACCCGGTTATTAGGTCATCCCGCTAAAATCAACAAAGATCCGTCAAACATCTGTCTCCGTGTTTTAATATTTTATTCAATGTTAATCCACGCTGGAAGGTGTATTAAAAAGGGTGGTTGGCGGGGCGTGCGTGCGTGCACAGGGGATATACGGCCAGTCGGCGCCAGGAGGGTTTATTCTCATGTTCGAAACCTCAAATCATCCCGTCCCGTTCCCACAAACGTTGCTACACTCGGGGAGAAACGGGATGGCACGACGCGATTTCGTTTTCGAAGTTGGAAGTACCGCCAGGAGCGCGATCGATATTGCCACAGTCACTACTCAGTCGGAGTCGCGCCGCGTACCCTCCCTTCGGTTGTCAGTGTTCAAAAACCCAAGTGACGTGAACTGTGCAGTGCATTGGATGCAATGAGATAGTCGATACGGTATGTTGTTTATGGGATTTTATTTGGCCAAGTGACAGATGATGTATTCGCGGTGTTTTTGGATTTAAGTTAGTCAAACCCGGAAGTAGCTAACTAAGCAGTATTATTCATGTATTATCGAAGATATGTTGTGATCAGTGAATGTTAAATTCAGAAAAACTACATAATATTGCCGAATCGACCTTGTAACACTGAACCGTGAAAACACGGCATTCGATCAAAAGCTCTTAAGCACGAGGTCAGTCGAGACTTCTGCGAATTAAGACGGACGGTTTTCTTATTTCTTTATCGTGTATCATGTATCTTTTTCTTGGAAATTGTACCGACGGAAAATCTCTTTGTGAAATTCTATTGAAATCCGGTTATATTTCATTCCGGTTATAGGTCATTCACAAATCGGGCAAAAAATCAGAAAGAATGTTTTCTTAGAACACTTACAGTCACTCTGATTAGCCATGACGAAAGGCGACAACTTGTATGACTTTTGTTGCTTAAATTCGAGTAATGACGACGCAAAGTAATATATTTGACACTTAGGTACTAACTAACCCGGTGACACGGTGAGTAAATAATTGAAGTGGGTACTTTTTTTATACTATACAAAGTACCTATTGCTCATTTCACATCGATATTTCTTCGTAATCGGAATGATAATTGAATCACCGATATAAACTGCACTGAGCTCATCCGAGATGCCGTTCCCAACGTTACTGCATTGCGACCTCGTGACCTCAGCATCTGGGATTACAGCCAGACGGAACATAGACTTGCCGGCTTCTAGCTGCCGGAGCCGCACCCTCTACTACATGTTCAGACTATTGATGAGACTATGACGTGAGATATACTGACGTGAGCTGTGCGGTTCAAGAGCAGGCTTTGGGCGGTCCAGAGCCTCGAAAGTAAATTCCCAACGCAATGAAAAATTGACACAAACGTGTCGAGACGTTATTTACGGTAACAGCAAACTTACACTAGGGACTTCTCGACGATTTAGAATAGAATAGAATATAATAAAAAAATATTCGTTAACATACACAAAGTGGACAACAAATATTAGAAAAAGTAAAATAAAATAATATCGTTGATGTGTATGCCACGAACAGGTCACACCTCAGCATAAATGCTTTGATCGATGTACTTTGATTTGTACGATGGACTTCAAGATATTAGAGAAGTCGTTGTACAGTCGCGATCAGATATATCGCAGCATATAAGGCGTTCATAAATATGTGAACATGTACTGTAACGCCCAGTCAATAAGAGTCGTGTTCAGATGTTTATGAATACCTTACATGCTACGATATATCTGATGGCGACTGTACCTACTTAGGCTATAGAATGCGATTTTTTGCGAAGCCTGCTCGCGTTTCCTCTTACCTTAAATAGCGGTCGATTCTTCGTTAAACCCACATTTTCTTGCTGTCTAAATAACTCTTGAAGTTTTGAGCGATGTTTTTTCTTGAGTTTCGCAATGCGTTGTTTTGCGCTAGTAGGTATGCGGTATTAGCTTGCGATAGATCTATCTATGTTCTTGCCATAATCCACAAGTTCACAACATTGATGGATTCGTTCATGTAGCATCATTTGTCATGGTTACCCATCGCTTTTTATCGCGATCAATCTACGTTCAGAAGACGTGAAGCTTCTTTCAAATTGCCTTAAATACATGCAAGTTTACTTTACAAATGCTCGCTTCTCAAAGTTCAGACTCAATGAAGTGATAATGATCTCCTGCAGATGTTGGCTGACATCATACGATGCAAGTTAGGAGCTTGAGTTGTTTATAGCGTGTGATATCATTTTAGCGTCACATCTTTTTATCTTGAAGACAACTTTATCTTAAAATAAACTTCTTAAATAGTGAAAAACGTAATGTCTCATTATTTCGAATGTGGATATTATTATTATTATTATTATTATGAGCCTATTATGTCCCACTGCTGGGCAAAGGCCTCCCCCTTCTTCTTCCATCTGTCGCGCTCTTGAGCTGTATCTGGCCAGTCCTTCGAAAATGAGTCCAAGTCATCTCGCCATCGCCTACGGGGTCTGCCACGTCTCCGTTTCGAGTTGTGGGGCTTCCACTCTGTGGTTTTTTTGGCCCACAATTCGTCGGGCATTCGACAGACGTGACCAGCCCAGTCCCACTTCAACTTGGCCGCCTTCCAAGCTACATCCACTATCCTGGTTTGTGAGCGCAGCGTGGTGTTCCGGATTCGATCCACTAGTTTTACACCTAATATGCTGCGCTCCATAGCTCGCTGGCAAACCCCGAGTTTGGACTTCTGACCCTCAGTCAAAGACCACGTCTGAGCACCGTAGGTGAGAACTGGAAGTATGCACATGTCCATGAGCCTACGTTTAAGTGACAGTGGTAGGTCACCTTTCATTAGATGTTTCATGGACCAATAGCTCCTCCAGGCGTTTTCAGTCCGTCTTGCGACCTCCTTTTCCTGACGCGTCTGGAAGGAGACTAATTGGACCAAGTAGAGGTATTCATGGACATATGCAATAAGTTCTCCGTTTATCTCTACCCTACATTGTGTGCTGTTGGTCATGACCTTCTCGCCAAAACAAACAAAAACACTTAAGTTCAAGTGTTTTTTTTTATGAATGTGGATATACCACATTTTTTTATTTATTGCATGGTTCAATAAAATATACAAATATCAAACACAAAGAAAAATTTAAATGTGTCACCTGTCGGAAGAGACCGAGAATCGAACCAGGTATATCTGGATTAACGGGCCAACGTGTTCATCTCTCCACCACCCCCTCACGCAGAGCATTCCTTTCGAATTTTTCCTTATGCTTTCTATCGATATTTGCATTGTTAAAGTCGAATATCGCTAGACATGTTTCGAATTGATTCGCGATTCTTAATCATAAACTGCGTTAGGTCGCAAAGAAATCTCGCCAAAACAAACAAAAACACTTAAGTTCAAGTGTTTTTTTTTATGAATTCAATCAGCGTTTATCATTAAACCCTGACCATGCCATTGCCTGTTTTTCATCAGTAGTTGGTAAGAACTAGTAACATATACGAGAGGTACTGTTCGAGTGAGTCAGAGTAGACACGATACCACTTTGGCCCATTAATCTGTTAATGAACGGCAAAAAATAATAGGTGATCTCATCAACCGACTGCATGTTTGTATGGCGCGGCGGCCGTGACCAATACTATGCTTTTGTATAAAACTCTTCATATTGTTAGTATTATGTGGGCGCGTGCTAAATCCGGACTATGATCGGTCACCAATGTCACGATGGAAGGTATTAGCATTTTACGTGTGTCGAATAAAAGCGAATCGATTCCGTAATAACGATTAACATAACTATCACGCATATCTTACTTTATCATTCGAGACATTAGCCATGCGATAAAATACTTAATTTCATTACGTTTACATTCTTCTTACAGGCGATGGTTTACTCCGTAAAATTTTGGCAGGCACCCGGTTTTTTTAATGGTTTCGAGTATCATTAAAGCGTCTGCCTTATCGGTTTAGGTTCGGGTGAGCTATCTCCCCCAGTTTGTCTCTTGACCCGAGAATTGACCCTGAGACATGCCAGTTCTGTGACATAATGTAATCATTGTAGCTCCGAACATTTGATATCGACACGGAATTGATTGGAATTTAATTGTCACGAATTAACGTCCATAACTGTTAATGACTAAGCGACATTTTTCTTTGTTGCAGGTAAGGATTGTGGTTAGAAAAACCAGTACATCAGCGGGACAACGAAACAGTTTGTGACCTTTGTTGCATGTTACCGCATTCATTTCATTATTTCTAAGCTAACAAATGCAAGTTCAAGTACGTAGGATTTAGAGCACCATAACTGTACATGAACCTAGTTTAGTAGAAAGCAAATTGCGCGCCCTAAACCTCAGTTATTCAAACATCTTCGATTACGCCTTACTGGCTCGGAATTCAACCGGGTTTTTATAGAAATCTAAATATAGCACCGTGCTAGCCGCGTTAATACAGAACCAAACTGCGAACTGTCGAGTGTACGACTGTACGTGCTTTTTGATCAGATTTAAAGGAAGCTCTTAAGTTTATGAAAAAAAAGAGTTGAGAAAACCGGTTTACTTAGGAAACAATGCGAAGTATCGTCTTAAAATAGTTTTTTTTTTCATAGGGGGTTTTTCTCGAAATAGTATCGATGCATGAAAAATAAATATCATTTTATTCTTTAGATTTTTGAATCTAACATCCCAAGTTCCCATGACATTGTATGCTTGAAACTGTCATGATTATAGCTACAGAACGCGCCATGGGGTTCAATTCTATTGTTTACACGAGAGTTTCATATTACCAACCCAGAAGAGCAATTCAATGTTTTCACTCAAACTCTTAAGTCAGCCAAAGGGCACGGTTGTGCTCGAGTTTCGTAAGAAGTGGAACGCCACAAATTACAAATGACCGCTCGTAGCCCTTTCACGGTTGAGCAATGAAAGCTTTAATTGTACTAACAATTGAAGGGGGCGTGCGAGACGAGGGCCTTTCTAAAGTCGATTATCAAGACGCCTTTGTTAAAATACAACTGTTTGTTCCAACAAGAATCATTGTATTTGGCTTGAGAGTTCGAGCTGTATAAGGTAAATCGACAAGAACTCTTTCAAGTGAAACTTCAATATTCTTTTCATATTCGGTTATTTTCTATTTTACTATCACTTATTTTTGCTTTCGAAAATCAAAGCGTCTAGGGACCTGAGGATCGCGTTTAATATTCCGATGATGGAGTCCTGAGTCCCGCTTCGCCGGGTCATCGACCTCGAATCCAGTCCATGTCTTATGCACTCGCCCGCTCACGTAACAACCGCTTTCTGTATAACTTCCTATAGATACATTATGTGCATGCGTAGCTGCCGGTAATCTTATAGCCAAATTCATTTCTTTAGGAAGTATCAGCGAGTTTGGTAGAATTTGTTACGCGGTAGACAGTTCTTCTTTGCTTCTCGATTTTCATCTATTTTAAAAGATTGCTTCGATGATCGTATTTTGAATTGTTTTAAATACTTATAGATTATTTTCATCCGACTTCAAAACGGAGGTCTCAATTCAGTTGTGTTTTTGTTAATGTTGATGGGCACCTCAGAACTCCGTTATTTAGAAATTGACATTTATCTAGGACACGATTTTTTCTCGTTGAATTCGGTTATTTTTGAAAAAGGAGACTATAAAATTAATAAATAAATAAATAAATATTAAGGGACAATCATACACAAATCGACCTAGTCCCAAACTAAGCAAAGCTTGTACTATGGGTACTAGACGACGATATACATAATATATAAATACATATATAGATAACATCCATGACCCAAGAACAAATATTTTGCACAAATATTTGCCCCGGCCGGGATTCGAACCCGGGACCGCCGACTCAGTAGGCAGGTGTCTACCAACCGAGCCAAACGCGTCGTCAAATGTCGATATCTTGAAAGTAACTCATTATAAATATGCAACGTATTTCTAGGTGCATGTCTCCACTGTTCCGCTCCACTTGCCTGCTTGGTCAGTAAAGCCAATCTCGCCATATTTAGATAATGTGTGTAAGAAGTTATCATAATGCTACAGGGCCCGTCGCGCCGTGGCCCGCTTTTAGAATTTCTTTTTTGCGACCGGTACTTATCGGGTATAGGACAGGTTTGACTAGTATCGGCGAGACTGGAGTAGGTACTGTCTGTATTATTATATTAATTGGCATTTGTAGACCCATGTAGTGTTGTGTTATTTCAGAAGTTAGGAGCAAGCATATAATAGTTTTTGATAATCATTGACGACTTAATATATAGGTAAAACTTACCAGTGGAAAATCTCTAGGCAAGCCGGCACCGATTTAGCTTATTTGTTCCAAAATAATAGGTAACATTTTATGAACGGGCAAGCCTGTGGGTATCGGGTCCTATGGTAGGTACGCAACAGCACCTACCTTGTAGTTTATATTTATCTAAAGCAATGTAGTCTAACTTCATATATAGAAATATCCTATTGTTTAGCCATTATAAGGAAAGTATTAGCTCTTGAAGTAAGAGTCATAAACAGAAGGACTAAGTTACTTCACTAAGTTGAATGCCTTTAACGATATAAGATCTAAAGTTGAGTCTGCTCAGCAATCATGGATGCTAAACATGTGAAAAAATAACATTCATACCGACCAACCTTAGAAAACCGCTAAAGTCTAATCAAATCAAGGCCCGTACGAATCAAAGTAGACAATTCATTTGGATTGAATACTGAGTAAATTCGCTGGAACAATTTGCTGATTGTTGGACGTCAATTTATAGCAATCACCGGCACTCGCGGCGCCCTCTACAGCGTAATTACAATGTGTGCTTATGAATGACTGGCTGATGTCACGTCTTATTGAGCGTTGCTCGTGTAATGTTGGAATTACCTACGTTACGCTTAACTGGAGTAAATAATATGGTAACAGAAAATTAACCACCGGTGCTATCGCGTCGAGCACAATAGCATAGCACACGAGAGCAAAACGATAAAGTACTAAAAATAGGCATATATTCTGGATTTTAAAATATAGATCTATTGTAGTTTTTGTTACGTCCATTTGTTTCCTCTTTTCACTTCACACAGCACATTTCATTTTCATTCAATTTGTAAGATTTTGTTACGCTTTGGAGGAGAATATAATAGAAAACTAAACTTCGATCGAATATTATTCTTAATCTGTCTTAAAATTAACTAATCTTCTTAGTCGCACATTTATTCCAGGGCTGGTTGGGATATTAAAAGCCGAGTTGTTGTGCACAGACGGCGTTATTTGCACGTAACAAAAGCTCCTTTTATACTCCGCAGCTTCCGACTCATTCTCAGAATTGCTGATTAAACGTGACCTAATTGTTGCACTCAGTGTTATGAACACTTTACGATCTTCTGATTAATGTCTAGGTATTTTATGTACGTTTTTTTTTACCAGTAAGAGTCTCTCTCTCTCTCTTTATTGTTCCACCATTACTGGGGAGGGGATCGTGAATCTTTTTTAATCGATTACTGGTCTGTCTCGTCTCCAACTGATCCGGTCCTTCGCCTGGTGGTGAAGTGAGAGTAAATGACCCGGATATCTTTAGGAGAAGATAAGTTGTTATCGGTAAGTAGTAAATTTACGCAACAAAACTATATTTATCTTTAAACTGGTAACAAAATAGCGCAGTCAAAGCCTCCGATATGATAAAACTTTTGGCCTGCGATATTATTTTTAAACGGTTTTATGTTATTAACAGTTTGGGATTCAAATTGGACGAGTACCTATTGTAATCGTATTAGACGGGCTCGCTCGTCCTCTACCTGAAGAAACTAACTGTTTACTGTCGAAAGAACCCCCAGGTTTGATTTATCAGTTGGTATACAAGAAGTGTAATTAGAATATAAACGCGTTTCATCTTCAAAGGCTATAAAAGTATTTTTATGTTTTAAAGCGGTTTGCAAATTTAACGCCATTGTAGTGTGACTTGACGCAATGCAGGCCTTTCTTGCGAAGAAGGAATAGGTTTAAAGATCCCTTTATTCTAACAACAAGGGCTAATCCAAGAGCTGACTAAACTAATTTAAATTGCAATTTATGGTGCAATTAAGGTCAAGAAATCATTCCGAGCAAATTGAGGTGTGCCTTGTTTCGTGAAGATGTTTGTCGTAAGGCTTTGATGAGTGTCCTCGAAAACTCGAGTACATTAGTTGTTTGAATTAGGCACGTAGTATGCGTGACCAGTTTAAATTCATTTGTCTTGGAAAAGGTTCGATTTTATTTATATTCTGATTTTAACATGGGTAAAATTTTGTCACAGCCCAGACGGGTTACTACAATAACGTTAGGTATACTGGATGTAGATAACCTTTTTCATTTTTTAACTTTTTAGTGTTCATACTTCGTAGTGTTTATGTCGATGATAAAAATTACATAGTATTAAGACACTGAAGTGTATACCTAGTAGTAGTGTATATTAAGTAGTAGTACCTACTGACGAAAATCCGGACATGCGAAGCCCCTCAATAGTCGTAGAATTTCAACTTCTCACAAGTGTCGAATCATACTTGTTATAGCTTTCTCTTCAACTGAATCACTATTGATATTATGGAAAGTGATGCTCAGTTGTGCAGTCCGATGCACACTACACCGCTAAATCGAGTTGAATAATTCATCACGCATTACGAGCCGCTGCTATAACCCAAACCTATTTTCAATTCGTAGAAACCTAATACCGTTTAATACGGTGATAATTATGTGCGATTTGTTCGCTGAACATTACTTAATTTTTATTTTTAACTTTCTCCACTTATATAATGTGCGAATTTTCATAATTGGCTAGTTAAATTACGTTCTGGATCGTAAATTTTTCATCACCTCTAATGCGTCTGTAACATTTTGTTCGGTTTGTTGCATCGAGCTGATAGTAACTCGATACGGAACAGCTCGCCGAAGCAACGTCGCCCATTTGTTAAATTAATATTGATTGGTTCCACCTACTGATAGGTTCGAATTTCACTGTATACGTTGGTTTCCCATTGGATATCGATTTATTTAAAAAGTCGTCTTAAAACGTAGCAACGTTCCAAGTTATGAGGTTATCGTTTGGATGGATGGCAGCGCTCCAAAAAATTGTTTCTCCAGGCATATACAAAAGTCTAACCCACTCAATGAGCACTCATTTATACATAAGCTGTTAATAGTTTATATACCTCCCCTACTTTCAACGTCTCGACCCCGCCTCGATATTCTCACATATTTTTCACGTCTAGTGTAAAACAATAGCCTTCTTGGTCGTCGGCGTCTGTTTATAATTTTTATGGGCGTCGTGAATTATATTGACCTAAATAAGACGATACCGTCATCGCTTCACCGAGGCAGGGATCGTGCATGTGGGCGTCAACATTAAGCGCCATCTTCTGACTGACTGATCTTTGGCAACGAAACGTATTACTTTCATTCCAATAAGTGCTCCCGTGAACACCCTTCGGGAACTCAAATCAGATTACATATACAATGTAGAGTCGCTCGGGAGTGCCGAGCAAGTTCAATTGCTTTTGCAATAGCTTTTCGCACGAAGGGGGACGTCTAAATAACAGTAGGGCGCACAATAAAGCCTCATCAAAGTTTTAGAAAACAATTCCAATGTTCCATAGACAGTAGAGATGTATCGCGTGCTTCAGAAGCAAACGTGCAGTGCATGTGTCGCTATAAAACCGGTCGGACGCAAACAAGCGAGCTCCGCCGGCCTTCGCCAGTTGCCGACGCCCGATTACGTCACCGTACCCACCACGCTTATGTCATACCATTACTGCCCATTAGAGACGATCTACACTTGCCTGACATACAACAATACTAACGGCCCTTGCAAAAAACGCAGATTCAAATAGTTCGATAGGAAGCCAAGTCTTCACGCTTCGCTTCAGATTTGACCGTCACGATGATTTTCAACGAAGCAAAGATGATTCGTTCTGCATGAATAGATACTACTCATGACTGTCGATGACGGCGCGGCAGTGAAGTATTTAGGAACAATACGCTATGTCGGTCAGCAATCGAGTACTGTACGCAAATGTGCTTGCGTCACTGGCTACGAATTGTTTACGATTGGATGCTCAAAGTTCATCAATGGTTTTTCTATACTTTACGGCCGGCGATATTTTGGGACTACGAAGAAGCTTTCGTAGTCCCAAAATATCATTAAAAACGGTTTCGTAACTACGTTGCATCCTTGCATATGCTGATGATAGTATGTAGACCGTTGAACTGTCCTGATGGTATTTAATTCACGTAGCATCAGACACTACATAGGTACGTCGTTGGCAGCAAATGAGGCGCATCCTACTTCTACAAAGTTCAGTGCCGACACCCACTCACTAGATTCATTGAGTTCCACCTCAACTAGGGAAGGATGGTGCAACCATAATTTGTGTTTCTATTTAGATATACGACCACACCACACTCATTGGAAAATTGAATGCACCCACGTTAAGAACCTCTTTCATCCAGAATAGGATAATGATTAAATTTTACACTTCACGCTATTAAAATATACGAAGCTTTAAAATTGTCGTAAAATATCTAGCATGAAGGTAAACTAATATAAGCAGCAACGGCGACGCGGAGCGAGGAAAATCTCTTCTTTAGTCGCTTCCTCGAAATCTTACGAGTTCAGTTTTAAGTATTACGAATATGTTAAAAATATCCACCTGAAAAATACCGTAGGTATATGTGCCACTCCGCCGATGTCCGGTCAGTGACGTCGGGTTAACACACCACCCAAAGGGGTGGCAATCCTACCAGGGAGTGTAACGTGCCCACAATACCGTACCATAATCTGTTTATATGTCACTTCACATCGTGTCCTGTTTATTTATTCATTAATACGAGCAGGAATAACGATGACAGATAGCAATTTAGCCGGTGACTGATTATTTGGACGTTTGCGTTTGTCTTGATAATTGTTTCTTTTGGATATCGAAGTCCCTTTGAATGAAGTTAACCTGATTAAGTAAGAGCTCTGTAAATCTTGCATTTATAATTTCTCTTCAATGTTTATTGGGTAACGAGACCGGATATCCCATTGTATTTGACGTGGCGTCATGTTTCGTGTCAGCAGAGCTGTTTACGTTACTTATAACTGGCGAGGGGAGCACGTGGGGAGCCGTTGGGTTCCGATCGTTAATTAACCGTAAGGTCCGCCTGCGCTCCGTTCCGAAAGACTTCACTTTCAGAGTGCTCATCCTGCGCTTGTTAGAGTTTATTGCTAGAATTAAAACAGCCGTATTTTTTATACCTGACCTGAATGGAAAGAAATCTGTAGGACCCGTGACAGTGCCTTGAAGTACGCGTTGTTTTGTTGGAAGAAAATCTGTTGGACATATGACTGCCTTGAGTACGCTATTTTGTCGAAGGCGTAAAGGTTGATTAAGATGTGTTAAGCAAAACATATATAACCGGTGAATCAGCATCGAAGGTCTTTTCAATGATAACAGCGAACATCAGATCATTAGCATAAATCAAATATGTATTATGATTAGCTGTTCATGAAGTAATATGATTTTACGAATCTTGGTTTGTGTGCGTGAGTGGGCTTCGGGCGTGGTTCTATATTTGGGTTAATGGATTGGTCCGCGCACCAGCATGGGAAGTGCCTGTTAGTTCGTCCGTCCGCTGAGGTCTACGCCTATCTATCCAGACCGGCACATCACCTGGTACCCAATACACTTAGTTTCGTATCGTAACTCGATCGTTTAGCTGAAGATACGGGAAACCGATGTGGACTATATTATCTATTAAGAAAAATGACAGAACTGGAAATATGGAAGATGTTATCTATCGTGTATTCAAGTTATTTATTCTAGTTTAGATTGATAACTAGGAAAACTGATGCTACTTATCACTAATTTAAATTGTGTCATATACAATCATAATATTTCGTTAGATTGTTGTTGCTCTGCGGATTTGGATAATGACAACATTGACAACTTCTGTTGAGATAGTCGTAATAGCGCTATTTTTGGAGTCGGTCGTGATGTCAACACTCAGCGGACGCTGGAAATCATTCCTGCCTAGAAACTAGACACACTACTACCCATACCTACTCGCATGTATTAAGATTTAATGTCGCGACTTCTACGTATACGAATCAAATGTTAACCAGTATATTCATATCTTATTTCTGGTTTGTTTATAATTTATGATTAAATTCATAGTGTTTCGAAGTATTCAAGTTTTCATCTGATTTATCAATATGTGTTCTGTAGTAGTTCACTACTGGATATAAGAGTTAGTATCTTGAAGTGCGTGCCACTGAATATGATACAAATGCCAGCTTGCTAATATTAAAGTTGTCTTTACAGGGAAATAAACCACTGTCGAAGTGTCGATTATGTAACTGATATTGAACTCATTATCAAGAAGCTCGATTATAAAAACAAACAAGAGTTCAAACTGCGGTTAGAAATGTGGCTGCGGCAGGTCGACACGCGGCCTACTGTGACGGAATACTACATCCGTTGTACAGATTAACAGTTACTCTACAACCAACCATGGCTCTTATATCCATGCCCTTAAAGCTTACGTCATCTGTCAATTTAAATGGAAATCGTAGCTGGAAAACAACGCTTCCTGCCCTCGTGAATAGAAATTGATGGGTAATTTGCGTTTGGTGGCGAGATAATATTTGCTATTGTCTATATGACAAAAAAGCGCGTTGACGGTCTCATACAATTAAAATAAGTGCTATCCTGCTGTAACACTAACACAGATTACATATAGGGATAGCTTATAATTGCAACGATTGCTTATACTTGACACAAGATAACTTCAAACAACTTTGTTGCAATTAAGTCGCCTTGCTCAATCTAATGCAGCTTGAATCTGAAGAAAGCGCAATTTTATGTGATTGAGTAACATTCTCACGAACTTTTTCTGCAATCTGGTTACTCAATTTAAGATCGATAACTATTCTTCGTCATGCACTGCTGAGACGCGAGTTCTTATGCACACTTTGCATAACGAGAAAGTAAACATTGTGGCGAATCCAAGGCAGTAACTATAATAGAATTTAAGTAACGGCTTTCTAAGTACAGCCCTCTTTTCGGAAATGCTGTTGTTGAAGGCATGTATCTTAAAATAGGCTAGGGTTATATGAGGATGCCGAAGTAATGAAGTACTATTATGTAGTAAGTCTTGGAAAATTGTTATTAAGAACCATGAAATGAATTAGTATAGCACCAATGTGGAACATGGGTATTTTTTATTCAGCGATCGTAACTAGGAGTGCCAGCAAAGGGGCCGTTACGTATAAGGCGATAATTCTTGCAATTTTATCGCCCGATACCACCACGGAACCAGTTTATAGGTACTACTTAAACATAAAATTAATACCATTTACTAACTGTTCGTGGTTTTACGATATGTTAAACACATTTGCATCTAGTAGTTTCATGTTTATCAAGCATGACGCCCATTTTTTGTTGGATTATAACTCCAATGACTCAACATTTAGTATTAGTATCTATCTAACCCTTTACTTAAGAATTCGAGGATGACACGCAAGTTGCATTGTGCCGCTAAAATCCACATGCCCCTTATACGAGACAGGATATCCGTCATCCTCGCGCGCTTGAGTTCGCATTATGTATGACGGCACAAGAGACGTTATGTCCCCTCATAATGGGAATAGCGTAACGTCTAGTCGTTTACTAGACGCAGGGGGAGACTATAGAAAGCATACCGTTGTTTGAGGAAAGCAAACTGCGCCGTGCGAGGCTTCATACCAAACTACGAGGACTTATAATCTCGGTAGAGGTTTTCTCATTTGTGAGAAATTTTGAGCGATGATCGATGAATTAAAATTCTGTCAGGTTTTTTCGAAATCGACACGACTAACCTATTGAATAGTAAATATTTGACTTAGAATATTGTTACATTTTAATGTACGATGGGGTATCATTAAAAACTACTTATTAAGGATTCTAGATTGAATACTTTCGACACGTTAGAAATTGTTTGACAAATTAGCTCTTCACCGGAATTCTTTCTCGTAGTTTAACACATCCAAAATTGTAGTTAAGTAGATTAAGCCACTATTCCATACGATGCCTCTCTAGGCAGATTAGTATATTGAAGAATGAAGAGTGTATTTGTCAGACTTTCTTATCTAAGATCATTCGACCCTCGTGACTCACCCCGATTATGCTTACCGTCTAGTCTGGTCGGTCTATTCTATTTCTATAAATACTTTCATTCAAGTAAGTTACAAGATTGAAAATTTCACCTATAAGTGACATAGAAATTACAATATAACATCAATAGTTGTACCGTCTATTGAGTATTCCTGTTTGGTGTCAAGTTTTCTATTCTGTGGTATAACAAACTGAAATTAGCAAGGAAAGTCGCATGCATGTCGTCAAGTTCTCACTACGGGTGTCATCCTAACCAAGTAGAGAAATGCGCATCTAACCTACAAAAACGTAAGTTACTTAGCACAGTTGGTAACCACTTTCCAATAGCAAAATGTATATCGTTTCCAACAACGACGACGCGTTTGGCTCGGTTTGTAGACACCTGCCTACTGAGCCGACGGTCCCGGGTTCGAATCCCGGCCAGGGCAAATATTTGTGTGTTGTACTCGATTATTTGTGCTTGGGTCATGGTTGTTCAATGTATTTAAGTATATATTTATCTATATGAGTACGTATATCGTCGTCTAGTACCCATAATACAAGCCTTCTTGAGCTTAATTTGGGACTAGATCGATTTGTGTGAGGTTGTCCGATATTTATTTATTTAACATCTTCACTCTGGGTCTCAATGCGACGTTTGACACTGGCAGGCATCCGATCAGAACAGATCTCTCCAGTATGTATACAAATATTCTTTATAGCACACCTTAAATACACAGGAACAAGAAAACAATATCTCCTTCAACGATATTCAACCGTTCCGGTAATTAAATTTTTTATCGAATTCAAAAATTCTTAATGGTGAGGCATATTGCTAAAGTACTAGTCACAGTTTCTTTAAAAAGGACAACGTGTCGCTTAATCGACCTATAGCAGCAAAAATTTACATATTTTCGACATAATATTGTATCGAGACATAGCTAACTTGAAGATATTGCAAAGCCAAATTACCGCCCAGAATAGTTTGCCTATGGTATAATCCATGGTTCCGTGGTTTAATGGTTCATGGTGTGCCGACGCCATGTCTACTGTTCGGGTCGTCGACCCCGCCACCTTGCCAGCCGATATGACTGCTTTGTTAGACGCTGCTTCGATTACGCCTACTGGTATCAAGGTTAACTTAAAATTTATGGGATTACTTGCGACACGCCCTATGGCTACGCGGATTATACAACGTAATTTAATGATGAATATACGGGTAATTTATTTTTTGTTATGGGTAAGAAGGGAAGTGACGATGTGATTGGTAACAGATGGGCAATGGAAAGAACTTACTGTTGTACCGACAAGCTAAATGATAACTAAAATTTTCAGTAAGTATACCTAAATCCGTCCTTCTGAAATATCTTTCTTTCCCGAGCTATTTTATCGTAAGTAGTCGGGCGTTTAGCCCTTCCAGTAACTTACTTGTAATTAAATGACATAATAAAAAGGAAATTTCTATGTATAACTAACGTGCAAATAAATCATTTCACTTGAAATAATGTCACTTAGAAATTCTATATGTACCTACCTGAAAGTGCCTTTTGTTTACTCTGGTACTTGAGACTTCATGTCATGATAAAATTACGCCCAGTGTTTGCTCTTCTCAGAATTTGCTTATCTTCAATTACTCATCATCGAATCCTCTTCAATCAAGATTGTATTGTATATAGTACAAATCTTTAAGCTGTCGATGCCTTGATCTATAAATACGTAGAGAAGTAATAACTAAATAGGAATGACGTTGCTACGTGATGGAAAGTGAGGCATTCCGTAGGGATTCAAGTGGAGCGCATGCTATTTTAATTTAAATAATGTAAAGGAAGTTAAGATATCTCATAAATTGTATTCGGATTCCTACTCACGGAACTTGGAGATTTGGTTACAAATTTACATTCTTAGCGAACTAAAATAACAAACTTGTAAACTCCCGAGAGTTGTTGATATAGCTTTTGCTGCTTGAAATCAGAGCATATTATGGGAAGGCACTAAATAGTGTAGGTGTAGTTAGCCAAACAAGATGAGAAAAAAAAGCGATGAGAAAAAGGTTTCGTTGTGCCACGTACATTAATTCAAAAAAGCTTTATGTGATCTATTTATTGGCAGAAATGTGAACTCATAGCTTATCTGATTACTTTGTTCATCTGTATTTATTTATATATATATTGTGTGTATATCCTATAGGAATATGTATTTATCTAAGTATACATCTTTTGAAATTGTTTTAATTTAGTTGCACCGCCCACAAATTATCTGCTTAGCCCAATGGTTGACTGGTAGAGAATGCCCTATGGCATTAAGTCCGCCTTTTGTACGATAAGTTCTTTCTTTTGTGCAAT
This sequence comes from Apotomis turbidana, assembly GCA_905147355.2. Classification (NCBI taxonomy): domain Eukaryota; kingdom Metazoa; phylum Arthropoda; class Insecta; order Lepidoptera; family Tortricidae; genus Apotomis; species Apotomis turbidana. The sequence goes on along the minus strand of LR990295.1, from coordinate 14,055,950 downwards.
AAAGATTAATTAAATAAATTAACGATACAATAAGGAACCACCTTAAAATTGAACCTTAAATGTACATTAATAGATGGTTATTGTCGTCGCACAACGATAAATTTCACACAATTTTTATCGAATTAAGGTGGTAAACTAGTGGGTTAGCTTGGGTCATAGAAGCTCTTAAAAAAAAAACTTTGTCTATACTAAACTACAAAGTGTCTAAAAGTTTACAATACGAGTAGAACAGTCATGTGCTCGCGTTAACTGCCGTTGTGACCTTAAAAACTACCAGTATTCGAACAAGTTCTCAGATGGGTATAATTTTGATGACTACTTTTTGCTATCCGCAGTAAGAACATGTACGTGAACTCAGGGTTAAACATTATGGTCATTATAACTCGTTAGTCTGTCTAGTTCATCTAAGTCTGTTTTAAATACCGTAAGTATTATTTAAGTAATTTCTCAGAAGGTTCTGTCTTATCTTCCGTTCGATGGTTCTGTGGAAAAATATTATCTCGAACATTCAGTTCATAAAAAAGAAACAAAGGCAATTTTGATAAGGGCTGTTACTCTGAACTTTACTTTTGGAGGCCGAAATTTGTATGCATTTTTAATTTTCTATAGTTGATTTGAATGAAAGAAGGAACTTGATGACGAAAAATTCAATTTTCAAACTTGGTACTATCAGCCGGTTGGTCTTTTAAATTCCATGACAACCGATAACTTACAACAATCAGTGATGTAGTTGATAGAAAAACAGCTATTATCATTTTTATATGATTGTCTGCGATTTATGCGTTGGCTTTAGTTAGGGGACATTGTGCCAGGGGGGGGGACCTTCGACAACATAGTCCCATTATGCGAGAAGGCCACTCGTGAACAAATAACCTTTACCTACTATTTATAGCTATGTGCTAAACAGACGTTATAATAATACAAACAATGCTCGATAAAACAATAATGTTAGGGTACACTTTGGTTTACGTAAGCTTAGTACTTTGTAATGAGTTCTAGCTGAGCTGAATCATTATTCATCGTTATTAATCGTACTTGTGTTATGAATGAGTCAAACCTAATTGTTGCCCGAAGTTATGCGGTATTTAGAACCTAGTTTTAAAAACGTCTCATTCTTCAATTATACGAGGGGCGTCTGAAAAGTTCTAAGCCTAAGGTATTTCGAGGTTATATATGCGTTTATGATACTGGCCACTAGAAAGGCCATTTAAAAACAAATTATTAAAAAATAACATGTCACGTTTTTATTATTCTGTTTCGAGATATTCAACGGAAAAGTACATCATGTGTGAATTACCAACGAATATTACGAAAATTGAGCACCGTGCTGTAATTAAATTCCTTACAAAAAGTGACAAATCACCGCAGTGTATTTTTGAGGAAATGGCTATTATTTACGGTGATTCTGGGCCTTCTTATGCCACAGTCAAAAAGTGGAGTCGCTTATTTAAACTCGGACGGGAATCGATCGAAGACGACCCCCGCTCAGGGCGGCCAATATCGGTAGTGACCGAAGAAAACGTAGCAAAAGTCAAAAAGCTGGTATTAGAAGATAGAAGAATTAAGGTTTGGCAAATAGCTGAGGTCTTAGGTATTAGTAAAGAAAGAGTCGGAGAAATTTTACATGAACATTTGTACATGAGTAAAGTCAGTGCTCGTTGGGTACCGAAAATGCTAACGGCCTTCGATAAAGTACGTCGTGTGGAAACTTCTCGGGCGTTTTTAGAATTGTGCGAAGATGATTTAGATGAAGTTTGTTCCCGAATAGTAACTGTTGATGAAACATGGATCAGACAGTATGATCCGGAGTGTAAGTCTGAGTCGATGCAGTGGATTGAAAAGGGTGAAAGGCCGCCGAAGAAATTTAAAGTGCAAAAGTCGGCCTCTAAGTTAATGGCTACGGTATTTTGGGATTGTGATGGCATTCTTTTAATCGATTATTTAGAAAAAGGCTCTACGATAAACGGAACTTATTATGCAAATCTAATAAGACAGGTGCGACAAGCCATAGTTGAGAAAAGGCGGGGTAAACTAAGGAAAGGCATTTTATTTTTGCAAGACAACGCACCCGTTCACACCGCTAATGTTGCGAGGCGTGCTCTGAAGGAAGTTGGTTTTGACGAAATTGACCACCCACCCTACAGCCCAGATCTAGCCCCAAGCGATTATTTTCTATTCAATAATTTGAAGAAAGAGTTGAGGGGAAAGCGATTTAGAAGTGACGAAGAGATGAAGGCGGCTGTACAGGAGCATTTTGAAGGGCAAAAGGAAGATTATTTTTTTAATGGCCTAAAATCACTGTATAAAAAATGTAAAAAATGCATTGATTTAGGAGGAGACTATATTGAAAAATAAACACGAGTTCATTTGTGTAAATTGTTTTTTTCTATCTTAGGCTTAGAACTTTTCAGACGCCCCTCGTAATTGTTCTCCCACTTAGGATTTGGTATTTAAGTATTTTTGTTGATAGAGAAAAATCTTTAATTTTTCTAACATCCTTAGGCTTAAAATGTATGTATGTATGTATGTAAACTCTTTATTGTACATTAAAATATACGTATAAATAGCAAGGACATTAAACTAATGATATGCACAAAGGCGAACTTATCCCTGTAAGGGATTTCTTCCAGTTAACCTTTGAGCAAATGAGAGATAAAATGTCAAATTGCATACTACAATTTTCAGCTGCTTTTGATGCTGACTGTACAATATTTCTCGAGAAAGGCAGTGGTTTCTCAACTGCTAAAAGCCGGCGGTTAGTTCTTATTTCAGCAACTTCTTACCACCGTCTTAATTTGCTCCACTGACTTTAATACGCTAAGTGTTCTTAGCGCAGTCATGACAGAAATGAATACGGCTAGACTAATTGAGTGCGTTTAATTATATTTAGAGTTTGTTTCTAGACGACTCAAAGTTCACAGCTTCTGGTCGCGGTTGGCAATTTCAGAACGATTAAATAGGCCACCACTTTTGCGGCAACATAACTAATATCTATCTAAAACAATTTGCTCACTTACCCATATTTTATCCTTTATATGGGTGCGCATTTAAGTAAGTAAGTAAGTAAACACTTTATTGTACACAAAAACAGTTAAAAAAATACATCTATTACAAACAACATATAGGTACAAAGGCGAACTTATCCCTATAAGGGACGCATTTATAGAGGACTTGTTGATAAGTATATTTAGGAGAAGAATTTGAATATATTTTGTACCTCTTAAAGTTTTCGTGAGGCATATGTAATAAATGCATTAAGCGGTTGACTCACGTGAATTTGCCAGGTACGGCCTGACATGTTTCGAACTTGGAGCTCTTCATCAGGGGCGGCTTACCGTACCGTACGGGTCCGCGATCAACAAATCATACGAGTTCGAAACGTGTCGGACCGTTCTTGACAATTTCAAATAATAAACCGCTTAAGACATGTTTTGTACTAATCTGAAACTTTGAATTTTATCACTAAGTTTGAAGAACTAGGTTTATTCCGTGACTCCAATCAGATACGCTTCGTTCTATCCATCATAACACTATACCTATTGTGTAGATACAACACCAGATACAAATCTGCTTTTGGTAGCTATCCTTACGTAACGCTGTGAATCGTTAAATTAGCTTTGACCTTGTCAAATAGTTAATTTGCCCTGTACAATGCCAGGTTCTGTTACAATTTCGTAAATCAAATAATGTAGCGTTACCGGCAAGGCGCGGCCGGCTTCTTGATATCTTATCTTATCATTATCACACTCGTGATGTCATTCGGCCGAATAAAAATATACAATCGTATGCAGTTTTTGCGAGTTTTGTGCTATTCATTTTGTTTACTCTGGTATTCTGGGTGGAGCGAGACTTCAGCAGTTTTTTTGAATGACTGTTAATTTGTTGCATTAAATTTAAAGCAAAGGTTTTTATATAGACATACTTAGTTTGTCTTAGTTTTGAATGAATTCTAAACTTATCCGTTCCGACTAAACAGCCGTGAAATTAAATATACAGAGTAAATATAAAACCTACGAATTGTTACTTCGAGATCTATCGAGTTTTATTACTGTTAATTGTCTAATCTAAGGACTTTCCTATGAAATCCAAAGGCTTAGAACGGATGTAGTGTTTAGCAGTAAGTAATGCAAGTGGTATGCGGGTTAAAACAGTAGTTTGACAGTTGTTTTCTATGTGTGCTGCTATATATGCGGTTGTAGCTTACATTGTTGGCATCTACATCAAAGATTCTGATTTGACACGTTCGCAACATGATAATAATAAATAAAATAAATAAATAAACTAAACGTTATTTATTACTATTTTAGTACATACTAAGAAAGACAATTTTTTTATCAATGTTCTAATTTGAGCTCAAATCAAAACAACACAAGCACAAATCATCGGGTGGATTGTGGTTTGGATAATTTGTGATGGTTATTCTGGAATAGGAACACGAAATGTTATCGCATTCAGTTCAACATTAAACTTTATCTCTTTTCAACTTTCTAATTTTTTTTTCCTTTGAACCTTCAGACAAAGCTACAGAACTTATATTGGGGCTTTCAAGTTCATACAAATTATCAGTCATTGTGAGATCCCTTTTGATTTGGACGTGTCAAGTCAAGATCAATTCATTTAACGCCCTTTCATGTAATAATTACAAGCACAATTAACCCGTGCTTTGTTTTTTCCAGAAGGTTGAGCGTGGCGTGGTGACCGGGTCGCGATGACGACCGACATAACGGTGTCCCGATGGGACCCGTCCATCGGCCACGGGCAGGAGATCATGGACGAGTACGAGTACGACGGCGGCAACTCGTCCTCGAGGCTATTCGAACGATCGCGTATTAAAGCGCTAGCTGGTCAGTACCTAGTTCATACTATTACACTACTAATACTCAAATACACAGTCTTTATGGTAGATGGCGCTACGATGCCACCCTAAGGACCGCTGCAGACGTTCTAAATTTTCGTTCTGTTTCCGTACGGAATGACGTTAGAAAGTGTGTCTGTCTGTCTCGAAATCAGACTGCGGCCGGCCTAAGGGATAAAATAAAATATGAAGCAACTGGTTGAAGAATTTGATGCTAGTGGCTTTGTTAGAACGGTTGTTAATCCGCCTAACTGGCCCGGAAAGCCGTGGAAACGTGGGCTCAATTCAATTAAATTAAATTCTATTATTTATTCATAAAGATACATTTTATACGTCATTATATTAGGTCCTTACATATGAAATTGGCGTTTCATATGGCAGAAATGAAAATGTTTTTTTTTTATGAAACTATTTTTTTATTTAATCAAAGTATGTACCATGGCTATCAATGCACTTTTGACGTCTCGAAGGTAGTTCATTGATTCCTTTACTAAAGAAAGTGTGTGAGCGAGAATCAATAAAATCTTTGAAGGCCGTTTGGACAGCCTCGTGAGAATTGTTATTTTTTCCTTGGATGAAGTTGTCCAAATTCCGAAAAAACTGGTACCTACTCAGTTGGTGCAAGGTCCGGGGAGTATGGTGGGTGTCGAAGACATTCCAGTCGCAGCTCCCTTAGTTTTGCGGCCGTCAAACGTATGTGGTCGAGCGTTGTCCTGAAGCAGCAGTGGGCTAGATTGATTGACCATTCATGCGGTACCCATTTCTCAAGTTTTTTCACTTTTCCAGTTTATTTCAAGTGAATCAAAATGGTTTTATCGCTCACACAGAAGCCTGCCGCTAACTCTGATGTGGTTTGCGATGGATCTGCTTCCACAATTGCTTTTAATTCTTCGTTGTCAACTTGTGTCTCCGGCCGTCCACGGGGCTTGTTCTGTAGGTCAAAATTTCCAGAACGGATACGTTGAAACCAATAACGTATCGTATTTTCTATTGCAGTAGCTTCCCCATACGCATTGTTAATCCTACGAGCCGTTTCTGCAGCACTGGTGCCGAGGTGCGGTCATATTCGTAAATATAGTGATATTTTAAGTTCTCCATATTGTGAACAGAACGATGTGAAAGAAAAACAAATGACGTGATAACAAATAAATTTCGTAATTCGCACAGAAATACATGGTCTTAAATTTGAAATAAATTTGAATTTGGAATTCCTAGCCGAACGCCACATATTTTGAACCAAAGTTACCAGTTCGCCAAACGCCAATTTCATATGTAAGGACCTAATATTTATATTTATCATATTTGTTTTATAATTACGAGAAGGTACATTATTTTGATATGTACCTACTATTACCTACTTGACATTCAGTAAACCTGTGGAAGATAATAGTGTCTCCACGGAACCAGCTCCTTTGTATTAATGATAACGGCAGAGATTGATTCATTGACGCTTTTTAAGACTAAAGATATTCTTTTGGATGTACTTAATGCTACCACGATATAAGTAGGTACATATTTTTGTTGATAAACCTAACCCAAATGAGACTCTCTTCGTAAAACTGCATGTATGGACGCGAAACGATAAGGACTTATGATAATTATCAAGCAGTAAAAGGCAATAGCCTTTTACGGTTCCATCGCAATAACAATTTACCACTGTTGCACAACAGTCTGTCTGCACGCCATCTCTTCGTGATCATCATTTACGTTTACATTGGCGGTGTCTAAATAGCAACGAACTAGCTTATTGTTTAATGACAGTGGTGTCATATGCGGATTTAGATTTTAATCTGTATGTCCTGATTTTGATAGTGGTCATTCAACTTTTAAATTTTCATACAACGCTCCGAAACCTGACTGTCAGAGGTGCATTATATTCTTCTTTCTTGTGTATTATTGCTTTAAATTCGTTTTTGTTTGGTTCTGACTAGGACTTCTTTTTACTTAATTATGATTTCCTTTAGTAGTCCCTACACCTACTGTAATTCCTTTCTCATTTCACGATTTGTCTTCTTATAGTTTATATTAATTATCCCTAATCAATGAGTTTCCTTTCTTTCGATTTTTACATTCCGTGTTGCGATTGCTTTTTGGTTGTTATTTACCCCAGCTGTTACATAAAGAAAATGTCTATCCTTGCTATCAATTTCTTCACTTTTTTTTTTACTAGTCTATAATTGTGTCCCACTGCTGGGCAAAGACCTCCCCTCTCTTGCGCCACTCGTCTCTATTGGCTGCATGCTCCCTCCACTCGTTACTAAATGTATCCAGGTCATCCCGTCATCTTCTTTTCGGTCTGCCTCTGCTCCAGTAACCTTGCGGTGTCCAGTCGGTGATTATTCTGGCCTATCTTTCCTTCTTCTTCATTAATCAAATTTAATCTCCCTCTAACATAGTAGCAAAGGGTCACACACAGAATTATATTTAACTATCGTGACTACATATTCTTATTGCATGTCTTTAATGACTCAGTTTCATTGGTCGATAACTCCGTCGATATACGGCATGCGGGGACTCCCCGCAGGCGGTCTAACTACGCAATGAGGCCTTAGTGATACTACTAGAAACCTCAGCTAGAAACTAATATTATAATTATGCTCTTATGAGGGTAGATTACCTATAAAGGGTACCTGGGTCGTTCTTCTTTTTTTAGCTACAATAAATCGAAGTTTTCCGTTTTTTGGGTTTTTTGACTATCGATTATTGTGATGTCAGTGTACAATTAAAAAATAATACCTATTTGTTTTATTATTAGGACTAATTAAAGTTTTCTTATAAAGTATTGTATATATATATATATATATATTTTAATTGTGTTTTTTTAACTAGCGTGACAGAGTGGTCCTTTTCAGCGGAGACCACATTTGGCTTACCACTCTGTCACAGCATTATACGAAAAACAAACGTTTGAAAAAAATGCTGGTTAGAGAATCTGCAAGATCACATAATATTAATAGATAGCTAAATATGAACTATTATACGAACATTATAAAACCAAAAATATCAATACTCTAACGAGATGCCATAATAAGACGAAAGACAGACTATTGTAGGTTAAAAAATATGAAAGATCCGGAGCAACCTTTCCGTATTAGTGAAAAAAAAAAACTAGCAATATTTGTAATTTAGTGGTGCTGGCAGATCAAATCAGGCTCAAGTCAATGACATTGAAATATAGCCATTAAACCGTTTTTTTCGGCCATATAGCGGACGTATGGCATATGTATTACGATTTTTGCTATTCGACCTTAAGTGACATAAACGGTTATATTTCGAGTAGCTGTTGAATTAAACCTACATTTTACAAGAAAAAATGTGACGTGAAGAGCTCATAAATAGGTACGGTTCGAATTTGCCTGTGCATTTTCAGAAATAGCATCTAATTTCAAGCTACATCATATTATTTCCATCGATATTAGATCGTATGGGTTTAGTGACAAACAGCACTAGGTTATAAAGTGCTTAACCCACTTTACGTTATACGAGTGTATGACTGCAATAATAAGTGAGTTTATCGCAGTCATGCTTAGAAACAATCACGTACACATATTATGAGTATATGTGTCAGCGAACCTGCTTATCCTGCACCAAGATAACTGCGATTGTGACACCGATCGAAGGCAAACACTGATAAATAATATTACCTGTTATCTACATTATAGTTTAACTTGACGCGGTTGGCTCAGTTTGTAAGCACTTGCCTACTGAGCCGGCGGTCCTGGGTTCGCATCCCGGCCGGGGCAAATATTTGTGTGATGACCTTGAATATTTGTGCTTGGGTCATGGATGTTATCTATATATGTATTTATATATTATGTACATCGTCGTCTAGTATCCATAGTACAAGCTTTGCTTAGTTTGGGACTAGGTCGATTTGTGTAAGATTGTCCGTAAATATGTACATATTTATTTTATTTATTTACTTCTTATACCATAGGCAGTGGCGTCGTGTCCATAGAAGCTGAGTTCTACAGTTTTTGGAAAAATCTGAAGTAAATCGGTCCCGGCTAGTGATGTGCCGTTTCCGAGAATTTCCGAATACTTTCCTCTCTCTTGTTTGTTCTCTCTCCATAGAAATCGGGAAACGGTCCCGAGAACTCTAGTTCCGGCTTGCCCTGAGGTTTAAGTACACGCCACGCCACTGTACCGTAGTTTAACTTCTGATCTCCTAACATCTCCTATCACCTTAGGGTAAAGCACTTGGTTTTAAGAAGTAGAATTTACTAATGAATAACAGACTATGGAATCTCTTTCAGCGCTCCTCCTCAACAATGGCTACTTTTGGGACATACTGGGAGACTCAGACTAAGAAAAGTGTGCTCGCTGTTTACATACAGAATAAATTTCATTATTATTGTAATATTATCCATTCAACTTACTACTGTATGTATTTATATGAACAATTCATTATGGCCTCACTAACTTGTAATGAATTCATGACCAATTACATAAGAATTCTCTGTAAATAATTGTCATCAAGTGGTTATTAAGTATGTTGTTATGAAACGAAAAGTAATGAATTATTCGACGATTTAATTCGAATCAATGAATTTTTAATACATACAAAAATAGAATATGGCAGGCAAATACGTATTTTCTTATCATCGGCTGAAGCCACCGCTTCCGGTTTTCCTGTACCCAGTTCAGAGGTAACAAACCTTGTACAAAACTTAACAGCAAGCAAACTCACTATTGAATCATCCATTTCTGATATGGTTTATCAATACTAGTAGAATTATCTATAAATTCAAGATCACTCTTATTTTTACACACGGCCGGCATGCTCGTGGACGAATCAAACGTTTCAAAATCAACAAGTGGTGTAACCAGTGAAGTTAATAGACTGGACCATAAGTTGTCAATATCTGGAGCATTGGTATCGTATGTCCCGCTGCCCATTCGGTTTTAGTCGCTCTGATTCTTCCCGTACCTTCGCCGCTGTGCCAATCTCAGTTGCCTCTTAGTGGTCCCTCTGGTGACATGACATCAACGGAGTGCTATGATCTCATCAAAAGAGGAGTCGACATAGAGGTTCCTGGACTTGAAGTGTATTACGATAAAGTTGTCCTAGAGCTTAGAGGTTAGTGTTTATGTTAGTGTAATCATTCTTGTGTAAAGGAAGTCTTGACTCAAGACTCTTGAGTTCTGTGCTGGAGGTGTATTGAGATATGTATATCATATATTATTTGTGTAATGGATTTATTCCTGGTGAAAAGGTAAATATGTTTATGTAGCGTTTTCCTGTTACTAGTCCAAATTACATGGACTACACGTTCTCAGGAACTTCCTATTGTTTTATTATGTTTGTGCAACATTTTCAAAATATATACGTAAACGTTTTTGAATTCTTGTTATATTTCCGCATAAACACAACCAATCTCATCTCGCACAACACCAACCCTGTCCGCTTCACAGCGTGCGACCCGCAACCCGATCTGCATCTAACATTACATATATATTAGTTACGGAACACAACACCACCTCTCTGCCCTGTTACTGCGATGTCTCCGCCAGCACAGCACGTCCTGGACGATAGGGACCAGCCGCCGATCTGGTCTCCACGCCGCGGCCGACCCCACTGGCGGTTAATGTGTCAACATTATTTTCTACTTTTAACCCGTAGCAATGAACGTCTATTACGTCCACTTTCATTTTGACCTGCCAGGTCCGTTATTCCTGTTTTTTTTTCGCAAATCACAACTTTTCTTGTGTTTTGTATACTCAGGCGCGATTTTTGGATAATGATTGGCAATTGCAGTTGGAACCGATTTGTCCTTTCTGAAACTATGCAAATAATACTGAAATTCACAAATTAGGACATTTAGCAGTGCGACCGTTTAACGTAATGGATAAGTGATATAATTTTGGATTGGATTTGAGTTACATGTTGTTTATAAATAATCTTCTTGTCCAACAGACGAACGAGAAAGCGTACAGAAGAAGACTTTCCAAAAATGGGTGAACTCTCACCTGGTGCGCGTGGGCAGCCGCATCGGCGACCTCTACGTGGACATGCGGGACGGCAAGATGCTCATCAAACTGCTCGAGGTGCTCTCCGGAGAGAGACTGGTAAATATAGTTTCATGTCTTATGCATTCGAAAAAAAAAAAAACTGATACTATATATTACACAGAAACTTAGGATACGTAAATTAAAAATTACGGTATTAGTTTTGCAATTAATTATCATTTTAATTTAATGATAATTCAGAAGGATTTGTTCTGTTTTATATAAAAAATGTGGGTCATATTCGTATTAATATCGACACATTACATTAGTGACATAAAAATGGCTCATAATTCCGAGCACTGCTTATTATTTATCATTCGTCCCAAAAATTTAACCTAATCCAATTTGTGTTTTTTCTTAAATAATCATGTCACTTCAATCTGGTTCCTCGTCAGTGTAAATATAAATACACGAATGAATAGTTCTTGAAATAAAAATAATAAGATATAAAACTCTCTATCTCTATCTCATAAATCGGATGATGGAATCCAATAACAATGAATGGAATCCGTTCGGTAGCTACGAGTATTGCCAAATTCCTTCTTTCTATAGCCTTCTCGGTTTACAACGAACTTAATGATAAAATAATCCCAATACGTTCTCTCATATACTTCCTTCTCATGTAAATATTATGTTACCTATATACCTACTACCTTCGTCGTTAGAAATCGTACTTACTGATCTCAGCATTATTTATTTGAATTCAAGGAAATCATGATCAGAAACATAATATGACGAGCCTTAGTGGTAACACAAACTCCACTTCAGATCAATAAAATGAGGGATTAGCCATAGGTATAGGAAACCCCAAACGTACGTTACACTATTATCCGATTACGGTATAGTCGTATAAAACCAATTTACGAACTCTGATGCAAAAGTATTTGTTTGGTACAAAATTCTGTGACTTTTTCTTACAAACATAATTATTTCTAATTCAATTCAATAAGCACCTACCCCGATGAAGAAATAACGCCAATATGTTATGAAATCAAAAATTACCGTATTAATATTCATGTGTGCATTTTGAAACTTGGAGGTGCCCTCAACTTGCACCGCGTATTTTTTCGTTCTTTACCATAGTCGGGATCTATCCCTATACTAAAATTGGTTAAAATCCGTCCAGCCGTTTCGGCGTGATGAGAGGCAAACGAAATTTCAGCATCAGATGGCGCTGTCTGGCTGTAGCCACGATGCTGCATCGCGCTGTTAGGTTTTTCCTGAAATAATAACCCCTATAGAAAACTGTTTTTAACTCAATTTTAGAATTGTATAATAGTCCTACTATGTGTGTTCAAACTAGTTACTTCACTGAAATAACTGCCATCAAAACTATTGCAGTTGGCTGTCGTCAGACTGCACCATGTTTAGACAAACAAAGCAACATCAGGACGATGTTATCGCTAATTCAGCTGTCGGCTTTAAGGAGAACTTATAGTAGTAATTAAGTGATGTTACAATGAACAATAAAGTCCAGTGTTTAAGTAGGTATAAGTATATTTAAATAAGTTTACACGTCGACCAATCCTTGCTTTTGATAGTGTCCTTAGCAATATATGTTTTTCTCTACAAAAGTATTTTAATCTAAAAGCAAATAGAATAGCGTCATAATATGCCAAATACTAGCGTAGATTAGGATTAAGCCATCCAGTACATATAATTTTCCTAGCAGTTATTTTTGATTGAGTGATACTAACAAAAAGTCGCTTGCCAAAAAAGGCTAGTTCCGCTTTGTTCAACAATTAAAAAAAAACACTACGGACTGTTGTCTAACCTCTTCGAAATTTATGTGTGACTCTTGTTAAATGGATGAATACTTTTCTCAAACATCCAAGGCAATGTCGTTCTTATGATCGTGGTAATAGAACGCGAAATACGTCTTTGTTGAAGATTCGTTCTAATTTCAAATTAGAGGTCAATAAAGGAATTGCATACAACATTATTGGCCGTGGCCAACAAAGAGATTGTGTTTTGTTTTGGTGGGGTTTATTTATTTTATTGATAATCTATGGCATACTGCCAATAAAAAAAAAACGTTGTTTGTTCATGCATATTTACGTTTTATTTCTTAAATTTTACTAGATTATTCAATTAGATTAAAACAGATATTCAATAAAATAAACAAGGAATCACGTTTATTGTAAAATAATATAACAATTTCTAATTAATAAGGTGTTGTCAATTTTTGATTAATAGAATCATCTTAACATTTGGTGGCAAAAACATTAACCCGAACAGATTAAAAAAATAAATTTTGAAAAAGTAAAAAGTTGGCGGGAATAGTAAAAATATATGAATATATAAGTTGAACATTTGTATTATTTCCTTGGATTTATTTGAGAAAAGCACTATACAAGCCTCGGCGCGAACAGGGATTGTCGGCCTCTTATCTCTAGATGGCCTCGTTATCACTCGGCCATCTAATACTACTCGGCCAACAATTCCCTATTTCGCGGCCTCTGCAGTAATGTACTATTATCACTGAGGCGATATCTATCAATAAACTAATTTTTATTTCCCATTGCAGCCTCGCCCGACGAAAGGCAAGATGCGAATCCATTGCCTGGAAAATGTTGACAAAGCTCTGCAGTTCCTCCGCGAGCAGCGAGTGCATCTCGAGAACATGGGCTCCCACGACATCGTCGACGGGAACCCGAGGCTCAACCTGGGTCTCATCTGGACCATTATTCTGCGGTTCCAGGTTGGTACTTAATGCCTAAGTAATTACACATTGCTAGGAAAACGTTGTATAAGCTCTGCAGTTCCTCTACGAGCGGCGAGTGCATCTTGAGAACATGGGCTCCCACGACATCGTCGACGGGAACCCGAGGCTCAGCCTGATGGGTCTCATCTGGACCATTATGCTGCGGTTCCAGGTTGGTACTTAATGCCTAAGTAATTACACATTGCTAGGAAAACGTTGTATAAGCTCTGCAGTTCCTCTACGAGCGGCGAGTGCATCTTGAGAACATGGGCTCCCACGACATCGTCGACGGGAACCCGAGGCTCAGCCTGATGGGTCTCATCTGGACCATTATGCTGCGGTTCCAGGTTGGTACTTAATGCCTAAGTAATTACACATTGCTAGGAAAACGTTGTATAAGCTCTGCAGTTCCTCTACGAGCGGCGAGTGCATCTTGAGAACATGGGCTCCCACGACATCGTCGACGGGAACCCGAGGCTCAGCCTGATGGGTCTCATCTGGACCATTATGCTGCGGTTCCAGGTTGGTACTTAATGCCTAAGTAATTACACATTGCTAGGAAAACGTTGTATAAGCTCTGCAGTTCCTCTACGAGCGGCGAGTGCATCTTGAGAACATGGGCTCCCACGACATCGTCGACGGGAACCCGAGGCTCAGCCTGATGGGTCTCATCTGGACCATTATGCTGCGGTTCCAGGTTGGTACTTAATGCCTAAGTAATTACACATTGCTAGGAAAACGTTGTATAAGCTCTGCAGTTCCTCTACGAGCGGCGAGTGCATCTTGAGAACATGGGCTCCCACGACATCGTCGACGGGAACCCGAGGCTCAGCCTGGGTCTCATCTGGACCATTATTCTGCGGTTCCAGGTTGGTACTTAATGCCTAAGTAATTACACATTGCTAGGAAAACGTTGTATAAGCTCTGCAGTTCCTCTACGAGCGGCGAGTGCATCTTGAGAACATGGGCTCCCACGACATCGTCGACGGGAACCCGAGGCTCAGCCTGATGGGTCTCATCTGGACCATTATGCTGCGCTTCCAGGTTCATAGTTTTGTATGATAATGTTGATGCGTCCAAAGGTCAACGCCGGCTTATTACGATGCTTTAGATATGTATTTTTTTAGAATCTGACTTTTAGCTCACTGAACTGAGGCCTGACCTGTAATAGGACACAGCGCGGGTGGGTAAACCCGTTTTCGAGGCTGCCATTTACTTCGGTAAGAGCATAATTTTAATATTTAATGCTAAAAACTTATTCTGATTTCTGTCTGCTAAAAAATTAAGCTTTGCTCTGATTCTTATACCATAAACCATAACACAAAAGAAAAAAGGGAAATATGTATTCCTGCCGGAGTATCATAATAAAAAATAAATAAATAATGGCAAAAATACTAAATTTTTAGGTATGCGTTTCTACGCAGACCTACATCACTATCATCATCACTACATAGTATAAAACAAAGTCGCTTTCTCTGTCCCTATGTCCCTTTGTATGCTTAAATCTTTAAAACTACGCAACGGATTTTGATGCGGTTTTTTTAAATAGATAGAGTGATTCAACAGGAAGGTTTATATGTATAATACATGCATAATTTATCAGCATTGCACTCGTGCGAAGCCGGGGCGGGTCGCTAGTATATTATATAAGTATACGAAGGAGAAAATTTCCTAGTTAGAACTGGATATATAATGAAGTAAAGTATGTAGCCCTAAATAGCTGCATCACATAGCTTGGCAGCCGTAAGCAAATACACCCCGTATACGATACAATGATATAAAAGGATTGGAATCCCGATAGGTGCAATGATATCACTGTTTATAGGATTTATTTTTAGACTTTAGGACTATGATTCATTTGTAAATGCGTGATTAAGTATTTATTTTTGGTCTACTAATGAAATTGTGTACCTTAATGATATAAATATGTATGATTTCCTCTTCAGTTATTTGTACGTTTTTTATTTCCTTTTATATCTTCTTATTTTTTTTTTTACTTTTTCTTTACCTCAATGGTTTGTAGAGGTAATTATTTTATAATGTTTCGTTCATCGTTATAGGTAGGTTACTTACCGTTTTAATTAGGGCTAGATTTTTTTTTTTTTGATGGTTTGTTTTTGAAACAATTTCAATTGACCCTAAACTATTTCATAGATCCAAGACATCACAATCGAAGAAACCGACAACAAAGAAACGAAATCCGCCAAAGACGCCCTACTGCTCTGGTGTCAAATGAAGACCGCCGGCTACAACAACGTGAACGTACGCAACTTCACTACCTCCTGGCGTGACGGGTTAGCGTTCAACGCTATCATACACAAGCACCGACCGGATCTGATACAGTTTGAGAAGCTGCACAGAAGCAACCCGATTCACAATCTGAACAACGCGTTCAATGTTGCTGAGGACAAACTTGGGCTTACCAAGCTGTTGGATGCTGAAGGTAAGCTATGATGAAGTCGATGTGTAAATAATTGTACGTGTTCGAAAAAATAAAATGACGTACGTCCTCTGCAGCCCAGTGTGTGCAAATAATTATGTACAAAATTGTCTTCTAAATTTTTGATAGAACAACAAGAATATGTCACACTTCGTGCTGGTATTTATCTGCTGAACGACTTGTTAATCAATGCTAGTATGTTTGTTAATCTCTATAACCCAGTAAAATAACTATCAATTGCTTTTTTTTTATACTTATAGTTATACTGGATTAAACCTACCCTGAGCATGAAATGTGAAAACATTGTATTTGGTAATTTATAGACTGTCTGTTTTGTTTTTGTCCTACAGCGCTGAAAACAAGAAACTATCAACTAATGCCACTACGGCATCAAGTCTATTTAGCTAGAACTATAAGAATCCACCAATTATGGCACAGGATATTGGTACTTATCAAGTAATCCTGCCGATTCTTCTATTAAATAAATAACCTAATATGGCGGCCATTTCTGAAGAATCACCCTAATTTTCCAGACATCGCAGTCGACCACCCGGATGAGAAGTCCATCATCACTTATGTGGTGACCTACTACCACTACTTCAGCAAGCTGAAGCAGGAGACGGTACAGGGCAAGAGGATCGGCAAGGTCGTCGGCATCGCCATGGAGAATGACAAGATGATGCAGGAATACGAATCGCTGACCAGGTGTGATAATTGACAACATTTCATATTTATAACAGGTGGAAATTAATATAGAGATCGACAGAGCTTTATGTCGTGTACCTTAAAAAAAATGTTTGAATTTATTCTTCTGTATTAAAAGAAATATAAGAAAATACATCAAATAACTGCAATCTAAGACAATACGGGCTGAATAGGGTTGTTATCTAAACCAAAGAGCGAAAAAAAATATATATTTTTTATTTGATGACAGATGCATACCGAGTTTTATTAAGTTTTTTTTTTAATAAGAAAACCGACTAAAGTAACCGTTCCATTAAGTTCTGGTTTTGGTGCTGCCACATTTTAAAATGAGTATATTTTTATAAATTAATAATAAAATAAATAATCATCTCAGAAAATAAATAAAAACAGAGACATCTTTTTAAACAGAATTCAGAAAAGTAATAAAATGATAGTCTTAAAAATATGAAATGTTGTCAATTCAAACATAACCTTAAGCGTAAACTAGGGTCAAAGCTGAATAATCTAATGTTAAGCTGAATAATTTAATCTTTGTTATTTTGTTTGAGCGTCAAATTACGATGTTGGAAAACTTTGCCTGAGACGCCGTGACATTTACCGGCTTTCCCACACCGCTGCTCACAAAACGGTGACGGTGCTTTTACACAGTGACGTGTCTTATCCGTGTTGTTCTTACCGCAGGCTCTCCACACTGCTGCTCAAAATACGCTGTCGGAGTCAAATGTATGAAAACAAGTGATGCGAACATCACGCGTGTGTTCATGCAGAATAGCGTGAACACACCTTTACCCGTTTTTTGAGCAGCGGTGTAATCGAGCCTTTACAGAAAATGAAGATAACTGTTTTAATTTGATTTACTTCTTTTCTTGGTGTTTGAAACTCAATTTTCTGTCGACAACCCGGCTATTTATAGGGATATCTAAACACTAAAAGAGTGCATTCATCATAATATTTTGTTAAATTGCCCTTGATAGTTTTAAACATGATGGTAAAAAATTGCATTCGCCTTAGACATCTATCTAATCACTATGATTAGTCGTAGGATTGATACATTTTTTGTCGTTGTAAATAAATACTATTTAGATGTTTGTTTTCAGTGACCTGCTGCAATGGATCGAGCGCACGATCGAGGCCCTGGGCGACCGAACATTCGCCAACTCCCTGGAGGGTGTCCGTCAACAACTCGTCCAGTTCGCCAACTACCGCACTGTTGAGAAACCACCGAAGTGAGTTTTTCTCGTGCGAGATATACTGCCTATCTCTTTTATTACAGAAATGTGATAGATTGACGCGCGTATATTTCGCGCGTACCATACCATAGTTGCGCAAGACGTGCTGACTAGAACTAAAAAAAAAAAGTTGCAGTGCAAATGAAAGTTCTTTTAAACCTACAAAATACTAAGAAATGTTTAAAGGTGTGGTTTTGCGACATGTCTGTTCAGCCCCCAGGCCCTTCTATTCTCCTCGCGTTTCCCGTTACGGGGAAAAACTCTGTCGCCAAATGCATCTTGAATATAAGTTGACTTTTGTTTCCGCGAGTAATTAATTTAAAACCTCAATAATATTTTCTAAACATGTTGTATTAAGTTCTATCTATCCGTGACTTAAATATGTTTCCATTAATAACAGGTTTGTCGAGAAGGGCAACTTGGAAGTGTTGTTATTCACCCTCCAGTCGCGTATGCGCGCCGCCAACCAGAAGCCATACACGCCCAAAGAAGGCAAGATGATCCACGACATCAACCGCGCCTGGGAGCGTCTTGAGAAGTCCGAGCACGAGAGAGAACTGGCGCTTCGAGAGGAGCTGATCAGACAGGAGAAACTGGAACAGCTCGCTGCTAGGTGAGTTATGCTGTTATGGAAGGAATTTTTACATTGGCAGTAATATTCTTCCATTTGTATATTACCCACGTAGCACACAGGCTGCATAAGAGCTTATACAGCCCTTATAAGGCTTATTTCAGCTGTGTAATGTCTGCTACTTCTTGGGTGTGGATCCTTTTGAGAATTACTGACTCGTGGATATTGACTTCACAATAAAGGACACAATTAAGGAGTAAACCTAAAAGTTCAATTATTAGGCCTAGGTTTAGTAACTGTGATTACAGTAGAAGTAGCGTACCGTTTTATGATTGTTCTTGCAGTACATACATTTAATAAAATACATATAAAATGTATACGTTAAATGTGCAATCTATGACTTATAGAAGCAAATAGTGATCAAAACGTATCAAATTTTGGTCGATAGCGTAAGTTGCTATTGTAATTTCGTGCAGAATCCAGTTATGACCGAGCCTTACATTTCCAGATTCAACCGTAAGGCGCAAATGCGAGAGACCTGGCTGTCAGAGAACCAGCGCCTCGTGAGCCAGGACAACTTCGGGTTCGACCTCGCGGCCGTCGAGGCGGCCGCGAAGAAGCACGAAGCTATTGAGACAGATATCTTCGCGTACGAGGAACGTGTGCAGGCCGTTGTTGCTGTGTGCTCCGAACTGCAGGCTGAGAGGTATCCACCAACGAGTTTTATTTTCCTCAAGTGACCAGTGCATACCCGTCAAAAGTATCCTGGACAATTTCATCAATTATGTTGCTGTACTTATTTGAAGCTACAACTATGACTTAGTGGTTACACCATCACGTAGGGGACTGTTATAATGGTGCAGCTGTCTAATGCCGCATTCCTTTGTGTGTTTTGACGTCTGTCCGATTTCTAGAGACAGAAATCTTTGCGTAAGAGGAACGCATGCCGTGGTTGCTGTGTGCTCTAAACTGCAGGCTGAGAGTCCACCACGTTTTGCATCGTCATTTCTGCTGACGCTGTTTATCTCTATTAATCTCAACCTTTACTCGGGGGACCTTTAGGTGAGAGCGAGACACATCACTAACAATGACATCAATTTCAGATACCACGATATGGAGCGTGTAATGGCTCGCCGCGACAACGTACTGCGCCTGTGGGCGTACCTGCTTGAGCTATTGCGCGCGCGCCGCGCTCGCCTGGAACTGTCTCTGCAATTGCAGCAGAACTTCCAGGTTGGTACCGCTGTACTATTTTCGCCAGGATTTCTCCATTGTGAATGTCCTTTGTCTAGTTGCAGACAAAGGAGATTCGCAATGGAGAAACCCTGGCTTAAAGCATGTCTATGAGCGTTCTAACCAATCTGACTTCCGAGGCCACTTGTAACGGAGATAGCCCAGAATTTTAGTATAATTTCGTGGGACACTAGTAGTAATACGGCCTGGAATGTAATAGCTGTTGAAATGCTAGAATTGTCCTCATGTACTTTAACCAATTTCGAACAAACCATTGAGGGCGGTCGTATTTATAACCACTAAAAACTCCAAGCGCCATTTGAGTTGCTTCTGCGAATAGCAATTGACTTAACATACTACTACTGTAGATAGAATCACACAACTGAAGAAATTTGTTCATAAAATCTAGTTTACTATACCATGTTGTAATAATAACTAGTAAATTAAATGAAAATAACAAGGTAAGGTAATATTTCTTATGCATTTTGGCAAATGTGATATGAATAATCATGGGTTTAGATATAGATACCCATACCATTATTATCTAATACGTTATCTTTGTTGCCAGGAAATGCTATACATCCTGGACTCGATGGAGGAGATCAAGATGCGTCTCCTGACCGACGACTACGGCAAGCACCTGATGGGCGTCGAGGACTTGCTACAGAAGCACGCGCTCGTCGAAGCCGATATCAACGTGCTGGGTGAGCGCGTCAAGGTAAGGAACTCCTTGTTTTGCATAGACTTATACAAAAGGACTTATTTTTGTATGGAAGTCATACAAAAATAAGTTCCTTTGAAATTACTCCTCAAGTGGGAAGGCACAATAAGGTGCAACTGGTATGGATCCCAGGGCATGAAGGCTTCATCGGTAATGAAATTGCAGATGAACTTGCTAGAAAAGGGTCTGCGACAAGTTTCATAGGACCTGAACCATGTGTGGGTCTCTCGCAGGGAACCATAGCAACAGCCATCAAGGACTATGCCAAAAACCAGCACCAACAAGAGTGGAGGAAAATGGCAGGCTTGAGGCACTCAAAGCTATTCATGGAATGTATAGAATCAGGCTGGACCAAGAAATTATGGGAATACAGCAAAAGACAGCTCCGAATCATAACGGGGGTGTTTACCGGTCACTTTGGGGTCAAAGGACTATTGGCCAAGTTGGGACTGTCTGATAATACAGATTGTAGAATGTGTGGCGAGGAGGCAGAGACAATGAAGCACATACTGTGTGGATGTCATGCCCTCGCCAGACTCAGAATGAAGGAATTCGGTATTGGTTACCCAGAACCGAAGGAATTCCAGGCACTACCAACTGGTTCCATCATCCGATATATGAAGGTGGTGGAACAATCCTTTGAGTAGGCGCGATGGGGGTAACTACACAAAAGATCCCATTGGGTCGAAGTGTATCCGCAAGGACCCCTCCCTAATAAGATAAGATAAGATAAGATACTCCTCAAGTGATCGTCGAGACAAATGTAAAGACTCCAAACTCGATCGATTTGGACCTTTTGTCTTCATCATCAGATCAACTCTTGCTTGTTTACCAAAATAAATGTTGCCAATTTCTGTTTAAATCTGTATTACGCTAAATATCACTCTATACAGTTTATCATAACGCGTGTCTTTCGCAGGTGGTCGTCGGCCAGTCCCAGCGCTTCCTGGAGCAGGAAGAGGGCGGTTACAGGCCCTGCGACCCCGCTATCACCGTGGAGCGCATTCAACAGCTCGAGAACGCCTACGCCGAGCTGGTCCATCTTGCTGTCGAGCGCAGGTTGGTATAAGATTGTTGGACACCGTACAATAATGCTTTATTGCACACCAAAAACTGTTTCTAAAAAAAAAAAAAAAAAACAAGAAAACAATAACGGAAAAACAACAGGCGGATATTACCTTTTTGATATTTTCAGGGTCTTATCCCATGATCGAAAATCTAACTGTTTTTTTCGTCCTAACTTCGCATTCGGAACATTCGGGTAGAATCATGAAATCAACCCTTAAATATAAGTAATCTGAAAAAATATATTATATTTTTACCCATTCTTCAACATCATAGACTCTTCCATCTATTACAGACGATTTGTGGTCTTCATTCTGCGAAGCACAGCCCATTAGAATATTTAAAATAATAAAAGTATATTACGATGCCCGCAAATGACGACTATCCAAGCGTTATGGCTAGAGTCAGCTCTCCATACAATTTATCATCGAAGCCGACGCCAGGGTTATAAGCATCCGAATCACTGATTACTGTTTATGGAACTTCATAAAAAGTTACTTCCGATTTAATTCCTCGGGATTGCAGTATTTTTCTGCACTACTTAATCCTGGAAGAAGGATAATATACGCAACATAATGGAGCATACTAATTATAATGATTGTCTTAACAGAAAGCGTCTGGAAGACAGCCGCAAGCTGTGGCAGTTCTATTGGGATATGGCCGACGAAGAAAACTGGATCAAGGAGAAAGAACAGATCGTCTCCGTGGATGACATCGGTCACGATCTCACTACCGGTAAGTCCCTTATTCTTCAGTCAGACGTCTTTCACAGTCTAGTCCAGATTTTGCCCGCTCGCTCGCAGTCTGCCGCATCGTTGCTTTTTTTAATTATTGTAATTGTTTATTCAATAATTGCTCTTGATTATAATCACTCCTAATGTTATGTACTGATAAAGACCCCTAGTCGACCAGCGAACCTGGCAAATGCCTATGCACTTTGGTACTGAAATAATCCGGGTGGTAAATGACTTGCTTGATAAATGACATGGAACACTTTGTGACAAAAACGTATGGATTTGCCTAGAAGTCGTAAAATGGGTGATGTGATGATATTGTCAGATGTGTTATAGGACTTATAGGAACGAGTATTAATAAAATAATCCTAATTGTTACAGTGTACCTGCTGATATCGAAGCACAAGGCTTTGGAAGCCGACGTGCACGCACACGAGCCGCAGCTCATGAGCGTGGCTGGAGTCGGCGATGAGCTCGTCTCGCAGGGACACTTCGGTGCTGACAGGATCCAGGTACACAACTGAAATCCAACTAAGACTGATAAATTACCTTAGTTCTCAGTCTGTTAGTTATTCACGTCGTTAACGCCAAGACCAAATTATGTCACACGGCACAAGTAGCAAACGACCTAATGCTTAAAAAATATGTCTTATTTCACTTGTGCCAGTCTGATAATTATTATTTAGTTTCTCTAATGATTTTCGGGCAAATAGCTGGCGCTGCTTGACATAAATTTCGGCCCAACCTTGATCACGAGCGCCCGTTGTCAAAATCAAAATCGAATCAAAACGTTTATTCTGCAAGTAGGTATGCCACGAGGGCACTTTCATATGTCTGAATCTGAGTCTACCGGCATTTCACAAGACGAGACCGCTGTTGAGAAGAAAGACGAAAGAAAGTCAACAGTAAGTCATGCGGTACACCCGTGTTACAGAGCACTAACCCTCTGTTTGCACAGGAACGTCTCCGCGACATCCTGTCGCAGTGGAACCACCTGCTGGACATCGTGTCGCTGCGCAAGAACCGCCTGGACGCCGCCGTGCGCTACCACCAGCTGTTCGCCGATGCTGACGACATCGACAACTGGATGTTGGATACCCTTCGGTATGCACTCTTATTTTGAACTAAGGCGTAGATATTCATTTGTGTAGATTACCTAAATGAACTACTGCAAAATCGATTCCGTCAGGTCAGGGCTTCTTAAAGATTTGTTACAGAAATAGATAGGAAAGATATATATCGAAATATAATAATAATAATACAATACTTTATTGCACACCAATAAAAGTTTACAAATGGAAACAAGACAAATACAATTTATAAATAACGGTAGACAACAAAAAAATAAATATAAGAAATATAGGAATTGGAATGACATAACAATCTCACAACAAGAATCTAAATACAAAATCATAGGCAATGTGGCTAGCTCTTAAGTTACCAATCCGTTGGCCTGTATTCAATCAGAAGACAGATAATCTAATTTAATATGGTGATAGTCTGGAAAAATATTAGGTCAGATGGCAGTCGCTTGCGTAAAAACTAGTGCCTACGCCAAATCTTGGGATTTAGGTAGCCGACCCCGATTGAGAATTCATTCTCTACAAAAGGGACAAAGGCTAGGAGGATGATGAGTCTGGAAAAATATTATGCTATTCGAGTTACGTGTACCTGAAGTTCGTTTCGTATAGGATAGGCATTATTCGTAGACAAAAACACGTCAGGAAGACGTTATCCGGGGTAATTTCAAATGAATGCAATTACAGTGAATTTTTTATAACTTTTTTTTTTTAAATGTTTAGATTGGTGTCCTCCGAAGACACCGGCGTGGACGAGGCACAGGTGCAGAGCCTGCTGAAGAAGCACAAGGATGTCACCGACGAGCTGAAGAACTACGCCAACGTCATCCAGCAGCTCAAACAGCAGGTCAGTCATCAGTCATCAGCATCAACCAAGACGACGTGTCCATTACTTATTACAGATTCCTAAAGTAGAAGAATCCGTCTGGCGGGTGTACTTCTTTTTTTTGGTGAACATTTTTCTGAAACGGGTTTTTCTCGCAACTATTTGGTTTCCCATCTTATAGTTTCATTCTAAACCAATAACTGGCGGATTCGTGTGGCAGTCTCCGTATCAGTGGTACAGTAGCAGTAATAGTCCGGCTGCTACTCGAACACTCATCGGCTCCATCGACTTTGAAGTAAATTAAATGAAGCCATCCAATTTCGTTCAATAGAGTTTGGATGAAGCAGTTACATGTGTGACATATCACGTGTATGTCGCCAAGCAAATGTTGTCTGTGCTAACATTCTCTTTGCACACAGGCTTCGGAGCTGAGCCCCTCAGACGCCAGCAGCGCAGAAGTCCGCGAGCGTCTCGCCGCCATCGACTCCCGTCACGGCGAGCTCGCCGAACTGGCTCGTCTGCGCAAGCAACGTCTGCTCGACGCGCTGTCCCTGTTCAAGTTGTTGGCGGAGGCCGACGCTGCCGACCAATGGATAGCCGAGAAGGACCGCATGCTCGACACCATGCTCCCGCCCAAGGACATCGACGACGTCGAGATCATGAAGCACAGGTTAGTCATCTTTGTTAGTCTGAGGAATGCGTCTGGATCACTCATCTTTGGGTCGATCATCATCGAATGACCCAGGAACATCATAAGCAGATCATGAAACACAAAACGGATTAGAATTTATGAATACTAATAACGATATACGGTGACGTCATAGAACGTACTCTTTCGTTTTAGTTTACACACAGCTCTCGATCAAACCTGAGAAAACCAGAAGCTATATTATAACTTTCAATTAGTTAAGCGTCGCAGTTAAAAACTCCGAACTCTTGTTTGGTGTCGATGCTATCAACATGTTCGTTTAGTTGACATTTTGTATTGTTTACAGATACGACGGTTTCGACAAGGAGATGAACGCGAACGCGTCTCGCGTGGCCGTGGTGAACCAGCTGGCGCGCCAGCTCATCCACGTGGAGCACCCGCAGGCGCCGCGCATCCAGGAGCGACAGGCGCGGCTCAACGCCGCCTGGAGCCAGCTCAGAGACAAGGTACCATCTCTCTAATGTGTTCACAAGGAGATGTGGCCGTGGTGAACCAGCTGGCGCGCCAGCTCATCCACGTGGAGCACCCGCAGGCGCCGCGCATCCAGGAGCGACAGGCGCGGCTCAACGCCGCCTGGAGCCAGCTCAGAGACAAGGTACCATCTCTCTAATGTGTTCACAAGGAGATGTGGCCGTGGTGAACCAGCTGGCGCGCCAGCTCATCCACGTGGAGCACCCGCAGGCGCCGCGCATCCAGGAGCGACAGGCGCGGCTCAACGCCGCCTGGAGCCAGCTCAGAGACAAGGTACCATCTCTCTAATGTGTTCACAAGGAGATGTGGCCGTGGTGAACCAGCTGGCGCGCCAGCTCATCCACGTGGAGCACCCGCAGGCGCCGCGCATCCAGGAGCGACAGGCGCGGCTCAACGCCGCCTGGAGCCAGCTCAGAGACAAGGTACCATCTCTCTAATGTGTTCACAAGGAGATGTGGCCGTGGTGAACCAGCTGGCGCGCCAGCTCATCCACGTGGAGCACCCGCAGGCGCCGCGCATCCAGGAGCGACAGGCGCGGCTCAACGCCGCCTGGAGCCAGCTCAGAGACAAGGTACCATCTCTCTAATGTGTTCACAAGGAGATGTGGCCGTGGTGAACCAGCTGGCGCGCCAGCTCATCCACGTGGAGCACCCGCAGGCGCCGCGCATCCAGGAGCGACAGGCGCGGCTCAACGCCGCCTGGAGCCAGCTCAGAGACAAGGTACCATCTATCTAATGTGTTCACAAGGAGATGTGGCCGTGGTGAACCAGCTGGCGCGCCAGCTCATCCACGTGGAGCACCCGCAGGCGCCGCGCATCCAGGAGCGACAGGCGCGGCTCAACGCCGCCTGGAGCCAGCTCAGAGACAAGGTACCATCTCTCTAATGTGTTCACAAGGAGATGTGGCCGTGGTGAACCAGCTGGCGCGCCAGCTCATCCACGTGGAGCACCCGCAGGCGCCGCGCATCCAGGAGCGACAGGCGCGGCTCAACGCCGCCTGGAGCCAGCTCAGAGACAAGGTACCATCTATCTAATGTGTTCACAAGGAGATGTGGCCGTGGTGAACCAGCTGGCGCGCCAGCTCATCCACGTGGAGCACCCGCAGGCGCCGCGCATCCAGGAGCGACAGGCGCGGCTCAACGCCGCCTGGAGCCAGCTCAGAGACAAGGTACCATCTCTCTAATGTGTTCACAAGGAGATGTGGCCGTGGTGAACCAGCTGGCGCGCCAGCTCATCCACGTGGAGCACCCGCAGGCGCCGCGCATCCAGGAGCGACAGGCGCGGCTCAACGCCGCCTGGAGCCAGCTCAGAGACAAGGTACCATCTCTCTAATGTGTTCACAAGGAGATGTGGCCGTGGTGAACCAGCTGGCGCGCCAGCTCATCCACGTGGAGCACCCGCAGGCGCCGCGCATCCAGGAGCGACAGGCGCGGCTCAACGCCGCCTGGAGCCAGCTCAGAGACAAGGTACCATCTCTCTAATGTGTTCACAAGGAGATGTGGCCGTGGTGAACCAGCTGGCGCGCCAGCTCATCCACGTGGAGCACCCGCAGGCGCCGCGCATCCAGGAGCGACAGGCGCGGCTCAACGCCGCCTGGAGCCAGCTCAGAGACAAGGTACCATCTCTCTAATGTGTTCACAAGGAGATGTGGCCGTGGTGAACCAGCTGGCGCGCCAGCTCATCCACGTGGAGCACCCGCAGGCGCCGCGCATCCAGGAGCGACAGGCGCGGCTCAACGCCGCCTGGAGCCAGCTCAGAGACAAGGTACCATCTCTCTAATGTGTTCACAAGGAGATGTGGCCGTGGTGAACCAGCTGGCGCGCCAGCTCATCCACGTGGAGCACCCGCAGGCGCCGCGCATCCAGGAGCGACAGGCGCGGCTCAACGCCGCCTGGAGCCAGCTCAGAGACAAGGTACCATCTCTCTAATGTGTTCACAAGGAGATGTGGCCGTGGTGAACCAGCTGGCGCGCCAGCTCATCCACGTGGAGCACCCGCAGGCGCCGCGCATCCAGGAGCGACAGGCGCGGCTCAACGCCGCCTGGAGCCAGCTCAGAGACAAGGTACCATCTCTCTAATGTGTTCACAAGGAGATGTGGCCGTGGTGAACCAGCTGGCGCGCCAGCTCATCCACGTGGAGCACCCGCAGGCGCCGCGCATCCAGGAGCGACAGGCGCGGCTCAACGCCGCCTGGAGCCAGCTCAGAGACAAGGTACCATCTCTCTAATGTGTTCACAAGGAGATGTGGCCGTGGTGAACCAGCTGGCGCGCCAGCTCATCCACGTGGAGCACCCGCAGGCGCCGCGCATCCAGGAGCGACAGGCGCGGCTCAACGCCGCCTGGAGCCAGCTCAGAGACAAGGTACCATCTCTCTAATGTGTTCACAAGGAGATGTGGCCGTGGTGAACCAGCTGGCGCGCCAGCTCATCCACGTGGAGCACCCGCAGGCGCCGCGCATCCAGGAGCGACAGGCGCGGCTCAACGCCGCCTGGAGCCAGCTCAGAGACAAGGTACCATCTCTCTAATGTGTTCACAAGGAGGGCGAGGGAACTTAGGCGGGACAATCATTATCTGTAGACGTTTTCCGTTGCCCTCAACAACCTTGGAACTCGACGACAAAGTCGATGTTAGCCTATCGACAGTGAGACGTCGATAAAACGAGACTACAGATGACGGGCACAGTGACCATCTCATAATAAAATAGATCTAATGTTTCTGCATCATTTAATAGATAATGCCCCAAAGCACCACGAACTGTGTCTTAATTCATTATTACTTTTAACAGGCCGAAGGCAAGAAGGATGAGCTGAAATCAGCCCAGGGTGTGCAGACCTTCCACATAGAATGCCGCGAGACCGTCTCCTGGATCGAGGATAAGAAGCGCATCTTGCAGCAGACCGACAACCTTGAGATGGATCTCAATGGTAATCTTCTTAATATTATTCATTCATCATTGTTACGATGTTCTTTAATTCAGCAAAACAATGAGTAGATTTTCTGGGACGATGTTTTTATAGAAGCGACTATCGAATAAAGCTTGTCGAGTTTCAGCCAGCAAAAGAAAAAGATAAACATATAACGAATTCGAAAATAAAATGTTGAGCGCTGTTCACGAACTATGATCAGAAATAGTACTGATAGTAGCGTGTACACACGCTAATTATTAATTAAGACGTTCCTGTTTTTCTTGTTACGAAATCCATACTAAGGTTGATTCAGGAATGATATCGGTATCACTTACATTCCAGGTGTGATGACGCTGCAGCGGCGGCTGTCGGGCATGGAGCGCGACCTGGCCGCCATCCAGGCGCGCATCACGTCGCTGGAGGACGAGGCCAGCGCCATCGAGGAGGAGCACCCCGACGAGGCCGCGCTCATCCGCGAGCGCGTCACCGTCATCACCGACAACTGGGAACAGCTCACCGCCATGGTCTCTATACTATTTACCCTTAATCCTGTTACCCTGCTCACGGAAGCGGAGCGGACTATATTAACCAATCAGGCTGCGTTTTTGTGAAGTCTAAAAGTGTATTTAAATTTGAGGAATTTGATTGGTCCATTTTACACATCTCCGCTTCTGTGAATCCGGCATTATGGTAATTTTGGATTGATTCAAAAGAGGTTAAATTAAGGTTAGTTCATAATCATTTCTACCCGAAGACAAGTTCAACAACTCCCTGATATTCTGGACAACAAGTACAAAAGATTATATTGGTTTCTAGCAACCAGGCAGTTTGTAGTGTGATGTCCACATACTATAGTAGTAAAAGAACTCTCAAGAATAATATAATTGCTCTACTTTTATTATTTAGAAGTAGGTAGTATCTTAACCTTTTTTGTAATACGTGTATTTGTTGTTCCTTACCAGTTGAAAGAGCGTGACTCGAAACTGGAGGAGGCTGGCGATCTTCACCGCTTCCTGCGCTCCGTGGACCATTTCCAGGCCTGGCTCACCAAGACCCAGACCGACGTCGCCTCCGAAGGTAATCCATCAAACAATCGCACGCCTACGACAAATCTATTCGCTGTCCATCTCTAAACACTAAATAATATGTTCGCTATTTGTAATTTGCAAATATCTCTATCAAAGAAAGTCAAAATCCAACTGTTCCGTTTTGTTTGGTTTAAAATTTTGTGTCCACACGAAATGTCCGTCAGGTTTGGTTAGGTAGCTTGGACCAGTTTAGAATCAGCTAACGAGTTTATCAAAAGCAGTCTCTATATTTAGGCCGCACAGTGCTGCAAATTACAGTAAACAAAACTGACTCATCAACAAAAGCGAAAAATATATTAGCAACGAATTCTAGTCGTCCTTATATTAGTTTTTTCTTATTACAGATACTCCGTCGAGCTTGGCGGAGGCCGAGAAACTGCTGTCGCAGCACCAGACCATCAAGGAGGAGATCGACAACTACAAGGACGAGTACGCCAAGATGATGGAGTACGGAGAGAAGATCACTGCCGTGAGTCACTTGCTTTATTTTAAGCTTTGAGGCGAAAAACTCCCATTGTGTGCTTTAAAAGTCTACCATGATCACTACAAAACATTATATTGATTGTAATACTTATTTCGTTGTTTTTAACCAGGAGCCGTCTACGCAAGACGACCCGCAGTACATGTTCCTCCGCGAGCGGCTGAAGGCGCTTCGCGAAGGCTGGGCCGAGCTGCAGCAGATGTGGGAGAACCGCCAACAGCTTCTGACTCAAAGTTTGGAGCTGCAACTCTTGCAGAGAGACGCGAGACAGGCTGAAGTGCTGCTGACACACCAGGAGCTCAAGTGAGGAATCAGATCCTAGAGAATTATGTAATTCTAAAGAAAATAAATTGAATCCAACCTTTGGATAGGGCGAGTGCAAACGATTCCTTTACTTGCCACCAGTAAAGTAACAGAGAATTTAGAACTTTAACTTGGATTTTATTTCACAGATTGACCAAGACTGAACCACCCACGAACCTCGAACAAGCCGAGAACATGATCAAGGAGCACGAGGCGTTCCTCACCACGATGGAGGCCAACGAAGACAAGATTAACTCCGTCGTCCAGTTCGCAAACCGCCTCGTCGAGGAGAAGCACTTCGATGCCGACAAGATCCAGCGCAAGGCCGACAGCATCGAGCAGCGCCGCGCCGCCAACCGCGACAAGGCAGTCCAGCAGATGGAGAAACTACAAGACCAGCTACAGCTACACCAGTTCCTTCAGGACTGCGACGAGCTCGGCGAATGGGTCCAGGAAAAGAATGTCACTGCCCAGGACGACACCTACCGCTCCGCCAAAACAATCCACTCCAAGTGGACCCGTCATCAAGCCTTCGAGGCCGAAATCGCGGCAAACAAGGAACGCCTTTTCGCCGTACAAAACGCCGCCGAAGATCTCATTAAGCAGAAACCCGAATTCGCCGAAATTATCTCCCCTAAGATGAGCGAACTCCAAGACCAATTCGAAAACCTCCAAACGACAACCCAGGATAAGGGCGAGCGCCTCTTCGATGCGAACCGCGAAGTCCTCATTCACCAGACCTGCGACGATATCGACTCGTGGATGAACGAGCTCGAGAAACAAATCGAAAACACCGACACCGGTTCTGATCTGGCATCTGTGAACATTCTCATGCAGAAGCAACAGATGATCGAGACTCAGATGGCAGTGAAGGCGAAGCAGGTCACCGAACTAGAAACCCAGGCCGAGTACCTCCAAAAGACCGTTCCCGATAAGATGGATGAGATAAAGGAGAAGAAGAAGTTGGTTGAACACCGGTTTGAGCAGCTTAAGGCGCCGTTGTTGGATCGCCAGCGTCAGTTGGCCAAGAAGAAGGAAGCCTTCCAGTTCCGCCGCGACGTGGAAGACGAGAACCTCTGGGTGCTCGAGAAGATGCCGCTAGCGACCAGCACGGACTACGGCAATTCGCTGTTCAACGTGCAGATGCTCCAGAAAAAGAACCAGTCGCTGAAGACAGAGACCGACAACCACGAGCCGCGCATCCTCACAGTCATCGCCAACGGACAGAAACTCATCGACGAGGGCCACGAAGCGTCGCCTGAGTTCAAATCTCTCATTGAAGAACTTACTGCGAGATGGCGAGAACTTAAAGGTGAGTTTTATCATTGTAATCAGAGTTTGGCTGTCCTGTTAACTTATGCAACAATTCACATCCAAATTAACTGGAGTTATAAACATTATATGTCTGATTTGAGGTATTAAAATCTCGATATTTTCAGACGCCATCGAACAACGCAAGAACAACCTCGCCCAATGGGAGAAGGCGCAGCAATACCTCTTCGACGCAAACGAGGCCGAAGCGTGGATGAGCGAACAGGAACTGTACATGATGGTTGAGGACCGTGGCAAGGTTAATTTCTATTACTACCGAAATCATAAATTCTAGATGATTGATGATATTAGATGAGTCTTATATGAGTGTAATTCGATTCGTAATTTTTTTCATAATGTCTAAATCGTTACCTTAATTTTAAAGGATGAGATCAGCGCGCAGAACCTGATGAAGAAACACGAGATTCTGGAGCAGGCCGTGGACGATTATGCGCAGACCATCAGACAGTTGGGAGAGACGGTCAGACAGTTGACCAGCGAGGAACATCCTTTGAGGTAAGTTCTTTTGATCAAATTCAAAGAATCAAGCTGAATGA
The DNA here is from genome assembly GCA_905147355.2 of Apotomis turbidana. NCBI lineage: Eukaryota > Metazoa > Arthropoda > Insecta > Lepidoptera > Tortricidae > Apotomis > Apotomis turbidana. Next base: position 14,023,955 of record LR990295.1, on the reverse strand, counting down.
ATTTGACGACACGGTATCTAGGTGACTTGCAATCAATAGACTTCTACTTAGTGAGCCTTTACTTGTATTTATCGTGTTGACGATAAGAAAAAACCTCTGTCTCCTTACTAGAACTGTTTAAGGGTAAATCGGCTGATATATATAGAGGTTTTAAAATTACTCCGAAAACAACCCATAGCTCTTTATTAATTAGGCAGCAAATATATACGACTTTTCGTCACAATTTCTATAAAGTGAAGATTGGATCGACGCTTACATTTTTGTGTACTAAAAATTAAAAAGCTAAGCCGTTTTCTGACTTATTTATTTCTCCTCCAGCGAACAGATATCTGTGAAGCAATCCCAGGTGGACAAGCTGTACGCTGGACTGAAGGACCTGGCTGGCGAACGCCGCGCCAAGCTGGACGAGGCCCTGCGGCTGTTCCAACTGTCGCGCGAGGTCGACGACTTAGAGCAATGGATCACAGAGCGCGAGCTCGTCGCCAGCTCGCAGGAGCTCGGCCAGGACTACGACCACGTCACTGTGAGTACTACATTTCTTCTGCCATGGACATTCTTTTCCTCTATTTTCAAAACCATCGTAGTCCAATTTATAAATAACAACGCCCTCTCTAACTTGGCTCGTTCACTGTTGTAAAGAAGTGCGGTAAGATGTGAATGTTAACGTATTCACGTAGAGGTCGCTAAGGTTTAAAGCCTTTCAAATAAACAATGCAAAGATTGACAAACAAAGCATAAGGAAGAAATCGAAAGGTTGCTTGGGCGTTTCGGTGGCGGAAAGGTTAACGCGCAGGACCAGTAATCCAGAGGTCCCGTGTTCGATTCCCGGTCTCTTCCACCGGGTTACGCATTTCAATTTTTCTTTGAGCTTTGATCTTTGTATAACCTAAGTTAATATTTTCATAAAGAAATATTAGCATGACTTTAGGCACTACATACTATACTACGATTTCTAATTCAAGACCAAAAAAACTACCACAATGTTACCACTACAATAAAATATTATTAAAATCCTTATTCTTTATTAGACACTAAGATAATTTATTAATTGATAACTTTATCTCTATGTTTTAACAAAATAATTAGATATATTTATTATTACATAAATACGAGAGGAGATAATAAAAACTTAACATCGGAGATTTTTGGTACAAAATGTGGGTATTGTACTTGTAACACTTGAGGTATTCAAAAAATTTAGTGCAATAATTTATATGGTCAGATGTCATTTAAATTTTGACAACTTTGACAGTGACGTATCTGTCGTAGTTTTTTTGGTGTTGAATTAGAAAACCGAGTTTATATGTCTGTATCCATTTCAGCTTCTATGGGAGCGCTTCAAGGAGTTCGCGCGTGAGACCCAAGCCGTGGGCTCGGAGCGTGTCGCGACGGCGGAGCGCATCGCCGACCAGATGATCGGCATGGGCCACTCCGACAACGCCACCATCGCGCAGTGGAAGGAGGGGCTCAAGGAGACCTGGCAGGATCTGCTCGAGCTCATCGAGACGCGCACTCAGGTCAGGACACCATCACGTGATTAAAGACAAGCCCCTGCCGTTACACTTTGTCACTGTTTATTGTGACAAAGTATTAAGTTGTGATGACGATACTTATTGGGAGATTATATTGATTATTATTATTATGGTTATCATTTCTTGTGCTTGACATTGTTATAGTTAGTTTTGTCATTATATGTGTGATGTGAATACTTATATTTTTGAATATTTAATGCAAATGTATACAGTTATTTTCACATGAAATAAATGAATCTAATCTAATGTAATCTAATAACTAACCAAGCACAATAAAAAAAAACGGTGTCGGTAACTAATGTGAAGTCTGATAGTTAATATTTTTTCATGTGTGAGTGTCATATTAGATTCAGATTTATTATAAGATGCGTATGTGGAATACAACCTATGAACCTCGTAAGGCCCAAGGCAGTTTTCGTGTCACTAAAATTAGACTCTCACTGTCATTTTAAGAATGTTTAAAATGGCTTTGGAATTTGTACAAATAGTGTAGTGTGGGCTTCACGAGGTTAACATGAGCTAAATACATTATTTTTGTGCAATTTTTAAGATTACTTTACCCTCAGATGCTGATGGCGTCTCGAGAGCTGCACAAATACTTCCACGACTGCAAGGACACACTGCAGCGCGTCAGCGAGAAGGCGCGCGGCGTCAGCGACGAGCTCGGCCGCGACGCGCTCAGCGTGGGCGCGCTGCAGCGCAAGCACCACACCTTCATGCAGGACCTCACCACGCTGCAACACCAGGTAATATGCCTCAGGATCATAGCTTCTCCGAGTGCATTCTGCTATGAAAGAAGTACAAGTCGCTTGTTCCTTTAAGTTGTTCTTTTACTTCCAATACGATTCTATCACAGATATTAGATAAAACTACCGTAAAGTTCAAAAAGTCTTATGGAACAAAGAGTAATTGTATGTATTTGACGACGCGTTTGGCTCGGTTTGTAGACACCTGCCTACTGAGCCGGCGGTCCCGGGTTCGAATCCCGGCCAGGGCAAATATTTGTGTGATGAACTCGAATATTTGTTCTTGGGTCATGGATGTTATCTATATATGTATTTATATATTATGTATATTATCGTCGTCTAGTACCCATAGTACAAGCTTTGCTTAGTTTGGGACTAGGTCGATTTGTGTATGATTGTCCCATAATATTTATTTATACCAAGCAACACTAACTCTTCGGTATCGCCTTCGAACAGAGATTCAAGTCTATTTAAGATTTTTGTTAGTCCGATGTTGTATTGTAGTGTGTTCCAACACAAACTCTCCGGTACCGCCTTCGAACAGAGATTCAAGTCTATTCAGGACTTTCTTTAGTCCGATGTTGTTAGTTAAACCCACTATCCTCGGGAGCTTATTCGTCTGTTTTGTCAGGTGGAAGCGATCAGCGCAGAATGCGCACGACTGGGAGCATCGTACGCCGGCGACAAGGCCGCCGAGATCACGCGGCGAGAGGCGGAGGTGGCAGAGGCGTGGGCCGCGCTACAGGCCGCGTGTGCTGCGAGGAAGGCCAAGCTCGAGGACGCGGACGACCTCTACCGGTTCCTCAACCAAGTCAGGAACCTCACCTTGTGGATGGACGACGTCGTCAGGCAGATGAACACAGGCGAGAAACCGAGGTGAGACATTGATGATACAACTATAGCAGAGATCACCCGAAGCAAGTCGGAGCTCGTCCTGGTATCGGCCGAGCTTTTCCACCAGAGTTGTGCGGGGATGCATACCAAGGGATGTGTTTGTTAAGAACGAATGGAATAGCTTCATCTACTTGTCGTCGCTCAGCGCAGCTGATTCTATTAGTTAACAAAAACACATCCCTCGCTACGTATCCTAGCACACCTCTGGTGGAAACGCAGCCTTAAGCCGCTTACGACGCGAGAAAGGCCAAGTAGAAGGACGTTTTGAAGAGCCAGCTTCAAAGTCGTGTATATAAATGTCTTCATACGTGATTTGAACTGCTGTATTAGTTCATGTTGGTAATATTTACTTTAGGGACGTGAGCGGCGTAGAACTGCTCATGAACAACCACCAGTCCCTGAAGGCGGAGATCGACACGCGCGAGGACAACTTCTCGGCGTGCATCTCGCTGGGCAAGGAGCTGCTGGCGCGGCAGCACTACGCGTCCGGCGACATCAAGGACAAGCTGCTGCAGCTCACCAACCAGCGGAACGCGCTGCTGCGCCGCTGGGAGGAGCGCTGGGAGAACCTACAGCTAAGTAAGTTCTACTAATAGGCGTAAGAACATTTTTTTTTATAATGTCAATCATACTCATACTCATTTATTAATAAAATGTCAACATTTTACAAGTCAATATACATTATAAAAATTCTATTAAATTTCAACATACAAGTTATTCTAAAAAAAAAAAAAAACATTAAGTAATTATTAAATAAAATTTGGAATAGGTAGTTACATTATTAGTATTATTAATTATTATGTTATTTCATTATTAAATTCGTAAAATTCGTCGATGTTATAAAAAACATTGGTTGTTAGCCATTTCTTTAATACATTGAAGAACGTTCCAATCGATTCAATTTGTTATTGGGATCAAATGTCTATATGGGACTACCTACACTTAGACTGCTCTAAAAGTCAGAAATGACCGTCAATGTTCAACATTCCTACAGCGCACTAAAACGCTCCATATCGATGGTCCACCTACCTACCTACAGATCACGTCATCCGTGGATCGGGTACCAGTATTTGTATAGAGAAAATAAGTAATTTGCTATTTTCATCGTGAAAAAGTGCGTTTAAGTACATGGTTGCCATACAATTATTGTTTTGTTAATAGGAAAATTTTCGTACCTTTGAAGTCACATATTTCAAAAAAGATATTTTTGTTTTTAATTTTTTTTTTTGCGTCATGACTCATGACATATTGAGCTAATTATATTCATATAACTTCACTATGTTGTATATTTCAACTTCAGTCGCAGCATTAGCAAAGACGCGATCATCCTAAAACTACTCATGGATTGGTAATCCCCGGATGTCAGCAATAGACACACTAACTGGCCATGGATTGGCTCCATCCCATAAGCTCAGAAACGCTTTTGTTTTGACATTGGGATATTTAAGATTTCCTAAAGTTAAACCCGACGGGCGCTAGCTAGTAAAACCCATAATGAATTCACACATGCCTACGAATAAATTCACAATTTGTGACGTTTTCAATCAAAAGCTACCACTTTGTCGCTTACCATTTTATATAGCTATTTATTTCAGATAACAAAAATCTTAAAAAATGTGTTAGTAAACTTAACCAAAAGAACGCGTTGACAGGTTATTGGTATAAAAATGCAAACAATTTCGTCCTGATGGTAAGCGACAAATTGCACTCTTTTTGTTGAAAACGTCACATTATATTACAAAACCGTATAATATTAATAATAATAACCGAATATTTACACACAGTCGATCCTGTTAAGAGGAAATAATACATGTTACTATTCCATAAATAGTAGTTATCTATATCCCATTGAAATGTTGCTTATTTTTCCCGTTATTAGTCCTAAACCTAACGAGGTTATTTGTCCTGTATTACCGCATTCGCGTTATTCATTCTCAAACATTTATTAGATTTGTAATGCTATGTTTTAATAACATCGGTCGCACACTTAATGTTCATATAGTTGTTTTCGATTTTTGTATATGAACGCTACAATAAAATAATAAAACACTGATTTTTACGCTACAAATATGACTTGTCTTCTACAAAAAACAGATTCAGGATTGCTGATCAAACTTGGTATGTATTTAACGTTATTCATGATCTTCCTCCAGTCTTGGAAGTGTACCAGTTCGCGCGTGACGCGGCGGTGGCGGAGGCCTGGCTGATAGCCCAGGAGCCCTACCTCATGTCGCAGGAGCTCGGACACACCATCGACGAAGTGGAGAGCCTTATCAAGAAGCACGAAGCCTTCGAGAAGTCTGCCGCCGCACAGGAGGACAGATTCAGCGCGCTACAGAGGCTCACTACGGTATGGATTACAAGTTATATGGGTGATGTCTTGGTGTTTGTGGTGTTGGTTAGAAATTACCGGAAAAAAGCAAAGTATATTGATTAAAAACGAAAGTTGTGTAAAAACACGGGGCTTAATCGCGCTTAAATAGGTGTTTATTTAATCACCTCAATGTTACGGTTGTGATGTTGCGTCCATGGTTAATTATGTCATTAAAACACTAAACATACATTTAAAAATACACGGAACCCGATAAACTACCACTAACTTTTGGACATTTTCAATTGGGCACAAACTAAAAACGCTTGTTTTGACTACTGATTTTTATGACGTCACAAGCCAGTATCTTCATAGAAACTTTTGACATTTCATAAAGAGGAGCTGATTTGAACTGTCATCAAATACCGTATTAAGTCCCACGTTTTGTTATAAAATGCAGTTTTTTTATTTTTTCCTTTTACTTACTCACTGTATGTGGGTTGTTGATGTTTACTTGTATTATTGTTCTTTGGGAGTGGTATTTGTATGTGGGTTGTTGATGTTTACTTGTATTATTGTTATTTGGGAGTGGTATTTTGTAATCTATTGGGATATTCGGTTGTTGGTTGTGTTTTTGAGTCATATCGAGATAATTGAAACCGAATCATTCATATACCTACACTTTTCAACCCTATTTTTTTTCTTCATATCTGATAAAATAGTTTAATATTGACTTCTTTTCATTTTCCTTAGTATTACCATAATTCTTTAATTTCGAAAATACTTAAAATAGTAGTAATAGAAATGAATAAGTATGTTTTATAACTTGCTTTATCATTGACTGATCATGCAGAACTTTTCAAACATGCCATTCGATGTTCAATATTTTCGCAATGCATATTGATATACCGTGCACTGTGCAGATATACTTAAATTCACGTAGAAAGAGGGCTGGCGATCTCCCTGCGCAGTATACTTAAATGACTACTGCGCATTGGGTAATAAGATCGACAGCGCTCTTTTTACACCAACTTAATTATAGCATGAATCCAATTCAAAAGAACTTTGAAAAGTTACTTCTATCTTGATATGCACTGTTTTGTATTTAGTTGCTCTGATCCACATTAATACTTTTCTTTTTAACCACAACTAGCTTGAACTTCGTGAAACGACACTGTGGCCTAGCGCCGAACCGTGGGAAAAATATGACGAATCCTCCTTCTCATTCCAACCTCCCCCACCCGTAAAACGACGCAATTCCATACCAAAGGCCTCCCCCTACGACACCCCCGTTGGAGCCGTCGTCAGAGAAATCCTATACACAAGCGGAAAATACAAAATGGAAGAGAAGGTCCAACCTAGAGAATTAACTATAGATTGCTCTAAAAAAATTGTGAGAAACGACTCCTTTCTATGGACTAAAGTTGGAGGAAATAGTTTGTCTACTATTTCTGAAACAAGCAGCCCTCCTTACTCTCCCTTGAGAAGGAGCACGCTATCCCCAGACATATACAGCTCAGTGTTTTTCGAATATCCCGGTGAACCAGAAAACAACACGGCTAGTATTACCTTCTCTTGTATAGATTTCATCCTGTGGGAAAGATTATCCTCTTTATGGGTATACCCGAATGTTTCGCTGATAAGGCATTCCAGTACATCGTCATCCAAATCTGGCAGCGTGAAGAATTTCTTCCGTAGGTTATCACGGAAAAGTAAACCTTCCGACTCTGACAATTTAAGCGATGTAGCTGTCCTCTCCTTGCCCGGACTTACCAGCAGTAATAAGGCTATAAATGAACTCGGAAAAGTCGTAAAGTCCATACCTTTGAGCCACTCCTTACTTCTGTTGGTCCAAACGCGAAAACTCCTCTTCCCAGAAGCAGAATGGTACTATAACTACTTGGATAGTGTAAGTGGTGACCGGTATATCGCATGACGCTAACTCTTCGCTGTTTGTTGATGCATGGCTATCAATGCTTGACTTGTTCGGTAAGGTTGCATTATTGATACTCAATCAGAATGTTACATGTCGACATTCAAACATAATCATCAAAATTGTAATTATGAAATCGAACGAAACAAACTACTATACTACCATTTCTCCGCAACATAATGGTAGTTCATGAGAATATAATGGGGATGTCCGAGTCTTAAAAGAAATGGTACGTTGTGATTTACACATATAGGTAAGATGTACCATTTATAACGTGTCACACACGTCAATCCAAGCTAGTCACTACGTAAGATGGGGCTGCTTGTTGCGTTTTATGTGTGTAAATCAAGCTTATTATTTCAATAGAATACATGTCGCAATGTGACTAAACAGCAGTTAATTCTAACAGAGCCCAGTCCACATAGCTGAACTATTTTTCGAATAAACATTGAGTAGAGGGGCGAATAGGATTTTAACCCATAACAGTTTATATCACAGCAAAAACACTTCTCAACCTTCGAGAATCTTCTCTGTATTTATTGCTAAATATGCTCACGCCCCTCACTCCCACACACACAAGCAACGACTATCCATCTCTTTTCTTCAGTTCGAGGTGAAAGAGATGAAGCGACGCCAGGAGGCCGCGGAAGCCGCCGAGCGCGAGCGCCGCGAACGCGAGCAGGCGGAGGCCGCCGCTGCTCAGGCTGCGAGGGACCAGGTCGACCGCGCCGCCGACCCAGAGCCTCAACCGCAAGGTAACATTAGGATTCGTATTGTGGTCTCTTTCGTGAGATATGGTAAAGAAAGAGGCGGCAATGCGTACTGTGTTACGCAGAATATGTGTTGGCGGTTTATTCTTTAGGAAGAAACGTCAACATTCGTCTAAGGTGGAGGTTACACTTGAAGAGTTTCGCATCGGAAACTCTTGTTGTGTTACTGAAGCCCTAATGCCGTAGGATTGAAGTTTGGCTACGAAGATATCGTCGTCGCAATGAAATATGACCAATGATTGTAAATTCTAGTTCCTTTCGTTGTTCTTACGTTCTTGTGTGATTAATAATCGAGAAACGATTATAAATCGGCCCTCTTTTATTGCGACTTTTCAGATAGTTAATTATATCAATAAATATTTGAAGGATAAAACTTTTGTCGTGTCTATATTACTATAGTTTTTATATTATCATTATCAAAAATATTAATATTATAGCACGGTACAAGACACTGACTCTGCATATCCGTGCGGACGATTTTCTATTGCCGTTCGCACTTCGCAGCGGGATGCGGAGTCAGTGTGATAACCGCTTTACTACTGTCTCCTATGTCGTTACTCAGTACTATAGATATGATACGAGTTTATTACATTTTTAAATATAAGCTCTAAACAAATTTATAACAAGTAATAATGTAATTAAGTCAAAGGATCGATATAAGAAGTTAACATCACTTCAAATCACAGATTGCAAAACAAGCACGCATGTGTAATGTCTATTAGCACTTAAATGAGAAATAATACGAAATTTTTCCACTAACTTTCACCGATAACTGGTGAATGCAGCTTGCATTTGCAATAACACTAAAATCAGTTCATACTTCCGATTTACCGATCAATTTATGCGAATATCGATTTGGAAGAATAAGATATTAAGCACCTTTTGCACTAAGATAGGCCATGGAAGGCTTACGGCAACGCTTGCCGCTTTTCGTGTGATATTGCCCTTCGTGTCTGGGTGCTCGGACGGCGAACGAAATCCCTATAGAAATGATAAAAAATACTTATTTTTGGATGCTACTTCACCGCGACCTTTCACTTTTAATGTTACATTACACGCGAATGCTTTCGGTGAGGTAGCACCTTTAACCGTATTTTATTTGGGTAGTTTAAAAATCCAAATAAATGTCGGAGTAAAAGGAGTAGCAATACTAAGTAGATGCAAAACCTGCTACAAATATTTACTGATATCGGAGAATAGCGTTGTAATATTACTGTCTAAGAAAAACTTGTGCTTTAGAAAAGCTGCTAGATGGCTTCAACTTTGGTGGTCTTTTTCCAAACTGTGTCTGTATTGGTAGACAGAGCGCTGATAGTAAAGCCGTCTAGTTGAGAAACTATTTTAAATTTAGATATTTAATTTACTCTGGGTATACGCTCTTTTCCGAGACGAGCCAAGATGCGCATGCTGTACTCTTCGTGCATATCCTGTCCGGTCTAGTCGTGTGTGTATACCGGGCATTAGACAGTGACAGTTAATGAATTCTACTCTCTGATCGTATCTCGACCGTTCGCCGCGCGAGCCCCACTTCAGACAAAGGGCCGATACTTACCGATGTGTTGTCCACACATGCACTCGCGTAGTCGTAAGGAGAACGTCCACTAAAGCGGCTGAGAAGGCCCAAGAGCGACCGCACTCCCAGCCAGGTAACCGAGCGCTTATAAACCTACCAATGTAAAAAGATACCCGGCATAAACGTACGCATGAGCTTCGGTAGTTAAATGGGTGTCTACGATTATTAGACGGGTAACACCGCGCTCGATAGCTCAAGCTGTTTGGGACACGATTTTGTAATTATTTTAACCGTAGCTTTATAGGCTTTGTGTTATATAAAAAAAACTACGTTATTTGTTTAGGATTTTATAGGTTTTTTTTCGTAGTTGGGGCTAAATAGCACTTTTCTCTATTTATGCACGACTTTTAATTCTCATCACCATCTGTTTAGTTTATTGGTGATGGTATCATCTGTCAATTTTAGTTCACGTCATTTGTTATCGAGACACTGTCTTCATGATCATTTACAATCGGTATTTAATTAAATGATATTGGTTTAGTCCATACTATAAATAAATAAAAAATTGGTATTCTGCAACATACTATCTTGAATAATAATCTCTTCGTTGTCTTCTAATACAGTCCTTAGCAGAAGTTGCTGCGCAAAACAAGTGCTCACTTTCATTTTGACAAGTCCCTATTATCAAGAGAAATAAAATAAGGCTTGTACAAATGTGTGTATGTAATTCTGCGTTAGCTACTTTTAATGATGATTGTACTTCATCTAAATACCGATTGTCCTTAGTCTTACTCATGTTACATATAAACTTTGTTTTACGTATATCATCTAGTCACGTTTCCTTATTATATTATTTACTATGTAACGTCTAATCATGGTGAAGGTTTGATACTCTATCTTTGTCACTTCTTTGGCTATATATTTAGTAAAGTGTGTTGTGCCGTCTTCTATAAGAAGCTGTCAATAAAGGTAGGTGTGTGTCACATACTCGCTTCTATCTCTTGCTTTTATTTACATGCACTAGAAATAAATATGTGTTTAGAATGTATCTCTATATCTGTGTTTAAATATAACATTGCTTTTTATATATACTGCTTCGTTTTATAGCTTTATTCTACGTGCTTTTGCCAAATTATATCAATAGGCAAAAATATTTTAAACTAGTCATCCGGTAGCATATTAATCAAACATAATATTTTAATCATCGGGTATACCTAACAAGAGGTGGCATTATAAGGGTTGACCTATTTTTTTAACTATAATTAGGTAGGTAGTAGATAATCTAGATCTTATACTTCCTATACACTGTGATCCTATTCTTAAGTAGAAGTAGGACTTGTGTACTCAGTAGTATTAAACAATGCACTGTGCATGATGTAGCATGGTATTACTGTTGTATTAATTTGTGTTGAATGTGTAAGCGTATTACACGTATATAGATATAAAAAGTTAGATTCAGACTGATAGTGTTACTAGAGATTTTAACAAATTTAATAAAGGTGATCTCATCTCAAATACGCATACACGTTCCATTGTCACGTAGTGAGTTTGCACGGTAGTGTAGTGTAGTGTAGCATTAACAAGCACGTAGTGTCGCATGCAGAGCCGGCCGCCTCGCCCGCCCCTCGCCCGGTGACCCCGGTGACCCCGGTGACCCCGGCGACCCCGGCGGACGTGACCCCGGGCCGGCCCGGGTCCTCGAGGGGACAGACCCCCGCTAAACCTGCACGCTCCTCCAGTGAGTATCGTACCAGTACAGGGTGGAGGGGTCGTGGTTCAAACCAGCGCGTGCTCACTGTTACGCGAACCTCCTCTGCATTGAGGAAACTTATGTAGAAAAAGAAAGAGGTAGTCATGTTCAATCTCCCACAAATTACAACTGTTTTTTGTTAATTTAGTCAGAAGAAGGCAATTTATATTTTTATCAATACGTATGTAAAGAGAATGAATAAAAATATAACAAGTAAGTGAATGAATGACATGAACGCGCATCCTTAAAGTTAGTAACTTATTCAATTTACGCCTTTACATCTCTCCTTATACACATAAGTAATTATAGTATCAGTAGATTATATGTTTTGCCGAATATCCGACGCCAAGTGCGAATTTGAACCACGATTCCCATTCAAACCTGTTAGTTCCCAGTAGATAACGGAATGGTAAAGTATGAGTATGTGTTATGTCTGTTCGTCGCATGACCCTAACAAATATGTGTAGGTAACAATTACAAACCATGTTTTGATACGAAAAGCATGTCATTGCTTTTGTTTTTGCTGCAAAGCGTTTTTGTGTTGCTTTGAAATTATTTCGTTTTTTGTTTTCTTTTTCTCCACCTTATTACCCCCATCCCGTTCCATGAACACAAAATCCGTAACTGATTTGTGAATATAAATATTTTACGTAAAAAATGTATCATATGAAATCTGCATCTTTGAAAAAATCCTGCCTTGTATGCCCCGCCCCTTCCTCTTCGGCCTCTCCTTGCCCCTCCCAGCGGCGGGATCGAGCTCGAGCCCGGCCACGCCCTCCAGCTCCGGTAAGGTGAAGTCGCGCTCGCGGAGCAAGTCGCCATTCCGGAGTTTCCGCTGGAAGACCGCTAAGAAGCTGCTCGCCGGGACTCATCACAGCGACGACGAAGGTACGAGTGGGAATGGACAGAGGTGGACTAAAAATTCGATTACTTAACCTTTACAGCCCTTTAAGAACAAAAAATCCGAAATAGTACTTAACAGAAAATTATCAGTTGCTGTTGTGACTGATTTCGTTTATTATTTTTCCATCTCAGAATATCCTTGAACACAAATTATTCTTGACTGATAAAGTAAGTTTCTATTTCGACTTGTCAACAATAACAGAGAGAGAGAGATGACATTGGGCTTTTTATTTGGCTATCGAATCTTGATTATTATGTTTTGAATCGGTAATGTACGTATAATATATATTTAAATATAACACCACTGTTCACTACCAAATTATTATAAGGTTCAGTGCATCTATCAACATGATATTCGATGTTGTACATCGTATAACTTCAAGGGTATGCGCTGTGCCATATATTCGTTCACGTCGAAGTAACATCGCACTTTGTTCTGACTATTATGCCTATATCACTAGGTATTCTAAGGTGAGAATGGATTGAAATGGACGGAATAGACTACAAGCAATAACATTGTTATTAAGAAAGTTGACTGTCTATTAAAAGTTTTCTTATGAACCAATCGTTTTCGAGTTTATCCATATTAGGCTGAAAATGACCAAACTTGTATTCTAAGAATAACGCGGACTCTCGGATAGTAATGCCAAAGTATTATACGGTTTTGGCAATACTGTACGAGAGTAAGCATCATGCTTGGAATACAGCACGTCTAGCGTAACTTTGACACGCGACTCATGTCGCGCGAGATAGCATCATCCGTCACTATCTCATAGTACTGTACAGATAGAGACAGGTAGTATATCCCGCGCGAGAAAGAGTCGCGTGTCAAAGTTTGGTAAAATCCAGCCTGAAGTCATTCAAGAGTTGATAATAATGTTCTTGTTTCTGTACTGTTTCCGTGATTATAATAATATATAACTCTACGCTGTGTAGTGTGATACTAATAAGAACAATCAATAATAATAGTCCAATCATCCCGATGTTCTTCGGTGTGAATTATGTTCATGATTTTGTTCGCAATGTTTGCTTTGAGTGTGCTGTTGTGTCGTGCGCATGGTCCGTGAATCCGTATGGTTATAGCAATAAAACAGTTTTATATGCGTGGCTTTTATTGAGGATGAGTACAGATGGAGGTAGTATCAAACCTGTCACTAGTGGTTACGTTACAATTTAGATTAGTTTCGTAGTTTTCAGGTTAATAGAGGGTGACTCTTAGTGGGTCGTGAGAATAACGGACATTATTTCTTATGTATCCATTTGCCAGTAAAAGAAACAGTTCAGTTTTAATGAGCCACATTATTCTAGAGTATCGTGTGTATAATTGCTCTCTTTCCATGGAAAAAAAATCTTTCTCGACGTAACGTTAACAGAAAGAAACGGGTGCTTTTCACGGCAATAAACGCTAAATTATGTCACATGCTAGCTCGGCAACAATACTCGACAAACTAGCGCGTTATTCTATAAGAAGTTAGTATTTAGAGAAGTAATGTCCGTTACTCTTGCCTTCGGTTGGGACTCAAGACACAAAAAATTCGGACGTGTTGTAACTTGTTTGCCGTTATACAGAGGGCGCCAGCCCCGCGAGCGAGGACGAGGGCGTAGAGGGTACGCTAGTCCGCAAACACGAGTGGGAATCCGCCGCCAAGCGCGCTTCCAACAGGTGAGCAATCTTGAAGAACGTCTGTTACAATGTTTGAATATCTCTTTGAACTAGGTAAGCTTGGTTTAGCGTGTGCTTTGAGAAATTCATATCGGAGTCGTCTTTATAGTTTTTTCGTTACTGAGTGACAAATTGTATTTTGTATTCAAAACAATCGGCAATCTTATATAATGAAATAGATTTCCTAAATCTTCAATTTATAATCTTAACGATCTTTGACAGACTGTAGTTGCTCTCCATTTCTGTTACCGTCGGAAAATCAACCGAACTTCTTGTAGCCTGTAAGAAGCAAATTATTGGTACCTACTCTAACACAAATATTACGTAGTTTTGAGAGTATTAACAGCAGCAGTTTTATTTTATAATATTTACTTAACCATAATAGAACATGTCTGGTTTCATGTAAATAGACTGTTTTAATTAGACGTAGACTTGTTCATTAGTTTCGTTCACGTGATAAGATATTTGGGTGGATCAACCTTTTCTTGTTGTTATTCTGTCCCGTGACCCAGGGGACAATAGTGATTAAACTTCTAAGAATAGTGTTGATAATTTATATTATTGGTATTGTCAGGAGACAGTCTACATAAGAATGGGCTTATACCTGCTTAAATTACAAGGCTTTTGCTAAATATAACCAAGGGAAATCGTAGTTTTAAAAAGTGACCCAGGGGACATCACCATGGCAACGAGTGGATAGTTGATTGACCCATTTGCATTAATCTAGACCAGTGTTTTTCAAACTGTGGGTCGCGGCTTATGTCCAGGGGGGTCGCGAGGATCATCATCGAGAAATTTTCAAGCATGTACATTACTTGAATAAAACGGCAATCTTTCTTAGACATCTTCATCTATTTATTTTACGATTAGGTATATGTAATTTTTAATGTTTGAACCTTTTTTTATATTATTTGCAAAACAGACTGATTGAATGATAGACCACGTTCCAAATCTGTTAAATAAGAGTCGTATTCTAAGTTTCGATGGAGCGTTTGGTAGTGCAGGGGAGAGTGGAAGGTCAACGTTCTCGCGGCCGATCTCCTACTAGGTGGACGGATCTCATAAAGTCCACGACGAAACGTTCCCTTACAGAACAGAGAGAGATGGAGAAAAATCGCAAAAGCCGTCATTGATGTAGAAGAGGACAATCCATAACCACGACCACTCTGACAAGAGTGTACGACTAAGAAGAAGAATTCTAAGTTTAATCGTACAAACTGGGTTTGAGGGGGTCGCGAAGGAATTCTGATGGGTCATTAAGGGCCGTGACACCAAAAAGTTTGAAAAACACTGATCTAGACCAAAGGTGTTGTTGTTTTTTCAAACCGTATGATTAAAAATGTATTGGAACAGTAGTGCAATTAATTTGAGATTAGTAGAAAATATCCTTCATCGATGCTAAATTATTTCAGATCATGGGACAAAGTGTATGTGGTGGCCAAGGAAGGCCGTATGTCCTTCTACAAGGACCAGAAGGCGTACAAGTCCGCGCCTGACCAGTGCTGGCGCGGAGAGGCGCCGCTCGACCTCAACGGGGCCGTCGTGGAAGTCGCCGCCAACTACACCAAGAAGAAGCATGTCTTCCGGCTCAGGTGAGGCCGTAGTCTGTGTGTGTAGGGAGCAGGGAGTAGAGGTTAGGTCTGAAAAACTAATTTTTGTTTACCATCTGTAACGTTTCGCCAAATTTTCATTTGTCCGAAAACCATCTTTTCTAAAACTTAATTTATCAGAATGATTACGAAACAAACCTAACCTAATAGGTTAAATCTTGAACATCGGTATTAAGGGTTTTAGGAAAAAAATATTTTCGGACAAATGAAACTTTGTTATACGTTACAGATGGGAAACAATATTTCGAAGTTGTGATGGGATACCGGGACTAGAAGACATGTGAACCATGACTACTTTCTCGGCCGATCTCATGTAACTCATACGAGATTGGTCGAGGAAGTAGTCATTGTCAACTGGACGTAGTAAAAGGAAAAAAAAATCAACCCACATCGAGTGGAGCAAAAATTATGAAGGTTTAAAGTTTGAAGGGGTTCTTGTTACTGATGCACTTTTCTTATATTATTTCTTATTGTGAAAAATTAGTTTAGTCGTGTATTTGATATAAATAATATCAAATAATTATTCAGTTGTTATATTTCTTGAGACATTTCACCAAATATGTGGTGGATCCTTTTTGGGTAAATACAATTTTCATGGAACCTTTCATTTTCAAATAACGTAATAAGGATTCACATAATAAAAGTAGTCGATAGTAAATAACACAATAAATGCCACTTGTTTCCAGACTGGGCAGTGGCGCGGAGTTCCTGATGCAGGCGCACGACGAGGCGGAGATGTCGTGGTGGCTGGAGGCGCTGCGCGCGCGCACGGCCGCGCCCGCCTCGCGCTCGCACACGCTGCCCGCGCCCGCCAAGGACGAGCCCAAGCGCCGCTCCTTCTTCACGCTCAAGAAGAAGTCAGTGCACGCCCTTACTTTTGTATTCTCGCCGTAGCTCGCCGCATGCAAACGATATGGCAGTGTGTATTCATTTATGAGGTGTTGGGAGTGTTGGGGTAGAGTCGACGTTATGTGCTCGTTTCGGGTTTAGAGAGCATGCTGGGATACACACTGAACGCCATTCTAACAAATCATGCATTCACGATAAAACACTATACCCAGTGGTCATCGTGGTAGATTACCTGAATACCCTGAAGGCAGGTATACTTGCAAATAAAAAATAATTGAAAAACTACCAGAAACATAATGGGAAAAGTGATTAATAGTATATTACTGCCGAGGCCGGGAAAAGTCAGTTCGTGGATGAGTATGATTTTGAAGGACGAGGCGTAGCCGAGTCCTTCAATAATACGAATCTGCGAACTGACATTCCCGCCGAGGCTTGTATAGTGCTTTTCTCCAAATATGCTTGGAAATAATCACCAATCTACATTTTAATTTAATGTATCAGTACCATGAAGTTCATTTGGTACTTATTTTTTTTAGGAATAGGAATAAAATTTCGGGTCCGAATCATATGTTTGATTTAAAACAAAATATATGAATAAGAATTAAATATATATGAAAACACAATAACAAAAAATATGCACATAGGTAATTATAAATTTTAGTTAAATGAACAACTTCTAAACACACTGTTTTTTTAGAAACCATACCATATTTATCATTCGGAGAAGATCATAAGTTCAAATAACTTTTATATTGATTTGGACACAATCATTTCTGTTTTATTTTTTATTTGTTTACGTTTGGTACACTTACTAATTTTCAAATCACTCATTAAATATCATCATATTATTAAAATTAAAACTGTCGTGAGAAATCTCTAATAAATAACTAAGAATCATGAAAATAAATTAACCGCATATAAGATTATTATTCAAATTGTTTGTCCGTTATTCGAAATTTGTCGACATTTTAAATACATTGACAGTAGCAGAGCAAAAAAATGTTCAGTGCAAGAACTAAACGCAGAGAACAATTAAATAGTTTATAATAGTTTTTATTTTTTAAATTTAGTGGACAATTGGCTGTATGGTGAATTATCAAAGTCTTTGAAATAATTAAAAGTAAAAATGCAGTAACCGACCAAATTAAGATTACCCTCATTTGTATGAGACGTTATAAACGGAAGGTGTGTTTTTTACCTAATCGCCTTATTTAAATAATATTGATTTCCCGGCTAAGGCCAATAATATATATTTTTTTTTAATTTTCATTAACGCCTTCTAAATATAACGAACGATTTCGCGGTCCAGTTTTACTACATTAATGGCAACATTTCCAAGCAAGTTGGAGAAAAATGTATTAAAGATCGCTTTCTAAATAGTAAAAGATTACAAAAGAAAGTGACAGTAAAAGTTTGTTTTGTAGAATATGTATTTAACGTAGAGATCGCAAAGCAGAGTTAAAAAATAGTCGATAGCCCAATTACTAACTTTCATTATGTCTTTAAAAATCATCCTTAATACGTTTTTACAGCATGCTATAACATAATGTCACTATAATACCTAATATGATGAAATAGTGGCCTAGCTGCATAACTTTTTGTTTCGTGATGACATTTAGTATAGGTTTGCTTATTGGGCTAACCGCTTGGCTTCATTAGTTTTAAGATTTTAAATTAACATGATCATAACCATAATAATGCATGATTGCTGAGGCATGATGTGCATTAAGCACATCGTAATCGTAATTTTAAATAAATAAATTAGTATAAAAGATATACCAGTTGATTGCATGAAATTAAAAAATAAAGAATACATTTGATGTTCATACATTTTTATCTGTTTAGTTTACTAACAAAATTGTTTGTGTCTTTTACTAATATGCATGGATTGCCTGGTCTTTATTGTAAAGAATAAATCACTTACGTACGTCTGAAACTAACACTACACTACCCTACGCCTATATGCCTAACATGCTTGTTGTGAAAACAAAAGGAACGCGAATATTTCATCTATTGAGTGTAAAAACTGACAACATAACATGGTTAGTAATAGATATCATTGTGCCGCTTACCATAAGAACGCGTTAACAGGTTATTGGTCTGTACTGGGTATTGGTAGACGCAAACAAATTACATACGTCCTTTTGGTAAGCCGCACAATGGGACCTTATGAACACAGTCACATATATTATGTCAGTATAAAATTCGCACCTTTTGATTCTTGGTGAGTTTTGGTTCTCAATAATTTGGCAAATACGGCGCAGAGTGGTTGTTAGAAATATGGTTGCTTTGTCAATAGCGATTAGCATCTAGTACTATTTTTTTTCTTTTTTTTTACAGTTAAAGATTCGGAGCGGTACCGGCGAGCGTGACGTCACCACCGACCGAGCTCGCGCTCGAGCCGCATTTCTCACGACGCTTGCTGCAGTAAGCTTTGCTGATGACACGTGTCACCGGCGGCAATGTTATTAACTTTAATATTTCGTTGCGTACAAAACGTTATTTAAGACTGTTCGGTGATTGAGTGTTTGGATCGTTTGCCTTCGTCTGTATTGTATTTATTATCGCTCGGTGCCCATGGCTGCCGACCGAGTGGAGAACACTAGATTATATCCGAAACGACCCTATCCGACGTGTAATTGTTGTACTTGAAGACGACTATAAATGATACATATTTAATTAAAGAAATTCTAAATGCGACGCTATTTATGGTGAAATAATTTTAGTGTTTAAATTTCAGATTGAGAAATATATATTATATTGATTATTTATACGATATATGTAAAATGGACATAGTGTATGTAAATTCGGTTGAACTAGAAATGTATGTCGTTCAGTAATCCCCTACTAACTCAAACTGAGATGTTCTATTAGAAATTATAATATTGACCAATCAAATACCATTCGACGGAATTTGAATATCGCATTTGAAATGACGTTAGCTAGAGAATCGGATTGTAATCGCATTTACACTAGCGTCGCCCAGTGACCGAGTCGAGCCACTCGATAGCAGTAACTCGACGGATTTAAAGTAAGCTACGTAATTGTACTAGTATAAATTTTCCAATATAAAGTGTCTTCTAATGCGATACCGCGCCGTTGCTGTTTGCTAAAACGTAATGCCGCATTTTTCGGTACCTAAATATTATATCAGAAATTTCTTATTAGATTCTTCGTAAATATTGTAAGAGGCATTTAGTAGCTAGCTAGGTGTTAGGGCTCGGCCGAAACAGCAACGCGCGGAATCGCCTCGATCGGACCCGTAAGTATGCTTGATCGCCTCGTAAGTGCTTCTACAAACTATCGTGTCTTTATATAAATAATAATTCTAATTATTTTACTGCCAGTCTCACAAATTGTTAATCGTATCTGATATCACCTTCCCTAGATGTTACGATCACACATTTTTAGTTCATTTGTCATTATCGTATAGAGGAGTGGGTGAGGTGTGGTAGCTACTCGTTCCAGCGTGCTCGCCTCGCGGCTCGCGGCGCGTCGGCGCGGGCGCCGCGGCTGTACCACCGCCGGGACCGACACTTGCCTTGCGAGTAACTCGACTGTCTCACTAGAGACTACGGTCGGTTCTACACTACCGCCGCGGCGGCCCCGCCGACGCTGTCTGCTGATACTGCCACAATATTACACACATTGCATAAGTACCTATGTTTACGTCATTATTTTATTTTAAATATTTTACTTTTTTGATGAAAATATAATAAATAATGTTTTCAAATAAACTTGGTTGTTTTATTACCCATGTGTTTCACAGTCGCCTGTCAGTGCAAAAAGATCTCAAAACACGCGTTCACGCAACCGCATAATTTTCGTTTTTCGTGTTTGTTGGGTCGTAACCCATACGACATTAATTAGTAAGAACGGAAACAGCAGCCCTGCGACTAGCTCCCATTATTTATTATTATAGCAGTATCTAAATTATTAACTAGAGTGAGGCAGAATAAAACAAAAAATGGGCAAGTGCGAGTCCGACTCGCGCATGTAGGGTTCCGTACCATAATCTATAACAAGTTTGTTGTATGGGAGCCCCCCCCTTAAATTTTTATTTTATTTTTAGTATTTGTTGTTATAGCGGCAATAGAAATACATCATCTGTGAAAATTTCAACTGTCTTGCTATCACCGTTCTTGAGATACAGCCTGGTGACAGACGGACGGACAGCAAAGTCTCAGTAATAGGGTCCCGTTTTTTACCCTTTGGGTACGGAAGCCTAAAAACCGTTACATCAAATAAATGGTACACTATATTAAATAACTGTCAATTATTTTTATTGTATATTAACTCGTCTAGCACAACTACGCTTCGCGAGTATTGTCGCGCGATAGTATAGAGTCTGTCTCCTAATTCTCTGTTGCCTAATTCTTATCAAACGCTACAGTTAAACGAATCTATCATCGGATATCGTTGCATAGTTTACAGTTATCGATGAGATAATGATAAAGCAATGACGTGTGAACCAGGACAACTTTATTGAAAAAAAAAACGACTTCACATTTCTCTGATGATTCTATCTTTGATAACAGCAATACCAATCCGATAACGTCTTGGGATAACTAATACTCTAAGCATCAGTATGACGCAAGATATATTGCTGTTAACCGTGTTTCGAAGTTAAGTTTACAGACATATAATCAAACCGATAACTATAAGCGAAGAGCAAAACATCGATTGTATTAAGTAATTTTAGATACTTAAGTTTACAAAACGTACATTAGAAGCACTGAAGTATAACTTATAGGTAAAATGTTGAAGAAGTTTGTGTTAATAACATTACCTGTCACGTTATATGCCTGGCAGTTATGTCAGGATGAAGCTTGCCGAATCGCCAGCAGGCAGGGCAGGATCATAGCAGGTGAAATCTCTGAACAGAACTCCAGGCCTTTTCAGGTAAGAACAAGACGTGTCGTGCTATCCGTTGACTGTTTTTGCTTTAACCTTTTGAGCACCAAGCCTACTGACAGAAAACTGCCTGAGAGGCAAGAAATTAGACGTAGGTACTGCACTGTATAGTGGCGAATGACGTCGTAACGCATGTCCTTAAAGGGTTAAACATACAATATATGCAAAAGTTATATACCAGAGAAGAATATGGAACATAAGGCAGAGTGCTCCTACTTATGTATGTAATGGCATAGGTACATAGGTACTTATATCTATGTAACTTGTAGATTTTATACTAGTCGGAGACTGTTTGAGTGTAACATTCGTTATATTAAGGATAGTGACCGATACTTTTACTAATGCCATCTGATGAAAATTTGTACGTTAATTATCATCGTATCGGTCAGGTGGCCCTGTACTCCCGGGTGGGCACGACGGGTCAGGTGGGGTTCTGTGGCGGGTCACTCGTCCATCCAGAGTGGGTGTTGACTGCTGCACACTGCTGTTATCACAACGGGCAGGAGGTCGACAATGTACAGGTAAAATGGAAATTATATACTTATCTGCAACCACAAACAAGATGAGAAGGATAACAGGTATTGAAGAAATAAACTATTTTCTATCTCCCCGATTTTTAACAGAGGCAGGGACGTATTTTGAAATTTGGCGCCCCGGGCCTATAAGTTTCGCCGTCCCAGAAGTCAAGGAAATATTTAACTTTTTTTAGGGTTCCGTAGTCAACTAGGAACCCTTATAGTTTCGCCATGTCCGTCTGTCCGTCCGTCCGTCCACGGCTTAGCTCCGTGATCATTAGTACTAGAAAGCTGAAATTTGGTATGAGTAGGTATGTGTAAAATAAAAATAAAAAAAAATGTTTTTTTTGGGTGTACCTCTCGAACACCTAAAGTGGGGGTGATTTTTTTTTTCTTTTCAACACTGGTGTGTAGGGTGTCATTGTAGGTCTTGGAAAGATAATAGGGGTCACTTAACATTATTTTTTGACAAAGTCAGCAGTTTTGTAAATATTCGCTCCGAAAACAAAAAAAATTGTGTCCCCCCCCCCCCTCTAACTTTTCAACCACGGGTCAAATAAAATTTGAAAAATTCATGTAAATGAGGCCTTATAAGTACTTTCGATGAAAACTATATTGAACAAAATCGGTCGAGCCGTTTTTTGAGTTATCCCCAAATTTCATATTTTTCTTTAAAGGGACGTAAGTTGCCTTCCAGAAGGTAATAAGCGATTACAGTTTCTAGGGCGTTTACGACCTTTTTATAGAGGTTAAAATCTTTCTTAACTTAAACCTCGGGCTTAAAACAGCAGTTGACCGATATAGTGTAAAAAGATCCAATCTGGCAACGCTGATACAATGTATATGGCCTATTGCCCCTGCCCCTCTCGCCGCGCCGCCCCGCGATTTCGCTCGGCGCCCGCGCCCCGCGCGCGCACTATATTTGGAGCATGTTCTTACTTACAGACGCGCGCCGAAGATATTGACGAACTTACAAGCATGTTTTCGACCAAGACTAACTAGTTTTTGTTATTTTTCATGTTAATTTTGAATTGTGGATTGACAAAAAAAAGGTGAGAAGTAATAGTTGGTTGAATGGCGCCAATACCAAAACAAAATCCAATCGGCTAGGGGCGCCTATGCCGCCCCTGTCGGTTTGGCCGATCGGCCTAGGGTAAATGCGTCCCTGAACAGAGGCGAGTATCTCAATCGGAATATTGAGCTCGCACTCTATACCAACATAATAGGATTTCCAGAGTAGGCACTAAACTGCATAAATATTTGAGTGGGTGCCTAATTTTGTTATAATTCCTGCTGTGGTCATTCTTTATCTTTTACTACACTTACTTAGTTTAAGCCAATACAACAACACTCTCAAACTCTTCTGGCATCTCTATAGTCTATTTCTAATCATGTTACAGGCTATTCTTGGCGCACATTCGTTGTACGACCGCTACGAGAATGGGCGTCGCATCGTGAACGTGGACGAGGTGCGGGTCCATCCCGACTGGGATCCGGACTCCTTCGCCAACGACATCGCTCTCATGCGGCTCGCTAATGTCATGCAGCTCACAGGTATGCAGGAAAGGTCACTACAGAACGTGTATGGGCGGGGCGGCTATGTTTTTGTACAGTCAAATTTTTGCTATGTTTTTGTACAGTTAGACACAGGACAGGACCGGTTTGAGAGATGTTTGTTAGCTTTCTCTGTTCTGTATTATAGTTATTACTAAATTCAAAGTTAGTATTTACCAATGTTCGATAAGTGTATGTAATTCGATGCAAATACAAATACAATTATCAAAGGTTTACATAACTATGCTCATATTTCAGAAACCATCAATGTAGTTCGCCTCCCTTACCTGAGTATATCCAACTTCAATTTCGCTGGTATGGCTGGCACGGTGTCCGGTTGGGGCATTGCGGCACCAGGTAAATATCTGAAGCCTTTAACGTATTTTAAGCTTCTTGGACAAAATAAAACGTTTTTTTGCGTATAAATAAAGTGATTATTAGCTTTATTAAATATCCGTAGTATTCGTTTCAAAGATTATTATAAAGATCTCTGGCATCTTGCTAGATAACTTTATACAAATATGTAGTTCAAGCCAATAATACCATCTATCAGCCCATTGCCAATGGCGCCCAACATGGGGCCTAGATAGTCACTTTTTTTACATCATCGCTTTATTTCAGGGGTTGTGTTCGTATCACCCACACTTCGAGAGAAAGTGATGACTGTGATAACCGACTCACTGTGCAATACTCGCTACTTCAATCAATTGCCACCCAACGTAGTGTGCGGGTTTCATGCCTCGGCCGGTACTTGTAAGGTAGGTATTATTCCGTAACCATTAACCCCTTACCGCATAAGAAGCCATATATGACAGTTATTAATGTCGACCTTATTGGCACAGGTTAAGTTCAATTTCGAAAAAAATTTTTTTTGAATGCGGCAAGGTGTTAAGAGGATACTGTGTATGATATTTTTTACGTGATGTGTATATGCGTACATGAATATTAACGATTACGACGTTTGAAATATTTAAAGACATTATAGTATAAATAAATAACTATGACCTTCTAAAAACCTAGACAGATTTTACTTCAAATTGACATGTCTGAAATCATGTCAATTTAAACCGCTTGTATGAAAAAATTGCGCCTTAGGTCTACTCTTTCTGTAAATTGGGATACTAAATACATTTACCTAATTTAGAGTAGAAGACAGGGAAATACATAACGTCGATATGTTTCAATTTTTATAGATAAGCTACATACTTGTCTCTATTGCACCTATGATTAAATTGCTTATGAACTGCGCGACGGCAATAGTTTGCACAAATATCTATTTGACAGATCAGAGCCCTTAAAGACAGGTAGTTTAGAAACAAAGCATATCGTCTTGTTCACCTAGATTTTTAATTTTGCAGGGCGACAACGGTGGCCCTATGACAGTATGGTACAATGCTACTGAGGAAGTTATCTTGGTAAGTACCCAATTTATCAGCAAATTAGAAATAACTACAATCAGACTGAAATCAGGTTTTGACAATCAACTGGCCAACGGAGACATAGGATAATGATTATTTTTTCCCGGAGGTTTAAGTTTGTGTTGAATAGAAGCGTAAACTTTTTTACCCCAGGAAAAAAAAAATTACGCTTTTTTTCTAAATTAACAATTACAATTTAATATGTAAAACAGAGCTAAGAACCATATCGACGGACAAGTCTTTCGATTAAAAAAAAAACACAAGTTGGTCCATCCGTTTGAGAGCTATTATGCCAGAGACAGACACAAATATGCACAAATACACAGATACTGTATTTGTGTATGCGAAAGATTTGTTCGTCGATATGGTTCTTAGATTTGGCCGCCAAACAGCAATGTTCGCATTGTTGTGTTCCGGTGTGGGGGTAAGATAGCCGGTGAAATTACTAGCATAGAGGCATTCTATCTTCGTCCTCCGGGTAGGCAAACACTTGTGACTCCTCTGGTATTGCAGGTGTCTATGGGCGACGGTAATCGCTTTCCATCAGGCGATACGTTTGCTCGTTTGCCTCCTATGACATAAAAAAAAAAAAAAAGCTATGTTTGGTGGAAATAGGACCAGTAGTTTCCAAGACATTCAGCTTTAATTGGAACAAGTGACAAGATCTCAGCCAATATTGAGGCTAAGAGCTTTTGTAGTTATGTTTAGTTTCATGTGTTGTGTTTGTTAGATCGGCGTGGCGTCGTTCGTGGATGTGAGCGGCTGCAACGACGAGATGCCGTCGGTGTTCATCCGCGTGCAGCGCTACCTGCAGTGGATCAGCGACAATACTGGCATTACACTCGTATGATCTCCTATTATCTCCCAACACAGGCAACTACATGTTTCCTGGGTGGCTCCATCCCATAGATCATGATAAACTGTACTTAGTGGAATAAAATATTTTGTATTTGTATTTTTTATTGTAGAAAGGCAATCATTCGTGACCGAAAAGCTCGGGGTCTGATTATAAGATAGGCTTTCTTCCTACTACCATGATGTGTCCGCAATAGAGATGTGCGGTTCTCGAGAACGTTCCCCGATTTGTATGGAGAGAGAACGTTCTCGGGAAAAAAAACCATACGAAATGAGGAAATCCGGAAATTTTCGAGAACCTCATATCATATAGCAACTTCTCTCCTGTATCCATCATAGGATAATAGATCACGCCATTATGATAAAATCTAGTTGCACTCCTATATACGAAAAATGCCTAAGTCTTCGTTAACTCACTAAGGAAATCATACAACTTACTGTTGAGTTCTTTTTATGCTCATATAGTAAGAAACAAGTACAACAGAACTTCAAAATGTGATTCGAGTTCTATACCTGTCTCGCCCGCCGTATGTAAAGCCGGAAATATGACGTGTGCTTCGCAAATCCCAACCCTTTAAGAGGACATATCACTGCTCCTTTCTCTAAACTATCAGTTTACGTTAAGTTTACACCTGGTTATGGCATCCGATACAAATGAGGTAACTGGTTTGAAAAATACCAAGAATACAGACGAGAACGAAACATCGATTTGTATGAAAAAATAAGCAGTGGTACCCTCTTAAGAACCATCAGAAAGAACAATGATCCCCGACGCACGAAACTGTTTTTTTACTTTTTTGTAAGGTTTAGATTTACCCATATAATTTAGGTATGTATTTTATAAAAATATATCCTCTATGCAATATTGATATTACTTATTAAGTAACTACTAACGGATGCGAATAAAATTTTGTACTTACTTAAAATATTGTTTTACTTTCTTATGTCTCTAGGTACACTCCCCAAACTAAGGTGATGTGACTTGGTTCAGGTACAGTACTTTTATCTCACGAGCGCGGGTGAGCCATGTTTGTGTGAGTAGATGTACATGCACATTGGCTCTGTGTGGGTGAGCTCGGGAGCGAACAGTTCCGGCTCACCCACAAAGAGCCAATGTGCATGTACATTACTCACACAAACATGACTCTCCCGCGCTCGTGAGATAAAAGTACTGTATAAGTAGGTATTTTATAATCCCCGATGCACCTAAAAGCGGCCTTAAGTGCCTGATTTGAGGGTTTCAATCACACGAATATTATAAACGTGAAAGTTTGTGAGTGTGTTTGTATGTTTATCACTTCTTCACACTCGAATGGCTTGACCGATTTTGTTGAAATTTCATGTGGAAGTAGCTGACGCTCTGGATTAACATTTACATAGGCTTGTTGTTATTAAGGTACAACTGGGGTTGGTTGTTTTAACGTTATATTAGAACTGTGACGATGGCAATAAGCCTTCTGTGGACCTATTGTGGTAGTGTTTCTGTCTATCAGCCACAGTAACCACTCGCGCGATCCTGTGCAGACCGCGTCCATCGACTCCCCGCCGCCCTCACGAGGTCATCCGTCCATCTAGTCGGGTCGGTCGGGGTAGCGTTTATCAAATGATAAATAAACAATATAATAGCATACGTCTACCTAATAAAGCAATCGCATATCTATACTTATCAAAACGTGATAGGTAGTTTGTTATATATTTACCACGTGATAATCGGAACAATCATGCCCGCTACATCTGTAGCACAGTGCGAGAAAGACGGGTGATACTAGTGTATGTCGCGCCAAGCTAAGTCGCAGCTAGATTTACTAGACCAGCTGGCTGAAGAGTGGCACATTTCTCTCAACCATTTTATGTGCGCGAGCGTCGTCTAAAGCCTTTAAATAAGTAATAGAAACTTATTCTTATTAGTATATTTTGATAATAGCTAAGTCCATTAACTAAATACAATGGCTTTGTCATAAACCAATGCAATTTTGTAGTTCACAGTGCCTTAGTTTAATTACTGTAATGCTGTGCAACTAATTTGAATAAATAAATAAATAATTGTTTGGTTTCTGTAAAGTGATCACCATCATGAATTTCGTAGTTGGACTCTCGCATTAGTATACGGCATTGGTTTTAGTTTTTATTTCATTTGTAGTTGGAGATTGCATTTTGATAGTAGCTTGTAGTAGCTTGTGAATGAAAATAAATACAGATTTAGTATACCGCGTTGCAGGTAGAGGCATAACAATGAAATTCGCATTCACCTTATAAAAATCTTAAGGTACTTACCTACAAGAAGGTAGGTACAATAACTTACCCAATTCACGTTTGATTAGGTATGTCTACTTAACGGTTAACGGTTAAAGAATCTTTATTCTCAAAAGAATTACAAATTCACTTATATGAGAACATTATAAATTAAAATTAAAAATTTAGTTAAACGTACAGTGCAATATCATAAACGGGGTTTTACAGGCTTCTTCGAGTATGCATTTAAATTTGGTTTTACTTCTAATTTCACTGCATCTCACTTTGTCCCTTAACCTCAGACCTAGCATGCTTCGTTCCATGGATCTTTGAAATACTTGTAGTTTGTGGGCTACCTCTTTAGTGAATGCCCAGTTCTGGCATCCATATAATACTACTGGCAGTATTGTACTATCAAATACTTTCTTTTTTAGTTTTAGTGGAAATCTAGACTTAAATATGTGACTTAAATATGTACAACCAAATTAGGATCTGTTAATACTACTACTCATCATCCTCCTAGCCTTTGTCCCATTTTTTGAGAATGAATTCTCAATCGGGGTCGGCTACCTAAATCCCAAGATGTGGCGTAGGCACTAGTTTTTACGCAAGCGACTGCCATCTGACCTTCCAACCCAGAGGGGAAACTAGGCCTTATTGGGCTGTTAATACTACTACTAATAAGGATATATTTGTATTGCACACACACAATCCTCTATGTCAAAAACCAGTTCTACAATGGCGTGCATCTGCAGGTAGTTACTTTTTGTATTTGTGCAATACAAAATATATCATTATTAGTAGTAGTATTGTGAGACCTGCGCCGGAGGGGCAGGTCGCTTGTAACTTTACTGAGGATAGTAGTTACCAGGGCACGTGGAGTCGATACCACAAGAAGACATGCAGGAGTTCCCAGTAATCTTTTATTCATAAAAGACACGGGGAAAAACAACAAAAACTTTACGTACACATTACGACTAGGAAGGTTACGTTTAGATTATATAAAATTTACATTATTAAATTACATTAAAATTATTATATCACAGAGCAAGAGTGTATGTCAGCCATGACGGGGGAACAGAATGGGAAGAGGAAATGTCAAAAATAGACATAGATAATAAATATGCTACCATAACCTATATAGACGGATGGTTTGAGGAGATTATACTTTCTAACAAGTATAATAAGTTATTGATGTAAAATAGCTAGCATTTCAATTTTTATTAACAGGTATAAACAAGCATCGACAAAACCAGTACTCTACACAGAGTACTTCGCGTTCGCGTTATAAAGCGTTCATAAATATCTGAACACGACTCTTATTTACTGGGCGTTATAGTACATGTTCAGATATTTATGGACGCCTTATATGCTGCGATATATCTGATGGCGACGAGGTACAGCCAAAAACATTATACATACATGGTGTGCATTTAACGTACATCATTTCACCATGATGAATTGATTTTCATTATGGTGGTGCCGCCACAGAGCAGCACACAGTATTCCTACTGATGAAGAATATATCTCCGTAAAATATCAAAAACAGGTAGCTCTGCCACTAAAGTCCGTTCTACACCGGGTACTTCTACTGATGAGGAAGGTATCTGAAAAATATCAAAAGCAAGTAGGATGCCACTAAAATGTGTGCTACTCTGTGACGGCGCCACAATAATGAAAATCACTTAATTATGTGGTGAAATGATGTACGTTGAACGTACACCATGTTTATATAGTAGGTATGATGTTTTTGGTTGTACCCGGTAACGAAATAATGGACTTTAATTGTGGCGCCGCTAAGGAGCTTACTCTGCAACGGCGCCACTGAGAACTCAGAATGTTTAAAAGTTTAACGAAGCAGTAGTTTAGAAAGCGGAATCAATAATAATTTAATAATAAATATAATCACAACTTAATAATGATTTTTATCAATACCTACACAAACAGCATTTCGTACCGCAATTTCTATAAGAAACACATACCTAGCTAATATCATTTCTATCTACGAGTTTTCAGTGGCGCCGCTGCAGAGTATGCTCTCTAGCGGCGCGGCGGGATTGAGAATATTGACTGTAATGCATTGAGATAATTGAAACGTTTAAATTATAGCTATTTTGTGAATATTGATATTTTCATTTACAAACAGTTGAATAAGGCCATAGATTTTATGTAGCGCTTGTATATCTTACTGTTTTGACGGCCTTTACACTTCAGGTCCCCTGCCCGACACATCCTCAATCATTTAATTTCGAGCATGATGGAGATCTAAAATAACGAAATATAATATATCACAAAAAATTTCAAACATACCAAAATTATTTGTACTCCCACGTACCTAATATTACATTTTCAATAATTTTTAAGTTATCTATATAGTACTTACTTTCGTTACAATCGCACTTCATTGGTCTGGCGCAAGAACAGATTCCCTGTAAATTTATATAGGATAACGATTAATAAATTCAGTGACTTGAATTAACTATTAAGTTTTAGCAAATGAGCTGTGGTAGGTACAAGTCTGAAAAAATTGGGCAAGTGCGAGCCCGACTCGCGCATGAAGGGTTCCGTACCTATACATATATATAATCTATAACAAGTTTGTTGTATGGGAGCCCCCCTTAATTATTTATTTTATTTTATTTTTAGTATTTGTTGTTATAGCGGCAATAGAAATACATCATCTGTGAAAATTTCAACTGTCTAGCTATCACCGTTGTTGAGATACAACCTGGTGACAGACGGACGGACGGACGGACGGACGGACGGACGGACGGCGAAGTCTCAGTAATAGGGTCCCGTTTTTACCCTTTGGGTACGGAACCCTAAAAAGTTTCTCAAATAAAACAAAGGGAACAGAAATTGCCACGCTGCAATTTTTTTTTTACAATATTTATAAAACAGTGTATACACTCTGAGATTTACGACGACGATCTAGCACCACAAATGTGGATCTAATTACACTAAAAAAATCATGAAATCAACGACTACTGTTATTATTTACTAAACCCACCTCCTTCACTGGTTCATAATCTGGAGGAATCACAATGAGGCATTCATCTTGTATCTTTTTCCTTTGGCCTTGATATCCAAGAAGTCATTCCCCAACGCACACTGAGCTGCTCTCACATTACTATTGAACGTACATCCTCCCTCTGCACATGACAGTGTATTCTTGTTGTCCTTTTTGCCCTTGCTGGTACAAGTTACCCTATGTTACATTGTAGTCTTGGGTATAAGTGTCCGGAATAATGCCAAACGATGGGCAGCGAGGTGATTTGTTACCTTCTTCACATACTGGTATTTCGCCCTGCGTAAAAACATTCCCAATCAGAAAGAGGCTTAGAAAATTAAAAAAAAAAAAAACAGTTGCTCGACGAACTTTTGGAGTTTATTCTACATTTATAAGTTTTCCCATTCGTTTGAACATTCTCACCTCTTTCATTGTGCCGAGCGCTTGAGACAGGGGCTCAATAAGAGACTTGTCAGATCTCTGAGGTTCCGGGGCTTCTCGTTTGCAATGTGGCGTACATTTTGTGCACTTATAGTTTGGCGGGCAAGAGTCTGCGCTGGATTTGATAAGATAGGTGTTTTAATTATTGTTTGACAAATTTATTGTTATGTTTGATCTTAATATGATCCACAACGCAATAAGAACATAACAATATAGGGGCATTGTAATGTTTTCGAACATTTTTGCCCATTTGAACACTGTAAATAAATTTAACATTTCAATATTTGACGGATGTCCAAAGAATATAATACAAGGAGCTGACAGCCATTTTGTTTTTTTTTTTTTTTGGAATTTTATGACCTTTAAGCATAGATATAGTATAGTAGTTCTAGGCCACAGCCATTTTGATATCACAGCCTAGCGTTGCCAGAATTAAAAACACAAGTATATTTTTTTCATCGAGCAATAAAAATATTGTTAGCCGTATATAAAATCTTGAAGCCAATTCTTTGTATGAAAGTGAAAAGACCTTGCGGATGGCTACTGAAGCTAATTCAATACTATATCTATGGTTTAGATTTTAGAATGAATCCAGTACGCATATGGCGAATATTATATTATGGTTCTTAGTTTTAAAAATAATGAGAGGTTTTCGAACCATCGCAAAATTCGCGCCCAACATTATACAAAAAAAAACATTGCGTTTCAAAACCATACATATTTTGTATACTTTAACATTTTGCACGCCGTAAGTTATAATCGGTACCGCGCTCCAACAGCTGATCACGGGCACCATTCGTGATGCTCTTTTTCCCAAGAACGCCGCGCATTTTTTACGGCGCCACCTATGGTTTGCCGGCGATTTTCGGTGATATTGTAAGATTTATAAAATAATAATTAGCGTAGATACAGGAATAATTTATTTTTTATTTAAGAGGTGTTTTAGTATTTTATAATGATAAAAATAAAACAATGTGTTTATAATAATTATTTTATTTTAAAACTGTCGCTGAAAAGAACTCGTTTTATGAAAAAATCAAAACTCTACATGGATTTGTTAGGTAGCCCGCGCAGCGCACTGACGAGGCAGCGCGGGCGACGCATCGTCATGCCGTCCCCCCAACCCTCACGTTAATTAATTGTATGTGTGCGGGTAGCTTAAACGTTATGAAATCTGTTGCACTGGCCATCAGCTCCCTAGTAGCATTTTGAGTTGGGTGATTGTTCGGCCTACGTCCACTTTTAGTTGGACAACGGTGTGGCTTGTCACCCCTAAAAACAGTAGTACCAACGGCATGGTCAACGTAGGGGCCTGATATGCTTTTTTATGCTGGTCCAACCATGGGTGCCTACAGAGGTCCAACCATTGGTTTTACGTTAGATTCTAAACTTTAATACAAGATGGCCCAATTGCCTTTTTATAACGGAAGCCCTACCGTCGGCCTTCCATTTGTTTATCCACGTAGGGCCAGTTGGATATTTCCTTACTGAGGCCCTTCTGGCTAGTTATAACTGTAGATATACCTACGTTGGCCTTTCGTTATAACATAAGACACACTACACCGGTGTACAAAAACGTTGTTGATATTTTTCAATACCACTTTACAGAACAAGTTACGCCACCAAAAACATTTTCATGTAAAATGATGCCAATATGAGATCATATTCAGAGCTCTCACGTAGAGCCACGTTCTGGCTCTAAGCTTAGAGGCTCTACATGAGATCTGATTACTTTTCGACAGTGCGAGTCATATGAATATGATCTCATATTGGCATCATTTTACATGAAAATGTTTTTGGTGGGGTAACTTGTTCTGTAAAGTGGTATTGAAAAATATCAACAACGAGGATCCTAACTTTATCAACAAGGCCTATCACTTTGGAAAAATAGATTGGTTGTTGAAAAATATTCAGTAACGTTTTCTACATCGGCATAGAATAAGTCTTATAAAGAAAAGGCTAAAATAGTTATCTATACAGTTATAAAAATTCTTCTTCACACATACTTACATAGGTGGAAAGTTAAACCAAATCAAATAATTTCTAAACATTATATTTATACCAATTATATTTATACCTTAATTATGTGCTTACCAATAATTAGAATAGAACACTGCCGAATAAGGCAACCAAACAAATATTAACCCAACGTCTTTAGGCGCCGGAGCGAGACACATTGCTAAATACTTCCACATCCACGTGGCAAGCTAACTTTCTTGCTTAAGGGTCTTCGCACATTATAACAAACAACTCAACGGCGACTCGATTCTATGCCAAATATTGAAATTTAAGCCCTATCTCATATTTCATTCACTACTAATATAATTTTTTTAAATTAAACCTAGTAAATATGACATAGGGCTTAAATTTTAATATTTGGCATAGAATTGAGTCGCCGTTGAGTCGTTATAATGTGCACCTTTAGCGAAATGATAAGTTACAGAAAAGGATATATAATACATACGCTACAATGCAGTACAGCTTGTACCGTCTGTACAAGTTTGGCTATTCCCAGCTGTTTAAACCCGTTCGCTGCCACTAGTGGGATTATGTTTCTCAGCTGTTGCCGGTGTTAACAGTAGGTTAGTAGCAACAAAGAGCTGTAAGTAGCTGGGAATAATAATGATAAATCAGTCCGACACTAGTGCTGACAATTCAGATGACAATACTGGTTCACTAATGTTTGACCAAAAAACGTTTGACAAATGATCACTTGACCAAACAACGTTTCACCAAATATTCATTAGGCAAACGAGTCATTTGACAAAAGTATCATTTTACAAAAAGTCACTTTACAAATGATCATTTTACAAACACTACACTTGACAAAATATCATTTTACAAAATGTTATTTCATGAAGAGTACTTCTTTTTAACAAAATAAATGTATCTTTATCTTGTCTGTCTTTGTCTGTCTTTATCTTGTCTGTCTTTGTCCTTGTCTGTCTTTGTCCTTGTCTGTCTTTGTCTTGTCCTTGTCCTTGTCCTTGTCCTGTCCTGTCCTGTCCTGTCTTGTCTTAATCTTTATCTTATCCACGGGGCGACGAATTTTACCGATTGGGCTGAAATTTTGCATACTTACATAACTTTGATGACAATACGTTTTATTTATGGATATAAAAAAAAACCGGCCAAGTGCGAGTCGGACTCGCGCACCGAGGGTTCCGTACAAACACTTTCCATCCCTGAGTGGTTAAGTTAAGTTTGCACCTGGTATGTATAGCGCCTCATATAAATTAGGTGCAAAGTTACGTATTAAAATATTAAAAAAAACTACTTACTAGATCTCGTTCAAAACAATTTTCGTTGGTAGTTTTTATAGTAATGTACATCATATGCTTTTTTTAGATTTTTCATTTTCTTATTTTAGAAGTTAGAGGGGGGGGGGGGACCAACTTTTTTCCACTTTGGAAGCGTCTGTCACGCAAACTATTCGGTATAGAAAAAAAATATTTGAGAAACCTCGATATCATTTTTGAAGACCTATCCATAGATACCCCACACGTATGTGTTTGATGAAAAAAAATTTTTTGAGTTTCAGTTCTAAGTATGGGGAGCCCCCAATATTTATTATTATTTTTTTATTTTTGCGTCAAAATCTTAATGCGGTTCATAGAATACATCTACCTACCAAGTTTCAACAGTATAGCTCTTATAGTTTCGGAAAAAAAATGGCTGTGACATACGGACGGACAGACGGACAGACAGACAGACAGACAGACAGACAGACATGACGAATCTATAAGGGTTCCGTTTTTTGCCATTTGGCTGGGGAACCCTAAAAAAACTAACCTAACCTAACCCGGCCGGGTCGGATCCGCTCTGAAAGGTGATTGATTCACCTCAAGTTTGGTCAAATGACTCAGTTGCTAAATGATCATTTGGTCAAAAGATTATTTGTAAAATGAAAATTTAACATCTGATCATTTGGTGAAGTGAATCATTTGTAAAATGACTTTTTGTAAAATGATCAATTGGTGAAACGTTTTTTTGGTGAAACGTTGTTTGGTCAAGTGATCATTTGTCAAAAGTTTTTTGGTCAAACGATAGGACACCGACAATACTATTGTATACTCAACACCGCCTACAACCAAATTAATAATAATAATATAATAATAAGCCTTTTATTCCTTAGAAAAAAAATTGTTACAATAAATTTAAATTTTAACTTGACTAATCTTTAAGGTTGCCCATTTTCGAGCAAAGGCCTCCTCCATTTTGTGCCATTGCGTTCTGTCGGCAGCCAGCCTAGGCCAGGTTGCTCCAGCAAATTGCACGATGTCGTCGCTCCACCTGCGTCGCGGGCGGCCACGGGGGCGTTTATCCTCTCGTGGCCACCAGTGAAGTACCCGTTCGCTCCAGCGGCCGTCGTGTGTCCGTGACACATGACCTGCCCATCTCCATTTATGATATTGCACTTAATGTTCTTAACGCCTCACATGTTATCAAAACGATAAAAAATTAAATCATTTTAAGAACAGATTGCATTACGGCCTATTTTTTAACCCCCGATGCCCCCGACAAAAAAGAGGGGTATCTGTGTATACCTGTGTGTCTGTCTGTGGCATCATAGCTCCCAGACGGATGGACCAATTAGAGAACAGTTATTTTAATGGAGAGACTTATCCGTCGTCGAGATGGTTCTTAGCTATGTTTGGTGAAAATGGAATCAGTAGTTTCCAAGATATTCATTAATTGGAACAAGTGACAAGATCTCAGTCGATATTGAAGCTAAGAATTCCAAATTTTGTAGATAAGTTCAGTTTTAGTAGCATTTTCTATATCACTCTTTGAATGGGGTTCCCATGTTGACCAGCGACGAGTCAAGGTGTTTTAAGTTTTTAATTTAAGTTATTTGTGTTGCTTTTCGATATGCGTTTGTTTTTGGTGATCGGGTTCGCTGGCGTGGTGTCAGCGTTGGCTGAGCCTGTGGAGATCACACGCAGTTACAATGATGAGTATACCCGAAGCGGCGAGGATCAAGGCCGCTGAGGAAATGGCAAAGGAAGACCGGGCGCAGGACAGAATTGTAGGGGGAACTGGGCAGACTAACAAGATCTCCTGATCTGCGGTAAGTGATGGGCTTAGACGAGGAAGCACAAACAAATGAAGGGGGATACCATCTGACGCCGCTAACAAGTAGATCCGTAGAAGAAATGCGAGGTGACAGACAAGCACTTGGCGAGATTGGCTACAGATCATGCTCAGTGGCGAAAACATGGAGAGGCGATTTGGAACAGTATGATAGATACCTACGTAATATTTTGTATGTAGGTACCTACAATAGGGTGGGTAATTTTTTTTTTTATTTCTAACGGGCACAGTTGAAAAAAGGTGCCATTTAGTGCCATTATTATACTCAGAATAAAAATACCTACATTAAAATATTGGGCCAAATTTAAAATAATAAAACCAGACTTCATAACGCTCATTTAATATGGGCATTTCTATACTAACTTAAAAAATTGATCCGGAGGCAAAAGATCAACATCAATTACAATGCAATTTTGGTATTAAGTTTATATTATTATGAGTTACATTTTTTTTGCCATGCCTAAAGAAATAAAAGTATTAATTTTTTTCCCATACAAAAGTGACCCACCCTAATGTACAAAGGATAAATAAGAAGCTATATTTTTTTTCTTAGTGAATGCGCTTAGCATTTTATAAACATAAAAAACTGGCTAAGTGCGAGTCTGACTCGCGCACTGAGGGTTCCGTACAAACTTTCACTTATCCCATCTTAATTGGCCTGGTTGAGTTTGCACCTGAAATGTATCGCGCCGCATACAAACGAGGTGCAAACTTAACGCAACCGAGTTCTCCAAATATGATGTTTGAAAAGGACTATATTTTTTAAGATTTTATTACAACTGTATAGTTTTCAG
Source organism: Apotomis turbidana (assembly GCA_905147355.2). NCBI lineage: Eukaryota > Metazoa > Arthropoda > Insecta > Lepidoptera > Tortricidae > Apotomis > Apotomis turbidana. Next base: position 13,986,654 of record LR990295.1, on the reverse strand, counting down.
ATTTTTACAAGTATTTGTAGTATGTGCCGATATAACTTGCCAAATTTCATAGTTCTAGGTCACCTACCCTGTCATTTTGATTCCCTTGAGTGTCGAAATGTACGTTTTTTGCGACATAAACGGCCGTATCTTTTTTTCACCTTAACGTAGAAATTTGATTGTTTCTCAGCTTCAAGGGGCTGTAGACTTAAGTATATGGTTCAAATTTCAACTCGATACATCCACGCGTTCTCGAGATAAAGGGCCTTGACAGACAGACAGACGGACGGACAACAAAGTGATCCTATAAGAGCCTTATCACACTTGCGATTTGCTAGCGAGTTTTCTATACAAATCAGCGTCGCGGCGAACTCGCTGCGTAATCGCCTTCATACAAAATTCGCTCGCAAATCGCAAGTGTGATAAGGCCCTTAGGGTACCGTTTTTTCGGTTGAGGTACGGAACCCTAAAAACAGAGGGCGCTGTAAAAAGCGGAATAGGCATTATTACTTGCGGTCTGCATAGCGGTCCTGGTAGCTGGGAAGAGCACGTGGTGGTGTTTTCGAGTCTTACTTGGACTGCAGTGGATCGTATAAAATTTTGGCGTCTTATTTATCATTTGTATTATCTATACACAAAAAAAGAAATATGGTATCACGACAAAAATAAGATCAACATTGATTCTGTTATAGGTAATGATAAACCGAAAACTTTATCATTGATTATTGATAACGATGATTATGATATTTTTTATCAAAAATATTAGCGTCGTCGGAGGCAGTTTTAGACTGACTTCGTATGCTATGTATTTAAAACTAGAATAAGAAAATTGCCGATGTGGATATTTAAAATTGCAGTCAACAGATGAAGAGATGCAGAGAATCAAGCGCTTTACCATACCTACTTAGTATGCTGAAGCGTACCTACCTATATTTTTAAGACTATTATCAGGAATCACAGATAGATAAAAGTGTGGTTTCAATAGAATACTTCTAAGGATTAAAAAAAATGTATGGAGATGTGGTACGCTGGAATAATAACCCCATTTCGATATTTTTGACCAAGCGAGTATCTCTGTTTCAGCTTGGGCCGAAATTATTTCGTATGCCTCCGGGCATACGTGATGTTTTGTAGTTCGTATGTTGGGATCTCCAGATTTCCGGCTATTCTCGCCTAGAGACCGCATTTCTCAACCGATTCTCATAAAATTTTGTGAGTAGGGTAAGATAAGCATACAATTTTTTTATCCAAAAAGGTTTTTTTTGATATGTGACTTTACAGGTAAGTAGGCAATTTTTTATGTTTTTTTTTTTTATTTAATTAAAGATTTTTTTTTAATCGTTTTCAGAGACCTCATAATTTAACGAAACTATAGTTACATTACAACCATGAACTTAAACTTTTTCACGGTGAAAATGGCAAATTACTTAATGTCCAATATTGGTACCCAACCCACAATAAGACAGACAAGCGTACCCATTCATTAACTATATTAACGGTGAAGCAACAAAACGTTGTTTTAACTATAATCACAAGTTTTCAGCTTGTATTCTTGTAAGTTACGTTAGCGTGCTTTAAGCGGGTAGTACCCACAAGTGACGTCACAATATAGGATTTTAGCGCTCTGTAGGAATGTTGAACTTTGACGGTCATTTCTGACTTTTAGAACAGTCTACATAAGTCTAGTTAGTCCCATATAGACATTTGATCCCAATAAAAATATAATTGATTGATATCCTCAAAAAAATGTGTCTCAGAGAACTGAAAGTGATCCGAGACCATTAGTTTTCCATCTATAACTGTTAACCTCTGTGATAATTACCTTAGATTACATCGATATTAGGAGCTTATCGTTGATAAAAAGGATATATAAATAATTGTTTACTGAGCTTTGATTTAATATTTATTTACTTATCTACCATGCGTGCGGTTCTATTGGTCTGTTTGGTGTTGGTGGCGTCGGTGGCGGCTGGCACGGTGCCCAAAGTGGAGCCTAGCCTGGGCTACCATGATGCTGTTGGTATCCCTCTTGCTGCCAGTATTAAGGCAACAGAAGAGCAGTACTTCGCTAGCCACAGCGATGGTGATGTCATAAACCCTCATATCGTAGGAGGCGCCGTAGCTGCAACAAATGCGCATCCTCATTTGGTAAGTTAAATTTCTTCTGTAAGTGCGATATCCTCTTCGGATCTCGGCAACATCTGGAACTCTTCCCTATTCATGGTTTTTCTACCCAGTGAGGCAGCGTCAACTGCCGTAAAACTCTGCAGGTTGTCCATCGATGTTAGCCTTTTCACCCCCTACCCGTTTTACCTTCGATTTTACCTTCTATTACGTTTTTAACTATATTTATATTTAATTTCTGTATGCAATATACATGTCCAGAGTAAGCGGTTTTTATTTTCATTATTGTAAAGTACTCTTGTTTCTTTTTCTTCATTAGATTTTTATACTTCCACATTATAATATGTTTTTTAACTTACTAAGGTGTACTCGGGTAATTCCGATTGGCGGGTAATTCCGAAAATTACTGATATCTAATAAACGGGGTAACATTTTTTGCGCTAGCAACACTTCTTACTGTAGAAGTGTATAGTATCTGAGGAAGTGTTGCTAGCGCTAAAAATGTTACCCCGTTTATTAGATATCAGTAATTTTCGGAGTTATCCGCCATTCGGAATTAACCGAGTAAACCCTACCTACTTTTTTACTATAACAAGTTCTAATACAGACCTACATTACTTGGCAGGGGTATGGATGAACAAAATCAGTATTTATAACATTACGATATCTCCGGCGGGGTCACCTCCATTATTCGTCCGCCCCGCGGGAGTTACTGCTAATACTGAGTTATTTATATCTTAGGTACATAATAGAAAATCTATGATATTATAAAGATGAATAGATAAAATTTTGGATACAATGAAACTCTTGCTTTAAGACCTCTCATTGCGTAACAGTTGCATAAACTACTATTATAACACCGCAGAAAACAGATAATCTGCTTATAATATAGCTAATGAATGCATAATGAAAAATAAAGTTCCCATCTAGGTTTTGAACTTTACGAGTACATCCTCTGATCTGATACGTGTTTTTTTTCCGTGGTCACGTCGTCTAACTTGAATAACCACGACATTATTTAGCACACTATGTACTACAGTTGTACCTGTCTTATTTAGCCCACTACTTACTATATTATTAGTTGGCATTTGTTTTTTTTTCTCTCAATTGTTCCTTTGGTATCGTAGGTCAGATTATCTCGTAACTCTTCTGTACTCGGACCTTCATGCAGACTGGACGAGTGCTTTGATGGGTGGATATATTTATAAACCTTATCTTTGTATTTTCGAGAAAAACTTCAGATATTTTGTCCACTTACTATTTGTCACCCAAATCAATTAAATACCTTCATATTATCATATCTATGTATGAAAATATTAACGGAAATGTTTCCAAACATATGCATAGCATTTGCTTCAAATTTATCCATAAAAAAATGGTCTTCAAGAGTAAAAGGACTACCTATATTCTATTTCTTAATTTAATTTCCGATGTTTTCTTTGTAATGAAAATTTTATGATATATTTATTTATAGGGTGGCCTTGTCATCCATTTTGCCGGCATTGCCGGGCAATCAGCCTGCGGTTCCTCTCTCCTCTCCGCCAACCGTCTGGTGACGGCAGCTCACTGCTGGAACGATGGCGTCAATCAAGCCTCCCAGTTCGAAGTAGTTCTTGGTTCCAGTTGGCTGTTCTTCGGCGGCACCAGGATCGTCACCACCCAGGTGTTCATGCACCCCTCGTGGAACCCAGCCACCCTGCTAAATGACGTGGCCATGATCTATCTGTCAACTACCGTCCAATTTTCAGGTAATATTTGCTATTTTTTTGTGCGGGTGATAAAAATATACTTGTAAATATATAACCTAAGGCGATATTTAAGTAAGCTTTTAAAGTAACTTTGTAGTTTTAATTTGGTATAATAAGAATAATATGGAGTTCAGGAATGTGGTATCATAAGAAAAGGGGTATATAGCGTAGATAAGAATTATACGTAAATTGTCTACTAGATCATCATCATCATCACTACATAGTATAAAACAAAGTTAACAAAGTCGCTTTCTCTGTCCCTATGTCCCTTTGTATGCTTAAATCTTTAAAACTACGCAACGGATTTTGATGCGGTTTTTTTAAAAGATAGAGTGATTCAAGAGGAAGGTTTATATGTATAATAAATGCATAATTTATCAGCATTGCACCCGTGCGAAGCCGGGGCGGGTCGCTAGTTACCTATAAGACGTCCACTGCTCGATGTAGGCCTTCAAAAAGAACGCCAATATAACTACTACATAAAATAAACTAGATACCTTTGTACATTGTTTGCTGTTGTTTGCCTTTGCTCATTTATTGTATCTCTTATGTATTGCTCCCATGTGTATTTGAGGTGTGGAATATTATTGTACCTATAATAATATTATATATTGATCAAAATCGCCCTGTTTCAGCGGTCGTTCAACCCGTGGCTCTACCATCCACCACACAACTGTGGAATACCTTCGTGGGCGAGTGGGGCGTCGCTGTGGGATACGGCAAAACTAGTGACCGTGAGTTGAAAACCAATATTATTACAGCACGTAGTCTGAGCAGTATTTGAACATAGTTCGAGGACAGGAATAAATCGCAAAAACTAGTGTTCGAGTTTGGTGATTCTAAACTTGCTTTATAGTCGAGCCGTGATTACAGGACGTGTTAACAACGAGAAAAAGGTGTCGTATATTGTTTGTGGTCTTTTGTATTATATTGCAATTGTAATCCATTTTCATATGTGTAAATACTTGCATTCCACCTTATGGCAATACCACAATTATTAATAAAATACCGTTCGCGGTTTTTTTTTGTTTTGAATAGATTTTTTTTTTTACTAGAGACCTAGGATGTTTATTTTATTATCGTCCACACCACTATTACCTTCGTAGCAACAAAACAAAGTGGTACTAGGTGACGGGTATTATTTTGACTTAAATATACAAGAGGAGATAAAATTAGACCTGCGGTAGACAACCAAATATATACCTAATAGAGTCTGGCTATCTAAATAATGTTGACAGATATTCCCTTGTGGTATCACCATTGTCTATGAATGATGATTATTATTATTATTTAAACAATTAAGTAGGTGGGTCCTCTATAAATAATTTTGATACTTTATGTAAGTACTAGTTCTAATTCCAACATCCCGATGGAGTTGAAATTTGGCATAGTACTTAATGTAATTTTTTTGGTGATGGATTAATGTATGGTACTAGCTTTTGCCCGCGACTACGTACGCGTGGAACTTGATAAAAGGGATTTTTAAAAGCGCCTAAGCAAATATAAGGGCAATTGTGCTTTTGGTCTAATAATTAAATTTCCTACAGGGTCACCGCACCCCAACATAAATGTTCACTCTCTTTTCAATCTTTTTAGGTATAATTTCCAGGATGAAAACTATCCTATGTCCTTTCTCGTATCTTAAACTATCTCTATGCAAAATTTCATCAAAATTGATTCAGCGGTTTAAGCGTGCAGAGGTAACAGACAGACAGACACACTTTCGCATTTATAATATTATTAGTAAAATTAGTAAATATTAGTAAATTAGTAACTAGTAATATTAGTAATTTTAGTAATTAGTATGGATTATCGAGCTAGGTCTTATTAACACTACATTTAATTTTTCGCCTTGTATAATGGTTAGAAAGTGTAAACATATGTGTGTTTGTCATTGACTGTACTATACATAATGGTAGAAATTATGTGAGCTGACTATGAGTGCACGTCAACACATGTTTAACTTATTTCCTTAGGTACCTTACGTGTGCATAGAAAATCAAAAATATCAACAAAAAAATACTGTTTTAACTGATAAAGAGTACACCTTTTCTAGTGCAAACCGGTATAACTACCTCCACCGTGGTGAGCCAGGTGTCTCTTCAAGTGATTTCGGTGGCGCAGTGCCAGGCCACCTTCGGCTGGTATGCTCAGGACTCCACCATCTGCACCAACGGCGCTGGAGGTGTAGGCATCTGCGGTGGTGACTCCGGTGGACCTTTGACGATCTCAAGCAATGGGCAGAACATTCTGGTAAGATATTTCACTAGACACAATGTAGAACAATCTGTGAACGCCAGATGGTGGTATAAATCGTAACGTTCAATGATGTACATCGGACATTGAGGAAGCAAAATGCGAGAAAATATGCCCAAGTAGTCCATCCTATCAACAGTTTCACCAGTATGATACATCATATGCACACATTTTGGAAGTTGGAGTTTTGGATTTTTTACTTCATTCCGCTTCTGCCAACGCCAGCGCCACGGCTCTCGGTCTTCGGTGATGAAAATTGTAGCATATTAAATTTTCGAATAGAAGCAAACACATATGGCTTTCGCCGCTATATTGTGTAAGAGGGTATCATAATACCTCCCGCGGAGGATTCGGGGCAGCCACAGCCTCCTAAATACGACTATCGACAGATTCCAGGGCCGTTTTAAGAAACACTTGAACAATATACCTACTTGTACCCTGTGCTAAATAAAAGTACCTATCTTTTAACGCTTCGCTCGCTCGGCTCGCGCGCTGTAGGGTCGCAGTTCCATCTAACACTCCTCCTCGCTTCGCTCATCGTCGTACCTAACGGAGACCTGGGGGCCTTTGATGGTTGCGCATTTACCACGTGACTAATAAGTGAAAAAGTATCTGTTCCTCATACTCGCATTTTGTCAAAACGTTAATTAGCACTCTGCTTTAAGGTAGAATTATATTATACAGAATGGGTGATATTCTTACTTCACGCTGATGTCAAAGGTGGTTGTTTGTAAAAGTCAGTGATCAGCAATCACGTGCAGCAACGTGGATTTTTTATAGTAATTTCCCGCGATCTTGATTGCAAAAAGTATGTTCCATTGAGTATAATATAGATACTTAATACTGGTAATTATATTTAAGTATTTTCGTTCTTGTTTTTTTACGTCGAATACCGCAATGTTGCACGGGCCATGCCGATTACTGGCTCAGCCATAAGTAGAGTTGATAATATTTAAGGGAAAAGAACCTCTGTCGAAATACAACCTGGGATATCGTTAATAGGTACACTGAAAATGTGTAGTACCTATACACGTAACAGTTCATAGGACAAGCGAATGGTACGGGATTCTCTTTTTCGGACAAACAATAATTTTACTAAACGTGAAATGGTAAAAAAAAAGCTTTACGAAACCAGTCATCGGACAAACGATAGTAATTAATGTTGACTGATGTTGAATTCTACAGCGTACTGTAGTGTAGTTATATGAATAAAATTAGCTAAATATATCACGAAACAAAGAAAAAATACCAAAATAATAAATCTTTTTTGGAAATATGTGACTTCAAAGGTACCTACGCAAATTTTATGATATTGTTTTTAATCCGAAAGAAATTTTGAAAATGTTTTCAGAATCCTCATAATTTTACAGTTTACAAAACAATAATTTTATGACAACCATGAACTTAAACGCACTTTTTAACGGAGAAAATGGCAAATTTCTTAATTTCTCCATACAATAATTATTGGTACCTGTTCCGGCCTCTAACATCACTAGCGCCTTTTGTATGGAGCGGAGGATTTTTGAACTTTGACGGTCATTTCTGACTTTTAGAGCAGTTTAAGTGTTCAGTCCCATATAGACATTTGATCACAATAAAAAATAGAATCGATTGACATCCTCAAAAAAAAATTAGTAACTATGTCTATTTCAATATTTCAGGTGGGTATCAGTTCCTTCGTAGCACAAGCAGGTTGCCAACTCGGTCACCCCTCTGCCTTCGCCAGGGTAACCAGCTTCTACGGCTTCATCATCGGACATCTGTAAACGATGCAACTTAACCGAGGGTTGCCAGAGTAAAAAGTACCGAACAGGATTAGGACATCGCTACTGTAGCTATTACTTTCGTAGCTTCAATGAAACTCTCTTAACTATTACGCTTTCAATAGAAGATCCATCGATTCGTGATGTCGTCATACCTAATTGAACCTCCGATTGGTGTCAAATGCCAGGGAACTGAAATTGAAGCAATTAATATACTTAGTTTAAAAAATAAATATGTTCTTTGTGTTATTTCTACTATCAATTTTTTTATATAATAAATTTAAAATTTTGCTTCTTTTCCATTATCAGGAAATGCGATTAGTGCTGTCATGATTCGTCAATGTTATCCTCAAGGTCTTTACTATCGGGTGAATCTTTTGATGCCATTTGTGTACCTTGTAGGTATAGAATTTAATATACCGTTGCAACAAGGTGTACCTACCCATAATTCTGGTATTAGAGACAGCCAAAAGACTTAATAAATGTTTGATACCTTTGTATACATTTACACGCCTAATTTTCCTCTAACCTACATTTCGATAGTACAGTCTACTTCCCAACAGTTCGATAGTAAAAAGTGCAAATGGTCCAGAAACTGAAAAAAATCTGGTAGGTATGTGCACAACACCTTTTTTCGTGATAGGGACGACATCGATCCTTTGTGCAGACACGAGCGCCACTTTAAAAACGTAAAAGAGGTGAATTCGTTGAGTCAGTTTGATACTTAGCAACCTCGAGGATGGCAGGATTTGGCGGAGAAATGATGCCTGTCGTCCGGAGGGAGTTCACCCGTCAAGCGATCGCCTCCCCGCCGCAGTCATTGGCACGCATAGTGCACAAGCAAATTCCTAGAAAAAAAGACATGCCGACCGGCGCTAGAAATTATGAAATTGTGCTAATATGTTATAATTATATTATAAACAGTATATGCCATTTAAAAGCTGAGAAAATTGTTTATACATCTAAATGTGGAGAAATTGACTGACCTGTTCCATTACAGTGAAAAAAAAAAATATTTCTACGATATTCACTTGTTTTTTGTCACCTGTTGAAACAAACCCCTCACTTCATTAAACTTTATCACCACATTGTTTTTGCACTTTTTTGAACTTTATAAAACAATACACCGATTTAAACAATCACCTCTTTTTAATATGCATTATTTACTTCACAATGATTAACACAAGTCACGAAATCACGCCTTCGGCAATGGCGGTTGAAAGAAATATTTTCAATATTTATTTTTTCCTGTGGGCCGCCTGCTAGAAATTTGGCCAATACAATTTTTTATGTTGGTGCAACGTTTTAGCTATCCAGAATTATTTTATTATGGATGGTAATTCAACAAAACCAATGAAATAATTCGACCAATGACAGCGTAGCCGTTAGGCGCACGCCGTGCGCCTCGCGCAGTTCCTGCCCAATTTCGTTAGGCATACGCGTGTGCGCCTCAATCGCTCGAGGGGTTAAAATCGGGGAGGAGACATTCTAAAAGTTATGTGTAGCTTTTTCGAGTGTCCAAGAAATGTGGATGAAATAGTAGAAATATAATTTAATTCATTGCACATTGAGCGCTTTGAAATACCTAACACGTGCTCAATATGGTGAATTATTTTATCTATCGAGATAATCTTATTTAATTTCCGATTTATGAAAATCATGTCTACCCAAAATAGATCGTTATAAGGATAAATAGGTAGGTACACGTAATTCATTAATAATAAGATAATTGTAATATTCAGATTACGATGACACACAGATAGGCATTGTTGATTAATAATTGGACAATTTTACTAAATACGATGCCTACGTGAGTGATACGCCGAAAAACACAACAACGAAAAACTGTAAGAATTTCCGAAAAATATATCAGAAAAAAAATACAAATTCTGTTTATGTTTTGTGTATTTACTGTGTCTGTGATACATACTTACATAAATACTATAGTCGCGTCGCCCTGTATTCGTGTGTGCCGTTCTCGTATCGGCTTGCATAGCCATGAAAAGAGTTGTTTTCCTACATGACACTGTTTTTTATAGTCTGTAAAAGACTGAAAGGCCTTTGATTGATTGGTACCTCATTTATTACTATCAATATTTATGAGCTGTATTTATTTCTATGAAAAATCGTATACGACCTAGTCAGTTACGACTACGACTTTGATAAAACGATTATTGGAAGTAAATTACCAAGATTAAGATAAATTGACTAATAAATCTTGACACAAGGCTCAGATTGTAATAAAAACAATATTATGTAGTCAAACTTCATAGCGTGAATGAGAATTTATCTTTAGATTAAAACTAAAATTTTCAACGGTTTGACACTGACATGTGTTAACCCTTTGAGCGCCGAGCGGCAGAGCAATTCACCGTGCCACTGACGCCAGACCAAAAAAAAAAGTGCTCCAAAATCAACAGAGGTTGAAAAACACAGATAGTGGTTTGAATTAGCATGTTTTTGACCACTGAAATTTCGACGTCAATAGACGTCGTTGGCGTCAGTGGCACGAATTTCCGATGACGTGATTTGCCGTCTTTGGCGGTCAAAGGGTTAAAATATATACGAAAATCGGATATCCGTTTGGGAAACTAGTAAAAGAAAAATACAATATTCATTCAAGCTCCTTTATTTCGACCAGGTACCAAGCCAGCAACGGCGATCATACAAACCATGTCCATACCGCAGTTCCACTCTTATCCTAACAATGTGGCCTTCCTTAGATATCTAACCGCATATATATAAGTAACAGAACGGTTACTAACGTCTCTTCTATCTTGAAATCTTTCGGTATAGTTCGTGGACTAGAGTATTCACGATTGAAAGCTGTCTCGCTGAGAACGCTACAAAATTGTTACTATCTCTTACAGTCTTAGTGTTCATTAGGGCTTGCAATTCCGGAATTGGTTAACATGGGCGGTATCGGAGATTACAGAATTTTCGATACTGCCCATACAAGCCAATTCCGGAATTACAAGCCCTAGTGCTCAACATGTTTCGGGCCGTGCCATGTAGGATTGGCTGGTGTAAAAACACAAAAGCCGGACATTTTACCATTAGCCAGACTTTTATTAAGTTTTTTTTTGCTTTACTTGCTGTCGACTTTCGACTCGAATAGTCTGGCAGCCAGACAAAAAGCCTTATAAAAGGACGGTCAGACAAGCAAATATTTGGCCGAACGCATCCGTAAAAAGCCAAATATGTTTGGCTAAAGGTTAACACCTGGCAACCCTACCCTCATGGCTAAGGTACCTAAATATGATAAAATCGAAACATGTCGTGTAGTCTTCAGATTAGAAGACATGAGTGATCGTTCTGTAATCCATACATTTGGGTCTCACGGTAGTTTTTTATTTAAAATCGCGTAAACATACTTTACAATAGCAATCTATACCGCTCAGGTACCTCCGCCCACTCATTTACTTTCATAGACATTTATACAACAAACAGTAGGTGGTTCTACGTTAGTTTAATTCAAAATGTGCGATTTAAGCGTTCATATATTTTGCGAACTGAATATAATTTTTTCATGGCCCTAGTAAATAAATTAAAATATGTTATAATGAGAGCACATAGCCGAAATTTGCTTGCGACACTTCATCTTTGATAAAATTTATCTTCATATTATCCGGACTGAATAAATTAATTATACCTAATCTCATGTAAAAAGAGCGGTGTCAAACTCATTGCACAGTAGTCATTTATATTGCGCAATAAGTGTGATACCTCTATTTTTACGTAAAATTTGGTATCCCTACGTAGATAAATAAAATATTGACAATCGTTAGCCCAAAGTTGATAGACATAATGCCGGTTGACCCACCATTAGAACATATTAAATTTATTTACCGAGCTATAATATTATTTAGTCTATTTTATATTATTCGTATCACAACAATAACTTCACACGTACCATTCAATTAAATTGTCGAATATATTTTTATCTATACCATGAATTTGATGACACTTATTGGATAACAAAATTATTTTTTTAGTTTATGTTATTTATAACAAATTATTCTATAACTATGAAATGTTGAGACTAGATAATTATAAATATAACTTATACAACGTTTAACAACTAAACTATATTTTAGTGTTCCAGATTAGTGCTACATTATAAAATAAACAATGACAGCTTCTATTGTTGACTACGCTACAAAAGCTACTTCTAAACTGCCGTTGAAAACATTATTCGATGTTTAAAATAAAAAGATCAATAAATCGCCAATGAAAACAGGCTGACGTTGAAAATATTTACAAGCTGCTTCAGCTAACCTTTTTACCGCCGGTCTGAATATCAGTAGCGGCATTCAAAAGTTACAATAACATAATTTACGTCAAACTGGCGTCAGACAGCGGCAAAAAGGTTTTTAAAATTCGTAAATGACTTTTGGTCTGAAATTAGTGTCAAAAAGTATTATCTATTGGTACATAAATATGACTTACTAATACCAAAAACATCTGCATGTAGGTAAATAGATACCTACTCTTTTTTAAGTGGTTAAGTAAATGCCCAAAAGAATTAAAGATTACAAATCTTTTCATTTGGTCGTTAAACCTTGAGTAAAATAAAAAGAATTTTCTTATCTAAAGTTGGGTACACACGGCGAATTATTTTGAAATAAATTATATAATTAATGACATTGAAAATAGACAGACAAAACAATTAGCCACGCGATCCCATAGAATGTAAAGACAATTCCAGTTTCAGTACATTTTTTTTTATATTTACAGATTGAAATTCGTTCTGCCAGATATAAAGTAGGATACTTCAGCCTAAAATAAACATTTATTAAACTAGCACTTAAGAAAAATAACATAAAGTAAAACTAGAAGGAAGCATTAATTAATCAACTACCATACGATATCACAGTTCTTTTATGCAAATAATGTAATTATAATAAAAACTCAAATAGATATAAAATTAGATTTCAAACAATTAGCATCTATGGTGTTAAAAACTGCAATGGCAAATTTGAAACGAATTGGTACAATTGGAAATAGAAATAGTACTGGCCATTTTCATAAATTAGCTGTGTCGTCTTTCACAAATTGCAATTTAAAAACAACTGACAACCGCAATCCATACAAACCAACAATATCTAACAATTAGACGTGTCAAATTCTAGTTCCGTATTTAACATTTTCTTGCCAATTTAGATTCTTTTACGCATGACTAACTCACTTCAATGTGGATTTCCGTATTTACTTTTTTCGACTGACAGGAAACGTGCACTTTACATAATCCAATTTTCGTTCATTTATCAAGTATCAGGTGTAGTTCGGTTGTGTGTTATTAATCTAGAACAGAAGTGACAGTTGTAATACCTACCTATAATTAGCTTAAATACATCAATTTATATTTATAACTAATAAAAATAGGTAAAGTCTCAATACATTTGCCATTTAATCGTAAAATGCTTGATATGAAGACAGTGTTAACATAATCGAGAAAAAGTAGGCACGTGATCCTTGGGGTCGTATTATGCGCGGTTAGCGATACTCATTGTGAAGGTCCCGCGCCTAATATGTAAACCTCCAAGTTAGACTAGAATTTCCATTTTATTTTTGTCAAGTCAAAGAATAAAAAAATCTCAGTTGAAGTCACTTGGTAGATGGCACTAGCAAATGGGTGATCCCAGCTCTCTTCGTTTCAATCCTAATCTTGTATTTAGTAAGTCTTTCAACGCTTTCAACTTTCAAAGGCTTTCGCGATATTAAATAACAAAAAGACTGAAATATCAGTGAAAATTCAAATATTGCACGAAACTAACGTACCGAAGTCCACTCTCCAAAGTGTTTAGCGCCATCTACAAATGATTTCTCTTAAGGCTCATAGTGTCAATGTGTGCAACAAATCGAAGTGATCAGATGATAGTGTCGAAGAATTAGCTACTCATAAAAACCCTATCGCTTAAGTCGGACAGAGCACTTTGAGTATGTAATCCGTTAGTAGCGTCGGCACGGTGGGACTGTCTTCATTGATGGCCTTTAAAACTGGAATAAAAAAAAAGAATAATAATTGAAATACTCCTAATTAATAAAATTACACCGGTTATACGATCATCAATCACAGAAAATCTTCTGTGGGTAGCTGCTACTAGTTGAGCTGCACGCATTTGACAAAGTTTAACAAATTACGACCAATTAGAAGCGTTGTGGGCAAAGCGCAAGGACCGTAAGAGATCGATTGAAGTGGTGCTATACACCATGGTGGTGGTCAGAGTAAAGAGCGAAATCAAGGATTGTTAACACACACTGTTTGTCATACTAGCTGCGCTAAGAAAACTGCGACAAGAAATTTACGTCATTTTTTTAACCTGACTCAACTGGGACGACCAGCAAGCAGGCGATGGTCGCGTTTATTACGCGGTAGATAAATGATAAAGCATCCGTCAATCTCGCTCCCATATTGTATTCGAAAGTGACAGATGCTTTGTCATTTCCTTATAGCGTGATATATGTGGCAATCATAGGGCGCACGTCTTCAGAAGCGGGAATGCGAGCTAGAAGACAAGAGAAAAGCGTAAACCTGGATCTCCCCAGGTTGATTATGGACAGGCATATTCTATACCTTAGATTTCATCAACGCATAAAAAGTATGATGGTAACTGGTAACTTACTCTTGATGAGAACTTGCAGCGTCTGGTTGTCAGGCGGTCCGTTGTCTAGATGGAATGGTATCACCGTGGTCAAGTACTGAAACAAACCACGGAATTAGACTCAGGGCCGTGCTATTTCGGTACCGCACTAATCATAGTTACGAGGCTCATGTTCGAAAAACAGCATACTCTGTACGCTGGTTACACTGATTATAAATGTACATAAATACATTGTAATCATCGTGCTTCTATTCAGTTTATTTATTCTCCTATGCGTCAATATTTGATGAAGTCTTAATTGTTTACACAAAATAAGCCACTAATCGACGTAACTAAAAAAATTAAAATTAAAAATCTAAAAGTATTGAAATAGAGCGCATACACTACTATAACGATGACTTCTATAAAAAACAAACACCGGAAAAAGGAAAGACGTATACGTTTGGTCTGTGACACCGATAGAAATGATTTATACATTTACCTTTGACTCAGAACCTGAGCTGTTTAGATTCGGCGACCTAGGTGGCCCTCTCTTCTTCTTCTCCGTATGATACTGCCGGCGTTTATTCTGCACGGCCAGGAGTAGAGAAATGAAGGTGTTCTTCAGTTCCTTCTCGTACTCCAGTTCGTCGCGGAGGGCTAGCTCCGCAATCAGGGTCTCAGAGAACTCTCGGATCAGCACTTCGAGCTCCATGTATGTTTCGTTCAGCTGGGTCAGGGAGAGCTGACGGAGTTCTGGAAGGTTTAGAAAAGGATATCACAATCTGAAATCTCCTTAATCTTAGGTGACAGGTTATATGTCCCCTAAAAGAAGAGTCAGGTAAACAAGTTCAAAGACGGGCTGACAGTTTTAGGTCCTTTAGACCGAATTTTAAGCCACCTAAAACGTGTAAAGAAACAAAATATTATGATTGCCCGTATCTAACTTATGGTTGCTCTGAACCCGGAGCTAGCCTTAGGCCTGCCACAGACCTACTGATTATGTTCTGTTCTTACTCGTTACATACCTGCCGACGCGGGTCGGCAAAGAACACCCGCAACAATACTGGTCAGGGCTGGTCAGCAAGCAACTGGCCAGTATTGCCGATCTGGCCGGTCAGCTGGCGCCCGGCGTTGACATGCAATTATTTTATCTGTTTTATAATTAATTTCGCTGTTTTTATTATCATATCTTATCTCTTTTAGTATTAATGTATGAGACGATCATAGTATAAGTGCATGTAAATTGACTTAGTGTAATTTATATCTTGTCATTTTATATTAAGAAAAAAATAAATCTAAATCTAAACCTTAAGAAAGTCCGCAATTCCGTATTTGTTTAGGGTAAAGAATAAGTGTACAATTTCAAACTCAAAAAAATAAAAGATGTAGGTTGCAAAAGTTTGCGATGTTGATTTGACTAATGATCTGTTCATTGAATACATCTATTTCTGTCAACAGTTTGTCGACATTAACACACGCAAACCGTAGACAAGTAGTCTACTACAAAAAGCTGATCTTTATTATGTGGCAACTGCGACAAAACGACAGGATTCTTACAATTACATCACTTGTATAAGTACTTATATAATTAATGTGTATAAAAAATGCGTACACGCAGTCTCGGAGCTGACATCCATTTAGAAAGATTCTCAAGCCTAACTATGTGTCTCTGTCGTCAAGTTTTTGTGTCCAACGTAGTGGAATGATGAGAATAATCTATGTCTAATTATTTATAACTAGTATGTTTGTTAGAAAAACTTAGCGCCATACTTTCTGCCATCATTTGCTGGGGTATTTTCGTAACAGTAATTTAAGCTATGCTATCAAGAAAGGCAGGACTGGTAACTATGAACTAATCGCGGAAAACTTTGTTATTTAACATTTTAGACCCCTGCCATCTTAGGGCTTGTATTGTATAAGAGGCCGAGAATGAACTGCAAATTACATTATAGTTTGTAGCCGTATCAGTACTATTATCTATTAAAAAAAAGAGCAACTTACTGTCTTCATATAGAGGCGAGTTAAGAACTTCTTTCCCCTTCTCCAACGCTTCATTGTACTCCAAGATGTCGCCTTCGGACGACGGAGTCTCCTGCATCATGTCGTCGATCTCTTGGATCACCTGAAATATGGCAATTATTATTGAGTAATTAATAAATTCCTGGATTGGATATTATGGACACTATAAAGATGCCGCACTACCTATTAAACGGTAAGATGGACAACTCCTCGTCGCAATGTTAAAACATGCATGATTACTAAGATTGTTATCACTAAGTGACAGTTTTAAAGGAACACCAATCCAAGATAAGTCTGACGCTCATGAGACGTAGAAACAGTGGCGGATTTTGCGGGGTCGACCCGGGTGGACACACGGGGTGCTGGTTTCTAATGGGTGTTGGTGTTTTTTTTAACCACAGGTCTAGGGCACCTCAATTAATAGCGCCTAGGGCGCCTGTATGGCTAAGGCCGGCGCGGACTAGAAAGGTCTTACATATTATCAAAACGTTGCAAAAACCAGGGAGAATCACTTAAAGCGCGCGGTATGGCATTGGGCGAATTTAACCACAGTTAGCGATTCAATTGAAACCGAAGAAGGTGGAATTAGGTTGTGCAGCTCATGTGTCAAAGTGATATATATATGACATCGAGATCCAGATACTGAACCGGTCGGAACATTTAAAACATAATAAATACGGGGGTTTATAGTATCTCATGATCTATGGTTTCACTTGCACATGACGATCTACTTGAATGAAGTTAAGAGCGATTTTCAACTGGCATGCTAATCGTGTTAGTTTAAGTACATGGCAAAGTGGTACAAGGAGAGTGTAAAACGCTGTTTTACTACTTTACAATGTGCATAACAACGCATCGGTTTGAACGAAGGGGATTATTTACACGTCAGTATTGACAGATTATTCTAGTTTTTTGTTCACTTGTGGTTACAGACTAGTGAGGTAACATCAAAAGTATTGTTTGGTAAGCTGGTGCAGATGAGCCTTAGGTTTTTTTCAAGAGCAATATGTACAAAAGCAACAAATGAGAAATCGAGTCTTCTAGTCCACGTGCTATGCCACTCTTATATATTTAGGTACGTTACGAAGAAAGGCTTTAATAATAATAATAATTATTTATTTATTAAGGGAATCAAAGGCCCATAGATAAATACCTTACAATCTAACATACATATTAAATATTAAAATAATAAAAACATAATAGTAACTAAACTAGGTCACATTTTTCAACAGCCACTTACAACAGTGACTTTACGTTGATAAGGGGTCGTTTGGACCAAACATTTGACAAATATTTTATTCAAGTGCCTAATCTATATATATAAAAGAAAGTCGTGTTAGTTACACTATTTATAACTCAAGAACGGCTGATCTGATTTGGCTGAAAATTGGTGGGGAGGTAGCTTAGAACCAGGAGAAGGACATAGGATACTTTTTATCACGTTCCCGTGGGACGTGACATAAAACGTCATAAACGTGACAAAACACAACAGATATGGAATAACAAAACGCAACTGAAAGCAATTTATCAGTAAAAAAACAGTCTACCCGTTCATTTGTTAAATATGGTATAACAAAACCAAACGCAACTGACAGCTAAAGAATTTTGTAGCTAACCGGTTGATGTGTTTATTGTGTTAAAAATGGTATAACAAAACAAAAAGCTAATTACAGCTAAACGTTATGTAGTTCTATATTTAATTGAAGTTGACCGGTTGAGGTGTTTGTTTCGAGTCTCGGCCAAAAGTTTAATAATATGCCAAAAAAAAAAGGAAAAGATACACAAAAAAGACCCCACAGTTGCAATTTTTAAATTACGAGTTAAATAGTCCGCCATGGTCCAATGCGGCCAACATTATGAAATTGAATTGACGCATTCGTAACATTGGCACGACGAGTCTGTTCAAGATCAATAAATATACGCTGGTAGCCGAGTTTGTAAGTTACCATTTTCAATTAAACCCAAACGTTGTCTGGACTTTTTTTATTTTGTGTTTGTTGTGATTGTGTCTATCATAATGGACAATATCATATTTCTAACAGGTTGAAATTAATATAGAAATCTTAGAATTTATTCTGCTGTATTTAAAGAAATATAAGAATATATACATAGCCCTGCAAGGGGTTTTACTACCCACGCCATATTGCGGATTTTCAGTGGTACCTACCTACTCATCATTCATCATTTTACTGGCAATTATATTTTTTTTGTAACTGACGTTGAAAGTTGGTGAACGTCACTGATGTAAGCCAAAAGGAAACAGGACTAAATATTCCGCGTATTTCAAGTATGTTTTGCATAATAAACCGAAAACAATCCACAGTGATGAAAGTCAAGTTTTTTCAATAGGATTCAGTATTTATTTCGCAAGAAGAACGAATGATTGAGCAGCATTCCGGTAAACGATGTTTTGAAATTTGATAATTACAAATCCTTGATTGACGTCTAATAATACAAATATGACGTATGCACATTATTGCCATAGGAAAGCTGTTTGTAGCGCCACTATCCCTGGGCGGAACTGACGCTTGCTAGGCTATAAAATTACCGCAATCTAAGACAATTTAGTGCTGAGAGATTTAAGGGTTGTCGTTTTAGACCAAACAGCGAAAAAAAAATTTTTTTTTTTATTTGACGTTGTCAGATGACAGATGCATACCGAATTTTATTAACGAGATTTCAAATGAAAATCTAACCGTGTTACTTAATTAATTACCTACGTATTTGCTGGGATTAATTTACAAAAATGGATAGATTCGCACGTGTGTGGGTTGATGAGGAATATACTCCTCCAAAATACACAAAGTAATGTTTTTGTGCCCGATTGGAAGAACGATTCAACGAAAACCCACGATAAACGTTTCTTTAATGTGCCACATAAGAATAAAGGAGATTGGTGTCTAGCAGTGGGGAAATTGGTTGTGCCAAAGATACCATTATTTATCTGCGAAGACCATCTTGATGTAAGTTCAATAGTTACTGTTTCCAGAATCAGTAATGGATCAGTAATATGAATCAAACCAAACCGACAATTTTGAATTTTGATAATGTCATGTCAACCTCAATGACATTCCGTTTATTTTATTACTAAATCGGACTAAAGTAACCGTTCCATTGAATCAGAGTTTTGGCGCAGGGCGGACACTGCCTACTAAAAACTGAACTTGAATGTCAGTGTCAATGTGTGCGTGTAAGACGCACAGGGCTGCCTCAGACGCATTGCAACAACTTTAATTGCACATAAATATGACATAAGCTAGAAAATTATCACAACCACACGACAACGGTAGTGGTGTTGATGGTGATAGTGGTGATGATGATGTGGTGATGGTGGTAGTCCGTGGTGGTCATGCTGGTGGTGATGGTGAATGTGGTGGTGGTGATAGTGGTGATGATGATGGTGGTGATAGTGGTGGTGGTGATGGTGAATGTGGTGGAAGTGATGATGGTGATGGTGGTGGGGATGGTGTCGGTGGTAATAGTGGCGAGAATGATGATGTTGATGATGATTGTGGTGATGATGGTGATTTTGGGGTCATTTATATCATTAGCCATCACCATCGGCACCGTCATTACAATTATCATCGTCATCATCATCACCACCATGACCATCATCATCAGAATCAAGACCACCATCATCATACCTAATCATCATCATCATCATCACCAGTCACCACCATATTCATCATCATCATCATCATCACCAGTCACCACCATATTCATCATCATCACCACCACCAGTCGCCACCTTTATCATCATCACCACCAGTCTCCACCATCATCATTATTACCATCACCAACACCATCACTATTTCACGAGTCAATGCCCACCTATAACCCATATACACAGTTAGATACACAACCCTTTCAAAATTTTCTACGCAGCAAACTCGATTCCTACTCGGTGCCCTTGCGGGGTGAGGTAACTCGAATAAGGGGCGGGGGTGTGCGGGTCCATTCTGTATGTAGTACTATAAAGTATACTGTGGTTTTGGTGTTGCCACATTTTAAAAGAGTAAGTTTTTATAAATTAGTAATAAAATAAGTATATAGTTATCTCAGAAAAAATATATAAACTTATAAACTTAATTTCATACACTGAAATCGCTTATCTTAGCTATAAAAACAGACATTACATCTTTCGATGCAGAATTCAGAAAAGTAATAAAATTATAGTCATAAAAATATGAAATGTTGTACATTATCAGTGGTGGTAGTCTGAATGTAGCTATCTCTACTCACATTTATCGACTTTCAGGCGGTACAAAGTTCGCCGGGTCAGCTAGTATGAAATAAATGAGTGCGACGAACATACACCACCGAGAAAAGAAAATATAGTTATTTTTAAGTCTTAGTCACCCCACACGCGAAGAAATAATATTTAGTAACCACTTGGCCAGTCATAGGTAGACTGAAATATTGCGCCATTGAAAATATTTAATAAACGAGTTCCAAGCAAAGGCGGCTAATTATTGATGATGATAACCAGATATTTCATATGGGTGTTTTGTTTAGGGTGCTATGAAATGAGGATGTTCAATAAATCTGCCAAGCCAGTGATATGGGCTCATGGTGGCTGGACAGTTATTTGCTGAGTTCAAGATTGAATAGATTGGTAGATTGGTGAGCAAATGAGAAGTTCTAAGGTCAACAGTGACTAGATATGGGTTTAAGGAAATAAAATAGAGGGGGGTTTAAATTATAGTACGGCAGAAATTAAGGCATGACCCCTCCGCTACGGCCTTCTCTCCCTATCTGTTGAAACCAAACCAGTCACCAAACTCTGTACTTCGAGCTTCCTTGACCTCCTTTTGAGCTAAAGAGTTCAGCCCCTCTGGATGGCTTACCTCATCGGCAGTCTTGACGGGACACTCGTGATCCTGATGCAGCCCCCCCAGGATGAGCGCGTGCATGTCCAGATCTGAGGCTACTGCCTCGTCCTCAGAGCTATGGATCTCGTCGTCCGGGGTCATTGAACCCTGAGAACAAAGGATAAAGTTTAAAATGTATGTTCACACTATCTATAGAAAACTACCGTGAGAACTTTCGAATCGGTACGCGATTCATCATCAGTGTTCGGTTGGCCGCCGCTGCGACTGTCCGGCTCTCCTGATAATGAATCGCGTACCGATTCGAAACATGTCGAGCGTTATTCGACTTCTATGACGTGAGTAAACCCGTTTATGTATTTTAATATGTTTACACTATCTACATGAAGATGGTATGCCAGTTGACAAAACCTATTACGTCTTTGTTCCGTCTGTCAAGCAACGTAAATCGATGCGATACTCGTGCAAAGGAAAGCAATTTCCTACCAATCACGCCTTTCTGTCAATCTAAACGTTTCTTCGTATCGAGTCAGCACTGTAATACAGTAAATAAATAGGTGACATTGTCGTTGTGTCATGTGATTGACAAACTTATTATAAGCTTCTCTGTGAGCTGTTCACAACTAGAGTTCGTTCTGTTCAAAAATTTCAAAGCGTTCCTTTAGAAGTTCAAAATTACAATATCACATCGTGTAACATGTTTCAGGGCCACGGCGCATTTCTCTTTAGAATCTCACAATCTACGTGATATTTCATATTCCCATGGAACAATGTGACAGCAGACACCGCGGCACAAGCAGACGGTATCATGTTTCATTACAAAAAGGACTAAAACAAAAGGGCGCTGTAAAGCCGACGTGTTTTGTTTTGTGCTACTTTCTATCGCATTCATACTAACCAGGAAGAGCGAGACAAATGGGTCAAGTGTGAATCGGACTAGTGTACCAATGGTTCAGTACCATCAATCAATCACATATTTTTTTTACTATACATTCATTTAACTTACCTCGCAACACACCTTTGATTATTCTTTTACGTACTGATACTGAGTGCAAATACAAGTATAGGTATACCAAAAAGTTCGCTTTTATGTGCATATATATTAGAACGCCCGTTTTTACGATACAATAGTAATAATCAAGACATGTTTAGAAGTTTCAAAAGATACGATTCCGCTAAAGAAAGTATAGAGATACAGATATAAAATGTATTAGAATTATAAATAGGGTTTCTATAAAACCCTTTCAATACGTCTAACCCTAAAAAGGTAGTTTTATCGAGTGGTTAATAGGGCAGGCGATAACGTGAGCTTATTCGGAATCATGCGAGTAAATGAAGCCGTGACGAAATGGTCCATTTGTGCTGTGCTGTTAATTAAGGATGATTCATAAGTGAGACTATAACTAAACAGCGTGTGGTAATTAAGAATTATAGCAGACTCAAAATGAGTAATGTTTCGGAAACATCGTAAATAATGTAATCCTTTGAAATATCTACGCATCACTTATAAAATCAAACATAAAACTATGCGGAAATATTTGAGTCTCTTTTTTTCAAGGCACGCAAAACTGCTTATATACATAGTTGTGCATTTGTAAACTGTCCATCTATGAGCCTAGCAAACATGAATACAATGTACCGTGTTACGTGTATCTTTAAATGGATTTCATAGAATAGAATAGAATAATTTATTTGTAATAAACTTACATTGTCAAACATTCAATTATTACATGTTCGGTCTTAAAAATAATAATAATAATAATAAAGTGTCGAATCGAAAGAAAATAAAATAGATTTGCAATTGTACACAAAGAAACCAATGCAGCAGTTATCAAATTAAAATTAACATGTCAATTATATAATATATTATGTACACCAAATAGACTCGACACACTCACTCATCAAGGAACTCCTTGACAGAGTAATACGCCTTTTTAATACCAAAAGTTTTAAGTTTCGTGGTGAAAATACGTTCTGTTGGTGAAGCTCTGATTAGTTCAGGTATTTTGTTAAATATACGTGCACCCATGACAGGGACTTGCCCGTTTTTTGTAGCCTGTGCGGCAGTACTAACAGTCCTGGTTTACGCCTTGCGGAATATTAGGTCTTGCCTAAGGGGAACTCTGCTGAATGTTTTCACACATATTTTCCCACTTCAAAAATATAGAGACAAGGCACAGTCAGGACCGGTTCACAAAGAGTTGTCGGGCTGGCTCATCCGGGGGAGCGCGGCATATTAAGCGGATGGCTTTTTTTTGTAAAATAAAGGGCCGATCCCTGTCCGCTGCCATTCTCCAAAGGTCGATTTCATTAGTGAGGTGTGTATGAAAGTATGCATAATATGCTGTTAGCAGGTTCTGAAGGGAAAGCGTGCGTCTTAAGCGGGATAAAGCGTAATACGCAGAGTTAAGTTTTGAGCATACTGAGTTTATATGCTCACTCCACTGATCTAATGTGAAACCTACATAGCGAGCGTGAGACACTGGGTCTATTTGGGAGCCGTTGATATCCACGTTAAATCGGGGCTGTGTTTTTCAACTTAGAGAGAAGTGAAGTAAGTTTGTCTTTTCTATATTTAGAAGCATCCCTATAGCTTCAAACCAGATCAGTAGTTTTAGGATTGTGGCTTTCGTATTATTGTGTAGTTCCTCACTGTTTTCCCCATTGACAATGGCGCAGATATCATCTGCGTACATTATAAATAAAATTGTACGTTGGGACTGGGAAAAGGCAAATCGTTCATCAGCAGTGAAAAAATACAATTACCGACATTGGAACCCTGGGGGACTGACCTATCCCCAATTAAACATAGTAAGTAAGTGCCGTGAATTACTACTTACGTTAACTCCGTCGCAATGTTACACGACATCGGTTTTGTTAACAGTGTATCAGTTCAGGAATCCCATTCTTAAGTGACACAGTAGGCGGCGGACTATTATAACAGTGCTCCTTATTTATAACTCACCATTTTGTCACTTAAATTTAAGGTGGGAATGTGCATCTTCCTCGAAAACGACTTGGTCCAGTCTATCGGCAGGATGTTCCCGAAATTGCCAGTGATCGTCCACCACATTCTGAAACAAAAAGAAAACAAAATTATGAACAAAATAATGTCACCAAGAATCTTGAGGAACACATGGTTTTTAGACAGCGGCTATACGCTCAGTCTGTCGTCAGTTCAGTCCATCAGTCTGATGAGAATGGCAAGAGAATGATCGTGTAAGCCTCGCGGTCTGTCCGTCCTGACTGGTGAAAATTAATGAATGATAGTAAACTGACAGTTGATGGAATAAACTCACGCCAGAATGAACGTGTAGCCGATGTCTTACAAGATCGACTGTTATTTTTGATGTCACGGTCTGTCTACAGGAAGCAATTGCCTTTAATGAGCAATTTGATCACGAACATGACAGTACAGTTTTTGTACGATCTAATCGAGGCAAGATGCCATGCTGATACTGATGATGTGGTCTACCTAGTGATGAACTGTTCCTGGGAATATTACCCATATTGTGAATACAGTACAATGCAAATACTTCTTATTGCACACCTCAAGTTTACCGGAATGCAAATTACATGAGAGATACTATAAATCAATAGGCAGGTAAATGACAGGATGCGGTTTTATATCTACGGGAATAGGCAACATAGGACAATGTTTTTTTGTTTCGCAAGAATATTACGTATAGTAGGATTTGTAGTGAGCAGCACCTATCGGGATTATTTTAAATGGAAGTTCTCGACAACCGTGGGGTTTTTAGGACACTCTAAAGACCTTCCCAACCAGGAATGCTCGCACGTCATTAACCTTAATTTTGACAAAACAAACGAAGGTCGATAGTTCAAGTTTCGTTAAAGTTGAATAAAGCAAACATTTCTTCGTTCCATGTTCGTTCGAAAAAAAAATTAAGGGTTAACGCCAAATTAAGGGTTACGTTTAAATAATAATAAGTATAGAAAACAATATATGGCCTTTAATATGTAGCATGCTAACACGCAGAAAGCTTTATTATAAATCAAACTCATAGATGTGC
Source organism: Apotomis turbidana (assembly GCA_905147355.2). Taxonomy (NCBI): domain Eukaryota; kingdom Metazoa; phylum Arthropoda; class Insecta; order Lepidoptera; family Tortricidae; genus Apotomis; species Apotomis turbidana. The sequence continues at coordinate 13,961,315 of LR990295.1, read as the reverse complement.
CATCGTGAACGTTAAAACGATTTAAAATACCGTATCTGACTGGAGATCATAGCTCCTAGGACAATTTATCAACAGCTCAGCATCCGATTGAGTATATACGTAGACATAATCACATAATAAATGTGCCGCTAACGTCCGTTCTATCGGCTTGAAGTCACATTTTATTTTTATTATGTCCAACCAACGCTAAGATTATCTAAAGCTGACCCAATTTATCAAGTCAGGAATTCTTACGTTCGTAGAACGACGGGATTTATTTCAGGTTAGAGTTATTTATTTTGTACGTTAGCTTGGTTAAAAATGTGGAGATTTGATTTTAAATAAGGAAAGGATGAAATAATAAAATATTACGTACTTAAGAATGGGGCTTATTGGGGAATTATTTTTAAGGAAAGCGAACTAAAACAATACGCGTCCCAAATGTTTTCTGCATAAGCATTCAACTGTTAAAATAAGTCTATACTTATGTATAAATGACCTGAAAATATTACGCAACAACCACGATTCTACACACTTTAAGTATAAACGTAATGCTAAAGGAGTGTACGTATTTATAATAAGATTATTTTTACATTTTGATACCGGTCATAAACAGAATCGTAAAGTTTAATGTGACATTCTATGCGTGGAACAAGTACGAGTAGTTAGGCCAAGGTCTTCCTTAGATATATTTAGGGACGTCCGTAGTTCAGGCAACACTGCAATGGTTCTCGGAGACAATAATAACCATTTGGTATTGTACTACGTGTATTCTACATTGCGAATTACACTATATTTACGGCCAGCGCCAAAAGTGTTTTGACTATTTGGCTTATCTCAAATCGCATACTAAAATTGACAGTTTTTTTTTGATACTGACTATACAATAGCCACTATACTAAAAGATAATAAAACCTCACCAGCTCACTTAGTTATTAAGATATTAAGTTCAATCGAAGTTCACACATTTATAAACAAAATAGGGATGGGCCGTCTCAATTAGATGTTTTTGATCATTGTTTTGCTCATAATTTAAGAACTCGACAAGTCAGCTGAGGATTTCAGGAATAAAATATTGCTACAGCAGCATCTACTTATGATGCGACATACAATTCCAATGTGAATAAACACCTACATCGAACCAGAAGATTAGCTGGTTCCTTCCACTGTTGTGCCCCTGACATGACCCCAATTGATTTCAGGGATATAATGCAATTCTAACATTGTTTGCACCTTATTTTTGAGTGATGTCAGTCAAAAATAAAGCCAAAAGTAACTGTGGAGTGAACGCATTCTCAGTTCTTTACGGACTAAGTTATTGAGTCTGAATATTATATTCTGTCTGAACTCGTGTAATTGCGACTCCGCACACTCGCGAAGTTGACTGAAGTTGGCCGAGGCGAAGTGGCCGAAGTATGGGTTTCCGCAGCGAAGTGCCTCTCCACACTATCATATGCTCCCAACTTCGGTCGGCTTCGCGAGAAGTGGCTAGGGAAAGTGTGACTGTATGCCCTTTTAAATAGGATTCAAAGGATGATACGTTACATTTTCGCGACCGCATCTATCTATTACGCTGAAAGGGCAAAGTGTCCCCAGTGTATAATCATAATAGCGGATGCCAGAGACACAGGACCGTATGTACATTATCTGTAACCTTCAGTACGTGACTAATCCAGCAGTACTGGGAACATCTGTCCTGTCAAAATTCACAAGAGCGTATCTCAGCTGTAACTCTTTATAAATTACGTCTTTTTGAGCACTCTAAGCTCAATTGCGTCAAGGTTGGACATCCACAAGAGCGTACGTTAGTCAAAAATCTTTGTACGTTCTGACTTTTTGGACACAGACAACATAGTTGCGTTTCACCAAGGGGCGACCTCCAAAAGAGCTTATGTTCATCAGGATTCTTTGTAAGTTCCGTCTTTTTGGGCTCCCAGAGCTCAGTTGCGTCAGACATCCAATTCGCCGCAAGGCCGATGACGCGTCCCGGTCCAGTGTAGTTTGTGTTCGGTATTGGTATGCCGGTTTATGAGGTCTACAAGTATAGCTGGATTGTTGATGCTTTGTAGCATTTTGTTGGGAATCTGGGTTTGAAGTGGAAAGTAAAACGAAAAGTAGGTATTTAACAATTAATCGAACCAGGCGTTCCGCCTTTGCAGTAGGTAATAATGCATTGCTAATTGGGCAAATAAAAATACGCATATAAGTACAACAGGTTAGCACTAATTGACCGGCACTTTATTATATCGTGGATTAGCTAACTAATGATATTGTTTAAATTAAGTATATTACGATTTTCATGTCCAATATGCGTGCATATCTTTGAAATATAAACCGACAATACCCATGTCAATTATGAATAAGGTGCACTAAGTATCTTATGTACAACATTTAAAGTTAAATAAACCAAGATTTAATGAAGGTTTCTACGATGATAAATGAAGTGTAATATTCAAACATGCCATGCCCCATTATACGAGCATATCGTTAGAAAGTGGCATGACCTTTCATATACAATCGACCTTTATATCAAATCTCTCCTCACAAAAACGCCCTTACATATAAGGTTAAGTTAATTTATTCCCCCCTATAATCTAATTTACATCACCAAATACGACTCAGTTAAATGACGATGACGGTTAACAAATTGTTTACAATTACTTTAAACAAAGTGTAATTTGATTAGTCAGTATGCTTCTTTAATTATTGAATTTATTTAATGATTGTATTTGGGGCTACAGTCATTTACTTTATTAAGCTACGTACGGATAGCCCATACCCTGCTACGCGTATCCTGGAACGCTCTATCCGTACCTGCAGCTACGCGTACACTTTTGGAGGACGGCAGGTACGGATAGAGCGTTCCAGGACACGCGTAAGCGACTACGCGTAGCAGGGTACGGGCTATCCGTACGCAGCTTTAGAGAACAGGTGTTAATTGGGGCTAGGGATGTTATCTCTAAATTCGCCGAACCCGGACAAACACTTAAAAAATCCCGCACATCTGGCATAAATCGCATTTCTTCCCCGGACGTGTCCGAAAATAATATAATTTAAAAAAAAACATCGCATTATTTTTCATTCACATAAAAAATGTCCTCTTATTGAAAACCCCCCCGGACGGCCTCCAAACTAGGACAAATCCGAGGTGACCCGGACGCATGGCAACCCTAAGTGGGGCCAGCATATCTTGCCGCGACTTCGCTTGTCGCGCGACTCAGGGTAATCTGTCTTAGGGCCGATTGTTCAATCACCAGATAAAACATATCTGTCAGATAAATGTTGGCTGTCACTTTTCTTTTCTATGACGGGAGAAAAGGGTAGCAATAATTTTAACTGGCAGATAAATTTATCTGGTGATTGAACAATCGGCCCTTAGACGCCAATACCGTGCATCCAAGACAGGAAGAAAGAAAGGAAAGTGACAGGTACATTAGTATATATCGCGCGACAAAGAGTCGCGTGTCTTAGTTATGTAAGACGTGCAGGACAGGTAAGAAGTAAAATTAATTCTGTAGACTTATTAAAGATGTTCTTCACGTCAAAAATTAATCACGTGCCAACTTCCAGAAAACTAGGAAGAAATTATATATGAGTATAGTAGTATTACTGAGTATATTATAGCTTTACAAAAATATGTAGAGAACGCACTGTAACACACCTCTATTCGACCATCGAGCGAGTGAGTCAGCCGGAGACTCAAATTGTCGCTAATTCGAGATGTCCCAGCATTCAATTGAGGAATGTGTCGCTTATATCAATGAAACCAAAACGATACATGTATACTAGCAACCTTAGCAAACATAAGACCTTTTAGATATTAGTGTAAAATTGGTTAGGTACGAGTACAAAGATTGCACGGCCTCATGAGTATGCATGATGTTGCATTTTGTCATTGTTACTGTTTGCTTCTGTAACTGGCCTCATACTAATTAGATGTGCAGTTGCAGGCTTTTGTTTGTTTACAATGGCAAATCTCGGTTTAGGTTGAGACGTAACTGCCGGATGACCTGCTTAAATAGTAGGTACATATGTACCTAATTACTGTGAAGATATATTTAAATCGAATTCAATTCCTCTGGATTACCTTTGCTTTGGTCTGTTCAATGGTTCAATAAAATATTTATTTTTGTATTTACATGATATAAAATCAGATGAATAAATCATTAGTCAAACAGTGAACTCATGCAACAATATTCAGTTGTTTTAGAATCAGGGCGTCATATTTTCAGCGATATTCTGAGCAATAGATAGAAGAGGATCTAATGTATACTTAGTATTTAGATGTGGAGGCTGAGGTAGTTACAGATATAGTGCATAATGCTTTTCCATCGTTTTTTGGCGAAAAAGTTCGTTTTAGCATGTTTTCTCTATCAACTTCGGCGACAATGTTGGAAATATATTAAAACGAGCTTACCTACCCGACAAAATTCGATGGAAAAGCATTATGCACTGTAGCTGTATAAGTACAGTCAGCAGCAGACATTGCTACACCATCCGAGAGCCCAGAGTGATCAAAACACCATTTTATTAAGACAATAGCGCTTTAAAGTGCAATAAAAAAGCGATCCTCTTTTATGTATGTGTAGTTACTGCCTGCCATTTTGGTTTATACGTACTTATTCGATATTATAACATAATAGAACGTTAGAAAAAGCAAAGTTGAGCTGTGAGTACAAAACGTACACCGTGCACTGCATTCCGAACTCTAAACTTTTGTATACTTGCATAATAGCTGAGTCTCTTTGCATCAGAATTCCTGGTACAGTGTTAGTTCCAACGATGGTACATTTTAAAAACAATGGTGTTAAATAACGTGTGCCGGAAAGAATATGTTAATTAATGTTTAGTTACATTATTTTTTTTCCATAATTATGTGCTTGTATGACAACATGAATCTATTTTACCAGCGTATTTCCTTCTAAGTGGATATCTATAAACATTTTAAGTGATATTTACAAAAAGATGAGTTTGAAATTATTAGACTCAGTTCAAGTTTTCTCAAAAAGTAAGTATGACACTAATTCATTACACATTTGACATTAAATTCAATGTATTTTCTCAGAGCGATTTCTTTATTTATATACTGCGCACTGAATAGCACCTACACCTGCGTTTTTTTTTCTATTGCGTCATCATGAGGATGAGAAAAAAAAAACTTCTTTTCTATTGCGTAATAATAATAAATAAATCCCTGCACGCTACGAGCAGTACGAGCCTTACGTGATCCTATTAGTACTTCTGACCTTTCGTATTTTGTCGTCTCAGCAGGTCAGCGGACACTCAGCACAGCCCACTTGAACGTTGAGCAAGACTTTTACTCGTTCACTACTGGACCCGTTTCACACAGCTCGCGGAGAAATTATCGACTTGGCTTGCATTTTATTGACACGTTGCGTAACAGCTGATTGGAGTTATTTGTTTTTTCGATATCCATGTGATTTTGTAAATGTGTGAGAAAGTCGAGTTATCTGCTGAATAATTAGGAATAACTTCGGTTATGGCTAACAAATATAATTTAAAGAAAGGGCTGGCCAGCTATTAGGTACTTAATATTGCGTTAAGTTAATAAAAAATCCATGGAAGTGATAGTCTCATAATAATGCATTTTATTTTATGGTCAAATGCATTTTCACGGGAGGTAAGCCGGTTTTAAGCCCATGTGACCATAGCGAAACGACAGACGAAAGTTTTACTATCGATGATATCTTAACTGCTTGTGTAATCTTATAAGCCTTAAATCTTCGCACATTTAAACAGATTTGACCCTTTTATGGCTCGTATGTGCGAATAGGAAGAGACATAAAACGACGATAAAACAACAATCTAATTATTTTATCGATCGTTGACATCGAAGTAGAGTTTACTGTTTCGTTAAGCATTGTTTTATCTTTCTATTGAATGCGCAAAACCGGTTTTGTCAGACTCAAAGTATTATCTTTGTTACATTAAATACATTACCTACCTGCACTTGAAATAATGTTATGTATAATTTAATATATGTAATTAATATGTAGTATTCTACTAGAGATACCTACATGAAGAACTAGCAATACTAATGCGTCTTGCTTGTCACTCAGTTAAAAGGACATACCACTGCTTATTGTCATAATATACTATCAGTTTATGTTAAGTTTGCAACTGGTAACTATGGCGTCGGATACAAGTGAGGTCCAAACTTAACGTAACCGGGTTAGACAAATCGAGATTTCGTTCTCGACTGTTTCCTCCTCCAAAGCTTAACAAATCGTAACCAACATTTTAGAAACGGAATTAATAGAAATTTTCCTTTTTCGGACCGTTTCGAATATTGCCCAAGTATAGGTATTTTAGGATTTCTGTACTAGGCGCCACTTTGCGGCGGAATTTTCAGCAAAAACAGACACCTAGTACACCAATTTATAATAATAAACGCAAAATTCGAAAAAATCCGACAATATAGTTATTTTCACCTCACTAGCTCGGAAAGCCCAGTTTCTTTGTTTGATATCTATTGAGAAAATCGCTTTTTATCCACATGTGGAGAAAGAGTTTTGACGTTTCAACGCAGCTAAAGTAAAATTTGACATGAGCTTATTTTCTGAAAAATCCCGTTTAAAATACCTACATGAAAGCTAATTAGACCTTAGTTTTAATAAATGGCAAATTGGTGAAGATATTTTTCAAAGATATAGTACAAACCCTTATTCTTTTTTCCTCGCTGTAGTGAGGTGAAAAGTTTTGTGTTATACTCGGGCGAAAAGTTATTTTACGTCTCGTGTATTGAAACACTCGCTACGCTCAGGATTCTATTTTGAACCACTCGCTTCGCTCGTGGTCAATCATAGGATCCTTTCGCTAGCTCGTGTTTCAAATAAACACTCGCGGGTAAAATACAACTTTCCCCCCTTGTATAACAAATAACTATTGTGCAACAAGAGAGCAAAGTTGTTTTTTGTTATGAGTGCTGATTTTGAGTAAGCGAAGCGAGCAAGCGAAGGATTCTATGTTTGAATCCTGAGTGTAGCGAGGGACTCAACAGCACGAGATGCAAAAAACTTTGCTCTCGTATAGCACACACAACTTTTCACCTCATCAGCGAGAACATATTCGACATTTTGTGTTTTTTCTTCCAACGTCTTTGTTGCTGATTTCAATAATATTATTAATCAGAAAATAAATAAGTGCTGCTTAAAAAGGAATAACAATATAATTTAATTGAAATTATAATCAACCAACCAACACGGTTATTGTCATTATTTGATCAAATTGGAAGATTTAGCAGATACATGACGTGTTTATTTATAAATACATTATTATATTACGAGATTTTGTTTATACATTGATTAATATTTTTACTCCTAATAAAACACCAAACAAAATGTATGCAATAGAAAATAACAATTACAATATGAACTCGATATTTTTTAAGGTACGTTTCAAATATGTATCTATGATAAATGGCGAAATTATAAATTATATTTTACAATAAGTAAATTTAATTTACAATAAGTAATAAGGTGAAAAATCTTATTATATTTGAGCAATGATCAGTTGTTTTATATAAATGGCACAATCATTTTAATATTCGGTCGTTAAATAAAAATATAATAAAGAAAAAAAAATACGTTGCAATTAAAACTTTTTCGGGTGTTTTAATGAATTTTTTGGTATAACGCGTATCCGAACTGTTCTCAATCGAGGGCGGATTCGAAAATCGAATTTCAAATTGATAAGTTTCTATCCCTCTTTTTTATATACATATGAAAGAAACAGAGTGCATCGAGATTCAAATGATTTATTATTTTCGCGGCGACAGAAAAATTAAAGAGCAGCAAACTATTTGCAACTAAAATAATAACTTGTCAGCGATTAAATATTTTGGCAATCATTTATATTAATTGAACTAAGGATATTTTAAAATTCAAATAATGGCAGCTACTTTAAGGTAGCAGAAATAATAAACAAGATTACTGAAATCATAGGCGAGGTACTATAAATAATGACTTAGCGACTAATATTAGCAGAAGATCCGACTCGGCCGGGTTAGGTTAGGTTGGTTTTTTTTATATCCCTAAAAAGCGCTCCTTTATTTTTTTTATGACCTTGATTTATTTTATATGCAATCTCAATTGAGCAATTAGAGTAGGCCATTTTCAACTTTTTATCCGCTGTCATGTTTCCGCTTAATTAGTTAAGTCAGTCGCCAAAACTCGATGCTAGTTTATATTGAAACAAAGCCGAAAATTGATTACTTAGCTGCTACTTTTTACTTTATACTAGTCCCCGCAATTAGTCGCCAACTTATTATTTTTGCTACCCCCTTTAATTTTTTATAAATCCCTAAATCAGATTAATTTGTCGCCGCGTTAAATACATGCCTTTTATAATTAACCTTTGGCTGAAGAATGACAATTCGTGGTCAGATATTGAAAAAATTAAAAAGCTACTTTCTACTCACGCTCGAAACAAAATCGCATTTTGTTCACTGTTATCTGACAGCAAAATCGCCATGTTTGAGCTGGTGAGGTGAAAAGAACATTTCCTTCTCCTTCAGTTCCCAAAATTTCATAACGATTGGTAAAGTTTTGGAGAAGGAAACAGGCGAGAACGAGACGTCGATATCTGTGAACAAATTAGCAGTAGTATTCTTCTTAAGGCAATTGGGTACAGATACAAATTGAATCACGCAATGATGAAAATCTGGGGTAATTGAATTAAGGAGCATTTAAGAATGTACCAGGCATTTTAAATTCTGTTTAGTTTACAATATATACAGGTACAGGTATTGCAGTATGATGCGTTTCGTTGAGGTTTGGTATTCTAGGTGGTGAAATTCCTAAGATTATTTAATTGACCATAATTTCAAGTATCGTAACCATAAAACAAAGTGAATTTTCTTATTTATAAATGCACAAAACGCCTGACAAAAAATGTAATGTTGTCAAATTCTATTCCATATTAGTTGATCTGTGGGCTCATTGGTAAACTTATTCCAGGATGCGATAACGTGGCCTATTTCTAATGACCTATCAAAAAGTTAACTAAAATTAACACAAAAATCTTCATTAGGTATTTAATATAGTAATTTTTAATAAGTATTGTACACTTCATTGTAATGTCCTAATATATGTGTAGTTATCAATTTAGTACGAATTACCAGCCTTTGTATTTATATACGAGTATGTTGAGCAAAATTACAATAATAAATAAGGCACAGCTTGGTAGAGTCATTAATGATTGCATCATGGGCCATATGGTCAACATAACGATGATATTTGCGTTGGTTCCCACTTGAAACCTAAAGTGGCATAAGGTTGATATGTGTAGGTAGGTTGTTGGATAACAACGATGGCAAAAAATTACTTTCTTTTTGAAGTTAGATTTTTCAATAAAAATCAAACTCTCTTCTGGACTAACCATCGCGCACACCTTCGCATATAAAATATAGAAACCTAGTATACGTTATTGTACTGTAAAAGTTTAGGAGGAGGCATACAGACGACCATTTTGAAAATTGGCTGCTGCGGCACAGAAAAAACCAATACAAAAAGCCAAGAACAGCGCCAGGCATGCCTATTATCCTTATATGAAAACTATGAGAAATGTTCGGCTGTAGACGAGGTGCCAGTTTTGCGAAGATAACGTGGATCCTAATAATTTACATCTCCCGACGTATTGTTCGTGAAAGTGCTAAAACAATTTTTCAAGACCAATTTACCATTTTGATAAAAAGGAACTTCCACATTTCACTCAAACAGGTAGCTCCTTAAAGTCCGACCAAAAAGAGTAGAATTTAAAAAGTAGCAATACTGTAGTGTTGTCCCTTTCTAATCAATCTAAGAAAACGGAGACGACACAAGGAAAGATAGACAAAAATGGTAAAATTATGTGCAAATGTCTTTACAATGGCGTGCCTTCTGCTCATCAAAGAAATTTGCCAGCCCAGTTTTTTGGCAGATAATTAAAGTTGCGTGCCCTTTGCCGACTGGTTACGTGACTGCGACATGTGGTTGCTGCACTTCATCAAAATACCGACTTAAAGGATGCATTACAATAACTAGGTTAAATCAAGAGAAGTTTCGAATTTTGAGGCGGGAATTCAAATTTTACTACCTAGTGCATATTACGGAATGTTTATATAACTCTCTTATATTCCAAATTTCGTCTTCCGCCTCTTTTCGTTCAAAATTGCCAATCGTAGCGCCACACACGTCGTTCGATCATGTCGTGCAATCACAGAAACATCTGATACAGTTCTCAGATGGGTTTTGGCGAAGAACAAGTGACACACCTCCTGACTTTGATCCTTTGCTAAAGTTATTAGTTGGTTTCTTATTCTGTAGACAGTGTAGACCCAAGATATCGCGATCCAAATGTGTATGCGTGTCAGTGGCCCAAAACCGTTTCGCTTGATACGGCGCGGCACCGTTATATCAAACATACATTTTGTTTGATTTCCAAATCAACTCGCTTGCTTTTTTTAGTACGGGATTTGTTGGGATCTATAGTCAGACCACGCTAACTCTTCATTTCATACAAAGTGAGTCAGTTTGTATGTTTGACAGTTCATTTGCTTGGATGAGTTACCGTAGTTGACTCTACTTTAAAGACTACGGTTGGCAAAAAAATATTTTTACACGTGTTGAAACAGTTTTATATGAGGGATGAATGTTCTTACTGTTTAAATGGGAACAATTATGGGTCTAAATCGTTCTTGTAAAAAATAAAACGAAAATTTCTCGAGTGTCAAATTTCAAAGCTATACGATAAACAATGAATGGATTGTAGTGAGAACGGAGTAGGTATCTAATAAAAACATTTGAAACTCACTGCGGCCCATACATTAATAATTAAACACAAATTCACCTCACGGTGTATTTCGACAATATAGTAATACCTTGCCAACTATTAAAAGGCTTTATTGGTTAATAAACCTTTATCGATATGTTCACGTAACGTTAATTGGTAACGAAATAGGCGAGTACATAAAACGACCATTAAAAACCGAGCCTCAATAAAATTTAGTTCAATATGTCTTGCACTGATTTCACTCAATTGGATTTTCTCAAGTCATCACTGAAAGTGCCTGACAATTCGCCCAGTAATTAATATTGATTGTTGAGTTTGTCAAGTAATCTAACAAAGTATAATTGATATAAAATGAGGCAATTAGGTCAGATGTGGCCTTGGGACAATATAAAACCTAGCAAATTGTTTCACATGATGTATGTTTACAGATAATGGACAATTGGACACTGCACGGGCAGTGCGCGCACGACATTTAAATACCTAGTCCAGTAAAATAAAACCTTAGCTTCCTCTCAACCGTACTTAGACACAAAACATACAACATACATATTTACATATAACCCTTCCTTGAGATACAACTATTAACTCCTCTAAAATGGGCACTCGAGAGCCATCTAAAGTTAAGATAACTTCGTCTCCGAGTTACCCTCGGTTTCAACAATGGCTAGATATAACTTTGTATATCTTTATGTACAAACACTTGAGTGTGTTTGTCTGGATATCTCGAGCTATCTTGGAGTGGGTCGTAGCCAAACGAGGCGCGACCTCAGACGGCCTTACAAGGCAATGTGTGGTAACCGGTAAGCAAAAAGTTCACTTGTGAGTTTTCCTTCGAGCTTAGGTACGGTATAATGGTCTTATATATTGTCAGTTCAGTACAGTCATACTATTGTCATTTGTTGTTTTCGGCCAAGATTTTTTGGGTCCCGTTAGAAAGACCTTACTTCCCAGGAGGTTTGAATAGTGCCAGTAAAACCCAAACATATCTATGTTACAGGCCGCCTGCATGTAATAAACATATGCTAGCTAATTATGTACAATCAGTGTTTAGACTTATTTGACTTAAGCACCAAAAAAATGAATTTTCGTCATATTTAGGTTTGAGTGTAACAATGTAAAGATCTACAGTTGTTGACCGTAAGAAGTTGACTGTAGTCTTTATTATTTTTATTTTTTGTAGACTAATATAGTGCATAAATATTATGATATGTTATTAGTAGAATTAGAAATTAATAATGAAACGTCACACGTGTGAGTTCCTATGTTTTAATAATAAACAATAACATTTATTAATAACAAGGCGCAAACGATAAAATAGTGGTAGTAATTCTAAGAACTTGCGATATCATTTTACACTGTAAGTTACATGCAAGCATATTTTATTACAAGTACGTGTAAAATAATAATAAAAAAAAATACAGACAACCTCACACACAATATCACCTCACGCCACTTATGCACAATTTCTCTATAAACATATAGGTACGAACACAGTTTTATTGTCTAGTTTGTTTATGAAAACTAAGTTTCTACATAATGAATGCATTTTTAATAAGGATCCGACACATACTATGGACCAGTTAAAGTAGAACAAATATAACCTCGACGGCCACTAATGGCCATGCACCCAAAAAGTACCTAAACAAACTTCTAGGAAAGGCAACGACGACTGCATACCAATACAATCAACAAAGAAAAGATTTAACACTTGAAGTGGAATACTTCCATAGCTAACTGTCCCTCCCATCCCTTGATAGAATGTGATGGTTTATCCTAAAATGTCTTATGTGACAAGAAAGTACGACGTTTCTGCATCAGCATAAATCAGCGTTGGATAAAATATTCACAAGTTCCACGATAATGGATTATCTACTACGAAAAAATATAAAATATGGTTGCCGTCGCTAATTGCCAAGATCCGCATGGCATCCTTATTAATTTATACTATCCTAGCAGCATATATTGACACTTCGTAAGAAGTTGTTCATTAGATCTGTCATTAAAACTAGCCTATTCTTAAAATCAGTGCCATCAAAATAGATGAAAAGGATGTAATAGCCAGAAAAGGGATAGTTATTTTATTAATCTCTATAATAGCGATCATTATAATGTGAAGCTGGCGGCAGACACGAGGTATGTTGCAAAAACGTTTAACCGACCGGTGAAGATAAGAAAAGGGGGTTAAGTTCACAAAGATAACTAATAGTTCAAGAATTCCACTGCACTTGACTCGTGAGAGTTGGTGCAAGCAGAAACAGAAGCTAATAGTTCCCGCTCTAATTATAGATGTAAGTATGTTCTGTCACGTTTTGCCTAAGTTAACTTCAAGTTTCATTTTTACTATGATATACCTACTGCAGTAACAGAATTATAATTGATATAATATAAATTGAAACAGGTCGCTAAGTTACGAAATTTGTTTGATTCTAACATCAAGAGCGATCATGATTCCAATTCCTGCTGCAAATTTGACACTCTTGTTACATGAACCTTGTGTCACGATGGCGACGGGTGGCATTCAATAGAAAAAGAACCTGATATACCTAATAGCAAACGAGTGTGAACGTTTTCTTCATTACCCCATTCAATGTCGCGCTCTCTTCGTCTCATCGGCATTTGTTCGCCATAATTCGTGTAATAGAAAATGCAATATAGGTGAGTGGGGGTATTCGAGACATGGTCAATACCGGCAGCATCGATCCGTCGCGTCGCAGCGGTTTACCCCAGTAACCCCGACACACCGGCGCCACGATGCCACAGATCCTTATAAAGGCAATGCACTTCATAATTTCATCAATTATCTATATTTATCATTATGAGTAGCTATTCTGTTAAAGTTATTAACTTATAACGTTTATAAGTACTTATTTATATCCGTGCATGGCGGGAATAGGCGTAAGTCAGCATAAAAAAGTTTGTGCAGCCTGACTAAAAAGTGTAAATGGTTTTGAAATTTCATCTTTTTTCGCAAAGTAGCAAGGAAAGCCTGGATTTCTCCAGAATAAGCCATATCTCTGGTTCTAACTCGATTCGAGTGCAAGATTTAAAGAGATATAGTTTAAGATTAGAATTGGTTTTTGTATAAAATTAGATTTAAAGAGCGTAATATCTATTTCATACATCATTCACAGATACTCAATAGGTATGTCACACGAAGTACATCAATAATATCGAGTCGAGAGACCAGGTTATTTAAATTGACTTATACCGAAGTGTGAAATCAAGTAAACCTTTACAAACGTTTTATTGTCCATCAAATAAAAAAGTTACCGAAGCGTGTTCCGATCTCTTTGATGTCGAATTGAATGGCTAACGGTCAACAAAGTTGATCCTACTGAGATTATCTTAATTACACGATCTACTATCAAGATCTCGGTTTGATTTTACTACGCACTTTGTTTTGAAACGGTTTTATGTTTCTAACTAGAGCTAAGCAATTAAATTCTTTACTTTAACGGTGATTTTATTAACAAGGAGTCCTGATGTGCGTTTGCAATGACCCGCGAAAAAAAACAACATTAAGTACCTACCTATGTATCTATGTCACACTTACGTCACATAGACATTCGTTTTATTTTTTAAAGGAAGTTGGTAGCACACCTCATAATCTGTAGTAAAGAACGTAGCTGGGGAGATTCAAATTTAGAATTTTATATCAGTCCTGCGCTCGTGTTTTTGTTTTTAATTTCGCCGGGCGATGTCACTAACCGGCCAGTGTGAATGGGGCCGCCGCGAATAGAAATGCCATAATCTCTTCCAAGTTGGCATTTACTCCCATTTTGTACGCCGCTTTCGAAGACTTTGGATTCTTTATAATAACGAACGTGACTATTTCGATTTGATTTTCGAATACGGAACCATTTGAAATAAATAAGAATAAGTGGAATAAGAATGTTAACGGTTTCCTAACGTGACATTTAACTAATATTTCATGTTGCACCTATCTCGGCAGTTTACGAGTGTGTAAATGGTCCCAAAAATAGATCGATGTTTGTATATTTATTGTAGAAAGCAGGTGCCATGCCTTACCATAGAGCGCGTCAGGTAGGGCAACCTTATTGCCCACTTCCTTCATAAAAAAGTTTAGAAAAAGAGCGAAACCCCTATATTACAACTTTATGAATAGTTCTAAACCGTTAAAAGTCACGGGCATTTTATTTGTGGATATTGTATATTGTAAAGATGCTATAACATTTTAATGAATGTAAACAGAAACTACAGAAATTAATTTTGGATGCATTTATTATCTTCAGGGCATGTTACAAGTTTACAATAAATAGGGTATAAGAACAGTAGAGAAGCTAGTACTTAGGCGGACCCTGTATCAAAATATGTCGGGAGGCCCCTGGGACCTGGGGACCCCGTATCATTAAAATGGCTAATACAGCGGCAGCTACGCCCCCGTATATATTTTTTTATCCATTGAGTGCCACGAGTTTTGACCAACGTCTATGCCGCTAAACATTGGCCAATGTTTTGAGAATCTAACGCAAACAATCCATATAGAAATCAAAACAGCTTTTGAAATGCAATTCTTTCTTGTTTATGTTATATCCTCTCCCTCTTCTTCTTCCAAGTTTTACAATAATTCATTCACTTTTCAGGCTACTCTTCTGTGGAATTCTTTACCTTCTGATCTAAGGCGTGCACAATCTATTGCTATATTTAAATCTCACCTTAAACGTCACTATTTATCTTTACCTTTAATTACACTGCATTGAAAATCGCTCCTCTTACTCGCTCGTACTATGCGACTGACTCTGGTTATTATTATGTCTAAGTATTGTATGTAGTTATATTTGATTATTGTTATTTATGTATGGTTATTGTTTTTATTTTATTTTTGTAGTTAATTTTTGTGGCTTAAAATTGTTTTGCATCACCTACTCAATACTAACTCTTGTTGATCTACTCCGCTACCTAAAGGTTCTAAAGGGTCTGGAAGAGATCGCTATTTAGCGATAAGACCGCCTGTTGTTAACCTCTGTTAATTTTTTACTGTATATCTCTCATGTTTTGTATCCCTGTGTATTTGAGGTGTGCGTGCAATAAAGTGAATTTGTTGTTGTTGTTATATTAATTTACTAGCTTTTGCCCGCGGCTTCGCACGCGGAAACACAATATCATACGTTCACTACACATATTGCGAGGCCGCAGGCCGAGCTCCGCGTAGCACCGTAGGTGCGGAGCGTCCTAAGGAAGCCGCCTACCCACTTAATATAAGTCGAAGTAACTTAATGCGAGGCCGAAGGCCGAGCTCCGCGTAGCACCGTAGGTGCAGAGCGTCCCAAGAAAGCCGCCCACCCACATAATATAAGGTGAAGCAACTTAATGCGAGGCCGCAGGCCGAGCTCCGCGTAGCACCGTAGGTGCGGAGCGTCCCAGGGAAGCCGCCCACCCACTTAATATAAGTTGAAGCAACTTAATGCGAGGCCGAAGGCCGAGCTCCGCGTAGCACCGTAGGTGCGGAGCGTCCCAAGGAAAGCCGCCCATCCACTTAATATAAGTTGAAGTAACTTAATGCGAGGCCGAAGGCCGAGCTCCGCGTAGCATCGTAGGTGCGGAGCGTCCCAGGGAAGCCGCCCACCCACTTAATATAAGTTGAAGCAACTTAATGCGAGGCCGAAGGCACCTACGGTGCTACGCGGAGCTCGGTCTTCGGCCTCGCATTAAGATTCTTCGATTTATATGAAGTGGGTGGGCGGCTTTCTTGGGACGCTCCGCACCTACGGTGCTACGCGGAGCTCGGCCTTCGGCCTCGCATTAAGATACTTCAACATATTAAGTGGGTGGGCGGCTTCTTTGAGACGCTCCGCACCTTCGGTGCTACGCGGAGCTCGGCCTGCGGCCTCGCATTAAGTTACTTCAACTTATATTAAGTGGGTTGGCGGCTTCCCTGAGTCGCTCGTGGAACTCGGCCTATGGCCTCACATTAAATTACTTAGGGTTAAAAAGTAACTTAGCACCGAAGGTGCGGAGTGTCCCAGGGAAGATGCCCACCCACTTAAAATATGTGCAAATAACTTAATGCGAAGCCACCCACCCACTTAATATAAGTTTAAATGTATGAGTGGCTTTCCTGGGATGCTCTGAACCTTCGGTGCTATGTGAAGCTCGGCCTACGGCCTCGCATTAAGTTACTGCTTATATTAGTGGGTGGGCGCCTTCCCTAGGACGCTCCGCACCTGCGGTGCTACGCTTGTGAACATGATCTTGGTTTAATTAAAATTGAGGCAAGACTTGTTTAAAAAATTGTTTTGAATATTTATTGTCTATTGTAGATTTAAATAACTAAATGCGAGGCCGCCCACCTACTTTATATAAATTGAAGTGTGTGAGCGGCTTCCCTGGGACGCTCTGCACCTTCGGTGCTACGTGGAGCTCGGCCTACGGCCTCGCATTAAGTTACACTACTTATATTAGTGGGTGAGCGACTTCCCTAGAACGCTCCGCACCTTCGGTGCTTCGCTTGTGAACATCATATTGGTTTAATTAAAATTGCGTCAAGACTTAGGTATGTTTAAAAGATCGTTTTTAATATTTATTGTCTATTGTAGATTTAAAAAACTTAATGCGAGGCTGCCCACACACTTAATATAAGCTTAAATGTGTGAGCGGCATCCCTGGGACGCTCTGCACCTTCGGTGCTACGCAGAGCTCGGCCTACGGCCTCGCAATAAGTTACTACTTAACTTAGTGGGTGGGCGACTTCCCAAGAACGCTCCGCACCTTCGGTGCTACGCTTGTGAAGATCATCTTGGTTTAATTAAAATTGAGTCAAGACTTAGGTAAGTTTAAAAGATCGTTTTTAATATTTATTGTTTATTGTAGATAACTATTCAAAGCACCTTGAAAAATAATAAGCTCATAGTCCTACCTGATGAACATATATTAATGACATCTATTATGATGTCAATAAATTATTTTCGTCTATAATGGTACTAATATAAATAATATGACCTGTCATAATAATTTCCTAAGTAACGCCATAAGATTCAGGTGCCAACTTAACTCAATCGAGCGTACGTCAATAATGGCGACAGCACCACTGAACGGATACGTGATGGCCTCACTATTTTGTTATCCGTGGTATAATGAATAAGGAAGCAAAGGAAAATGCATGAGATGACACGGTTATTATTTCAGTAGGTTCTGGGTTCAAATCCCGGCTAGGTGAAATCCTTTCTACATTGTAAATTTAATAATTTTGTCTTGATACACTGCTGCTTATATTAGGTATGCGATCAATATTCAACAACTTCGGTAGTAATTCTCGAATTCCAGGTTAACCCATCACAGCTACACCCTAGCTTGTGCCGAATCGTGGTCACTCGTGGTGAATCCTTGGCCTCGGCGTCGAGGAGACCCAACAATGGCTCCAAAGCTTTACATGTATGGAGCTGGTGTTATTAACTCAGGAAAAATCTTAACAGCGCGATGCAGCCGCTAGTATGGAGATTTTGTCAAGGAAACAACGCCATCTAGCGGAAAATTGGGTCATTGAGAACAAAATCTCAACACACCGTTAAAAAACAAAAAAATAATGATATATTTTATTACTTTGAATAAATTTTATATATAAAAAAACTGCATAGATGCAAAATTGTGGCTAAATATAACGTATATTTATCGTTTATTATACATTTCGCTACCTTATTAGTATTAATGTTAGGCCAAACATAAACAATACAAAACCTTCGCCTAATGTTCTAAATGTTGGTTGGTAAAACATATTTAAAAATGTATTTAATTTACTTAAATTGATTCGAGATACTTTTAATTCAATTACACTCGATAAAATTAAAAAATCTGTTTTATTCATTAACATTTTTTATTGCGTCTCCGGGCTTTTTTAAGAATATAACTGCATATTCAATAAAAGAGCATTAATTAGTTCCTATTGTAGCCAATTTACAACGAACATTGCACTCATATTTTCGTCTGTGTTGGTCGACAATTGGCGCCATCTTTTCTATCTATCTAACTAACACATGGACCAAGTAACTAACACGGTTTCCGTAGCTCAACACCTCAAACAACCTAAACCTTATTGTTAATACCGGTGAGCCGCGCAGAGGTATTATGTCGAATTCATACTTTTTAGTTTTTGTTCACGTAAGAGCCACGCGGGGGTCGCGTCGTTCTAAATTCAAAATCACAAACGCTGTCATTATAAGGCTACACATTGTAAGGAAAATATTTCATGGATTTCATGTTTTCAGAAATAAATATTAATCATAATAAAAAGTATCCTATAACCATCTTTGGATGTTCAGCTATTCCTGTACCAAAATTGGTAACTTTTTATCCAGCCGTTTCAGCGTGATGCGAGGACAAAGGTTTTTTTTGAAAACAGATGGCGCCAGGCTGGCATGGCATCGCGCGCCCATACGAAACGAATGACGATCCTGCATCACGCTATCGAGATTTTTCCTGAAATCATGACCTCCCTCCATAGAAAATTTATTTTCAATACAAATTTAGGATTTTATAATAGTATAGATAATAGTATAGATTAGAAAGCTTCAGCAGCATTATAATGGGCGTCTCATTGTAGATATTCCTTCGGAGCACAGACTGCTACCACATAACCTAATGAAAGAAAGCGATTTATAATAATATAACTAGTTTATTTAAATAAGAGAATAAAAGAAACGTTAGCATAAGGCAATTGATTTGACAGTTGTAGTTGACACAAGAAATCCGCGAGAGGCGCGCGAGTAGCACACGTAAAGGCAGTGTTGCCAGATGACATTTATGAAAATCCGTAGGGTGAGACAAAAAAGTCTGTAGAATTCCGTAGATAGTCGCTTGAAAAATCCGTAGTTCTACAGATTTTTTTCCAATGCTTCATTTGACTATACTGAAGCTTAAAATGTCATTAAAGTTAGTATTTTTTGCGAAAACGTAGGTAAAAAAACAAAAATCTAATATTTTTGAACACCTTGCCCATCTTTTTGAGCTGGCAAGAAAATTAAATTTAAATACAAACCACTGAGTGAAAGTGCATGATTAGTCCGCGAGTGTTTCAGCCAGGATTACAATTCATTTTTCGTAGAAAAAGTACATTCCGTTTCGTTTATGTCATGTTTTGGTGATAAACAAAAGTTGTCTGAAATTCCGTAGGTTCCCCAATAATTTCCGTAGGTCTGGGCACAAAGCTTAAATTCCGTAGATCTACGGATTTTTCCGTAGATCTGGCAACGCTGCGTAAAGGTTGCGTTCCGTTTAGGTTTATGTCTATACTTCAACAAAAAACACCTTAACTGACCACACTGCATGACCAACGTCAAAAGAGCCATACATCGCAGTAGGCTGTTTCGATTTAACATGCTTTGTCCCCATTTAGTAGGGAATAACTGCATGATAAATGACTGACATACAAATAAATTCACAATACGGTATTGGACTATGGACTTCTTGCCCACTTCCTTCATAAAAAAGTTTTAGAAAAAGAGCGAAACCCCTATATTACAACTTTATTAATAGTTCTAAACTGTTAAAATTCACGGGCATTTTATTTGTGGATATTGTATATTGTAAAGATGCTATAACATTTAATGAATATAAGCAGAAACTACAGAAATTAAATTTTGGATGAATTTATTATCTTCAGGGCATGTTACAAGTTTACAATAAATAGGGTATAAGAACAGTGGAGAAGCTAGTCCGTAGGCGGGCCCTGTATCAAAATATGTTGGAAGGCCACACGGACCTGGGGGCTCCGTATCATTAAAATGGCTAATATATATATGGCTGTATACTTTTTTTTATCCATTAAGTGCCACGTGTTTTGACCAACGTCTATACCGCTAAACATTGGCCAATGTTTTGAGAATCTAACGCAAACAATCCATATAGAAATCAAAACAGCTTTTAAAATACAAATCCTTCTTGTTTATGTTATATTAATTTATTAGAAAGCTTCAGCAGCATTATAATGGGCGCCTCACTTGATTAATGACTTGAAATTCCCCGGTTTATTTTTGTTCGTTTAAAAAAACTATCCCATCTTCACATCTCTCTAATTGGATGATGCGAGAGAAATCAAATTAACGTTATTATAAGTCAATGGTTGAACGAAAAAACACCTTTATCGAACGAAAAAGTTTGACAGCTATTGAAACCTTTTCAAATTTAAATCTAAAAGTTTTTTTAAATACCTGTATGGCTGGTTAAGTACCTATTGAGGTTTTGTAACTGGCCACTTAAAACGGTTGTGACTTTAAAACGTTTTTTTTTTCAGAAGGTTCTTTTTATTCAATGTATTTTATTATGAGGCCTTATTCTTTTTAAAATGCTGATTGTTTTAGACATTTTGTCTATGATCAAACATGTTTTTTAACATATCATTGATGTTACTACCTAGAACTGGGCTATTGGGATTTATTGGTATATATTTGAAACCTACAGTTGGAAATTTTCATTAATAATTTTTGTTTCAAAAACTACTTGACAAAATTGACGCGGAAAATTATTTTTTTCAACTTATTTTTGACTGCACGCAATAAAAGCATGAAATAGCTATGTTACTACCTAGAACTCAGGGAAAGGTATTATTCATTCAAAAAGTTGGTTGAAATTATCAAGATATTTGTCATAACATGAAAAAAAATTTTTTTAAAAGGTATTCCTTTTAAAATTTATTTTTTAAGAGGCCTTATTAGGCCTTTTAAGGTTTAGATTCTGTTTTAAACCACAATAATTTTATGGCTGATCAATGATCATCTAAATAACTCAGTGTGAATTATTAAAACCAAATACCTTCTTCATCATAAATTGATCTCATTAAAGAAGCTGCTACTTACCTGAAACAAAGAAAATAATTTATAAATACCACTTTCATAAACAATATTTGACAAACAATATGCTGCAATGTAATACTAGATACATTGTTACATTTTTAAACAACAGTGATAAATCCAGATGATTACATTAATTTACGATTACATTCAATGTTATTATCACATAGCTATTGTCACACGTTATAATTTATAAGCGTCATAAAAAGTAACTGCTTTCTTCTTAAAATATAATTGTTTTTGGATAGTAATAGTAGCATAGTATTATGAAATATAAAATAACTTAATAAACTATAAAACTGGCATCCTTTTAAATTTTACATTACCTTATCTAATCTAGTCTTGCTGAGATACTAAATAAACTATAAGACGACAGACAAACGATTAAGATGGCTACAATCTAGTTAATCCAAAATAACATTTGAATAAACGACTTTTTCTTACACGTTGAGAAATAAAACTAGTAATTGAAAGCAAAAGTGACAATAGAAATTAGTGTAGGCTGGGTCCACTTGCACCACAGTCAATAATTTTCGAACAGTACGTAGGTAGGTATATCATGAAAATAAGAATAATGAATTCATGAGAAATCTCTAAATTTGCTAAGGCGAGGAACTAAGTAAAATTTTCAAAATTTTACAGTATTGATGCCTCAGTTGCGTTATACTTAATAAATGATTTATGTTTTATTATTACAGGTAAAAAAATAGCAAAAAATAAAGAATCCAGTACCCAGCAATTATTATTTCCCTTGTTTTAGATAGTCACATTATGATGAACTGAGAAATATTGTGAAAAATCATCAATTTCATTTAATATGGGTTTAACCAGTTTTTCCCTTATCCCTTCAATTGGTTAATTTAATTTGATTTAATTTAATTAGACAATCATGCTAAAATAGCAAACACAAGATTTTGCTGTTGTTTTATTCACTCTATGTTACGGCCTTACGAAAGGTGTATATACTTAGGCACTACTAATTCCGATCACTGCTTATCAATTTCAGCATCATCATCAGTCAGTAGACATTCACTGCTGCACAATGTTTTCATTCAACGATCTCCACATAGTAATTAATTAATAAATTTTAATTATTAATTGATTGCACTTTCAATAACTTTTCTTTGACTTTTCTTGTAATAATATTAACTTATTACTTTCACAGAATTCCAATAATTAATTATAACACTTTGCTTCCAGCATTTTAATTTTTACATGTATGATAATAATGTTTCATTTTCATGTAATTCGTCGCTGAGGCTTTGTCTGTCCCAGCATCCTGGAATTTCAGCGTATGCCCCGGGGGTGACTGAATGCTGCTCGCATTCTCCCCCAGGAGGAAGCAGGATCTTGGGGATCTTGGCCATGCTGAGCCAAGGACTTCAGTGAACCCTGCATCAGGCTGAAGATTTTAGCTAGCGCTGTAATAAATAAAATTATTAGTTTTCTTTCACTTTAGCTAGGTGACAGGTAGGATTTTAATAAAAAGAACTTTCGTGTTTCTAATTCTAATTCTAATTTTAAAAAATGGCTTCCATCAGGTTAATGATGATTTCGCCAATTTCAAGTTTGCTCGTAGAGCATGCCGTTGTTCGGTGAGGTTTTGCTTTTTGTAAGGTGATAGCGATTTACAAAAAACCACGCGGACTATCGGGCCTTGACCCAGGAAGGGCTATGAACGCTTCAAGTTGAATTCTTCATTAGCTATTCACTCATACGTTAGATCACTGCACAATACGCTATCAATACTACACATTGAACAACAAAAATGAATAAATAATGGACAACGCAACTTAAACGCATGCGGCCATCTTAAGTCACAAACCGGAAGTCCGAGCGAAAAAATATATACACTTTCGTGTTTTATTAATAATTAATTTTGCGACTTGACAATGACATAGCATTTGACATGTCAATATGACGGGTACTGCCATGGTCTATGGTCGTAAAATCAATTATGAGGTTATGGTTTATCTTTATTATTGGTACAAGTATTTGGAATAATTCAGATACCCCAACAGTAGCTCCTACAATTACCCAACCATCCTATTCTAAAGTCGTGACCACCACGGCAGTAGTGCATCGGGAACCGACGGCTAAAGTAAACGTTTCACTAGAACACCCTAAAAAACAACGCCGCTCTAAAATCAAAATGTCTACCTCACCTCAAAGAGAAATTATGAGTGAAAATGGAGAACATTCTGAAGCCGAATCATTACAGATGGATATATCGGAGCACACCTTACCTAAACCTACTGATGTGCTAAATGAAGAAAAAAATAACCTCAGTTCGTTGTTTAAAAAAATCAAAGATATAATATTTCTCAAAAACTTATCCATAAGTGAAAAGATTAAATGTGCTGTCCAGACGGGTTTAGAATGGCTTATGTCCTTTTTGGTGGAAAATATCTTTGACGTAACGATTTTAAAATCTTTTTTTAACGCAACAAATGGCTAATAATTTCAGAAGGTGCCGACTTAATTTATTACAATGGAACGCTCAAAGTATTAGACCAAAGTTATTATCTTTTGAAAATCTACTGATCCAGGAGAAAATCCATATAGCAGCGTTAAGCGAGACATGGCTGAATATCGACAGTTTTCTCCATATTAGCAACTACAACGTGTATCGCGCGGACAGAGCGGATGGATATGGTGGCGTTGCTATCCTCACACACAAATCAATCAGGTCACAGCAGTGTTGTGTAAGTTCTCCTAACCCAGGTATGCAAGTGCTTCATGTGAAACTTTTTAATTGTGACGAAATTGAAAACGTTATATCTGTGTACTGTCCTTCTTCTGTAGTTACCGACCAGCGAGATTGGGATTATATTTTTTCACTGGCGCGACAAAAAGTGGTTATAATGGGTGACTTCAATGGTCACCATACAAACTGGTCTCACAAGACGGATGTAAGAGGTAACCAAATATTTGATTCCCTTATGGACTTTAAACTTGTGACCCTTAATGACCATAAAACTTGTACCAGAGTCCGGCTTGTTAATGGTGTACTCCAAGCGTCCTCTCCAGATATATCCATAGTATCATCCGATGTATACCTAGCACTTGAATGGAGTGTTATGAAGGAATCATTAGGAAGTGATCACTTAATCATTAAAATTTGTACATATCTGATCTGTAACGTAACCCCTATTCAAAAAAGAAACTTTAAATTGGCCCAGTGGGACGAGTACCGGTCGCACCTGGAGCTTAAATTCATTGATTGGTTTTTACCTGAAGCTCCTCAAGACGCGTATAACATATTTATGAACTATATAAACGAAGCTGCAGATTTGTACATACCTTATGTTAAATTTAATTGTAACCCAGCTAGTACATTTAAACCGAAACCGTATTGGGATCAGTCCTTATCTAAAGCTGTAGCAGAAAGACGGTTGGCACTTGCATTATTTAGACGAAATCCCACTCCGCAAAATCTTGAGGATCTACAGGCTAAAATAAGTAATGCTCAGAGGCTTATAAGAAAGCGTAAAAGTGAAGGATGGCAACAATTTTGTAACTCGATAAGCGAAGCCTCATCAGCGGCTGAAGTGTGGTCTCGGATGAGGTGGCTTAAGGGTTATAGATCCCCTAGGCCTCACGTCAGTGCAGATAAAGTTACCGATCTACTTCACTCACTAACACCTGATTACGTATCACCTCCAACACCATCAATATCGGTACGCAGTACAGTCATGGATGAACGTTTTAACTTACACGAATTAGAGTCTGTCATTAAAAATAAAGATACCGCTCCCGGTACTGATGGTATTTCTTTTTCAATGATAAAGAATCTTCCTGATAACTGTAAGTTAGTATTGTTGTCGCTGTACAATAACTTCTATAGCTTAGGATTTGTTCCTTTTCAATGGAGAGAAATCTGTGTAGTCCCCATACCTAAGCCCGGACGTGATCCTACTTCCGACTCTGCACTCAGGCCAATCTCCTTAATGTCATGTCTATGTAAAATATTTCATTCCTTAATTAATAAAAGGTTAGAATGGTATTTAGAGCTGAACAGTGTATTTTCTGAAAAAACAGTAGGTTTTAGGAAATGTCGATCATCTTTGGATAACTTGGGTACTTTAGTGACTCAAATACAGTGTGGGTTTGCAAATAATATGAGTACTTTAGGATGTTTCATAGATATTGACAATGCTTACAATAATGTAGATATAACTAGTTTAATAACAACACTCGATCGTATAGGCGTTGGCTCTAGCATCTGTACATATCTGTGGAACTTCTTGACAGAAAGGTACTTGTCTATATATGTAGATAACTCTGGGTTCAGGAGATCAACTGGTCGCGGATTAGCCCAGGGAGATCCCTTATCGCCATTGTTATTCAATGTTGTTACTACACACATTCATAGTTTAATAAAAGAGGTGTCGCTGTTACAGTATGCTGACGATTACGTTTTGTATATAACTGGAAAAAACATTTCACATACGGAAATATGTTTGCAAAATTCTCTCGATGTATTTAACGAGTCTCTTAATAAACTCGGACTTGAAATATCTATAGCTAAAACTAAATTATGTATTTTTAAAAAAGGTATTAATAGAAAACCTGTTAACATTAAAATAAATAATACCAACCTAGAGGTAGTTGACTGTGTTAAGTATCTGGGATTGTGGTTGGATTGCTCTCTCAGGTGGGGAAAACACATTAACGAACTAATTCAAAAAATTCAAAAGTATTGTAACATTCTAAAGGTATTAACCGGGCCAGGCTGGGGTGTCCATCCTAAACACTTAAGACGACTATACATCGCGATAATTAGGAGTAGAATAGATTACGCGTCCTTTCTGTACGATGACAGTAGTCAGTCCCACATGTGTAAACTTGATAAAATACAGAATCAGGTCCTTAGAGCTATCGGTGGATTTATTAAGTCAACTCCGACACACGTGATGGAATGCGAGCTTTGTGTCCATCCCTTGCATATGCGTCGTGTTTATTTGTCATCCAAGTTTTGGTTCAGGTCTAAATCATTTGAAAATAACACTACTATAAAATCTCTGGAACAACTGAATAATTCCCAAAATATATCAAGAAAGAAAAAACCGTTATTACTTGTAACTCATAACACTTACCATTCAATTCCTATATATCGTAGTAACATTCTTGAAATGTTTACTTTGCACCACTGGGTTAACAATTTTGATTTATCTAATGTCATTAAACTGAACGTCGCAGAAATTACTAAAGCTAAACGTTTCTATAATAATACTAGTATATTAAGAGATAATGTTTACAATTTATTGAGAGTACATTTTTCCGATTTCTATTGTATATATACTGATGGTTCTAAAGAACGTCAATCTTTAGGGGCTGCATTTTATGACCCACAGTCGGAAACCTCGGTTAAAGTAAATATCACTTGTAACATTTCTATCATGCATGCTGAGCTTATTGCCATAGTCGAAGCGTTATCCTACATTAAATCTCTGGGTCATAGTAAATTTATAATATTGTCGGACTCTAAAAGTGCGCTTCAACACGTGGCTCGATGTACGTCGAATATCCGAGGTCTCCCGATAGCCTATGACATATTGAAACTTATCGATCAATTACAATCGGTTGGCAAGATAGTAATCCTTCAATGGATCCCGTCCCACGTGGGCATACGTGGGAATGAAATAGCGGACACTTTAGCAAGGCAGGCTTGTCACGATGGGGTAGAACGTAATATGTTACCTTTTTACTCAGATTGTATAAGTTTAGTCAAATGTCATACATATAATTTGTGGAAAGAATATTTTGACGAGAGATCAAAACAAAAAGGCATCTGGTATAAGACGATTCAACCGGAACCCTTGATTACTCCTTGGATTGATTGTAGTTTAAGTAGACGCGATATAGTTTTATTGTTGAGACTTCGCTCCGGACATATTCCGTTGAACAAATTCGGATTTCTGATGGGTAAAGTTCCTTCTCCAAATTGTGATGAATGCGATGTGCCTGAAGATGTATACCACGTTATAATGGAATGTGTCAGGAACGAGGCTTTCCGGCAACAACTGGTTTTCACCAGTAATTGTAAGATATTGTTTGAAGTCGGTGGCTGCAATAGTGTCCTAGCAGCGCCGCTGTCGGACGCTGCCGCGGCACTGTTGCAGTTAGTTCGAAAAGCGATTGTTAATAGAATAAGTTAGATGTAGTCAAATTGTAATGCCTTTTAATAACGGAGCGACATAGTCACTCAGTGACAAAGCTCTTAAATAAAGAAAAAAAAAAAAAAAAAAGTATTTGGAATACCTAAGTTATTCCAGATATTTATTTATTGGTAAAGTAATTATGGTACAGAATTTTGAAGCATAGTTCATATGCGTCAGGATTCTAATATAAAGGTAATTGTAGATGGGTGTCACTATTTGATAGTCCGGTATGGATGTTTGAAGCGAGTGTCATAGACAATGTTTTCAAGCATCTAATATAAGGGCAGTGACACGTCGTGGTACAATTGTTTGGGGCATGCGACGTGTGTCATGTGTCATACTCCAGGCAGTTAAGGTTAGAACATTCGTGACAATTAAGTCGGGTGTTATGTTTAAGCCGGTTTTAGACCAGACGATTAAATTAATGAAGCTTGTTATTTTTGACATTGTATCGAATGGTCTATGCTTTAATCTATTAAGTCAAATGACTTTTGGGGGTTAGTCAAGTTGGTGCCTTGCCTTTTTTAGCGGGGTTTTTGTCAAGGCGAAGCCAGTGTCAGACAACATGTCGGAATACGTGATATGCCATAGGCTAGTGACCGATCATGTCCTGACCCTGGTTATCTCTTAGCAAGAGACCATCTGGGTATAAATGTATGGGTATCCCTGCATAGGTAGGGACTTCTTATGTGTTAGGCAGGAGTAGTTTTGTCTAGTGTCTATAGAGACACTAGACAAAACTACTATAGAACTACTATAGAGTAAGATCAATGTCCCTCGTCCACCCCGAGACGGCGGGAAATGTAAAGGTTGCACTTCACTCTCAGTGGTGTTGGCCACCGATATAAAAATAAAGTCATTTTTATGAATTTAATTAGCGAGTGACATCCGTCATAAATATAAAATGTATAGATAGTCTATCATTGGCCTCCGGGCAATAAAGTTATTAACGTACCTCTGCTCTTTTAATTACTCCATCTGAGCTACGTCCCCACAGTACCAACTTGCACTTCCGTCATCCAGCTTCCAGCGATATCCACACGACCCTTGCGATCTCCGGTCTAGTGTTCATGGTGTGTCTTTACTAGATTTCTGGTTGCCGCTTAAGAAGGAAGTATAGTATTACTAACATGAGCGTAGGCCTGTTAGTCTACTGTTTATGCAATATCAACTGTGCATACAATACTGCATTAACATACGGCCTTTGGCGCCCAATTTGACCATCAAACCGCCTACATACTGTTTACTCTACACGTTAACAAACATCCCTACTTTAAACGTATCGAAGACTACTATGAGTGACGCTGCGTGTAACTAGTTAACTACTTACTGAATCAAAGTGTTATTTGACAGGTTTTTAAGGAGGTTGAGGTTGGTTGGTTAAGTGCTTTAGTTCATGTGTGGGCTTTGGATTTTAACTATCGTTAGCCAGTATCAAATTGACAGTTTTTGAACCCTTTAACTATTCATGGAAATAGCCCATGAGCCTTTAATTATTATTCGTTACGAGTATAATTAGGAGTATAATGGTATGTCCAAGGAAATAGGGGATGCGACTGATGTTGAATTAAACAACATAGTGTAGTTATATGAATAAAATTAGCTCAATATGTCATGATATAAAGAAAAAAAAATAAGAATAAAAAACATTTTTTTGGAAATATGTGACTTCAAAGGTACGAAAATTTTATGTTTTTTTTCCTTAAATATATTTTGAAATTGTGTTTAGAATCCTCATAATTAAAAAAACAATAATTGTATGTACTGTTTTATAACAAATTGTAAACCATTATTTATGGAGATTTTATTAATAAAAAATACAACATAATGTAATGTTAGTAGCCTATAAACCTGTGAAATGTGTTGGTATGTAAAGTTTTTATCTATTCCAACTCCTACGCAAGGTCACCCAATGTTAACCTCACATAATATTGACTTAACTGTAGGTCAAGCCGCTTAAGACGAATCGAAGATGCCTAACAAATATTTGATTTCAAAATAAATGTTAATAAAATTCCTATACACCGCCATCTTGGTAATTCTTCGACAAATAACATGTCGATTATAGCTTATTACTCAAAATAAAATGTATAATAAATAGAGTGTTTCATGCAGTTGGAATAAACAACTTTATTATAAAATTGAAAGATTCTGATGGTTTAAATAATTATTATTACTTATAAAATTTGCGTTGGCAGTTCTAGAGGTTAAATTGCACATCTTTTCTGACTGTTTTCTTCCCTATTTTTACTGTGTCAACTGTGTGTAGTACCTACTGTGTGTCTATAAAAGTGATTCTTATGCGCGTTTGAATCCCCGTCATCGTCAAAACTATGGTTACTTTATTGATGGCTCCTTGAAGACTCATATGACCTTTGCGGATATTTTGGAAAAATCAGAGCCGTCTACATTTTGTAAGCAAAGTAGGTACGGCTTTTTCTTACTTTATCGTGAATAAAGAGACCGTGATTGTGACGGCGATTTAAACAGTCATGAGAATCACCCGTATTTAAAGTGGAATGAAATGTTTGTCTATCATCTCGCTACCTTAATATCTATCCCATTACCTTTCCCGTTGTATTTCTATGCATCGTAAAATACTTCAGGATTTCGCAAAATTTTACAATAGCATACTGGTACACAATGAACACAACTTTTGTTAATGACGCCTCTCCAGCGGGCTTTGTCTTGAAATGTCACGTGTTAATATAGCTAAGGACGAGCCCTAGTTACGCAAGTGGCCTGATTCGTATAGTATAGGGCATGTAGGTCGCCGGCGGTTAGTGTCAAGCGTCAAATTGCTGGTTCATCGCATCATTAGGCGCTATTATAATGGTGGAAATGAAGCGCTTTTGTGGCGACAGGTTCGTTACTTTTATAGTGTGTGTATGCTTTATAAGGGAAGCATTTTGATAGTGAGCCGCATTCAAGCAACAATTTACGACGTAACCTAAAATAAAATTTCCCTTCTTCAGTGCGCGACTTCTAAAATGCTGGCTTTGTCCACTGCTGTTCTATGCTCGGATCTCTACTTCGGATTCAATTTTAGCTATTCTGTGGAAAGCGTCGCTCAAAGGTTCTCACTTTTGGGGCGCGAACATATCCCTTTTGAGGTTTATACTCCCACCAAACAAACAGGTCGACTTACTGGCAGAGGGCTGGCCAGCTCTTTTCTAGTTTAAGTAATTTAAGACAATAGTTGCTCCAAGGGCCATAGTGACATATAGATGTACCATGGGCTGCACAAATGCATGGCCCATTTATCAATCACATTCATAAATGGGCCATGCAATTCTGCAGCTCATTGTACATATTTCTTCGGAGCACAGACCATAATCAAAAACATTTTAACTGACCACACACTGTATGACCAACGTCAAAAAAGCCATACATTGCAGTAGGCTTTTTCGATTTAACATGCTTTGTGCCCATTTAGTAGGGAATAACTGCATAATAAATGACTGACATACAAATAAATTCGGAATAGTAATAATAATCTGTCGTCATGTCGTGAAACAATAATCAGGGAAACGTTTTCATTATTGGTTGTTTTCCTGTGCATTCATTAGCAGTAATGGCGTGCTAATGAGCTATTAACACTATCAACAAGCGGTTGATCCTGAAAACGTATAATTACTTATCAATTAATAAATGATACACGAACCCTAGATCGATAAATAGGGAAATTATTCACGACGTGGAAGTGAATTTCGACACCAGAATAAAAGGTTTCAACTGGGATGACAGTTAATCAATAACCAACTTAATATTTAGCGACATACGATTTTAATTAAAATACGTCATGAATGCTTCTTGGGATGTTTTGGTGGTTTTGTAAAGTTGATTCAAGTCGTCGATAGGCACGAATAAGAAATAAATCAAATCAGTATGCAGTGAGGTGTGTGATTGGCTTTCGCGTGACGACTGTGCCGTAAAAGAGGCGAGACATACTAATAACTTCATGCATGCTTCATGAAACACATTATATTGCATAGTGCGCCTATTGTACGTATCTTCTCAACATAAATGTGTCCATAGCGGAACTTACATCTCTTGCACGAATTTCCAAGTCTACCCTGCGTTTCCCCCCAGTCCTCCCCAGTCCTAGATTCTCATAAATACACTTGACCGTTTCACATAAATACACATTTTTGGATTGTACGGTCAACAATAAAAAAAAATGCTTATATCAAATTCCATACTAAAAAGTGATGCTGACCCTATAGACATACATTGGTTAAAATATTTTATTCCTTGGAATCTCTTTTATTATCTTAAATATTAACATGGTACACCAGAAGAGTCATATCTGTACTGTGCTAAATGATCTCTAAGACAACGTGGCCCAAGTAACTCTACCAATTTCTTGCTTCAACCAACACTATAGTAAACACATAACAGTAATGAGAAGAAAGATAATAAAGAACTGATATAAGAAGCAGAGAGAGCAGGAGCTTATTGTCAATGCGGTGGTTATTTGAATGTGACTCTAATTCGTGAAAACTTAAGATTGAATTGAGCAGTAGTGTTTTGATACAGAAAACTCCTTTAGGAATACACCATATGATCAACACGCATGCGCTGATCTGTATGATTGACGTTCACGTGACGGTGCGGCGCCTGCGTCAAAACATTCAATATTGGTAAAAATGACGTATTTGTCTCAAC
Organism: Apotomis turbidana; assembly: GCA_905147355.2. Classification (NCBI taxonomy): domain Eukaryota; kingdom Metazoa; phylum Arthropoda; class Insecta; order Lepidoptera; family Tortricidae; genus Apotomis; species Apotomis turbidana. The sequence continues at coordinate 13,928,911 of LR990295.1, read as the reverse complement.
ACTGCATGCATACTTAAGCTCCTTTACAATTGTACTACGCATGGCATTTACAGAGCATAATAGACGTAAACATCTTTCGATATATGGACACATAATTCCTTTTCGATTGGAACAACAAGTGCTTGTTCGCACCGATTTGGTCCGTGACTGTGCGTGTTTCGATGAATAATGAATTTATTTTGTAGACATGGTACATGATTCTGATGTTTCATAAGGGTATAAAACATATTGATGTTCTTTTTTTTGTATGACTGCATGGCATGGCACGTGTGAATGTTATTTATTAAATAATCCAATACTGTATTATGGTGTGTAGTATCGACAACGCAAACATAGGTTCAAGCAGTATAAATATTACAAAACAGTATTTATTGTAGTTTATTATAACATGCTAAACATCAGAAATAGAATAAGCACCCAATCAAACCAAAACCGAAAAACACAAATTCTTACTTCAGCACTGAAAATAGAAATATAAAAACGAAAAAGAGCGTCACACAAAACAAATCAAGGTTCTAAATTCAAAACCTTTTTAAAGCTGTTGTAGCGTCACACAAAACAGATTTCAAGTTCTAAATTTGAAACTTTTTTAGCTGATGTGGCGTCACACAAAACATATTTCAAAGGTCCTAATAGCAAATATCTTTCCAAAATCCCTATGTTGTGCCAAAGATAACAACGATGATGAAATGATGACGTTTGTATTGTATAGATCTGTACTTGTTTATCTGTGCGAGTTGCACAGCCTGTTACGTATTCAACTAATTGTCGTATTCATCGCATGCGCGCCTCAATCTTTTTTTATCCCATTGTACATCTTGTTCCACGTCGGACCCTACAGTTAGCTGCGTCATGCTTGGGCCCATTATGACCCCATAAACGGGGGTATTTCGTAATAGTACAGTTTGGTATCCTTGGTATCCCTTTGATAGTGAGACTGGTTATTATACAATTGATGGTATTTGCGGTGAAGGGCTTGGCTTGTCATTTATGGAGTGCTGCGAGAAAGTTGCGAGGCAAAATCTTTGACTGCCATTACAAGCGACTTGAAGCAATTTATTCGTATCAGTCACTTCATTCGATCACAGTTTTTTATTTTATACGAAATTATTGTCTAAAAACATCAATTTGGTGCAAGTACATCATTTAGTTTCAAAATAAACGACGAACATTCCTTTACGTTATGTTATTGACAATGGAACTAATTAGTATACTCTTTCAAATCAAACAATAATTTTCAAAAGTTACGAAGCAATGTGTATTGTTTTTAGTCTAGATAAAATGCACAATTGCATAAATCGACTACAGAAACGTTGCAAACAGAGATAGCTTATCAAACAAAGGCAACGGAGCGAGAAATGCCAACTTATCGCCAGGTCAATGAACCTGCAGTTTTTGTCACTCCACATTTACATAATGATGCCTTTTGCTTTTGTGAGGACTGAGGACGCAGATAATGGTGTGAAATGCCGTCGTGAGAATACCGAAAAAGTTTATTGTGTTGGTTACGCGACGGGAAATTTGATATTGTTTATTTAATCAGAGAAATAATTTGGTCACATCATTATATTTGGATACAATACAAATCTTATAAAGCCATTCTTTGTACGAGAACATATAAATTGAGTGCAAAATTGGGGCACGCAAACAAGTTTTATATGCGCTCAAAATAACACAATATTCTTGTTATAAAATCGCATTTTCTCTTTGTATGCTGAGTGCTTCGTAGACTGTAGTTTTTGTCACCAGAAGCGCAGTATTTTTTTTTCTTTTGATTAATAATAATTATTATTCTCGATCTGGACACCCATTGATCTCCAGGCAATAAATTTTCCAATTTTCACCCGTCATATTTAAATAAAGAGAAATCTGTTTGATATAACGTTGGACGGAAAACGGAAATCCTAAATACATCAGTCGGTCGCAGCTGGAAAACCAAACCGAACGCATCTTCGGAAAAAAACAACATTTCCGAACCGATTGTTACGTAAAACTAAAGAAACATTTGTTAGAAATGTAAGCAGTAACCTCTGAAATAATAATGCAGGATTTTTTCTCCAACGACACAAATTGCTTTAATAGTTTTTTTAAAAATAAGCTCCAAAACATGTCAGGTGAGAACTCATTACTCAACATACCCTAAATCCCAATCGAATTTTCGTGCTCTGTATGAAGCGTCAGGTTATGACGGCCATTTCAGTGCTTCCCGCATATTTTTTTGACGGTGGTCATCCAATATGGTTCATGCTATTTTTTTTAATCATTAGTCTAAAGTTTTCTTTCTTTATGCAACACTGCACAGACTTTTTGTATGTTTTTATACCGTTTCTGTCTATGTTTGTGTAAAATATTTTGTTAAATGTGTCTCGTATTACATTTATTTTGGCTGAGTTGTGGCACATTTTTCCGAATAAAGCAATTTAATATTTTAGTAAGTACTTAAATTTTGATACAATACAAATATAATACTTGTGATACAAATTATATTTTTGTTTAATAATAATAATAACTAGGTATCCAATAATTTATTTCTTCAGCTGCAACCAATTCAGCAAATAATTAATGCACCTGAGCCTGTGACCGCACGTTACATTCACGATTCGAATTGACCCTTTCTTCTCGCTCAAAGAACAACCCCCCCCCCCCCCCCATATGACCCTGATTTACTGCCAAAGCACTTAATCTTCACCATTTCCAAAATGTTTACCTACTTGGCAATTTTATCTTGCCCGATCGATATCCTCTATCTGTCCCTAGTTATAATCTGTAAACAAGTCTAAAGTATCGCGTTACTATAACTTCTCGATAAGCTTCAAGATCCGTCGCCAGTAATTAATTCGCGTCAAGCGTGCCCACTGGGTCATCCAATGTCGAGGCGGATTTGTCTGAACACGATACAGCGAGAAAGCTGAAACACGATAATACGCCATGTCATATTGCCTTAATGACACATGCTAGGGCCGCGGACCGTGAAGCAAGTCAGATAGAAAACAGTAAAAGCATTTATGGAACGTAATCTGAGATTTGAGGAAGCGTTCTGTTGCTTTAACGAGGATTTTGCTACAAGTCTTATTCTATACCGGGCGATTGCAGAATTTTGAGTTTCCATTCGCCGAGCTGTTTTTCCGAAATAGACATTACTGCCATTTTCTGCGGACATTTTTAATGTAAGTTCGATAAAGGGATCTGTTTTTTTTTTTGTATATATTGAAAATGTGTTTCAATCTAGAGTTCAAGCAAGGCAAAGCGGAATTCGGAAGGATGATACTTATGGAACGATCGACTTCGTTTATGGAACGATCTCCCTCTCTCCATTAGGAAAGCTCAGAGCAAATTCTCCTTCAAGCGCAAACATCTCTCCAAAGAATTTCAGGATTGATTGTCTTTATATATATATATATATTGTATATATGTATATATATTGTATATATGTATGTGTATTGTAATGCATATGTGTGTATGTATATTGATAATATATATATCAAACTTATTGACTTTTGTCTCGTTTTATGTTTTTAGACACGGCTTTTTATGATCCTGCACCAACTGCTAGTTTCTGTTTGGCCCTATGATCAAGAGAGAACAATAAAGCCAAACCACTGCATTAAATTTAAAGCCCCTTGTTTATTCCAAGCGCAATATAGTTTCTAAATTGACAAGTTAATTAGATATACACCATTACACGACAAGATGGAGCTATGAAGGCGGAATTACAAAGTCCTTTGATCTCCGGAGATATCTTCTAAAATAGCATCAGCATCTACTGGAGAAAGTGATCTTAATCTCGCAAGTACGAAGCTTTTCATGTTTCACGTGTGATCATTAACAGTTTAGAAGTAGTTCAAAAGAAATGTTTATCTTGATTTCGTGTTAGAGCTCTCACTGTTAGGTCTGTATCAAAGGTAAACATTGTTATGAATATCACTTCTGTAAACATAGTCAACAAACAACAATCATGACCAAAAGAATTCAGATGTATCATGTAATAGTATTAATTACAATAGTAGTAATAATAATTACTAATAGGTTAGCATCAAAAGTAGGTAGTTCACAATTTTACTACTGACTTATGTCAAATTGCATACTAAAATTGATAGCTACTATAATAGTAGCTTTCTGCATAACTATGGTCTATTAATGCTGATTGTACATAATTCGCGGATATACTTTTTTCTTCCGTATTTCTTGGGCAAGACATTCTCGAGTACACAAATGAAACTCATGTTTTAGGAGAATAATTAACGTTTCTACAGCATATCTTTTTCGTCATTGAGATGCAAATATTGTTAAAATAGATAATTTTTGACTTTTTATATTTATGTATGTTCACAGTTATAGCGTCTTTCGGTGCTATTATACAATTCTAAAACTGTATTGCAAATTAATTTTCTTTTGAGAGGGGTTGTTATTTCAGGAAAAATCTAAACAGCGTGATGCAAGATTTGCATATTGATTGAATTTGTCTTCGTCCTCTCATCACGCTGAAACGGCTGGACGAATTTTAAGCAATTTTGGTACAAGCATAGCTAGATTTCCAATGATGGTTGTATGATACCCGAGTACGATAAAAAAAGCGTTACGCGGATGAAGTTGCGGGCTAGATCTAGTACCTACTCAATACAGACGTTGGGACCACGCGGTAAAAACGCTCGAAGGTTCGCCCTTTGCACATCTCGTAGTCAAGTAAATGAATGAGCCGCATATTGTAGTATTGCAAGCCATAGAAACTCCATTGAAGTGATTACAGAAAAGATTGCAAACACGAGCACCGGCCGGGTGCGGCAGCGTATGGCTTCTGCACGTGATTGTGCCAGCACAGGTTCGTGTGACTACTTGACTAGGCCTACGTATAGTTATGAGACTGAGTCATTTCTTTAATGTCAGAGTTGAGAGAATCATGGAGAAAGACTGAAGACTGAGGGAGATAAATGTTTACAACGAACACCTTCCTATTATATCAGTGTCATGTCATGAGGTTTCAATTAGATGTCAATTCAATAATATATTAAATAAACCGGATGGTATATTATATCCGTCAAAGTGTCATTTCAATAATTAATTTTGAAACTGTGATTTCCGATCGTTCCAAGTTTATTCCTGTACGTGTGTAAGTAAGGTGTAGGTATAGTAATAATAGTAAGGTGCCTTATAGGACATTATAAGCAGTGAATTGTATACATATTTATAGACTTGGCTGTACCCGTATGGAGCAGTAAATGGGTGGCGTTAGGCCGGGATTCGCACTGGCCAAACCGGTCGGGGAGAATGTTCAATCCAGTTCCAAACGGGCCGGCTTTCTTTGGTTTGTTCGAAATTAAGTTTCAAGATTCTTTATAGCGCCCAAAAAGAAGCAATTTTATTTTTGGACTTCTAAGACACCCTTTTTTGCTCAGTTTTAAAATCACCAAAAATCTAAAAAGGGAAATATGTTCTTTTACTTTCGATTTAATCGTATACGCAGTCAGCATGAAAAGTAGGTAGCTGATCATATTTAACTTTTTCACTTTAACTGCATTGACACATTCAACCCTGCTTGCTTGCTTGAATTAGAGAATTGCTTGATTTTAGCGTTTTTCTATACGAACACAGAGAATATTGTCTGGGCTAATTGAAATTCAATACCAGTATATCAGTTACTTTATGTAAACAACTTACCAAATTGAAGTAACAGATAAAATTCTTAGTTGGTATCTGATCGCTACTGTTCTTTGGCTCAATGCATGTTTTCTGCAGGTATTATAACTGTTCTTACCAGCTTAATCGGAAATTGAATACATATTCGACGGTTAAATCGGATTGGTAACTGAATATCGATTAACGAGCCGACTGCTTTAGTCGATTTGTTATCTTGTCGGCCCAATACCCGACGGTGAAATTAAAAAGAAATCTCAATACGTTTGTTTCATTATTAAAAACATTTAATTGATTTCATACATTATTTTGTTAATTTATTTCGTGTAGCAGTATTGGATATATAATATAATATATAAATTAATTTATCTAATTATCTTGCTGCTCAAGACGTTTATAAACCCGATTTCTAAATTGTTTCGTTAAAATTATTGGAGTAACTTAACCTCCAATAAATTTAATATTTATTAATTGGTCCGAAATAATACATTTCTTTTTCAAAACGTTCCCGTAGATAAATCTCTTATATGACTCCTGATATTGTTAATCGATTTTGTCCAAAAGATACCGATATAGATACTGTATTTGCTGACAAATGTCATTATACAATGCACTCAGAGTAACGCACGATCGCTAAATCCAAACCAGACAACCACGGGTCACCACGACTGCTCTGCTGAGAACATTTGTCCAAGAAGAATGCATGAAATTTCTTTGCGAAAATGCAAGCAAGTATGTGCAAGCAATAACATTGTTTAGCAATACCGGCAAATATTCGGTACGATGCGCGGCGACGAGTAATTGGCGTGGTATTGACCACCCGGGAATTCCAGGTTATTTCAGGGAAGCCGTGATTAGCCACCAAGTCGACTCAAAAGAGGACTTATCCATATATATCCCCATCCCCTTACTAAACCAAACCAAACTCCATCTACAGGCAACAAGGTAGCATTCCCAGCTGCATATCCATATAGGAGCGGTGGAAAGTAACCTTCAATATATTACGTGTAAAACATGAGATTTATAGTCCCGCGTAATCGGTGCGTGTGAGCGAAACGGCTATACCATACTAGCATGTTTGAAAGGCCACGGTTGCTATAAAAAGGGCTTTATGGTGATGAGTTCTTGAAATCAGCGGGTTATACGACAGGGATAGTCGTGACCGCTCACAAGACTTGAGGATAAGCGGTGAACTTTTTTAAGACGAGTCAAAGGATGTCTCAAGATCGCCTTTGTCTGTTGGGAGCTATTGGGCATGCGTCAAAGTTTAGGGAGGAAGGGAGGGTTGGAATACAGGGGAGGGGGAGAGGGCGAAGGCGACTGTCCTTGAAAGAAGCCGTTTTGGCAAGGTTACTCTTGTTTGGGGCGATTGCAACATCGAGTCGGAGTTGAACTCTTGAACTAAGATAACCGAGCTATAAATCAGCTCGAATACATTGAAAACACATTAGAGATGTCTTGTTTGACACCAATTAAAATAGTACCGATATATCATTCTGGTCACATAATTAAATTTATAAAAAAAAATACGAAACTTTATGGAACGCATGCAAAGTTGCACGTATAAAATTTCAACCTTGGTGCAATTACGACTTCGAATAAATGATTTTTATTTAAATTATTACCCACGTAATAATTAAATATAGTTCAAGTTCTAAGGAAAACGAGCCTGGCCAATTGTTGGCTTACTCATACAAATTACCATCCTGTCTGACTTACAGTTTAGTCATACTTGGTCATACATAATGTACTCATTCAAAATCCATCTGGATTTTGACGCCATTTGCCATGACGTTCGTCCCCGAACGCGAATCGTTCGTATTTGTAAACAAAGCCATGTTTGGTAACAAGTAACATATGGTTTTTATGTGAGTGGGAATAGGATTTCTGACCATAAACTTTTTTCATCGTTTTTTCTGACGTTATTTGCTTAGTAGGTACTAGGGGCTCAATGAGCTGCAGACTTCGCCAGTCCGTATCGAAACGGCTGAAATGTATTGTTTCCTTTTACATTTGAATCCCAAAAAAACTGCATTTATACAGGATGATCAATCCAAATGTGTCAGTAGGGGGAAAACGAAAACTATAAGAGATAGGGAAATCTTTTCTCAGGAACCATGGCGTCGATTTTAAATTTAATAGAAACTACTTTCATTTCTGTTTTTAGTTTATATTCATCATCTGTGAAAATGTTAACTATCTAGCTTTCACGGTTCATGAGATACAGCCTGGTGACAGACAAACAGAGTCTTAGTAATAGGGTCCCGTTTTTACACTTTGGGAACAGAATAAAATCTTTAAACATAAAGTGCTATGGCATTCGAGTTCTGTTCTGTATTCATTTATGGATGTCTTATTACCGTAGTCTATTTTGGTTGAACATGAATCAGTGGTTTAGTACTAAAGTCTCATTAGGACACTATTCATATTTAGGTATTTAAAGTGACGTGATGTGATTTATGACACCATAAAATTAATGAATTTGTCTACATACGAGCTATTCTTAAACGCGAACCTTCACGATAATATTGTTTCCCATTTTGGTACTTTTACTTCACTTATAGAAGCAATTGATTATATAAGGGACTTATAGTGTGACGTGAACGATTTTTTTTGCTTTGGGATTATTTACATCATTTACCTACCCGTATTAAAACGTCATCAAATTGGTTTTCCTTAAATGACGCTATATTCACTTTAATTACTTTTATTACTAGCTGTGCCCCGCAGTGTTACCCGCTCATCCCATCCCAGCCCAGGGGAACACTACATTTAGCGGGATAACAAGGAGTCTATGTGTTAATCCAGGGTATCAGCTACCTTTATAGGAAAATTTATCAAGCTTGGTCCAGCCGTTTGGACGTGAAGAAGTAAACATACTTACATATAAATACACTCAGAAACTTTCGTCTTTATAATATTAGTGTGATAAGCAAAAGATTATGTACTTCTTTAAATTGTTTCAATAAATATAATTGTACCAAGCGTAAATTTATTGTACTGGAAACGGATCGTACGCGTCGAATAATCGTATGCTCTGTTTTATTCGACGATTAATTTATTAGATTTGGTTATTATTTATAGTTAGTTTCTCGTATTAATGTTTATTTTCCATGAAACATCCTGTTTGATATTTTATTTTATATTGACTATTAAGTAAATTTATTATTATTAGTTCTCTGATTTTCTGAGACGCATCATCTTAACGTATAGTCGTAATACCCTAACTAATAGTCGAATTATCTTAACACAACACTATTATTTACTCAATATTTATTTATTTATTTATTTATTTATTTAAACTTTATTGCACAAAATACATAAGTAAAGTACAAATGGCGGACTTAATGCCATGAGGCATTCTCTACCAGTCAACCACAAGTTCAAACAGAGACATTATAGGTGCGGGAAGGGTGTACAACAATACGTGTATACACACGATGCAAATATCGAAACAAAAAAAAAACACTAGTTACGTTGATAAATACATAATTATGGGAATATATATATATATATATATATTATATTTATTTATACTATATATATATATGAGTATGAATATATATATGAATATTTACCCCAGAAATTGTACCTACCATACTAATAGCTAAGAAATTGGGCATACATAATGGTTACGATTATGATAACGGTAATGGTTATCGTCGCGGATAAGGAAGGAGGATAAGAAACTTTGTATGCGGATGCTGACTAGATTCTATGGGAAATAATGTTGTAGATATGAATGCAGCTCATCAGGTAAACACTTCCATATAAAGAGCCTCAAGTGTAAGTTGCCACTGAAATTAAACGTTTCGATACTTTCGATCCCTTTTATCTTATCACAGACGCTTTTGAGATGTTTTTGCGATAAAAGCAAACTACTACCTACTAATCTAGCTATTCGTTATACAATGACATATATGCTAATGAATAGAAATACTTATAGATAACTAGCTGTGCCCCGCGATGTTACCCGCTCATCCCACGGGAACACTAATTTTTTTCGGGATGAAAAGTATCTATGTCCTTTCCCGGGTCTCAAACTATCTCCATACCAAATTTCATCTAAGTCGGTTCAGCGGTTGAAGCGTGAAGAGGTAACAGACAGACAGACACACTTTCGCATTTATAATATTACTAGCTGTGCCCCGCGGTGTTACCCGCTCATCCCACGGGAACACTCAATTTATTCGGGATGAAAAGTATCCTATGTCCTTCCCCGGGACTGAAACTATCTATATACCAAATTTCATCTAAATCGGTTCAGCGGTTTAAGCGTGAAGAGGTAACAGACAGACAGACAGACAGACAGACAGACACACTTTCGCATTTATAATATTAGTAAGTATGGATAGTATGGATAGCAAATAATATACGAAACATTAAGTAAGGGCCAGAGGTAACCTACTCTTTTAGTTATCGATAGCATTTTGTATGTGGAATGCGCTATCTTCCAAACAGAAAAATACTGAAGCGAAACGATCATATTAAATTAAATATCAATTTATATTACTTTATTTCCAGTATTAACACATTTCTCTAGTAATACAGTCAGCAACAAAAGTAGATACATGATGATACGCACGTATCAGTACAACTCTATATAATAGTGTGTGAGTGTGTAATACCTATAACATTTTGAGCACTTGGCGTGCTTAGCAAAAGCACGCAAAAGCAAAATCTGCTGCTTACTACTTATGTACCAAGAGAAAATCTAGTAAAAAAAAGATCAAAAGTGATTATCTGATTTCACTAAGAAACCTTCGACTGCGGTCATATACCGCTACTCTCGTAACTGTCGCCACATAACGGACACCGAAGATGCAAAAACCATAGCACATGGGATCATCTGCCATCCGTCTTCTGTGACAATACAATCAAGTAACGGTGGTATAATGGCGGTATAAATGCTACATTGCGCGAGTTTGAACTGCTTATAGAGATCCGTACCGTACCTTAACCTCTCGAATGCGATGTCATAAAATTACTTATAAAATCGAAATTAACTGATATTTTAACGTAAGGTTCAAATGACCCGCACGGATACGTACACACGCATACGAGGGGTTAAGCAGTAAATACGGTACCCTTATAAGATGACTTTGTTGTCAGTCTTTCTCAGAAACGGTTTGACATAATCCATTAAGATATAAGGTAAATATTTATAATGGATTTAACTATGTTAGATTGAAGGTATAGTATGAATCAGATCAAAAGATATTACACAAATGTTGATACGTGAGAAACCTACCTAGAGGGTAGATATTTGGTGTTTCGTTCGCGAGTTTCTTGTTGTGCAAAGTCGGCGAGATAGTAATTTGTTTGATTTATATATTTATGTATTTTTAATGGTAGGTACTTTGCTTATTTCGATATCGATACAATACTGTTTTGAGGTCTCACTAGAACAATGAGTAAATAATTAACTTTCGTTATGCATTTCGTTACAAAAGATACTTTTAAAGCCTCACACTTTATTTCCATTGTAATAGGCATTGTCCATAGAAATAACACTAGTGTTAGTAATAAAACGTAAGAACTCTATATGCACCTACGAATAGACTCGTTGTAATCAGTGTAATTTTCATTAGTTTTAAACATTCTCGTTTATATCATTCAGCATCAATCGACAACCTTTTACGGCCTATAAAGAAGGACACCTCTTTTATTGATGAATAAAATCGATTTAATCGAAACTCGTCCCGCAAACTTTCAGTTATCATCAGTCCAGTCAGTTTACGACGTTATTTCTCCGATATTAGATGTTGTAAAGCATGAATTACACCTACTTTATGTTTGCTGCAGTGCGAGAGTAGACAGACAGTAATCTATTTTAAATTGAAGTAAGGTCATGAGCTCACCGCTGCCATGCTACAAAAGGTCGTATCTTTAGATTGATTTCATAGAAACTTACGCCTTTTTACCGTACCACGGCTCACCGGGTGGGTTCTGTTCTACGCAGTTTACAGTTTGCCTGTGGGAAATTGTTCTGGAAAATACAGGATTATATATAAACAAGGGAATCGATGTTTTAGACGCCTTTCCATTCTGTATTTGTGTGTAGTATTGGATTTAAATAGCATAATTTGTTCGGTGAGTGCTTGTTAAGCATGCAATAGATAAAGATGCATTACAACATTTACAATACAATAATTAGAGTATTAACATCAAGTTTGATAATCTTTATAAGTATAGCCTGGTGTGTTGGATTGGATGGTAATGGTAGGAATAGATAGTCCAAGAAATTACATAGTTAATTATTATAAAGAGGAAAGATTTGTTTGTTTGTATTGAATAGGCTCCGAAACTACTGGACCGATTTGAAAAATTCTTTTACCATTAGAAGCCGACATTATCCCTGATAAACATAGGCTATTTTTTACCGCGGGAAAATGCTTAATTCCTACGGGATGAGCGGGTAACACCGCGCGGTGCTGCTAGTGGTCAATAAACCGTTTTCGCAGTCTTAAATAGCTTTAAGTGATCTTGGTTTATATGGATGGTGGGAAACCTCTGGTTTCTATTATGAAATAGTCCAAAAACAAGGGAATTTTTCGAAAATCTCACAGAAGAGCCACATTAGCCGCTAAGTCGCGACGCGCGTCGCCGACGTTTTACGTATTAATGTTTAATGATATATTTCTTATCTACATAATTCAGTTGCTTGGATCAAGGCTATTAAATTTGTCTGTGGTTACAAAAACGGCAGGCACAGGCGTTGGTGATTCAAGGAACCGCGAATCGCGACATATCAACATATGGCATGTGACGTCATGGCTGGACAAGATTATATTACGCGCCATCTGCATCTGGTTAACATTATAATAAAATTGAATAAAACATCGATTTTATTATAAAGCAGTTGACTTCCTATTATAATAGACCAGACTTAAAGGTCAAATAGTAAATTCCATAAATTTATGAAACATGTACCTAATGTCTCATTTTTTTAATGTGGGTACACCACAATTTTTTATTTAAGCCTTTAATACAAAGATCAAAGCTTAAAGAAAAATTGAAAAAGGAGCTACTTAGCTACCTTGTATGGTAAATTCCATTTTAGAATTTTACGACTCATTTTGGAAACTAATATCAATACCCGAGAAGAAATCCGAATACTAAATACCGAAAATTAATATATGTATATAGTATAGAGTATAGATAGTTAAGTATTCGCAAATAATTTATGTAGTTCAGACCAATTAAACAAGTACCTAGTGCAATTCGGCCCAGTACTTGCTGCCGCGCAACTGGATAAAAAAACCGTAAGTTCCTAAAATTTCGTAAAGGTTGGTTAAGTTTTGAAAGAGGAAATAGTCGAGAACGAAACCTCGATTTGTATAACCTGGTTCGTTAAGTTTGGACCTCATTTGTACACGACACCGTACTTACCAGCTGCAAACTTAGCGTAAACTGATAGTATCAGAAAAGGAGCAGTTATATATCCTCTTAAATGAGGCTTACAACCCGCGGAGCGCATTGTTACGTCTAAATACTGAATTAACACATCAGTTACACATTTAAATAAAACAATTTAAACGGATTATATCGCGTATATTAATTATTTGAGCCTCCCTGACGTTTCAGTACCTTTACAGATACCGTTGTCAAAGGTTGGTTGAAACGTCAGGGAGGCTCAAATAATTAATATACGCGATATAATCCGTTTAAATTGTTTTATTTAAATGTGTGACAGTCGCGGAAACCGAAGAAAATATTACATCAGTTACAATTAACAATAACGTCGAACGACAAAGGCATCGTACACCACCTATCCATTATCAAAAAGTTGCTAAATCGCTGCGGGTTCTTAAAAGTCGTATAAACCAGAGTTCCATACATTCATGTCACTTTTTAGACTGCTGTGAGATTAAAAGGATTGTATTCAAAATCAGAATGGTTATAAGGCTGCATTCGTTAATAGAATCAGTTCGATAGATGCAAATAGTTAACGTAAACGCTATGTTAAGTATTTACAAAATGTACATGAACTTAAATATAAATTTAGTAGAACCCACCCAAATCATAGCAAAATGCAGGAAAAGGCAGTCACGTTTAGCGATAATTCTTGACTCTGATATGCCAACTGAAGACTGGAAACGGTTCGTAAAATCTATGATGGAAGAATGGAATCAATCAGCCGATGTTACGTCAAAAATTGGCTTATATACCTAATATAAAGCTTGCCACCGACCGCGATGAAATCGCACCTCTAAGAATCAGATCCATGCCGTGGCGCGACCTTCATTGCACTGTTATTACTCGATCCCCTCAGTTAAGGTCAGTGATCATGATCAATCACTAGTGAGCCACAACAAAAATCGCTCCAATGCAAATCGCTACCGTACTATCCCGTGGCGTGGCGTGGCTCGATCATTGCACCGCCATTACTCGAGCGTGTAATTGGCCGCTCCCCGTATTGTGACTGTTTGCTGTTATCAGTGATCTCCCCACGGGCAATCAGTCCCTAACTAAGTAATTGACAATATATCAAATTTTCAAAAAGTGTTAAGTTTAAACTAATTTAATTACTTTATTATCACAGAACCCAAAAAATATTCTTTTTATTTATTTATACGGACTATTTTTGAAAATATAAAAAAAAGGTGAAAGCAGCGTCGTATATACGAATCAGCAGTCAAATAACGTCACCATGTGGAAAAATTTACTATCGCAACCCACGAAAAGAACAGTGGTTTAATTTCCGCACTAAATCCGTCTTAGTAATAGTCCGACTGTATAATGATTTTCTGCGGTGTGATGTGACCAAATTATAGGTACTTGTCGCCTATAACGCTGTTTTAGAATGAGGATCTTTTCAAATGGATTTTTTTAATCGTTCATTGGATTATTTTCGTAAATGTCTGATGATAGAATTTCATTTTGTAGGTATCTTATATTTGCGTTATATCGTAAATGTCTGATGATAACATTTCAATTAGCGTTTTAACCGTCTTATTACGCTGGCCCCAATATTGACGCACTCCGTATGAACACTGGCGCCATTTTCGGTTGTCTCGTTGAAGTTGCGATGTTGATCGGCTTTTATGAATCGCCAACATTGCGGAGCCGGCTCAAATAATCACCAAGTACAAAGATGTAAACAGATCATCAAGCAGTGACAAAATTCGAAGACACACTTACCGGACTGTGGTACAAATACAAATACCAAATGCTTTATTGCAATGCACACCAAAAAAGTTTACAAATTCAATACAGAAACTATAATTTTAATCACGGTAGACAACAGGCGGTCTTATCACTAATGAGCGATCTGTAGTTTAATTGGTCAAAGCGTATCGCCCCGGCATGGCATAAATAAGATACCAGTTCAAAGCTGGTCAGGGTCTCAATTTTTTTACTGTTTCCGTCATTCTATTTGTAATACACAAGACATAGTAATATTCATTTCACTTTAAAATTGCTATGATTTTCGTAAAGCAAGTCATCTTGTTTACGTTTACATCTTTGTTATACATCTAACTAAAGCAATGTTGATCAAAAAGTTTAGATAGTTTTTTATCTTCATTTGTTTTTGCCTATTTGTCGAGTCCGTTTAAATCACGGAAATATATGGCTGTGAGCTTGAGCTCCATAAAGAGACATTGAAAAGTTTTTATTTAGAGGTAAATATGATATCGCAAGTAGGCGAAATTTCCGACAGCTATTATTAAAAAGGTCGAATTTAGCCCCTGATTGACTATTCAAATATGTGTACCTACAATAATGTTTATTCACCTCTAGACGGCTTTCAGCTGATATCGTAAATACTCTATATAGTAAAAATGCTTTTAAATATAGAATTGGCCATCATCTGTATCAACTTGGGTGGCTGTTCAACTTAAAACCCTTTTAAAATCCTTTCAACAATTTAAAAACATAATCAGTATCGCTGACGGTCTCTGTCGATGCCCATTACTGGCTACTCGACCGTGAAAGCGTTTAAAAGCACACAATAACATATTAAACACCCACGTATAGTCTATTAGCTTTATAGCAGTCGTATAAATAGGGCTTATAACCCTTTAATGGACCTTTCAAAGCGATGGCCGAATGACCGATGTTTTAATAGGATTGGGGGCTCACCTGAGGAACTTTGGTCGTAAAGTTAGTTGTCATTTGAATAAAATGTTTGTTTTTTAATGTGGGAACTGGATGAATAACATGTCGGGCCACGCTCAGTGTAGGGTTCCGTAGTTTTTTTCATCCTTCACAATAAACTGCTGTTTTAAGCCCGAGGTTTCTGGAAGTCAACTTACGTCCTTATAAAGAAAAAATATGAAATTTGGCGATAACTCAAAAACGGCTCGACCGATTTTGTTCAATATAGTTTTCATTGAAAGTACTTATAACTTATAAAGCCTCATTTACATGAATTTTTCCGATTTTTTTGACCCGTGGTTGAAAAGTTAGAGGGGGGGCACTATTTTTTTTGTTTTCGGAGCGAATATTTACAAAACTGCTGACTTTATTAAAAAATAATGTTAAATGACCCCTATTATTTTTCCAACACCTATTCAACGACACCCCACACACCAGTGTTGAAAAGAAAAAAAAAACACCCCCACTTTAGGTGTTCGAGAGGTACCCGAAAAAAATTTTTTTTTTTTAATTTTTATTTTACCGTTCTGTCTCTCTAGTACTAATGATCACGGAGCTAAGCCGCGGACGGACGGACGGACGGACGGACGGACGGACAGACGGACAGACGGACAGACGGACAGACGGACAGACGGACAGACGGACATGGCGAAACTATAAGGGTTCCTAATAGTTGACTACGGAACCCTAAAAATGGTAATTTAAATGATATCTTCAACATAGAAGTTACAATTATAAATATTTGCAATAATAATTATTGGGAGCCTGATGGTAAAGGGATATCATAGCAAGGGGGATTTAATTCATTCATTCATTTCATTCATTCTGATTGCTTAAAACGTATTGTACTCGAGATAGAAATAATAAATGATGCCACCTACTTATGTCACTCAACGATGATACGTTTACAAAGATGGCCTATTTTTCATATTTCCCAAGCTTCTATGACTGTTATTGTATCCAACAAAAATATAGCTGACTACTTATTTGAATAAAATATAAGACAGCAATTCCGTCAGCGGTTAGTTTCAAAGACCTGCCGACATTTAAATGTTAATTTCACCTTGTTAACATGTTTAAAAACACTTAGTTGTGTGGGAATGGTGGTCCTAAGGGTTAAGACCACCTGAAGTGCTAATAGCGGAGCAAATGTTTATCTATTAAAGTAAAAATACACTTCTATATCGTTTCCCGAAGCATAAAACGACCTTAACAGGTTAGTAGTGTCTGTTATGAGTAGCATAAAGAACGAAACATATAAAACATTGATACAAAGAACATTATATGTAGTCGAATTTGTGACAAAACTTATTTCTTCTTTGGGTTCTTCATTTTGTGGTATTAAATGTAGTGTGGTGTGTTTTGATTTCACAATTATCTTCGATCACAGTTGTATGTATAAGTAATTAAATTAAGTATGATAATAATGTTTTATGTTAATTTATGCATTCCAGGAATATCGACCTAGCAATATCACAGCATTTTATATACGTTAAAAATAGATCTTTGAATCTCTATGAATTACATTTAGCTTATTACACCTTCGTGGTTATTCCTTATTCGGTCGTAAACTTCTTTTCTGTCGATGTTTCTTCAATAGCTTTACTATGATGCTTTTTCACAGCGACGGCATCAGAATCCATAATTGCACCTAGACTCCTTATTGCATTTTTGATTTTTTCCTCGTCTCCACGGAAAGGTCAATGCTACAGCCAGGACCATGCGGGCTATTATGTGGGTAGTTGCGAATGCGAGGTCGTCGTACGCGCGTGCGTGGGAATCGCCAAGACGATACACTCTTAGTCTTTGCCCGATCTGTATAATTATAGACTCGTTATGGGCTTTAGTATAAAGAAGAGAGATATCGTCAGGAGTTAGCAACTAGAATTGTAGTTTTGTCATTTGTGAGATTCCTCCAGTAAATATTAGTCTATAGTCTATGCCCGATCTGTATAATTATAGACTCCTTATGGGGTAAAGTTAAGTTAAAGTTAGTAGTCTAAAGATAACGTCGCTTGGCGCTTTCACCTCTATGCCCACCTGAACTGTAAGTTTAATCAGTGATGAGATTCTTAATCGATAAGTGTTCGTTTTGTACTCCGAAATGTTTTTTCTTCAGTGTCTGATATGCAGTTTGTTTTTATATAACTCAAGTAGTCATTCCTTAGCTCAATTGTGTTTAGTCTTATTGACCGAAGACATAATAAACACGCAACAGAAACCGTACATGTTATACTACATAGTTAACATCAGCAAATAGGCGAAGTATTCGCAAGATAGTAATTGATCAAACATTGGGGCATTCTAGTTGATTCTGTATTATGTAATTTTCCCTATAGTCGTGCGTTGCTTTCGGTGAAAACAGCTATTATCATTTCGAATGATATAAACACATAGGCCACTCGTTATTATTTATTTGGAAAGTTAACGCGTTCATTATAATGCAAAGCAAGCACTTGATTAACCCTCTGAGCCGCTGTTGGTTTAGTAAATTATATAAATTACTAGGCAAAAGCGAAGGAATGAAGTTTTACAGCCTAGCTGTATATTCAGTCAATTAGCGTCATATGCAGGCATATTACACGGTGTATCTTTATTAGATCTCTGTAATCTTCAGTTCGTTTGATTGAGCAATTAAATCTTTAGAAACACGCTACGTGCATTTAATATTCTTTCTCTTCTCTTCAAATTCTAAATGGCACCATATGCCAGCTTTCTCAATTGGCAGACTACGAGGAAAAGAAATAAAACGAAATAATAACTCATCAAGAGTTTCCTGGGTGACAGTAGGAAAAGGTGCCATTGTTCAGGTTTCCATAAGTACCTACGCGTTGACAGGTTATTGATATAAAGATGGTAACTTTTGTCTCTATAGATAGATAAACGTTTGGCAAACATTTCTATAGAACACTATTTATAGTGTTAATTGTCATTGTGTATAAGACACAACCTCCTGATTTTACCTCAACAACTGAAATATTAAAGATAATAATTATAAGGCGTGTAAACAATATTATTTTATCCCTAAAACGCAGTCTGGCGTATAATTAATATAATGTCATCATAAAATTCATAAAACATCGCCATTATGCAAGTTTCAACATATAAATTATTAGATATAGGAAGTACAGCGTGTAGGAAGGAAAGTGCGGTACTAAATGTGGAGTCAGGCACCTAATAGGTACTACGGGGCAAATGTAAAGGACGCAAGCGACACTAAGCGAATTAAAATAACTTCGATATTTTATCTGGAGACATTGAAAATGTGCTTAAACCAGTAGGCTGCTGAACATAGTATAAAAAATGGCTTAAGATAAGAGACCTACTTACTATACGATGATTAACAAAACGTAAACACAGCATAGGTCTGCACAGGATCGCACTTTGTGGCGAGTCATGGGGGAGGCCTATGTTCAGCAGTGGACGTCTGTGGCTGATAGATAGAAACACAGCATAAATGAACCTACCTAGGTACCTTGTAAGAAATACATCATAGGATAGGTGGATTAAGTTATCACCTAAGACGTGGTACAGTCCTCAAATGCAACTGCTCAATCGATTCTGAAATATGGAAGTAAACCCTGTACCACCTGTACTATGTGCATCACAATTTCAGTGCTGTAATGCCGATTGAGTGTTCAATATTTTAAACTTTTAGTAGAAGCAAGCGGAATTCAATAAAGGTAGAAGGTCCTACCTATCCTAGAGCCTAGGCTTTGCCGGTAAACCCCTTTTTGTTCTACGTTGACATGCAAATGAGGCTAAAACGGTAGGTATATGCTAATTCACCACATCTAGGGCGCACTTCCGTCGGCTGATAACTTGCAAATTGCGGCGCTGCAGGGCACTTGTAGTAGTCTTTTTACTCTACTGCAGCCATTTTTAACAACGTTAGCCTTTAAGTTATTACTAAATTAGTATCCATATAAAAAATCGCAACGGTTTTTTTTTTTTGGTTAAGCTCATAAATTTATAATTTCGCGCCACGGGTAATTAACAGGAGTAATTAATGGCGTGAGGTAGAAGAAGATACAATATGCATATTATTGGATAAGAATATAGGAAACGATACCAAAGATCAGCCAGACATAATATTATAATTGTAGACTCAAACATTGTCGAGAATGACGCGGTATGATATTCAAAAAAGATGTTGATAAAGGAGGCATTGCACAGATAATCGGCGACCTTCGGTGGGAGATTACACCAGAATGACAAGGAGAAGAAAATGTACACAACAGAATACATTAGTTGGAAGGCTATGTAAAAAAACGATACTAAGTATATAATAATTTTCGAAATTATCATGCATCAAATCATCATCACATGAGAGAACAGATTGAAAAGGCTCTTCTGAAAACTGTTACTAAGCGAAACAACAAACTGTTAAAACTGAATGCTTAATTGGAGCGAAGCTCCCATGGATCGACTCGAATGGACTTTGTAACAATGCGCAGATCTCAGCGAGTTCTCAACCGATTTTAGAAATTTTTGTTTTAAAATGCACAAATTAAATTTCGCTAGGGAGTGACGAAGAGGAAATTTCGAAAAAAAAAAAAAAAAAAACCTCCGCTCCAATCTATGGTGCAAGCTTAGCCGGTGGCTGACTCTGCATCTAGTTAGAAGCTAATATTATGTATCCAAGAGAGTTTCAACGATTTTTATCTCTGGAGATACGAACAGTTCCTCTAATAAGGCACCATTAAAATCTTTAGAAAGCTAAGGCTACACCGATTAACCGACTCGAGCATTGAAACGATATGATTTCATTAAAAGCCATTTAGGTATTTGGAAATCGAAACAGCTTTTTATAATCGTTAACGGTTAATATTGGGCACGCAAACGTGAGTAAGGTCATGCTAACACACGCAATTTACCAGTGTAACAGTATTTGCTTCGAAATATTTGAATTTCGAACATGCCATCGAGTCCCAAGATCACCGACACCCAAAATAGGCCCAAAGATATTAATAATAATTGACTGGTTTTAAAAAGACCCTACTGGCAGGACAACAAAGCCAATAAATTAAAATAAAAAAACACGATGACGTCAAATTATGGTGAATATGGTCATAGATAATACAAAGCTCATACAGTATTCATCACAGAATGCATCGGCATGGGCGTGCGGCGTGTGCCAGGCTCGCCGTAAAGACCTCCGTGCATAACAATACGACATAAACGATTTCGATTTACGCAAATCACGCACTTTAATAGATAAAATGGAAAGTTACAATGGACTGTAAAATGGTAATTAAATTAATTAAAATCCTAGCTTTGTGAATTATCATGAAATTCGCAAGTTTTTCGTGCGAACGCACTAAATGAAATTTGGAGGTGGTTTTTGAACGGAACCAAATAAAACGTGTATTGAATTACAATGGAGTCACATGCAATTCATTATCATATCAACTGCTGCCCAATTAGAATAATATTCATACGCGCTCACTCAGATTATAAATTGCTATTTGTAAGCAGCTTGAAATGAAAACAAATTATTTATTAGTATAGGTACCTACATTGTTTGAAATACACATGAACGGTATAAGTACGTTCGGTCATTGGTTATTCGGCGTTCGGCGATGTTTTTTTAACATTGAATTGAATGCAAGGTGCCACCGACATCTGCCAGTTTGGTTTAGTCCGTCCGCATATCCTCTTACACAAATCACGAAAGGAATCAATGAATGCACCTGCCGTTCGTATGTTTTTTTTTGGTTACTTCCGACGCCGCGTCATGTGGTTTGCGAAGAATCGTGTTCCATATTTAAAATCCTTTCTCTTATTTTTTTGTTGTCGTGGCTACATACAAAATCCAACGCTCTTCTTAAATTTAAATATTTTAGCAAATCTCGTGCGTTTTTTGAGGTAACTAAAGTAGATCCATAATCTTCCAAAATATTATAATCCATTAGGTAATATAAGAAACGTATTTTGCGTAAAAGCCTGGTGAGCTAGCACGAATAACCAGGGGAGCTACTCCGAAGCCTAATTACAAAACTGGAACTTAGTGAGAAAGCTGGCAAAATACTAACTTCTAATTGCAAACTTCAGACAAGGCACCCAGATACGCATTTTACTGACTCGCGTTGCTGACATTTTCGTATTTTAAACCAATATTGTTTCCGGACGAAGTCGTTGTTATTTATTGTTTCCAATTTGTTTATTCACTCATTCGAATCAAGGCCGTCGGTTTGCGGATCGGCGTTTTTTAATGTTTCCCCTACTCTCCGGCATTCGGGTCACCTGGATCGCGTCCAAATTCTTGATACGAAAATTAAGTTTCACATACAATGAATGACTGTTGTTTTTTTTATTTTCAGAAGTTTCTGTGATTCAAAGCCAGAGATGACTTCATATCTACCTACACAAACATTCACAAGAACTGCAAAATATACGTTATCTTCCAGTGACCTGTTGTTTTAGGTATACATACCTACTTTGTATCATGTAGGTATTGACAAGAAAAATATATCGTGAACTAATTGATCTGGTATTCAAAATGAGGACCATAATGCATGTAAACAATGGATGAATAAACATTAAAACATGCTAAAACAATATACTGCAATCAATTGTTCCTCATCAAATTCCCATAATGCAAATGGGACAAAGAGCAAACTTTTTCTTATCCACAGAATACAATGGAGAGACAGATATTATGGATTCTTTTATATCGGCTTGGGAAAAGAAAGTATGGCAATGGCCATCAGGCCGGTAAAGAATTCCTCTAAACTCGTTATATGCGCCTGTAAAACCATTTTTTATGAATTTTAGTATCTTCAGTTCTGTAGGTAAGGGCGACCGAACCGAAGACGAAACAGGTATAACGGATATGCCATGACTACGCGACCAGCGGCGTGGCGCGCGGTTGAGCGAGAAATCCGAGCACGGCGGCCATTCGAGTGAACGAGACACACGTACCGCGCACCGCTGCCGCTGTACTGTCGCGCAAAGTCGTGGCATCTCCGTAAGGGGTAATATATAAAAGCAGATTTACATTCAGTTTTATTTGGTATCCGAAATTTACTGTAAAATTTGGTTGTACCTAGGTAGTCCAATAAAATTCAGTAATGTAAATTAATGATTTGGGGTTTGAAATCGGTGCAATCTAATTTAATTAATGAAGATATTCATTTTACATTGATAGGTACGTACGTTTCTCCTTATTAAAAATTATAATCCCACCAAAAACATTTTTTGTAAAATTGGCGGCCAAGACTCACATGCTCATACGTTATGCGTTATGAGCATGTGAGTCTTGGCTGCCAATTTTACAAGAAATGTTTTTGGTGGGATCTCATTTCTTTTTGAAGGTGCCCTAATTTTTTTTTATTTATTTATCTCTAAGTGCATGCGTAGTAATAATAGCAAAAGCGTTATGAGCATGAGAGTCTTGGCCGCCAATTTTACATGAAATGTTATTTTATTTTTTGTGCTGTAGCGTTTCTAAGTAGTAATAATTGTGTATTTAAGAAATATTTACGTTTAGCCCCATATATATACACTTTTATCCCCCATTATCGAAAACCCATACAAACTTTCGTCCCCTTATTTAAAGGGTGGGGGTGATTTTCTAAAAATCCTATAATGTTGTGTATTTTATTTATAACCCAACAGGTATTTATACATTTTCAGACCTCTAGTATCAAAATTTACGAAAGTCTCATACAAACTTTCATCCCCTAGTTTAAGGGGTTGGGGGGTAAAAGTTCCAAGTTTCAGAATTATTCTATTGTTTGTGTACTAAACCTAGCTTACATACCAAATTTCAGCTTTCTAGGTCATCGGGAAGTACCCCAGAGGTTTTGAACTTTTGATACGTCAGTGTATATATACGAGTATATATATTATATACACGATGATTTTTAATCGGTGATCAGCTACCCACTTTTCTAACTCAGTAATTGATGGCGGTCACGTTGAAGTCGTAATTACATGAAAACAAACTTTTATTTTTTCTATAATAATTTTTATTTTGTGACCAATTTTGTCTTAAATTCCTTGTCACCGAACTAATCTGTATCGGTGTGCTTACAACCTCTTTAGTAATTTAATGGGAATGACAATTTATGAGTAATAACTTGTCATTGTCAGTGTCATTACATAAGCAAAGTTGTAGAAAATTTCGTAAAATTTCCCGCCGAAGCGATGACACTTGACGTAGGTATCGTACTTCAATCATTTATGTAGGATGACCATGTATCTAGTGGTTATAAGTTTTAATTATGTTTTAACTTTTAATTAATTTAACAGTGAGTTAATTGCGCGAGACCTCGCGTATTAAGTTTAATTTTAGCTAAATATTAATATTTTTCTACTCCTGATCACCGATTAAAAATCATCGTGTATATATACTCGTGGCAAAATCAGCGTATTTTAGGTACCAATAAAACCTAAAGTATAAAAGCTAGATCAATTAAATTAAGTACATTTTATATGTTCCCTAACTGCATCTGAACCTGTGAATTGGGGCGCTCTGGTGTTAACTGGGACGAAGCTATGAGGGTTTGAAAATTAGACGAAATGGTCCGAGAAAAGGTAGGTAGTGCCCCGCTTCTTTTTTGCTCGTCTTGGCAGGGGCACTACCGTGCCCCCAGATTATCGTCTATTTGTGTGTCAACAGTGTTAGCTGACCATTACGATTATGAACGCGGCCTACAATCATATTCGATGACAGTCGACATAATTCGCTCCTCAGTTACAAATGAGTATATAAAACATTAAGTAAAAATATTTTCGGAGTAGTAGTCAAGGGAATACAATTTAATTTGGAAGTTAGGGTATTTGAACTTTTTATGCTTGAACTATTCTAGTTGTATAGTTGCGATATTGTGGCAAGTCACAAGAGTGTGATTGTCGCGTGCCACAACAGGGGTGGAAGTGGGGCAGCGGGTGGGGTTGTAGTACGATGCGTCATCGCCACCCTCCGGAGCGCACCCCCCGCGAAGCCGATCGATCGGGGTCACTAACGCCATGCGCAAAGACCGCCCTTTTTCCTTTATTTTTATTTTTACCCGTAATGTTTTGCTTTAGAAAAATCTATAACTAAAGAACACTTAAGATTGTTTAGAGGTTTCGTGTATGATAATTGCACTGTTCAACCGGCGCGTAGGCGGTATTTTTGCGTATGACTGTAATGATGATGTCATAATTACACGCTCTAATTAAGTGTTTATTAGATGGTAATGAATACTTACTGGCATTCGTTCATTATTTCTTCCTGCGAGCGAACTTGAACCGGCGCTAGTTTCTCGACGCTCTCCTCGTAGTTCCCGAAGCACTTGGTGATCTTCTCGTCGAAAGTATTCACCAGGTCCTCCAAGGATCCGGAGAAAGTCTCCGTGAAATTGTCACCTTCCCCGTTCTGCATGTTGTCCTGTTTGCACTTCACCGGTTTTGGTTCGTCGTTATCGTTTATTTTGTTGGAATCGGTTTTCATTTTGATAATTTCACTTAAGTTTTTGATGTTGTTTATGTGGATGTCATTGCCATTGATGGTTTTTTGGGGGTAGTCGGCGGTGGAGAGGCAGTCGTCAGCATCTTCGATTTGCGCGAGCGGCGCTTCGAACTCGAGTTCGGCCATCCTGCCCGTTGTCGCTTCTCGCATGACCGAACGTCCACCCGCGCCGAGACCCGCGCGAATACTAACACAGCACACAGCCACAGACTGTCAGACTCAGACTCGTCCTATACGATACGATAGTCCAAGCTTCGCCTGCGATACAGCGAGCTCGCTAACCTATGACCCTATCCGGCTTGGAGGACCACGAATAGACTCCTCAGTTCAACTTCGCAAGACTTGCTAAGAATTTTGTTAGCCGAATCCACACTAGCATCTATACTTTGACCTATGGATTAAAGTCAGTTTAATGTACCCAATGTAATGTTATATTGATCATAATTTCAGCTTATTGACGTCCTGACAAGGGCATCGGCCTCCCCAGAGAATATTGGTTTCACACAGCCCAAATCCATCGCCATCCAAACATGGGAAATTAAAGTAAGTCAGTAGGGGCCGGTAGTTAAGCAGGAACCCCTGATTCTGACGGGGCTGACGTCATTATGAAAATCAATTAAAAATTTGAAGTTTCTTCAACCGACATTAAGTAATTAATATAGATATAGGTTCGTAGTTGTAAGAAAAGCACAAACATAGAGAACGCCCTCTAATTAATTTCTAAGTTCTAATTTGTAGCACTACTAAACTACATAGAAAAAGGAATGTTATAATCCCTTTTAGGGTGCGTCTCCACTGAACCGGAGCGGAGCGGAATAGACCAATCACCTGAGTTGAAATCTGTATCAGAATTTTCAGCTCGGCTTAATTTTTCTGATTGGTCGATTCCGCACGTCTCCGCTCCGCTCCGTTTCAGTGGATACGCACCCTAAGGCTTACGTCCCTCTCCTTTTACGTGTACTGAACATAGGTCTCTTCTAAAAACTTCCTTGACGCACAATCATAAACTTTCTGTATAATATATTCACCGGTTAAATTCGTCAGCTCAGTCGTATATTTTCCCTTTCAGTAGTAGTAGTAGTATGTTGTGATTTCCGGTTTGTGGTCTCTATTGGTCCTTTACGTTTCATCTATTCGATTAGGGCACCCGGTTTCTGCTGTTAACGCTGAAATATCTTAGCAAGAAAAAAGTTGGAAGCTTATTACGTTGCCTATAGGATTTCATGCCTGACGTTTCGTGCATATTTTGTAGCCTAGAGCCTCAGACCAAGTCTTGGTCTGAGCCTAGAGCGATTACGGCATGCCGGCAAGCGCGTTTGCTCGACTTGGCGCGGGCACTGCCGTGCCCCCAGATCAAACGGGCTAAAGGTGCCTAAGTTTACGTTTACTAGTAGCTAACTATTTCACGTATTTCTCATATACTTAATCATCATCCTCCTAGCCTTTGTCCCATTTTTTGAGAATGAATTCTCAATCGGGGTCGGCTACCTAAATCCCAAGATGTGGCGTAGGCACTAGTTTTTACGAAAGCGACTGCCATCTGACCTTCCAACCCAGAGGGGAAACTAGGCCTTATTGGGCTTAGGTGGTTTCCTCACGATGTTTTCCTTCACCGAAAAGCGAGTGGTAAATATCAAATGAAATTCCGTACATAAGTTCCGAAAAACTCATTGGTACGGGCCGGGTTCGAACCCGCGACCTCCGGATTGAAAGTCGCATGCCCTAACCACTAGGCTACCACCGCTTCATATACTTATTTCTCATATACTTAATACGATATGTAATTTCTTTATAATCCAAGAAAAATTACATAAAAAAAAATTTTTTGACGTAAACATTTTGGTTTTGATTGCTCATCTTCATCTATTACTGGCTCATAATTTGAAATGTGTCAAAATAATTTTAAAATATCAGCTTTTTAAACATTAGCATAAATAGCTTGGGCACGTTCATATACCACTTTTTTTATATTTATCCAGGAGAGTTGTTTAGTGGTATATTTATAAAGCCTAAATTATTAGGAAAGTTGTTGCTAATTATAAATGACAATCATAAAAAATATGGCAAGAAAGATATTGTTGGAATATTTTAATACAATACGTAGGTACTGACATAGAACAATATTTTGTGATAATATCTGAGCGCACAGCACAGTCAGTGTCACTGTCAGTAGTGTCAGTGCACACAGGACTAGAGTAGTTTTCCATCTAACGTCAATGTCACGTTTCAACAAATTGCAAGCAGACTTCAAAATGAAATAAAATAATAATATTTTACCTCAAAAACAAATATCATGATAAACTCTAAATTAAGGGATATCTTTCAAAATCGTTATGTTTCTTTTTAATCGGTCAGTTATACAATCAATAAATTGCTATGCGAGGTGTTATAGCAGGTGAGTGCAACTTTGGGAAGAAATGACTTGAGTTTGATAATTTTGTTTAATATTTGAATATTTATGTGTTTGTATTATTTCAGCTTGGGAAAAAGGTGTCCCTACGATGTTCTCAGAGTTCCTAGAAACTGCTCAGATAAGGATATCAAGGAAGCATTCATTAAAATGAGCAAAGAAGTACGTATTTTGGCATCGTTTCGTAATCGAGAACTGTTTTTTCTTAATTTAGTCGCAGTAATAAAAATATGCGCGTCCACTGGTGTAGAGCTATACTTATGTTATATGTACAAAAATGTTTGGTTTAGGTTTAAAAAAAAAAGGGAAATTACCTTTCTGCCTCTCCTTTTCTATTAATATTTGAATTACCTACTATTACAATTAGCATAACAGTCTTCGTGTTTTAATATTCTATTAAAAAAACATATATCTGTTTTATTACATTTAAATCTTGTTTGGTTTAACCCATGGATTGACCTGCGTGTTTAGAATTACACATGAATGACTAAACATCATCACTAAATGACTTTCCCTTTATAATACTTGGATAGCATAAGATGTAGAAATTGTAGGCAAAACACCTTTCATCATTAATATTTTGTGCACAAAAGATGGCTAAAACAAGTTGATCGAAATTGTTCACAATGTCATTTTCACACAGGGTCACAAGGTTCTCATGAAAATAAATAATGAAGTAATTATGAACTACATTCTGTACGTAGTACCTATAAAATAATAATATCTAGTTTATTTAATGATTCCAGTACCACCCAGATAAGAATAAAGATGTCAGGGCTCAAGAGAGGTTTGTTGCCATTGTGGAAGCATACAATGTGCTCGGCAAACCCAGTAGTCGGGCCCAGTATGACATTCTGTCCCGCCACGCACAGGCATCTTATGTCCAGAAGACCCCTGTACATTGGCAGTGAGTATTATACATACTTATAAATATGGGTACATCATCAATAACTGGCCACTTAAGAACATGTCATTCAGTTACTGGCTGGTTAATAGAAACATATTCTTATTAGTCTATAATATAATACCATCTCCCACACATATTTTCATTTACGACACAAAATTTTAATCAAACTTATTATGCATGAATCTAAAAGTTTATCTAATCCACTGAAGTCCAAGTTGGAATGAAACACACAAGTTCTGCTTGACCGGAGCAGTGCTCTTACAACTAAGCTATAGGACGGCTATGAGGATAACATGAAATAATGCTTCTTATTCCGTGTTTTGAAGCACCCTCTGTATTTTCATGTTTAAAATGCTAAGCGCACTAGCCAATCTCCAGTGCACACTTTCACGTACATACTCTGCCTGACCGATTTCCAGCAAGTGTTTGATCAGTGACTTATTATGTTTCAGTGTGCACAACAATCCGACCTACCAATACCATTATCAGTCAACATCTGACAGCACACGGAAACAAAGAGCAGATAAGTCGTATTATGGTGTAACAGGAGTCAAGAAGATGCCAAACTACATGATAATTATGATATGCTGTGGCTTTGCCTTAATTGGTCTTGTTATACAGTTGTCAGTTGTTAGGTGAGTTTGTTCTTTTATTTGTCTCTCACAATAAATTGTCTATTGAACTGGCTAGAGTAGAGAGTGACATGATACAGTGTGGAAAAAATTATGAGCCCTGGGATGAAAGAAAATAGAAACAGTCCAACACAGGACATTTTCTTACTATTCTGTTCCTAAAATTTCGTAAAGATTGGTTAAGTTTTAAAGGAGGAAACAGACGAGAATGAAAGCTTGATATGTATGGAGAAATGAGCAGTAGTATTTCCTCTTAAATTGTATCGTTATGTTAGTTCATTTTATGTATAAGAAATGTTCTTTTATTTAAAAAAAAAAAAATTTAACAAAAAAAAGAACCAACTTCAGTAAAACTAAAAAGCCAACAATAACCCGTTCAAGTACAGATTACATTTGACTCACCCTTGAAGTCGATCCCAAACCACTCAGTTCTTATATTTATATATTATAGTTTACGCGAGGTTTGGCACCGACTTCGAAGGGTGAGTCAAATGTAATCTGTACTTGAACGGGTTATTGTTGGCTTTTTAGTTTTACTGAAGTCGGTTCTTTTTTTTGTTAAAAATTTTTTTTTTTGCTTTTTAGTCCACCAAATCCTATTTACTGAATGTAAATTCTTGACTTTATCAATAAATTACCGAAAGCGCCTTACATGTCCCTATAACATTTGAAGAGTTCCCTCGATTTCTCCAAGATTCCATCATCAGATCCCGACTTAGTGCCAACGGGACCAACTCGGAGTTATACCTTTTCGATTAAAAAAAAATAATTGAAAATCGGTTCACGATTCTCGGAGATATCGAGTAACATACATAGAAAAAAAATAAAAAATTAGTTCGAATTGAGAACCTCCTCCTTTTTTGAAGTCGGTTGATAAAAACAAAACAGGGTTCAGCCCGTATTTTTTTCCACACATAAAGTGTAATAAATAATTGTAGAATATCAGGATCAGGAGATCCCAAAATTTATTGTTTTTATCCCTGTGAAAGAATATTTAAACTTAGGTAAACCTTTCAATTTTTTAAGTTCGCTAATTAGAAGGTTCTTTCTTTACCATTATAGAGATGTGCCAGAATAAGACAAAGAAGCCTTAAAGAAGCAAAAAAAAACACCTACAATCTTAATGTTAACTGATTTGAACTTATTTTGAACGATTTTGTGTTATTGATTCAAATATTTTACATGATATTTGAATGGTGTGACAAAATTTTCTATGATTTTAATATGATATTTG
This sequence comes from Apotomis turbidana, assembly GCA_905147355.2. Lineage (NCBI taxonomy): Eukaryota > Metazoa > Arthropoda > Insecta > Lepidoptera > Tortricidae > Apotomis > Apotomis turbidana. The sequence continues at coordinate 13,898,536 of LR990295.1, read as the reverse complement.
TATTTGAAATTAGATGATGTTGTTTTAAGCAATCACAACAAAGCTAAATATATAACATGTTAAGGTCATTTGTAGTGAGATAACTTTCTGCCTGTGACATCTTTATTTTAGCTTATAAAATGTACTGAGATGACAGAGGCACAAAGCTATCTGACGATTAGCCCATGTGATCTGTTTTTTTAGACGGTCCTTTATAGTACATCGGGAGACTATCGATGAGAAATCTAGGGCGGCAGCTGCGGAGCTCGACAAAGTTCGGGCAGCTGCCGGTGAAAATGGCAATGAGGTATTTTAAATTAAATTTTTATGCTAAATTGAGGTGCTCCCCATTTGGTTGATAAACGTAACGGAATGGTTATTATATATTATTGACGCATATGTGTAAATATATGTACGAGGGGCGTCTGAAAAGTTCTAAGCCTAAGGTATTTCGAGGTTATATATGCGTTTATGATACTGGCCACTAGAAAGGCCATTTAAAAACAAATTATTAAAAAATAACATGTCACGTTTTTATTATTCTGTTTCGAGATATTCAACGGAAAAGTACATCATGTGTGAATTACCAACGAATATTACGAAAATTGAGCACCGTGCTGTAATTAAATTCCTTACAAAAAGTGACAAATCACCGCAGTGTATTTTTGAGGAAATGGCTATTATTTACGGTGATTCTGGGCCTTCTTATGCCACAGTCAAAAAGTGGAGTCGCTTATTTAAACTCGGACGGGAATCGATCGAAGACGACCCCCGCTCAGGGCGGCCAATATCGGTAGTGACCGAAGAAAACGTAGCAAAAGTCAAAAAGCTGGTATTAGAAGATAGAAGAATTAAGGTTTGGCAAATAGCTGAGGTCTTAGGTATTAGTAAAGAAAGAGTCGGAGAAATTTTACATGAACAGTACATGAGTAAAGTCAGTGCTCGTTGGGTACCGAAAATGCTAACGGCCTTCGATAAAGTACGTCGTGTGGAAACTTCTCGGGCGTTTTTAGAATTGTGCGAAGATGATTTAGATGAAGTTTGTTCCCGAATAGTAACTGTTGATGAAACATGGATCAGACAGTATGATCCGGAGTGTAAGTCTGAGTCGATGCAGTGGATTGAAAAGGGTGAAAGGCCGCCGAAGAAATTTAAAGTGCAAAAGTCGGCCTCTAAGTTAATGGCTACGGTATTTTGGGATTGTGATGGCATTCTTTTAATCGATTATTTAGAAAAAGGCTCTACGATAAACGGAACTTATTATGCAAATCTAATAAGACAGGTGCGACAAGCCATAGTTGAGAAAAGGCGGGGTAAACTAAGGAAAGGCATTTTGTTTTTGCAAGACAACGCACCCGTTCACACCGCTAATGTTGCGAGGCGTGCTCTGAAGGAAGTTGGTTTTGACGAAATTGACCACCCACCCTACAGCCCAGATCTAGCCCCAAGCGATTATTTTCTATTCAATAATTTGAAGAAAGAGTTGAGGGGAAAGCGATTTAGAAGTGACGAAGAGATGAAGGCGGCTGTACAGGAGCATTTTGAAGGGCAAAATGAAGATTATTTTTTTAATGGCCTAAAAGCACTGTATAAAAAATGTAAAAAATGCATTGATTTAGGAGGAGACTATATTGAAAAATAAACACGAGTTCATTTGTGTAAATTGTTTTTTTCTATCTTAGGCTTAGAACTTTTCAGACGCCCCTCGTATTTGTATATATACGTCAGCACTATTGGCCCTATTCTACTCAAAATGACGAGCAACCAAAGTACTTGTCTGGTAAATAGATAGTTCGATTAGTATAGCCTTCGTATTTGATTAGTATCAGCTCAATTCACGTAAAAAACGCTGCCAATCTTATTGTGCAGTTGTTATTTATTCTACGCAAGATCGTCAGTGCTCTTTTTAGTTATGTTTATGTGGGTTGAGCTGAAACCTATTTTTTTCTTACCAATTTAAAATGTTTACAATGAAGCGAAAAATTGAAAAAAATTACGGATCAGGCAGGGTCGAACCTGCGTCTCCAACGGCTTTCCGGGCCAACACGGGCGTCCTACCAACTGGACTACCGAGCCCGATGCGAGAGCCATTGAATTTTTCAACCAGTTTCCTTAGGGAGGCATTTTTCAATTTTTCGCTTCATTGTAAACATTCGGTTTACGTTAGCAGACGTTACTGCTTTAATAGAAATAATATACGTGTCATTTGAATTATAAATTGAAAATTAAAATGTTATATTTTCTTGTGACTTGCCTCTGAGTAACCAATTCATAAATTCAGTAAGTGGTCAAGAATCTGACTAGGCTGACAATTGGACATACCTATGTTAATAATTATTTTTATTTTTCAGGTCCAAACTCGACTTCTGCTGGAAAAAATAGTGAACGGAGCCAAACCCACAGTCGCCACCGCGTCGTTGGGTCAAGCGCTCGCCACCGAGAAAAAGTGATTAATCCCACCAGCTGAGTGTTTTAAAAAGGGCTTATTTCTTCCATAAACTATCTTCAATTCGCACTACACAGGCTTGCACCCGCCGAATCACTTAACTACCTAAAAACAGTTTACAAAAAAGTTTTAAAGCTAAAAGCTAAACTTTATGAACGTACATTATAGTGCGTAATGTTTTTCCATATTTTTTTTTGTCGGAAAAGTTCGTGTTTGCATGCTTTCTCTATCAATTTCGGTGATAAAGTTGAGTGGGAAACATAAAAACGATCTTGCCCGACAATATACGATGGAAAATATAATTCAGTATATCTCTAAATTTACAGGGTGCGAATACGTATGAAATAAAAAAAAAGGAAATAAAGATTTATTTTTGATAATCATTAATCATAGTGATCAAGATGGAAATAAGCTCTCGTAAAATATTGTTTATAGTTTGTTTAAAAGTGTAAATTCATCTTTGCAGTAAACCGTTGCAATGGCTCTTTCGTTAGAAATGATATTAGATTTTTCGTATAAAATTAGTTGTTTTTGACCGATTTGAAAACTGTATTTTTTTGGACGTTATTTTAACGTGAAATTATGAATATTTTGTCAGATGTGCTTGAAGCTGGTTGTGATCTAGGTTCCATATTGGGTTTTATGAAATATACAGTTATAATTGTCATCTCGCATAATTTTCGTAGACATAATTTCTACCTTTCTCTGAAACAAGTAACTTTCAGGATTGTTATAAAACAAACCTAACTTAAGCAAGTGGCTTTTACTCTCAAAACTCTTGTAAAGATAGTAATTTCAGAATTATGACTATTGTTTATTTTATTACCGATTTGAAGTACATTATCATTTAGACAGTAGTAGAATAAGTAGATAAATATTTTTTTAGCTAAGTAGAACCTACCTCACTGTAATTAAATGTAAATATTTTTGTAATTTTACATTGTAAATGAACTGTTGTATATTCTATTGTACAGTAATTAGTAAAATATTTACAAATGCTCTTTACTTGTATTTTATTATGATAATTTTATTATTCAGTCGATTTTATCGCAACGCATGGATAGAACATTCAGAGATAACATTGCAATACATAGGTAAAATATAAGACGATGGGTTTTCTGGAATTGATGAATAGAAATTCTTTATCCACTACATCTGTTCAGCTAATTCCACGGAAATATAATTAAGAAAGACTGCCAATGCAAAGTCCACGACGGTTACCATCTATACAGAAAGTTCATGTTATTATATTTTGATTGATCACTAGATGGCGCTAGTGCACAGGGAGTTCTAAGATTCATACGGTCACAAGTGAAACGATACGTCGGTGGTCTTCTTGAATTTTGGATACATGTTGCATGAGGGTGTGTGTTCTCAGGTAGCAAACAGGCTGTATAAGAGCTTATACAGCCATTATAACTCTAATTGACCATAGTTATGTCTTATGCAGAAAGCGACCAAAGATTTTGTCATAATGCAAAAAGCAACCAAACTCATTCATTGATTAGGTATGACTTAAGTCACTTTGACAAAAAATCTACGCTGGTTGCTTTCTGCATAACTATGGTCAATTTAAGCTGTATAAAGGCTGTATAATTGCTTAAGCAGCATGTGTGCTACTTAGGTGAGCTGGTCGATGATTCGTATGAATGTACGAGAAGAGAACCTACTCTACTTTCTATTATGCATACCTATACAAATTTGTAAATTTTGCAGGGAATCTCCTTCAGAGCGCGTCCTCACAGAATACGGAATATCAGAAGATCCCGTAGGTGACTGGTACACATCTTCCTTCAGAAGTAGTATAAAGGTACCTACATAAATGTTTAGATTCGTAGGTCGCATATCGTCGGGGATAGTGCAATACCGCGTAAGTAACAAGTGTAGATACGAATCAATATTCAAACAAATGCTAAGTATTTTATTGAAAATGAGAACTTTATCGACAGCTGCTACTTACGCGGTATTGCACTATCCCCGACGATATCTAGTTCACGTGCATTTTTTATCTTTCTCTTAATATAATATTAAGAGAAAGATCTCAGTAGACTACCGATTAGGAACTACGCTATTATGTGTACTTAAATTTACTTTTGTTTTGTAAAATGTTTAGATTTACAACCATATAAAACAGCAATGCGTACTGCCGGTAAGAAGTCAATCCTGACACCTTTCATCTCAATACATTTTTCACCTTAAAAATCGGTACTTGTATTGTGGGTACCTATAGTAGAGGATCCCTTTAAGAACGACCTTCACCGAGATGTTTATTTGATGAAATGTATTTTATATTTAATTTAATATGTCAATAAATATATTGCATATGGGTTGCCTAACAAATTTTAGTCCAGGGTATGTTTAATTAATGATTAAAAAAAATATTTTTTTAAACATTTGATTATTATATAAATTCTATACCAATCGAAAGTATGAGGCCCATAGAATATGCAAACGTTAGGTTGCCTATTCTTTTCCCGTCGCAACTATCGGGTAGCCAGGTTTAAACTGGTAAATCTATACTAGCATTTTGCAACGGTCTGATTATTGAATTGAAATTAAATAACATTAAAGATTATTTTATTATGAACACGGTGGTATAGGGTTGCCTGCGAAAAATCAGTCCAGAATTCCGGTTGTCGAATTTTGAAAAGTAAAATATTGCATCGAGTGAATGTGTGCGACTGAGAGGTCCCAACCAAAACCATCCCATACGATAGAAGAGGACACAGCATAGCAGGTGTTTGAAGTCCGCCCATTTTAAAAAAGAGAGTGCGCATGCTATTTGTGCTTGAAAATGAAAAGGATAGCGATAGACTCGTATATGCTGTGCATTATTTTGGAGTAGATTGTCGCTATAGATACAATAAAATGCATGGTATAATAATATACTCCGCCTGGTACTCTCTTCCGAGACTCGCGAACCACGTGACTGACACAAGCCTACGTCATCATGGTGTTCAGAGATTCTCATACTTTTAAATGTTGGAGAATTTTAACCAACGGTGAAAAGTGTTTAAACGGCATTAATTTTAAGTGATTCAAGTAGAAACATAGGTAGTAGAATAAAACAAATGTAATGTATCTAATCTTTCGGAGTTTCTTCTCAACAGTGGTCACCCTTTTGTGAAATGTCGATAGACTCAGACATGTAAAAGTGCCCTTGTGGCCTACTTGCAGAATAAAGTTCATTATTTCATTAATTAATTGATTAAAAAAAAAGTTAAATAACTATAAAATAATGTACAGCATATACGAGTCTATCGCTATGCTTTTCATTTTCAAGCAAAAATAGCATGCGCACTCTCTTTTTTTAAATGGGCGGACTTCAAACAGCTGCTATGCTGTGTCCTCTTCTATCGTATGGGATGGTTTTGGTTGGGACCTCTCAGTCGCACACATTCACTCGCTGCAATATTTTACTTTTCAAAATTCGACAACCGGAATTCTGGACTGATTTTTCGCAGGCAACCCTATACCACCGTGTTCATAATAAAATAATCTTTAATGTTATTTAATTTCAATTCAATAATCAGACCGTTGCAAAATGCTAGTATAGATTTACCAGTTTAAACCTGGCTACCCGATAGTTGTGACGGGAAAAGAATAGGCAACCTAACGTTTGCATATTCTATGGGCTTCATACTTTCGATTGGTATAGAATTTATCTAATAATCAAATGTTTAAAAAAAATATTTTTTTAATCATTAATTAAACATACCCTGGACTAAAATTTGTTAGGCAACCCATATGCAATATATTTATTGACATATTAAATTAAATATAAAATACATTTCATCAAATAAACATCTCGGTGAAGGTCGTTCTTAAAGGGATCTTAGACTACTACTGACATTTCTTTTTCAACCGTTTTTACAAAAACTTCTCACGCCTATCTAACTTTTAAGCCCAATGCTTTAGGATGTATTCGCTCTTTCATTCATCTATATTACCTACTCTTATAAAATTCTACATTTGTATTAAAAATCAGTTTTCTATGGAGAGGGTCATGATTTCAGGAAAAAACGTAACAGTGCGATGCAGGATCACCTTTTGTTTTGTACGGGCGCGCGGCGCCATGCCAGTCTGGCGCCAACTGTTGGTCATAATTTTTTGTCCTCACATCACGCCGAAACGGCTGGACGAATTTTAACCAATTTTAGTACCTACAGGGACAGCTGGACATCCAAAGATTGCTGTACCCCGCGCGGCGAACGATGAGGCCTATTACAGCTGTCATATCAGTACATTTTTCCTATTATAGGTTATAAAATGTACTAAGATGACAGGTGTCATAGGACTGTTCGTTTGCCGCGCGGGGTATATAGGATACTTTTTACCCGACTTTATCCGAAAACAAGAAATACGCGGATGAAGTTGTGATATAACTTAAAAAAGTATTAAAAGTATAAAAAAAAAACCGGCTAAGAGCATGTCGGGCCACGCTCAGTGTAGGGTTCCGTAGTTGCCCATAGGTACTTCACAATAGACGGGCTTAAAACAGCGGTTTAAGCCCTAGGTTTGAATTACGAGAAAGATTTCAAGCTCTGTAAAAGATCGTAAACGCCAAAGTAACTGTAATTAAGTACCTATTACCTTCTGGAAGTTATCGATATACTTGCCAGATTAAGCGAAATGTTTTAATATAGTATGGAACTGCTTACTTTATCAAAAAATGATGTTTTAAGACCCCTATTATTTTTAAAAGACCTATTCAACGACACGTCACACACTAGTGAGGTACCCAAAAAAAAGTTTTTTTTTTTAGTTTTTTTTTTTACCGTTTTGTCGGCGTAATAATAGGTACATACACATACCGACTCATACCAAATTTCAGCTTTCTAGTACTAATGATCACGGAGCTAAGCCGCGGACGGACAGACAGACAGACGGACATGATGAAACTATAAGGGTTCCTAGTTGACTACGGAACCCTAAAAAGTAGGTATGTCAGCAGTAGGTACAAAAATTGCGTTTAATATAAGTAAATTAAAAGTGTAATTTTTATTTCAGAAAAACCCTTTGAGCTTGGCGTTTGAATTTGAAACCTGGTTCGAGTGACTAATGAAATGAGTGTTTGTGAAATGTATATAAATAGAGAAACAAGTAATTTTATCATAAATTATTTATTAAAAATGGAATTGAATTTAATTTGGTTACAGCTTATAGTAGTTTATAATTTGGAATGGCTTCCAAAGGGCCTTTCTTTAACCAGAACTAGGGCGCTTCGGGACGCCACATCGCCAAATAATTAATTTATCGCCCAGGGCGCCTCTATGGCTAAGGCCGGCCCTGGCCTATTTATACCCTACAGTCAAACTAAATTCAATCGCTCCATAGAAATCTATTCAGTCATCAATTCATTCACATAAATCTTTAATATAGACCCCGAACTCCAAATGCGGAGGTGCAGGAACAATGATCGGTTTTCCGTCCTTCTTGATGTCCGTGTATAAAGCCTTGTGCACACATTTGAAGCCTAGCTTCTTGGCGGACATGGCGGTGTAGGCGCTCGTGGCGTCCCTTCGTATCAGTCGGATCTTTCTTTCCTCTGCGGATTGTCTGAAACATTGTGAAGGAAAGTTGAGAAGCAATAGGGTTGGGGACAGGCCCGGACTTAGAAGGCCAAGGCCCCTAGTCACTTGGCATTTGGGGCCCGCTCCTCTAAGAGAACATAAGTATGGTGCACGTCCTTACTTCTGGGACAGGGGCCCCTAGGCTGGCAGGGCCCCTAGGCCTTGTGGGCCTAGGGGTAAATACAGCACTGGTAGGGGATGTTAAAGGCACTTCCTAGAAGTTTGGTGAATGCGCTTAGCATTAAAAAAAACAAAAAGTGGTGTAGATGGCGCTTTGGTGGAATATAAATGTTTAATTTCATGCGATGTGTGTAGTGTAACGTTGCGGCAGCTCAGGGGTCAGAGCACTACTCCGGATAAATAAATGTAAGATCTGCAGATAAGAACGACAATACCTGCATAAAAGAAATTAGTAGGTACTAACCACACTAACCTTTTATGAGCTTCGTGCTTAATAAAAGAGAAGTAGGTACCCACTTACCTACTGAATAGGTACATTTGACAACAGATCTTATCTTATTGTTGAATCCAATCCTAATAATACCTCTAGCTAAGTAATTGAATGAACGAAGGCAAACTTTGAACTACATTGCTTAATCCTGGGTCAAATCTCGGCAAGGGTAAGTATTTGTGCCTCCTTTTCCAATATTCTCTAATAATTATCCAGGTATCAATTTATCTATTTAAGTAGGTAGGTACGTACGTATCGATAAATGTATAGTACTAATGAATTATAGTATATTAGCTTGGCTTAGTTTGAAATAAGGTCGACATAATATCATTGTCCCTGTTTACGTTACTTAGGTATATAGGTTAAGGCGGGCTGCAGGTTTTCTGCAACGCGACGTCTTACAATGCGCCTATTTTGCGTGAACCGTTGCTGGCACTACTCTTGCTAACCCAACTCTACCAGCATTGGCGTATATAGGGGGGTGGCCGGGTGGGCCGTGCCCACCCCAGTATGGTCTAATGCCCACCCCAGGATTTTGGGTTACCTATAGAAATTCATGGCTTCATCTCATAGGCCATGGCCAGGCCCCCCCAGGCCCCCCCTGAAAAATAATGTTAGATACGTCAATGTCTACCAGAAAGCCTAGCAGTCCCTTGAAGTTGCCGACGACTTCTGGGAGTGACCTCGAAGATCCAAGATGTTGTCCCCGGTATTTGGCCACACCAGGGCATATTCCAGAATGACATGTGCGGCTGTCCCTTCGGCTTCCATGCAGGCTCTACAAAGTGGACGTTTACTTACACGGCTCTTGTGACTAACGCGTTCATGATCCCTCGCCTCTGCCACTCTGGGTCCGTGGCCGATATCTTGACCTCCAAAAGGCACTTCTCTTGAGGGTACTTCTCACAGAGCCTGGCTGCCTGCGATTGAAGCGCTATGACATACATGATCTTCTGTAGTTTGGGGTTTTTGGTTTTTTCTGCTCTATCGAGTAAATCTTTGCTGGTGTCCTGAAGCATAACGTTGCATTATAAAAGCTTGTAAAAGATAATACCAGTGAATGTGTCACGATAGGATGACAACCAGGGACGTATTTTGAAATTTGGCGCCCCGGGCCTATAAGTTTCGCCGCCCCAGAAGTCAAGGAAATATTTAACGTTTTTTTTCTATAGCGGATAATGGTAGTTGTGTCTATCGAGCACTTAGATATAACAAGTGTGGGTTGGATCATAGGAAAAAAAACATTATTGGCCATAACACAGTCAGACGAAAGCGCGAGCGCAGCGAGCGCCAAATTGCGGCGATGGGGTGCGTAGTAACACAATTAGATGAAAACGCGAGCGTAGCGAGCGCGAAATTTTTCGGCGCGGGGTTACGAAGACTATATACGTTTACGTATTAACACAAATAGATGTTAACGCGAGCGCAGTGAGCGCAAAATTTTTCGGCGCGGAGGTGAGTACAAACACGATCAGATGAAAACGGGAGCGAAGCGAGAGCGAAATTTTTCGGCGCGGGGGTGCGTAGTAACAAAATTGACCGATATAGTGTAAAAAGATCCGGTCTGGCAACGCTGAATTGCCAGTGTCTGGCCCATTGCCCCTGCCTCTCTCGCCGCGCCGCCCAGACCTCGCCCGGCGCCCGCGCCCCGCGCGCGCCCTATATTTGGAGCACGTTCCTACTTACAGATGCGCCCGGAGTTATTGACGAACTTACAAGCGTGTTTTCGACCAAGACTTACTAGTTCTTGTTATTTTTCATGTTAATTTTAAATTAGTTGCACCAATACCAAGACGAAATGTAATCGGCCAGGGGCGCCTACGCCGCCCGTCAGTTTTGCGCCCCGGGCAATGGCCCGGATGGCCCTAGGATAAATACGTCTCTGATGACAACGTTTGTAGTGCCTCACACTCTAATTTCCGCATATGATGACAATAAAAATCGATCCATACGATGGAACTCTTTTCACCGGTTCATCTCAACCTAGCGTGTGTGGCCGGCTTTATGGTAATTTTTGGTTGGGCTGAGGGCACCGTGCCCTGTTGTGCCCTGGGCACGACACGGTGGAAAAGTGGAAGTTAATAATAAATAAATTAAAAACTTTTATAAGCGGTGTAAAGGTTATTTTCAGTTCTTATAAAATCACAATGTGTTAGGTTGCACATCTGTCAGAGCTGACGAGCAAGCTAGCGATCTGCTGGAGCAAGGATATGTAACGATTTAACGAAGATAAGCGTAAGCGTTTTCATCAAATATGTGCAAGGAAGCTGTAATGACGGGTGTAGGTACCACTCGCCGAGACCGGGCGAGTTATATTTACCTATAACCATGTATGTAAAGCCTGACCAGAAATATATGAGGACTAGCATTAACCCGCGGCTTCGCTCGCGTGCCTATACAATATACATCATCCTACGGGAACAATGCTCTTTTTTTCAGGATTAAAAGTAGGCTATAATCTGCAATCTGCATTTCCCTGATGCATATCCGTCCAGCCGTTTTAGCGTGAAAATAAGTAACAAAACATACACAGACTTTCGCTTTTCTAAATATTACTGGGAAATACTTTTTATTTTATCATAACTCCACTTTATCAAATCAAACCGAAAACTCAAGCACTCAAATCAAACGATCTCAGCTTTTACTGTACCAAATAAAGTTCACTTCAAAATCCATAACTCGAAGTGAAGCTAAGACACCGGGATATGTGTGCATTTTATTTGTACCTATAAAGCTTTTATAATGTCCCGAGCCTCCGCTTATTGACTTGTGATATTCGAGATTGATTTAATGATTCTAAGCCATGTTCTAAGTTACGTCATGTTCTATTGTAAGATATTGAGGTTCTCTACGTTGATGAATGAAAAATGTATTATTCTGAGCCAGATAAACGTAATTCAGAATTCTTAAATGACGTAACATAATTATTGAAAAGCTTGAATGTATTTATTACGGATGCAGGGAGTTTCCCGATCATTACTCCTCCCGTCCCAACGCGCCGCCCGCCTATAGGTACCGATTGACGACGATCGAGATGCCACCAAATACAATTTTTTTAATCAATTAGGATAACGCGGGTCTCTATCCATACCTCAAAAGCAAGGATCACGTGTAGCTGTCTGTCAGTCCGTCTGTTACAACCGATTTTCTGCAAAACTACTGCAATTTGGCGCAAATGCTTTCAAGAATTTTCATGACCACAAATAAAATTTCAAAATTGGTGGCATTTTCGTTATTAACGTCCCAACAAACCATAAAAATTACACCCATACTCATATTTAGACATTTCAACCCCATTTCACCCCAACAGGGGAGATGGTAACTCACGTCCGCCACGTTGGATTTTAAAATCGTTGCGGTTTTTTGTAATCAGCGACCCGATAAACCATAAAAACAATACCCATGCTGATTTTCAGACTTTGTCACCACATTTCTCCCTTTTAGGGGTTGAATTAAAAAAAAAACCTGAAACACGTGTTTACACATTTATTGTTAGAAATACTCCTGTGAAGTTTCGAATAAAATAGCCTAACTAATCTTGTTTCCCCATACAAACTCTGGAACCCCATTTCACCCCTTTAGGGGGTGAGTTTTGAAAAATCCTTTCTTAGTGCACCCCTACACCTTATAAGGAAACTACGTGCCAAATTTTAATTCTCTAGAACCAGCGGTTTAGTATTTAGACATTTCAATCCCATTTCACCCCAACAGGGGAGATGGTAACTCACATCCGCCACGTTGGATTTTAAAATCGTTGTGGTTTTCGTAATCAGCGACCCGATAAACCATAAAAACAATACCCATGCTGATTTTCAGACTTTGTCACCACATTTCTCCCTTTTAGGGGTTGAATTTTCAAAAAACCTGAAACACGTGTTTACTCATTTATCGTTAGGAATACTCCTGTGAAGTTTCGAATAAAATAGTCTAACTAATCTTGTTTCCCCATACAAACTTTGGAACCCCATTTCACCCCTTGCTGATTTTCAGACTTTCTCACCACATTTTTACCTCATAGGGGTTGAATTTTCAAAAAAAATTAAACACGTGTTTACTTATTTATCGTTAGAAATAATCCTGTAAAGTTTCGGATAAAATAGTCTAACTAATCTTGTTTCCCCATACAAACTTTGGACCCCCATTTCACCCCTTTAGGGGGTAAATTTTGAAAAATCCTTTCTTAGTGCACCTCTACACCTTATAAGGAACCTACGTGCCAAATTTGAACTCTCTAGAACCAGCGGTTTAGTATTTAGACATTTCAACCCCATTTCACCCCAACAGGGGAGATGGTAACTCACGTCCGCCACGTTGGATTTTAAAATCGTTGCGGTTTTTTGTAATCAGCGACCCGATAAACCATAAAAACTATACCCATGCTGATTTTCAGACTTTGTCACCACATTTCTCCCTTTTAGGGGTTGAATTTTCAAAAAACCTGAAACACGTGTTTACTCATTTATCGTTAGGAATACTCCTGTGAAGTTTCGAATAAAATAGTCTAACTAATCTTGTTTCCCCATACAAACTTTGGAACCCCATTTCACCCCTTTAGGGGATGAGTTTTGAAAAATCCTTTCTTAGCGGATGCCTACGTCATAACATCTACCTGCATGCCAAATTTCAGCTCGATCCGTCCAGTGGTTTGGGCTGTGCGTTGATAGATCACTATGTCAGTCAGTCAGTCACCTTTGAGTTTTATATATATCCCCATACAAACTTTGGAACCCCATTTCACCCCTTTAGGGGATGAGTTTTGAAAAATCCTTTCTTAGCGGATGCCTACGTCATAACATCTACCTGCATGCCAAATTTCAGCTCGATCCGTCCAGTGGTTTGGGCTGTGCGTTGATAGATCACTATGTCAGTCAGTCAGTCACCTTTGAGTTTTATATATATAGATGCGCCATATTGCGGAATTTCACTGGAACTAATTTCTTACACTGGCAATGATTTTATGATGGTTTGTCAACAATGTCAACGTCATTCGTGGTTATTTCTTTAAAAGACGAATATTTAAAATTATCCAAATAAAATGCTGAAAACCATTCACAGTCGTCAATGTAAGATTATAAATAACGTGTACATGTGTCGACTACACGAAAAATAGTGCATTCCACTAAATGGTATTACGAGGTTAACATAGTGGAACTGATAGATATTTAAAACTAATGTCATTATAAAGGTTTGCGATTGGTTGCAAAATTGTTGCCATATAAGTCTTATAAATAGCGCCCTCTTGACAATCCTCATATATTTCTGGTCAGGCTTTATATTTTTAGTAGTTTTCTTGATTACTTTTTGCATCGCCTACTCATCTCATAAAATTTATTAATCCGGTACCCAAACGTAGTCTGGAAGAGATAGCTTTTTAGCGATAAGATCGCATATTGTTTACCTGCTATTGTAATGATAAGTATTATCTGTATTGTATTTAATATTTTCTTCGGTTTCCGCGACTGTCACACATTTAAATAAAACAATGTAAACGATTTTTTTAGGGAGGCTCAATAGTTATTTGTGCAACAAGAGAGCAGTTATTTTTTGTTACGAGTGCTGATTTTGAGTCCCGAGCAAGCGAAGGCCTCTACGTTTGAATCACGAGCGTAGCGAGTGATTCTATGTTAGGATCCTGAGTGTAGCGAGGGACTCAACAGCACGAGATGCAAAAAACTTTGCTCTCGTGTAGCACACACAACTTTTCACCTCATCAGCGAAAACATATTCGACATTTTGTGCTTTTTCTTCCAACGTATGTTTATAATCTTTGTTGCTGATTTCAATAATATTATTAATCAGAAAATGGATAAGTGCTGCTTAAAAAGGATTATCAATATAATTTAATTTAAATTATAATCAACCAACCAACACGGTTATTGTCATTATTTGATCAAATTGGAAGATTTAGCACATACATGACGTGTTTTGTAAATAAATATTATATTACGAGATTTTGTTTATAAATTGATTAATATTTTTACTCGTAAAACACCAAACAAAATAAATGCAAAAGAAAATAACAATTACAATATGAACTCGATATTTTTTAAGGTACGTTTCGAATATGCATCTATGATAAATGGTGAAATTATAAATTATTATTATATATACAATAAGTAATAACTTGAAAAATCTTATTTTTTTGAGCAATGATCTATTGTTTTATATAAAAGGCACAATAATTTTAATATTCGGTCGTTAAATAAAAATATAATAAAGAAAAAAAAATACGTTGCAATTAAAACGTTTTCGGGTGTTTTTAATGATTTTTTTGGTATAACACGTATCCGAACTGTTCTCAATCGAGGTCTGATTCGAAAATCGAATTTCAAAACTTGATAAGTTTCTATCCCTCTCTTTTATATACATATGAAAGAAACAGAGTGCATCGAGATTCAAATGAATAGAATTTTATAATTAACCTTTGGCTGAAGAATGAAAATTCGTGGTCAGATATTGAAAAAAATAAAAAGCTACTTTTTACTCACGCTCGAAACAAAATCGCATTTTGTTCACTGTTATCTGACAGCAAAATCGCCATGTTTGAGCTGGTGAGGTGAAAATAATTAATATCCTACGCGATATAATCCGTTTAAATTGTTTTATTTAAATGTATTGTATTTCTTTTTATTTGAGGTGTGCAATAAAGAGTATTCTATTCTATATAGAGGCTGTCCTTCCTTTACTTATAGGGTTCAAGGTGGATTGGTGGGATTTTTGCCCCTGACACTTCGGTGCTTACAGCACTGATGGATGTGCAGTCTGAACTGTTTTTTTACTATGGTAATATAAACTTGCCAGAGGACTGATCGCACATATTGAGACTCCCACTACTTTGTCAATGCTGGAGTCTGTCACTGCCTTGAGCGACAACCCTTCTAACAACGAGCTACGGCAATACTCGTCTAGATCTGGGCATATGTCGTTCTCTGAAGATATGAGGCCCACCGCTGCGTTCATTGGCTCGTGGATGTAGAACGTTCTAGAAAAGCAAGGAATATACTGAACAGGAAAAGGTTCCATTGTTCGGCTTTCCACTAGGGTGCGTTGACAGGTTATTGGTATAAAGATGCTAACAATGGGACCTTTTAAGTACTAAACACTGTCACATATGACCATACCCCGAGGATTTCAGTGAACGAATAATTTAACAACAGGCAGACAGGTAGGCGTCAACTCATTGGTGCTTGAACACCCCGGGGTATGCTTATGATGGGTGGAAGCCTATTTATATGAGCAATGGGAATACCCCCCTCGTTCTAGAAAAGGTTAATAGATTGCTCTGAGGCATAAAAAAGATGCTAGTGTCATTTCGCCTTTTACAATGTTTTGTACTGTATTCATTATTCATTACACAATATGGCGAAATGATTGGATATACTCGTAATTTAAGTTATTGCGGGACAGTTTGTTATCGAAATACTATGTAAACAATGTGTGTCTAGTTTATGTACCTACTTAGTTACGGTATGAAAAAGTTTCATGGTTTATGCGTGCAACAATAGCTGTTTCATGCATTTCATAGACGAATTACCCATAACTGATGTACTTAACTAATTTCATACGTGTCGAAAACTCACTATTAGAATCGAGAGAATTACCTAACGTCGTTCCTCCGAATTGTACTTACTTACCTACCTACTTATTCAAACAGATCAAGGATTAATTCGATTGTATATACACACGTGAAGTGGCGGATGCTTTACATTACCTAGACGACACTTAACTTAAAGGTCATTCAAATAGTATTACTCGACGATACCTTCTTACATGAACATTAATGTTAATATTAAAATTTTGTGTCTGTGAAGGCCCTAGATAAATCTCTAGGTATCTGTTTCAAAGCTCAGGGCCTCCAAAGAGTTTGATGTAGCGTACCTACTTGTATACATATATTCAATGGGTTTTATGTTTCGGCGGTTTCGCGGGAATCTGCCGAATCCTGCGCCAGATCAGACGACGCAACGGAGCCAAGCTGTTACGATTACGTCGCCTAAATCAACTACCTATTTTTTAAATGTAATTTTGTAGTTTAACTGTGCCTTGGTTTAATTACTGTTATGCTGCGTAACTAATTTGAATAAATACTTAAATAAACATATAAATATATATATATATATGATCAGCATTTATTTATGTATGTATCTATTTATATATATGTATATTATATGTATGTATGTACCTAATATGAGTATTTTAATTATATGTAATTATGTTGTCTGATGCACCGCCTACAATTTCTCTGCTTTGCCCTAAGGTTGACTGGTAGAGAATGCCTCATGGCATTAAGTCCGCCTTTTGTACGTTAAGTTTTTCTTTTGTGCAATAAAGTTTAAATAAATAAATAAATCAGTCAGGACAAGTGCGACGGCGAGACAAGCGCGCTTATTACCATATCTAATTATCGAGAAGTTACAGATGATAATAATAATACACATGAGAATTTTTTTCCTAGTAGACGCCCGATAGTCTCAATCCATAGCTCAATTAGCCAGTCCTCCATTTCATCTCCATAGCCCAATTCGTATTTAGATTCCTTATATCAATAGTTCTTGCACCTAGCGGGCGCTGTCTCTGTGTGCGTCCCTTGACACGGATAAGGACAGCATCCGCTCGATGTACACCTTACATTTCATTACTACGCGTTGGCTTCGGCATCCACTCCGCACGCCTCCCAAAGGTCCGGGACTATTCTCCCGTGAGCGGGTGCGATATATAGTAATTAACGCAACTTAATATGCCAAGTAACTATAATAAGGTAAGGTGGGTTAGGACTATCACCGGGTGAAGACTGCCTTAGTCCAATAAGTTACGGCACCGTTAGTCTTTATTTTAGACATTAGACAATAAACTATGTTATTCTTACCCTAATCCTAATCTGTATTTTTTAGATATTTCAATATAGGTAGTAGGTGCACTTGTCCCTGTAGCACACTTAATAGTCCTTGCTTACTTTCTGAGCATTTTTATGATATTTTCCACATCTCGCTCTTCGACCGGCTCCACTGTGTATGTCCCATGCCTTGTGGTTGGTGTTATCGTACAATAATATACACAGTTATATTTAATTGTACGTATGTTCTTATGAACACATTTAAAAAGATTATTCATAGTTATTATTATGACCTAGATTGTTCATTAATATTCAATGTTTTTACCACAGCAGTGTGTCATAGGTCACACTCATAATATATTTTGGGTCTAGTCGGTCATGAACGAACCTTTATCTCTTGTGTTATTTTATTTTGACAGTGCATAATTAGGCAGGATGGATTCATTATTAAAACATAACGGGTCTTAATCGCGTTATGCGCGTGATTACCTCAATGTTTCGGAAGTGATGTCATGTCCATGGCATGGAAGGGACAGCAGAAGAGACGGGCATGGACATCTTGACGCGTATCGCTTCTTCAGCTTTTTTGAATGCGGTTAAGTCCTGTTTTCTTATAATAATGTGTAAAAATCGTGCAAGTTTATATTGGAATGTATTTAGTCCCAGGTCTGGGACTTTTGTCTTCTAGTAGAATTCGGGGAAAATGCCACCCATGGTAATGAGGTCGCAACTACTGCATGTCTAGCATAACTGTCACTCTCCTATCAATACCGTGCAAGCAAGAAAGGTGGTGCTGAGTCGTGCGACAAGCGAAATCACAGCAAGATAATCGTATGCTAGTGGGTTTTCTGTTTAAAATCATATATGTGCCACATACAAGTTTGAGAACCTGGTAATGGTAGGGTAAATAATACAAGCATTGTATCCAAGGAAAATCATTTATTTAAATTAAATGCAAATTCTAGTAATGGACATTATTTCAGATTTTTAACCGAAGTCCAAAAAAGGAGGAGGTTCTATGTTCGACTGCATGTATTTTTTTTTTGTTATGTTCACCGATGAATCTGCCGATTATAAAAATTCCTTTTTTATAAGAAATGGTAGGTATACTCCTGAGGTGGTCCCATTATAACCGAGTTGGGATCTGATGATGGGATCCCAGGGAAATCGAGGGCAACCCTCAAATTTTATAGGCTCTTATAATGTTTTTCATATATTTTCTAAAGCTATTGAAGTATTTGCATATGGTAGTCATCATCTCATCATGCTGAGCTGCATACAACTCCTTAACGGTTAGTATAATTCATACGAGATGCATGCAAACCTGATCCCTGATGACCTGATGACCTCCCTGATCACCCCGCCATAAGTATTTTATTTGAATCACTACAGATTACATTTGAATCACTTCAAAAAGTGATTCAAATGCAATCTGTACATGAACGGGTTATTTTAGGCTTTTCAGTTTTTTTGAAGTCGGTTCTCTTTTTTTTTTAATATTTTATTCAAGGCGGGTTCTTTTAAAACGTACTTATGTGTTTCCGTTATCACAGCGCGTCAAATTACTGTTCTTGTAAGCATTTGTCTCAGAAACTTTGAACATTATTTTTATTTTATGTCATAGGGGGCAAACGAGCGAACGGATCGCCTGATGGAAAGCGATTACCGTCGCACGTAGACACCTGCAACAACAAAACAGACCCTACTAGTTAATAGGTATGTACCTACTGAAATTATGACTGGACCGAACTGGATGTAACCAGCTCGTGTGTAGGAGAAAATGTGGAGGTAATAGAGTGGCAGAGTCTAAGAATGATGCGTGCTTTTGCAAATAGGGACTACAACGGGACTAGACAATGCCCCCTCTTTACTTCCATATATTCTTCAATCCATACTATTTAAGAATGTAGATACCTACTATGAATACTTATAACTAAGTATAGTTCCTATTATGTATATTTATTATTTTTCTACCTACTTACAATGAAAAATAGCCATTACTTGTGTAACAGTGGAATTCATAAATCTATCTTAAAGTAATCTTACAAATATTAAGTACTTAATAAAATTAGGTAACACGAAAACGACCACAATACACATTCACATTTACTTCGACTTATTTGAACTCGCAAGACGTAAAACTTTAGAGAAACCACGGGCAGTAATTATTAAAGCCCCGGACCGCATATTTAATTTATCATACATAAAACTCAAAAACCTGCAATCTGGGACCTTCACCAACTCACCGCCCTGGGTATGTAATGTAAACGTACAGTGTACTAATACGAGTATTGTCTCAAATAGACTCATAACAAGTGAAAGCTATTTGCCCTCATCATTCATCTGGTTGCTTCTACGAGCGTATTGTGGTAGATTGGATCGACAGTATCACATTCGTCATGGTAACAATTCTTTTTGATAAATTCCGTCAACTCAAAGTAGGGTCGTATTACGCAAGCCTGATAAAATAGGCCGTCCTTTAAAATCCGAATCACAATCAATCAAACAACTTTTTAATAAAAACACAGTCCTCCACATGTGGTGGATCTGGTACGATTATCGGGCGCCCGTCCATTTTGATGTCCGTGTATAAAGCCCTGTACATACGTGTGAAGCCCAACCTCTCAGCGGATTTAGCTGAGTAGGCACTGGAAGTGTCTATTCGTATGAGTCTGATGTTTCTCTGTGCTGTAACTTGTCTGTAACGAAGAATATGATTATCAGAGGATTGAAAATAGTACGCTCTACTAAGGCGCAATAGTTGTTGAGGGAGGGTCATAATCTAACTTAAACCACAAACCATTGATAGAAAGCTCAAAGAAACATTATGGTGTGTACCCACATTAAAAAAATTAGACATTACATGTTTCAAAATTAATCCACAAACGTTCACTTTTAGAGCGCCGCCTATGATGTTGGCTTTACAGTTACACGCGATAAATAAGTGACAATGCATTCGTCACGTTTTGACATAATGCGAGAGTAAATGACAGATGCTTTGTTACTTATTTATCACGTGATAAATGCAACCAAAGGCCCCCCTGTACTTTGTATTTGATTTATCAGTATGTGGTCGTGTTAAAATAAAAATGTTGCTTACTCAGTCCGATTCAACAATTCGTTCATGATGCCAAGGCGCCTCCATCCTGGATCTGTAGCAACTGCCTTTACTTCCACGAGCTTCTGCTCATGGGGATACTTCTCCCAAAGCTTGGCTCCTGTCTCCCGCTTCGCTAGGATGTACAGAATCTTCTGAAACTTTGGGTTCTTGCAACGCTGTGCTTGACTTAGGAGATCGTTGCCGTTGTCTTCCTAAGACATAAACACGTATTAAGTATACCCACATAAAAATAGCGGTGTCAAACTCATTGCGCAGTAGTCATTTGTTATATAGGTAATGAGTTAGCATGTGGAGCCGAAGAGCAACCATCCAGCACATCATCCACGACTACCTCATAACGCGCTATGTCGGCGGCCCTCCTGAAGACGTTCTCCCTCAGTGACGGGAGAACGCAATGAGTTTGACACCGCTATTAAGTGGCTAACAAATTTTAATGTTGATTTGAAATATTAAGTATTCGAGCTGTCTGTTATCAACTTATCACTGTGTATGCAATACTAGTAAATAAATATAATGAGTTTGACACGACAGCTCTTTTTATGAGTAAGACCGGTTGTTGTGGTAATTCTTAGACAAGAGTTTGTACAGCAGGGCCTAGATATGTTTTGTGTGATGATTCCCTCTCTATAGTTTACCCCATGCTTTTTTAGTGGGAAAAGTAAAGTCTAACTTTCGTTACGAGAATGTTGAATGATTATGGAAATAGTTAGTAATTTGACGGACTTATTATAGACAAATTTCTCTACCCTTACCCTATTCTTTCTTACCTCTTTTAAAGGCATAATCCCGCTGACCATAACTCCCACTATGTTGTGCTCTGTGTCCACTGCTTTAAAGGAAAGTCCTTCCATTAGCGAATGGCTGCAGTACTCGTCCAGTTCAAAACATGTCTCGTTTCCCGAAGATATGAGGCCCACCGCCGCGTTCAGGGGCTCGTCGACGTAGAATGTTCTGGGAAAATAACAAGTAAATGCAAAACAATGTATTTGAATGAAAAAAAAAAGATAATAAAGAAAAGCTAGCCTTCAAAAATCCTAGTTAAGGAAGGCCATCAAGATAAAGTTTAACAATTTCAATGTTTCTCTCAATTATGAAGGGGACTTTTCTCCTTTCTCCAGCACCACATAGAGAAGCCAAGATGGACACATTAATTAATTCAACCACAAATGGCCATATAATCGTTTTCACAAAGTAACTTCCTAAAAATAGTATAAGGTGTAGGTATGCTTAAAGGTAACGACGGAACACTGTCTTCATCAATCGATGGCCACTTACTTTCTGAGAAGTTTCATAATATTCTCCGTATCTCCTTCCTCCACCGGCTCTATGGTGAACGTCCGAGACATGTTGACTGGATTTTCTGCTTAGTGATAAAACATAGGTTATGAATAGAGGCTAAAAAACCTTTAATGATTTTAATATTTTAAATCTTGTTTCGTATCGTATCTCAAAACTTTCATTGTGGTCTATGGTATGTTATATTATGTGAAAATATAACTCTGTGGATGCAACCAGAAGACACGGAGTTCGAAAATGAAAATGGAGAAGATGGCGTTTCAGAGCGAAATATACCCAAAAAAACACAGTTTGTTCCTCATTGAAATCAAAAGTGGTATCTCACTATGGCGCTTGCTTCCTGAGGCAATCCGATTCATATTATCTTCTGTCTTATCAATGCAATTATGTTTATCTCATATCGACCCATATTTATACGTATCGAGATTTTAAATCTAATCTGTGGTAATAATAACACTTGAATGAAAATTATAAATAATACGACATTAAGAGGCCTTATTCCTTTTAAAATGTCGATTGTTTAGACATTTTTCTCTATGATCAAACATGTTTTTTAACATATTATTGGTGTTACTACCTAGAACAACCTAGAGTTTGAATTTTTCATTGATAATTTTTGTTTGAAAATCTACTGGAAATTGACAAAATTCACCTGGAAAATTCGTTTTGTTAACTTATTTTCGACTGCACGCAATGAAAGCATGAAATAGCTACGTTACTACCTAGAACTCGGGAAAAAGTATTATTCACTTCAAAAAGTTGGTTGAAATTATCAATATATTCGTCACAATATAAAAAAAATAATTTTAAAAGGAATAAGGCCTCTTAACAGTTAAGTCGCAGATAATAACAGAATTGTTAAATAAGTAACAGCCGTAGAAGCATGTAAATTAACACGCACACCGTCACTAATATGTGAACACAATGCTATGGCTATGACTATGAAAGACCGATAGAGAACCAAATCAGAAATGAGGATACCCGCAGAAGAACCAAGGTAAACGACATAGTTCACAGGATTGCACGGTTGATGTGGCAATGGGCAGACCATGTAGCCCGGAGAATGGACGGCCGTTGGGGCAGCAAAGTCTTAGAGTGGCGAACACGTATAGGAAAGCGCAGCGTGGTTTGGCCCCCGACTGTAATATTTTTATAGATGGACGGATGAGTCACGTGAGGGTAGGGGGGAATCAATGGATGCTGTCTGCACGGGATCGCACTTTGTGGTGAGTCATAGGCGAGGCCTATGTTCAGCAGTGGATGTCTCTGGGTGATAGATAGATAGATTTGATTTGTTTAAGGGCTAAGTTATACCTTTACGGGGAATGTGGTACAGGCATAGCATTAAAGTAGCTAAAGATTTTAGTATGCAATTTGACGTATGTCGGTAATAAAAATGCCAGCCGTTATACTTTTGATTCTGACTGTACACGCATCGACCTTGCCACTCCGTCTCGATTCTCAGTTCCAAGAATAATCACCTGTCAGTTTTAGGATTCCGTAACCTTTAAACCTTATCGCTAAGGCACCGCTGTCCAACTGTATTACGATGAGTGCTATAAAAAAATGGACGTTGATTCGTTGATTATTGTTCCGATGGTAATTTCGGCAAACGGTCTTATAGCGTCTAGAGTCTAGACAAAAATCGTGAGACTGTCGCTACCGTTCGAGGTTCAGATACAGAAGGAACTACTTCTGCAAACGGGCGTGTGTTGTCAGGACTGTAAGGAGGATCTTCTCTCTGCGGCCACCCTCTTCAAGCTTCAGCTCTATTCAAGGCACCTTAGGTTAAGTTTTTATCGTGTTTATTTTTTCAATTTATATTAATTTTATGACAAATAGACCCTCAAATTTAAGTAAATTATCGAAATAAAGTTAATAGTAATTAAAAGGTACGGGAATCATTCAAGGAAGGTGTTTTTTACGCGCGTTTCAAATACGGTGATACGTTCTTGTTGTACGGGGGTGTGACTCGCTCTTTGCTGGGTTTTAATTGACATGCCATCTCGCAGTTAATCTCTAGGTATTAAAATAGAATGTAATTATCGCAAGCCAGGGCAGGACTTTGATCGCTTATTAACTCATTATGAATATTTAGTAACTTGGATCTCTTCAAGTCGAGAGTGAATAGGCATCTTCTAGCCAAGCATGCTACAACCTAGGCCTTATGATTACTTAACAACAGGTGCAATCGAGGTTAAATGCATGGCTATTATGAATAAAAAAAATAGTACTTAAGACCCGCCCAGTTCGTACGTGGGGGTGCCCAGTTCGTATGGGTTAGGATAAGAATGAACTGGTTTCAAATTGAGCTCGAACATTTGTTGTTGGATCAAGGATTTTTATATGCAAATCATCGTCATCATTATCAACCGAAAGGCGTCTACTGCTGGACAAAGGTCTCCACAACGATAGGTTGCGCGCTGTTCTCATCCTCATCCATACGGCTTCCTGTAATAAGCGTAGGTAGCAGTTTCGAGCATTTTAACAATTATAGTAAATTAATGTAGGTATTGTATTCATTAATTATGTAAATTAATATAGTATTTCTTTTTACCTTGAAATACATATAAAAGTAGCACCATGTTTAGAATAAATTAAATACCAATTAAAATAATGGAAAATGTTAAGTAAGTAATGTGTAAGTGTAAATATATCGATTAAATAAATATACTGTAGGTACCTAGCAATCGTTGAATACTTCGAAAATTGGATTACCATTAGATTATATTTTAAAGAAAAACCCGCATTTAAATATCGCGTTCAATATAATTAGTCCAAATAATAAAGTAGAATAGGGACAGGTTTTAAACTCAACGATTCATACGAACAATAGTCAATTGATTTGCATGATATATATTATCATTTATCATATTTAGTATATTAAGACAATTTCTTGTAAGCAAACATGCTTACCAGCTTTTTAAATATGTTTTTCCTCTTCCTCCAAACGAGAAAAACATCTTTGATAGTAGTTTGAATGTTGTTTTAAAGGATTATTGAAGTAACGTAACCTTGTTTGTGGATATGGGAATTTAAATTTCCACTCATATTTTACACTAAACCTAAACTGAAACGTTGCTAACTTTTGAAAAGAGACGATTTAATATTGTCTTATACATATGTACATAAAAAGAGCGACTACAAAACTTGAATACGCTGTATAGATATAGCTTTGTAGCTATATTTGAGGATGACATAATATTAACATTATAAACAACCGATGATGTCTTAAATATGTCTCCTTCACAAGGCCGTAGTATTCGCCTGTGGCAATTCAAATATTTTAATTAAATAAAACATAGGTATTATTGAAACTACACTATCTTGTTTAAGAAAGTAGTGGATTTAATAAGATATAAATAATCTGCTTTATTATGTTTTAGACCATAAACTGTTAATATATATTTATGACGAGCAATGCCTTTTTAAAACGCTATAACAGAAATCAACCTTATCGAGTCAATTCGACATCGATTTAGTGCAAGCGTAGAGCTACAGAAACTATTATGCGAGATTATCGTGGAGAGAAAGCAAATAATTCCCGTGGTTATTGATATTAAAACATGTTTACAACATAATCAAATGTTCATTGCAACTTCTTTAAGAGTATTAGGAGTATGTATCTTCTCATGAACATTATAAAAATACAAAACGTCGCTCTCTATTTTTAGAACAATAACGGATAATCCAAGGCACGACATTTGTTCCATATTCATTATTAGATTATTAATATTTAATGCAAACCGGTTCCATGATAAATAGAATCACATACCTTTCTATATCTTCTAGTAATGACACTTATACTGTTCTAGTGAGTATTTCTCACATTTTTCTTCTAGTTTTCTTACGAAATTCTTGGACGCGGTGTTACCACGGTCGGCGTGCGCACGAGTGACTGTTTGTACGCGAGTTGCGCATTTACATATAACGGTGATTACAAAATATATTTAAGAGCGAGTTATTGAATTATATAAATATTGACTCGTGGGCATAAAATAAAATGTTGTAGGTAAGGTTGACGCCAACGGACAGTTTGTTACTTAAAGGTCTGTTATCAGTCGTTATCTGATTGATACGTATGTATCTATATATAGAGGTTGATCGAAATGTTACTGTTAAAAGGTCGTACGTGCTGGGTGATTGACCGAACTGTATTTTGGTTCTGTTGTGCAAGTACTATCAATGCTATCTTAAGTAAAATAAGTTTCTGTCAAAAATGACATTTTAGTGGCAAGCTTTTATAGCCGACTGTACTTTTCTTTGGATATCCATCAAATGCTCACTGAGACGATTCTAAAGAGCCCAAGCTCGGTAGGATTGCTTTTTCTATTATACAGTTCCTATGGCCACCTTCCGGCTCCATCATCAGATCAGCCCCATGGTAACATAATATTGTATTGTCATCAAAGTTAAGTAAGTACGCAAAATTTCAGCTCAATCGGTTGACGATATCTGCTTCAAAATTTAGTTGCAAGATTTCACCCGAACAAACATACTTAGATACATACATACTTACATTGCAAGTTAAATAAAAGCTTTTAAAAAACAATTGGACGCATGTTAACAAGAACAACATAAATGACAGGTTGACACACACGGAATAATTTTATAAACAGTACAGTTTAGCTTTATAGTATAGCCACCCTGAGTTGTTAAACATGATTTGTTTTGAATTCACGGTACCTATAGGAAAAATAGTCATCCAAGCCAACATAATTATCTAAAGTGATAAATCCAGACGCCAGAAAAAGGATTCTTGGGTTATAAGAACATAATTATTGATCTTTGTACTCATTTTGATTACTAGTGTGGATACCAGAGGCATCTCGGCCATGTTTGTGTTATCAATTTTACTTAACTTACTTTCTTTACTTGATTAAAATCGAGTATATAAAAGATGTCTATTATCAAATAATGACAAATGCTAGAGACGACGCCGTATCTACTGAAAAGTGAAATCAAAACTTTGTAGTCAAATAGGTCACATATTGTTACGAGTAGAATATCATCTGTTTAAAATATGCCGACCATTTTTATTATACCTATTAGTCAGTAATTCCTTCCTTATGCGAAATAAGCACGCAATTAACTGACGTGTTTTATTTAGGGTTGCCAGATCGAAAGACCCTATTATCGGGAGAACATTTTTTTTCGGCTACTCCTACGGCTTTGGTCGGGAGAAACAAAAATTGAATCACATTAAAGTAAATATAATTATTAAAAACAACGTCGTTCGCTGCCGATAGAAATGTCTACATATTCCTCCTCCTCAATTCATAATATCGTATGTCCTAAAGTCAAATGCCATACCACTTTTACTCTAAACACTTTTGACATATCAATCATTTGTCATAATGATTATTTGCCAAAATGATCTTACATCCTAATGATCATAAACCATAATATTATATTACCTAATGATCTAAATACCTAATATGTTTTGCGCTAATTTATTAACACATAAAACTTACGAGTCATAATATACAAAACCATAAATCACATGTCCTAAAGTCAAATGCCACGATGATTACTTGCCATAATGATCATAAGCTATAATTACATTACCTAATATCCTAAAGTCGAATACCATATTTATAGTAGGCGTTAAATTTATTAATTTAAAGTAAAAATCATTACCTATTCTACCTTAACGCAGTCCCTGCGACCCTAACGAGCAAGCCTCAGGGCTCGATATCGAGGGCCGAAAAATCATAACATTACCTATTTCACATTAAGGCATGTCCGACTTGGGTTAGGTTAGGTACGACGACGAGCGAAGCGAGGAGGAGTGTTAGGTTGAACTGCGACCCTAAAGAGCAAGCATCAGGGGTCTATATCGAGGGCTAAAAAATCATAACATTACCTATTTCACATTAAGGCATGTCCGACTTGGGTTAGGTTAGGTACAACGACGAGCGAAGCGAGGAGGAGTTTTAGGTTGAACTGCGGCCCTAACGGGCAAGCCTCAGGGGTCTATATCGAGGGCTGAAAAATCATAACATTACCTATTTCACATTAAGGCATGTCCGACTTGGGTTAGGTTAGGTCCGACGACGAGCGAAGCGAGGAGGAGTGTTAGGTTGAACTACGACCCTAACGCGAGCAAAGCGATTGAGCCGCGGAAGCCTATATTGAGTTTATTAAGATGGAGGAGGGATAAAAGTGAAAGGCCGCAACTATAATTGACTTAATTTTTACTTTGTTACAAAAAATAAACATTCATGTTTTTTATGACATACCTATGATGATTATGGCAACCAGTATTCGGATATATGTATTTGATAGGACACTTGAGCATTAGTACCTACTTAAGAAAATAGTGCAAATGATCATTAGGATATTCAATATTATGGCATTTACATTAGGATAAACGTTTATCCTATTTCTATTCTTATTTATAGTAAGTACTTAGGCAAAAAATATTAGTGGTATTTCCTTTTAAAACTATAGTTATATAAAATGAAGTGGTTTTTCGGGAGATTTTCACTTTATCGGGAGTCGGGAGGACATACAAAATTTCGGGAGAATCCCGCCAAATCCCGACCATCTGGCAACCCTAGTTTTATTCCTATCTCTGTTCCAGATATTAGGTATCGCAAGGGTTTGATAAGGGGTTGATAAGTCAATAAATGTGTAAAGTTTATTTTTAATACGTATAAATTTTATATAGACTATGGGTATTTATTCTACGATCTAATTTTCGAAATATTTAAAGCATAGATGTGCATTAAACGCCACTAGTCTGAGCTAAGCTAGATAAATATAATTATAGTAAAATGTCAATAAACCGACTTACAAATCCCAAATATTTATTAAAAGTAAATTCATGTGTGTCATTTGCATTAGGTATAATTGAAACGTTTTCCGCAATGACCCTACTACACTTTATTGGCCAAATTACTACATTTGATGCATTTCCTTAATGTTGAATGAAATCCCACTTATCATATTCGCATTATTGATGACAGACGTCAACGTTCCCGCTAGCCGGGGCCACAAATATTAAAACGCAATCAAACGTGCTCTTATGAATTAAACATATGATAATAACAGGATACATTGTTATAAATTGCACGAAATACGTGAATAATAATGCACAAAGTTGTACTCGCCTGTACGCACATAACACTGAACGAAAACACTGAAAAACACGTGTAGTATGATTATAAACAACATTTTTACACTCATTCATGCAATTAATTAAGAGCACTAAGATGGCAGTACGTTGTAATGAATTATGAGTAAAAAGCGTGTTGCTCAGTTATTGCTCAAAAAATTGTGTAGGCGCTTTGGTGACGAACTTTCATAAATGGATGATTATGAGCGTTGTAACAGTATCATTAATATGACCGCAATATTGGCCAAATTATAAAAGCAATCAACATCATTTTGATAGGAAATGTAAAATTCCGCGAATTTTACAAGAAAACCGAAAATGGCATCTCACATAGCATAGGCATAGTAGTAGAGGATCCCTTTAAGAACGAGCTTCACCGAGATGTTTATTTGATTAAATGTATTTTATATTTAATTTAATATGTCAATAAATATATTGCATATGGGTTGCCTAACAAATTTTAGTCCAGGGTATGTTTAATTAATGATTAAAAAAATTTTTTTTTTAAACATTTGATTATTAGATAAATTCTATACCAATCGAAAGTATGAAGCCCATAGAATATGCAAACGTTAGGATGCCTATTCTTTTCCCGTCACAACTATCGGGTAGCCAGGTTTAAACTAGTAAATCTATACTAGCATTTTGCAACGGTCTGATTATTGAATTGAAATTAAATAACATTAAAGATTATTTTATTATGAACACGGTGGTATAGGGTTGCCTGCGAAAAATCTGTCCAGAATTCCGGTTGTCGAATTTTGAAAAGTAAAATATTGCAGCGAGTGAATGTGTGCGACTGAGAGGTCCCAACCAAAACCATACTCCAAAATAATGTACAGCATATACGAGTCTATCGCTATCCTTTTCATTTTCAAGCACAAATAGCATGCGCACTCTCTTTTTTTAAATGGGCGGACTTCAAACAGCTGCCATGCTGTGTCCTCTTCTATCGTATGGGATGGTTTTGGTTGGGACCTCTCAGTCGCACACATTCACTCGCTGCATTATTTTACTTTTCAAAATTCGACAACCGGAATTCTGGACAGATTTTTCGCAGGCAACCCTATACCACCGTGTTCATAATAAAATAATCTTTAATGTTATTTAATTTCAATTCAATAATCAGACCGTTGCAAAATGCTAGTATAGATTTACCAGTTTAAACCTGGCTACCCGATAGTTGTGACGGGAAAAGAATAGGCAACCTAACGTTTGCATATTCTATGGGCTTCATACTTTCGATTAGTATAGAATTTAACTAATAATCAAATGTTTAAAAAAAAATTTTTTTTAATCATTAATTATACATACCCTGGACTAAAATTTGTTAGGCAACCCATATGCAATATATTTATTGACATATTAAATTAAATATAAAATACATTTCATCAAATAAACATCTCGTTCTTAAAGGGATCTTAGACTATAGGGAGTTCGTTAATATTGCGGGCACATTAATGAGACCGTTAAAACGCTCAAATAATCGTCCAAATAATAGTTGAAAGATTTGGATCTCGGATATTTATATACCATATATGTAATTATGTATTAATACTGTTTGATTTGGAACGCAACATTTTGTATTTCGTTTTTGTGCCGCCTGTGGCGCCACTTTCTTACGCTGTCTGATTTCTGATCTTCTTTTTGTTTTTGTAACGTACTGAGACTAAAAGCTAAAGAAAAATATATTATATTGTTTTCCACGCAATCCAACGCATTTTCCTTTAAATACTTAGGCACTAGTCGCTATCTAGGTAAGCGTTATACTCCATCTTTGGTTTCTTTATAACCCACTGACAGCCGAGGTTTTAGTATAAAACTTGCTTGTTAAAAACACCATTCTTCTTCAACACCATTCTTAAAAATGATAACAGATAGATTCAAATGTCCCTATATAAATCGATGTCGCATGCTTCATGTAAAGACTAACATTTAGAATAAGACACAATTTACTACTAACAAAATGAGTCATGATTATATACTTGAAATGATATAAATGATATTATTATCATAAAAAAAGAGACTTGTTAAAAGTGGCTACTCTTTTTGGTGACCAGTGTTTGGAGTCACTCAAATGTTACGCAGGCAAGCAGAATTTGAGTCATTTAACCCCCTCCCCAATATCAATCAAAGTAAGGAAAGGCTAGCCCCCCCCTTTTCTATGCTTACGTAAACAATATATATTTTATAAATCTTTTCGGGTTTCTCAATAGTTATTTAATTTATGGGAACAACAAATAAGGATCCTCAATAGAAAAACGTAGAAAAAGTAAATTCGTAACTACTTCAATATTATATTTCGTTCCTTGATCTATGGATCGACTGGTCGATTGGCGCCGAATGATTCGAGTTGTAAAGCTCTTATATTTTTCACACCCTTTCGTTTTGTAGCAAATGTGATAAATAAAATGCAAAGTGATATGTATGTAATTTATTTATTATTTTTATATTTTTTTGTTTGTATGTAATTAATTTATAACTAATTAATAATTTGAGACTAAATTGATTGCATAATATATAATGGATACAATTGACATATAAACCCTTACATAATTATATAATAAACTTCATTCTAATTTCCCATGTGACGTAATCAAATACTTAATATCAATTCTTACAATATTCGTTACTTTATTTGGAAACGAAGTTTCATCAAACTTAGCTGGAAATATAGAGATGATATAATTACATACAGTACCTAAAGTGGGGCTACTTTACCTAGGAGCTAACATTGCCTGTCAATAATTCAAACAAGTTCTATACAGTTAATAAAATTATATCATTAAGACTAAAACCACTTTTAAGCGATTGGCGGAGTTTGTTTTTAAGATTTTTCCAATTCATTGAAATGGTTTTTGTTACCCCTTAGGGCCAAAGTAGCCCGAATTTACGATACTGATTATGCCATGTCAAAGTTCTAAATTGGTATTTCTAGTTATGCTCACTTATTTACTAAGAGGAACTACTAAGTTATCACTAGTTATATTTAAGGGATAAAATCATGTGAGTAGTGAAATTTAATCAACTCCAACTCTTACCTTTTCACAGGTGATCAACATTATGTACATAACTCAAATAACATCTGCCTAAACAATTAAGAACTCTCGTGTTAGTTATTTTAAGCCTACTAGAGCTTACTGTGGAACTAGATTGATTTGTGTGAGGTTGTCTAATATTTATATATTGTTCTTATTTATTACCATCATAGGAGTTTCGTAGCTTTTGTCCATCCATAAAATATAACATAAATTTAACATTGAAATAGAAAGTGATTCAAATCTCAGTATAATATGGAATTATCTAATGGATCATATCCACACAGATTTCCGTCGTTAAGCTATTTTGATTGAAGTAAAATCATTCAATTGACTAGCCAATGGAATTAATATTTCATATTGTTTAAGTTCTATTTTAACTCCTATTTTGACTAAAAGTTAGTTGATCAGTTATCACAGACCTACGTAGGTACCTACCTATTACAAGGCGAAACATTCGAGAATGCTATCTTAATTTTTGACTCTTCGGAAATTGACAATATTTGACAGACATCTTCTAAATGAGCGCGCTTTATACTTTAATACTTTTTAGACTATGTCCTCACTTTCTGTCGGAGTAAATACAAACTCCATTGTCCACAAAAGATGTTTACTAGAAAAGAATATGAGCCAGCTCATTTCACTTTCGATATATTTTCTTGTTACGCCTCAGGCTTTTTCAAAAGCAAGGAAAAATCATGTAGTCTTAACCCTTCATAAGCTAAGCTAATCTATCGAAGTCAGGTAACATGCAAGTGTACCTATTCCTATGATATTGTGCACCTATTATTGCATTTATATATGCCGACGTCGCCGACTAAAGCTGAAACATTGTCTGGTAACCTCATGTGTGCGGTACTGTAGTGTAGTGCATCTCCTCCCAGCGATCCTGCAAAGATAAAGTTTATTCAGTAAACCATCAAAGACCTTTTTAGTTATTATATTAATTAAGACTGAAGAATCTAATCATAATAAATTTACCTACATTGAAACCCTCCACAATATTGTGTTAGTTTTTATTGTGATAGTTCAACTATAGGTAGTGTAGTTGTATTGTGTTGATAACTTATCATAGCATTGATTTCACCTTACAGGAAATTAAATTAAAATATCTGAACATGACTGCCCTGTGCTCATTTTCATCTTGCATTGGGCATGATCTGATGGCTGATTTTATGTATTTGTATGCGTAAGCGAGCAATAAATTTTTACAACTTCACCAGATTTTTCCTAAACTCCTTTGTCCGTCTACCAGCCATGCTCTGAAGAAATGTTACTTACTTTACAAGACCTTGATGTACACCCTGGTCTCCAAATGCGGCGCCTCAGGCTGCGGTGCGTCGGGCAGGTCTGCGTACAGCACTGCGTACACGCTGCGGAAACGCAGGCGTTCGGCGGCCGCCGCGGAGAAGGCTGAAGTCGTGTCCATACGTAGGGCGCCTGCGCCTACGGCTCGGGCCACGCGTCTGGAAAAAAAAAACCTTATGTAATATAATAATAATAAATATCGGACAACCTTACATAAATCGATCTAGTCCCAAATTAAGCTCAAGAAGGCTTGTGTTATTGGTACTAGACGACGATATACGTACTTATATAGATAAATGTATACTTAAATACATAGAACAACCGTGACCCAAGCACAAATATTCGAGTTCATCACACAAATATTTGCCCCGGCCGGGATTCGAACCCGGGACCGCCGGCTCAGTAGGCAGGTGTCTACAAACCGAGCCAAACGCGTCGTCAATGTGTGCTACCTCTTTATACAAAGCTACATAGGTAATCCACATCTCCGATTTAAAGAAGGTGGGATTGTAAAATAATCGTCAATATATGATGCAAAAAAATTAACGCCTGGGAAAGATTAAATTTAGGTGATAACAGGTTTTTCTATTATGGTTTAGCTAGGCGCAATTATTTTTACATCCCTTAGAATGACATAATAAATACAAAATAATCACTTTTCGCTTAAAAAATAACCTACTTCAAGGGGAAGAAATCGTATATACGAAAAGAACTGGACGGGTAACTAAAAAAACTCCGAAATCGCTATAGTCCATGCCTCCTCTCCAACAAAAAAAAAACAAATCGATTCATAAATGAAGGAGTTCTGAGGTTACAACACAGACAACCCCCACTAGACGGAGCATGTAAGGCGACCCGCGCGCACCAACGATATGGTACGGCAGAACATTACAGTATCAACACGGCGGCCACCGTTTAGTTGCGTCCATGTTTATGATCCATGCGTACGTCAACGAAAAAAGAAATTAAATAAATAACATGGTAAATTGTAGTGTTAAGTGGTGTAGAGAGACCTCACAAACATGAACGCAACTAAACGGTGGCCGTCGTGTTGCTACTTTAATGTTCTGCCGTACCATATCGTTGGTGCGCGCGGGTCGCCTTACATGCTCCGTCTAGTGGGGGTGGTCTGTGGGTTACAAACATTAATATACGTCAACTTTCAGTTATATCTCATCTATGACGTCAACTATTTTCATGTCACCCAATGCAAATTCATTCGCAAAAATAGATGAGTAAGCACATTTCCGAAATAATGCCGTGGTAAAGTCTAAATATTGCTAAGTTTAAGATACCTATCTCAAACTCAGTCGAATTCACGCCCGGTTAGATTATGATGATTATTTTGATGAGGATAAATGCAAGAATCACTTAAAGTATAAAAGTTATTGTTGTTACGTAGCTATTGTTCAAGTATAGGCAATTGAATAATTTGCGGCAGTATTTTAAGGCTCATTCTTAAATAAATAATCAACTGTGGTCATCAGGCTCAAACTAGTGTCATACGAACAATTTCATATGACTCGGCAAATTCACGCTGCAATTATATTTAGTTTAATTTAGGCAGTTGTCAGTTCTATTGTCTGATCAGATCAAGGCTGCTTTTTGTAATTATCTAATTATTTCCTGCATTATTTTTAAATTTTAAATTGTCCCCGAATACGGAAGACGCTGGACATGTTGACATGTAATGTATGAGTAAAAGGTCTTAACAGCATGTGAGTTTGTGGTTACGTGAAGTGGTTTTAGTTGTTGCATGGGGACGTTAGGAATTATAAGATCCAAGGAAAGGTTAAGATGTCTGTCTCATCTCATTTTATGTATTACACGTGTTCCATAGAAGCTGTAATAAAGGCCAGCGAGCCGTGGTGGTCATATTTATCATACAATAAATAAATAACAAAGAGTGTGTCACTTTCCGACACGTACACTCAATATCAAAAGTAACTGACAAAAATGTCAAATGCTGACTACCTACAGAAGGGAGAGTGTGTCGGATGTTTAGTCATATATTTATCGCGTGACGAACGATAAGTTGATTGAATTAGTATTATGCCCTTCTTCATCTCAATCGCTCCCTCACTGCTGAGGATCGTGACTCTATTTGTCAACCATGTCGCCATCGTGCATCGGCTACGTTCAGTCGCTTGATGAAGTGTGGCGCTGGCAGTTAAGTCAAGACAAAACAGATATATCTGGTCTGACTATCGTTTAGGATTTCGGTCTCGTGATCTTTTACCCTCTATCTTCACTGTCACCATTAACCTCTCCAAGTGGTCCTAACTCCTTCGCGCTATTTGACTGAAGTATCGCACAATGCGTTGTAAGCAAATATACGACAAGCGTTGTGCTGATGATGCACGTTGCCCTTACATATATAAAATAAAACTCTAACGGTATTACATTCCCACGAATGTCCTAAGTTAGTTCTAGTTATGATCTTGATGAAACAGTATCAGATATCATTGTGACTAACACCAGTGTGCAGTGCCTTACTCATCAAAGAACATGAAGTAGTAATAAAATAGTTTACTAGATAGGACACTCGTACTCTCAAGAAAACAACCATAAAAATGATAGTTTTACGGTTATATACTTATCACATCTTTTGACAACCAAAACTAAATTAGAATATAATACTGCTAAGACAAATTACGTCATTTTCTTTCCTATAGTTCACAGTTCTCTTAATTTATAGGGTTTCACAAACTCAATCGGCAAACACGGAATCCTTATAGGATCACTTTGGTGTACATCTGTCTGTCTGTGCGTATCTCCGTAAATTATGACCTTTAAAAAAAATAGCGGTCCCGTAATATGAGCCGCGCTCGCTAATTTTGATTGAATGGATGATAAATAAACAATATTTCGTTAGAATCGATCAGTTATCTCCATTTTTTTCATGGCGAATTTGATGAATCTGTCAATACTACATACTATCCTTATTCTTTGTCCTGATCATGACCCATTTTATGCAGACGTCCAGTCAGTTTCCTTAGAATAATTAGCGTTCATTCCTTGCGTGAGATGCGCTTGCACACGACAATCGCTAGATGTTAATTAACGTATGACATAATAAGTACAATGTCGCAGTAGTTATGCAACTGCGCATTAATATACTTGTACAGTCTGACAAAAAAAAGTAGAATTAAAAAAGTGGCAATACTGAAGTGTCTTTCTAATCAATCTAAGAAAACGGGGACGACACTACAGTATTGCCACTTTTTAATTTCTACTCTTTTTTGTCAGACTTTAGGTGTACAGTCTAGTGGCGAGGCGTCCACAGAACCCGATTTCAGGCGGCTTGTCCATTACAAGCCGTTTGAGCATTTCTGTACTTATTGATCTTTAAAAAAACTTTAAATCTGCTGCAGCTTGCCCAACAATACCTTCACTCTGTTATTCTGGTAGAAATCCATCAAAGAGATAAGTTCGTTTGTACATATATATTGTTATTACGTAATTGTTAATTGTTTGTATGTACAACTAGCGACCCGCCTCGGCTTCGCACGGATGCAATGCTGATACTAAATAAAAAGTGTTTCTCTACTATATTATGCATGTATTTTACATATAATACCTTCCTTAAATCACTCTATCTATTAAAAATACCGCATCAAAGTCCATTGTGCAGTTTTAAATCTAAGCATACATAGGGACAGACAGACAGACAGACAGACAGCAGAAGCGACTTTGTTTTATACTATGTAGTGATAAAGTGTTCACATATAGTTAGTTTTGATGTCATTGGTACGCAGAAAGATAAAAAAACAATCTAAACGCATTTTCCGTGTCCTGTCCTACTTAATAGAGACAAAAACTTCGACCAAAGTTTCTTCGCACTTGACACCATCCGTGACGTTACTTTAAAGTTCTCTTGAAGCTCACCAAGCAACTTTACAGGAATTGTAAAGTAAATAATGCAAGATATTATATGCATTAAACTAGAAACATCAGGAAAGACAATAAACGAGAATATTACGACCTAATTCCGAGATTACCCGATGCGAGTTGTTTGTCCGCTATATATAGGTACCTATACGTATTATTTGTAAGTTAGTATTAGTATGTACCTAGATATCATCAAGTACTTTACAATTGCACCAGTCTACTACATTGTGAACTGCGTCGTATAAGTCGTATATTGTAGGTAAACAAAAAGATAATGATGGCTTGAATATACAACATATATATGAATACTCGTAATATATTAATGTTCGCTGTTGCCTTGGTTATAGGATTTTGATCATCTTTTTCCACTTTCTCCAATGCTGTATGCGGAAGCATATGTGGAATGTAATGTGATGGAGACCGGTGAATTCGATGATATGAGCGGTTATCTATACTATTATAAAATTGTGCTAATAAACCATTTAGTATGAGATGCGGCCATGAATTTAGGATAAATATTACGCGACAGTTCTCTGTACTTTTTATTTCGTACGGGCATATTGGCCAATAATGCAAAGTTCAACGCCCTTATCATTTTTATCCAATTTCCAGTCGGTACCGATTCAGGACATATAGTGATAGATGGATATTTACATATTGTTATAGGATACTTTTTTTCCGGCTAAGATATGGAAAAATAAGGGTGCTAGTCTGTGGTCTTTGTAATTTAGGGCATCTATTCGTATGGTTCACATTCTGTAACATTATAATGTCTACCTAATATGATTAAAGTGAGATATGTACCTACGTAAGTAGGAGTAATTGTATGTAGTAGCTACGCCGTCTAGTATCTTGATGTCTCGCGACAGCAACAATTCTATTGAGATGTCGCTAGATGAAGATTTACTCGTTGCTCTACGCAAGATAATTGAAGGATGTACCTCTATTCCTACGTCTACATCCTATGTGGAATGGAAGGTACGTTTAGTTTCATTGCACCAGTGCCGTGTACTCTAACCTAAATTTTAAAGGAAAAAAAACTGAATGGAGATTTTTGAATAGAAAATACGACGGTTCGAGGGGTGACCAAGCTTTAATAAAAGAATCGGTGAATAAAGCATACACCTAAAATTTGGAACATCCTTCTCTTTCAAGTCGGTTGAAAAACCACCCATTTATTCTGCGAGGAAGTAGATTTTTGTAAGCTAATTGATAGCATCCTTTTAATTAAACTGCTTAAGTAATGTGTCTACGCTTTCAAATTATTTAATTGACCATTTAATATACATTTTTGCAAGGAAAACATCGTCCCATTTGCAATTGTAAAAAAATATTAATTAGTTTTTAATCTTTCAACAACTTAATTAATATGTTTGGCAACAATTATAATGTTTCTTGTTTTTTTTTTCAATACACATCGTAGACACTATGTCGACATTACGACCTATATACCTAAACCACACAGTAGTTTTTTGGCAGTGATTTTAATTGAATGAATTTAATATAAAGTCATTTAATTAACTATTTATATTATCTGTTCTAACAATTATATTGCTAGTAGGTTGGTTCCTATACTTAGTATATTTGTGTAAAATTTGTATTCTGGTTTTATTACATTTGAATGCCTTGGTAACCAAAAAAGTGCAAGCCCGAAGGCCATATGGCTATATTTCAAATTTACATTTTCGCACCCATTCAATTAAGGAAGTTTTCCAAGGTAACATCTATAAAATGTTATAAAATTTATTACAAACGATCTGGATGTGCGAAATATAAATTGTACGCATTTTTGTTGCAAGGTCGGCTTGGAAGGCGCGCGCCTATCGCCGCGGGCTCTTTGTGAATGGATATTCTTGTCCTTTGGTTGGG
This sequence comes from Apotomis turbidana, assembly GCA_905147355.2. Lineage (NCBI taxonomy): Eukaryota > Metazoa > Arthropoda > Insecta > Lepidoptera > Tortricidae > Apotomis > Apotomis turbidana. The sequence goes on along the minus strand of LR990295.1, from coordinate 13,859,611 downwards.
TTAAGTTTAAGGTTACGTTGTTGGTGCACGTGATAATTTACTATAATCTCGCAGTATGGATTTTATAGGTCTTCCGCATAATGCAGATCTTGTAAGAAAGTAATGTTGATGAAGGTACTTACCGTGAAGTATTTTCGAGTGGATTTAGAACCGGACACGGGAGGTATTCCGGTATTTCGATAGAATAATTTGTCAATACGGTCACGTTATCAGTACTTAAGTATATGTAGTTGAGCTGTGATACATATATATGTAACTCTTTCTTGGTTGACTGTTTAGAAATCTACAATTGAATTTTGGAGACCTTGTCTTATGCTTGGGTATCTGTAATGCATTTTCTCGCTTTGTTTGCGAATTGAGTTAATTGAGCAAGATATTGTAGAATGTAAGAACCGGTCAAGAGTGAGTGGACTTTAACTTGGTCATTAAAGGCAGAAAAATGCTGTCAGTATGTATTTAGTTTTCCTGTTGAGCATATCTAACATTGTGAACTGTGGTAATGACTTTCAAGCCTTTATGCTATTTATGCGTTTGGCTCGGTTGGTAGACACCTGCCTACTGAGTCGACGGTCCCGGGTTCGAATCCCGGCCGGGGCAAATATTTGTGCAAAATATTTGTTCTTGGGTCATGGATGTTATCTATATATGTATTTATATATTATGTATATCGTCGTCTAGTACCCATAGTACAAGCTTTGCTTAGTTTGGGACTAGGTCGATTTGTGTACGATTGTCCCTTAATATTTATTTATTTATTTATTTATTTATTTATTTATTTATTTATTGAGACTTTTATAGAAATGATCAGTTAACTTCGATTAACGTTAGGTACCTACTACTCACACTCATCGTGACAGATATGACAGTTAGTTTAGGTCATACTATTCATCTGTGGTTTAGGAAATCAAACTTTTATTAAGTATTTGTTTTGTAAGAAAATTAACTATAGTTTATAACATTGTAAAAATTGCCTTAATGTAATATATTATTTATCATCAATTGAGCCACCATCAAGGGTTTTTGTATTACTTATTTGAAGTCACTCTGTAGGCGGTCGGTTTTCCGCAACTCGACGTCTTATAATGCGCCTAGTTTGCGTAAAGACCAGCCCCTGATAACCTACAGGGTGACTTCAGGGTGAAGTCATATATACATGGTGAATTCAATTCCATGTCAATTCAAAATCAAGTCATGTATATGTGATAGGTAAGTATGTTGTGAAGAATCAATCTGTATGCTACTCACTCTGTCTCTTCGCAAAGAATTCTCATGAGACCCCGCCCCCGCCAGTCGGAGTGTGTGGACGCGATCCGGATCTCCACGACCTTGTTGCAGTCTTCTGGAACCTTTTCCCAGATCTTCGCCTCGCGGTCCAGGTGACCCAGCACTTTGAGGATCCGTCGGAACTTCGGGTCCGGGCAGTCTTCGGATTTGTCTGTGTAGTCTACCTCCTGTGAAAAAAAAGTACTTATTAGTGCTATTTTAATATAAAGGAGGCATAGAGGAGGGTTGACGAAAACGATTATTGGTTATACTATTTTTAGGGTTCCGTACCTCAAAAGGAAAAAACGGAATCCTTATAGGATCACTTTGTTGTCCATCCGTACGTCCGTCTGTTTGTCAAGACCCTTCTCGGGAACGCGTGGATGTATTGAGTTGAAATAAAACCATATACTCAGGTGTATAAGCAACTGAAGGAAACTATGGCAATGGCACTATAGTTACTTATTTAGATACGATAATCATAGCATTTTGGTCTTACGTAAGTTCTGTAGAAATAATTTAATGATAATGTTAGTAATTACAAAAAAATATACATATAACAGTCATCCTTAAATACCACATGTGTATGATAAGCAGCTAAACATTTAATAAAAAATTGGGCAAGTGTGAGTCCGACTCGCGCATGAAGGGTTCCGTACCATAATCTATAACAAGTTTGTTGTATGGGAGCCCCCCTTAAATTTTTATTTTTAGTATTTGTTGTTATAGCGCAATAGAAATGCATCATCTGTGAAAATTTCAACTGTCTAGCTATCACCGTTCTTGAGATACAACCTGGTGACAGACGGACGGACGGACGCGGACGGATGGACGGACAGCGAAGTCTCAGTAATAGGGTCCCGTTTTTACACTTTGGGTACGGAACCCTAAAAAATAACAAACTGTCAATAGTATTTAGATAGTTTATTTCGCGACCGAGTTTCCTGTGATTTTGCAACCAAAACTCACCACAACTCGCCGATTAAATTATGAAACAAATTGACTTTTGTTTAATTGTTTTTATGCAAGTAATGACTTTGGTCACCGACGAAACGTTTCCGCATTTATAATAACGCATTGTTAACGAATGAGTGAATATAACACTACTGGTGTAATTAAGCTGTGGTTTGCAGCCCGAGTGCTAGACCGGATCGACTGGTGAAGTGGAACCGCCCTTCCTTTTCGCCCTTGACCCTTCCAGGTACTGGCCTGCAAATGTGAAGGGCAACGAACTGACAGATGCTCTGGAACCATCTGGAATTGTCGGAAATGTTTCTGAGGTCTGCACCTCTAGCACAAACTGTGGTACGCGACTTTTTCTCGCGCGAGATAATTATCTATCTCTTTCTGTGTAATACTGTGAGAGTGGTGACGCTATGCCGCGGACCCTAGTTGTGCTAGACGGGCTGATTGTCTATTTAACCTGGAGGCCTGGAGGGTTTCACTTTGAAGTTCAAATTTTTCACGATAGACAACGCCATCTTCCCTTCTGCTCGCTTCCCGCTTGCATTACACAACTGTTCAGCACTAGTGTAATTAAGCTGTAGTTTGCAGCCCGAGTGCTAGACCGGATCGACTGGCGAAGTGGAACCGCCCTTCATCTTCGCCCTTGACCCTTCCTGGTACTGGCCTGCAAATGAAGGGCAGCAAGATGCTCCGGAACCGTCTGGAACTGTTCTGATGTCTGATTGTCTATTTAAGTTGGAGGGCTGGAGGGTTATACTTTAAAGATCAAATTTCGTATCGAATGTTCCGGTTTATTTTATATCCAAGTAAGCATTTTTTATTTGGAGAACGAAAGATGTTTTTCTGAATTTTCGCATTTCGTATAGTAAAAAAGCATACCACAATTTTTTTCTCGATGAACAACGCCTACATTTCTGCTCGCTTCCCGCTTTATGACACAACTGTAACACTACTGGTGTAATTAAGCTGTGGTTTGGAGTCTGAAGTGCTTACTTTGTTTGTCTGTAACCTTTTATCCTGCACCGACTACATATTTCTGTTTAACCCAGTGGTTGACTGGTAGAAACTGCCTAAAGGCATTAAGTCCGCCATTTGTGCTTTTTTTGTGCAAAAAAGTTTATATTGAAAAAAAGTACTAGACCGGATCGACCGGTGAACAACTGGTGAAGTGGCACCGCCCTTCCTTTTTTCCCTTGCCTCTTCCGAACAGCAAAGATCTGAAAGAAGCTTTGGAACTATTTAGAACTGACAAGCTCATCAAGATATTGTTCATGTGGAGAGCGAGAGAGGTGCTACATTACGTACTATTTAACATCGGACCTCGTTAAAGTACCTGGAACGTTCAGTATTTCACACATCGACCGACGAAGACTTCTTCCCATCAAGTGGATTGTCTGCTCGCAACTGTAATATTATCTTTATAATTAAGCTGTGGTTTGTAGCCCGAGTATTAGACCGCATTGATTGGCGAAGTGGAACAGGCCCTTCCTTTTCAGCCTTCACCTTTCCTGGTGCTGCTCCGCAAATATGAAGGGCAAAGAAGACCCTGAAAAACTTCCTAGAACTGGCTGGGAATGTTCGGATTTAATTAAAAACTTCGTTCGAACTTCGTATCGTATGGTTTCGTCCAGTTCAGTTTAAATAATGGATTATCTGGAAAACTAACAAGAGGAAAGAGAAGATATAACCTCGCAATCAAGACTTCGAAGTGCCCTCCTTGTGCTCTGTGTACGTTTACGTTTCAAGTACAACCCTGCTTTTTTGGAAGTTTGACATCCCGAAAACAAAATAGTATTTATTTTTTGCTATAAACTGGCAAAATCTGGAATGAGGCTTCGAAGAAGTAAGTAGGTATGAAAGGCAGAGTCGTGAATTATCATTTCAACTAAGTAGACACCAAAGTAAGCGTATAGTACGGCTCTTCCCAGGTGAATTTTTCGCTTCGAGCCCTAATCTTTCAAACAATGGCCATTGTATCTATTATCGCAAAGCCGCTAGCTCGAGTTTGCCACGCGCCACTATAACATTCATATTAAAAACAAACGGTATCGTCATAGTATTAAGGTTCAAATCAAAATAATATGAATGCTGTCTTTCGTCGGGGTGATCTATTGTCCTACACTACCAAAACGCAATATCTAGAATATCAGTGACATTAAATTTGAACCTTAATACTATCACGATACCGTTTGTTTTTCATATGAATGTTATAGTGGCGCGTGGCAAACTCGGTAGCTAGCGGCTTTGCGATAATAGATACAATGGCCATTGTTTGAAAGTTTAGGGCTCGAAGCGAAAAATTCACCTGGGAAGAGCCGTACTATATACCTACCACGGAAAGAGATTGAAGCGTCAACTAATCCTTTCTCAATTTTGATTTTGATCTGCTGTAAATTTTCTAAAAGTATGAAAACTGATCAAATAAATATTAAAACGATCTTTAATAGGTATTATCATGTAACAAAGTAGATAATTATCATAATCCTAATTCGCCTTATAATTAAAATCACACATTGCATATTGTCAGGAATTATTAATTAATCTTGATTTTGATTTTGATCTGCTGTAAATTTTCTAAAAGTATGAAAACTGATCAAATAAATATTAAAACGATCTTTAATAGGTATTATCATGTAACAAAGTAGATAATTATCATAATCCTAATTCGCCTTATAATTAAAATCACACATTGCATATTGTCAGGAATTATTAATTACTTTGTTATTTTCCATTGTTCCTAGTAAATTATCATTATAGCTGGTCATAATTATTCTAAGTATTAGTTAACCAGCTTTTCCATCAATGGGTGCTAATTTATGCAAATACATCATATGATCTATGGACGTAAATGATATCTATACTATTATAACATTCTAGGTTTGAATTGAAGAGCAGTTTTCTATGGAGAGGGGTCATGATTTCAGAAAAAAAGTTAATAGCGCGATGCAGGATTTTCAGTTGTTTTTATGGGCGCACGGTGCCATGGACATCCAAAGATGGTTATAGAATGTTTACCCGAGTATGGTGAACAAAAAAAATTGTGTATTGCATTTGCCACTGTAACTTGCACATGCAAATAGGCGTGTTAAAATTACTTCAGATCACAATGCTTAATATCCGAACAATCACAAAATTTCTATAAATAAATAGAAGCACTTTCTAATAATAAGATAAGAGATAGTAGTGTCAAGTTGTTAAGCGTAAAAGATTTTGATTTCCGAGTTTTCCGACCAAAAAGCCAGTATCTCCTTCTCCAGTACTTTTAACTCCAGTGACTTGCGATACTTGCGAATTGTTTCAAAATAGCAGAATTTTGTTTTTTTTTTTTCAAGATTTGAACCCTATTTTTATCTCCGCCATTTTGGAAAATACGAAAAACTGAATCGGCATAAAAAATATTAATATACTTATCGAACATACTCAATACTCAGTACTGATTCGATCCCGATAAATTTCATGAGAACCTGTGTCTACGAAAGAATTTTGGGCAAAGCTGAAACCGAGACGCGTCAATCGCTTCGCTCGCTCGTCCAATAAATTGTAGCGGTCAATCTAAATCAGTGCCTACAGACTTAACAGTAAGTAAATATAATCCATCAAAACAAACCTCGGCAAAAGTTCACGCTCTATCAGATTGTAACTTTTCCGAATCAACCGTGGGGAGGTTGTGGAGGACGTAAAATCAATAACCAATAATAACAGGTAAGGTACAGCCGGACTCTGTTAAAAAAACAGGATAAAATGATGCTACAGATGTTTTGATGTTATTAATCTTTAAGTCGATAGATAGTTGAAGTGTGCAAAACATTTATTGCCTGTAATGGTACATAATGGGTCTCCCATTGGCAACCAGATGATATAGAAGGTAATTTCTCTAATCTGCCATATTATAGGTCTGTTTTTGGTCCAGAAGACGAATTGCTAATATGGTTAAAAGTAAGATCGCCAGAATCATCCCTGTGTTGTCTTCGGAAGAACGGTGAGGTTGTAATAGTACATTACATACCTAGGGCGGCGAATTTGTGAATGTCCCAGATCGCAGGTGTTTGTGCCATAAATATGCTGGGGCTTTACACGGCACTGCCCTGATGATATATTAATTCTTAGTTACATTGTCATTTATCTGGCGTAGACTGTACCTCAGTTGACGAGGCCCAAGGTTGGAATGTCGGATAAATATATTTTCCGTTTTATCCTGACCCAGCCTCCCTTTTGCGGCGAGTTTGCAAATCCGATTATGGATGGGAAAACATTCCATTTTCGATGAAACGCGATTAGCGTTGATAGAATCGGGAAAACGGAAAAGTAAATAACATTATGAAGTCGTTGCATTAGAGGTATAGTATCCCAACTTGATATAACTACAATGCAGAAGTATGGAAATTTGGCCACTTAAATATACTATTGGTTAGCTACCAGAATCATCACAAGTCGTGGGCTGCTATAATTCCAACTTTAACTGTTTTAATGTCTCACAGATATTATCTAGATGTTGCGTAATGTACAAGTACGTTAATATTTTGCGGGCCGGAAACAATGAAACAACACATTCATAGTCAAGTCAGATTATCTACATCAGCATTTATCGGCTCACACCTGTGCGGAACTAACGCAAGTAAGGAACAATGCGCTTTCCAATATTGCTTGCCATCTTCGATATGGTACTCGGATTGAATTCCAAATGAAGGACTGGAAGTTTTTTCTCGGATTCATTGTTAAACTTAAGCTGGCTAGTTTTAGGTAGACCGCATTAAGGTAGGATTGAATGGTTATTAGTGAATATGAATAATCTAATTGTCGTTTTAGTCGATAGTTACTAGCTGTCGAAGTCATCATTCTTTGTTAATTAGAAAAAAGGGTGCCTAACAGTGTATATAGACGCATCCGTGAAACTTGGCGACTATATTTGACTAAGCATATATTCCGTGGATGTAGAAGCTATAGTTTTGTTGATATCATAATAAATTGTAACCGATAGCCGACCGCTGGTTGCTTGTGTTACTGAAGACCCCTCAGGGATTTTGCCTCTCAGATGCCATTGTATTATATACTGGGGCGGTCTTTTGGGTATAGAGTTTTTATAAGATATTATGTAGTATCCGATGATAACGAATATTCTCACCTCTCGTGTAACAACGCCGTTCAGCACCACACCAACCATCTCGCCGAGGTCGTCGAAGGCGGCGATGGAGACTCCATCAGTCAGTGATGATGACGCGTACTCCTCCAGCTCATCGCAGCGGGATTCTGGTGTCTCCAGTAGTTGGACTGCCTTGTTCATGGGCTCATCGCGGAAGAAGAACCTGGGAAGAGTATACGATTAATTACTCACTTCTGCAAAACCATTTCTTAGTAGTTAACTTTTTAGCTTTGCCCAAAGCTTTAACACTGGCACCAAATGTGGGGCCAGTGTGAGGGTTTGGACCTATATTATATGTTTTTGCATATAGCTGACCACTCCGTCAATTTCTACTTAAACAAATAGCGGGGAACTGTACACACTACAGTCTGGTCATGAGTGATAGACACCCCGGGGGGAAAATAATGTAGATCATCCGGTAAATGAAAAAAAAAAACAGTTATTTACAAAGAGAGACAAAGGCCTGCTGAAATTAGAACTCAAGACTCATTAAGTTTAAATAAAATAAACATAGGGAAATATCTATTTCTTTTTGAAAATATTGAAGATAGACTCGAGAGAAACATTAAAGCTAACAATGACGAAACAAGCATACACAAAGTACAACGTAGAGATACTGAGAGATAGTGGCGAGGAGAGTTTCTCTCTCTCTTTTTCTGTTATCAAAGAGCCTACATACTCTTACCGTCGCAGGAAGTCGAGCGTGATCTCCCGGTCGGCGATTGTGAGCTTGCGCAGAGTGTAGGCGGGCTTCGGTTGCATCTCCGGCGCGATGCGCGGGCGCAGTCCCAACTCCGACAGCTGCGCGGGGAGCTCGTCCGCGAGCTGTGAAACAATACATATCTTGAAGCGGGAATATCATCATCTCATCAGAAAACGTCTAAATCCTGTCCCAAGGATCTACAGTTCGATTTTGCGCTTTGTCACGGTTGTTCATGGTTGGGGCGTGTGCTCCACCAAATTACAATCGGTTATCTTCTCACAGTAAAATCGGTTATAACCAGTTATTTCCATAGTAAATTAACCCGTCTTGCATTCTCTGAAGCTGCAGCTGCAGGAACAGCTGGGATAAAAAGGTGAGCAGGAAGTCCCAGGCCCCATAACGCAGAGTGGAGATCCTCGGAAATGGGAAAATTTACTTGATTGTGTTTACTAACGCGATCACTCAAAAATTCCGAAGTTTCATTTATCCTAAACCTATTACGAATTTTCAAAATTCCAAAAGTGAACTATCGCAATATGGTCATTTTCGCCATGGAACATTATTACGAGTATGTTACATAATGTTAGGTTAAGTTAGGGTTATATGATATCCCAAAAATTATCTAAATATTTTATCAGAATATGGTTTTCGGAATTATGATGCATTTGGATTTGGACAAATAAAACTTCGGAGTCTTGTAGTGTACCCGATTAATAAAACGATATAAAGGTTTAGTCGGCTGCTAAAGCAGTGGTATATTAGTCGGCAGTCTTTACATTTAAAACGTAAGCAAAATGGACTAATTATAATTATATGTATCAGATAATTGCAGTCTATCAAAATCGGATGTCACCATCACCAGTTTTAGCGAGAAGAAATAAGTCAATTCAAAGAAGAACATTGTTTGATCTAAATTCCTTACTTTACTCATAATAAATGTAATTATGCAGTTTAAACTGCCAAGTCGTTACGTACCTTAAGTTGTGTCTTGACATTTCTAGCCTTAGGAACACCGCCAACTAATAATATATCGCTCTATTGACAACCGACAACTGACTTATGGCGACAATTCTCATAAATATTCAGAACCTACAAATGCATACAATGTATTTAATACAATATCTACAACGAGTCTGAAATAATTGATATTATTATCTTTGACGGAATCATGGCTAATACACATTTTATACATTAGTTATAAGTTCCCCTACATTTCTTAACCGAGTTAAAAAAAAGGAGGTTCTCTATGTATATATGTATGTTTGTCCGCGATTATCTCGCGTTTGGCTGAACCGATTTTGATGCAGTTTTCAGAAAAATAGTTACACTTAGGAGAAGGTTTTTAACGGACTTCAAAAAAGAGGCTTTTACAGTTTCACGCGTATATGGCACTGACTTAAAAAAAAAATGTATATGTGTTTTTTGCCGTCCCAAACTTTAACCAACGTTTTCTCAGTTGTCGCTTTTTCACTTTTGCAAGTGTAAAGAATTTAAACAAATAACTACACTACAGCATCTAGAGACATAATTCTTTCACCAAAAGATATTATGTTCTGTAGTACCTATAAGGAACTACTCATAACTCCATATCGACAAAGTGGGACCTTTTCCCTAAAACAGTCACATAATAATATATAGGAAGTAATATATATGTATATACTATATTCGATCCTAACTATCTCGATGGGGCTCTTCCATTGTTTCTTTCAACCTACAGTGTAGGCAAATTTCTCAGTCGGCATTTCCGAAGATTAAAAGATAAAGCCTATGGTAGTGTTATATTCTGTGGCAGTATCTACGAACAGCTGTTCCTTATTACCTATGCGTTAAGTCCGTCTGAAGTGAATTGTGCTAGAAATTAGGTTAAGAACTGTCACATTCCGCCCTTTAGTTTGTCCGGTTCGCTCGCCTTGAAATACGTTCGACAAAAGGAAAAGGATTTAACTTATTAGCAAACGTATTGTAATATCAAAAGATATACAAATTGACTGAACCAGCGAAGCGTCCCGCATTGCCTTTTCAGATTGGCCTAAAATTCTTTACTATTTAACATGTTAACACGCTATGCATATAAATAGATACGTTAAGTTTTTTTGTGATAATCGTGTACCTATATTCACACAATGCAAATTACTCCGATGCTAAACGAGCAAACATCGATATTGCCGAGTCGTGACAAAAAAGGCATAAATTATGTCAGTCCGTTTCAAATCCGCTATTTATGCAGCCAACTATGAATTTTCTCGTGACGGAGTAATATATATATTCCATATATGTAGGTTTCATTGATTTATTTTGTTTATCGCCTATTAGTTCCAGGACGTGCCAACAAGCTAATGAAATCAGTGTTGAAACGCACAGTGTTACAGCACATAATACCTACGAGTAAAACAAACAGAAGATTCTCTCTTTATATAGTCGCAAAAAACGCGAAGCAATACGGTATTTCATGACAGCTCAAATCGGCTATTCTTTATGAAATGTCATAAATGGTCTGATAGTACAGTAACAACACGTTTTTTTTTTGTAGTTTTGGTCCAATTAAAAATAGTATAACGTCCAAAAGTTAATGGTAGTTTATTTGGTTCCGTGTATTTTTGAATGTGTCTTTAGTGGTGTTTCAATGACACAATTTATTTTTACTATAGTCAAATACCGTATTGGGCGTGTAGTAGGAATCCTATTTTGAGTCTTTATGCACTTCGCTTTGTGTTTAACAAACAATAGGACCTAATGGGTATTGTGAGCATTATATGTGTTGCAGTCAAAAGTGTGAACTGGTCAAAAGGACTTTTAACCGACAAAAACAGGCAAAACTGCTTTTGACTGAGCGTGTTGGTCTAAAGTAGTTTTGCCTGTTTTTGTCGGTTAAAGGTCCTTTTGACCAGTTCACACTTTTGGTTAGGGATATAAAAAAAACTAACCTAACCTAAACCCGGCCGAGTCGGATCTGCTCTGAAAGGTTTTTTTTCTATCATTAAAATTCACTGTTGACTGATAGTAACAGTCAAAAGTACTATTAACCAATGATTTTCCAGGCAAAACTACTTTTGACCAACACGCTCAGTCAAAAGCAGTTTTGCCTGTTTTGGTCGGTTAAAAGTCCTTTTGACCAGTTCACACTTTTGACTGCGACATATGAACTGCGGCCAGAAACTGCACTTATGTCACCTTTCATTTCAAAGCGGCAGCTTGTGACCGCGGTTCATAATGCACACAATACCCATTGAGTCACATTGGTTAGAACAAAGCGATGTGATGTCGGCCTCTAAAAAGGATTCCTGCTCCTGCACCTCTACCACAAGAAACGTGGACGCCTGAGTTGAGCACCTTGGTCCTACTCGTGCGCTTCGGTTGCTCTCTTTCTCACTGAGCGTAAGCGTGAGCGAGATGGCTGTGCGTGCCCGGAAGCGTGGAAATCATGTTTTTTGAGTTGTGTCATAAACGTGTGCATTTTATATTGAAAATAGTTTTACAGTTTTTGAGAATTTATAATGGTGTATCTATTAAGCTAAAAAACATTGTTAAAAACGGAAGGGTTTTGAAGATCCAACCGAAAATATCTAAAAAAGGGGTTATGTTTGAGAGATAAAAGTATCGAGAAAATTATTACCAATCGTGTTTTCACGTTGATAAGACTGAAGAAAAACTGTTTAAGTTTCTTATTTCCAAGGGACAGGTTTTTAATCACTATGGATGTTGAGATCTAGGATCATTCACCTGACGAATTTTGCATGGGTGGGCTCTTAAGCGAAGCCCGCGATGTGCCCATCTTGTTTGCAGGGAATGGTTACAGGGAATCGTATTTTTCTTGTAACCATTGTATGTATAGTTAGAGGTATTATATTTTAATTAAATTAAATTTAATATATGTTCGCGCCCAAATTTTTTGCACAAATAGCAATTTTTTTTTCCCGGAAACAACATTTAACTGAACTTATAAGTAAGTATAAAATATTTCTAGAAATAAAAATATATCGACATGTCCTTCTTCTCGAACAAATTTAAATGTGTTCGGTAAAAAGTATGTGGAACTATTGAAACAAAAAATACTTATAAACGCTTATGTTAAGATGGCTAATAAAAAGCATAGGTCCATAATCCGTCGCATAGTAATTATGTATGTACTTATGTAGATTATTAGTCGCTTGGACACGGAGATCAATTAATCGATATTACAATGGCGCTAGATAATGAGCCGACACAACCTTAGGTATTACTTGCAGCTTGGAAATCTGTACGGAATTATATACTAACGATGAATATCTAGCTCAAACACTAATATTCAAAAGGCTTCTACTTCCGGTAGAAAATTCTTATAAGATAAGAACTAACATCTTTATATGTTGGACGGTGGTAAGAAAATACATTTGCTTATTAAATAAGGTAAATATACCTACTGTTAAAACTAAGCTAGAAAATAAGGGAAAATGAAGTACACTATTAAGTAGACGATATTCCTACGAACGTACACCAAAAACCACTAATGAGGTACGTTCGATAACACGCTATAAATACCTCTCGATGTTGAAACAATATAATTATGAAGACGCATAGTTTTTACAACTTCCAGGATATCTCCGTGTATGGCGTGAAGATCTTGATAACTTGACTTGTACGATTTTTTATTGCCCTAATGGCTTAGGGATAGAAATTGAACGGAAGGGATATCTAAGTAACTTTTGAAGAAATTAAAGTGACGACAAGCAGTTTTTAACGTTAACAAATCGTTTAAAATACGTAACTACCGATAAAATACGTAAATTCATATCTCTCTTTATAATTTTCAGGTTCATGGACACAGTAAATCATAGGTTGACATCATTAGATATTAAGTTATCGCCAGCGGATAGCTTTTCCGTGCATAGCGTAAATAACTATATTTATTCAATTATTTGCAATTTATCTAAATGTATATTTGGACTTGTGAAGTTATTCATGCTACCTCTATGGTGTACTCTGATGCCATCCCCATAGCTTTTAAATATACACCTCCAAAACCTAACGGCGGGAACCTTTTATACCCTTTATTGTTATTTATTTTTATTTTTTTGACATTGGAGACGCTGCACATCTCCGTTAGTTGTAAGCTTATTACTATGGATTTTTATTCCATGGTATTTTAATATTGACGCATAGAGACCCTTTACGTCTCTGATAGTATAGGTTAAGAGAATTCTATTAATGGACCCGGAGACAATATAGGTACTCATCTCCCGGTAAAGTGTGCCCAGTGATTTATCTGTTTCATTAATTTACTATTATATTATTGTGATGTAATTATAATTGTAATTATATATTTATTATTGTTATTCAACGATATAGAATCAGACATGTAAAAGTGACCTTGAGGACTATTTGCTAAATTAAGATTTGAATTGTGAATTTCGAATGGTACAAAATGTTTAGTTTCATAAACGTTGATTGTTGAAATTAATAACGCTGCTTCAATTTCGGGGACCGAGTGTGACAGCCTTTTTAAAAGTATTTCTAAGAAGCTCCGGGAATCAGGTGATTACTTACGATGTTTTATCTTAGAAAATCAGCATTGCCATTTAACGTGGCAATGCTGCCTCCTATGGGAACGAATGAGTGGGAGGGACATGTGGGAAGTTTTTTACATCTAGTTATTTGTTGTTTTAAAAATAAGTTACTTATTTCAAGTTTAGCTTGTTGGAATATGAAAACTTCCAGAAAACCCCTATAGTAATTAGTAACTAAGTAACAGTAGCATAATATTATGGTCGAATAAATAGGTACTTTCGTGTGTTACTTTTTATCTAATAGATATCACCTAATACTAACGACCGCCCCGGTATGCCGCCCCATGCTGATAAATTATTTATTTATTTATTTAATCTTTATTGCACAAAAGAAAACTTATCGTACAAAAGGCGGACTTAATTCCATGAGACATTCTCTACCAGTCAACCTTAGGGCAAATCAGAAAAATTGTGGGCGGTAAGTTAGTAGGTTAGGCGGTAGGTCGTTATGAATCGAATAGAGAATGCAAAGCATACGAATGTTGCGTCGTTGACGGATGTTCCCATCCAGCGTTCAGAAATTATATCATAGGGCACTACTGTCGTGATATGTTGTAAGTGTATAATAGGTATTATTAAAAATGGAAAACCTTGATAATATAACTGTGCGAAAAAATAGAAGAATAAGAACCCATTCAGATTCTATGATATTGAGCGTACAAAGTGAGGAGGACATTACACAAAAAAGTCTTCCTAATGTATCAATAGGCGATGTCTCATACATAAAAGAACTTAAGGGTGAAATAGAAAATTTGCATATGAATTTGGACATAGCCAATGATGAGATATCAAAATTGTCCTTGGAAATTATGGATCTAAAGAGGAACAATGAAGATTTAAAAAAAAAGATTAATTTATTTAAAACTGTAACATCATCCCATATTTTAAAGGACAAAGCAAACTCGTCGACAAAATCGTTGCCCTATTTCTCAAGTACTCCAACATATAGAAAAGTACAGCAACTGTGTCATACAAAAACGACAAGTACTCAACGATCTCACAGTATATGCAAACTACAAGAGCACTTCTCACTCCAAACAAATCAAAACATGATAAGGCAGATTCTCTACAATCTCTTTCACCAGTCATGGATCTCGCAAATGATACAGTCGTTTTTGACTCAGACAAACCAAAACGGGTAGAAACACCATCACCACTCAAGAGTTCTTCGCCGGAAACGACTAACAATCGGAGGACTCGTGAACTCTCAAACGGACAAGAAGGCTGCTCGCATGGCAACTGTCGGAAAAGAAACATTTTCATCATTGGAGACCAACAAGCAAGAGGACTCAGAAGAGAACTAGAGAAAGCAAGAAATAAGTCTAAATTAGGTACATCGGAAATCTATTCCTTTATTAAACCGAATGCACAATGTTCTAGTGTACTCCACGATATTTCATATGTAAGAACGAATGTCCGTGAAAATGACATTGTGATTTTGGCCACTGGCTCCAATGACAAAAATCCATATAAATTAATGGCATCTCTTTGTAAAGGTTTACATGATCTAGGTAATATACACACATTTGTCCTGTCCGTAAAGCATAACCCATTTTTAAATGAGAAAATGCTTAATTCTCATCTATCACTCATCATTAAACAGTTCGATAATGCTGAATTTATTGATGCTAATAAATACCAAATTAGGAACTTATCGGAACTTCGTAAATACTTCGCTTACAAAATAAATATTGAAATTGACTATCTAGATTACAAGCTTGACTATATTACAAAATCTACTCCGTATAACAAGTACATCACGAAATGCATTGATACTTTAAATAGGGAAGAGCAAGTTTTGAGTCACTCGGTTCTAGATGGCACTGTAAATTGCACAAGAACTGTTTTTTTAGGACAGATGTCAGCATAGAAATGGAAACCCGGTACATGAAACTGAATAGTATTTTATTTAACCTAAAAATCTTCCACCAAAATCTGTGTGGCATAAGTAATAAAAAGGATGATTTAGAAATTTATTTCAATAATATCAAAAATGAAACACACTATATATGTATAAGTGAGCACTTTTTAAATGAAACCACTGCACTTCTGTTCAATATGTCGCAGTATAATGTAGCGTCTTTTAATTGTAGACCTAAGAAAAAGAGAGGGGGTAGTTTAATTCTAGCGCGTAAAGATTGTAAAACTGAAATAGTAGATTGTAAAAAGTTCTACAAAACGGGAACATTTGAGGTATGTGGTATAAAAGACTGTGAAACTGGTGTCTACATCTTATGCTGCTATCGAAGCCCAAAAGACAGTAACTTAATGGATTTCATGAAAACTCTTGATGATCTATTGGAGCACTTCTTCAACAAGAAATGTATAATCTGTGGTGATTTTAACATTGATTTATTAAAAAAAGATACTAAGGCCACAGAATTTATGTCAACGTTAAAATGCTACAATTTTAAGCATCTTGTAACTTCTGTAACTTTCAAGAGAAACGAGTCGGAGTCATGTCTTGACAACATACTTACCAACTTAGTAGATAACTGTATTGATAAGGTCACTGTCGAACACAATGGTTTAGCTGACGGACATGCTGGTCTTTTTTGTGATATGGTTTTGGAAAATTCGAAAGAACCAACAAACTTAGAAGTAACTTATACTGTACGGAGGATAATAAATGCTAAAACTAACGAAACGTTCAGGCAAAATTTCGTAGCTCGACAGTGGAATATTATGGGAATCAATAACTTCATAAAAAACTTTGTAGACCTTTTCAAGAACTGTTTTAAGAAACGAAGGATGAGGCTTTGGAAAGGCAAAACAAAAAAAACCTGGATTACGAAGGGTGTCAAGGTGTCAAGTAAAATGAAAAGATTCCTCAATTCACGTAACAATAAAAACGGGTGCCCATCCATTTTAGCATATAGGAACCAATATTTAAAAATATATAAACGCGTCGTTAGGAATGCTAAGCAGATCTCGACACAAACTGAAATCGATCAAGCGAAAAACTCCAGTAAGGCTATCTGGAATGTAGTGAACAGGCACAGGAATAGATTAGAAATTCAATCCGGTAATAATCTTCTTCTAAAAACTGATAGAATAGTAAGCGATCCTCTCGAACAAGCTATGATATTTTCCAGAATATTTGACCACAGTAAAGGAAATGAGTCGAGCAATAATCTTAGAGCTATAACACTTTTAAAAGAAAATTCGGTGAGAGTAGAGAGCTGTATGCAATATGAAAAAGTCACGCCTCCTGAAGTGCTCAAACTCATCACGAATATGAAATCAAAGAAGTCAGTAGGTTACGATGATATACCCATTACTGTATTCAAAAACAATGTTGACTTGCTAGCAGAGCCACTCGCAATTTTTTATAACAAATGTATCGACCAGGGTGTGTTCCCTGATCAACTTAAGATTGCTAGGGTGTTACCGGTGTATAAGAAAGGCGCGAAGAGTGATCCAAAAAACTATAGGCCTATCTCACTGTTACCGACACTTTCAAAAATATTTGAAAAATTAATTAAATCTCGTTTACAAACTCATTTAAATGTACATAATGTCCTCAGCACGCGGCAATTTGGATATCAAAAGAGCGTCGGAGACAGTGAAGCTATTTCCACTCTAATAAACGACACTGTGAAGCTTATAAATGATAGGAAAAAAGTAGCAGGTGTATTTTTGGATCTCAGTGCTGCTTTTGACACAGTGGATCATAGCATTCTTTTGAACAAACTAGAACATTACGGTGTTAGAAACAATGTTTTAAAACTGTTTGAGTCATATCTGCGAAACAGAAAACAGTTTACAGAAATAAAATGTGTAAAGGATGGAACGGAAAAAGTTTACAAATCGACCGTAGTAAATGTAAGTAGAGGTGTTCCCCAAGGATCAATTCTAGGGCCATTATTTTTTATTATATTTGCTAATGATCTAGTACTTAACTAATATCGTTCCGGAAGCTAAACTCGTGATTTTTGCTGATGACACAAATGCAGTAGTATCCGCCGATAAAATAAGTCAGTTAAATGATAAAGTCAATTTGGCCTTGTGTGCATTCCATGAGTGGTTTTCCGTAAACAAATTAAAACTTAACGCAAATAAAACTAATATCTTACTTTTTAAGGCTTCTACTAAAAATTCTGACTCACTGAATACTTATCTAAACGGGGCCACAATACCACAAACGGATGAGGTAAAATTTCTAGGTGTTCGCATAGACTCCCTGCTTACTTGGAAACAGGAAGTATATACAATCCGTATGTAATTCGGTTAGCTCTGCTTGTTATGCATTACGTAGTTTGAGAGAAGAAGTGCACATCAAACAGCTCAAGATGGTATATTACGCTCTCGTTGAATCAAAACTGAGATACAGCATAGGCTTGTGGGGAAGCAGTTACAAATATAATACTGAAGCTGCTTTCAGAATACAAAAACGTGCTATCAGAACGATACTTCGCATTCCGCAATGGGAATCATGCCGTAATCATTTTATCGAACTGGAAATTCTCACGGTACCGTGTTTGTACATTCTCGTGGTTCTCACTGATTTTGTGAAACATTGGTTTCAATATGAGAGTCAAGAGGAAAGGGAAGTCAGACTTGCTACAAGAAGAAAAGATGTTAAAGTTAATATAGTTCCTAGATTAAATATAGTAAAACATGCGACATGTTACCAGGCAGTACGTTTATTCAACATGTTGCCAGTGGAATTTAAAACAATTAATAATGTTAATGCTTTTAAGAATAAGCTAAAAAAGTTTCTTTTAAGTAAATGTTATTATTCAGTATCTGATATGTCGGATACTATATTATAGATTCATTTTTTTTTGTTGTGTATGCTATTGTATTAACATTTTGATGTCAATTGTATAATTAGACCTTGGTTTATTACTGTTTTTTTTCTTTTTACTTCTAAAGTTGTTAATTATGTTCTGACATCTACTTTTGCTTTTACTTTTTGACATCTTCTATAATTTTAATATTATTCGGATTATTTTTAATTTTATTAATTTATGATATCAGTGTGTATTTTAATGTGTAGATTAAGTTAGGTATAAGTATAATTTCAAACACAATGTATATTGTTATTGAATAAATAAATCAATCAATCAAGCTAAGCTGCTGCAGCTAAGAGAGCGAAATGAGGAGACGTGATCATATTTACGGAGACAGAAACAATTATGAAGAAGTCGATCCAACTTATCAAGAAGATCTTCATTTAAGTCCGGATAACACACATTACCATAGTCAATTATTGGCAGGATTAAGGTACTTACTGGTAACACTTTGGTTTTAATGGGCAGGAAGTTCTTAGTTTGTTCAGAGCATGAAGCGAGCCGATGACTTTCCTGCTGATTTCGCCGACCTGTACCATCCAGCTCAGTGTGTTATCCAAGTGAACTCCTAAATTTTTAACACTGGGACTAAATATAATAGGCATTCCATTGAAATTATGCATTATATTTATACCTTTAAACCTTCCTCTTGAATCACTCTATCTATTAAAAAAACGCATCAAAATCCGTTGCGTAGTTTTAAAAATCTAAGCGTACATAGGGACAGACTTTTTATTTTACCATTTTTGTCGGCGTGATACATACACATACTCATATCAAATTTCAGCTTTCAGTACTAATGATCACGAAGCTAAGCCGCGGACGGTCAGACGGAGAAGCGGACAGACGGACATAGCGAAACTATAAGGGTTTCTAATTGACTACTGAACCCTAAATACTGATTTTAAGGGATTACATTAAATACGTTTTCTCTGATTTGAGCACTAATGTACGGGGAATAAGTTGAGAAGTCCTTGCTGAATATGTTGATAAGTCTAATATCTCACAAAATAAGATGATTTTACCAAAATAAGTAAATTATTTGAAAAGGTTGCATAAAATTGCCCTTAAATCAAGTTATAATGACGAGTTAAACGGACTTTGGAGAAAATGTCGAACTTTAAAATCGCTGCCCTGTAAAATTGCCATTTTGGACTTATCAAGTTCTTCACGCCACGCACGGATATGCACATATACATTAAAAATAAATATTTCTAAATAGGTAGGGGGAAAGTGCTATGAAACGGACAGGTTATGAATAGGATAAATTCAATTTATCGCGGCAGAAACCAAGTAGTAAGTTTTTGTTTTCTGCATTTTGGCAACACTAACCCTTAGACAATATCAATGTCAATATTGTCTATGGGTCAGTGTTGCCAAAATGCAGAAAACAAAAACTTACTACTTGGTTTCTGCCGCGGTAAATTGAATTTGTCCTATTCATAACCTGTCCGTTTCATAGCACTTTCCCCCTATAAATAGACTATTGTTCGAAACATCAAGTTCTCATGCATAATCTAAACAATGAACGTTGTTAAAAATATAAAAATAACCAACTTCTATTTTTATTATTATATGTTTCTAGTGAGGACAAATAAAAAAAATTGTTACCACAAGCTGCATGTCAAGGCATGTAGCATTATTACAAATCAATAAACTATTATACTAATATAATGACGACGCTGGACGCGGCTGGCACAGTTTGTAGACAGCGTACTTAGCCGGCGCCGGCGCTCCTGGGTTCGAATCTTGGCCGGCGCAAATATTTGGGTGATGAACTCGAATATTTGTTCCATGGTCTTGGATGTTATCTATATATACTCGTATGTATTTATATCGTCGTCTAGTACCCATAGTACAAGCTATGTGTCTAGTACCCGTAGTTTTGGACTAAGTCGATTTGTGTATGATTGTTCCTTAATATTTATTTATTTATTTATTATAAAATCCTAATATTGTATCGAAATTAAGCGTGATGAAGAATTTGTATAGGGTGCGACGTGAGCCGTACACAGACAGCGTCATCAATTGGTAAAATAAATTGTCCACTCATCACACCGAAACGGGTGTACAGATTTAACCAATCTGGGTACAGGAACAGCTGAACATCCATAGATGGTTATAGGATACTCTACCCGACTACAGTAGAGAAAAACGTTATACGCGGACAAAGTTGCGGGCACCTTCCAGTAACCTATATTTTTATTATTACATCTCTCTGATGAGGTCAGATAAAAAGTTGTTACCAGGCATGTCGAGTCGTGTAGTAGGTACGGAAGTTACTCAGATTGTCTGTATAACACCTGTATAAGGTAGGTATAAGATATACTGCGAAGCCGTACATTGCGATAAAAATTATAGGTGCTGTTTGTTTTGCTATGTCAGGAAGGATGTAATTGACTTTGCGTATAAGGACGCATTGTCTATATATTTATATAGCACGAATGCTAGAAGTGTTTCAACTGTCAGGGAATTTATAATAGGTAGGTAGAGGTTCCGCCTTTGTTGTAGTTCACAAAATTAGGAAAAAAAATGTTGCTACTTACAACGTCGTCGGCGCTGGCGATACGACCGACGCGACATACGAAGAAAAACTATCCAGTACCTACTAGGTACCTTAGAATAAGTACGCTTGGAACGAGAGCCTTCATAAAACAGATTTGCAAAAGAAGAAGCCGCTTTTAATGTGTGCAATCAACGAACCAATCACAGAGACGTCTTGCTTGTGACATTGACGTTGTGACAGATGCGCACACATACGAGCGTTTTTCAAAAAAAGTGTACACGTGACGAACCGGAAAACGTTTTTTTTTTATAACACCGATTTTAAATTTTCTTGGCTTATTCAATTCCCCATAAGTTATAGTGTATTATTTGAGAAAATGGCATTAAAATATTAAAAAATATAGAAAATATCGACATTTTAAACTCAGATTGTGGTGAAACTAGTTCCGGATAGTCACAAATATAAAATTCATTATAAATTGATTGTAGTATTTTTTGGACCCGTTTTAGTTTACACATTTAAAATAAAGACAATAAACTATTTAAAACGGGTTTAATTTAAAGAATTAATGGAACGAGCAAGGTTTGAGGATAAAATAAAGGTCCAGTTCGTCACAATCGCCACCAAATGACTGCTAAAACATGTATTTTTTTGCATTAAAATGCGACAAATCAACGAATAATATTTTTTATTACATTAAGGAATATTCATTTAGTAATGTTAACGCTTAAATATGTGAATTGTTGCACTGCGGCAGCCAGAAATAATTATTTTCAACATCCCAAATCTTGGGACGGTAACTAAACGGAATCTCATGTGACTAACTGGAAAATGTAAGGAATAGTGTACATAGATTGAATATATTGAAATAAAATCACAAAAATATTATGCTATGAATCGTATTTATTGCAACGGAATCAAAAAGGTAGGTATAATATATATTGTTACTAGTTTATATATGTAATAATAAAACATGTATTAAACTAGTAATAATAAATATTTACCATGTATATTATTATGAATTACATAAAAATCTTTCATGAGTAAATGACAATCTCAATATTGAAAGTTTTATTAGTTTTATTTATCTATTTTTATAGATTATTAATAATGTTTTATTTTTATTTTTTTAAATAAAACATAAAATGTTACTATTACCTTTAACAAGTAATAGCAACATGAACATTTCAAAATATAGAATAACAGTCTTAATTCTCATTAATAAAAAATTGGGCAAGTGCGAGTCCGACTCGCGCATGAAGGGTTCCGTACCATAATCTACAAGTTTGTTGTATGGGAGCCCCCTTAAATATTTATTTTATTTTATTTTTAGTATTTGTTGTTCTAGCGGCAATAGAAATACATCATCTGTGAAAATTTCAACTGCCTAGCTATCTGCGTTTTTATAAATGTTCTTGAGATACAGCCTGGTGACAGACGGACGGACGGACAGCGAAGTCTCAGTAATAGGGTCCCGTTTTTACCCTTTGGGTACGGAACCCTAAAAACGGTTGTAATTAAAATACTTACATCGAACGAACTTTATTTTAGGACATCGCTTAGATCGCTGTCTGCCTCTTGTTTTCTTGATAGTTATAAACGAATATAAACCTTAATGCAATATGTTAAGGTTTATGGGTGTATACTTAAGTTTACATCGACATAAACCAATCACAATTTTTTTTATTCATTTCTGACAACAGTTTCAGCTGTCAAGTTAGTTCGCCTAATTAAAAACTCGACTGTAAGCGTGGCCCGACATGCTCTTAGCCAGTTTTTATAAATGTTTTAATTGTTATTTTGCTTTTTAGTCATTTCTTCCGGAGATAACAAATACTTTTCTGAAAACCGCATCAAAATCTGTTCTGACAAATGCGAGATAATGGCGGATAAACATGCATGTATAACAAACATATGGGTCAAACTAAGTAACTCCTTTTTTAGAAGTCGGTTAAAACATCGGTCACATTTCGATTGTGTACTAAGCTTTATAGTTCCAATTCGTCACAAAATCGTTCCGGTAGTATATCACGTCACTAACCGGACGTGACGAATTCTACCTCGACAATTTAAAATCAAAATTTCAACGTGTTCTGAATCAATTCAATGTGTTTTTGGTTTAGTTTCGGATACTACGATAGTTTCTTCTATGTCTAATTGTGTTTAAAAAGTTAATTATAATCTACTTACCGAAAAAACTGTTACTAACTCGAAATCCTATTTTTAGCGCACTGACACAGCGTCCACCTTTCGTCACCGTTTTCACGGAACTGACGTTTTATTTTGCAATGAAATCCGATGCCTATAGCATTAAAATGTTGCCAGGATTGAAAAATTAACGCTTTTTGGGGAATATCGATTGCACAAGTATGTTAAAATCGCTTGTGACTATAACCGGAAGTTCCGGTCTGTCGATTTATTTGGACAGTGGAAAAAGTAGTTTTTCGGCATTATAAACCGTATTTGTTTATAAATAAAGCACACGACTAAAATCTAGACTCATTACTTTATCTGTGTGACCACATTCAATATTCATACAAATTTATTTCGAGTTTCTGCAAGCC
Organism: Apotomis turbidana; assembly: GCA_905147355.2. Lineage (NCBI taxonomy): Eukaryota > Metazoa > Arthropoda > Insecta > Lepidoptera > Tortricidae > Apotomis > Apotomis turbidana. The sequence goes on along the minus strand of LR990295.1, from coordinate 13,836,130 downwards.
TCTGAACATGACTGAGTCGACGTGGGACATACCCATTTTAGCACTTTTCATATCTTTATTTTGCAATAAATCTAGTAATAAATATAATATAATCGTTTTAGAAATATAAAATGAATGCCCCACATCTACAGAATCAAATGATACCACTCATATACCCAAATACTAAAGGTAAAGTAAAAAAAAAACACGTTGAACGTGTGGGACATTCAAATTTTGCCATGTACACTTTTTTTGAAAAACGCTCATACTTCACTTTTTCTAAGATAGGTAAGGTAGATAGAATTTAAAAATATATGTAATTTTACCCACCTAAGGTACATTCGTGTTTTTTCCCAATATACTTACAAGTATATAGTAGTAGTAATAACGCTATAATTAATAACGCAATAAGTAAATAACGCTGTTCCATTTTAATAACCATTTTATTTTTATTTTGACGATGTCACCCTCATGCGTGCAAGAAGCAACTGGTTGATAAAATTCAACGCCTCTCCCATTGGTTCAGTGGTGCAATAGGTCGGGCGCCCGTGTAGGCCTGAACCATAAAATTTTTAAAATTTTCTCTTTAATATAAACATTAACAAAGAAACCTATTATAAGATTTTAATGATTATTTAATCGTTAAACCACATTATTAAGCACCGCGTAATACCGATGCAACTGGGTCGTTAAGGTTCTTTGAACTGTTATCAGTTCCCTCATTTTATTGTGATATCATATGTTTGTTAATATACAGCTTCATACGTGTATATAAAACATACAATTGACATTACTTACATTGAAACTCCAACGCGAACGTGAAACGTTGTGAGACTCTTTGTCACGTGGCAAATATCGATTGTCTCTTTTCTTTGCGATACAGTGCGAGAAAGATGGGTGACGTGACGTGCGATAAGCAAAGTTGTAGTTATTTACAATAGCCTGGCAGAATAAGAAATACTCAATCGGTCACGAGCTCAAGAGTGCCTCTAACTGTCACGGCCCATACTTGAATTTGGCCCATAACAAAAACACATATATCTAGGAGCTAGAAACTGATAACTAGGGGTCTCATGGGATATCGGCAGTCCACGAACTGTTTTCCCCATCCCAGTTTCTCAGTGCTGTCAACCCTAATCCCTAACGCTATAAACGTGGATCCGTTTTCCCTTGTGTGATCACGCTCCTCTTACGACATGCCACGAATTCGGCACCAAGTGGCGGCTATACGAGTGTCTCGCTCACTCTTATGGCTGCCGCGCTCGGGTATTTATTTTGCTCTACCGCTAAACGCTGCCGCCGTGGCTGGTCCCTTACGAGGTTAGGATCGAAAGGGCCACTTGCCAGTCTCTATATGAGTGTCAAAAAGAACCATGATAGCATACGAGTAACTGAATGCAGGAAGTGCGAACCAGTTTTACAAATGTCAATTATTGTTTCGACATGTAGGTAATTGTGGCAAAGTTCCATTTATGTATCCAGTTCTATGTATTTAAGTATTTATTTATCTATATAAGTATGTATATCGTCGCCTACATATAGTACCCATAACACAAGCCTTCTTGAGCTTGGGTTTTGGGACTAGGTTGATTTGTGTGAGGTTGTCTGATATTATTTATTTACTGTATCTCTGATCTGAAGCAGTATTTATAGTTTCAATTCGTCTTCCAAATTCACTGCCATTATGAATTAATGTATGAACATTTTTATAATGTGTGATTCAGAGTGACGATAAAATGAAGCTCACCTAAGGATAAGGACTAAATCAAATATAATATCATGTTTTTTTTTTCGATTATCACTATCAATAACATTTGCTAAGGAATTACAATTGATGACAGTTTTTTTTTATTTATTTTTATTCTTTTATTATTTATAGAGGGTTTTAGATATGCCACCCTCATCGTGGCTCTCATACTCTAAACATTCCTTATTTTGGTTACATACTTAACTAGACTGTACACAAGCTGAGCCTCCCCCGAGGAAGGAGACGCGAGGATGCAATTTATTCTACCGAGATCGTACGTTCTTAAGTTGAGGAGACGTTCGCTGCGCTTCGGCCCGGCCACATTCCATTGTCACGTGATACACATCTTCCAACTCGGCTGGGCAGCGTTCGGGAAACTACGCAATGTCTTTTCGTCCGACATACCTCAGTGCCTCAAGACGAAAGTCTTCAACCAATGTGTGTTACCAGTGATGACTTACGGCACCGAAACGTGGTCTTTCACTATCGGCCTCATCTCAAAGCTCAAAGTCGCTCAACGAGCAATGGAGAGGGCTATGCTCGGGGTGTCTCTACGTGATCGATTCAGAAATGAGGAAATCCGTAGACGAACTAAAGTGACCGATATAGCTCACCGGATTAGCAAGTTGAAGTGGCAATGGGCAGGCCACATAGCACGCAGAGCAGATGGCCGATGGGGCCGAAAAGTGCTCGAGTGGAGACCTCGGACCAGCAAGCGCAGCGTAGGACGTCCACCTACAAGATGGACAGATGACCTTATAAAGGTCGCCGGAAGGCGCTGGATGCAGGTCGCTTCCAACCGGTATATTTGGAAGTCCAAAGGGGAGGCCTATGTTCAGCAGTGGACGTCCTATGGCTGAGATGATGATGATGATGATGACACATCTTCCACTACCCCACATTCATTACAATTAGGCGAGTCACTTTTTCGCATCATGTATGCATAACTATTCAATGGGATATGGCCGGAGCGAAGTCGAAAAGCGATTATTAAGTCTTCCCTACCTATTTTACATAAACTAAACCACGGAGACCGGGGGAGTGAGGGCTGGATAGTTTTGTACCATATGCCTTTTGTACGGGACCTTTCATCAAAATATTCCGACCAATTTTGGAAGCACATATCTCTGACCCTAAATAATACGTCAGTAAACCATGGTACACTATGGAATGTGTCACCCGTTACGGCTGCCTCCCTGGCCAGTCGATCCACTTCCTCGTTCCCCGTGATACCGGAATGTGAAGGAATCCATTGAATTACCACATTTTTATTTGAGGTGCGCAATTGCAAGAGCAATCTAATAATCGAATACGCGGAATGCCCCTAAATACGTAAGTACAACGGATCAGATGTTGCAGGGTACTTTTGGAGTAATTGATGACAGTTGTACTGAGAGAGTTAGTTGACAGTTTGACAGTTGATACAAGTGACGAGATTATAACTAAAGCCTGACCAGAAATATATGAGGATACGCCATATTGCGTTGCGGAATTTCACTGGAACTAATTTCTTACACTGGCAATGATTTTATGATGGTTTGTCAACAATGTCAACGTCATTCGTGGTTATTTCTTTAAAAGACAAATATTTAAAATTATCCAAAGAAAATGCCGAAAACCATTCACAGTCGTCAATGAAAGATTATAAATAAAGTGTACATGTGTCAACTACACGAAAAATAGTCAGTAAAAGAGTGCATTCCACTAAATGGTATTACGAGGTTAACATAGTGGAACTGACAGATATTTAAAACTAATGTCATTATAAAGGTTTGCGATTGGTTGCAAAATTGTTGCCATATAAGTCTTATAAATAGCGCCCTCTTGATAATCCTCATATATTTCTGGTCAGGCTTTACTTAATACAATACGGTTTGTTTCATGTAGGTATAGCCTAAACAAGTGTCGGTCCGGCCGGCCCAGGGATTGGCGCTACAAACAGCTTTCATATGGCAATAATAACGTGCATACGTCATATCATTATCTGCATTATTAAACGTTAATATCGATTTGTCAAGTATTTGTCATTAACCAAATTAAAAACATTATTTACCGGACTACTGCTCAATCCTTCGTTCTTCATGCGAAATAAATACTGAATCCCATTGAAAAAAAAACTTTCATGACTGTGGATAGTTTTGGCTTTATTATGTAAAAATACTTGAAACTTGCGGAATATTTCGTCCCGTTTCCTTTTTGTTTACATGAGTGACATTCACCGAGTTTCAACCAAAAATTTGTCGTTGCCAGTTAGATAACTTAGTACCACTAATAATCCGCAATATGGCGTGGGTAGTAAAAGCAGCTTTTGGGCTATAGCAATAGTTTAATGATTTTTTTCTATAACAGTATGCAAAAAGGGCCCACAACGTACCGCGAGTCGAGCTGCAGTACATTACTGCAGAGGCAGCGAAATAGGGAATTGGTGGCCGAGTAGTAATAGATGGCCGAGTGATAACGAGGCCATCTAGAGATACGAGGTGTAGTGCTTTTCTCAAATAAATCCAAGGAAATAATACAAATGTTCAACTTATATAATCAAATATTTTTACTAAACCCGCAAATTTTTACTTTTTTTTAAATTTATTTTTTAAGCTGTTCGGGTTAATGTTTTTGCCACCAAATGTCAAGATGAGAATCATTTATTAAAAAATAACAACACCTTATTAATTGATATTATTATATTTTTTAGCAAACAAACATGATTCCTTGCTTATTTTATCGAATATCTGTTTTAATATAATTGAATGATCTAAATAAATATAAGAAATAAAACGTAAATAAACATGCACAAACTACGTTTTTTTTTTATTGGCAGTATGCCATAGATTATAAATTAAAGAAATAAACCCCACTGAAACAAAAGACAATCTCTTTGTTGGCCACGGCCAGTAATGTTGTATAAAATTCCTTTATTGACCTCTAATTTGAAATTAGAACGAATCTTCAGCAAGTGCTATACAAAGACGTATTTCGCGTTTCATTACCACGACCATAAGAACGACATTTCCTTGGATGTTTGAGAAAAATTGCTTACGCACCAGTGTGCACCAGGGGCTCAGTACCTACGACAATCCACAATCCTACAGTTTGTAGGACACTTTAAAGGCGGGTATCACACTGCTCCGCACATCGGAGCGGCGTCCAGGCTGCGGTTTTTTACTTTGTACTGTAGAATCTTGATTTGTACACAAAAACCGCAGGGTATAACACACTGACACCGCATCTCAGCTCAAACTAAATATAAGCAGCACCGCTCGTCCGCCCGGATTCCGTCGCAGTGTACAACCGCCTTAGGCTAGTATAGATCAAACGAGATAATCTTCTGGTGTTTTATTCTGTGCTGTAAGCATCCTGTCAATTACATTCTACGTAACTATTTAAATAAGAATTAGCCAACAGGCTTTGGCATTAAGAATAGTAAAAAACCATGTGTTCCGATCCGATTAAGTCTGGTTATTGTAGTGCAAACTAGATTTTTGAAACTATAATTTTCGATGATTAGTTATTCATAGTTTACGTTGCATAATATAATTATAACTTCCTGAATTATTATTACTACACATTTCAATTGCAAAGTACCTGGCTGAATATTAAATATATCAAATTAGCAATAGTTTTTTGCTGTAATAACGAGTCTGGCGTGCAAAAAATAATAATAATTGACACTTAAATTATGTATTTGTGTGTGTAATCCACAATGGAGTAGCAAACGATATTCGGCAGATTTTTCTGGATTAAACCGCATTATACAAAGATACTTGCGTAGAAGAAGAAATTATTATAGGTACGCTGCAGCGAATAGCAAAGTTTGTAGTAATTTATATTTTTTTTATACGAAAAGAATGAAACCTTTTTGTTTATATTGCGAAGGCCACTGTAGTGTTAGTAGTAGCTGTAGTAACATTACATATTATAATACTAAAAATACATCCAAGACCCTTGCTACGAAATGGAATCCGGGGAAGCCACCTAGCACGCTGTGTCGTCAAAAGAAGAATTAGAAGGAAGAAAGGAAAATAAAGAACTAAACGGCATTTTGTCTCGTCGAATACCTAACTATAACTAATAGGGCGTCTAGTCAAAAAAAAATCATTGCCCTACACTAATAATAGCTCCTTTTCTTTGGTTGCGCTAAACGAAATTTGAAAAGTTTCGAGCTTACAATCAATAATCCCTTACGTAAGTACGCACGATAAACTAATCATTATTCATCCCTATACTCTACCAATATACAACACAAAAACCGTAGTAAAAATAGCCAAAACAATAAAAAAACGTAAATATCAATGAGTCATTGACATAAAAACCCAATTAACATAATCAAACGATGGCGAAAGGCGATCGTCGAACCGCGGTCCTTGGTCATGAACGTGACCGCGACTGAGGCTGCGCCGGCGCGGATCGGTTAATTAGTGGTTTACGCTACGATGCGGGTGATTCCACAGTATTGTCTACTACTCCTACTTTTCCTAGCTATCTTCACAGCGTTGCGACTAGTGTTGTTCCCTTGGGAAATGCCCGTTACTGGTAAATTCCCATGGGAATATTCCGAGTAAATTCCCGTTATTCCCGGGAATATTCCCAAAAGCCGGGAATGTACGAGCCAAGTGCGACGGATCTGCTTTACTACGTATGAGTGATTCCACGGGAGTTGCAACCGCCGTCCGACCCGTCCGTTGTCATAATATTTTCTTTATAACATAGTCGTCTAATGGTAAGCGATTAATGTCGCCCATGGGCACCTGCAACACCAGAGAAGTTACACGTCCGTTGCCGGCCTTTCAGATGGGAGTACTGTGGGGAATGCACTCAGATGGAGTTATTAAAAGAGCAGAGGTACGTTAATATGTTTATTGCCCGGAGGCCAAACTAAGATTGAATATACATTTTTACAATTGACGGACGTCACGCGTCCGTTCCAATATTCAAAACGTATTTATTTTTTAAATCAGTGGCCAACACCACTGAGAGTGAAGTCCAACCTTCACAGTACACTCTTTTCTTCTTTTGAAGAATAGGACCGTAATATGATTTAAATTCGATTATGTGATAAGAAGTGTAATTACAGTATATCAATATCATTGTATGAAAGGTTGCTGGTTGGCGTAGCTCATTCCGTCAATATTTTTAAGATGTATATTTTCATGTTGTGATTGCGGCAGGCAATCCCCATTTTTCCGGCCCGCGGCCTCGGTATATAGTAATATACAATTTCCGTAAAAAAAAAAACATAGATGACAAGCGTATTGTCACATATATCTAATAAATGCAGTAAACTTCCTTTAATTCCATAAATAACTATGACTAGTTATCACATATGCACGTTGTATTTAAATGCAGCGGCCAGTGATTTAACCGGTGTGGACATGATTTTACACTTCACTGCTTCCGACATTATTGAGTGATATCCACAATACTTACAAATACGATACAGGTATTTATTTTTTAAACTTGGAGACAAGCAAGAAGGGCTCATTATGCGCTGTAAGCCCTGCTGAATAGCTTACACACCAACGTGCACCAGGGTACCCTGTTGTTTGCACATTCTGCCTTTGTTCGGGAAAAAATCTGTGCGCGTTCGCCACTCCTGCTCGTGCTCGACAGCCAATTGCATTGTAGTTTAGATAAAAAACAAAACAATAAGAATGAGTTTTTTAATCTATGTTATGAGGTAGGTTAACATTTCAGAAAAAACTAAATTGAACTTAAATATTACGCTACACTCATTTAAAATGATCTCTTTAAATTCCTAATGACATTGAATTTCTGTACTACTATTGTAAAAATGTAAAAAAAGTTATTCCGGAAAATTCTATTCGATACAGCAAGTCATGCAACAACTATCTACTGACACGTGAACACATTCTGACGTTAATATTTCTTTTCTATTTAAACTTGAAGTCTATTCATTTTTTACAAATTCATAGAATATGCATGAACTACATGTTCACAACAGTAGCTGTTGACTAGCCAGACAGTCGTCATACTTGTCACCATGTCAGACATACTCCATTATATTACTCGTATTATCTTAAAGTACCTCATGTATTTTAAATTGTTCTTGTAGTTGGGTAGTCTATTTACTTGTATTGTAATGCTTAATATACAAGTAAATAGACTACGTTGCTTGAGTTTCTATAAGTTTCTATAGTTGTATTGTTATTATATCAGCAACGGATTAGGTACACAAGGCAGGAAGACGATAAACAATAAACGGTATGATTTTTTTGTCAAGTTACTACTAGAAAGCATGTCTTATGGGTACTAGACCAAGATAAGCATTTTTTTTAAAGCGTTTCACTCTGGTCGCTGCAGTTCTCTCCAATCCGTTCTTCTTAACGCCAGTTCTTTGACTTCACGACATTGAGGTATTATTTAGCTTCACGATATGACATGACGTCTACCTTTCTCTTTATCTGGTCCAAATAATTAACACCTACTTAGTTCCTTTTCCACTCTTTTCCCTAATTTTGCCCTATCCTCTTCCTATATGGCCTATCATTTTCCTTCTTCGAGTTACTATGATATGCAGTATATTTCTTTAGATATACAATATACATACATATTTATAAATGAGTAACATAAAGCATTTACATAATATGCACGCATGTAATAATAACAAATATTCATGCTCATCACACAACTATCACACCCTTTCTGGAATTCGAACCCAATAGGTACTTCATAGGAAACCGCACTACCACGGAACCAAATAATTTGCATACAATATTTCTTACGTCACGTGTAAAGTCTTGAAACTATGAAACTGCAAAGAGCGATTCTTTGCTTCAGCTTTGTATAAAGCAAGGTCGAACCGTGACGATCTCTGGGATAAGGCTTGCAGATCTGGTCCAGTCATGACTTCCTCTATTTCCTCTGATTAATCTTTCGTCTGAGACCTTCATCTACTGTCCATGTCACGTATTTTTATGCAATGCATTTTGGCATCTCTGAATGATAGGCCGTGTTCATTATCATTTGCGTGTGGGAGAAAATAAAAGTAAGAAAAAGAAAGACAAATGCATACATACTACGAGTATGTACTCGTATATATTATTGTTTACAAAGACAAGTTCATATTGATCTGGGTGCGGATACAGGATTTCAGGTAAGCGATTTCAAATACTTCATCAATAATAAAATATAGTGTACGAGTATTCGTAAATTAGGGTCGTCAGGAGGAGGGAAGTATACTATTGCCCCATGTTGCCCCTTTCCTGTATAAATCTAGATTTCTGACGATAATAGTTAACTGCGCATTGCTAATGAGTAAATACGGCATGGACGTATTTTTACGTAAGTATACTACTAGTGCTAAACTTGAAGTAGGGAAAACATTACTTACAGTAGGGAAAATATTACGTAAGTATACTACAAATGCTAAACTTAAAGAGGTAAATTGGGAATATAGGTTAATTATTTTCCAAATCGCTCGCACCTCAAAATCTGGCACAAATTCTGTCGCATCATGATGACATTAAATAGTCCGAGCAAGTTGCAATACGCAATAAACTATGGATATAGTTATATTTATTTACATTCATGTTCATGTACTTAGTATATCGGTTACGTTACGTTATCAATGTCTCAAATGACACCCTTTATGTATGTCAATGTTTATAAAATGATCAGATTAGTATAGAATTTATAATTTAATATAAATGTATTATGCATGACTGCATATGATCAAAGAATTTTTAATTTTTCTAGACATAAGACGGACGACGTGCGAGGACAAGTAACTACCTATAAATATATAAGTATTCATATTATTGTCGATTCGTGTTCTTAAATTATAAATTAATTTAACATAAGTTTCTGTCAAAAATTAAATTTTAGCCGACTGTACTTTTCTTTGGATATCAATCAAATGCTCACTGAGACGATTCTAAAGAGCCCAAGCTCGGTAGGATTGCTCTTTCTATTAGGTATAGAGTTCCTATGGCCACCTTCCGGCTCCATCATCAAATCAGCCCCATGGTACCATATTATTGTAATACAATACTATTGTCATCGAAGTTAAGTAAGTATGCAAAATTTCAGCTCAATGGTTGACGATATCTGTTTCAAAATTGAGTTGCTGCAAGATTCCACCCGAACAAACATACTTTAAACATACATACATACAATGCAAGTAAAAAAAAAACAATAATAATAATAATAAAAAGGCTTGTAATAAAATAAATGTTAGTGTTTATGTTTACGATGAGGTAGCTAAAAAAAATTCAAGACCATTAAATTTAATTTTTTACAATAATCCATTGTATACCTAATGATATAAGAACTGCAGCTCATATATCAATCTCAATAAGGCAAGGATTACCGGCGCTCTAGCTAGTCAAAATAGTGTAGCAAAGGTTATTTAAGTAGGTGAAGGAAAATAATATGATACGATTTACTCTTCCGGCTCAGCCACGACTTTAGTAGGGAGCGGCATAGGATAGGAGGAAGCGACACACCACGCTCAAACCTTCCGCGCCCATCTGGGTCATTTTCAGTTTTGGTGCTCGTCTTTCCGGTGGACATTTGCGAAATTAAGGATTCCAGGGCCTAATTTTCTGATTAAATGCTTGTGAAAATAAAGAATGTTCCCACCCTCTTCTATATTCCGATGTAATAGCAACATAACCTAGATTCATACAAGCTCTTAACTTTTGACCACCGAAGGGACAAATTTTGTTTTTTGAACTGACAATGACCCATCTATGGCCGCCGCTCGCTGCTGCCGCTTGCACCGAAGTCGTGGCAAGTCCGTTATACGAACGGCGTACCAGAGCGCTGCGGGACACAATCGGGAAAAACCTGCTATAAGGATTAAGGAAATGGTGACATTCTGATTCCCGCCCATCAGCTGTGTCACGTTTCAGGAACTAAGTGTATAAATTTAGTATCAACAGTATCTACATTCCGAGTATTTGCGTCACGATTTTGCAACCGGAACTATTGTAGAACCCACACCTTGTAATTGTTATTCTCCAATCTCTCCATCTCATGGTATCTTGGATGTTTTTTTTGTTTCGTTCCCGATGAAAATTGGCGTTGCGGCGAGGCGACGTAGCGGTGAGTAGAAATAATGTCTACGCTTCGGATCGGTTGATTGGCTACGAACGAAGGCACGTTGCTTGGCCTAAACAAAAGTGGAAGGCGGAGTCGAGTACTTTGGTAGGCACTAGTGCGTCTGCTATTAACGCGGCTCGCGGCGCGTATGCCTGGTGCGAGTTGTAAAGATTCTTCTTCTTGTAAACGTAGGTATTTATTGATGAGCAAGTGATTGCAAAATTCCTACTGTCATTAATACCTACATGATAGGTGAGTAATAAATTCAGGTAAGGTGGTATATGCCATACATAGTTTATTCTTATTATATAATGGGTTAAAAATTCAAAATTCAAAATTCAAATCTTTATTCTGCAAATAGGCCTCAAGGGCACTTTTACATGTCTGATTCTATATCATTGCATAACAATAATAAATATAAAATTACAATTATGATTACATCACAACAACATCAATGCAACAGACAAATCACTGGGCATACTTTGCCGGAAGATGTATACTGTCTCCGGGTCCATTAATAGAATACTCTTAACCTATACTATCAGAGATGTAAGGGGTCTCTATACGTCAACAATGCAATACGATGGATTAAAAATACATAGTAAGGAGCCTACAACAAGCTGAGATGTATAGCGTCTCCAATGTCAAAAGAAGGAAGAAACACAAACAATAATAATAATAATAATAAAGGGTGTAAAAGGTTCCCGCTGTCAGGGTTTGGAGGTGTATAGTGCCTCCAAACGTCAAATATGAAAAATACATACATCGAAAGAAAATATTAAGTAAACAGTCATTAAAACTAAGCTACTATACATAACAAGTATGTATTGAGTATGTCAATAACTAATTCTACTAAAATAACCAAAAATAACAATATGTGAAGCAGGCAATAGCAGCGACGCCCTAAACGACACAGGCCTCTCTGGGACACTGCCTACGGATTAGATCTGGTTTTGAGACGGAATAATTGGCCACGGTTCATCGTCTTCTAAGTAATGTTCAACTTTATAGTATGCCTTCTTCAGAAGAACATTTTTTACATATTTTTTTTAGAGTATTGTAAGACATTTCCCAAGCATCTAGGGGTACTTTGTTATAAAATCTTATACAATTACCCACAAAGGATTTCTTAACTTTCTGAAGGCGTAACTTGGGAACAAATAATCTATGTTTATTCCGTGTATTTCGATTATGGACATCAGACTGCTTCTTAAAGCTATTTATGTTTCTGTGCGTGTACATTATCACATCCAGTATGTATTGTGAGGCTACTGTAAGAATATCTATTTCTTTAAAGCGTTCTTTCAGAGATTCTCTAGACCCCATATTATAAATGGATCGAATAGCTCTCTTTTGTAGAACGAAGATGGTTTCAATGTCTGCTGCTTTACCCCATATCAGAATGCCATAAGACATAATACTGTGAAAATAACTGAAGTAAACAAGGCGAGCTCTTTCAACATTGGTAAATTGCCTTATTCTTCTTACTGCATAAGCAGCAGAGCTGAGCCTATTTGCTAATATCGATAAATGCGATGCCCATTGCAAATTACGATCCAGCGTAAGACCTAGGAAAAGTGTGTCATCAACAAGATCTATTACCTCTCCACTTAAAGTAATCGTAGCGTTAACGTGCCTTACCTTCGGTAATGAAAATTTTACACATTTAGTTTTCTTCGCATTAAAAAGAAGATTATTTGCTGTGAACCATTCCAGAATTTCTTTTAGTGTCTCATTGATGTGACCGTAGTCATGCACAGTTCTGTTAATCTTGAAAATCAATGAGGTATCATCAGCAAACAATACTATCACACATTTGTTTTCTAGGTAATATGGTAGGTCGTTTATATATACGAGAAAGAGAAATGGCCCCAAAATTGATCCTTGCGGAACACCGAGCTTAACAGTGGAACCATTTGACTCAATTCTGTTGACAACTACTTTCTGGATTCTTTGGCTAAGATATGACATGATAAGGTTTAGTGCTTCAGTGGATAGGCCATAGTGCTTCAACTTGTGTATGAGTGTGATAACACACTCATACACAAGTTGAAGCACTATGGCCTGTATGCCTGATTGTGTGGAACATAAGTTCCACACAATCAAACGCTTTAGATAAGTCGCAAAATACGCCTATGGTGTCTTGCGAATTCTCCCATGCGTCATATATGTGCCTTAGAAGCGCAGCGGCGGCATCCGTTGTTGAACGACCTCTTGTAAAACCAAATTGCTGCTTATGAAGTAATTCATTCTTATTGAAATGTGGAAGCAGCTGGTTCAGTATAATTTTTTCAAAAACTTTGCTAAGAACAGGTAATACAGAAATCGGTCTATAGTTTCCAAGGTCGTCCTTATTTCCCGATTTAAATAAAGGTACAACTTTGCTATATTTCATCAGATCGGGGAACACAGACTGATCTACACAAGCATTAAACATAACAGTAAGATATGGAGCTATAACATCAATTATAGATTGCATGACTTTAACAGATATACCCCAAAGGTCCTCAGTGTTCTTTAACTTCAAGGATTTTAATGTTTTTATGATTTCAGTGGGGTCTGTATACTGAAAGTAAAGTTTCCCATCAAATTTGGCACAAACATTGGGATCCAAATAGGAGCCAGCCTTTACCTCAGATGATTTTAAATGTTGTGTAGTATTCACAGCTATGTTAGAGAAAAAGTTTTGAAAGGCGCCTGCAACGTCCAAATCCGCAGTCACAATATGATCATCAACTTTCAGTCTATAATGGCCTTCACGGGGTTTCGTTTTACCAATCTCGGTATTAATTACATTCCAGACTGCTTTAACTTTATTGTCTGCTGACTTAACTTTATTGCTTAAATAAATAGACTTGGCGGAGGCACAAACTTTCTTAAACACTTTCGAATAATTTCTAACATATTCTGTGAACTTATCAACATGAATGTGATTTTTCATTTCATATAGTTCATACAATCTATTCCTACTCTTATGTATGCCTCGCGTGGCCCAGTCACTAAACTTTGTTTTCATTGTGCCATGTTTAAGTGTTTTAAATTTGAAAATTTTCTCGTGTGTGTTATGTATCACATCTGATAGTTCTCCATAGAGTTCGTTAGGATCATTACTATCAGTAGGGAGCAAGGGAACTTTGCAAAGTATATTCTCTTGAAATAGTTCCACGCGATTATCAGTAACGGGCCTATAAGTAAGAATATGCTGTTTCAAATGTACATTGACTTTAAAATAGGCTTTTTGGCCGCTGTGATCGGAGTTGAAGCAGTTGAATATCGCCTTATTAGTAGCTTCACAATTGCAAAATATATTATCTAAACATGTTGCCGTGCTGACTGTAGTTCTGGTGGACTCATTAAAGAGAGGCAACAAGTGAAATGATTGAAATAGACTTAATAATCTAACAGTATGGATATCATTAGTATCTAGCAGGTCGACATTAAAATCTCCACATACTATTATTGACTCATTAGTACCAAAAATGTTTTTCAAAGCATCTTCCATTACAGCTACAAACTGGCTAAAGACAGATGAGGGCGGTCTATACACACATAGTATGATATGACATTCCATTTCGACACAGGATATTTCTGTAGTACGTTCAATAGAAAGTTTTACAATCTTTTTTAGTTCCTTACATTTATGTTTACTTTTTACTATTATCATCGAACCCCCGTGACTGGCCTTTTCTCTACTGAACGAGCTTACTACCCAACTAGCAAAACTGAACCAAATTTAGCTGTAAATCAGTGACAGACGCAGTTTTATATCCGTGATAGAAACATCTCTATCACTGGGAAGTGGCCCCAGTTTTACAGCTATTTGATGATATATCATGTGTATTTTGGCACCGCACGTCACTACTTTGATGTATATCCATGATACTACAATGTTTTATGAATCTCTTTAGCGTTACACCAATGGTGCCTGAATCACTATATCACTAAATTCTGATAAGAAAGTAACAGCAATGCTGATATAGAGCTGTTTGTTGTTATATTGTTATTAGGGATTATTTTATGTCGCATATCGATAGTGCTAAATACTGAGTGTTATGTGTAAATAAAGTAGTGTGAAAAAAAATGACCTTACAGTTAACAATTTTGTAAGTATAATAAAATAGCAAACTATTTTTGTGTTAGTAAGTAGTGTCAAGTTGCTGTTAGGTGCGTGCATAACGGGTAATTTATCATGCGCTCAAAATTTTATTGATGAAATAATAGCATATTATTTGTGTTTTTTTCATGCCCCTATTAAATATTGGATATTTAATAAAATAAAAAATATTTTAAATAGCAAATTATTTAAAGTCACCATTATGCATCTAAAGTGTGTTCTGGTTACCGATATATCACACATTTACAGTTTCCCACCGCCATTACCAAACACTTTCGGGTTCCTTGATAAAACTTGTAAAACCCCCTACTGTACCTACCTTTAGGTAATAAATAAACTATCTTCAATATTGTTCATTTGCGAGAAATGAAAGAAGTTATATTTTTGGTCAATTAATGTTTTTCAAGCAGAAGTAATTTCATAAAACTCAACAGATTTGAATGGCTGTGGAAGAATATGTCTTCATCTTCTCCATTGTGATAAAAATTGACAGTCGCAAACAAGTCATCTTGGTGTCCTGAACAAGGTTCTGTTAAGATTTCATTTTCTGTATCTACGGAACCAACTTCCGAATTCTCGATGCTGGTTTGACTATCACAAAGATCCTACAAATGAGGTTACAACAGCTGATATACATTTATTTAGCGTTATATTAGTATCAATAATGTTTATATGTCACTGATGATATAAAAGGTCTTAAAAAGTGTATTTGCAACTGTTTAGTGTTAATGTAGATCTTTAAACAACTTTATGCTGCTGGTGTTAAGGAAACGCCATTGTATGATACTTTAGACGTATATCAGCTGCGTTATGTTCTTATATATCTCGAGTTAGCTCCATTAGTGCACTGATATACCACCAGCGCTATTGCTGCGCATTAAAAGCCACAATAGAGTTACTTAGCTGTATACAGGCACTGTATATATCTGATATGCAACGAAATTGCTCTAAATCACAGTTAGGAATACTGTTGTGCAGCTGTGTTATATGTGCCGTATTAGGAAGTCCAGTAAACGTTTATGTCATCAATTCTTATCACGATATAGCTGTATAAGATTATACAGCTAGATGATGATACAAGTCGCCAATATACAACATAGCAGCTCCGCGTTGCTATTTTATGACTTTTATATCATTATTTAGTGTTAATACATTTTATTTTATCACTACTTTGCTAGTTGGGTATGTCGTAGTTATGGAAATTTATTAATGAAATTTGGTGTTTATTCAGCCAGTGTTCCGTAGCACAGAATATGTCTATTTCGTAAGTGTCTAAAAATAGGCCTACCTCTAATTCCTTGCTGGAAAAGCCTCGTAAGTTTTGGTGTATAAAACTCACTTCTTGGAGCTTCTCCGCTGTCTCACCCGTCAGTTTAAATGTTCCGGGCGGCCCGCGGGAGAAGGCGTGCGCGCGCCGGCCACGGCCGTGGCGCCACTGCTACTGCTTGTCGAGTCAATGTGCCCAGTTTCAATATTATATGACAGAAGTTTAGCTGTTGCTAATTTACATTTCTTAGATAAATACATTCGGTCTTTATATAATTTAAATGTTTTGCAGAATTTGTTAAAATCCTACAATTTAAAGGATTGATTGTAACAGGTTACATTGTACAGCAGGGAATTGAAGTGCGAGACTTTATCAATTCATTATGCTCATGCGACATCCACTTGGAGTATGGAAGCGCACACAAAATAATTTTTCGAATTCCATGCTCGAATTCAATGTTTATCAGCGTTCGCAGAAGGGTTACCAGTCCGTGTCTCGTCAGTCCTGCACTATTTCCAAACATCACAACAAGCGTGGTACTCACATCAAAGGTATCTTTCGATAGCCGGTCCGCGAAACATTCAATGGAGGCACCACGCAGGCACTCGTTTCTGACCTTCTGCTGTAGACATGCACTCAGCAACGATCCGAAACCTACACCAGTCTCGTCTGAGTAGATGACCGTCGACGGAGAGACGTCGCCGCTCATGTTGGTGCGCGCGGCGGGTCGGATTAAGACGGGTTAAGACTAACAGTTACATATTAGACTGTGGCATTCCTTGCCCGGTGATACGCCATATTGTGGATTTTTAATGGTACTAATTTATTTTACTAGCATTGACAAATTTTTGGTAACTGTCGTTGAAAGTCGGTGAATGTCACTGATATGTACAAAGAGGAAACAGGACTAAAATATTCCGAAAACTTCAACTAATTTTTGCATAATGAAGCCAAAAATATCCACAGTGATGAAAGTCAAGTTATTTCAATAGGATTCAGTATTGATTTCGCAAGAAGAACGAAGGATTGAGCAGTATTCCGGTAAACAATGTTTTGAATTTGGTTAATGACAAATCCTTGACTGACGTTTAATAAGCAAATATATGAGGTATATGCACATTATTGCCACATGAAAGCTGTTTGTAGCGCTACTATCCCTGGGCCGGACCGACGCTTGCCAGGCTATACATAAACTAAGTATTTGTCCCAACGTGGTAAGAACTATACTTGCGTACTTAGCTAAGATCTTACATTAATTATTAGAACTGCGGCCGCATGCGCTTTGTGACCTTGTTGTGTCGTGACTAACAGATGTACTGATTTGTGACGTTATATTTAATGTAATGCAGAAAGGATCCTGAGATAATTGACGTGTGTGGAGGTCCAAACGAGTTATTAAATTATGGCATTGTATTTGTTACATTGATTTCATCAAAGGCTGTCAAACTGTATACAGGGTGGGAAATTGATGAGGAATATGGGAATTTATATATCGAGTTTATATGTTTGAATATATTTTTACAAAGTTTTAGTGTGTATTTTATTTATTTTAGTTTATAGTTTAAAATCGTAGTTAGTTTTTTTTTGGTATATATTTAATCATAAATATTATTGAATGTTCTCGAAATACTCGTTAATTAAAAAGTGAATAATAATATTACCCCGCTTCGATTGTAGTAGCTCGCATTCAATTTTTCTTTCTTAATTTACCTTTGTGTCATTATTTATAAAAATAAATCAAATCAAATCAAATCATTTATTTTGCTAAACATACACAGGTGGTATAACAACATACATGTCAGTAGGATTTAGTTACATGAAGGCATGTTTCGCCATAATTCGGCATGCAAAATCTTATTCCAACTTAAAAAATAATAATAATACTAATACTAAACCCTAATCATACAATTTATCAAAATATTCATTTAAATTATAAAATGGTCGAATAATCAAGTAGGATTTTAATTTTCTTGAAAATTCATGAATAGTATTACATTTTCTTATGTCCTCATTTAGAAAGTTATAAATTTTTATACCATTATATTCAATACTCCGTTTAAAATTTACATAATTTTTAGATTTAGGTAACATAATGTCAAAATTGTTTCTACATAATCTAAGTGGTCTATTGTTATTGTTAATGGCAAAAGTGGACTTATTTTTATAGATAAAAATGCTTATTAAGTAAATGTAAAGTGATATCACAGTCAGTATTCCATGTTTTATAAAAAGTGGACGACAATTTTCAAGTGGTTTTGCTTTTCCGACATACCTAAGAGCTTTTTTTTGTAACAGGAGAACATGGTACACATAAACGCTATTACCCCAAACCTCAATGCCGTACCGTATTAAGCTTTCAAAATTAGCAAAATAGACTGTCTTAAGTACTGAAGAGTCCAATATTTTTGTCAAATTTTTCAATGCGTAACAGGAGCTGGCCAATTTTTTCCTTAGTAGGCTTATACGAGTATGATCTGACCAACGCAACTGAGAATCTAGTTCTACACCCAAAAATTTAACCTTAGTGGCCTTTACTATGGGTAGTGGCAAGTCGTACGTTAAGCTATTTGTATGTCTTAGAAAAGGGAAATAAAAAGTTTTATCCCTGTTGATCTTAAGACCATTACATTTAAACCAATGTGTCAGGTCCGTCCAAGTCTGGCAAATTTGGGTCTTAAGTGCTACAATATTTTCATTTTCTAATATAATACTTGTATCATCAGCATAGAGGTAAACTGTTCCATATGAGATATTATACTGTAAGTCATTAATGAAAATAATAAATAGCAGAGGCCCAAGGACCGATCCTTGGGGGACCCCACAGTCAATTGCTTTTTTGGCAGAATTAACAAATTCAATACACCCCAATCTATCTACGTCAGATATTTCAACATATTGAGCTCTATCTGTGAGGTAAGACGTAAGTAGTTTTAATATAGACCCCCGTATCCCATAAAATTCCAATTTATCTAGTAATATTCTATGGTTCACAAGATCGAACGCCTTACTGAGGTCACAGAATATACCAGCACATTGCCAATTTAGGTTAAGATTGGTTATAACTTGCCGCACTAATTCGTTAATTAATTAAAATGTGGTATTACCACATAAAAAAATAAGAATCGATAAAAAAGATTCTATACAAATAATAATATAACCTAAATGGTTTCAGTATATTTTATATTCATATTTCGAATTCAAAACTTTACCTCAGTTTTACACTAGGAATACTAATAAATTATTCATTATTCTTTTCCCGTTCACCTATTCATTTCGGGTCGGTGAAGCATTTTTTTCTCATTCTTCACTATTTATTCAATGAAACAAGAGTACCTAGAGGAGGTAGGTTTTAACCCGGTTCGGCTTTATTATAACGAATTAATAATATTTTTATCTCGTATTCCATGCTGCTCATACGACAAGTTGCCATTGCTCTCGTGATCTCTTTACTTGTGTACTAGTTAATGCAGTAAATAATCTATTTAAAAATGTCTCACACAACAATGCGATAAGAATGCCTGTCCAGTTTATGATCTACCGCCCAGTTGGCTCTGGTTTTATTTTGTGATGTCGGGAATTACCATTGTTGACGCTTACGGGCAGATTAAGACTTTTTATATGTGCGGGTTTTAATTTGTTTAAACCACTTTACTGTCCAGATGTCGCCAGTATTACGTATTGAAAATGTGTTCTAGTGCTGAACTTTCCGGTCACAATATCTAAGCACCCAGCCTCTTGATGTCATTCCGGCAATGTTGGGCTATTGACCGAGTAGTTCGCTAGTTCTATAAAAGCCTATTCTACGAAGGCAATAAAAATATTCTTAGGTGCCTAGTTATGGGATCATGGGATAAAATACAAATATTATGACAAAAATACAAAGTCAATGTATTGTAGGCGGCACAATTGCACACAAATCACTGAACCATGGACAAGCAATACTGACTTCTATATACTGAAATTATACTTGACAGCAAAATCACTGAACCATAGACAAACAATGTTTTGTTTTCGTTGTCCCAGTTGTGTTGTGAATCCTTAAATTATTCCACGTTTTTCTTTATAAGTAATGACGATGATTAGCTTCAGTTTAATTGGTTTCCAGTAGCCTAAAAAGCGTTAAATTGAAGCATGAATCACCGATCTTGGAGTATGATACCTATGTTATTTAGCTAGGCACCGCATCGTTCTAATTATCATCTCTTAGCTAGTTTGTTCCGTATAGTTTTGATGTGAGCGCTAGTAGGTATCGACCCGTAAGTTATTCTCAGGCGCGTATATACAGGGTGGACAAGAGGTACAACCGTCATACGATCTATCTCATCACTTTTTTCAATAATCAAACGTTTGAGTTGATAAATCGTAGTACTTCCGAATTATCTCACGCCATTAGTACTATCATTTGTTTATACTTTAACTCTGGTAAATTCAAAGACTAGGTTTTAAAAGTGATATAAAATACATGCAAGCGTAGACGCTGAAGTAGGTAATAATTAATTCCAAAATTAGAATTCTTAATTTTATAGATGTCAAGGTATGTGATTTATCAGTCGAATAAATGAATACGAGTTCAATAACAGTAGACTACTTATCGAGTATTCTCGTATATGGGCAATGTTTTTAGTTCCTTAGATGTAGGGATAAATACAAGAGTAAGGGTTACTAATACACGATTCATTTATTCCATCAATTACAATAAATATGATAAAGCCATTATGCAGTAGATAATCCATGAAACTACACCGCAATCATAACCACAAACTTTATCAGCTTTGAGTAAATTAGTAAAAACACACAGTGTTGTCATGATTTTGTAATTATAACAACACTGTCTCATTATAACTGCTTTTGGCCAATAAAGTGCGAATATATATTGTGTAATCAAATGACAAGGCAAGCTTTAGCGGCTTACCCTTAGCTGGGTGCTACAACACCTGATGAGCAGGGCTTGTGACCGTTAACCTTTATCTGTGCAAATTAAGCGGTTAGAGATTTTGTTTGTGCTTTCAGCTCTTATTTCGTAAATCTGGATCAATACGACAATAAAAATGGGTCACAAAGATACCGCAAAATGTATTTATGTCTATTTAATGAGCTATTTCAAAAATATGATTGACCGGTTACAAGTCCATAGTCAGTGAGCGTTAGCAACAATATTTTTAGGTAAGTTAGTTTTTAGGAATATCTATCCACAGAATGTAAATGGGTTTCTATTCCTAAATAAAAGCTCCATTGACTTTCTGCCTGTCTATCCATTCACTCTTCGCTAGCAGGGCTATATCTATCAAACCGAAATTTGACATCTGCATCATGCTGCTGTTACATCACTGGGCCCCATACAGAAAAACCTATTATTTTTTCAATGTATCTCTGAGCTTTTTATCGTTTGTTAATATCTAGATTTAACCGTTTTCTAAACTAAACACTCTACCTGATTGCACCGTTATTGTCATTTAATTACCTATAAATAGTAACTAAATAACATTTCATATTTAATTCGATTATTACAGGCGTTTCTGATCACCGTAAATTTTTATGGATAGCGCATCGTTGACATTTCCCTGGTACTGTTAACATGAAGGGCGGATGTTAAAGTAAAGGCCGTCATTTATAAGTTAGGAATGTCAGCTAGATATTGTTCCCTTATACGACACCCGGAAATAAGGCAACAAGATGTCATAGGGACCTCGATTTACTAGTATATATATGTATTTGTACAACAACCTTATGCATTGAATTGTGACGGTTCCTATTTTGACGATTTTTGTTCTTATTTTTTTGCGGTAGGTACCTACCCCCTCAGTTTCTTCATTCTTGTCGGACAAAAAAAAACTTGTTTTGGCTCGCTACTGATAAAGAAACAAAAGTGAAGTTTCTAGTTTTTTTTTTACATTTACAGGACGTGAATTATTCTCTTTAAAAAAAATTAACAAAAAAAGAACCGACTTCAATAAAAATAAAAAGCCAAAAATAACCCGTTCAAGTACAGATTACATTTATAACTCACCCTTTGAAGTCGATCCCCAACCACTCAGTTATTATATTTATATATTATAGTTTACGTGAGGTTTGGCACAGGCTTCAAAGGGTGAGTCAAATGTAATCTGTACTTGAACGGGTTACTTTTGGCGTTTTAGTTTTATTGAAGTCGGTTCTTTTTTTGTTTTTTTTTTTGCTTTTTAGTGATTTGGCGGGGTGATCGGAGAGGTCTTGAAGGCATGCATCTCGTGTGAATTATCTCCTAACTCCTAACCGTTAAGGAGTTGTACCTTCCATCATAAGCTCAGCATTGAAAGATGATGACTACCATATGCAAATACTTAAATAGTTTTAGAAAAAATATGAAAATTTTTATGAGTGCCTATAACATTTCAGGAATTCCTTCGATTCCTCATGGATCTCGTCATCCGATCTTCACCAAAATTTTATGGGACCAACCTTGAGATGTCTATTCGTGAACCTAAAAATAATTTTTCAAATTGACTCATAAATGACGGAGTTCTGATGTAACAAACATAAAAAAAAACATACAACCGAATTGAGAACCCCTCCTTTTTTTGAAGTCGGTTAAAAATTGTCAAAGATGAATAAAAAACTAAGTGCCAAAAAGCTGATAATTAATACCTACATAATAAAAAAAATCCCTGAGACTAATGAAATAAAACTGCATCATAAGAAGTTTTATTGAATGCACTTATTTTGGTTTATTCATTTACTCATTACTTAGATGTGTAAATTGTTAAATATTACACATGATTCGTGTCACATTTTACTGATTTTGATCAACGGATCGAACGTTAATTAATAACATTATTTATATATACATGACAATAGGACATAACTTTTAACAAATTGTAATTCTTATCAAGATTAATGATATTTCACACGTCCTAAGTTACAATGGAATATAAGTTGTTATGGAAGTATGTGCATAAGACAAATTCTTTTCGAGAAAGTTATTAACTTATTATTATGTAGGTAGACAAAAAAATACGCGTGATCATTGTAATTTACTTAATATTATTTGTAAAGCTATTAAACCTACGCGCGATGGGAAATATAAGTACCAATGAGCAAGTACCTACCTTTATATTTTATTTTATGTAATACTCTTTGTTTTTTTTACCTGTTATTAATTTATTATTTACATTAACGTGCTAATATCATCCGTATCATACAACATTGTATCATGCACTTACCGTATATTTATCAATCCGAGCATTTTCATGTTCGAAATGGGTCTTCTTCAAATTCACAATACCCCTTGCACTAGTAACAGCCATTTTGAAAAAAAAAAAATAGAATTTAAAAACAAAACGCTCTGTCACTTTTCGCGCGCGATGCGTCTCCCGCGAGCCGGTGGGAACGCGCTGAGATTCAAAATTGGAATGGTTGCGAAACGGAACGCTTCTTTTATATAGCGCCTGCTGTTTCTAGTGGACCGCCCCCGCCCATTCCCTTTCATATCCTTCCTAGGAGCAGTAGTAGTAGTTAGTTTTTAACCTATTTTCATTATTGGAATTTTTCACAAAATCATACCGGGAAAATATACGGTTTTGACTTGTATTTTCCCTTAATAATTTAAATCGACAGTATTAGATCGTCAAGAAACTAAACTTTAAAATGGACGCACTTATGCAAACTGGAACCAACCCACACGATGACAGTTTAAAAGAAAAATAGGGATTTGACTTGTATTTTCCCTTAACAAATTCAACTCGACAGTATTAGATCGTCAAGAAACTAAACCTTAAATAAAACAATTGTACTTACTCTATTAATAATACAACTATATACTGTATACTGTAACTATAATATTGTATTGACATATGTAATTTGGATATTTATAAATATTTTCACTCGTGCTTACATTTAAATTTTTCATATATAAAATAGTTGCACATTACTGGGACCGTCTTTAGAAAAAGGAAAATAATATTATAGCCCAACAGGGTGTTTTTCAGCCTACGCCATATTGCGGATTTTTAGCGGTACTAATTTATTTTACTGGTAACGAAACTTTTTTTAGCTGTTGTCCGAGGAAGACAATGGCGGGCTGTTTCCCGCATAAAAATGGTAGGTACTTTATTTCAGTATTAACTTTCTGGACCTGCGTTTTCAGCATTATTTTAGTCTTGCCGTCAAAATTAAATAAAAAACCAGTCAAGTGCGAGTCGGACTCGCGCACCGAGGGTTTCGTACGCACACTTTCCACCCTTAAGTGGTTAAGTTAAGTTTGCACCTGGTATGTATAGCGCTCCATACAAATGAGGTGCAAAGTTAACGCAACCAATCCCTTTGTTGTATGGGAGCCCCCCTTAAATATTTATTTTATTTTATTTTTAGTATTTTTTGTTATAGCGGCAATAGAAATACATCATCTGTGAAAATTTCAACTGTCTAGCTATCACCGTTCTTGAGATACAGCCTAGTGACAGACGGACGGACGGACGGACGGACGGACAGCGAAGTCTCAGTAATAGGGTTCCGTTTTTACCCTTTGGGTACGGAACCCTAAAAAGTAAATTAAAAAAGTAAATTTTTGGTAACTGACGTTGAAAGTCGATGAGTGTCACATTAATGAAAGTCAAGTTTTTTTAGAATGGGATTTAGTATTTATTTTGCCAGAAGAACGAAGGATTGAGCAGTATTCCGGTAAAAAATGTTTTGAATTTGGTTAATGACAAATCCTTGCCAAATCGCTACTGACGTTTCATAAACTAATTAACTCATTAACAAACTCATTTTTAGGGTTCCGTACCCAAAGGGTAAAAACGGGACCCTATTACTGAGACTTCGCTGTCCGTCCGTCCGTCTGTCACCAGGCTGTATCTCAACAACGGTGATAGCTAGACAGTTGAAATTTTCACAGATGATGTATTTCTATTGCCGCTATAACAACAAATACTAAAAATAAAATAAAATAAATATTTAAGGGGGGCTCCCATACAACAAACTTGTTATAGATTATATATATGTATAGGTACCTACGGAACCCTTCATGCGCGAGTCGGGCTCGCACTTGCCCAATTTTTAACTATTAACTTTTAAGGATATATAATATAATAATGCTTCTTGTTTAATTTTAAGTTAAGATCTGTAACGCCTTGGCAATTAGATGTACCTAAGTTGCAGATATGTAATTATTATAAAAAAATAAATAAATAAAGTAAATATATGAGGTAATGCTCATTATTGCCATATGAAAGCTGTTTGTAGCGTGTAGCGTTATCCCTGGGCCGGACCGACACTTGTTAGACTTGTTATAAAAACGGATGCCTTGCATTTATCTATAATGATTGAGTATTAGGACGAAATTTAGAATTCACTCTTGAAGTCTTGACTCCTGTCATCCATTTTTTAAGCTTCAATACTTTATCGACTGGCATTCTGGGATATGCTACTTAACTTGTATCCATTTTGGTTCTGCCTTCAGGTTGGAGCTGGTTCTCTTTCCTGTTCCTCATATATTCGAATGAGTCCTTCTGCGAGTAACCATGCACTTATTAGGTTGCGGACATAATACCCTGGGAAGCTAGCGAGCCTGGATTCGCACCCAGCGGTAATATTAAGAATAGTTGTCAAAATTCTAGTCGCAACTGCCGTCGATTAGTCTCAATACGTACAACGCATGTTTATAGCACATGTAATTTCAGCCTCAGACAGTGAAAATGTTACGTAAAAGTATCATTCGGAGTATCCGCGCTGAAATCTACCATATCCGTGTATTGACTTTTAGCAAATAAAACGTTATAGTTATTCAAATCAACGTCATCAATATGGTGCGCCTTTTTAAAATACGCTTTTTTATCATTTCTCATTCAATTTGGAAGTTCCAAAAACAATAATAATTTCAAACAGTTTGTAGAGACCTGGCTACTGAGCTGGCGGTCCCGGGTTCGAATACCGGCCAGGGCAAATATTTGTGTGATGAACTCGAATATTTGTGCTTGGGTCATGGTTGTTCTATGTATTTAAGTATACCGTGAAACATGCCAACTTTGCCCGCTTTTTCGTAAAAACCTGAATTTCTCTCTTTTTTTCTATGACGGATAAAGTTTTTTTTTGTCTAACGCATCCATCGTATTCATATGCATGCGTTTATTACGAGAAACAATTTTTAAATCTACATTTAACCAACTTTTTTTATCAATTTTCACCTCGGGTAAAATTATCTAAACTTTTTCCAACATTGCCCAAATCGATTATTTTCGTAACTATAGCCCCTAAAACGTTAAGATAAGGATCAGCATAAAATCTGGGGTAATAATGGCGTTCCACGTAAATATCTTGGTCTTACTATACAAACACGTGTGCAATATGGGTGGGTAATGTTACATAGGTATTTTGTTTTACTCCATACAAACCGAATCAAGCAGTTTGAAATTGTCAGGGTTGTCACTTTTGATTGAGCAAACCATCTTTACCAATACCATTATCAAAATGAAAAATGTATGCTTAATATTAGGTACTAATAATAGTTAGGCGGTTACTTTTTTACTCCACGTTAGAATAATCTAAATAAAAATTGTCATAAATGAATATGTTTCTATGTTTTTGTGTTTTATGGACATGACATGACATGACATGCAGCTACTGCTAAAAGTACAATGGCTTAATAGAAATACAATTTACCTACTTACCCTAACCCTTTTTTTAGGCTGGGCAATGCTATCATTCATAGGTTTTCAAGTTACTGGATAACATTGCCCACCATCATAACTGGTTTTAATAAGTATTTTTAGTACAAACTACAGTAAAAATGATCTACAGTTCTTATTTTATAACAAGTAATATAGGATACATTCACCTGAGGCTTCCCCATTCTGTAAAAAATACACCAGAATTTCACCTAGAATTGGCCCGCCAAATCACGCACCTTATTCGACTAGTTCCTGAATGAAGACATGTTACGGAATGAAGTTGCGCGCAAATGTGATTCCAAGAGTGATACCACAGATATAATCTATTTTCCCCGAAAAATAGTAGTGTTGTCATAATCATCTTGAAATTGTCTACATTAACGTTTCTTTTTTTAAGTAGCGTTTTAGGCAAAGTTCCCTGTGGAGGCAAAGTTGGCGTATTTCACGGTACATATATTTATCAATATAAGTATGTATATCATCGTCTAGTACTCATAGCACAAGCCTTCTTGAGCTTAATTTGGGACTAGATCAATTTGAGTGAGGTTGTCTGATTCTTTCATTTCGACCCTAATAATCTAATTTTTTTTAAAGTATTATAGTCTTTTTGCCGCTGCTGTTTTGTGTTCAAGAACACAGAGGACAAGATCCAGATGATAGCCAGATTAAACATCATAATAAGCTCTCGCTGGATCACAAGTTATATTCAGAAGGCAGTAAACCAGGACACGGCAGGTTCCTCTCCAGCAGCCCTAAACGCAGGTTTTAAAGCTTAGGCCTCTATGCTGTGGTCATCGGTGATACCGTGGGTTCTTATTCTGTAATGTTTCTTTACTCTTCAGGCATACAAGCTGAACATGACTTGAGCAGTATCAGATCTGTTCAGCCCTCACTGCCAGTGAGTCGGACTTTGTGTGGGAGTATAACGCGCTAATGGGGTTATCTCCACGCCACAGGAGTGATTAAAAAACAATTAAAATAAAACCAGTTAAAAGAAACCCAACATCAAATATTTTACAATGGAAACGGGGAAACCTCATATCTAATTAACTAATGGAAGAAGCCGTAACGGACGTCAGCAGATTGCCTTATCAGGCAAATTACTTAGAAGAAATTGTTTTTACCACTGTTCGGGAGATTCTGCTTAAGTTGTATGAAACTAATTACTTTTTAACACAAAAAGAACATCAACGATATAAAATCCTAATATTCTCCCACATTCTGGGAGTTACATATCATACACAATGTGTATTACACATGCATGGGATACAGAGTGTCACGAACAAAGTTACCAAGCTCAGTCAAATTCAGATTATAGTGATTTCAGCTTTCTACGGTGAGACAAATTTTGCGAAGCAGTTCTTACGCAATGTAGTAATTTAGCGATCTACTCAGTCATCTAGGGACCCATCAAAATTAACGATTAACGATTTCCGTCCATGATTTTATTAATGGCCCGGACCCCATGATCATATTTCAATTATAGGTAACATATGTAGTATTTAGGTAATAATTAAAGAATCTGGCCGACTCAAGTACCTCTTCTACCTTGAAGTCTGTTGATTTTTTAATTCTTTTGACATGACTTAAGTAATATTAAGTTTATGGATGGTAAAAAGTATTTAAGTTTCTCGTAAATACATCGTAATTATTTTCTTCCAAACGCTAAAGATTTTGATGCCAGAGAAAATTAAATTTAGATAGACGTCAATTAGAAATAGTGAAAAGAATACTGTATAGTTCTCGCAACAGCGAATAGGAAATTATCAATTAGAAAAACCACACCGGTTTATGACGATTGCTAAATGCCCTTTGATTCTGCGTTGACTCTGCAACATGTAATTTTTCCATTTCAAGATTAAAGCACCTGTGTAAGAAACGTGTCTTCATTATTTTTTGATTATTATGTATCTAGTTTCATTATACAGGGTGTAATAGGAGCAATATCTTAAAACACTAGCTTTTGCCCGCGACTACGTCCGCGTGGAACTTGGAAGTATGGAAGCAACCTCGTACAACACGATAGATATCCACCTTAATTAATAAAAGGGATTGTTAAAAGCGCCTAAGCAAATGTAAGAGCAATTGAGCTTTTGGTCTAATTATTACATTTTCTACAGGGTCATCAATGTCATCATGAATTACTTACTCACTTTTCAATCTTTTTAGGGATAATTTCCAAGATGAAAACTATCCTATGTCCTTCATCGGATCTTAAACTATCTCCATGCCAAATTTCATCAAAATCGGTTCAGCGGTTTAAGCGTGAAGAGGTAACAGACAGACAGACAGACACACTTTCGCATTTATAATATTAGTATGGATAGTTTACTCTTCAAACGAAACATCTTTTTAGGATTCCGTACCCAAAGGGTAAAAACGGGACCCTATTATACTAAGACTTCGCTGTCCGTCCGTCCGTCCGTCCCTCCGTCCGTCTGTCACCAGGCTGTATCTCAAGAACGGTGATAGACTAGACAGTTGAAATTTTTACAGATGATGTATTTCTATTGCCGCTATAACAACAAATACTAAAAATAAAATAAAATAAATAATTAAGGGGGCTCCCATACAACAAACTTGTTTTATGGTACGGAACCCTTCATGCGCGAGTCGGAGTCGCACTTGCCGATTTTTTCTTTCTTCTTGTTTTTGTTCTTTTAGTGATAAGACCGCCTGCCGTTACCCTACTTTTGTAATATAATTTCTTTAGTGTATTATTTTCATGTGCATGGTTCATAATTAATAATATTACTACTTACTACCATCCATAAACAACAATTGAGCAGCCATAAAAAAAAGCTAAATATTTCAAACAAATTAAAAAGTATTTTAAAATACTTTGTATCCATGCTTTCCACTGCTTGACAAAGGCCGCCCTCAAAGTTGTCCACAACAGTCGGTCGTGCGCCGCCCACAACCAACTGTTTCCGGGATCCTGACCAGGTCGTCGGCACACGTCGTTGTCGCTCAATGCCCTCTCGCTCAATTTGTATTGAATTGGCGTAGGTCGCGAGTCACTTCGATATCTATCGAGATCTGTTTGTTGAATATTCTGTAGTACTTTGGTACTGAGGAGTATTATCAGCTCGTCTGGCACAACTAGGCTTCGCGACTCTTGTCGCGCGACATAGCATCGCCCGTCACTCTCTCACATTACCTACTGCATAGAAAGTGACGGGTAATTATCTCGCGCGAGAAATAGTCCCGTATGACAGTTGTGCTACAGGTGCTGGTAATGCAGAAGGTCGCGTTTATCTTTCATGAGCTCAAGAGTGTCATCAGTTACCTTTTTGGTTCTTTTTGAACGAGGTTTAAAGAATTTGATGCCACCGTTAGGGCAGTGAGCACTTTGTAGTCGAAAAGGTATATTAGAAATAATATGCATAGATATATCTAGACATACTTTTCTTTTCAGGCCTGCGGTAGAACATGTCATGATGTATTTTTGTTGCCGCTATAACAATAAAAAACCGGCCAAGAGCATGTCGGGCCACGCTCAGTGTAGGGCTCCATAGTTGCCCATCCTTCACAATAGACGAACATTACGAAAAAGATTTCAAGCTCTATAAAAAGGTCGTAAACGCCAAAGTAAAAGTAATTACTTATTACCTTCTGGAAGTTATCAATTATACGCGCCAGATTGAGCGAAATGTTTTAATATAGTATGGCACTTAACCAATATGTGTAACGTTCTAAGTGTTGCGCTTACGTCATTTTAAAGAAAATTATGAATTTTTGCGATAACTCAAAAACGGCTACACCGATTTTATTAAATATAGTTTTTACTAAAAGTACTTAAAAGGCCTCATTTTTATTAATTTTTCCATTATTTTTTGACCCGTGGTTGAAAAGTTAGAGGGAGGGACACTATTTTTTTTTATTTACGGAGCGAATATTTACAAAACTGCTGATTTTATCAAAAAATAATGTTTGAAGACCCCTATTATTTTTAAAAGACCTATTCAATGACACCCCACACGCTAATGTGAGAACGGAAAAAACAATCACCCCCACTTTAGTACCCGGAAAAAAAAATACTTTTTTAGTTTTTATTTTACCGTTTTGTCGGCGTGATACATACACTCATACCAAATTTCAGCTTTCTAGTACTAATGATCACGGAGCTAAGCCGCGGACGGACAGACGGACATGTCGAAACTATAAGGGTTTCTAGTTGACTACGGAACCCTAAAAACAGAATAAAATAAATATTTATGGGAGCCCATACAAGAAACGTGATTTTTTTGTCGCTTTTTTGCTCGATACTCTGACCAGGCTCTATCGCATGAACCGTGATTGCTAGACCGTTGAAAATTGCACAGATTATGTAGGTATTTCTGTTTCCACTGTTATAATAAATACAGAAAAAAATGTTTAGTTGTACGAAACACTCGGTGCACGAGTCCGACTCGCACTTGGCCGGTTTTTTTAATGTAAGTATGTTCCTCCTCCTCCTAAGGATGGCTAGACCAATATTGAAATTTTTTGTTTACTAAATTTTTTTCCATGATTTCATATGACTCACTGCTTCCAGGCACTTGCAGAGGAATATTACGTTTTTCTTTTGTGACGTAGGCGTTTACTATGGCGTCGTTACGTTGGGATTAATAGGAGCGATCTTTAAACAGTCCTTAATTGATATTTGCGGTTTGATCTTAGTACTTCTTACTACAGAAAATAGTACTTAAATTATTGGATGAATTCGAAGAGGCACTACGGCAATATCTTGGACATTCGTACAGATAGTATAGTAGGAATATTTTTTGTAGGCCGAGTTTATTATTTACATTTAGTACTTGTACAGTCCGACCTAAAAGAGTAGATATTAGAAAGTGGCAATATTGTAGTGTCCTCCCTTTCTAATCAATATAAGAAAGCAGGAATGACACTACAGTATTGCCACTTTTTAATTTCTACTCTTTTTGGTCCGACTGTAACTGACAATAATAGGCTTTATTTCATTATACAGTGTGGCCACAAACTGCTACTTTACTATTCATATATTATTAGGAAAACATTATTCACTATACTATATTCATGATAGCAAAACATTATTCACTATACTATTCATGATAGCAAAACATTATTCACTATACATTCATGATAGCAAAATATTTTTCACTATACTATTCAAGATAGCAAACAATTATTCACTATACTATATTCATGATAGCAAAACATTATTCACAATACTATTGATGATAGTAAAATATTATTGATGATAGCAAAACATTATTCACTATACTATTTGTAATAATTTAAGAATCCTCCAGTAGGTATCTATTTAATCCACGGAAAAAAGGTTGAAAACGGGTACAAAAGGTAAATACGTAGGAGTTCGTTAATGAGTTGGTACTCGCTGAAGTATACAGAGCAGAAATGTTTTGATGGCACTCGCCGGTGCATGCAGCGCTGTTGAAAAGAAAATACGAGTTTCCCATGAGCTACTAAATATGTAGTACTAAGCGAGAACAGAAATCTGGACAAACAAATATTCGGACATATGAAATAATTTTTGTCCAAGCTGAAACGGAGACTTGGCCAATAAGGAGGAAGCTTTAATTATTCCGCTACGAATATAAAAGAAGTGTAAAAAGTGTAAATATTTAGAAATTTGCGTGGCATCGTAGCTTATAAACTATATTAACGCTAGGATATAACATTATCACTGTTTATATAAAATTTACTAAATATGACGTCACTGTGTCGCATTGTGAAAATGCTTCCTTTGATTTGCTTACAACTTATTTTAAAATACTCCAACGAGTAAGAATAGCTGAAACTTGATTGTTTCGGGCATATTTTAATTTTTTTATTGGAAGAGTGTGGCGACAAAATTCAGTTCAATTGTGTACAATTGAACTGAATTTTGTCGCCACACTCTTCACACAGAGCACTTGAACTCAGAGACACTGACAATCGTATGAATTTTTAGCATGACAGTTAACCGACGTGATATTTATTTAATTGGTCTAAGCAACTTTTTCTTTCTTTCTTGCGGATCAAATTCGACATGACCTGATCACATACCTGGGATAACTCGGGGCACCTATACGAAAGTGACGTAGCAAAATATTTTATCGACAAAGAAATATATCGATGTTACTGTCAACATCTAAATGTCATCGACATAAATAAATATTACTTATTTCTCCACATTTTTATAGTAATCGAGAATGTTCAATAGCACATATATATTAATTTAATTATATCGACATCTTTTTTATCGATATCCTATCCCTAGAACGTGCCCCGAGTTAGCACAGGTATGATCATTATATTTATTATTTCAACAGATTAAGAGGAAATACCACTCCTAATTTTTCCATTCCAATCGAGAATTTGTGTACTAGGCGACTGTTTGCGGCGAAATTTTGGCCAAAAACAAACACCGGCATAAATTTTATAATAACTAGCGCAATAATAGAAACGGTTGACACAGAGCATTTCCTTCTTATTCAGTTCCTAAAATTTCGTAACTATAAATATAATCTTTCGCTAATCGATCGCTATGTAAAAAAGATTTCCAACAAGTAAAAAACAAGTTAAGTTTGTTTTTAGAGCAATATGCTGTGCTTTCATAGTTCGTACGGAACCCTCGGTGCGCGCGTCCGACTCGGACTTGACAGGCTTTTTGACATTGGTGACCAGATGCTTCAATGTTTAATTCATTGTAAGTAAAAAAAAATAGAAAATTTATTCAAAAAAAATAATTTAGACGATGATGTGTTGATTAACATTATATGTCATTATAAATTATATGTTTCATTAAAGCGCTAGAAAGGACATCCTGACAATATTAAAATCCAAGACAAACCTTGGAAGTCTATAAATACTAAGCATTTTAGCGTCTATATTTAGCATTTGCCCTGTGGCTTTGACTGTAATAAAATACTTTTACTTCTTGACTTTTTGAAGGTCTCAAACGTGACATTTTAAATGAGCAACCTGTGCCACTGCACTAGCATAGCACTACAAATTTCATTATCGTTCCGTGACGTTTGTGTATGACTGTATACTTAATATTTTCTTCGGTTTCCGCGACTGTCACACATTTAAATAAAACAAACAAAAAAGAGCCATTCGTTCTATATATTTATTAACCTAAATTCTCGTGACTCCTTAAGAGACATTTTCAAAGATATAAACATCTTAACTGTAGCGTCCCAATATATTTATGAGAGTATTATGTATGTTATTAGAAACCTAGATTCATTTACAAAAATTCGGATGCCCACGGTTTTAACACTAGAAATAAAAATAAAATCGCTATTAGAAAGTTTCGTGTTCGTAAAGTAAGTTAATCCTTTTTAGGCCAATGTATTCATTTTTATATCAAGTTACCTGATCATGTTTTAAAATTAGCCTTACCATCTCTCAAGTAGAGGACTATCTGACAGACAAAAATGCATGGCCTGAACCAGCAACCGCGTAGCTGACTCCTTAGATTGTACCTAACTAGTTTAAGGGACACAGTTCTAAAATAAGAAAGCATATCAAACGTACATAAATTGTGATAAACCGTCAGGCTATCTTGTAGTTTCTATTTTATTCTTACACTTTTCCTCACTTATATCTTAAAATACACTTTTAATATGTTTTCTTGTATAGTTAAGTTCATATAATTGTAATAGTTAAGTACTTATGCTTTCTGAAAAAAATACTTACTGTAGAGTTTCTTTCGGCGTTTCTTCTCAATAGTGGTCTCCTCTTGTGAAATGCCGGTAGACTCAGACATGTAAAAGTGCCCTTGTGGCCTACTTGCAGAATAAAGTTCATTATTTCATTAATTTAAACGGATTATATCGCGTATATTAATTATCCCACCAAAAACATTTCATGTAAAATTGGCGGCCAAGACTCAAGAAATTAAGTTTATGTCTTCATGATAATATGTACAAACTTAATTCCTCACCATTTAGGCCGGACAGTCCGTTAGACTTATTTACGGTACCTACTTTATGAAACGGCCAAGCCATACTTTTGAAGCCTAGGTGTAGGATTAGTAAACTCAGGGCTTAGGGGCTTCCCCCTTATTTAAAGGGTGGGGGGTGATTTTCAAATAATTCTAGAATTAATTATAATAATGAGTCCCAATAGGTATACATTTTCAGACCTCTAGTATCAAAATTTGCGAAAAGCTCATACAAACTTTCATCCCTTAGTTTAAGGGGTTGGGGGGTAAAAGTTCCAAGTTTCAGAATTATTCTATTGTTTGTGTACTAAAACTAGCTTACATACCAAATTTCAGCTTTCTAGGTCATCGGGAAGTACACCTGAGGTTTTGATACGTCAGTGTATATATAAATGAGTGGCAAAATCGGCGTATTTTAGGTACCAATAAAACCTAAAGTATAAAAGCTAAATTAATTAAATTAAGTATATTTTATATGTTCCCTAACTGCATCTGTGAATTGGGGCGCTCTGGCGTTAACTGGGACGAAGCTATGAGGGTTTGAAAATTAGACGAAACGGTTCGAGAAAAGGTAGGTAGTGTCCCGCTTCTTTTTTGCTCGTCTTGGTGGGGGGGCACTACCGTGCCCCCAGATTTGAGCCTCCCTGACGTTTCGGTACCTTTACCTACAGATACCGTTGTCAAAGGTTGACTGAGAAAAACACAATTTTTCTCTGTCAAAGTTACATTTGTGCAAATTACCCATTTTATAAATATTCATCATTTCAGCCTATTGCAGTCCACTGCTGGACGTAAGCCTCCCCCCGGGTTCGCCACATGGCCCGATCTCCCGTTTTCGCCATCTAGTCACCACCAGCCACTTTTTTCAGGTCGTCGGTCCATCTGGCCGGAGGGCGTCCTATACACTACGCTTGCCGAGTCTTGGTCTCCACTCGAGAACCCCCAATATTAATTTAAAAAAAGGTGTTCATACATGCCAGATGGGCCTAATGTGTAAAGACAGTTATACATGACCCAGAAGGGCATTTAGTATTTTATTTAAAAATTTGTACCAGCGGTTCACTATTAGGAGTAAACTAAGGTTTACTTTTCGGCGGTTCTTTCTCAAATCATTTCTGCTCAAATAATTAATGTACGCGATATAATCCGTTTATATTGTTTTGTTTAAATGACTGTATACTGTATATAGGTAGTGTCACCCAAAAGATTATCGCTTTATTTTGACTTTATTCCGAGAGATAAACGCTAACACAGGTATTTTCTACATACGTAGAGTATTCTCGTTGCTCTGCTTATTCGTATCCTACGTGTTTTATTTATAATAAAAAAATATAGCAAACTAAAAGAACATACAGTTAGGAAGAAATGCATAGAAAACATCGAAATATTCATGTTCACTTTCAAACTTTAATGAATCTTGTTATTTTAAAGGATTATCAATTATCGTGATAGATATCATCTGTATAAATTTACTTCATTCACATGTCACACACACGCACACATACCCACACCCGCACACGCACGCCCCCCCCGCCCCCCCCACCCCCCCCCACACGACAGTACGTTTGTGTGGATACTGGAGTGTAAAAAATATATTACTATTTTACTTTATTTTTAAGGTTTACGAATCGTCCAGGTCCAGTTGATCATCTACAATCCGATTTCGTCCACATTTCTATCAAATCTTATCTTATTAGCCCATCTTATCCACATTTGTATAATAGTTGAAATGTTCTAAGCTGACCCTATCCACTTAACGCATTAACTTCCATGGGGCGTGGCCTAGGAACAAACTTGTATGAAAGTGAACGCATATATGCGTTGCTGGCAGTAAATGTGTTAATTTATCTTTAAACATGGTGTTAAGGGGTCGGCTAAAACTTAGAAAAAAAAACAACTATGAATACCTCGAATTTTCATAGCTTCGTTGCTCGTTGCAGGGTATGAAACGGGAGGCTGCACCCCACTGCGATGAAAGTTTTAAATGGAGGGAAACAAACATAGCTGCTTTGATCCGACGCTACCTTTCTAGGTCAGCTTTTTACGCAGACAGTATTTAGCAGAGCGAGACTTTTTACCCTCCTACTGGTTCAACTAAATCTTAGTAGAAGTGAATAGAGTTCTGCCGTGGTTAACTAAAAGGTGACATTTTTGTATGGAGCATAATCAAACCTAACCTAAGGAAATAAAGCATCTGAAACTGTAACACCAAAATATTGTCAAGTGACAAACGATCAGTTATGCTGCAGGTATGCATAAATGCTTGTCGGCGGGGCCGTTTTCACTTTGTGCCAGTTTGACATAATTTGCTATGAACGTTTCGGGTTTCTGTATCCACAAAAGTAATAATACGTGCAGTTCTCTTGACCTCCCGAGTTTGTTTTTGAACTTGATGAAAGTAATTTTTTACTTTTTCATCCCCATATCTTCGCTATTTTGCAAAAGATCATAACTGAATCGATATAAATTTGGCATACTTAGGTAACGACTCCAGGCAACCGCAGCGTAGCGTAGCGTAACCGTAGCGTTAGGTAGCGACCGCAGGAAATTCGGACTTCCAAACATCCGGATCCGGACACACGAAATAATGTCGGGCCAAGCTGAATCGGAGACGATTCTCTCGCTCGGTCAATAATATTGGCAGTGCGTCACAAAACCTACGCACAGGTTTCAAATTCACCTTCACTAACGAGATCACGGCATTCATTAAGTCACTGCCAAGGTTTGAACTAGCGACCTCACACTTGGCAACCTTTACTGCCCTACGGTAACATGTTCGACGATGGAACATTGATTATGTATATTCTCATATCGCATCTTAGACTTTATTATAGTCTAAAATACGATATAAGAATGACCTCCCCTCATCTGTTATTTGATTCAAAGTTCATTCGTTCGATAATATATAGTCATGAATTTTTGACAAGGCAATCTTATATAAATTATCGTATAGGTATAGTCAATCACAAAGTGAAAATTTAATTCGATTCACTTAGGTTTTAGGCTGCCTTTTAGGAGGCGGAACGGTGCGGAATGCAGGTTTACTTATTCTGTGGGAAATCGATGAATATCGTTTAAGCGGCCTTGAAACGGCCGTGTACCTAGCGTTTGGAACCATAGTATTGCTAACGACATTAACTTTTTCCAGTTAATATAAATTACCTTTGCCTATAGTAATTTTGTTTTGGGTCAAAATACGGGATATCAAACGTCTATATTGAAGTTAAATTTATTTATTGTTTGAGCGGGACTTTAAACCACGTCTCAACGGCTTTCCGGGCCAGACGGGTGAACTACTAATTGTTCCATCAAAGCCGCTAGCTAAAGCATATTTTAGGGTTCCGTAATCAACTAGGAACCCTTATAGTTTCGCTATGTCCGTCTGTCTGTCCGTCTGCGGCTTAGCTCCGTGATCATTTTTTCGGGTACCCCGTACACCTAAAGTGGGGGTGATTTTTTTTCGTTCCAACACTAGTGTGTCGTTGAATAGGTCTTTTAAAAATAAAAGGGGTCTTCAAACATCATCTCCAGAAATCCAAAAAATAGCGTCTCCCCCTCCTTCTTTTCACCCACGGGTCATAAAATTATGGAAAAATTCATAAAAATGAGGCCTTATAAGTACATTCAATGAAAACTATATTTTTTTTAAATTACGTTAGTGCCACGCGGTGTCCTTATGGCGCGTATAATCGATAACTTCCACAAGGTAATAAGTAATTGCAGTTACTTTGGCGTTTACGACCTTTTTATAGAGCTTGAAATGTTTCTCGTAATTTTAACCTCGGGCTTAAAACCGCTGTTTAAAGCCCGTCTATTGTGAAGGATGGCCAACTACGGAACCCTAACACTGAGCGTGGCCCGACATGCTCTTGGCTGGTTTTTTTTTCAACCAGTTGCTTCATTTCCTATATGCCTTAGGGTGCCATCGTAGCGCCATCTACCGTAGTGATTTCAACTTTTTTCGGCACCATCATCTCAAATCACCTGTGTTGAGAATCGATAATAGGGATGTTCTACACCCAAACTTCTTAAATTTTAGTAAAACACTAACGAGCGGGATTTAAACCACGTCTCAACTGTAGGGATGGCCAGACGGGTTAGCTACTAATTGTTCTATCAAAACCACTAGATAAGGCATCGATTTTTTCTACCAATATTTTTTTATATCAAACATGTAGTCTCTTAACAATCACTACTTACCTAGGCAGATATATAGAACGATTACTGCTTAGCGTCTATGTATAAAACTAGGTCTAACCATTTAACCCGATCATATCCTGGCATTATAACATACCTCTGTTGTTCCGCTGTCAACAGCTACATTGTAAAGAGCGAAATGAGTGCCTAAGATCCGAGGGCAGATATGCCCATTTGGAATGTACCTGTAACGACGATTATAGTTTATTATTCATTTAAAACGTGTATAATTGAACTACAAAGCTTTGGTATTGAACTAAACCTTGTTACAAAAGGAAACGTCGTGTTAGAACGTGTCGATTGTCCCTTCATATAGAAAATTGTTTAAACATACATGTACATGTACCATGTAAACTTAACTGCTACATACGTGTATGTAGTGTAGTTTATATATGTATGCTAAAATTCAGTGTTTTTAAGAATGAGATGTTGTTTTAAATGATTTACAAAAGAAAAAAATACGCGTTTTTTTGCCCAGGATAGGTATTGGCCTTTAAAGAATCACAGTCATCACTTTCATTTACATTGAGAGAAAAATTGTTTAAACTCGAATGAATCTCTTCATCATGTACCTACAGCTATCCGTCAAAAAAAGTAAATGTCCCATTTGGAATTTCAATTTAGCAATATATGTAGGTACAAGGAATTTTCAGATTTTTTTTTTAAGATTTTGGAATGCCTCTTGGCAGTTACTTACTAACGTCACCCAACGTACATTATAATACGCGATAAGTACCTAAATTTTTTTTTATGGTTTTATTCAAATGATGTGCATGGCATGAGTAAAAAAAAGGACATTTCAACTAGTAAGAAATGTAATACTAAGTTGCCAAAAAAAAAACGTTTTATATCGATATCCATGACGCACTTCCGTAAACGTATACCGAACATTAAAATGGCGGTTATCAAACAATTAAACTACTTATGTCGAAGCCAGTTCTAATCAATTGTAGGAGAGTATTCTGTTTCATTTGGCAAAGTAAAGGTCTCTTTGTACTGGTTGGTGTTTTACTCGACTAAAAATACTTATAGAGTAATTAAAACTATTTTTGAATTTTTCTTCCTTTTTAATTTGGCAAAAATCATCGATAACATCATGTAGCACAATTAAATAAAAAAAAACCGGCCAAGAGCATGTCAGGCCACGCTCAGTGTAGGGTTCCGTAGTTGCCCATCCTTCACAATAGATGGGCTTCAATTAGGTACGAGAAAGATTTCAAGCTCTATAAAAAAGGTCGCAAACGCCAAAGTAATAACTGTAATTACTTATGAACTTCTGGAAGTTATCGATTATACGCGCCAGATTGAGCGGAATCTTTTAATGCAGTATGGCAGGGCAGTTAACTAATATGTGTAACGTTCAAAGTATAAGGACACCGCGCGGCACTTACGTCATTTTAAAGAAAATTATGAAATTTTGCGTTAACTCAAAAACGACTGGACCGATTTTATTCAATATAGTTTTCGTTGAACGTACTTATAAGGCCTCATTTTCATGAATTTTTCCATATTTTTTTGAACCGTGGTTTAAAAGTTAGAGGGGGGGGACGCAATTCTTTTTCTTTTCGGAGCACATATTTACAAAACTGCTGACTTTATCAAAGAAATATGTTTCAAGAACCCTATTATTTTTAAAAGACCTATTCTACGACATCCCACACACTAGTGTTGAAACGAAAAAAAAAAACATCCCCACTTTAGGTGTTCGAGAGGTACCCGAAAAAAGTTTTTTTTTTAGTTTTTCTTTTACCGTTTTGTCGGCGTCATACATACAAATATTCATACTAAATTTCAGTTTTCTAGTACTAATGATCACGGAGCTAAGCCGCGGGCGGACGGACAGACGGACATGGCGAAACTATAAGTTCCTAGTTGACTACGGAACCCTAAAAAGGTTGAAAACCGCAGCATTTGTAACTAGTTGCCTTACAATAAATTATATCATTTTGTGATTACAAACTTATTTGCAGTTGGTGGGTACCACCTACTAACCACGACCTATGTCAGTGGGTACAACATCAACGGCAAAATTAAGTTTGTACCTCACACCAGTTTTACTATTCCTCAGAGCAGTATTCAGTGCTTTCCCAGTTCTTCCGACTCGCACTTGAATGGCTTATTTTGTTATTCAAGCTGCGTGGAATGCAAGTCAGCTGAAGTGAATAAAGTAAAGATTTCGGATAATTAGATGTCAAACACCAAATTGAGACCCATAGTACTCGTATAGCCTCAAGTCAGCTACGAATCAGAAATCCTAGTCCCATTTCCTAGCCAGCTACCAAATCTGGCTACGAAATGGGACTAAAGGAATCCCATCCTGTAAGAGTACGACGTCTTTGACATAACGAGTTGAGGCTAAACGAGTACTATGGGTCTCCTTTTGGTTTTGACATCTAATTGTCCGAGATCTGCCATTTCGGAGCCAGCTACCAATCTACCTACGAAATAGGACTAAAGGACGCGATCGTAGTAGGAAATGCTTCAGTGTACACCCACCTCATTTATACAAAAAGCTTATGGAGTTCTTATTACGGAGATTGTCAATACATATTACCAGCTGTGCAAAAAACGCATACTTGAAACTGGTTTGAACTTAACAGAAAGCACAGCCACATATTTTGCTGGGCGAGTCACAATCACAATAAAGATGACAACATCTCATATTTCTAACAGGTGGAAATTAATATAGGGATTGAGAGAGCTGTGCGTCGTGTGCACCCTAAAAAAATTTTTGAATTTATACATAAAATAACCGCCTCTAAATAATAATTTTTTGCCTCTATTGGAATGTTAAGTTTCATCTCATCTGTATTTGTATTTTTTTCTGCTTGAGGTGTGCAATAAAGAGTATTCTATTCTATTCTATAACCGAAATCTACGACAACTATGCCTGCAAAGAGATGTAGTCTTCGACCTATCCGTAAAAAGGTGTGAGCTGAAAAACACCCTGTTGGGCTTACAGATAGATAGATCATCACATTTAGTAGCCGCTAGTACAAGTTTGATTTGTAGACCCCAACATTATACGTAAATTGACAACAACACTCGATTCGGATCTAAAATCTTAAGCATCATAATTCATAATACAATGACTTTTGTTACCAAATAGGTATTGATAGCAAATTTAAATCACATTTGCACTTTAATTTACTTCTACATACTTAAATTATTAACTACTGAAGTGACATTTAGAATAGATATTTAATATATTTTGGCTACCTCAACAACGATGTCGGTTGTCAAAAATAAAATCCGGTCAATTTCCTAGTAACTAATTTACATAATATCCAAGTGTGTAAATGAATTTATATTATTTATCTAGTCAATGCAATCCATACTAATATTATAAATGCGAAAGTGTGTCTGTCTGTCTGTTACCTCTTCACGCTTAAACCGCTGAATCGATTTTGATGAAATTTGGCATGGAGATAGTTTAAGATCCGAGGAAGGACATAGGATAGGTTTTATCCTGGAAATTATCCCTAAAAAGATTGAAAAGTGAGTAAGTAATTCATGATGACATTGATGACCCTGTAGAAAATTTAATATTAGACCAAAAGCACAATTGCTCTTACATTTGCTTAGGCGCTTTTAATAATCCCTTTTATTAATTAAGGTGATTAGGTGGACATGGATATCTATCGTGGTGTACGAGATTGCTTCCATACTTCCAAGTTCCACGCGGGCAAAAGCTAGTTTATCATATATACCTACATGGAAAACTGCACATTTTATTTTAATAGTAAACGGCAACGTGCATAATAATTACTTGTTCTTGGTATGTGTTAGATAAGTACTAATTTTATCAGGTACTTTACTCTTTATTTTACGCCTCAAATACGCAGGAATTGACAAGATTTCATGTTTTTAATACTACAACTTTCTGTATTACGCCTAAAAAGAGGGCGTAATCACTGTTTTTATATTTTTCCTAAGATTACTGATTATTTTTATATGAATTTATTGAGATGTTGGTACTTCGATTCTAAAATGTTATAGCTCTAAATAAAAACTATGGCATAATGGAAAGGTTACTTTGGTCTGGTATCTAATTAAAAAAAATGATTGACGTTGAACTTGATATTAATTTATTGACAGCTTATTTTTTTTCGCGGATAGGTCAAAGACTAGATAGTCTAAGTCTAATCAGTTATAGCTGTCGTAGATTTTGGTAATTGTATGTATTTTCTTATATTTCTTCACACACAAAAAAATAAATTCAAATACATTTAGGGTTAATTAATTTTTAGGGTTACACGACACAAAGCACTCTTGATCTCTATTTTAATTTCCACCTGTTAGGAATATGAAATGTTGTCAATTACAAATCATAATACAATAAAAATTTTTGACTTCTAGACCTAGACCCTCTTCAGATCAGGGATCTTTACCGGTATTTATTAAAATTCAAATATCTTTCTAATTTCGCGTTTTTGTTCAAATGATATGAAATAGAATTTAGGTATTGGTACAGAACTGAAATACGATGGGTAAAATATGAAAATGTATACTTTTAATATAATAAGAAGCGAAATACCGAAATTGAAAACCGGTATTAATGTATGGAACTCATTACCGGTACCTATCCGATCCCTGCTTCAGATAGCGGTCTGACTGTCAACAGAAGCGGAGCCGAGACATGTAAAATTGACCAATGACATTTCTCACGCTTACATTACAAACGCTGGTTCAACCCTACGAGATAGATCAAAATATTGTACCACAGTATTGTACACCTTAAAAAGGTCTACAAAAAAGTCCGCAATTGTGTATGTCTATCTCTTAGGGATAACCCACAATACCTAATCATTTTTTATCCTTTACTTTTTACGAGACATAATGGCTTATTTACGAAGTGATTTTAAGCAATACAGCATTAATCTTCATCCAATTAACTACCTTAAATACATTTTGCATTTAATATAGATCAATATAGCCTTTTACAGCATGTAATTTAATTTAAATGCATATTTATTTCAGATTTAAAACGCAGGGGACATAGCGGTACCGGCGGTACCGGCCGGGGGCCGGCGGCGCGTGTCTATATAAATAGCATTGCACCCGTGCGAAGCCGGGGCGGGTCGCTAGTAGGTTCGCAGCTCCGAAGCATATTTTCCCATCTGTAACGTC
Source organism: Apotomis turbidana (assembly GCA_905147355.2). Taxonomy (NCBI): domain Eukaryota; kingdom Metazoa; phylum Arthropoda; class Insecta; order Lepidoptera; family Tortricidae; genus Apotomis; species Apotomis turbidana. Next base: position 13,792,075 of record LR990295.1, on the reverse strand, counting down.
GTCAAATTTTCTTTTGAAAGAAAGTATTTTTTTTCTGTAATCTTAATATTTTCAGGGTCTTATAAACATCGTTTTAAAGAACCCATTAGGTTTGTTTTATGATTATTCTGAAATATTAACAGTTTCGGAAAATAATGACTTTCGGACAAATGAAAACTTGGCGAAACGCCTAACCTAACCTAACCTAACCGACAACAAACTAATGGTATTCGCCTACGGTTTTGTAAGCAGGTTTACATTTCTACGACATCACATGACGTCACAAACCTTGAATAGACAGGTCTCATTGCCGACAGACAAAATCAACTATTTCAAACACGAGATTTTGATCTATAACATGCGAAATACTGACCTTAGCCAATTCAATGCGCGACTCCTGATATAAATTATGATATATTATACATATTACATATGTAAAAGCACGTGTGTTTATGATTATGAGTATTTTACTTGACGATTACTCTTGGCTTACTTTAAATATTAGAATTTGGGGTTCAATTCGAAGTTTCTATGGATGGACATACGTTGGAGGTCGCGCTACTATACGTCTACATTAGCAGTGTGCTCTATTTATTAACCCCCGACGAAAAAAGAGGGGTGTTATAAGTTTAACATGTGTATCTGTGTATCTGTGTATCTGTGTATCTGTGTATCTGTGTATCTGTGTCTCTGTGTGTCTGTCTGTGGCATCGTAGCGCCCAAGCGGATGGACCAATTTAAGTGCGGTTTTTTTTTATCGAAAGACTTTTCCGTCGAGATGGTTCTTGGCTATGTTTGGTGGAAATAGGACCAGTAGTTTCCAAGATATTCAGCTTTAATTGGAACAAGTGACGAGATCTCAGCCAATATTTTTTTTTTTTTTTTTTTTTATTGAAAGGGCTTTGTCGCTAGGCGACCACATCGCCCCGTAAAAACAGTTTACAAACAAAATACAAAAAGGAAACAAATAAATCACTACTTAGGAACAACTAACGCTAAATCGGCTAGATTGTACAGCATTTCAGCTTCATCCGATATGGGCGAAGCCAAAATGCTGTTCACAAGACCGACTTCAAAGGAATTATTATTAAAATATTTGGATCTCACCGAATCGTTCCGAACACACTCCATCAATATATGTAGAACATCTTCAACCACTCCACAATCATCGCACAGTGGCGAAGGAACTTTTTTCATCAAAAATGAGAACAATTTAGATGGAATGTGACCAGATCGCAACCTGAGAGCAGTTTTAAGTTTATTTCTACTAAATAAAATATGGTCAATCCAAGGACAATTATTCACTTGAGGCTGGATAGTTCGGAACCAAATGCCTTTTTCTCTAGAGCGTAAATCGAAATACTCCTGCCAATCCATAAAACACGTTTTTTTAACAATTTTTAGTTGGTCTGTGTAAAGTGGAAAAACTGTGAATGGAACACCGTCCTCTACAGCTTCTTTGGCTAGTAAATCCACATCCTCGTATTTTATTTGAACATGGGCGGGGATCCATTGCAGTTTAACCTCTATATTCAAAGATTGTAGTCTCAAAATTGATTCCAAAATACGATATGCAATTGGTGTCGCTCTTACGTGAGTGGTAGATCGAACAAGGTGCTGTAGGGCGCTTTTGGAATCAGTCAAAATAACAAATTTATTGTATTGTACAGATTCGATATATGAAAGAGATTCAGCGATGGCAATCAATTCAATATGCATAATACAGATATCAGAATCAATTCTTAGTTTGGAATTACATTGAAGAGAAGGATCCAAAAAGGCTGCACCTCCACCCGACTTATCTTTAGATCCATCAGTGAAGATTTTATACCATTATATACTCTTTTTCAATGTAATCGATACAAATAGATTTAAGTTTATTACAGGTATAAAATCGTTTTGAGTGTTCAACGAGTGGAATGAAATCGACCACTACATCATGTATGTTAATATTACTAACCCATGTGTCTAAAGAATACATCTCAAGCTGAACACTTCTATGCATAGGCAATAAATCTAAATATCTATGAACAGACATGAGTAAAGGATTTCTTTTATTGGACCAAAAACGGGAATTGCTTGTCGAGGAGAGTAAATCTAATATATTGATGGTGCTACTATCAAGAAATGATTTAGCCTTTAACCAGAACTTGCCAGCTAAATATTTCCTACGAAATTGAAGAGGAGCGAGAGACAACTCACTCTCCATGACGTGAAGCGGTGTAGACCGGATGTAACCACCTATGACTCGCAAAGCCTGATTTTGTAACCTATCCAATTTTAACAAATTTGACTGAGCACTATTATCGTAAAGGAAACTAGCGTAATCGATTCTACTGCGGATGATGGAAATATACAATCGTCTCAAATGCTTCTGATGAATGCCCCACCCTGGTCCAGCTAATACTTTTAAAAGGTTCATAAACCTTAACACTTTCTGAATTGTTTCACTGATATGTTTTCCCCATCTTAATGAACTATCCAGCCATAATCCTAAGTACTTTACATGACTCACCATCGGCAAAGAACTGTCACAAATCCTTAGACTCAGATGCGCCAAATTTCGAGTACTACCTTTTTTAAATACACAAAATTTACATTTAGATGTTGATATAACTAAACCTAAATTATTCAACAAGGAATTTAAATCGTTACAAGCTAGTTCAAGCTCTAAAAGTGCAGGTATCACATTAGCTTTAGATATATATAAAACGAAATCATCGGCATATTGAGAAATCTTTACATTTTGTATATTTTTACAAATATTAATGGTAGCAATATTAAATAGCAACGGAGATAAAGGATCCCCTTGAGCCAATCCTCTACTTGTGCTTCTTGTGCCATTATAGTCAGCGGCAGTAATTTTCAGTTTTCTATTATTTAAATAAAACCAAAGATATGTACAGATTTTAGAGCCAGCGCCCAGTTGATCTAGTATACTTAATAGACAGGTTACATCCACGTTGTTATAGGCGTTATCAATATCAACAAAACATGCGACTGTAAGTAGATTTTTAGAGAAACCCAGTTGGATGTGAGAAACCAATCGTGTAAGGTTATCGAGAGAAGATCTTGACTTTCGAAAACCTACCATATCATCAGAGAACATTAATTGTTTTTCAATATACCACTCTAAACGTTTGTTGAGAATAGAATGAAAAATCTTACAGAGACATGATAAGAGAGCTATTGGACGAAGGGCTGAAGACGAATTTGGATCCCTACCTGGTTTTGGGATGGGAATTATCTTAACATCTCGCCACTGCGAGGGCACAAATCCGGTAAATAAACAAATATTATATAATTTTACTAAATAGAGTTTGCCTGGTAATGGTAAATGATTAATCATGGAAAAAGATATGTCGTCACTGCCCGGAGCAGTGTCACTTTTTTTTATAGAGTTGAATAGTTCATGTAAAGTTATTTCAGACTCTAACTTAGAATTAGACGAGTTAAAAATAGGCTGGGGAGGACACGTGAAATCAGGGGTAAGATTGTTTAAAAGTTGTTCGGCTTTATCACCGTCAACACATCGATTAGAGGTGGCCGAATGATATCCCTTAGCCCACTTCATTTTACGCCACATATCTGAAGCTGAAGTAGCTTCATCAACAGAGGAGCAAAAGTCATGCCAAGACTTACTGCGGGCCGCCCGGATGGCTCTCTGAGCATTACGAATTTTCTCTTGTAATATTTCCAAATTAGCCGGGGACGGACATCTTCTTAAATTAGCCAAAGCAAGACGGCGCTCGGCCACCACTTTGGATAATTCAGGAGTCCAATATGGCTTAGGTTTAAATTTATTGCAGATATGTTGAGGGATTTTAGTATACGGAATGAACCTGTCGGCAGCTGACTGTAACGTAAATTCAAACCTGTCGTAAAAATCTTGAGGGTCAATAGGAATATTAAAATTGGAAAATGATTCTGCAATGAATGAGGAGTAACCTTCCCAGTCACTTTTCTTAAAATTACGTTTGTGAATAAAGTCGCGATATAAATCTATCGTTACACATAATTCAATAATACGGTGATCGCTGCCTAGAGTTTCATTGGTAACTTTCCAGGAAAAAAGTGTAACTAAATCGGACGTTACGAATGAGATATCAGGAGCTGATTGTTGTAACTTACCATTTACTAGCCGAACTCTGGTAGGATCGCCTTTGTTTAAATAAACTATATTATGATCTAACATACTATCAAAAATTTGTTCGCCTCTACGATCCGATTTGTATGACCAATTAGTGTGATGGGCGTTAAAATCTCCCAAAATTAACGATTTAGAATTCACAAGTGAAAATACGTAATCCCAATCATTTTGAGTAGTGTTAACAGTAGAAGGACAGTAAATAGAAATAATGTTCTCAATATGCCGACAGTTGAGTAATTTAACATGTAAGAGTTCTATACCTGCGTTAGGACAAGCTGACGAACAAACTTTAGCTTGGAATGAACTGTGCACTAAAATAGCCACTCCACCATAAGCATCCAACCTGTCCAAACGAAAGGTATTATATCCATTTAATTTAAAATAACTCTCAGGTTCAAGCCAAGTTTCACTTAAGACCGCTAAGTGAACCTTTTCTTGAGATAACAGCGCTTCTAGAGATAGGAATTTGGGCCGCAAACTTTGACAATTCCACTGTATAATATTGACATCTACATTTTTGTTATAATTATTGGCCATTATTAGACATAAAGTTATTTAGCCAAGATCCGATTAAGAAACTGCTAACTAGTATAGATATTAACCACTCCACACAAATCGACACAGCCTGTTGAATTTTAACCTCTAAACACACTTCACTTGCGATAACACTATTAAGCTTCATTAATAAACGAACAAAACCAAAATCTTTCTTTGATTTTGTTTCTTTCGGTTTTTTGTCGGATTCGTTCCTATCTCGATTGTAATCATCTGAGCACTCTGATAGCGACATCTCATTAATCCAATCAAACTCTGTATGAGAAAGCACAGGCGACGGAGGTCTGGGAGCTTTAGGTTTGTTATTCTGTTTTTTAGGCTTTGGAACTGGTTTTTGAACTGGCTGTTGAACTGTATTTGAGTTGGATGAAAATAGTTGTGACATCAGTAATTTACCTTTGCGAGAAAGAGCAGCTTCATCTGTCATGACAGGGTCGCATGGAACAGGTGCTGTACGTGTTGTTTTAGGCGGCGCAGTAGCATAACATACTGGAGTTGGCGATACAGCTCTCGAGGGAGTTGGAGAAGGCGGAACATAGAGAGTAAGTGCCCGTCTATATGTACAGTTGAACTCTGCCATTAATTCTCGTACTTTCCTCTCTTTCTTGTATACGGGACATATCTTTTGAAGGGCTAGATGATCTCCAGTGCAGTTGACACAGCGGAATGTAGTCGCCTCGCAGTTTTCATGGTTTTTTGTACATTTTGGGCAAACGGGTCTTTTTGCAGGGCATAACAAACGAACATGGCCGTATTTCCAGCATCGAGAGCATTGCGTCACAGGAAAGATATATCGCTCGACTTTCACTCTCAAATTATCAATGAAAACATGGGGTGGTAAAAACGAACCTTGAAATGCTAGACGAACGCATTCACTCTTCACCCAGCCCGTAGTGGACTCGACGTCATCACCCGCTCTTCTGTTCAATCTTTTCGCTGAAACTAATTTCGCAATGCCGTCACACATTAAGTTTTCACATATGTACTCATCAGATAATGATAATTCGATGTTATTAATCACTCCATAAGAAATACCGACTTCAGATGTCTTTTGACAGCGCCATCCAAGTTCATTCAACACCTTGCATTGTATAAATAAATTCGGCATCCGCCTCTCCGTCGAAAGTTACGAGTATCTTATGATTATGAACATACTTCACTCGACTTACCCCTTTAATATTATTGTCTTTGAACAGGCGAGCTAATGCAAATTGCTTAGGTAAGGCATCAGTACAAATCACGGACACCATAGAGCTCACTCCGACATCAGCTTGTTGAGTATATCTGCGAACCTTACGCTGGCGAGAAACTCTTTGCCACTCCTCCTCAGAAGAATTATCGTCGCCGACTTTTCTCTTATTATTAACTTCATCATCTACCATATCCGCAACATTTAAATTTGAGATTTCACTACATACTGAATTTTCATCATCACGTCCTTGTTCGATTACGGCATCGGAAAACTGAACCTCAATAGAACTGCCGCTATTACCGGGAGCATGAGACATTTTGCTAGGACCCCGGCTGAGCCAGTCGGGATCCCTTTATTGATATCAAAAAACAATGCCACAATATTCAAAAACTATTTTGAAGCACAATATAAGTGATTAACTCGCTTAAAATATTGAAAAAAAAAAAAAAATCTCGCAACTTTTTCAAACACGTCTTGCCGCCATTAACCATGACTATTCTTGTCAGCCAATAATAAAGTCAATAATTCGAAATATTGGCTAAATGTTAAGTTTTATTAGCATTTTCTATATGACTCACTAGTTGAGGGTCTCATGATGACCAGGTAGTTGCTAATGGATCTCAGCCAATATTGAAGGTGTAAGGATTCCAAATTTTGGTTAAATGTTAAGTTGTATTAGCATTTTCTATATCATTCAATAAATGAAGGTCTCATGATGACCAGCTATTTGTTAATGGATCTCAGCCAATATGGAAGCCAAGAATTCAAAAATTTGGATAAAGGATAAGTTTTATTAGCATTTTCTATATCACTCAATAAATGAAGGTCTCATGATGACCAGCTAGTTGTTAATGGATCTCAGCCAATATTGAAGCCATGAATTCAAAATTTTGGATAAATGATACGTTTTATTAGCATTTTCTATATCACTCAATAAATGAAGGTCTCATGATGACCAGCTAGTTGTTAATGGATCTCAGCCCATATTGAAACTAAGGATTCCAAATTTTAGTTAAATGTTAAGTATTATTAGCATTTTCTATATCACTCAATAAATGAAGGTCTCATGATGACCAGCTAGCTGTTAATGGATTTCAGCCAATATTGAAGCCAAGGATTCCAAAGTTTTGGTTAAATGTTAAGTATTATTAGCATTTTCTATATCACTCAATAAATTAACGTCTCATGATGACCAGCTAGTTGTGACAGGATCTAAGCCAAGAATGTCTAATGTTGGTTAAATGTAAAGTTTTATTAGCGTAATCAAGAGATTAATAAATTTTTGACAGTACAATAATTTGGTACCTTGGAGCTGAAGATGGCCGTAGGAACTCCTAAACAAAACAAGATAAATCCATGGTTTTTGGGCTCGTCTGATTGTTCTTGATGAGCAATTAACATTTGTGTAAGAAAGTACAGTCAATAATAAAACCAAGTCTCAAAAAAACTATTTTGACCAATAAAACTCATTATAATTTCTGTCACAGTTTCGGAATTCTGCTAAAGCTGAATTGTTATTAGGACTATTGAACAGGTTCTTTTGATTGAGGTCAGAAATAGCAACACCCTGCAAGATTTTAACGCGACTAAATGACACGTAAGCTTTAGCAAAAGTACTCTTGCCTAAGTGAATAACAGCTTTTTAGGATTTTGTAGTTTGTGTCAGTCTGTCCACAGCTTAGCTCAGGGACATAGTGGTTGAATACATTTTTAAAAACATTTTTTGTGTACCTTTCCTACACGTAACAAAAGTAAGGATGTTTATCCCATGGTGTGGGGTATCGATGATTAGGTCTCTCAAAACTAAGTCAAGTTACCTAGCACCAACTGTAATTTTTATGGAGCTAAGTAAGCCACCCGTACCTACTATTTGGATCCTGTAGAATAGAAACCTGGTTCTGTTTTAGGCCATAAGTAGCAGGTCCTTGCGACTCATGCAGTGCATTTAAAGTATATATTTTGATTGTCTTGGCTAATAACTTCTTCATTTCGCCATTATAAGCATTAACTAGTCTGACTTTAACGATTTTTTCCCAGAATGTTGCTTAAGGCTATTGAAATCAAAATATATCCTAACTTCAATCTTAGAGAAGACGGCATTCATTACCACTGGCTTGGATCCTGTTGTTATCTACATATAGTCAAGGATCAAGCTCGAGGAAAGATTGGAAACCCTGGACCTTAAACGGTGTAAAACAAAAATAGTGTCAAAAGAAGAAAATTCCGGGACGAAACTTCTGTTTGTTTAAAAAATATGAAATAAAAATAAAATTAAAAATTAAAAAAACCCCGACATGACCACCAATAAAAAGAAAGAAATAAAATCTACGAAATGTGCCTATCCTTTGCAGTGTGCTCGGGACCCCAGCTACGGAGGGATTCTGGCTATGCTTCTGTCTCGATCACGCAGAACAGGACCAGGGCATTGAAGAAGCAGGAAATTACAGTGACAGACCCAATGCAGAATTAAATTTGGAAAATGGTGTATACCTTAAGCCATGAGGTAAGTTGAGTGGATGTGTGGAAAAATCTAATTTGACCACAATGTCATCTTCTAAATTTGGGTTTAATTTAAATTTCCAAAAACAAAAGGTTCATCTCAATTTAATTTTAATCTTTAATTTGATCTTAAATTTTAAATTCTAAATTCTTATTTTTAATTTTATGTTTAATTTTAATTAGTGCCCCCGACGCAACAAAGCTTGGATTCTTTTTCTACTGTTCATTGTATAGGCACATATCGTAGATTTTATTTCTTTCTTTTTATTGGTGGTCATGTCGGGGGTTTTTTAAATTTTTAATTTTATTTTTATTTAGCTTTGGACATCTTGTTACATTATGCAGGTCGATAATAAAAATCGGTATTTTATAGCCATATCATGTCCACCTATTTCAGCTATTTTGTTACACTGGTAGTACGCGGCCCAAAAAAGCAAACACAGGCTAAAAGCTATTAGACTTCATAAAAGCTAGCGTTAGACTTAACGGCATACTAAAATCTGGGAGAACGGTAGCCACCGCCGCCAAGAAAAACAAAAAAAGCGGAGCACTCTCTAGCTTTTCTCGAACAGTTTCGTCTCATTTTCAAACCCTCATACCTTCGTCCTAGTTAACACCAGAGCACCCAAATTCACAGGTTTAATTGATCTAGCTTTCATACTTTAGGTTTTATTAGTAACTAAAATACGTCGATTTTGCCACTCACTCACGTATCAAACCTCTGGGTATACGGGATACTTCCCGATGACCTAGAAAGCTGAAATTTGGCAAGGATCCTAGGGTTTACATACAAACAATATAAAAATTAAGAAAGTAACTGTCACCCTCCTATCCCGGTGTGCAGGTATTTGTAGAAAACCATTAAAATAAGAAATTACCGACCGATGTCCTCGAAAGCTGAAATTAGATATGGAGCCTAGGAACAAAGAAGAGAACAATTAATGAATCTCATTAATACCTCAATGTACCTCAATGATGAATTTGTAAATTTCACTCTCCCACCCCTATTAATGCAGGCTGGCTTTAAAATTAGTAAAATTATATTATTCACAAAATGTTCTATCTATCCTCTACCCCGGCTATGATTTTCATACAAACAACGTGTAGATATATCTATAAAAACCCGGTAAAGTGCGAGTCTGACTCGCGCATAGAGGGTTCCGTACAAATTACTTATCTCATCATAACTGGCCGGCGTAAGTTTGCACCTGGTATGTATGGCGCTGGAACCAAATGAGGTACAAAGTTAAGGCGCCCGGGTTCTTCAAATATGATTTTTGAAAAGGACTAAATTTTTTATGATTGAATCACAAATGCATAGTTATCACTGTTATCAGATTTTTTCCGGTATTACTCGCCTTATTTCGTAGTTGTAGGACTTGTAGGTCAACGGAAAATATACCCTATAAATTTTGATTCCCTTGAGAGTATCAAAATGAATTTTTTTTGCGGCATAAACGGCTGTATCTTATTTTACGCACACCAAGAAGTTTCATTACCTATACATATATATTCTTTGCCTATACGGTTTACATTTCATTTCAACTGGATACCTCCACGCGTTCCCGAGATAAAGGGTCTTGACAGACGGAAGAACAACAAAGTGAACTTATAAGGGTTCCATTTTTTCTTTTTGTGGTACGGAACCCCAAAAATTCGCGAATGAAGTTGCACCTTATAATCGTCTTCTGCTATAACCTTTCAAATGTCGAAGCGCAGCCACTTCTGGTTTCTTTTGGGGTGCCTGAACAGTTTTTCTTCCGCATTAGGTAGTTAACATTTATAAGCTTGTGTTATCATTTATAAGCAAAGGAAGGATTTTGCAGGATATCAACAAATGTATAATTGACTAATCGCTGCTACGTTGCACGTATCAACTCGGCAGGTATCGGTGTCCCGCCGGGACCGTACGGGGAAGTGTAATAAGCAAAGAGATACATTAAAACGCATGTTTTATTTTTTAATAGCAATGAGTATGCTTAGTTTTGAGCGAGAGATGGTACAATTGACTAAAATGACTGCTACTATTACCGCCATCTGTTCGTACCTGAACATTTTTTTGATCCTCTCATTACGCCTAGATGGCTGGACCGATTTCAACCATTTTTAGGGTTCCGTAGTCAACTAGGAACCCTTATAGTTTCGCCATGTCCGTCTGTCCGTCTGTCCGTCCGCGGCTTAGCTCCGTGATAATTAGCACTAGAAAGCTGAAATTTGGTATGAGTATGTGTATGTATTACGCCGACAAAACGGTAAAATAAAAACTAAAAAAATATGTTTTTTTCGGGTACCTCTCGTACACCTAAGGTGGGGGTGAATTTTTTTTTTCGTTCCAACCCTAGTGTGTGGGGTGTCGTTAAATAGGTCTGTTAAAAATAATAGGGGTCTTTAAACATTACTTTTTGATAAAGTCAGTAGTTTTGTAAATATTCGCTCCGAAAATAAAAAAAATAGTGTCCCCCCCTCTAACTTTGCAACCACGGGTCAAAAAAATATGGAAAAATTCGTGGAATTGAGGCCTTATAAGTACTTTCAATGAAAACTATATTGAACAAAATCGGTCCATCCGTTTTTGAGTTATCGCAAAATTTCATAATTTTCTTTAAAAGGTAAGTTGACTTCCAGAAGGTAATAAGTAATTACAGTTACTTTGGCGTTTACGACCTTTTCCCGTCTTTCCGTGTTTGACCGTCTCTTGTGAAGGATGAGCAAATACGGAACCCTACACTGAGCGTGGCCCGACATGCTCTTGGCCGGTTTTTTGATTCACGGGTAGCTGGACATTCCCAGATGGTTAAAGGATACTTTTTACCCGACAGCAAAGACTTAAATAGTCAATTCTTCTTCCACGCGGACGAAGTGGCGGCCCCCTTCTAATATGGAATATAATACCAAGATGAGGCCGAAATGCCAATTATTTTACCGTAGAGTCCTGACGATAATATCGAAAAAATCATATCAGTAACTTTTTATGATATGTCAAAATGCTCGAATACTGAACTGTAAGTGATCTGTGTATACATATTTTTTAAATTATAGTTAATGATTGGTGTCAATTACGACTTCAGTGGTGCTTTAGATTTAGATATTAGATACGATACAAAGATTAAACAGAATATATTTTACCTCCTTAAAGGATGCAGAGTAATATGTTGTAAAGTTTTTGTTACGCCTTATTTTTGTATTACTATATTTTTATCACAGAGGAGACAGCTGCCCACGTCATTCTATAATACAGGGTATTAATGAATGGTCAATTGAGGGACAGAACACCTCGGGTTTCCCTGGCAACTCCCAGAAGTTGCCGGCAACATCAAGGGACTGTTAGGTTTTCTGGTAGAGTTGGGTTGGCAAGAGTAGGGTTATCAACCCCTCATGCAAGATAGGCGTATTGTAAGATGAGTTGTGGAAAATTAGCCCGTGCTAACCTATAACCTACCTATTCGATTTGTAGAAAAAAAACCCACTAAATATACGACCAAGCATAACGTAACGTAATACTTACAACGTAACTTTTGTAATATCGCCGGCTCATGTGTTTCCTCCTTCTTATAACTTGGGATCCTTCAAACGAAGCGTGAAGAAGCATCTCTCGGGCCAGCATGGCAGTGTCAACTGACATGGCACCATTGGTTTCTCGTCAATTGCCATTGTGACTTAGGCTCCCCTTTTTGCTTACCATCAGGCGAAGTGGAGCCACTATGTTGTGCCGTTATAAAAAAAATACAACAATGGTCCAAGATGTTTTTCGAAATTTATTTTTCATTAATACTTACTTACTGAGAAATAGCTAGTTTTATATGCTTTTATCTACGTTTTACTACTCGTATAGTTGTTTGAATGGCAAAATGCACCTGCCCAAAATCTCAGTAGGAATTGTGTTAGGATGTAGGCTATACCTAACTAAGGATTTCTTATAATAATATATGTATCTCCTTTTATCTGTGTTTTTCCCCAATAAAGAAAATAAAAATACAATGACCATTTTGATAGTATTCATAATAAGTATTACATATATATTTTAACGAGCGATTGTTCTACAATGTTTATTGCCTCATGTCATTATTGTTCACATAAACACATCTGCTCCCAGATGCCAGAATATTGAATAACGAGATGTATGTTCATTGAAATCGTTTTCTTCTGGCAAATAGTGATCAATGATTACTATTATAAAATTCTTGATGTGTTGAAAATCACAGTGATAAGCGCAAGGCGACGGGTCGTAATTTTTTTTTCTCATCACGCCGAAACGGCGTGACGGATTTTAAGCAATTGTTTAATTTATATTGGACACCTGAACAACCAATGGTGCTTTTTATTGGAATATGTTTTACCCGACTACGGAAAGTAAAAAAATGTAAGTTGCAATATTCTTGTATATTTTATATAGGTTTTTCTACTCCAGTACCTTTTTCTGTCATTTATATAGTTACTAAATCTAATATAAAGACATAAATTATGAAAGTCTAAAAGTCTATACTCTATTGCCCAAAAAAACACTGCTAAACGATGTTATAATGTTGCCAAAAAAGCATCACTTAGTACCACAGATTACAAGATAAACAGCTACATTCACAAAATTTGCAATTAAAAAAAAAAAGTTATTGTAGGTAGGTAGGTATTGTAGGCATTGCTGCCAACTTAAAAAAAAAGTTTTATCTTCAGTGCATGGATGTTTAGTATAGTGAACGTATACCTTTATGTATAGGTTCATATTTTTATGACAGATGGACGTCTATTAAAAAAAAAAGTTTATCCGAGACTATTTTTTTTTTGTTGTTGATTCCGAGCCGGAACATGTAATTATTTTCTTTGTTGTTTATTTGTATTTTACTTATGAAATGTCGAGTCGTAGAAAAAGTATTGTATGCAACGTTGTATAAGTAGGTCAAAAAACGCTCGTGGCATCTTTCTTACGATGTTCGCTACGCTCACATCATAACCCATGCCACTCGCGTTTTTTGCCCCCTCTTATACAACGGTTGCATAAAATACTATTTCCAAATTGCTGATTTTACTGTGTTCTGAATCTGAGGTGACAGCATAAAACCGAAATAGAACAAACTCGTCAACTTAAACACCTCCTTTTTTAAGCCAGTGGTTAAATAATTGTAAATAACAATTTAAAATGCTACAATTGTTTCCTGTTACAGATAATAAAACGTGCTTGAGTACTCATAAATCAGACAATAAAATTCAATATGGTTAGTGGTAATTTAACAGTAATATTGATTTTATTCATATTTCTATATTTTATGAATCATGTAGTATTTAAACGTGAATCGAACTTGCGGTCAACTTGTGGTAGGTATTTGTGACTGTCGTACGATCAGAAGTAAATTGTCGATTGTTTAGAATTATAACACTTTCATTAACCGTACGTCGAAAGACGTAAATAGGACCCATATGATGCGCCACCACGTCTGTGGACGGTGACGTTCATCCTCTCAAAAGCTGCCATTCCGTCTAAAGCAGAACATTTCTCATAATTTTTAAAGGCAATGGCTTGTGCCGTATTTTGCTAGAAATTTTTGTATGAATTTTGTCTGTACCGCCGCATACAATTTTCGAAATGAGACTCTTTTGAAAAATAAGTGTAAAATATCCTATTACTCGTATATTTAAAGATCTTATGACTTATTCTTATTGACTAACTCTAAAACTGAAATAGAACAAACTCGTCAACTTAAACACCTCCTTTTTTAAGCCAGTGGTTTAATAATTGTAAATAATAATTTAAAATGCTACAATTGTTTCCTGTTACAGATAATAAAACGTGCTTGAGTACTCATAAATCAGACAATAAAATTCAATATGGTTAGTGGTAATTTAACAGTAATATTGATTTTATTCATAGTTCTATATTTTATGAATCATGTAGTATCTAAACGTGAATCGAACTTGCGGTCAACTTGTGGTAGGTATTTGTGACTGTCGTACGATCAGATGTAAATTGTCGATTGTTTAGAATTATAACACTTTCATTAACCGTACGTCGAAAGACGTAAATAGGACCCATATGATGCGCCACCACGTCTGTGGACGGTGACGTTCATCCTCTCAAAAGCTGCCATTCCGTCTAAAGCAGAACATTTCTCATAATTTTTAAAGGCAATTTCTTGTGCCGTATTTTGCTAGAAATTTTTGTATGAATTTTGTCTGTACCGCCGCATACAATTTTCGAAATGAGACTCTTTTGAAAAATAAGTGTAAAATATCCTATTACTCGTATATTTAAAGATCTTTATGACTTATTCTTATTGACTAACAAGGGCATCCAGTTTAAATGAATACTGAATGACATTAAGATTGTATTAGGCGAACAAAAACAATGACAGTAAAATTCCAGAGAAGTAGGTATTTCGTTTTTGTCCATGATCTTGCACATCTGAAACTAATCGGCGAAACAAAAAAGATTCGATGGCTTGCTAGAAGCTAATGCAAAAAAGCCGGAAGACAAAGTTACTGGTCTAATTATTTCAAGTAAACCAGTGCGGGCCAGATTTGGAATAGCTTGTTAATGCGTCTAAATCAATTTATATCGATTTTAAGCTGGGTTTACACATTTATCGTTGAGTCAAGGCAAATATAATTATCTATACTACATACTCTAACATTCGGTAATTGAATGGAAAATATTTTTTTCTGGAGAGGGAGTGATTACAAATATTGACACAAAGGTAAATTATTGCAGAAAAAATTTAATGTAATCCACTACAATGTAAGCAGGACTGAACCTGTGACCCTACGTTTCTGGCGTGGTGCTACGTAGGGCGGCGTAGGGAGTAATTATTTCAGGAAATATTTTAACAGCGCAATGCAAGATTTACTCGTATACGGGCGCCCGGCGCCAACATGTTTTTATCCGCTCTTCACGCCCAAACGGTTGGACGAATTTAAACCAATTTTGTTACAGGCAGGAATAGTATATATATATGGTACATATATATAGTATAGGTTTCACCCTTTGGCAGGGCGGTCGTGGTCACATTTAGACGTCCAAGTCGATGGTAGAAGCAAACACAGCTCTTTGCACGATCTCCCGCCATCTCTCCCTGTTGGTAGACTGTCTGGCGCAGTCAGAGCAGCTGGTCATACAAAGATGGTTACAGGATACTTTTACCCGACTAGGTAAAAAGTAAGTATCCTATACTCTTTACTCTACAGTAAAGAAAAGGTTCAGACGTAGACGAAGGAGGTTCTTCTAGTATAAATAACGCTTCAAACGCCACGGAGATTCTAATATGTGAAACGATGTTTTATCGATATCGATACCAATGACTAATACTTAGGTAGTTATCGGTTGCCAATTAGAATTATTTATTGTCTTAGTTTTATTAACAGTTATGACTACATAACAGGCTAACAGCTGCATGCGGCCTTGGACGTTGCAACGCTTAGATAATTGATTAAGAGGCAATGGTTGATAATTAATACATTTATAAAATTTTAAATCTTTATTGAAAATCTGTTTTCTATGGAAAGGGATTACAGAAAATTCTAGTAAAAATACAGGATCAGTACGGGCGCGTGGCATAAAAATTTACTTGTCCTCTCATCAAGCCGAAACCGATGGATCGATTTAACCAATTTTGGTAGCGGGTACCCAAGGATGGTTAGGTATGATTAGGATATTTTTTGCCCGAATAAAAAAACATTATTACTTACTATGGAAAGGTTGTCCGGAAGAGATCGCTATTTAGCGATAAGACCGCCTGTTGTTTACCTCTGCCTGTTATTTGAATGTATCTCATGTTGTGTTGTATATGAGCGTTTTTCAAAAAAAGTGTACATGGCAAAATTTGAATGTCCCACACGTTCAACGTGTTTTTTTTTTACTTTACCTTTAGTATTTGGGTATATGAGTGGTATCATTTGATTCTGTAGATGTGGGGCATTCATTTTATATTTCTAAAACGATTATATTATATTTATTACTAGATTTATTGCAAAATAAAGATATGAAAAGTGCTAAAATGGGTATGTCCCACGTCGACTCAGTCATGTTCAGAGGCTTGCAGAAACTCGAAATAAATTTGTATGAATATTGAATGTGGTCACACAGATAAAGTAATGAGTCTAGATTTTAGTCGTGTGCTTTATTTATAAACAAATACGGTTTATAATGCCGAAAAACTACTTTTTCCACTGTCCAAATAAATCGACAGACCGGAACTTCCGGTTATAGTCACAAGCGATTTTAACATACTTGTGCAATCGATATTCCCCAAAAAGCGTTAATTTTTCAATCCTGGCAACATTTTAATGCTATAGGCATCGGATTTCATTGCAAAATAAAACGTCAGTTCCGTGAAAACGGTGACGAAAGGTGGACGCTGTGTCAGTGCGCTAAAAATAGGATTTCGAGTTAGTAACAGTTTTTTCGGTAAGTAGATTATAATTAACTTTTTAAACACAATTAGACATAGAAGAAACTATCGTAGTATCCGAAACTAAACCAAAAACACATTGAATTGATTCAGAACACGTTGAAATTTTGATTTTAAATTGTCGAGGTAGAATTCGTCACGTCCGGTTAGTGACGTGATATACTACCGGAACGATTTTGTGACGAATTGGAACTATAAAGCTTAGTACACAATCGAAATGTGACCGATGTTTTAACCGACTTCTAAAAAAGGAGTTACTTAGTTTGACCCATATGTTTGTTATACATGCATGTTTATCCGCCATTATCTCGCATTTGTCAGAACAGATTTTGATGCGGTTTTCAGAAAAGTATTTGTTATCTCCGGAAGAAATGACTAAAAAGCAAAATAACAATTAAAACATTTATAAAAACTGGCTAAGAGCATGTCGGGCCACGCTTACAGTCGAGTTTTTAATTAGGCGAACTAACTTGACAGCTGAAACTGTTGTCAGAAATGAATAAAAAAAATTGTGATTGGTTTATGTCGATGTAAACTTAAGTATACACCCATAAACCTTAACATATTGCATTAAGGTTTATATTCGTTTATAACTATCAAGAAAACAAGAGGCAGACAGCGATCTAAGCGATGTCCTAAAATAAAGTTCGTTCGATGTAAGTATTTTAATTACAACCGTTTTTAGGGTTCCGTACCCAAAGGGTAAAAACGGGACCCTATTACTGAGACTTCGCTGTCCGTCCGTCCGTCTGTCACCAGGCTGTATCTCAAGAACATTTATAAAAACGCAGATAGCTAGGCAGTTGAAATTTTCACAGATGATGTATTTCTATTGCCGCTAGAACAACAAATACTAAAAATAAAATAAAATAAATATTTAAGGGGGCTCCCATACAACAAACTTGTAGATTATGGTACGGAACCCTTCATGCGCGAGTCGGACTCGCACTTGCCCAATTTTTTATTAATGAGAATTAAGACTGTTATTCTATATTTTGAAATGTTCATGTTGCTATTACTTGTTAAAGGTAATAGTAACATTTTATGTTTTATTTAAAAAAATAAAAATAAAACATTATTAATAATCTATAAAAATAGATAAATAAAACTAATAAAACTTTCAATATTGAGATTGTCATTTACTCATGAAAGATTTTTATGTAATTCATAATAATATACATGGTAAATATTTATTATTACTAGTTTAATACATGTTTTATTATTACATATATAAACTAGTAACAATATATATTATACCTACCTTTTTGATTCCGTTGCAATAAATACGATTCATAGCATAATATTTTTGTGATTTTATTTCAATATATTCAATCTATGTACACTATTCCTTACATTTTCCAGTTAGTCACATGAGATTCCGTTTAGTTACCGTCCCAAGATTTGGGATGTTGAAAATAATTATTTCTGGCTGCCGCAGTGCAACAATTCACATATTTAAGCGTTAACATTACTAAATGAATATTCCTTAATGTAATAAAAAATATTATTCGTTGATTTGTCGCATTTTAATGCAAAAAAATACATGTTTTAGCAGTCATTTGGTGGCGATTGTGACGAACTGGACCTTTATTTTATCCTCAAACCTTGCTCGTTCCATTAATTCTTTAAATTAAACCCGTTTTAAATAGTTTATTGTCTTTATTTTAAATGTGTAAACTAAAACGGGTCCAAAAAATACTACAATCAATTTATAATGAATTTTATATTTGTGACTATCCGGAACTAGTTTCACCACAATCTGAGTTTAAAATGTCGATATTTTCTATATTTTTTAATATTTTAATGCCATTTTCTCAAATAATACACTATAACTTATGGGGAATTGAATAAGCCAAGAAAATTTAAAATCGGTGTTATAAAAAAAAAACGTTTTCCGGTTCGTCACGTGTACACTTTTTTTGAAAAACGCTCATATTCCTTGATTTTGGAGGTGTGCAATAAAGAGTATTTGTATTTGTATGTAGAAGATATATGGCATCGTAGCGCGATCTACCGTAAAGATTCAGACTTCATGATTGGCACTATCGTTTCAAATTAGATATGTTGAGAATCGATAGTAACGATGTGCTAAACCCAAATTATTTACCTTTAGTTATGCAGTAACGTCTGCTAGCGTAAACCAAGTGTTTAGGTACGATGAAGCGAAAAATTTAAAAATTTGATGATTCAGGCAGTTCTGGCGGCCTACGGACCCGCGTCTCCAATCAAACGGTTTTCTGGGCCAATTTGGGCGTTCTACCTATTGGACTACTGAACCTGACGTGAGAGCCATATTTGAATTTTTCAACCAGTTGCTTTCTTGCATGCCTTAAGTTGGCATCGTAACGCCATCTACTTACCGTAAGGATCCAGACTTAGGGGGAAGTCCCCTAACGCCGGACGGCACCTAACGCCGGACACTCGAACTATCTCGGCAACTATTAGCAACGCGAGCGAATCAAGCACAAGTGGAACCCCCGCGCCCCTTCCACTTGCCGAGTTGCCGTTGCCGAGTTGCCGTTGCCGAGCTTCCAGTTGCCGAGATAGTTCGAGTGTCCGGCGTTAGGTGCCGTCCGGCGTTAGGTGCCGTCCGGCGTTAGGTGCCGTCCGGCGTTAGGGGACTTCCCCCTACGAGGTGCCTACTTTGTAGTCAGTAATATAATAGTCAGACGGGCTCACTACGCGTAGACCTGTTAAATAGCCTACGCATCATTGCATTCCTAGGTGCTCAGCTCTGCCTTCCGCTTTTGGTAGAGCAAAATTATCTAGAATCTATATATAAAACACTAAATTTCTTTTGAAAACCAATTTTGTTTGGGGAGAGAAGATCATTGGAAGGATTAATCTATAAATGTGATGCATATATCTTACATTGACAAAGAGAGAGAGAGATTAAAACATCAACGCTATCTATCAGTAGGTAAGCAGAAATATCGTCGCGGTATCATCAGGCATAAATGTTAGGACATCCAAAGATGGTTTTATTATTAGGATATCTAATTATCTACTTTTTACCTCATTACGGTAAAGAATAAAGGGTTACGCGGACGAATTCGCATCTTATAGCTATGAATAAATTGACCCGCCTACAGTGTAAAGGTGTTGTTTAATTGACGTAGGTTGTGGGTTAATTCAAACCGGATCATTTGCAAAGATTGCGCGGATATGCGGAACCACGAATCGTTCTAAGAAACAAATCCATCTGATCTGCATAAAGGATTTCAGAGTGGGTTTTTGATGTGGTCTGCGGGCATATGATGGTTCCTTTTATTACGCGATAAATAAGTGACAGAGCATCCGTCACGCTTTGACAAATGGCGAGTGTGAGTTGGTTTATAAATAAGTGACAAAGCATCCGTCACGCTTTGACAAAATGCGATTGTGGGTGACAGATGCGTTGTCACTTATTTATCACGTGATAAACGCAACCGTCAAAGCCCCCCTGGATATGTCTCAATAAAAAAATAGATAAACTATGTTTCACACCCGTTGAAAGGTTCCTGTGATACCTTAGAGCGGCTTTGCGGTAATAGCACTTGAAAATAACACCTACACTTTTTAAGTGAGCTGGAATGGAATAGACGGTTTAGTCATGGGTAGGTAATGTGAAAAACGTCGTATGATACTCGTGTGCGCTGATTTGTTGCTGGTTGTTGGCTGGTTGGTTGGTGGTGGGATGTGGTTCGTTACTCACTACAGGCAATTTGCGGTAGGTAGGAGCCTGTTATAATGACCACCGCTAGTGAGATTATAAACTGACGGATAGGTTATGTTAGTTTACAATCTCACTAGATAAATTATAGAGATCGTAGATTATGTAAGGGTGAAGTCCGGTGTCATCCTGAGAGTCGTAAAATTGGAGTTTCGCCATGAAGTGAGTTTTAATTCGTTTGTGCTGAGAGTTCCGACGGCCCAACTAGCGACCTTCACAAAGGAAGACGGCTACCTGACACCTCGAACACGCGTAACACATCACCACATCACCAACAACAACAGCGGTCTTTTCTTGGGACACGCCGGTAGATTCACAATCTGATTTATAAAAGTGCTCTTGTGGCTTACTTACTGTAAATTATTTCATTTCATTTCATTTCACCGCTGTTGAAAAATGTGACAGTTTAATTACATTTATGTTTTTATCATTTTGTATTTGATAGGTGTATGTGTCTATGGGCCACAGTTGCCTGAAATAAATGCTTTCATTAATTCATTCATAAACTGACGGGTCTTCACAATCTTACGGTGACATTATACGAGTATAAAGACTTTTGCGTAATGACAGAATACTTAATAGTGGTAATGATCAACGCACACGAGTTTCAATACGATGTTTTACACCACTGGAATCATAACTATACGAGTAGTAGCCAGTATTTAATACTCAAGGCACTAAAGTGTTCGTCATAGTAGAAAAATGAAATAAATTAGTTTCATGTTGGAATTTGCGTTTTTGAAGTGTTTAATGAAGATGATATACCTACTTAATCTAGGATATTTGCCTAGTAACCTACACTGTATAGCTGTTTCTAGACTAAGTTTATCTAGATAATGAGTGCAGTAAACACATTACAAGTACTTCTAGCTCATTGTTTAGATAAACAAGCGTTAGATAGTTGACTCTAGATTGCCATGCAATCGAGACCTATTAACTATCGTTCAATGCATTTAAATTTATATTAAAGTAGGTATGATTGAAACTCGTAGTACTAATTTTTTTAAATATAAACGTTTTATAGTTAATACAAGGATAATAGTAAATAATTAATGTGATGGGTGCTCTACTATTCTTGTACCTACCTACAGTTATTATTTTTCATGATCGTGGAAACTAGTCAGAATTTTAATCGAATCACCGATTTAAGTTCTTACTTCAAGTTATAGTTCTATTTATCCGGAGACATAATGTTAATGGTTAGCTTCGAAATAAAGTGTCAGTTGTCATTGTCTTTTTTCAGCAACACAAGTCGACAGTGTAAGTACATTTTACGATACAAACTATCGATATAAGCACTTAAAGTACTTACCTTAAAATAAAACTTGGCAATGGCGCAGGAAGTCTCCAAAGCGGTTAGTTGCGCAGATTTCGTTATTTGCAATCATATGTGCACTTTTTAAATTGGGAATCGTTTTTTTTTCCGTAATATACTAGCTGGTCTTAAGATCCGGTATTATTGGCTAGTATAGTTCTTACTGTGGTGAGAACGGAACACGAATGGATGCAAGAGGGATCAGGAGCGACGGTGGATAGGAGTTATTTGCGTTCATACGACGGTCCTACACATATGCAGGGAATTGGCATGAAATTTTAGTACAGCACACATCGATATTGCATCGGGATAGTGGTATTATTCGTACATGACATGTCTATATATTGTACCAAATCAAAGGGACTGTCTAAATATAGGTACATGTCTCTAGTATAAGATGGTGCGTAATCCACCACGTAAAACTGCATTGACTAGGATCACAACCTACTCTTTCCTTGAACTTTACATGAATATTTTGAATCCACTTCAAAAATCTTTACAAAATAAATGCACCAATTCATTTCCAACTGGTACGTACGGCCTATGTAAGGGACGGCCTTTATATCAAATCGGTGACACCACAGCAATCGTTTAGTTAAGTGAATGATTGCATTATTGATATAATCTATGTTCGAGGATGTTTATATATTAGGCAATGTTACTAACTATACACTTCAGACTTCAGAGACTGTGTAAGTAAACAGATACTCATACTTATCTATAAAAAATAAAAAAATAAAAAAAAAAATATTTATTTAAAAAGAAGAACCAAAATAACATATTACAATTGTCCAGCGGTCCCACGCTAGGCTATGCCTGTCATGTGGTGACCAGATTCGGTTTAAAACAATACAGTTGAAAAAATTATTTTAACCGGTTACAATACAGCCAAAATTAAGGTTTACATAATGAAATGAATGAAATAACCATAATATTTATAGTATATCTAAGATAAGTTAGTATACAATATATTAGTTGTGTACAGGTGTGTGTATGTAAGTGTTGTGTGTTAACGTGTGAGTGCGTGTATGTGAGGCTACGGAGTAAAGTGTGTCAGTGTACGGAATTAACTTGCCTTCAGCAGTTGCTCGGTTTGACTGTAACTTAGACCTTTTAGCCAGCTAAGGGTCTTAGATTTTGCTTCACGAGGGGAGTTTTCGGAAATGTTGCATGCCTTAACCACTAAATTGTAGATGTGTCGGTGCAGAAAATTGGGGAGGCGTCGTGCAAATGCAGTTTTTGTGCGGGGAGTAGGTAATCTGAAAACTCTTTTGGCGATTAAAGCAGGATAGTCTTCAGAATTAAGAGTTTTTAGATGTACTTGCGACGAAACTCGCAAGATCATTAACTGCCTCACACTAAGAACGTCCGCAGCTTTATAGAGAGCAGTCGTTGGGAATTGTCGGGGTTTCCTAAGCATGACCTTGAGCACAAAGCGCTGCGCCCTTTCGAGGGGTAAGAGTGCAGAAGTACTGGAGCCACCCCAAACGCCTATACAGTACGACAGGATCGACTGACACATAGAAGTATATACAAGCTTCAACAAATCTTGCCCTGCAGAGTTTCTCAGTAATTTCATAACAAACACTAACTTTCTGACTCTAGCAGACACTATCTCAATGTGTTTTTTAAAGTTCAGATTCTCGTCCAACGTGATGTAGCGATTCACATGTTCTCGTCATGTGCTCGCCATCGTAAGACTCACATCATCATTTTCATCGTCGGGTTCCCAACACATTGGCATCATATTCATTCATATTCATTTATTTATAATATTCTCAATATTACACGTCAATACATAAAAATCATTTATAACTTAATACGTATACAAATTTAATTAACATTAACTCGTATATAGCAAATCCGTATATAAGTATTATTATTTTATAATTTAACATTCAAAATTTCATATTTCGCCATCTAAATGCTAGAATCATCACTTAATAATTATAATACAATACAAATGCCTAAAAGAATTAGCAGTATGAATGTTTACGAAAGCAAGTAAAAATATTCCAATAACTAAGCATCCTACCTTTTTAAAATAGCAAATTACTATTCACAAAAATTTACCAACGGAAGAATTGAGCTTTATTTATACTGCGTAATGATCAAAATTGTGAGAATGTCCACTTTGTCCACTTTGTCCACTTTGTCCACTTTGTCCACAGTTAAGTATAAATACGGAGGGGAATTGAAGGATGGGATTCATTCTTTCTTGCGACTTCGACTGGGTAGCACTGTTGTTTGGCAATAAGGTATTAAATTTAATTCTAAGGGGAATTTCTGTTGGAATTACATTATTTTTCTGATCTATAATTATTTATTGAAATATTGTGGGATTTTGTTGTTTTATGGCTATCAAGCTTAATTACATGCCAGAAATAGTGTTTTGGTACATGGTTGCCAGGTGAAAGATATTTAACCTTGCGGCTGTTAAACGAATATCTTTCAGACTCTTCTAGTTTTACCCGAGTTAGGCGGCTCGGGCACTAGCCATATATAAGTGCGGTGAATAGCCTACGAATGTGGATAGTTTTGTTTGGTGGAAGCAAGGACCACACGTGTTGGACATGCGGGCCTTTCCGCGCTTGCCGAAGCCAAATGGACCTCCATGCTCGGTCTCATATACTTATATATTTATATGTCTGCTTTATATACACATATTAGGGCGGGTTACTCTGCGTTTCCGGTGTCTTAGCCACGCAAGGGGGGACCCACTTACACTGATTCTAGTCCAACCTCGGGTTAATCTCCCGAATTTATAGTTTAGCTTACCTAGGTTCCATACACGTTTAAATGTAAATGTGAGGTTTAGGCCTCTAGTATTGGTGGTGCTAGCTAGGGCAAATGGGGGTATGGGGATAGGTACACTCCAGTAGGAATATTAGAACGGGGTTTTTTTTATCCTCCGAGCAATCGGCCATTCATCATTAACTAACATAACATTTATTCAAATTATTTTAATCTCGTCTGGTATAATAGATACAAACAGCTGATTTCTTGCATTGTGAGTATTATATTCTTTGATTACTAGTGTCTATGACTCGGGATGTCAGTAGTGAAAAACAAAATCTTGTAACAGTTTATAAATAAAGGGAATAGAGAAACCTGTTATTTAAACCAATCAGATATTTAGAACCTTTAATATGACATCAATATATTGTAACGTAAAAGTTCCATGAGGACTTTGTAGTTATCAAATTATAACATTTATATTAAAATAAGTATTAAAATAAGTATAATCTAACAGTAAGAAGTAAATAAATGAACCTTTCGTTTCGTCTTATTTAGTTCCGCGCGGACCCTAAGCGATCCTTTGTTCGCAAAAAGACGTTGAATAGATAAGCTTCCCTGCCTCCCGCGCCGCGCGCCGCGCCGCTCTGGCCGGTTCTAGTTAAATTTTTAACGTTACACTCTGTACGGGCAGCCATCAAGAGCGGACGTTCATCCCAGCGCAAGCGCGACATATTTCGTGTGCGCGAGCTCTGCCCAAATTTTAACTTTTTATTTTAATTCCTGCAATATAATAATATAATTGTCCTTAGGAAGTTGTTAAATTAATGTGAGTGTGGTAAAACCCCAGATAGGGTAAGTGATCATGAGTAATTTACTTATTTCATTATAGCAGGTAGTTTTAAGTAGGGTGTGTCCGTTTTATTACGCTAAATTCAGCTTATTTGTGCATAATTTCATCTTATTATTTGCCTTGTAACATTCTTGCAGCATTGATACATGTAATTGCGCCTATTTTCATTTCTTGTGTAATTTAAATTAAAAGAACTTAATTGCATATTTATTTTTATGAATATGTTTTCTTTGTTAAGCCTTTTGCACTATGCAGCAGATTGCATATTTAAACCATAATGTTAATATTAATTAATATCAGCTGGCAGTTTGGTTTAAATAGTTATACGCTTGTTTCTTTCTTCTTTTTCCACCAACATATTTGTAACTCCGTCTGATTGTGACTTTGCACTACCATCTTAATATCACTCTCGCACAGTACTTATTGTCGCTTCGCTTACGGTCACAATCAGCGGGGTGGAACTGTGGACTTTATTCTCACACCGTTCGTGGAACATTCCAGGGTGCAAAGTTACGGCTGTAGACGCCGACGGAAAGGAGTTCCGGAACTGCCGAGTCACCGTGGGTGACATTCCGCCTTCACCGCCCGTTCCTGGCTGATCTGCACGTCTGTCCGTGACCACCGGCCGCGCCCCGTCCCAAGGCCACCATCAGGGCAGTACTGTCTCAACGGACAGCGAATTTAAAATTTGAAAATTAGAACTTGTAACGGTCGTTTACCGAATTGAGAAACCAGACGGGCCTTAATACCCACACCCTATTTTTATGCTGGCAACGGTTGTGCCGTTATTTTACATATTTAAAATTTAACGGATTAAACGCATTTTTACATTTTTAAAAATCCTTTGTTTCATTTACACACCCGGACGCCGCATTGGCGCCAACGTGGTTTTTTTAGGTCTGGTTTCTCAAATTTGTAATTATTTAAATTCGCTGTTCGTTGCCGAGTGTATTTGGTGTTGTGCTTGTTTTGTGAACGTTTTTTCTAATGCTTTTTGTTTTTTGGTTGCCGTAGCTAATGTGTACGAACTTACCCATTTTTATAGGACTGTTTTTTTTTTTTACTGTGATAGTATTTTCTTTTTACCAAGGGACTTCATCCTCTAAACAGTTTTTTTTTTCTAGTCATTTTATTATTATTATTAATTGTTTTTTTTATTGAGTTATATTTTTTTAATTTTAATCTTGACCTCTTGTATTGACAAGTAGCAAGCATTTATTAGGGAATTTACTTATTATTATTTTTTTTTTAATTTTAATTTAATGATAATTATAATATAATTTTATTAATTTGTGTTTTTGTATCTCGACTTCTCGTTTTGACGAGTGGCGTTGATCTATCCGTATTTTAATTTATTGTTGTAATCGTATTTTTTTTTTTTGTTTAGTGTGGCACGTGTTCAGTACACCCTCACGGGGTATTGATCAAAGATTTGTTGTTTTATTTATTTTTTTTTTTTTACATTTTTTTTTTCTGCCTTATACGGGTTATTTTAAGTGAGTGTTTTAAATATTATAATTATTAATATTTTCTTCGGTTTCCGCGACTGTCACACATTTAAATAAAACAATTATATAATCCGTTTAAATTGTTTTATTATAATTATTATTTTTACAAATTTAAATTTATTGTTTTTGTTTTTTTTTTTTTTCCTGCTATTGCATCATTTAATGTTTTAGTATAATTAATCAGTCCTGGGTGTTTTGTAAGGTTTTTACACATTAGTTGCACGCGTTTTTATTTTATTTTTGTGCTGTTTTTTTTATTTTCCATTGTCATTGTTTACATCTTCGCACATTAGGAAATAACCAAAACGTAGCTCATTTTTCATATCATTCATTGTAACAGACGGAGATTTTCACTTCACGTATTACTCATTCGTCATTTATCCTCTCACTTAAGGGGAAGTTATCACTTTGCTGCACTCACATTTTTTTTTTTTTTTTTTTTGCTAAAATGGACAGGAAAGTTAAATTCATGTCTCTGCAGAAGTCTGAGCTGGAATATGAGGTATCTATTAGAGGCGATACACCAGCTAGCACGGTACAAGAGCTTCGTAAACAAATAGCTAAGAGTGGCCCACTGTTTCCATCTGATGAAATTTTAACTAGCTCGTATGAGGTTTCGGAAGACTTGGATGGTGTACTCATTGTGCTCGAAAAGATTACTACTTACTTAGATTCACCTGCTTTAGACAATTCGGATTTACTGCGCGCGGAGAATTTACTTAATCATTTATACCATCGGCTTAGCCGTATATCATGTGAGAATGATATGGAGAAGGAGAATTATGACTCTTGCGTTAGTCTCTTTAAGTCTTCTCTTGCTAAGTTTGATACACTCAAGGACAAGGGCTCAGACCCTCTTTTACCTTCAACTACTCCGAACACTATTTCGGGTAATTCTAGCGGCGTATCTTTTATACCACCGCCACTTAAGGTTAGCGTTACGTGTGAGGCGGGGAGTGCGAATTTGTTTTCGAAGCTACGTTTTGACGGCAAATCGTGTGTGCGTGCGTTCATTCAACGCGTTGATGAATTTTGCGAAGCGAAAGGTATTTCTCATAACAAAATTATTAATAATGCCACTGAAATTTTCACGGGTGACGCCATTCATTGGTATAGAAGCATTAAGGGGCAGGCATCGACTTGGAGTGATCTAGTAGTTTTATTGCGGAAGGATTTCGGCCAATCTGACTTTGATTATAGGTTGCTTTCGGAAATCCGAGCTCGTACGCAAGGAGAATCAGAGAATATAATAATTTATCTCTCCATAATGGCTGGGTTGTTTTCAAGGTTGTCGAGATCACTTTCAGAAGAGGATAAAT
Organism: Apotomis turbidana; assembly: GCA_905147355.2. NCBI lineage: Eukaryota > Metazoa > Arthropoda > Insecta > Lepidoptera > Tortricidae > Apotomis > Apotomis turbidana. Next base: position 13,763,864 of record LR990295.1, on the reverse strand, counting down.
TGGAAATTATCCTACATAATATACGTCCTTGTTACGCGAGCACATTATCCTGCGTTTCTCAGATTAATAGCATAGACGAGTTGAAAACTCTTTGTCGTAATTACGAAGACATTCAATCACGGCTTGCTTATTTCAAAGAACCTCCGAGACCATCGTCTGATACTTTGGCCCCTGAATTCGCGTATGTTGGTAGTCAAGTTAAGCCGAAACACTTCAATAGTAATGTTAACAATAGCTCTGGTAGTCACAATTTTAGTAAGTTTAATCGTCATTATACGAATAATAACAGCACAAATAAACATTTCAGCAACCAAAATAATGGTAATTTTAGCAGAGCTAATGCCAGTTCTAACTATGTTCATGCGGTTGGAACTTCTGCTGCTAAATCTCGTTGGTGTCCTAGGTGTAAGGTCGATTCTCATAACGTGAGACAGTGTACCGCCAACAAGGACAACATTTTCTGTTACAAATGTGGTCGTAAAGATGTTAAGGTAACGGACTGCCCGGATTGTTCAGTTAGTAACGGTTCGGTTCCAAAAAACTAGTTAGTCAGAATTGTGTTGACTCATCAAAGACCAACTTTGACAGTGAGGACTGGCAATCCTGGCTGAGCACGATTAACATATTTTTTCGCACATACAAAGTTGACACAATTCTGGAAAAAACTATACTCGGCGCGGCGAACCTTGATCCCTATGACAGCTGTCAGTTCACTACAATATCTGTCAAATGGTAACATTTTTGACGGATACTGTACTGAACTGACAGCTGTCATAGGGATCAAGGTTCGCCGCGCCGAGTATAGGATAGGCGATGATAGGCCATTTGTTTCGGTTACAATTAGCAACGACACTTTATCGGGTCTTCTTGACTCTGGTTCGGCTATTACAATTTTAGGTAATGATGCGCATGTTCATTTTGAAAAGCAAGGTTTCAAGGTTATTACTGATAATTGCATTGCAGTAACTGCCGCAGGAGGACAAAGTTTATATAGTATTGGTTACATGAACTTACCTATTCACTTTGAGAACCAATTTCACATTTTGAGGGCTTTCGTTATTCCCGGCATTAAGTACAATTTGATTTTAGGCATTGATTTTTGGCGTAAGTTTGAACTTTGTCCGAAGTACCTAAGCAGCATTGTGCTTTCTAAAGGCAATCAGCACGAGGATGACAATCGTAAGGATTTAAATAATTCATCTATGGCCTTCATTCAAGGTTATGACAATTTGGTCGAGACAGAGAAACAACTTGCCGATAATGTTATTAAGCAATTCGAGGATATTTCTTTTGATCGTAAGGGTCTCGGGCTTACTGACCTTATGACTCATCACATCGACACTGGAGACTCTAAGCCGATTCGTCAGCGCTATTATAGGTTGTCACCGGAAAAGCAACGTATTTTAATTGAGCAGGTTGATGAGATGCTTTCCTTGGATGTGATTGAGCCTTGTGAAAGTGCGTGGTCTTCTCCGGTTCTCATAGTTACGAAGAAGAACGGTCAGCCTAGGTTCTGTCTCGACAGTAGGAAATTGAATTCAGTTACCAAACGTGATGCGTATAACCTTCCTTATATATCGGAAATTTTGGACAATTTGAGGGACGCTCGTTACTTATCTAGTATTGATTTGTCAAAGGCTTTCTGGCAGATTCCGATCGCTACGGATGATAGGGACAAGACCGCGTTCTATGTTCCTGGCAGGGGAAGCCTACGTTTTAAAAGGACAGCCTTTGGTTTAACTAATGCACCCGCAACTCAACAACGGCTTGTTGACCTTATGTTTGCGGAGTTCGATTTAAAGGTTTTTGCATATTTGGACGATATTATCATCGTATCAAACGATTTTAATAGTCACGTGACTTTATTATTGCGTGTACTTGATAAGTTGAAGCAAGCCAATTTGACAATCAATCTAGAGAAGTGTAAGTTCTTTAGCAGTCGTCTAAAGTATCTAGGTTACGTCGTCGATAGCTCAGGTTTACGTACGGATCCCGAAAAAGTCGAAGCAATCTTGAACTATCCTACGCCTTCCTGTCGCAAGGATCTTAAACGGTTTCTCGGCACTGCAACTTGGTATCGTCGTTTCGTTCCAAACTTTAGTACGATTGCTGGGCCGTTAAATAAACTTACTTCAAATAAAAAGGGTACTCCGTCTTTTAAATGGACCCCTGAAGCCGACGCTGCATTTCGACAGTTGAAGGAGTGTTTGGTTTCGGCTCCGGTTCTTGCTTGTCCTGATTATAGTAGGCCATTTGAGGTACATACAGATGCTAGTAATTACGGAATTGGCGGAATGCTTACTCAGACAATTGACGGTAAAGAACATCCTATAGCATACATGAGCAAGTCTTTAACAGCTGCGGAGAAGAATTACAGTATTACTGAACGAGAGACGCTGGCCGTAGTTGCTGCTCTAGAGCATTGGCGTTGTTACATTGATAACGGACAGCAATTTACTGTGTACACGGATCATAGCGCGTTGAAGTGGTTTTTGTCTATCAGTAATCCAACCGGTAGGTTAGCTCGTTGGGGAGTTCGCCTATCAGCGTTTAATTTTGTCTTAAAGCATCGTCGCGGGGTAGACAATGTAATTCCTGATGCTCTGTCACGTAGTGTTCCGGTCAATGCGATTTCCACTTCCGACTCCTTCGCTGATACTAAAGACGTATGGTACAAGAATATTTATAACGGTTGCGTAAATAATTCTGTTAGCTATCCTAATTTCAATGTTAAGAATAATACTTTGTACAGACTCTCCAAGAACAAGCACGAGCTTACTTCTGAATTCTCGTGGAAGGAGGTCGTTCCAATCGAACTAAGGGAAAAGGTCATAGATCAGAATCATTCAGAGCCTACGGCGGGACACATGGGTATTTTCAAGACCTATAAGCGATTAGCGTTGCGCTACTATTGGCCGGGTATGTACCAGGACGTAGTTAAATTTATAGGTTCTTGTGACAAGTGCCTAGCCTACAAGGCTCAGAATCACCAGACTCTGGGAGAGATGGGTCGTCCTAAGCAGTGTTCGCGTCCATTTCAAATGTTATCGGTTGATTTAATGGGTCCGCTTCCAATTACCAAGAAGCAGAATAACTACATCTTAGTTGTGACTTGCTGTTTTTCGAAGTATTGTTTAATCTTTCCTATAAAGAAAGCAACTTCGGATGTAATAACGAAGATTTTGGAAGAGTCGGTATTTCTTGTACACGGGATTCCACAAACAATTTTAATGGATAATGGCACTCAGTTCACAAGTAATAATATGACTTCGTTTTTCAAGAATTATGGTGTACCTAACGTGTATCTTACGCCTAGATATACTCCGCAGGTTAATTTGGTGGAACGCTTCAATAGGACTATTATCACGTGTTTATCTACTTATGTTGAGGATAACCATAGGTCATGGGATTTATTTATTCCTAAAGTTCAGTTCGCTATCAATAATTCGGTTAACGAGTCAACTGGTTATACTCCTGCGTTCTTAATTTATGGTCGTGAACTCGTAACTTGCGGTTCCCACTTTACTGACAACGATATTGGAGATGAGATTTTGTTTTTACCACGTGATGTCTACGCGGAGAACTTGGGTTGCATGTCAACAGTTTTTGACAGCGTACAACAGAAGCTATGGCAAGCTCATTCAAAGAATTCGGTTCATTACAACCTTAGGCGTAAAGCGGCTGAGTTCAACGTAGGCGATCTAGTGATGAAGCGTGCTTACTTTTTAAGCGATAAAGATAAACATTTCTCTAAAAAGTTGGCTCCTAAATTTATAAAGGCAAAGGTGATTGAGAAGAGGTCTCCCCTTGTTTACGTTTTGCAGGATATGTCTGGGAAAAACTTAGGCACATGGCATATCAAGGACTTAAAGCTAGTAGGTAGTTTTAGGTAGTTGTTATTTAGTATTGCGTTATCGTGCGTGGCGTCATTGAACATCTTTGGGTTAGCATTTGTTTTGGTTTCAAGTTCATGCAGCTAGGAACCAACGGTTGTTTGTTACGTCAGTAATTGACTTCGTGAAGCAATTGCTGTGGTATTGTGATAGTAGATGTATGTTTGATGGATCTTATGTTAGCGTCAGCAAAAGCTCACTTTACCTTATGCGGATTTTATTTTGAATAGTAATAAAATCCTTGGAGACGCGACGGGGTATTGTAACGTAAAAGTTCCATGAGGACTTTGTAGTTATCAAATTATAACATTTATATTAAAATAAGTATTAAAATAAGTATAATCTAACAGTAAGAAGTAAATAAATGAACCTTTCGTTTCGTCTTATTTAGTTCCGCGCGGACCCTAAGCGATCCTTTGTTCGCAAAAAGACGTTGAATAGATAAGCTTCCCTGCCTCCCGCGCCGCGCGCCGCGCCGCTCTGGCCGGTTCTAGTTAAATTTTTAACGTTACACTCTGTACGGGCAGCCATCAAGAGCGGACGTTCATCCCAGCGCAAGCGCGACATATTTCGTGTGCGCGAGCTCTGCCCAAATTTTAACTTTTTATTTTAATTCCTGCAATATAATAATATAATTGTCCTTAGGAAGTTGTTAAATTAATGTGAGTGTGGTAAAACCCCAGATAGGGTAAGTGATCATGAGTAATTTACTTATTTCATTATAGCAGGTAGTTTTAAGTAGGGTGTGTCCGTTTTATTACGCTAAATTCAGCTTATTTGTGCATAATTTCATCTTATTATTTGCCTTGTAACATTCTTGCAGCATTGATACATGTAATTGCGCCTATTTTCATTTCTTGTGTAATTTAAATTAAAAGAACTTAATTGCATATTTATTTTTATGAATATGTTTTCTTTGTTAAGCCTTTTGCACTATGCAGCAGATTGCATATTTAAACCATAATGTTAATATTAATTAATATCAGCTGGCAGTTTGGTTTAAATAGTTATACGCTTGTTTCTTTCTTCTTTTTCCACCAACATATTTGTAACTCCGTCTGATTGTGACTTTGCACTACCATCTTAATATCACTCTCGCACAGTACTTATTGTCGCTTCGCTTACGGTCACAATCAGCGGGGTGGAACTGTGGACTTTATTCTCACACCGTTCGTGGAACATTCCAGGGTGCAAAGTTACGGCTGTAGACGCCGACGGAAAGGAGTTCCGGAACTGCCGAGTCACCGTGGGTGACATTCCGCCTTCACCGCCCGTTCCTGGCTGATCTGCACGTCTGTCCGTGACCACCGGCCGCGCCCCGTCCCAAGGCCACCATCAGGGCAGTACTGTCTCAACGGACAGCGAATTTAAAATTTGAAAATTAGAACTTGTAACGGTCGTTTACCGAATTGAGAAACCAGACGGGCCTTAATACCCACACCCTATTTTTATGCTGGCAACGGTTGTGCCGTTATTTTACATATTTAAAATTTAACGGATTAAACGCATTTTTACATTTTTAAAAATCCTTTGTTTCATTTACACACCCGGACGCCGCAATATATAGAAATAATTAGTTAAAATTTACTGATTATGATTTAAAGTAATGTACATATGTTACAGCCTCAGTGATAGAATGGCAACACTAAAGTTAAGTCGAATCAGCTGACCGATGACATTCGCCCTTTCAATGAGCAGAAATAATTTTAAACTTTGTTATAATTTTGATAAGGAAATTGTGGATCGTCGTATAGTATGGAAATGCAAAGCATTCCTAAGACTGGATGTGGAGTATCTGAAGTGTAAATTGCTAAGAAAAGCCGGGGACTTATGGATAGCAATAATGAAAGGTATTCGTTCTCGTATTTACATCTCAGATCTCAGAACTAAAGTAAATTATATCACAAGGGTTGAGAGAAAATTCCTTTATCAGAATCAGTCATTCGAGAGTTGAAAGATACTCCGATCGGCACTATAGTCTTCATGATTTCAAGGGTATACTACATTTATGAATATGGTCAAACGAAAACCAAGTTCTAGAACTCGTTAGAAGGGTTCATACCTACTAGGGAAAAGTAGTGTATTAGACTTCTTACAAATACAATTATAACTTCATTTTTCTGAATTATCAGTTTTACAATCATTACATATATTTAGCAAGTTGTAGGTTTAGGCAAGTAGCTTAACCTAGCGTAGGCCTTGTGTAGTTAACTTAAAAAGCCTGCGCCAAAAGGCTTCCCTAAAAGGATGGATCCTTGACACTTTGCCTTAGGTAGGACGTCATGCATAGATGTGATGAGATCCCACAGTGGTTTGTTCAGTTTAGAATAGGTGCGGAGTTCCCCATCCTCTAGCTGAACGCTTTAATTCGATTTGCTTCTCAGGAATAGATAGGTAAACCGTTCAGTGATACTCTCCGCGCACTCAGGGTGGTAGGGGACTATTAACAAAAAAATTATATTTTTTTTTTTTTATACACAATAAAGATACCTTCTCCATTATACTATAATCTAGTCCTTACTAGTTCTTAATTGTGAAGACTAACACAACTTCCTACTTATTGTATAGGTCTAGAATCCACTTCAAAATGGTCTACTATAGTTTATTTAAGGGAGGTAACCACCTTCTCAGATTAAGGAGTAATGACAAAATTTATTCAATATTGTCAAATATGAAAACTTAAGAACAATTAAATTCATAATAAAAATTCATAGATCCTGTAACTTTCATCTATTTATAGATTGGTAAGGAAGTGTAGTTTCATATTGTACATAGACATTTGATTTCTAATCATTCTGGAGTAAGAACATGCAATTTTAAAAACTAAATTACCTTTCATTTCGGAATTCTAATAAAATTTGGATAGAATCACATATTGATTTTTATTGTTACATAAGGTAATCTAGTTCAACTATATCTGATTATGGTCTAAATGAATTTGATATTTCATATAGAATTAAGCAACTTTTATAAGAGTATCTATAATATTCCATATTGAATTTGCTATAGGAATTATAGATATTCTTGTTGGCTAGACTACATAGGAAGTAATAAGTTTATATTTTGGGGATAGATAACATTAAACTAAATTAGAAATTTAATTAGTACAAAGAACCAAGGTAGCAGTAGGATAGGAGAAGCTTGCATTAAATAATTAAGAGAATACACATTTATTTGGAAATACATAGTAGCATAGCACAGTATATAGGTACGGAGGCACTTAGCGACACATCACGGTTGAATTTCTTTTAAAAGATACTGAGTTACTATTTCAACGTAGGTTCCTACCCAACTAGACGTTCACAACGGTTACATCGATCACATTTTTTGGCCATTAGTTATTAAGAAATGTTCTAGCTCAATTGTTATAAAGATCCTTTCATATTTAGATTTGTTTAATTGTAGGATATAGAAGACTGGGAGCTGCTGTTAAGATATTCTTAGATAATTGTTGTAGGGTTTCCTTAGGGCTTCGTTGTAGGAGTAGAGTTTGGAGACGAGGGTGAAGCAGGCGAAGGACAAGGACCCGTTCCTTTAGTTTAGGGCTTAGCAGACGTTACGATTGGTGGTCCCGTGACTCAGGATAACTCTAGAGTTGAAGTTCTTAGCTCATGCATCATTACAGTGATCCCAAGGTACTTTACAGTGGAACAGTTGCTAATGACTTTGCAATCCCGGGCAAGGTTTGTAGATTGGTCCACCGCACGATTACATGAGAGCTTAATGTCTGGACGTGAGCGAGGAGCGGAAGAGGCTGTTTTATAGAAACAGAGGTAGTTTGTTTTTAAAACGTTCAGGGAGAGCAGGTTATTCGCAAGCCATTTTGCCAGCGCTGACAAGCCACTTTCCGCAACTTCGATGCATCGCGTCCACGAAACATCGTGGAAGACCAATACAGTGTCATCCGCGTAACAGACGATCTCTGCCTGCCCTATTGGCAGACATATCATGTCGTTAAGATATATCAGAAACAGGGTAGGCCCGAGAATGCTTCCCTGTGGAACACCGAAAGATATTGGTACTGGATTACTCACTAAGGTGCCCAGTCTAACACACTGTTTCCGGTTTGTGAGGTAGCTTTTGAACCAATCCCAGGCAGTACCTCTTATGCCTAATAGTTCAAGCTTCCTTAGCAATATCGGGATTGAGACAGTGTCAAACGCCTTAGCCAGGTCCAAAAAGATGCCCACACAAGCTTCTCCCTTATCGAGGTAGGACGATATTAGATCAACTAGCAAGGTGGCAGCTTGTTCAGTAGATCGGTTCTTCCGAAAACCAAATTGTCTTGGGGAAAGAAGATTTTCTGATTCAAGGAAGCCGATCAACTGGTTATTAATGATCTTTTCTAAAATTTTGGAAATGCTGCTAAGTAACGAAATCGGGCGATAATTCCCAGGGCAGTCCTTAGCTCCTCCTTTATGGATGGGGACTACAGCTGCTACTTTCCAGCTCTCCGGGAAAACCCCCGATGAGATGCTCAGGTTGAAAATATAGACGAGTGGCTTAACAATGTAGTCTTTTAGACTTAAAAGAATGCGATTGTTCAATTCGTCCATGCCAGAAGCGCTCTCCAGTTTTAAATTAAGAATATGTCTCTCTACTTCATTTTCGTCTATGGGATTAAGAAAAATAGAATTTACGGGGGAATTCGGTACGGTGGCCTTGGTTGACAAAGAAGCCTCAGTCGTATTACTTTGAGCAAGGATGTCATTTGCTAGTTTTTCCCCCACCGATGAAAAGAATTCATTTGTGTGATTTAATGAGTCTAGCGTGTTAGATTTGATAGAAGCTAGTTCATGGGGCGTTTGCTTGTCCTGACTGAGATGGGTTATGTTTCTAATGGTCATCCATAGTTTTCTGGGATTGTCTTTATTCTCTGCGAGTTGCTTTCGGTCGTAGTCATCTTTTGTTTTCCGTAAAATGTCAATATAAAAATTTCTGTATCTCGTGTAAGTAAGTCTGGCTATTTCGTTTTGGGGGCTTTTCCGGTAGCTAGCGTGCAATTTATCTCTTACTCTAGAACATTTAATTAAGCCGGGAGTCATCCACGGCTTTAGGATTACCTTTGAACGGCTCACTGTTTTTTGTGAGGTGTTTCTTGAAATTGCGTCAGTCAGTATAGAGTAGAAAGCATTTGCAGCTTCAGTAGCAGATGTTTTGCTAGTGACCAGTTGCCAATTCTCGTTCATTAGTTCCGCTCTGATAGCCTCCACGTTCTGTTTAATCACGGTTTTTGATGGTTTGGCAATCTTTACTTTGTTGAGAGCCGTAACCCCGACCATTACTAAATCGTGGTCAGTAATATCGGAAGCACAGACGACTGACGCTAACTCCTTCCCTGACCTCACAAAAATGTGATCCAAACAGGTATTTTTCCTCGTCGGCTTATCAATTGCCGAAACAAACCCAAGACTTGCCATCACACATAAATATTCAGAGGAATGGGGATCAGAGGGAACATTGATATTAATGTTAATATCGCCGGCCACTATAAAGCAGTCAGGACATCGAGAGTTATTTTTAACAAATGATTCTAATGATGATATGAATGGGAGAGGGTTAACAAAAGAAGGCGAGCGATACAAGCCTAGCAAGGAAAAACGTTCTGGTACATGTATAAAAAGGCTATCTGTATCCTGGATAAGTGGTTCCGTGACTATGGCGTTTAAGTTCTTCCTTACATATGCAACCACTCCACTTGCTTGGTTGTGAGATCTTAAGGTGCAAAACGCAGTGTAACCCTCGAGCTGCCCAACGACCGAACCCTCCTTCAGCCAGCACTCTGTTAAAATAACAACGTCAAAGTCAATCTTTAGCCGTCCAAAAGTCACAAGAAACTGATCAAAGTTATGTTGAAGGCTTCTGATATTAAGAGTGAGAACCTTGACACAATGTTTGGAGACTATGATTTTGCAGCAGTGCTCCGCCGAATCCACAGCGTGGCAGTTTACTGGAAAAGAATTGTCAAGTTCCATCCCTAAGTCTAGCCCGGCCATGGTGTGAAAAAGTGACGGTTAATGACACGGCTCGGGTCCAGTGGATGTAGACGGTGCACATGATAGATATTATAGTAGCCTGAATTTGTGAGTTTGTGTGTCTTGAATGGTGTAAGTTTGTGTATGTGTGAGTGAAACCGTAAGAACGGGTAGTGGTACCTAACTATATAGGGTTAATCCATCGTTCCTAATGATATATTTCTGAGAAATCGCCACTTGTCTACTTTAGACATGAGAGTGCTTTATTTTCCTTAACTGAATGGAGCCTAGTACTATACATCGTCGTCTAGTACCCATAACACAAGCCTTATTAAGTTCAATTTGGGACTAGATCGATTTGTGTGAGGTTGTCTTGATATATTTATTAATTAATTTATTTATATTTATATGAGTATATAAGTATAAAATGGGTATGTTGCGGCTTTCTATCTATATATTATCCCCGATAAATCGTTCAAAGTATGGACAGTACCTCTAAATGGACAGCCTTGGTGCTGAGGCACACAAATAAACATAACCAACATTTGGACAACTTGCATCCTCTGCCCTTGCGATTAGCGATTGAAAACGGACCTGCAAAATCCATTCCTGTTGTTATAAACGAGTATGTGAGTGTAACTCGTGCAGGGGGCAAGTTGCCCATCATGGGCTGAATTGAGCTGCCTTGAATACGCATACAGACAATACATTTCCTAAATGTTTGCCGCGCAAGGTTCCTTCCGCCAATAGGCCAATATTGATCTCTTACACTATTTAACAAGAGCTGAGGCCCACAATGGAGATTACTCAAGTGTTCTTCTTTAAATACAAGTTTTGTAAAGTTGTGCTTTGAACACAACAAAATGGGATGTTTCTTAGTATATTCGCATACTGAACCTTGAATCCGCCCTCCAACTCTAATCAGGTTCTGTTGATCCAAGAACGGGTTAAGTGATAATATTCTAGATTTACGCTGAACTGGTGTGTTATTTTGGAGACAGTGTAAGTCATCCGGAAACGAATCTCGTTGACACGCTCTGATTAGAGTTAGAGTAGACAGATCTAATTCGTCGTTTGACAGATTGCCACTTCGATACAAGTCTTTTTTTAATTGTTTACAGTTGTAAATGAACCTTAACATATATGCTACGACACGGATCATTTTATGGAACTTAGAGAACCTTTCAAAATCAAATGACGGCTGCTGCAGTGTGACGCATGTTAACACTTTTAATTCTGGTACTTCTATATCGTATATTTGAGTGCTGGGCCATTCTGTCTCGGATTTCGTTAAAAATATTGGTCCATTGAACCACATTTTGGCATCCTGCAGCTGGCCGGGAGTGACCCCCCTTGTCGCGATGTCCGCCGGATTTACATCGGTAGGAACATGATTCCATGAAGATTTGTCAGTCAACTCATGTATTTCATTTACTCTATTATACACAAACTGTTTGAGATTGCTGGGGTTTGTGTTCTTTATCCACGCTAGTACTATTGTCGAATCGCTCCAAAAATATTTTTTATCGAATTTACACGTGAGTGACTGACATACCTTCGCACTCAACTGAGCCCCGAGTAACGCTGCAGCGAGCTCGAGCCTCGGAATTGTGCTTCGTTTTAGAGGGGCCACACGCGCCTTAGCGCATAGTAGATTTACTGATACATTGCCCGCCTTGTCTACACAACGTATATAAGTACATGTTGCAAATGCATTCTGTGATGCATCTACAAAGCAGTGCAATTGAATTGATGCCGGTGAGTCTTGCAACACAAAGCGTGGAATCTTTATTGTCTGAATCTGCTTTAAGTTTGATATAAAATTGTTCCACTCTTTATGTACATCTGACGGCACCGGATCGTCCCAGTCGAGTTGAGACTCCCAAAGTCGTTGCAACAACATCTTGGGCACAATGGTGCAAGCGCTTAATAAGCCTACGGGATCAAATATTTTGCACGTTGTGGCAAGAATATTTCTTTTTGTGAATAATGATGGAGTCTCAACATCGATGGTGAAATAAAGATTATCCTGCCGAGGACACCAACTCAGCCCCAGAACCGACGACTGATTTTGTACATTTGAATTTGTTTCTGCTAACTCCTTTGCGTCGCCTGTGGTTGAGCTGGCGTCGTCCGCGAATATAGATGGAGCATTTGTCCGAAATTTTCTCAACGGAAAACAAGCCTCTTCTAATTTTTCAACTACTGAGTCAAGCAAGTACTTGAGCTCGGCCTCGTCATCACAACCTGTAATAAGGTCATCACAATAAAAGTCATTTTTAATTACATTTGCTAGTTTTGGGTCTGTACATTCCCTTGATAACTGGGTTAAGCACCTGGTAGCCAGGAATGATGCCGAGGCCGTGCCGTACGTCACCGTATTTAGTTGCAGTATTCGTAAAGGTTGCACGTCCTCGTTTCTCCACAATATTAATTGTAAGTGACGTTGCGATTCGTTTAGTGCCACTTGGCGATACATTTTGGCGATATCGGCCGTCAAAACATACTTATGTTGTCGGAATCTCAATAAAATGGAAAACAGGTCATTTTGCACCACTGGGCCAACATACTGAATGTCGTTTAAAGATTTGCCTGTCGTCGTGCGCGCTGACGCATTGAATACGACTCTGAGTTTTGTTGTCTCGCTCTTCTCGCGAAGCACGGCGTGATGAGGCAGGTAATTACCATTAGGTGGCTTCTCCACTTCAGTTAGGTGGCCCAGTGCCGCATATTCATCAATAAATTGACTATACATTTCTTTGAGTTCTGGCTGCTTACGAAAGCGCCTTTCTAAATTGAAAAAGCATCGTTTAGCTAATGTAAATGAATCCCCTAGTGCCTCTGGTGACTCCTTCAATGGCATTGTTACTTGAAATCTGCCGGAATCTAACCGGACTGTATTTTTATTAAACGATTCCTCACAAATTTGCTCGTCTGTTGAACAAATCTTATTTGGACTGGCAAAGGTTTCCAGTTCCCAGAATTTAGAAAGTGAATCCTTAATTTCTTGACTAAAGTTGCATAATATTTTGCTCGCTGGCTTGAACGAGGTGGCTGGGCTCACGGGCCCCGACACTAACCAACCAAATTTAGAATATATGAGCACCGCTCCACTTTCACCTATTGGCATTTGACAGCCACCCTTTACAATGCTCCACATCATGTCAGACCCGATTAAAATATCAATTTTGTCACTCTTATAAAACTCGGGGTCAGCCAGCGGAGCATTGTCGGGTAAGTTCAAATCATTTGGATTAACCTCTACACTAGGTAAGTTTTCAGCAATGCTTGGAATTATCATACAATTTACGCTAGCCGAATACGAATTAATTCTCGATTTTATTTTTAGTGTGCATGAATCGGAAACCAAAGATGTCGCATTATTAAGTCCACTGACACATCTGGCTGCAGATCCATTACTTTTAATTTTAAGTTTTCTTTTCAGCTCTTCGGTGACGAAAGAACTTTGGCTGCCGCAGTCCAATAAAATTCGTGCAGGGTAAGTACTATTATCACGATCGTTAACGACATCGACAACTGCGGTGCCCAAGAGGACTTCACTGTCGCGCAGAGATGATGTAAGAGTCGTTAACGGGGTACTAGGTACGTTGTTCATATTTTGTTTTTCGTTGCTAGTACTTGGTGCAATATTATTACAAGCTTGACCTTCATTATTTAATTGTTTATTTTTATGACTAATGTTTACCTTACATAGTAAACTGTTATGCTTTTGTTTGCAGGTCCTGCAGGAGTTGAGTCGGCAGTGAGAAGTCAAATGACCGGGACGAAGGCAGTTGAGGCACAGCTTGCGCTTGAATGCCTCAGCCTCCCTCGCCTCGGGTGTCATCTCTGCAAATAATTTACATTCAAATATTCGGTGGTTCTGATTACACATGAAACAAGATCTATTTGGCATTGCTGAAAAAAAGGACTTGATCTGTCTCTGGTCCCTATTATGATTAAACTTGTCATTTTTGGGATGATTATTTACTGGAACACCCTTTGCGCCTCCTTGCACAGTCTCCAGAACGTCCGCACGATTTCTGAGAAATTGATAAAAGTCTTCTAAACTAGGAGACTCTGCAAGGTTGGCTTTATATTCTTCCCACTTCGTGTTTGTTACATTATCTAATTTTTGTGTCACGATATAAATTATAAGAGTATCCCACTTATCAGTATGTTCACCTAGCGTATTCAAGGCTCTCAGATTCTTTGATACATGGTCTATGATAAACCTCAGCGCCCTATGAGACTCCCTATTAAGAGGCTCAAGGTTGAAAAATGATTTCAGGTGATTATTTATTAAGACATTCTTATTATTGTATCTTTTGCAAAGTAGCTCCCATGCTACTGGATAATTTTCAGCTGTGAACTCGATTGATTTTATTGTGACAGCAGCGCCGCCCTCTAGTGAGGATCTCAGGTAATGAAATTTACTTATGTTGGGAATGGTGTCGTTGTCATGGATCAGCGACTCGAAGGTGTCCCGGAACTCAAGCCATTTTGAGTAATTCCCATCAAAGGTTGGCAATTTAATAGTCGGAAGCTTTAAGTTACTAATACCTTGGTTGCTCGAATTGCTTCCGATTGATTGCTTTCTATTAGCACATTCAAGTCGCCGTTCACAAGCTGACACCATGTCCTCAGCGCTGGATATGACCGAGAAGAACTGATTCTCTAACTCGAATCGTTCATGTAAACGCTTCTCTAAATCATTTTCTGAATCTGTAATTTCAATCTGTGTTTGAACGGTTTCAAACTCAGCAAACAGCTGATTTATTTTTGTTAACCTCAAGTTAATGTCACTTATTTGCTTAGTGGTTATATCTTTTTTATCAATGTTTTCAAACACAGAAAGAAACTCCTTAAATTTCGTTACTCGGGCCTTTATTGTGCCACGTTTGCGTATTAAAATTGACAGCTCCTCTCGGTCAGTCTCAGCCCCGCTACCATTGCCTGGAGCCTGCATTATGTTAACTTAACTGTTATATTAAGCGCAAGAGCAAAGAACGAGAAGTGTTAAGATGTGCAAGCAAACCAAATTCCCATGAAGTGAAGCGAAGAAAGCAGAACACAAGGAGACCGCGGGCAGCGACAGGCCCCGACGGCCGGACTCGGCGCTCAGCGACGACAAGTGCGCCGCTGGCCACGTACGGTCACCTGGAATGCACGGTGCCAAGGTTCAAGCAAATGCTATGGTTGCGTACAGGCAGCAGGGAAAATAACGACAGAAAACAAATTGAAACACACAAAAGAAAAAAGAATTGAAATGTAGCTATAGCAATTATTGTGACCAGAAAACCCACTTATGCTTAAATGAAACACAATGCAATATTCAATGTACTTAAATAAAGTGAAATGTTATGGGCCGGCAAGAAACTGCTTGAATAGTAAGACAAAACTACAATTTTTATTTTATTTTTACTTTTCTTGAATTTATACCACAAATGGGGAGCCAAAACTTTTGTAGTAACTGAGCTACAAATACTGTGCCCTTACTCGGGCTTTATAATGTCACTTTGCAATACGAATTACAAGTAACTATTTATCAATTGACCTAAACTGCGTAGTAAATATCGTACTTTATGCTACGGAGGCCGTAAATACACGTATATATGTCTAACAAATAACTAAATAATTGCAACTGATAAATTGCATAAACTTTCGTAGGTAGATTTCGGAAGATAACTTCTAAACAACTCTGTACCTACGGACGAAACGAACTAAATTGGCACTTACTTTGTAGTTTGAATTCTTTACTTATTAATAATAAAACGAAATCGTTATTAGTAATTACTTACCTACCGCTTATTTGTAAGCTAATCGAAACTGTATTTTATGTTTGCAATCATAAATAGGTAGATTTCGAATGAACACTTATAAAACTCTGTACCTATCCACGATTGAACTAAAATAACTACTTATTCTCTTTGTTATCACTTCTATACTTGCGATTATGAAAAACTATTCGAAATATTCGCGTAAACAAAGCGTCTTAGCTGTTTGTTTGCGATTTAACGAACTAAACTTGTATTTTGTACTTCTACGTAAACTATGATTACGTGAAAATTATTTGTAAGTATCACTTTTATTAAGTGTAAGTATGTAGGTATTGAATTTGAAAGCTAAGAAACCAAGGACTCACGACACTATTCACAGCAAATCGAAAAGGGGTGCAAGGGAATATGAAATTACGGAACGGGCTCACTTCCTTTGTTTAGTATGTAGAAAACTTCTGGAGCGATGGTTGTCCGGAATATTTTCTGACTTCGGTGTTCGCTGACCGCGTGCTTCAGTGTTGAGTTGAGAAGATGGCCGCCGTAATCGCCTCGCCCGACGACGCTGTGTGTTAGTGCAGGCACGGATGGTTTCTTCTTTTTTCTAGACTTCGTCGGCCATTGTTTGCAGACCGGGTCCTGTCGTGGTCGCCAACTTGTCCGGGGATGTTGAATTAAACTCAATCCTGGACATAAAAAAGGTGTATTGTGAGATTAAAATAATATGAGTATGCGCGAGCGCGCTGTCGCGCGCTGCCGGTCGATTTTGGTGTGCAGTGGAGTGGGGCGGCCGACGCCGCCGCGCCGCGGCACGCCCCCGCCGCGCCTCTCTCCTTTCCCCGCGTTCGCCGTAGGGTTGGCCGGTGTCTCACGCGCTGTCCGCGTGAACAAGTATACCGCTGGACACTTAAGAATAGGTCGAGACGTGCGATCTATAAGCGAGAACAGCCGGAGACTACACCTGTAACGTTTCGCCAAACTCATTTGTCCGAAAGCCATTTCTTCCAAAACTGTTAATTTTTCAGAATAATAATAAAACAAACGTAACCTAACCTAATGGGTTAGAACGATGTCGTATAAAATCGTGAACATATGTGACGTTTTCAACCAAAAGGGTCCACTTTGTCACTTTTCATAAGGACGGAATTTGTTTGCGTTCCTATATCAATAACCTTTTACGCGTCCTTTTGGTACGCGACGATTACATTGGCGTATCTAACATTATTTTTCAGGCGGGGCCTGGGGGGGCCTGGGGGTGGGCCTGGCCATGGCCTATGAGATGAAACCATGAATTCCTATCGGTAACCCAAAATCCTGGGGTGGGCACTAGACCATACTGGGGTGGGCACGGCCCACCCGGCCCCTATATACGCCAATGGCGACAAAGTAGTAGCTTTTACTTGAAAACGTCACATATTACGAGTTTCAGGAAAAAGATACTTTCGGACAAATGTTTCGTAGTTGAGTTTCGTAGTTGACATAGGATACCATAAGCTATGTCTGTGCATCGCCTACCTCAACATAACCTTGCTTGGTTAAATACTTATGCGAAGATTAATATGATGCCAATAAGGAACGAACTTGATGTAAACTTGCATCTATTTAACATTGACTTTTAACGACTATTAGACGTCGTAAAACCTCAATTTATATCGTTATTAATTAGTTAACGTTAATTTTTATTATTTTATTAGATATACTTACAGATAACAGATCAGTGCCGCTGATTAACAAGTAGGCAGATAGCATTGACAAGTCGTATACAACCCGATTCTCACCGAATTAACTATTTAAGGGGATTCATTGCTCTTACAGCCGAAGCAGAATTGGCTCATATAAGTAAGCCAAAAAACAGTGTAAACTACATGATTGAACCAATTCAAGGAGGTTATATTTATTAACTTTTTTAGTACCTTCTTTCGATCAATGATTTGGTTCGTCGCGCTTTAGTGTCTGCCAATATACCTTGCACCTTGGAGCCTCCTGGGTTGAGTCGAACAGATGGCAAGAGGCCTGATGGTCTCACGTTGGTTCCTTGGCAGAAAGGTCGGTGCCTCTTGTGGGACGCAACTTGTGTGAGTACATTTGCTCCGTCCCACTTGACTCACACCATTAGAACTGCTGGGGCGGCGGCCGCGGAGTGTGCAGCAAGAGTGAAACACACTAAATACAGTGCCTTGGAGCCAGCGTACGATTTTGTACCTATTGCAGTGGAGACTGGTGGACCTTGGGGCTCGGAGGCCAAGGATTTTATTAAGGAATTGGGCCGCCGGCTTAGGGATAGGGGCTGTGACCCGCGCTCTGGACGTACCTGGTGCAACAAATTTCGTTGGCCATTCAGCGTGGTAACGCCGCCAGTGTGATGGGTACGTTTGGGCCAGGTACGATTCGGGGCATGCCTCATTAACGAAATTGACGAAGCCTGTTGTGGATCTTATCATTGGTTTGTATTTGACGAAGCCTGTTGCTGATTTGTTGCTGTATCTCACCTGACGAAGCCTGCGATGCGGATCAGAACTTATTGTAATTTTTCCTTTCGTGTCTTTTAATAAAACATTTATTTATTAAAAAAAAAAAAAAAATCTCATACTCACATGTGTATTTAATTCGCAATTTTCATTTTAAAGGCAAGGACCACAGACCACCCCCAGTGGGGGTTGTCTGTGGCAAGGACAAAGTCAGAAGAATATACAAAGAATATACCTTGTTTAGGCTTTGTTTTTTTAGTCGTCATAAAATACGTAAATATTTGCGAGTTTTACCATGTTTCCTGGAGTAAACTGGCTTCTATATTGATCGAATATCGAGGTATGAGTAGAAAGGGTCGTTCTCTCGTTTCGTCCCAATTTGGTGTTTGGGCCCGAATCGAGTGTAAGAAATAATAATTTCCGAACATGGCTACTTCATAAAGTTTCGTTAACAAGTTACGCATAGGGAATAATTTAAATAATTAGGCTAAACCTGAAAATCTAAAAAATATTCTTGACAAACCTATCAAAATTTCATTCCACTCCTGTGTCAAAATGCATTCCATTAACTTTATAACGAAAATACCTCATTTTTTTTCATAGAAACCCATCGTGTTTTTGTATATTATGCGTAAAATACGTATTAAATATTATGTGAGTGCATTGAAAACTTAACTAGAGTAGATATACCATGCCGAGAACGCACTTTTTCACTTTGTCAAACGAATAACTTCATTTCCCTCCGCGAAAATTGTAATGTATTTTAAGTTTATATACGCATCCTTATCCACGACGACCGTAATCGCCGTTCGTTCTCCCTACCTCAGACTACCAAAGCATCTCAACGAGGGAGACCGCACGCACGTGGTTTGAGAAATATTTGAATTCTCTCCGTTGGTTTTTGATTTTGTCACGGGTAAGCTTTAATTACTATCCTTGGTATATTTAGAAATTCTCTAATGCAAATTATTTCTCTTGCACGTTATTTATTAACATTTGAGTGGACCATCATTTAGTTTCCTTGGTGACCTTGAAGAACGAAAGAAAGTGAAATAATTTGGATTTAAGTGCTGATAGTTCATTTCTTTCCAATTCATTTCCATCCGTTCCTTCCATTTTTTTTGAGGAAGGAAATGAATGGATTTGGATGGGAATTATTAAATATATTTCGTTGTTACATGTAACGTAGATACTGGCGTTCTATATTACGTCGATGATCATAAATGTGATCATAAATGTGTAAGAACCAAATTCTGTACCATGAGCCAATACCCTCAATCATAACATGTTGACAAAATTGAAAGATGAAATCTATTCCTTGTTTAGTGGAATTGATGATAATACCCGAGGAGGTTTAAAAAAAAGGTTTTTGGCTCACATCCCCAGATTTAAAGGTACAACAAAAGTACATCAGGCAATTTAGACAAAAGATTTGCCGCACTCAGTTGCATTCAGATCTATTAGCTGTTTTGCGTGTCGAGGCAGCTTTATACCCTGCGAACATATTGTGTTCTGGTTCAATTAGATTGAATGAGTGATAATTAGTTGTCAAAGTGATGATCAAAATTTTGGAGACAAAGTCAACCAGTCTGAAATAAACTACTTATGGATATTTATTGTCTCGATGTGATTAAGTAAATTAGTAACACAACAAATTAACTATAGCCCAATAAAAATAAGTCTATCTAAATCTAAAGAAAGAAAACATTAATTTATAGTTTTAAAATAACGCTGTGAAAATAACCAAGTTTCGATCATTCGAAACTTGGTCTGTTCTGGAGTCCTTGCAGCGATGTCAAGCCGACTGGAGGAGATGCTTATATTCAGCTGCCACGATGATTTTTCAAGTACAGAACCAGCAGGAAGAACATATATGGACCTGCGTCGAGGAGTGCGACAAGGTGACGTTATATCATCGTAACTGTTCACTAACGCATTGGAGGATATGTTCAAGACGCTGGGCTGGAAAAATAGTGGCATTAATATAAATGGTCAACAAGTCTTTCTCCTATGATTCGCAGACGACATCGTCATCATGGCTGAGACTCTGCAGGACCTGAAACTCATGCTAGATAGCCTGGAAAGTTCGTCTGTCTCCGGATGAATTTAGATAAAAACGAAGTAATGTTCAATGAACATATTGATCCGGGACTGGTCGCCGTAAATGGATTATCCCTTGCAGTTGTTTCCAAATACGTGTACCTTGGGCAAATGCTCCAACTAGGCAGAGTCAACATCGACAAGAAGGCTAAGAGGCGAATATAACTGGACTGTGCAGCATTCGTAAAATTGCGTCGAGTCTTCACATCGCCCATACCTCAAAGCCATGAAAGTTTTTAATCAGTGCATCCTACCTGTGTAACTACGGAGCTGACACGTGGCCACGCACCATACGACTAGTCCACCAGTTCAAAGCCACTCAGCGAGCCATAGAAAGAGCTATGCTGCTCGGTGTGACTTAGGGATCAAATCCGAAACTAAGTATTTCGACAGACAACCAAAGTTACCGGCATAGCACAACGAATAAGCAAGCTGAAGTGGCAGTAGGCTGGTCATATCTCTGTCGTTGAACCGATGTCCACAGGAGCGACGAGTTCTAGAGTGGAGGCCACGAATCGGTAAACGTAGTGTAGGACGCCCTGTAACAAAGTGGAGCGACGACATTCGTAGGATAGCGGGTGGTAACTGGAGGAGGAGAGCTGAAAACCGAGCTCACGCCACTGAGCTCTCCTCCATGGGAGAGTCCTCTATGTCCAGGTGTGGATTTTTGTAGTGGATTTGTGATTTATATATTAGGCTCGTTTGTTACTTTTCATTAAACAATTTAAAATACGTAGTGCACTTGAACAGAATAATTTTTGTAATACAATATTTTGGACTTTTGTTCATTAAGTCTAAGAAGGTTTTTCTTATTTAAATGTAACATGCACAATTTAAATAAAAAAAATGTAATTGAGAAATTTTAAGATTTCGTATCATAATGTAACAGATAAGTTTATGAATGTTGAGTCTGCAAAAGTAAATACTTAGGAGTATATACTTTATTTTATTCCTAGGCCTCCATAAATTGCCATGAATCAAATTAATTCCAGTCTGGATTCAATACATTTTGTACACGTTTCATTCCCATACATTTTCGTTTCATTCCCTTCCAGTCGAATTTCATTTCCATCTACGCCTTCATTACATTCCACCCCTTTTTTTTCTAAATAACATTAATATAGACCTGCCTTTCATTGAATGATATATAAAACGAGTATCCACATAATTGATATCAATATCAACAAAATAACTCCTAAAAAAAAACAAAATCGAAAAAAAGCCAAATTGGGACGAAACGAGAGAACGACCCAGAAAATACAAGAACTCGTCAATGAATATAGTTAAATCTAAGAGTTTGTAATTTGGGTTTAAAATATTTTATTTATAATTTTAGTCATCTAATGCTTAGGATAGTTAACCTTAATAACCATAAAGGCAGTTTGAAATGAATTGATGAATGCTCCATAGCTGTCTTAAGTCCTACCATGCTAAAAGTCCGATACCTATGACTTTTAGGTCCGGAAATATAACTGTGGCCCCAGTGAAAAGGAAGTCAAAACAGAAGTTTATAAGTACGATTTAACCTAGGAGCCAAAATGAGCTCACGTCTCACTAGGGTTGCCAGACGGTCGGGATTTGGCGGGATTCTCCCGAATTTTAGTATGTCCTCCCGCCTCCCGACAAAGTAAAAGATCTCCCGAAAAACAACTTTATTTTACAAAACTATAATTTGAAATGGAAATACAACTACAATTTTTTCTATAAGTACTTTAAATAAATTACCTTAATTTAAATGTTTGTAGATTATACTTAGATAAAATTATAATAATGAGAAAGCCATTTTATGTTTTGTTTTTTTATTTATTTATGGAGACATTTCTATCGGCGGCGAACGACGTTGTTTTTAATATATTTACTTTGATGGGATTAAATTTTTGTTTTTGCCGACCAGTCACAAAATCCCGAAAAAAAATCGTTTCTTCCTATAATAGATCATTCTATCTGGCAACCCACTTAGGGTTGATGACCACACAATAGATTTATGACTTTTTGTTTCTGATTAAAATTCTGAGGCCCTTTTCACTAGGGCCACAGAATTTTACGCGATCCACTACATTGCAGGTGGGGATCGAACCCACCATCTCTATTTATCCGGATCCGGTTAAGGGTCTATAGTCAAAATATAGGTAGGTATCAGGATACAAATTTGCGTGTTTTGCGAGTTCTTTGAATGATACTCAAGTTCAAGAACTAGAAAGACTATGAGTACGTATATTCTCTACTCGAATGTGGGTGCATTGTCGCCTACACTTGATCTTGACTCGACGTTTGCCTAAGTAATAAATAGGTGCTGTATAAATAGAACCAATTGCCCAAATTGGGGCTTCCGACCTAATTCAATCTGTGCTGTTCAGGCGCATTGTTAAAGTACAGTGGCATGCCATCAAGAGACTCACGCGCTGAGCCGACGCACCAGCGCGTACCATGATGCGTAGCCTCCCCCTTTTGTACGGACAATTCGGCGCGCAACAAAAGGGTGCAACTGGTTATTTGCACGCGTCGGCCGATCGGGTTTCCACATTCCAAGACCAATTGCGTCGCATTTGACACGATCCATTGAAACTCATCATTCACTTTAGCGCAGGTTTTAAGGGCCGATACAAACGGACAGCATTTCAACTGCAACCCAGCTGCGAAGTGGCAGTTTCAGGGCAGTTCTGATGCAGTTACACAAACTGCATCAGAACTGCAAACCGACTGTGCAGTCAGCTTGCAGCTGTTCAAAAAAACCTCGGCTATCACCCCCTTTAAGCTTTGCACCTAGCTACCAAACACCTGTATAAAATGCATGTACATTATTGAAGGGATGTTTACAAAAAAACATAACTGACTAGCAGTGGCGTGGCTTCAAACCAATTTCTAGGCAAGCCGGAACTTATTTTGGGCTACTTTTTCTTCGGTAGCAATAGACAATGGTGTTCAATCATCCTGAAGTGGGCAAGCCAGTGAGAATCAGGTTGTATAGACGCCACGCCACTGCTGACTAGACTGGTTGACACCACAATTTTTTATTTACCTACATACTTAATAAAATCAGCCCAATTAAATTACCCAAATATGCATATACATACATACAAATTCAATCAGTTGTTTGTTTTATGGAATCACCTTGCTCCTGAATAGATACCTAAAATACCAAACGAGCGAAGGCACGAGAAAAAGCTAACGTTTACATAACGGAGGCAACCCTAGCGCACATTCCAATGACGTTGCGTCACCCGTGTCCAATAGGAGCGAGTCAATGGAGGGTGCATCGATAGCGGTGGCAACGCCCACCGTCCAAACAACTGGTGTATCTGTTACGCAGTAACTTGTATATAATCTGTGCCTTAGGGTTTAGCGAAAATCAACAGACTGGACCTTCTTTCGTTTTTCATTAGCATACGTAACGTTTAACGTTAATGCTTGGGGAAGCCGGGGTACAAATCTTTCTTCCAGGTTTAAGGTGTCCAAATGTTTGAAATAAAATGCGCCACACTAATTACAATAGGTTTATTCCGTTTATTATATCTAAGTGACTACACGGCATATCTCCATTTGGTGGAGGACACGTCGGGATGGTAGAAGTTGCACTCCAGCTTGTTGAGACACGCCTTGCCGTAGCGGCAGGGCTTGGGGTGCGCGAAGTGGCACACAGGGTTGACGCAGTTCGGGTAGAACTTGCAGATGGTCGGGATGGTCGACGGCTGGATACTTTTGAAGTTCGCCGCAGGAACTACGTGGGATGCTGTTGACAAAGAAAAGTCGGTTAGTTTGGAACTGGCAGAGACGAAATTGAAGCATGCGTGTCTGTCTATCCGTCCGTTCATCCATTTGTCTAGTCGTCTGCCCGTCTGTCCGTTTGTCAGCCGATCTGTCTGTTCGTCAGTCCGTCCCTTCTTCTGTCTTTCGTTGTTAGTCCTATTTTCCATCCCACTGTTTGTCTTTCTGACTAAATAATTATCAGATTATTTCCGTGCATGGCGTGAAGAACTTGATAAATCCAAAATGGCAATGCGATCTTTTCATTTACCTTACGTATTCTAGTAAAATCCTCTTATTTTCTGTGATATAAGACTTATCAACTTACGTACCAACGACTTATCAAGTTATTCCCCATACATTAGTGCCCAAATTGGTGAAAATGTTTTTTAATTGAATTCCTAAAAATCAGTTTTTCATAGTAACTGAAACGTCTAAATTGATTTATAGGTAATTTTATGCAATATTTTCAATTATTTTACTTATTTTGGTAGAAACATTGTATTTCGTGAGATATTAGACTTATCAACATATTCACCATCAACTTATCAAGTTATTCCCCATACTCGTACATTAGTGCCCAAATTGGTGAAAATGTTTTTTAATTTAATCCCTAAAAATCAGTTTTTCTGTATAATTGAAATGTCTAAATTGATTAAAGGGTAATTTTATGCAAACTTTTCAATTATCTTACTTATTTTGGTAGAATCATTGTATTTTGTGAGATATTAGACTTATCAACATATTCACCATAGAATAGGGTATCAATTAAACAATTCTATCGTTTCTATACAACTGTTTTGTTTAAATGGATTGTATCGCGTGTGTTCGTTGTTTGAGTCTCCTGACGTTTCGGCAACTATTTTTGACTGAGAAAAACACAAAATTTAGGTGCCAAATACGTCAGAAAGGCACAAACAATGAATACATATGATACAATCCGTTTGAATTGTTTTATTATAGTCACGAAACCCGAAGAAAATAAAATTAAAAGTAATAAAAATATTGAATAAATTGTAGTAAATGAATCGTCTTTAATTCAGTAATGCAAAAGCACTTATTCTACAGAACAACTAGATGAATTTATTTTATTTTTAACTGGCAACATCTTTGTTTCTTATGCGTTTTTCTGAATGCACCAACTCTGAGCAGTCTTGTGAGCTTGCAAGATCTGCGCTATTTTGTTTTTCTGATAGTCTACTATATAAGACGCCTCAAACTGCAGATCTTTAATTTCTCCTCACACTGGGTTTTCCAAAATCTGTTTTTAAATATTTTGACATGTGACAGTTCACCATTTATATGCCTTCAATATCCAATACTTAAATAAAACTGGTCGATGGTTGACAAGGTACCGGTAATGTGAATGATACATACGAAGACACTGTTAACTATACCCCATGGACCTTAACACGTTGTACTAAGGTTTATATTAGTTCACAAATGTACAGTTATCAGTGTTTTCCTTTGTACCAGAGTACACCTCAGATGTGAGAATAACTTGACAAATCGAAATATACATTTCGATAAATTATGAATTATTAATTATGTCAACTTATTATTGGCTGTGTCCATCAACCTGAAAATGATAAATCGACATATGAATTTACGGTAGTTGTGTATAATGAGATAAAACGATATATTCATTTGTTATCCTTAAAGTGTGCTTGTCGTCATTCTAATATCTTGTTTTGTCAAATTACGAACGCGTTTTTGTTTTTTGAGAATACGTTGATAAGTTGATATGCAATATTTTTTGTGCCTCATCGCGCTGATATCTCGTTTTGTTAAATAAAATCCGCTAAATGGGTCGATTGCAAAAAAATTGTACATAGTTAAAGGCTTAGTTAACATTAAATACGATCGTTTCCTTTGGGTGACGAAAGTTAGTCATACAAAATGTATGGGTAACTTTCGTCACACAAAGGAATCAATTAAAATTGTTTTAATTAAAGCCCTTAACTATGTACAATTTTTTTGCAATTGACCCAAATATCGAGATATCAATATCATGTCACAGGCCATATCTTCAAAAGTATCATAGATATCGAGTTGTCAATTTTTTTCCTACAAAACCTTGGCCGTAGAAAGCGATTACGCCAATAAAAAAAAACGTATAAGTCGAGTTATCAAGTTCTTCACGCCATGCACGGATTTATTTATCCCTGTTTGTCTGTCTACAATAAAAAATATATTAAGGGACAATCATACACAAATCGACCTAGTCCCAAACTAAGCATAGCTTGTACTATGGGTACTAGACGACGATATACATAATATATAAATACATACATAGATAACATCCATGACCGAAGATCAAATATTCGAGTTCATCACACAAATATTTGCCCCGGCCGGGATTCGAACCCGGGACCGCCGCGGCGCGCCGGCTCAGTAGGCAGGTGTCTGCAAACTGCGCCAAGCGCGTCCTCAAAATACAACAATCGCGTCGACAATATTTGTAGTCCGAGTGTCCGTCTCTTTATCCACATTTCTATCTCTCTAAGTCCGTCTGCGTATTTGTCCATCAATTCGTCTATCTGTATACGATATGTCTTTATATTTCTGTAATTTGTCCTCTGCTGACTTGCAGTCCATGTTTACAGCATGTGAACACTGTCTCTTAAATAATCCGTCTATCGTTACTACATGTGGGTGTTACCTATTTGCGCCTTGGGCTGCGGCTTGTGCAGGTGCGAGTAGACGCAGGCGCGGCGCGTGCAGGCGGCCGCGAACTTGCAGCGCGGGTGCAGGAAGGCGCAGGCGCCGCCGTAGCGGCACAGCGGGAACTGCCGGCACGGGACCAGCGCGCGCTCCGCCGCCGACACTGCCGACGTAACACGTGTGATCAGTCTATCGAACAACTTATCCATACTAATATTATAAATGCGAAAGTGTGTCTGTCTGTCTGTCTGTCTGTTACCTCTTCACGCTTAAACCGCTGAATCGATTTTGATGAAATTTGGCATGGAAATAGTTTAAGATCCGAGGAAGGACATAGGATAGTTTTCATCCTGGAAAGTATCCCTAAAAAGACTGAAAAGTGAGTAAGTAATTCATGATGACATTGATGACCCTGTCGGAAATGTAATGATTAGACCAAAAGCACAATTGCTCTTACATTTGCTTAGGCGCTTTAAATAATCCCTTTTATTAATTAAGGTGATTAGGTGGATATCTATCGTGTTGTACGAGGTTGCTTTTATACTTCCAAGTTCCACGCGGACGTAGTCGCGGGCAAAAGCTAGTCATTAATAAGCGAGTACCTCAAACATCACGCATGTCAAGTTAACTTGCAATGATTTTTTATAGTACATTACTGCAGACGTAAAGAAGGGCTTGCCGGGTGAGTAGGTATAGACGGCCGACCGCAAGGAGGCCGGATAGTGATACGAAGCCGGAAAGCCCCGGCTAAGGCACGTATAGTGCTTTTCTCAAACATTATGCAGTGAAATAACCAATACACCAATGAAAAAAAAAATATAATTCAGCTGTCTAGTCTGTTCACGAACACAGACGCCATGTTTAAAAAAAAAAACTTCCCGGCCTAGGCCTTCAATTTTGTATGAAACTCCTTTACAGTTCTTTCAAGTTGTTCCGCCCGTTGTAACGCACGTTATGGCGACATTTCATTGCATGGTTGAGAAAAATTGTTACCGTACCTTAGGCGGGTAAAATTGATACGAGATGCCTCTTATAGTTCGAAGCCAATTTCTTAAGCGAATCCCATTAGCTTTGTACCCGATGAACAATACTCATTATCTGTATTGTTAACTGTGGCCACTTCGAAATGTAAGGCGTTATAAGTGCAAATTACTTTTACACTAAATTAGTCTTTAAATCAAACGAAATAAGGTTTACTCTTAAACAAAGAGAACACAGATGTTGGTCACTTCGTATGTGAAAGAGCAGTGAAGTTCCTATCGATGCTTATAATGACAATGAAGTGACCAACATCTCTGTTCTCTTTGTTTAAGAGTAAACCTTATTTCGTTTGACTTAAATACTAATTTAGTGTAAAAGTAGGTGTCCTATCGTTTGGCCAAAAAACATTTGACAAATGATCACTTGACCAAACAACGTTTCACCAAAAAAACGTTTCGCCAATTGATCATTGTACAAAAAGTCATTTTACAAATGATTCACTTCACCAAATGATCAGATGTTAAATTTTCATTTTACAAATAATCATTTGACAAATGGATAGATACATTAATGGGTTAGGTTATGTTAGAACTGCGACCACAACAGCGCGCGAGCCGAGCGAGCGAAGCGAGCGTACCGCGTGTCGCATACGTTGCGACACCTGGCGGAGGCCCTCTATAGCCATGTAAACCGGGCGCACGCTAGATGGCGCAGCGTACGCTGCTTTACCGACCGAGTCGCCTGCGGCGCGGAAAGCCTCGGGCGCGTCGGCAATTACTACTTTTTATGATCTAACACTGTAACTTAGTGTCAATAAAATAAAACCAATATATCAAGAAACTATTTTATTTGTTGAATTATTCAACACCGCGGCAGCGGTCGGAGAAGCGGCAGCGGTCGGAGAAGCGCCAGAACCAAAAAAAAATTGCTCTATCCGTAAAACTCGTAGAGCAAACTTGACGAAAATGTACAATTTGCTCTATTAGTAGATACAGATTATAGATAAAGATAAAGATAAGATAAAGACAAATTTATTTTGTTAAAAAGAAGTAGGTACTTTTTATGAAATAACATTTTGTTAAATGATATTTTGTCAAGTGTACTGTTTGTAAAATAATCATTTGTAAAGTGACTTTTTGTAATATGATACTTTTGTCAAATGTCTCGTTTGCCTAATGAATATTTGGTGAAACGCTGTTTGGTCAAACATTAGTGAACCGTAAAAGTAATTTGCACTTATAACGCCTTACATTTTGAAGTGGCAGTTGTGGCCACAGCTAACAATACAGATAATGAGTATTGTTCATCGGGTACAAAGCTAAGTGGATTCGCTCAAGCAAAAGGATTATTTCTATACTGAAAGTTCATTCGAAA
The DNA here is from genome assembly GCA_905147355.2 of Apotomis turbidana. NCBI lineage: Eukaryota > Metazoa > Arthropoda > Insecta > Lepidoptera > Tortricidae > Apotomis > Apotomis turbidana. Next base: position 13,734,888 of record LR990295.1, on the reverse strand, counting down.
CAAGATATTAGATTTGTATAGATGTACTAGAAGGTGTTCGCAACTTCGCACGCGTAATTTTTTTTATAACGTAATCGGGTAAAAAGTTTCCTTTAACCATCTTTGGATGTCCACCTGTCCCTGTACTAAAACGGGCAAAAATTCGTCACGCCGTTTCAGCGTAATGCGACGACAAAAGAAATTCTGCCCTGATGGCGCCAGACTGGCAAGACGCCGTGCGCCCATACAAAACAAATGACAATCATGCATCACGCTATTAAGATTTTTCCTGATATCATGACCCCTCTCTATAGAAAAATGATTTTTAATACAAACCTAGAATAATATAATAGTATAGAAGTATCAAGGATACTTACGCGAAGGAACTGAATCATATTTATGAGTATTAGTATTCGTTGTTACTGTGACATGGTGGTCGCTGCCAGCGCTCTCCGTCCGCTCTCTAGCTCGTTCCTTCTTTTCCTTCTTCTCTACATCAAACACTATGGGAGACTTCTTTCTTTTCCGCACGGGCGGGGAAACTTCACTTTTCTCTTGTAATTCCGGCTCAGTTTCTCTACTCTCCTCTGTCTCCTGGTTAATAATGACTTGTGTGTCACTTTCTTCACTAGTATCACTCAAACGCTTCTTTTGTACTATATTCGTTGTTACTTCTTCGTCATCTTTTGCATGTTTCTTGTCATGTTTTGCTGTTTTCTTACTTTCGCCTACTGGTTCTTTATCTGTTTCATTTTTAGGTTTTGATACTTCTTCAATTTGTGTTGTTTCTGGTTCCTTATCTATTTTGTCATTTTTGTTTGTGTCTTTAGTTTTTAAGACGGATCCAGAAGCTTCGGTGCTTTTGCCATCATCATCTAGGAGACCTTCGGTCAACAGTTTTTTAGTAAGAAACATGTTAGGGTCACAGCCGTCCATGGTGACAATGAATTGCGTGTCCTTTTGCTTATCTACAGTTGGATTATGGATATTACTAAAAAAGAAAAGAAAAAAAATAATTACTAAGCAATACAACGCAAGGCGTGTTGACGCGCTTTATTGAATACAATAACACTAAGATATTAGAATTTTGTACCGTGCGTAGCCTTTAAATTTTTCTACGGAATTCATCACTTCTTGCTTACGTGTACATCTAGTTTCACAGTGTTTTAGATTTAATTCAGTAATGCTGTGTACATATATTTATGAATCAATTAATAAATAAGATAATAGATTTACAATGAACTTTACTCCGTAAGTAGGCCACAAGGGCACTTTTACATGTGCGTCTACCGGCATTACCATCTTAAATGTAAAAATTCAAAAAAATTAAAGTAGTTTCCAGTTACCAAAATACAAAAACTGTAATTAATTCTACGTCATTTTTCGTTATACCATTTGGTTGTAGCTTGTAGTCTGAGTTCACAGTTTACAACCAACTGGCCAAGTACGCGCAAGGTTAAGCAATATTAATATGGAAAACAAGTTATAATTTCTTACAGAGTTTCTATGACGATAGTATCGTCTCGCATGCTCGAGGTCCTAGGTTCCTTGCTCCGTGGAGGCACGTAGTCTGTATTGATTATCTTCTTCGTCAACAATGCGGGTACGAAGTCGTCCCTTTCTACTGGGGATCTAAAACACATTCAGATAATTCAATTATAAGAGTAACCAGCTCAGCGGAAAAGAGCATATCTTAAAATAATATTTTTATCATTATTATGTGTATTATGAATTTATGATTGTTCAAGTTTTTAACCCAACTTTATATTGTTTGTTTGTATTTTTTGGATTTAATTCTAAATATATTGCATTATTTGAGTGGAGGCAATATTGATACTACAGTGCGTGAGCTGACAGAGTGCGATTCAAGTTTTATACATATCTCGCTCAAACTTCACCCAAACCCGAATCACAATCTTAGAGCTCAAGGATTGTCACAATAAGTTATAATATAAACACCATATCTTTGTGTATAATATTGATACCGACGTTAAAATATAAATACACAATTTTACGCGATCCACTACATTGCAGACGGGGACCGAACCCACGACCTCTACTTATCCAGAGTAGTGCTCTGATACCTGAGCTACTGCGATGTCACGCACAAGCACATCGCGTGAATTTACGCATTATATTCCGCCAAAGCGCCCTCTGTATCATTTTGTTTTTAAATGCTAAGCGCATTCACCATACTTATAGGACGCGTTAACGCAACAGCCCTATTGCTTCCCCAGCAAGTGTCAGGGCAGCGAGAGAGATGGCGCTATTGCCAATGTTTTGACAGAATTTGTAGTTTAAATACTCATTTGGACGATACTCACTTATTCTGCTTCTCATCCACGTTGGTCGTGTTACTGTGTGTGTCGGCTTGCACGTGTATGACGATCTTCTGAGCGTCGACGCATCGCCGCATTGGTTTCACCAGAGCTCGCTTTATTTTTGCCGGCTCAGCGTCCACTTTGGGTGGTATCTGGAATATCGAAGTTATGAGAGATAGAGATATAGGTATCTACGCTGTGATTGGCGACGGCGACCCCAGAAGTTTCTACCTAAGCTTTTAGTAGGTTTGTAAAAAGTAGTTATAGTAGTAGTTAGTTTTGTTCAATTTAGATTAAATCTAAAGATACCCACATCGATTTTTTCGTGGTACCTTAACATTTTAAGGTAGCACGAAAGTGTGTCTGTCTTTATCTAGGTTTTGGGTATGCAGTTCGGTTATGGTAGTGCGGATCTATCGATGAAAAGTAAAAACCACGGCGTATTTCGTTCGGGTGCCTATTAACACAATAGTACATTACATCAGAGGCCGGGAAAATGAGGATTTCCGGCCAAGTAGGTATATACGGCCGAGCGAGCGTGCGAGCGAGGCCGGATAGTGATACGAGGCCGGGAATCCGTTTTCACGACGAGGCATGTATAGTGTTTTTCTCAAACATACAATGAAATAAAAAAATATACTTCAAAGAATAACACTTAATATTGTTTGTCGAATATTTTCCGAATTTGACCGAATTTTAAAATCCGATTTCAGATTCTGACTCAGGAGCCCCAAAAGCCCCCGGAAATCGAATTTCAGCCTCCTAGGACCAATTTGAAATTTTCTCCATACAAATCGTTTTTTTTTTCGATATTTTCCGAATTTGACCGAATTTTCGGACAAGATTTCAGATTCATATTTTTGAGCCCCGAGAGCCCCCCGATACCGAGTTTTAGCCGCCTAGCACCAATTTCAAAATTTTGAATCGTTTTTTTTTTCGATATTTTCCGAATTTGACCGAATTTGACCGAATTTTCGGACAAGATTTCAGATTTATATTTTTGAGCCCCGAGAGCCCCCCGATACCGAGTTTTAGCCGCCTAGCACCAATTTGAAATTTTGAAAAAAAAAAGTCGCCATCTTGATTTTTTTTTTCCACAAGTGTCTAACAACCAACCTTTAAAAACAAAACCTGCTTTTTGTCAAACCAGCCAGCCGTGTGAATGACCTTGTTGTTGAAAAAAAAAAAGTTACTTTGCAGGCCTAGGCCTGAAAAGCAGTATGAAATCCCATTACAGTTCTCTCGAGTTGTTGCGCCCAAAAAGCGATACTTCCGAGCCTATTTTAAGGAACGTAAAGACAATATTTCATTGGATGTTTGAGAAAAAGCGGATTTTCGCGACATACCTTGAACACGTTTGTAAAGTCAGCATCAAAAGTAGCTGTAAATTTTAGTATGCAATTTAACATAAGCCGGTAGTAAAATTGTCAGCTTCGATGCTGACCGTAGGCAAACGATGTAGCGCTTTGTCGGATTTGAACGGTTATAATTTAAGTGACTAGCGTTGAACAAGAGTCTGTGCGTGTCGGCATAGGCATTAAACACAGTAGAACTTGCGGCCCGAAAGAAAGAAAGTTAAATTTTACAGGGTAGGCTAGATTATATTGGCCCGCTAGGTATAGCACCAGTGACTATGTGCCTAGAGTTGCCAATCGTTCTGATATATACGCCAAAATCCCGTTTCAGGAGTCAGAGTAAGAAAGGGTTCGCGCTAGACGCCGATTGTCCCGTTTTCAAGCTAGAGTATGTAGATAATAAGCACTGAAACGAACGTTCAGTTGTATACCCTGCCCCCTCTTTTTCAGTTGTTCTTTCCTTTTTCTTACCATGTTTTTCAATATTTTTACCGCCAATATACCTTAACTAGCCCGTGTGAAGGAGCCCGCATTCTATAGCTAAGTCCCGCAATGATCGCAAATGTACCGCAAAATTGTATAGTATGGTTGGCAACCCTCTTTATGTAGCCCAGGAGAAAAAAGGTTGAGTATGGCTGCTGTAGAGTATCTGAGCATAGAAATAGACGGACGACTTACGTTCAGTAGGCTCTTTTGTGCGTCGGCGACGGCGCGTAGCAGCAGGCTGTTGCTGGGCGCCGCCACGCGCGGCCGCGGGCGCACGCGCACCACGCTCGCGCACCGCGGGGCGCGCTCCAGCACTGACACTCTGAACATCACATAGAATACATTTTTTCTACTCCAGTACTTTTTTCTGTCATTTATATAGTTACTAACTCTAATATAAATTATGAAAGTCTGTAAAAGTCTATACTCTATTGCCCAAAAAAACTGCTAAACGATGTTATAATGTCGCCAAAAAAGCATCACTTAGTACCACAGATTACATGATAAACAGCTGCATTCACACAATTTGCAATTTAAAAAAAAGCTTACTGCTAAGGCATTGCTGCCAACTTAGAAAAAGTTTTATCTTCAGTGCATGGATGTTTAGTATAGTGAACGTATACCTTTATGTATAAGTTCATATTTTTTTGACAGATGTTTAGTATAGTGAACGTATACCTTTATGTATAAGTTCACATTTTTTTGACAGATGGACGTCAATAAATAAAAAGTTTATCAGAGACAATTTTTTCTTAAATTTTGTTGATTCCGAGCGGGACATGTAATTATTTTCTTTGTTGTTTATTTGCATTTTATTTATGAAATGTCGAGTCGTAGAAAAAGTATTGTATGCAACGTTGTATAAGTAGGTCAAAAAACGCTCGTGGCATCTTTCTTACGATGTTCGCTACGCTCACATCGTAACCCATGCCACTCGCGTTTTTTACCCCCCCTTATACAACGGTTGCATAAAATACTATTTTATATTCGCGTACTGTAATCTGTCAATTATAATTTCACAGACAAAATCACAACAAACGCACTTTTTAAAGCTGTACCAAAATTGTGTACTCTATGGTACCTACCCGCTACCGAACTTTAATATTCATAACTTTCATAAGACATCTTTCAATTCAACTCAAATTAATTAAAAAAATAGAACATCAACATATGTGATAAAAAAGGTTCACTAATATGTTGCATAAAATTGATACTCATATTTTCATTTTGCATAACAACCTTTGACAGAAACATCATTTCTCCGAATTTTATTTTGCATAATTTTTTTCTCATATTGTGATGTAACATTTATTTTTATCAGAACATTCATATGGCAGAATATGAATAAGCATAATATTTACATATTTGTATAGAATCTTTTTTATCGATTCTTATTTTTTCATGTGGTAATACCACATTTTATTTTTTTATAAATAAATAATGACACAAAGGTAAATTAAGAAAGAAAAATTGAATGCGATCTACTACAATCGAAGCGGGGTGCGCATAAGCATTTCAAAAAACATATATGACGCAGAGGGCGCTCCAGTGGCGTAAAGAATTAAGGGATGAAAGATTTGGTGTGATTGACGTAGCGGTCGGATAGCTCAGTTGGGAGAGCAATGCGCCGGAAACGCAGAGGTCGCGGGTTCATATCCCGCTTCGATTGTAGTAGATCGCATTCAATTTTTCTTTCTTAATTTACCTTTGTGTCATTATTTATAAAAAAATATAATATTTACTTGTCCGAATAGTTATTTCGAAGAAATTTATATCTCATAATATTTATAGTTCGATCCTGTTATGGTCGCAGTTCTAACCTAACCTAACCCATTAAGTTCGGTTCTAACCTAACCTACTTTACTGGCAGCAGTTCGGTTCTGTTGTGGTCACAGTTCTAACCTAACCCATTAAGTTCAAAAAAAAAAAACTAACCTAACCCATTAAGTTCGGTTCTAACCTAACCTACTTTACTGGCAGCAGTTCGGTTATGTTGTGGTCATAGTTCTAACCTAACCTAACCGATTTTACTGGTATCAGTTTAGTTAATAATCGCCTAATCTAACCTAAAACCTAAACTAGTTTCCTAGCACTCGTTTGTTCCATAAACTAGGTATGTCTTTATGCCATAATAAATTCGGCGATATTAATGTTCTGTCATATAAAATTATGAGAAATAAAAGTCGGTGATACTAGTGTTCTGCTATTTAAAATTATGCTAGATGAATAGTATGCCAACTGACAGTTATGATACTAAATGATTATGCTAAAGAATCATTCGGCTAAAAATGTTTCGGTGATAGCTGTCACCTATGCGAAATGAAATTCGGAGAATCGATATTATGCAAGATAAAGGGAGCCCGGTAAAAGAACATGCTAACTGATCTCTGATTGGTTGAAATTATGATCATCGCCATCAGTTTGAGTTGAAAGAAAAAGGTTACATCAAAAATAAAAATTCATAGTGGGGAATGACGATTAAGAGGTCTTATTCCTTTAAAATGCTGATTGTTTTAGACATTTTTCTCTATGATCATTGATCAAACATGTTTATTAACGTATTATTGATGTTACTACCTAGAACAAGGCTATTGGGATTTATTGGTATATATTTGAAACCTACAGTTTGAATTTTTCATTGATAATTTTTGTTTCAAAAACTACTCGAAATTGACAAAATTCACGAGGAAAATTGGTTTTTCAACTTATTTTCGACAGCACGCAATGAAAGCATGAAATAGCTATGTTACTACCTAGAACTCGGGAAAGGTTGGTTGAAATTATTATCAATATATTTGTCATAATACGAAAAAAATAAATTTTAAAAGGAATAAGGCATCTTAAGTAAACAATGTTTTTCTGTGCAAGCCTCGTTACATTTTTATGTGAGACCGAGACCGAGGCTCTAACACCTCCGAACAGTCATAAAGAGCTTGTCTTGTAAAAAATACCTCACAAAGCCATTGTCTTCCCCATGTAGAGAACCTCACAAATGCATGGTATAAGAAAAAAGTTTCTGTCAAAAAAATCATTTTAGTGACAAGCTTTTATAGCCGACTGTACTTTTTTTTTAATATCCATCAAATGCTCACTGAGACGATTCTAAAGAGCCCAAACTCGGTAGGATTGCTTTTTCTATTATAGAGTTCCTATGGCCACCTTCCGGCTCCATCATCAAATTAGCCCCATGGTACCATATTATTGTATTGTCATCAAAGTTAAGTAAGTATGCAAAATTTCAGCTAACAAGGGAATTGGGGAGGGTTATGATACACCCCTGGCAACACAGAAACGGATCGACAGAACCAACCAACCAATCATAGCGTGATGAAGTCAAAAATCCTGCCTGTCATTCCGGTCGAATGGCCTAACTTATTTTCTAATAACATGGGCAAATGGAAGCAAGTAACGTGCTTCATTTATCGCAATGATTTTATATTCGCCAAGAAGAACAAAAAAGAAGCGGGGCACTACCTAGGGCTTGTGCAGAAATCACGTGAGGTTTTTCCGCTACTTTTTGCTATCTACTCATTTGGTAGATTTTTTTCTTCGCTCACTGTAGAAAAATACACGTGAGGTCTACTTATACCCCTCCCTCCCCCAACGTGATCGGTCGTGATTTTTTCGTAACAGGGTTATGTACAATTTTTTTGCAATCGATCCTAAACTCAGAGCTTAGGGGCTTGAAGCCAGTTGATACCATACTTTTTAAACCAAGGTGGTAGGGTTAGTAAAGCCAGGGCTTAGGGGCTTGGCTTTTCCTGGGATCTAATAACTTTTTTACAGCGAAAGCGATATGAGCATGTGAGTCTTGGCTGCCAATTTTACATGAAATGTTTTTGGTGGGATTTGTTTTTACCGCTCGCCGCTGCCTGAGTAGTCATGGCCAAGACGTTAGTTCAATTTAAGTAATTTAATAAAACTTTCATTGTAACAGCACGCATGTGGAGAATACCACTTACTTTGAAGACACCCTCTTTGACCCAGAGTCGGATTTTTCACCCTCATCAGATGTAGAAGTTTTTCTCTGCTTCTCCGGTGGCTCATCCAGCCGACTCCGCACGGACTTCTGCGGTCGTTCTGGCTCCCTCTCTGGTGTGAATCTGAAATTATTATATGACTGTTGGAAAGCGGTGTTGTGACTAACTAATTAGTAAATACCTAGACTATATAGACCAATAATTTCAAAGTAATTTGTAGACTGCTTACTACGATGTTACTTTAATATCGACGATGGATAATAAAAATCTTTTGTGATATTCATCATTGAAAGTATTTTTTAATGGCTAAGATTTATAACGCATACGAGGGATTCAACAGGCTTTTCGCCTGTAAGATATTAGTAATTAGCTAAGTAAAATAAATAGACCTGGATGTCTCATCACTCTCATCAGGATTAAACATTGTCATACAAATAAAAACTAATATTAAATAAAAATAAAATATAGTAGATCACTCTCCTTACTACCTTAATGTGTAATTAACAACCTTTCTGGACTTTCAGCCTCTTTTTCTTTTCCAACCCGTTTCTCCTCTCGGGCACCGAGTCTTTCTCTCACTGGTCTCTTAGGCAGCTTCAACTCTATTTGCGGAAGGGTTTCTATTTCTTTAGGGGGTTCTTTAGGTTTTGGGGAAGGGGATTTGCGGGTTATTGGGGGTGTGGAGAGAGGTGCTGCTTGAGATATTTCCTGTAAAATAAACCAGTTTAAGAACATTGAAGATTTTTATTATATTTTATATGTGGGGTGAAGGTGCAATGTAATTTACGTCTGTTCTCGTCTACGTAGATGTGCCGTTCCTGTACGGATTGAGAATGTTCTCAGGTAATTTCCCATACCAAAACGTTCTAAGTTTCCAAAAATTCTCGGAAACAGCACATCACTACATTAAATTAAATTACTATTCATTAGAACCTCGAATTTTCGCGCGAATACCTAGTTCGTAGTTAAGTACACATACCTATTTATCATTCTTAGCTACCTTTACTAGTCAACAGACTAAATACATTTCGAAATATGTGTACTATTTTCAATGAAATGCCAAATAGTCAAACTGATAGTGATAGTAAGTATAAGAGTTTCATTATATTTCAACAAAGTGAGTGAAGAAGAAGTTTCAAGACAAATGCAATCCAATCTAACACACATATAGCATGCTGCTGTACCAGATCATAAAACAAAAGCCATGGACAATGTTATTAAGTTAAAGTGGGATTTGTTACTTGAAAAGTCTTGTAAACAACAATAATACCTGATACACATCTTCTGCAAAATCAGTCATCAACTCCTCTGCCTCAGTTCTGATTGTCAGAAAGTCTTCATCATCCGACATGGAATCTAGTTGCTCTGCTAATTTTTGCTTTAATCCTTGAATTTTAGCTTCAATGTCATTCATTTCCTTAATTTGCTCTTCTCTTGGTGCCGTTACAGTAGGGACAGATGGAGTGACCGCTTCAATGTCAGGGTCTAAAATAGCAGTAACATTTTCTGCGTTTGACTGTGATGGCTCTGGCTCAGTGTTTATAGTTGCTGGATCAATAATAGGTAACATAGGACGCTTCAATTCTTGTACAGGAGGTTTTATATCCACTTTAGGATCTACTTTAGGTGTCTCTAGAGTGATACCATGGTTCTTCAAGATCTGACCAGCAAAGACATCTGTTATAGAGGGCTCAGATTCTTTCTCCATGTTCATTAATAAAGGCGGTATGTTTGGCCTGATCATTTCATGCCTTTTACTCTTTTTTTTACTCTTATGAATTTTTTTGGCTTCTTTCTTTTTGTGTATTTTTTCTTTATCCTTCTTTTTAGACTTCTTGGAGCTATCAGATTTCTTTGATTTATCCTTGTCTTTTTTATCTTTGGATTTCTTTTCTTTTGATGAGCTGTCCTTAGCCTTGTCAGACTCGGCTGCTTCTGAAAAAAAAAATTTTTACTGACTGAATAAAATTAGCTAGAAGATTGGCAATTATGGCATCCAATCCATCCGATTTCTGGTTATATTTTATTAAATGCTATTACTAATCCTATGACAATAGTTGGTAGTTTACAACATTGGGGAAGGCAACTGACTTCAATAGGGCCAAAAAACTAATGTTTCAAGAAATTACTAGTCGAAGTTCTGATAGAGTTAGAAGAACAGAAAAATGGGTCTCTATATTTTCGTGATTGGTCAATTAGGCTCAGTATTCATGTATATTTTTAAATTAAGTTTGATAAATACACAATTCTAAACACAAACACAACACCAAAGTTTTGAGATGAGGCCATATTCCTGTCAATGTGCGACAAGATGATGAATTCATATATCGGATTGAAACATGGTGAACATTACTTAACTTTAATTTAGTGATCAAAATCATCCTGATATCAGTTTTTATCGTCTTCACATGGTAAGTTAGTATTTAAACTGTTTTTATTGAGACATTTAAACTACTCACTGCCTAGAGGTGCTGTCACAGTGACCTCTTGCAGTTTCTTCAGCACCTGATGCAACCAGTTCACGAACAGCTCCGTATTGTCTCCAAGGAACAGCTGCAGGTCATCCTCCATCTGTGCACGGGTACGCTTGTTTGCGACCATCACCATCACATAGTCTGGTAATTCATCATCTATTAATACAGAAGGTGTTATTAAATTGGCAGTTTGTGAGCAAAATAACACACAAGGTAAACCTAAAACGAATCAAAAATCATAATAATGTGTAATCAAATCTTAACAGTTGAAATAGGTACAAATTAAAACAATAGTTTAGCTAAGAATAGAACCTTCATTATCATATAAGTATAATTTGTAAGACAAAATACTTTTTTCCCATATTTTTTAATTCATTAATATGTATCTGTGTAGAAATGCCATAAGGGGTATATTTACCCTCAACCAATGTTCCAGGATGGCAGGGCTGGCCTAACACACCACTAAATGTGAAGGGTGAGCCCCAACAATCAATGGGGTGTACAAAAATACTAAACTAAATAAAAAAAATATGCCCTTGAAAATCATCCCTTATATACAGAGACAGACTTTTAAGTGTAATATAATAATAATAATAATAATAATTCTTTATTTCAGATAATACAATCCATATTAAATTGTTAGTAAAAAATAAAATAAAATAATAATAGAAGAACTTATATCTATGTTAGTAATGTCACTACAATAATTAATTCATTTTTAACATTAATCTAGAGAAGATCCCAAGTGGACTTTCGTCCAATGCTCCAACAATGGGCCTTCTACCCTATCAGCTATAATGGCTACGAGGCTGTTGCGGCTGCCACGGACACGGCGCCACAGGGATGCGATTCGTTTGCGTATGATGGCCTGGAAAGTGTCTACGTTTGCCTCAACGAACATTCCTGAAGCACTACAGTATCGTGGCAGCCCCATCATGGCCCTGAAGCCATTATTATATTGTACGCGAAGGGCACTGTGGGCTTTTTTCGTGTAATTGACCCATAGGCTGCAAGTGTAAAACGATTGGCAATACGCCTTAAACAAAGTTATTTTAACGCTTTTGGTACACTTTGCGAACCTACGGGCCAGCATGTTACACCTAACTGACAGTGCCCTTCGCTCCCTGCCCATGTCAAGGTTATCGCTTAGTGTCTCTGTGACCCAGTGACCCAGGTATTTAAAATTTGACATTTGTTTAAGCGGAGTACACCCTAAAATAATGGGCGGCAAATCAGTGTATGTTTTGCTTCCTGCTTTAAACACTAGCAATACACTTTTTTCCGCATTGTACACAAGGCCATGAGCTGCAGCGTAACTCTGGCATATATCAAGCAACTTACAAAGGCCGTTGATCGATGGTCTCAGAATAAATCAGGATATAAAGTAATGATGTAATTATTTGTACTCACCTACATAACATCCCAGTTCTGTGAGTTTGGCCTTGATGGCAGACTGAAAAAAAGACAAATTTAATTATCCTAACAGCTACACATGCCAATATTATAATCTTGAAACATAGCCTCGATGACCCAAATATAGCACCTAAAACAAATGAGTGTACCTGAAATTAAATATATGTTGTAAAAACCCTGCATATTGCTGATGTATTATTTCCATGCTGTAATCAGCAGCTGAATCTCATGTACTTCATCTAACTATGATCTTGCTCACTTAAATATGTATGTATTAAAGAATTATTCATGGATATTAGACACAGGCAATAACTAGCAATAGCTTCTTTCATCCATGGAGTAAGAGTGCATCACGCCCCAAAACATTCTGCTAATGAATGTGATTGTGCATCTTTTTATAAAAAGAATTAAAGAATAAAAGTCAAATTTCAATTGTGAAAGTAGGGTTTAAAATGCCACATGAACTTTTATTTAGCTGCTTTATTACAGTCCTGTTAGTGCTTAACCATAGAGTAAAAAGGTTTTAGAATTCTAATATAAAGAAATTCATCTAGTTACTCTAACATACTGCGGAACTGTATTGCGGTATTATTTATATTTTGTGTCGTATGGTTATGAACAGCTCTACATGACAGGTAGATAAACCCAAAACAAAAATGTATCAGGCCTATAACATTGATAGACCTGTTACCATATAAATTTTAATTCTTGAACAGGGAATGACGAATACATTCAAAATAAATAGCTAATAAGCTTATTTACCCGCATCTTCTGGCCAATCTCACTGCCGACGACATCCATTTCGGTGAGTAATTTAGCAGTCCTTTTGCACCAAAATAATAACACACAATAGCACAACACTAATAATTACTAAAACACCCAAAATATATCATTTTAAATGTAATAACATTGTTATTTACAGCCCGTACTTTAATTTTACGAAGTACAATATTTCTTTTTTTTTTTTTTTTTTTTTTTTTTTTTTTATGGCAATCGTCGTGAAGACATTTTTGCCAGCATCACGTCATTAAAAAAGGAAAAAAATAGAACGAGGAAAGAAAATTTAGGTACTAGAGATAACTTTAAAAGGAAAGGAAACAAACTAGAGAAAACAAAAAAAAAAAACTAAAATATACCAGAAAAAAGTACAGCGTTATAAATTAATTTTATTGGAAGTCAAAAATTTAGAAATTAAGCGGAAAACTACCGGACAAGGTTGCAAAAGGGAAACAATACATGTAGGAAAGGGAATCCCTTGAAGAACCAAGCCTTCCAAGAATTCCGTATGATTAAACAGGGGGCAACTAAAAAACATATGATTAAGGGACCCTTCATCAAGGCCACATTCGCAAAGCGAAGAGTCACGAATCCTTAGCCTCGCAAGATGCACCATTGATCGACAATGACCCAACCTCATTCGAATGATTGAAGAAACAGATGTTTTGTCCAGTAAAATTTTTGAAAACCAAGGTTTTGAAGGAATATTTGGCTGTATTGATGCAAAATATGAACCTCTACTTCTGCATGAACTACGCCACCGAGAACCCCAAGCCTTCAAGAGGTAGGATTTAGGAAGCAGCAACAGATCATTGCAACAGTTCTTAAATGGTACTTTGTCGCCGCAGGATATTGCTTCTCTGGCATACCTATCCGCAACCTCATTTCCACCAATACCAGAGTGCCCAGGAACCCACGCTAGCACAACTTCATAATTCCTGAGATTACAGCGATGGACAGCTTCCTTAATAAAAAACAAGAAAGGGCTATGAAGTTTTGAGGAAAAAGGACTTGCTAAAAGAGACTCCAGAGCACTCCGGGAATCTGAAAAAATAATAGTACGCTTTAATTTAGCCACCAAAACATAATCTAAACATTTTAAGATGCCAAGACATTCGCCCGAAAAAACTGATGACTCAGGAGGGCATTTACACTTTTGAATTATGTTGTACTGGGTGTGATAGGTGGCAACTCCTACGCAGCCCACAGGGGACAATTTGGATGCGTCCGAGAATAAAGAGTGCCAACCATTCCAATCGTTGCCCAGGAGGCCACGAAAGTGCTCATTGGCGAATAAATTCCCTTTTGCAATTTCAAAATCCAAAATGACTCTAGGTTGAAGAATAGTAATTTCAAAAGGAAACTGAAACATTGGAAGATTAACAGAATGAAACATCGGATCCTTTATAGATTTAAACCTATTAAAACTTAAAACTAAACAAGGAAGAGTTTTATTTATCCAGAAGGAAGAGTTGCGACAAAGGAGGTCTAGAGAAGAGATTTTAGGGAAGATGGGATGAAAAGAAAATTGAAGGGCACGAAATAAATACCGGTCAGCCAAGAATTGACGACGAAGATCCAACGGGGCCTCCGTGCACTCAACTTGCAAAGCATTAATTGGACTTGACTTCATAGCCCCTGAAATTAAACGAAGAGCCTTAGCTTGGATCAAGTCTAAGCAGTGCAGGCCAGATTTAATAGCCGGTTCCAATAAAAATGTGCCGTAGTCTAGAACACTACGAATGATCGCATTATATAAGATTTTAAGGGAAAAAGGGTGAGCACCCCACCACACTCCGGCCAGACATCTAAGCACATTTAAATTACGCTCGCATTTAGCTGCAATGTACTCACAATGAGCTAACCCTGAAAGTTTTGAGTCTAAAACCACACCTAAAAATTTGAAGTGTGGCTGTACGGGAATTACCTGACCGTTCAAAAACACCTGTGTAGGAGGAAGAGATCTTTTCCTTGAAAAAACAACTACATTACTTTTGGAAGGAGACAATTGAAGCCCGTGATTCTCCAACCATGAGTTCAAGGATTCCAAGGAGGAAGAAATACATTCCACGGCAATTGTAATGCTATTACTGATTGAATAAACCAGCAAATCATCCGCATATTGTAGGACACTACAATCAGGAGCTATTGAGGTGTGCAGGTCCGATGAATAAATATTGAACAGTAACGGACTCAAAACTGACCCTTGTGGGAGTCCCTTCCAGATGAAGCGAGAAGGAGCAACTGAATCTTCACAACCCCGAAACGAAATACGACGCCCTGATAAAATCTTCATTACCAAACTACTTAACTTTTTCGGTACCTGTAATTGAAGAAGCTTTTCCCAGAGGAATGGGAGTTGGACATTATCATAAGCTGCTTTGACGTCCAAAAAAGCAGCAACAACAGATTTATTATTGGAAAACGCAACACGAATATCTGTCGTGAATAACGCCAGGCTATCAGTAGTACTTCTTCCTTTCCTGAAGCCAAACTGGGAGCTAGACAGTAAACCCTTGGACTCAACGAACCATTCCAACCTATTCTTGATTAGGTGCTCAAGAATTTTTAGGAGAACCGAAGAAAGAGCAATGGGACGGAAAGAGCAAGGATCCACTGGGTCTTTATTAGGTTTAAGGATTGGGATTATCAGCTGAGTTTTCCAAGACAGCGGGATAGTACCTGAATCAAAGATACAATTAATCAAATTTAAATAATAACAGAGAAAGCCGGAACTTGCATTGCAAATGAAGGAATAGGGAATACCATCATGTCCAGGAGCGGAATCTTTAAGAGAACTAAGAACAATCTTCAGCTCGAGCATTGAAAAATGAGTATCAAGGGGATCAGAAGAATGAGAGAAGTACTCGGCATTAGCTTCGAGAAGGCTAGGAACATATTGCGGAGCAAGGGAGTCCATGAACGCTGCTGCCCATTCACGTGATAAGGGATGCGACCGCGAGGACACCTGTTTACAGCCTCGAAATTTACGAATATTCATCCACAAAAAACGAGCAGGAGTAGACGGAGATATAGAAGTGCAAAAGGACCTCCACCCATCTCTCTTTTTTGTCCTCAGTAGAAGTTTAGTTTCAGCAATACACTTACTAAGGGCATTAAACTTTGACTGACACATATCAAAACGGTAATCATTTTCAGCCTCTTTCCTGTTCCTTATAGCCATAGTGCACTGAGAATCCCACCATGGGGGCGAGGGGATTTTCCCCGAAGCTGCATTCTTGATAGGGAACACCTCCTCAGCACATTGAATGATGGCGACTGCAAACGCCTTACTACAATTATGAATATTCGCAGTAGAGACCAATGGCAGGCCAGAAATTGACTTTTCTAACTCATTCTGAAAGTCCTCCCACTCCGCATTTAATAAATTAAACTTAAGAAGAGGGGGAATCGGGATTTGATTTTTAGCAGAGAAGTGAGGGAAATCAATTAAAATAGGAAAATGATCACTCCCGAATGAAGAATTCAGGGTTTCCCAGGAAATTTGGGGAGCCAGATCAGGGGAACACAATGAAAGATCAATCGCACTCGTTGATTGGCCTGGGCGAGTACGCCTTGTAGCCGACCCCGTGTTTAAAATGCACAGGTTAAGGGAGTCCAATAATTCGAGCCATATAGATCCTACAAGGTCATTTTTACCACAGCCCCATACACGATGGTGACAGTTGAAATCCCCTAAGACAAGCAATGGTCGGGGAAGAGATTGAAGGATAGATGACAAATGTATTAACACCGATTTAGAAGGATGAGGGACGTAAACAGAGACATATGTAATGTTTTCAATTTTAACCGCAACAATATCACACTCATTGGAAGACAAAATTGGAAGTCTAGAGAAGAGAGCATTATTTTTAATAAGAAATGCACAGCCTGCATATCCATCAGGCCTATCATCTCTTACAGAGATATATCCTGGAAGTCGAAGGATATAATCAGGCTTAAGCCACGATTCAGATAAAGCAAATAATTTAGGATTATACTTGTTAATTAGGTATATTATGTCAGATTTTTTGTTAATGAAGCTACGGCAATTCCACTGAAGGATTAACTGACCCATGGTCTAAAGAAGAAATAAAGGAAGAAATAAGAGGGGCAACGTGGGACATCAAATCATTATGAGGCGGAAAAACTTTTGAAAAAATTTGAGAGATCAGCTTAAGAAGAACAGCGATAGAGCTCTCAGACACCGAAGATGAATGAGGATTATTTAACGCAGTACCGTTCCCAGCCTGCAGATAATTTTCATTAAAAAGACCCATATGGGCCGACTTATCATAACCACTCCGAGGAGGAGCAGGAGAGCGGGGCTTCTTCAATATTGTTTTCTTATAAGAGTGGCTCGCTACCGCTGGAGCAGACGCCACTATGTTCGCATACGATTTCCCATACACTGGGAGGAGCTTGCTCGCTTCAGCATAGGAAATATTATTCGAGGCCATATACTTTTTAATATTGCATTGGCGTAGGAACTCGGGACAGGACTTACTAGTGGCCTGATGACCCTCCTCACACTTGCAATTTATGCAACGAGGCGACTCTTCCTCGCAAGAATCGCCAGAATGATTGGCCCCACAACGGAAACAGCGAGGGTTCGACCTACATTTATCCTTCGTGTGCCCGAATCTGCAGCAACGATAGCATTGAATTGTAGGAAACGTATATTGCTCCACAGGAAGAGAATTAAAACATGCAAAGATTCTGGGAGGAAGAATCTGGCCATCGAAGGTTACCACCACCGTTTCAGACGGAACCCATTTAAATGACCCATCCTGAAAGTTATTTTTCTTATAATTAAGCCGCCTGGACTTGACTATACGTCCACAGCCAACAGGGACCTTGACATAATTTAAAATATCATCAGGGGACCAGTCTACGGGGATGCCTTTAACAAGACCCACCCTAGTAACATTGAAAGACGGGATGAATGCTTTCAATTTCTTGTTTTTAAGAGTTGGCGAGTTCATGAAATCATTAGCGTCCTGGTAAGAGTGGAAACTTACGGTTACCCTGTTGCGGCCCAGACCCTTAACCGAACCATCGATAATATTACAGAACTCTCGGTGGTGATTCTGCAGAAATAGCCCAAAGGAAACAGGATGCAAAGTGGCTCCCGGCGATGGACTGTCGTACTGAACATGAACAGTAAATGGACCAGGGTCACTTGGCTCATAATTTACTCTCCCCGTAAAAGCCATTGAGGAAGACATCTGTGGAGTAGTAGCAATCGAGCTAGGAGGAGAAGTCTGTAAGTGAACCGGTGGTGTCCCTTCCGAATCTTGTAATGGTGCATCCTGCGACTTGGATACTTGACCCAACGCCAGTTCTGAATCTTGAGAGACCTGTTGATATGGGGGTAAACAAGAGAAAGAATTTCGGAGCTCAACTCCTGAACTCGACAGGTCTTCATCTAGGGTAAAACGAGTGCGAGAGTTTGACCGAGATCGAGCTCGACCAGAATCGCGTACGTTATTAGGACTATTAGGAGAGATTACGATATCCCTGTACTCCCTTCTGCGACCTCGCGCCGCAATGTCCCGCTTGTCATCAGAAATTGTGATGAATGCTCCCGGGGAAGGGGGGGGCAGGTTACCTGACCCCCCAGGGTCCCCGGGGGAATGATCCCCCATTGTAGCCCCTAAGGGCGGACCTAACAAAAAAATAAACTAAATACTAAAATATATATAATTAAACCAAAAAAAAGAAAAAATAAATAAGAATATAACCCAATAAAGAAAGCTCTAGTACTAACTAAATAAGAAATTCAAGACTAATCAGGCAAAAATAAATAATTTAAAACCGATAACCAAATGACGTTCCGCTAGCGCTCGCTGTCACCACCGATCTCTACAACAATTTTAAAATAATCTACAATATTTCTTTTCTTTTTGTCAATTGACAATTTTATCGTGAGCTACGTTTCGTTTCACTTGGATGCCTTTTCTTTCTACTAGCAGCTATTTTGTTTTGCTATTTACATTTTCACCATTGAAAAAGCGGTCCAATTACACAGTAACACGAGTATTTTGATAATGTTTAGGATATTATATTTGATTACATGAACATTGTTGTTACGAGCGTGAAACGGAGTACGAAAAAAGTTGTTAGATTCGTTCAGAAATTGCTAGTTTTATTAATAGTTCAAGTTTGGTTTGATTCTTCGTAAATAAAAAAATATTATTATATCGACGAAAAATTGACGAAAAGGTGTAAAAAAACGACAAGCAAAAATATTAATGAGCTTCGAGACATTTCCAGGTTTTTGAACATGAGTAAAAGATTGTTGCTAGATGAAGAAGAAGGCAGTTTGGCGGTTTTTTAAAACTTTTGATGTTTTCATTTTGAAACTTATTTGTGTTCCATTAAAATATTTGCATTGCGTTTAATAGAAAACACTTACCTAGAGCAACATGCCTAGTGATCTCATAGTGATCTAAACGCATTTTAATATGACAAGCCCCTCCAAGCCCATGTCCAATTTGAATACAGCGTTTTCGTCTTCGTTTAGTTAAGTATATTTTAAATGCAACTCGTATCCACGCATACGCATGGTTGTGGTTGTACCATATTTTGAATTAAAATGTCCACTACATAATCTTTGTCTTCAAGTGAAGAAATTTGGCCGAGTTCGTATGTAAATCTAAAGAGTAGTCGTGCTCAGTGTAGCGTTCTGTCCAAAAATGAGGCCGGTGAGTAGATATTGTGAAGACTTCAATAGCTAAAGTGCAATAAACTAGAAGGTGGCCCGCAACTTCGACCGCGTTGTTTATCATGGTTGGGTAAAAAGTAGGTACACATATATTTTTTGCCAACTGATG
Source organism: Apotomis turbidana (assembly GCA_905147355.2). NCBI lineage: Eukaryota > Metazoa > Arthropoda > Insecta > Lepidoptera > Tortricidae > Apotomis > Apotomis turbidana. The sequence continues at coordinate 13,715,267 of LR990295.1, read as the reverse complement.
GCGCTGTACGTTAGGGTGGAGCGATTTTTTTTTTTTTGGAAATTCAAATCAGAACGTCTCTAAAACGTTGCATTAGGCTGCCAGGTGTACGAGAAAAATAATAATAAAAATATTCAATACTACTTTTAGCCCTCTACTGTCATCTTGAAATTATGATCAAGCCCATATTGAAAAAAAATTTTTTTTTATCAAAATCTTGTTTTTTTTTAATGAAAGTCAAGTGATTTTTTTCTAAGCACATAATACTCGAAATAAAAGATATTTATTGCATAAAAATATAACAATATTAAAAATATTTCATTTTTTTAAATACTGAATTTTAATTTGGGTCACAGGTTCACGTAGTAGTTGCCGTAAGTATGAAATAAGCTCAAAACATTGAAGTTGAAACCTTTCTTTATAAATCTAATACTAATTACGTTAAAAAAAAAAGTTTTTTTTTACCAATTTTATGAGTAAAAAAAATTTTTCTAGCTCAAGTAGAGGGCTGAAACATATATAAAAACAATTACATATATATATATATATATATATAAATATATATTCATTAATATCTTATCTAAAGGCAACATATTACAACTGTTCCAGGTCGATCAGACAACTTTTTTTTTCCATACATCTACGCTCCACCCTACTGTACGTCTTGCCGGCGCGCCCATACAGATCTTGCATCACGGTATTAAGATTTTTCCTGAAATAATGACCCCTCTAAAAAGAAAACAGATTATCTATAAAATTTTAGGAATGTATAAATAGTAAAGATATGTAGTCGCTGTACAGATTTATTTTAACTTTGTTAGCTTTTTATGTACAGATGGATAGACAGACAGGCAGATATTGTTAAAAAAAATTATATTGTAAGACTATAAGGGACTGTAATTTGATTATCGGAAGCCTTCAAATATACATGTAATTTAGATATTTATATAAAAAAAATAAACGCATTTTATATTTTTAAATTTATTTTATTTTATATTAAAATTTGTCCATGTTTTGAAACTTATAAATAGTAATTAAAAATAAAACAATAAATAACGCAAATATTTGAGTATCTGTCTACAATACCTAGGTACCTACTCTTATTATGATTTTTCATTTTATTAATTTCGTAACAGATCTTATTTATGCTAGTATGGCATTTAAATTCTATAAGTATTATTGTTTTTACAATTTACATGTTATACTTTGGAAGATATATTACATATTTTAACCTCTAATAAAAAAAAAAAAAAAAAACACTTGATTATTCAGTACTTATTAGGTACTTATCTACAATACTGGTTGTTCGATAATTGATAAATAGGCAAAGTCAACAGCAAAAACCACGCTGATAAATTCAATATTATACATTTTATCAGTTACGCTAATATTTTATTGGGTAGTAGGTATTAGGTACATAAATGGAAATGTTAAAATCTCATTATGGCGTTTATTATTTATACTCAATCTAAATTCTTTTTAAAAGCTTTTATTTTAACTTGCAATGTATGTATGTATGTATGTATCTAAGTATGTTTGTTCGGGTGAAATCTTGCAACTCAATTTGGAAGCAGATATCGTCAACCGATTGAGCTGAAATTTTGCATACTTACTTAACTTTGATGACAATACAATAATATGTTACCATGGGGCTGATCTGATGATGGAGCCGGAAGGTGGCCATAGGAACTCTATAATAGAAAAAGCAATCCTACCGAGCTTGGGCTCTTAAGAATCGTCTCAGTGAGCATTTGATGGATATCCAAAGAAAAGTACAGTCGGCTATAAAAGCTTGCCACTAAAATGTTATTTTTGACAGAAAATTATCTAATATGATGGATGACCAGAGTTTGAATAGAACTTTATGAGCATTTTGGCTTAAAATCTATTGCTGTTGATTACCTATGCTGCGTTAAAAAAGTGTTCCAATACTTCGGCTTACGTTGAAACAAAAACATAATTATATACATAGATGCGGTTTTCAATAAATTATAAATTCTCTGTATTATTTTATTATAATTGTGTTAGTAAAATTTAAAAAAGAAATAATTGCTAACAAATATTGTTATAAAATCGCAAGAAATAAAATCTTCGTGTCCTTATATAGTGTATAATCTGAGTACGTACAGTCCGACCGCAAAGTGTAGAAATCAAAAAGTAGCAACAGGTAGGTACTGTACAGTATGTGTCGTCCCGTAAAGTTTTTTTAGATTGCTTAGAAAGGGACGACTACAGTATTGGCACTTTTTAATCTCTACTCTTTTGATGTGGTATAAAATTACGTTTTATACTGAAACTATGAAAATGCGTCATTAACATTTTCAGACTAGGGGCGGTATGAAATGTGCCTAACATTACATACGCCCCTAGTCTGAAAATTTGAAATTAAATGCAAAATTGTTTTACTTTTGCCAAGTTTTTGCAATCTGATTGCAAATAAAGCAAATAACAAATGACGCATAAAAGACAAAGTAGATTACAGTCCGTGAACTTTTAGAACAGTCTCAGGGTACGAGTGAAATAAGAAAGATTAAAATTTTTGTCGCATAAGAGGGGCCGAGACAGATATGATATAAACGTGTGCGTGTGGATTGAGTGAGCACCCTTCAAAAATGAAAAAAAAAAAATGTGCTGATCATTTAGTAAAAGTTCTAAAACAATTGTAAAACTAATGATGAATTTGTAAAACGATAAATAAAAAGAATACATTCATTAACGTATGCTCACTCAGTTCTCACAAACAACCAACGAAATCTGTGAATGTGTTTATTTAACATATAATATTTATATCCTAATTTTTAGTAAAACTTATGCTAAAGGTAGGTAATAATTTGTAGATCACCTGGTTACGTATTTAAAGTTTTACAAATAATTTCGTATGCTCACTCAATCCGCACACTTTCAAAAACCCGATTTCTGATGAAAATACTGCAGATTGAAACTTCTATATATGTATATAGTTTAGTAAAACTCATATGGGAATTTGTAAAATACAAAACAAACCGCTAACGTGGCAGATTTTTGGATAATACATGTTTGTAAGTGCTCACTCAGTCCACACATTATTCGTAAGTTAAAAATGTAAATATCTTAAGATTTGTAGTATCTAGGAATCTACAAAGTAGTTCAACTTTTAGTATTTTTTTTTACTAAATATCCACCATCTAAAATGTCATATATTCGTTGTCTGCTTTTAAAGATATTCAAATTTCATTTTAAAATACAATCTATGATACAGTCCACATTTTAGATTGTATTTTAAGAAGTGGAGTGTGATCTAGTGGGGAGTAGTACAATGCGGATCACGAAATTAAAGGTCTCAAATGCGTTTCAAATTTAAAAACTTGTCATTGACTAGGTCTGAAATGTTAAAGAAAATCTAGGTTAGTCCTCTTTCATCTTTGGTTATAAATGTGTGCTTGGAATGTCTCTTCACTTAAAAATAAATAGAAAACCTGAAAAACTGAGGGAAAAATTAAACGGTCATTTGCAATAGTAAAATTTCTTGGTCTGATATAAAGGTCATCAACTCATCATGAATGAATAATGAGATCCCTCGTAAAAAAATATTAAGTTCAATTGATTGTCTAATATTTCTCTAATGTTTGACTTGAAAACTCTATTGTTTTTTTGTTAATCAATTGTTAACAATACGCAACTACACATATTACGACATACCTACTGAAGCAAGTATATAGAACTAACCCACATATTGAAGGAATGTTTTAACAGAACATACAAAAACAAATTACACTATTTTTCAAAAACAGTGTTAATGTATAACGTAATGAGAAATACACATATATTTCATTTAAATATCACTTTACAAATATTTACAGATAAGTATTTAATATTATTATCACGCCACTTGTCACTCGCTATAAGGACGGACTTTTCTTAAAAGCTCTCGTTATAAAATTTGTAGCCATTTTATAAAACATTAAACGTTTTCAGTAAAACGTGAAAATAAATACTACACGGGCATTGAATGTTTCCTCTAGAATGTAACCATTGCATACCCAGGATGGTGAATTCGCGAATGTCTCAGATCGCAGGTATTTCTTACTAAATATGCGATCTGGGGCTTTATGAATCACCGCCCGTGGTTTGTCTATAGTTTCATGTCTTTTCTTGGACAGAAAGTGAGATTTTCTCCCCACGTATCGAGCAGAAAATCCCATTAACGACCTAGGTTGACGTAAAATAAATAAAAATAGTTTCGAGAAATGATAATCTTAAATCTATGAATACTTTTTCCTGGTGGAATCTAAGCGCGTCTTATCCTAATCGTCAATGTCTTTAAAATGTTGAATAATCATACACATTAAGTAAATACATAAAATCTGCTAATTAGTTCTAAGTAGATTTAATTTGGCAAAATATTTGGCAGAAAGCAGTGCTTGTATAAAAAACGTGCTTAAAATACTCTTTGGAATTATTGTCTTTGGTCGGTTCTTATAGCGAGCGACAAGTGCTATACATTCGTCGTCTTATCTCTACCTTCCCCATAGCTGCCGATTTGGAACCTGATTTTTGGTCCTGTTGGGCTCGCACGCACCGGACTGGCTTGAGACTTTAGAGAGCTTGCTTTACGCGGGCACGAGATTTTGGATGTGCTCGAGTTTATTTTTGAAGTGCTCGAGCTGGTTTTCATCGAGGTTTTCGGGGTGCTCGAGATTTTCATGGAGCTCGAGCAGGTTTTCGATGTGCTCGAGCCGTTGGGTGCCGGCCGCGAATCTACGTGCCCCCGGGGCCCGCTGGGGTCGCCGAAGCCCTGGGATCGGCTCTGGACTCCCCCAGTGAGACTTGGCTGAGCGCCGTTCGCGTGTTGCTGTAGCTGTATCCGTGACGCTCGTTCCATTTCTCTAAAAAGAATGTGGGACTAGTTAATTGCTTACAAAGTAGATTGTTAAAGCTAAAGATAATAATATGATTTATTCAAACATTAATAAGAGCTTGAAAATACATCAAATGATGCAGTGAATGTATGTAGTTATTTTATATTTTTATGCAGCATAACTTTATGTGAAAACATTGTGTTGCATAATGAATGAAAAAGTAGATAAAGTGATAGCTTTAAAATTTCAAGGAGCCGTTGTTTAATAGGTTCAAAGAAGGGCAAAATGCTTCAGATTTCAAACGAAAAGAATGTATTTACTCGTACTATGATAGTTTTATTTATTGCTGGATAGATTTTCGTTGTACGGTCAGCATCAGAAAAGTTTACTGTTAATTAAATACTGGCTAAAATTGACAGCTACTTTGAATACTGACTGTACCTACATGCTAAAATAGAATTTGAGCTTAATTATCAGTTTGCAAACTTGTAGGTGATTTTATTAACATGTAGCTAACTCAAATTAACAGATAACTAAACACAGTCATTGTCATTAGTGTAAAACATCACTACTTGGTTTCAAAATTTCCATATCTCATGATACCTTATTGAAAGCTACAGCACATACGTTATTGAGTAATAATGACTACGATACTTTTTCATAGTGATGTAATAATTTAATGATTAAGTCAGTGCTTATAATGTGTAATGCAATGATGCAACATACTGTCTGAACATCAGTGTTTAAATCCGTCACCAAGCTATAATTATATTGCCATGTGTTTCGATTCCCCTTTCGGTAAAGGATATCAACTATTTCCTGTTTAGGAGTTAGGTGCATTTTCTACGATAGAGTAAAATTGTATGCACACACAGGAAGTTGAAAATAATCATATGTAGGTAAATGCAACAAAGCTCGAGAAATACACTCGACAAGCGTAAAAATATGTTGGACATTTGGAGTCATCTCAACCAAGATTTAGCAAGCATTTTGTGATCTTAAACTAGGTCAGATTACCATGCCATGAAAACGACCCAATAGTCAGCCCAATTTTATGATATTTTTTTACGCAGTGCCACCTAAAGAACCGCGTTATGTGGCGACAAAATAATGTAGTTACTTACATTATTTTAAAATTTCTAAGGTATGTTTGTTACACCTCTCTCTGTGTGCCATAGAAACTCGGTTTTAGGTACGGTGGTATAGGTGGGTGTTACAAATTAGGTATGTCTTGGACGAAGTTTGCTGGATTCAAAAATCTAACTAACTCTTGTCATGTTTAACCTAGTGGTTTTTATTTAAAGGATGGCAATATAAAATATTACGGAGGTTGCACTGATGTCCATCACAGCATGTTGTACAAACAATCCGAGGACTATTGAGATGATTCTAGTATCAATAGGGATGTAATTAAAGCTATAGACAGAGGAATTAGTACCTAACTAAATATTAAATTAGGGGACGATTTACCATAATTGATCCAATGATAAATATCCATCTACATATATTAAACTACTAGCTACAAAAGCATTTTAGAAAAACAATTTGTAAGTGTCCAGATAGTAGCCAACTTTTCGGACCGAGATAGTGTCGACCCTTTTCTTTCGTTTTATCTTCCCGTCGCGTTGACATGCATTTAATAGTAAGTACATGTTTAGGTTAAGTTCAATGATTGTTTATGAGTCATGACATTGAGCGCCTCTCATAGGGAAATAAATGACACTCTCAAAAGCGCACAAAGTGTATTCTTATTTTTTATTCTTTACTGAACCGCTCAATAGTCCTCAGAAAAGTCTTATCATGTCGTGATACCTTCAAGTTCTAATATACGAGGCCAATGCGGACGTGCGTTCCGTTTTCCTGGTGTTCTGGCATGCTGGCGACGAGGGATACGCACCGCTGGTGAGGCCCGAGAGTCTCGAGAGAGGGCAGCACAGAGCTGCTGCGTACGCGGCGCGGTATTGCGCGTTCATTATGACGTAGATGATCGGGTTCACGCATGCGCTTGCGTACAGGAGGAGGTAGCCGGCGATGTGGAATACTGGAAAGTAAATTTTATGAATTATAGACATACATTTATTTTTACACACGTGTCTATATACATTTTGGTATCATTAGGTACAGATATAGAGCATAATGGTAAAATTTTGCTATTAATGCTTTCTCTATCTCTCTAGTTGAGATAAACATAAAAAATACGAGCTTGCTCGAAAAAATACGATGGAAAAACAGCACTCTGTAGGTACTTTCCGTGCCTTAAAAGTAATTTACCCTTTGGTACATTGGTACCTATAAGGTACCTATACCTACTATAGTTCAAGTGTAAAGATTGGTTTGGGATGGTTAATTTACTTGCCCTTGTACACATAGTACCTAAGTACATAATATTATGCATAACTATTGTTGGACTTGGGATTTACTAAATTGATAAGTACACGTGTCTATATCCTTAAGGAATAAGGAAAATCGACCTCTTAAATAACCCGAGGTGGGTATTGAATGAGCAAACACAATAAATAAGTAGTACATTATATAACTAGGGCGGTGAATTCGTGAATGTCCCAGATCGTAGGTGTTTGTTGCCTTGGCCAGAATTTTCTCCCCATGACTATACAAGTTATTAACGTCGTCTACCCGACGTTAATAACTTGTATAGTCACTGGAGCCCGACAATAAAGTAGCCCTACTTCTAGGCACAAAGTGCATCTACAAGTGCACTTATAAAATGTGATAGTATCTTCACCGTCTGCAATGCGCTTAAGAGGCCTTATTCCTTTTAAAATATTTTTTTTCATAATTATGACAAATATATTGATAATTTCAACCAACATTTGGAAGTGAATAATACTATACCCCGAGTTCTAGGTAGTAACATAGCTATTTCATGCTTTCATTGCGTGCTGTCGAAAATAAGTTGAAAAAACTAATTTTCCGTGTGGATTTTGTCAATTTCGAGTAGATTTTGAAACAAAAATTATAGATGAAAAATTTAAACTGTAGGTTTCAAATATATACCAATAAATCCGAATAGCCCTGTTACGTCCTCCATTACGTTTGACGGTGATAAAGCAATTGGCGCTCACGGTTTTTAAACTCACTTAGTTTCAAATTTATTGACTTTTTTAATTAACTTATAAATTTATTGCTTTATTTCTGCTCTGGCCTGGCCGTACTTCGACCCTGAGTAATTTCTTTCTCATTTTAATAACATTTCTGTAGCTAGCTAACGTCTTGAGAGTATTGTGGTAAGTTGAGTTAGTAGTGTAGTGTTGGGAGTTTTGGCTCATCTTACCTCAAAACTTTCTTTTACACAAGACTTCTTATTTTTTTTTAAAGATATGTGGAAACACCCCTAAGGTGTAATCGGGCATAACCCATACCTTTTACAATTGGCCCCACGTTGGGCGCCAGAAATGTAACGTGCAACTGCGCTTTGGGTAAACTGAGGCAGTCCTACGCTCACCTATGTGTGATGGTCTCTGACAGGAGTGATCTTGTCTGTGTCTGTTTCTGTCCACACTTGATGCAATGCTCCGAACTAGTCAGCGAGAGAAATCTAGGGTATCTTAGTGGGTAAGACGTCTTCAACGAATGTGGATGAGTTTCCAGCTTAATAATATATTTATTAAGAAATAATAGAAAAGAGAGGGCGCCAGACACTTTTATTTTATTCTCCAAAGGTCAAGAGATTAGAAAGGGATTATGCTAAGGAGAGAGAGTTAAACAAAGCTTGAAATTATGAACCACATATATATAATTATTAAGTGGCAAATTATAAATTACACAAGAGTAACACTTATTCTACTATTAATTACTTAAACTATCAGACAGTTTGGGCTATTCCCAAAAGAATACAGAGCTCTTTAAGAGGCGTATACGCATAGAAGTTTAACCAATTTAATGAAGTTACATGAGAACTTGGGTTTGTGTGTGAGGCTAAGGAACTTTACTTTATAATTTAAACAACAGGAATGCGACTTGGAGTTAGATACGGAACGTGTTCACCTTGGCTTAGAAGGCGTGGTGAGTCCACGCTGCCGACGTGCGCTTCGAGGGAGAGGTCCCAAAATGTCAGTACATACTACTTGCCAAGGTCGACACATCTAGGTAGTAACATCAATAATATGTTAAGTAACATGTTTGATCATAGAGAAATATGTCTAAACAATCAGCATTTTAAAAGGAATAAGGCCAGTTAAGGGGAATATGGCCAGCACCATCTTTGGTGGACTAGCGTGTGGGAATGTTAATCCAAGAAGAGCTTACCGGGGTATTGTACATGATTGTCAGCGACCTTCGCGATGGTGATCGGCAGGTAACAGACGAGGAACGAGAGGAAGATAGCCAGAACCATCTTGGTGATCCTCCACTCGTTCCGACGAGCCTTGGTTTCTCTGTTGTCTTTGATGGTGGACCGCTTCTCCGAGTTGAGTGAGCCTGGACTGGCGTGTTGCGAGCGTTGGTGTTCCCGCATGCGTTGTTCTGAGCTGAAATATTACGAGATTTTCAAGAACAATCTTTATTTTTTTGTGGAACGTGTAGTTTCATTATTTTTTGATGTGGAAACATCACCCACAAACATACATCACACACAAAGATCTAAAGTGCATACTATATAAAATGTAAAGTATGCAATAAAACAATGCAAATGTCAACAATCAAGCGAAGCGTAAGGAAAAATTCTAAAGGTTTTCTGGACTCGGGTAGAGTGTTCAGCTCACACGTTGGACCGGTAAACAAGAGGTACCGGGTTCGATTCTTGTCTCATGCGCAAGGCTACGCATTAAAAAAGTCTTTGCTTTATGTATTAATATTTCAACGATCTTTATAATTATGTAGTTTATTCTAGATACTGGACCAATGTCATGTCATCTGACATGCTTAAGCGGTATGATCCAGGTATTACTACTGTAGTGGTGTATCGATTCTTGGAGCATGTCTTGTCTATTTAATATGAGAATATTTCCAAGAACGACCCTATAGTTGTTAAGCTATAAGGTTGAGGCCAGAGAGACGGGTTTAAGAGCGTTTTTTCTGCATTAATTAACATTGAAGCAAAAATAGTTGAAAGATGATCAAGATTCCTTCATTAAATTTATAAAATGATATAATTAACTTTAATTTTTCATACCTGTGTACCACCCAGAAGATCCTAGCGTAACACATCAGAATCAGCAAAGCCGGCACCAGGAAGGCGATCACGAAGAGAGCAGTTTTAGAGGAGCGGCCATTATCGTCAGCCACTATCGAGCACGTGCCGAGTTCACGGTCGTAGGCGAATTTACCTGTAAAGCAAATAATGTAGTGAAAAGCGAGACAACACGGAGAAAATTTAGAACTCAAAGATCTAGTTTATCAATCCAAAATGGATTTAAATTTAATCCGATGGGCGGGTCTATGATGGTTGCTTTTATCACTCGATATATAGGTGACAAAGCATCCGTCACGTTTTAGCGAAATGCGAGTGTGAGTGACAGATGGTTTGTTACTTATTTATCTCGTGATAAACGCAGCTATCAATCTATCATAGGTCCACGTCTAGTTATAATTGTTATTTATTATTGTTATATAATGACATAGAATTAGACATGTAAAAGTTCCCTCGTTATAACAAAGGTTGCTGGAATCTGGTTAATAAAGAAAATGTACGACTTTCTACTTCTCTGACTGATTCTTGCTGCTACACCACGATCGTTTAGCAGCTATTATTATTATTATTATATAGCGTCGTTCGTTGACACACAAATTACCACTAAGCGATACTGGGATCAATTGCTATTCAGTTTTTCTTAAAACTTGTGTTTGCTAATTCAACATTATTTATTTTTAGATAATCGTGCAATAGCTTCCACCCCATAGTGTTTTCATTAATGTTGGCTTCTTACCCCATATCCCAATCAGCGTCGGAATCTGCATGCCGTACGCGAACATCCACGAGAAAACGATCATGAGAGCGATGTTGTACTTGCGATACACTCGCGCGTAGCAGCTGTGGTGGGCGATCATTATATACCTGAAAAAAAGAAATTTAACCATCATAAAAATTAATATTAGTCTAACTTAACCTACAAAAATAACAAACTATTTGGATGGCCAATGATAAAGTATTACTTTAGTTGCCAAGATATTATTTGAGATGGCAAGTAAAATCTGTCAGTATTATGATGGATGACATAATAGGTATTAGCTGTCTGGAGAAAAATGTGTTTTAGTCAAAGAGAATAAAGATAATGAAATAAACTAGTCGAATGAGTCATCAATCAATTCATCATAACATTTTCATAAAAAATAAGTACCTATGGCATAGGACATTTTCAAAACATAACATTATAAGCTCTTAGTCTCGTTAGCAATCAAAAAAATCTTCGAAAGCTCGTGAACAATAATGCAAAACAAAATCATGTAAATGTTTATTTTTCTATTGTAAACTAACAAGTCGAAGAAAAGATTGCAAGATTTGGCCGTGTTTGCAGTCTGTGTCAATTTGTTTCGACAGCTGTGTTTGACGAATAAATTGATTTCTCAAATTCCTATTCGATGAAGTGTTGATTTGATTTGTGATTTAAATAACCAGTGAAATCGTGATTAAAATCAAACAAAGAAATTGGAAATGGCTTTAGGTTCAGCCGTGATGGTCTCGCGTGGGATTTAATCAATTACGAATAAATTTCGAAAATAAAACAATTTTAAGAACGTTGACGTCGTTGACAGATGTTGGATAACCTTTATTTTTTTCTTGGTGCCACTTATATTCTAAGCTAATCGCAGTTTTTATCGGTTAAATGTTAACCCTTGTAGTTGAACTTATGACCGCAGCTATATTGGAATAGCAACTGTTTCCCTTGTTTGTGCTAGATAATCAAATTTGAGATAAGCGGTTATCTATTTAGGAGGAAAAATATTTTTTTATTTCCCTTGATTTTTATTGATTCTAGTCGATGTGGGCATGCCCACAACATGAATTTAGGTTTTTCTGTTAATACGTCTATGGTCTCTGTAGCCCGACTCGCACCTGACAATTTTTTTCATAAGTATGGGCCCACAACCTGCGACCTATGGATTCATGTAAAACCCATTTCGTAGACTTAAAAATTCTCACCTTCCCTAGTTTATACATATTTGAAGTGGCTTTGTTTGTGAAATCGAATCCTAAAGGGTTTCAGTATTTTTCAAGTAGAAGATTACAAAACTAGTTGTGTGCAGCCAAGACAAGACTGATGTCAAAAAATATTATAGGAATGGCCCCAAAAAATTTGGACCATCAATCTGCTAATATTAAGGAAAAAGAAACTGTATTAGAATTTAAGCGGGCTTTAAATAGATTTCTGGCTCAAAAAGCTTACTATTCAGTCAACGAATACTTAAATGATAACACCTATCTACAACAATGAGCATGTTAGCTATAAGATTTTGTATGCCTTGAGGCAGAACATAGCTGGACTAACTTATACTTATATTATATGTACCTACCATCTAGCATAATTATATTATGTGTATACCTATTGTTCACAAATAAATGATTTGTGTTTGTAACCTTTGTTTGCAACCTTTGTTGTAGACTAGTGGATCCGCGCCTGTCAGACTGTAAACTTACCGATTTAAAGTAATAAGAGCGATGCTCAGCAGCGATACTCCAACGTTCCCGTACCTAAGGAACGGTACAAGCTGGCACAGGACGTCGCCGTGAGACCAGGTCTGCGTCCAAAACCCGGAGATGGCGAAGGGGAGCACCATGGCACAGAACAAGAAATCCGCGCAGCAGAGACTGAAACAAAGTTTAGGATTTTTTTTACATGAAGCTACATGTTTACGAGTACTGCAGCAATATACTTTCGATTGGAAATTACAATGTTTACATTTTTTTTTATTTCATCATGGCTTGTTTCAATTTTGTCATTGTTTATGTGTTTCCGTTGGGCATTTTTTACTATCGTAGTTTATAGGTATTAGGTATAGCTAAACATTGAACTATTTCCGAATGACGAACACCAATTCTGCTTAAAGGTCAAGTTGTCTTTGGCAAATAATGAACGGAATGTGGAATTTCAAAACTTAGTTATGTTTCAGATCATCCTCGTAAATGAAGAACCGTCGCTGATTTCAATAATAATGCTGTTTATTATATCGTAAGAAAGAAACAAAGGAAACCGCAGGAAAACATCAATGTTACAATCGGTTTTGCTCGCATTTTACGATCCCTGGTGATTGTCATACGTGACCAATAACATGTTTTTCTTTGTCACGTATAACAATCACCAGTTCTATTATGAATTAACTTTCTTTTGCTAATTCTTTATCATCGCTATTCTTCGGGATGTTTTTAGTCTTCTAGAGTTCATCATCATTAATAACTCAAAGTGTATATGGATAATGAAAGTGATACTGTTCATTATTGTATGATGAAATGAGGTAGATGAGAAAACCAGTCTGTCATTGCGATTCTTGGCCAGCACATGTTTTAGACCCCTAAAACTGTGAGTTATGATGCAAAGGATACGAACTGCATTAAATTGTTGGTCTCTACTAATAGAGAATAAATTTAGGCTGATGATTAAGTTCAAATTATGTGTGTGTATCGTCTCACCTGATGATAAATGCGGCGGCCACATTTCGCACTTTAGGGCACTTGAGCAGGGCTACCACGGTGAGGAGATTTCCGAAGAGTCCCACTACCATGATTAGCCCTGTCATAATGGCCGCGAATGTTAGCAGTCCTGGCGAGAACCTAGAGGGAACAAAAATACATGTAAGACTCCGTTGGAAATGGCAAAGTAAATGTACGGTAAGGGAACAAAAATACATGTAAGACTCCGTTGGAAATGGCAAAGTAAAGTAAATTACGGTAAACGAAGCTGGAACTCTAACCCTATTGTTACTGTAACAGGAGCAATAGATGTACCTACATGTTTGATTGTTTCTTTAATTGTACCTATAGCTAAGACTAGAACATTGGCAGCGGAGTTGTTGAATTGTTGTCGTACCCGGTAAAATACCTTATTTTTTAACAGAGTTACTTTTCTGTTGATATTTCGTGTTGATAGCAAATAACAAAATGTCAAAGGTCGGAGTTCATTTGGAGACTGATTCAACGGAGACATATTTTTGACAGCATTTTACAGGCTTTACTGAATTTATTTCTCTTAACATAAAATTAGTTTGGACGCATTGTTATGAAAACGTCCACGAATTATTTTATGACATCAAAAATTTCGTTCAACCTTTTCTTAAGCTTCGTTAGGCTCTCAAGAGAAATTGAGATCCCTAATTTCAAACAATTCATAAAATATGCTAAATTATTTACATTCCAATGAATAAACACCTTTGATATTTACATCGAAAACTCGGCCGTTGTCGGCAGTTGAGATGGCATGAAAGGAGGAGGAAGTCTTTTGTGGGATTTGAAGACAGAGTGAAGTTTGCGCACTTCAGAAACTTTTGTTGAGATTGAAGCGAGGCCAGGTGTGGCGTCGTGGTAAAATTTTCGAGACATAAGGTAATTAATGGAGTGTGCTCGGAGTAAGTACAAACTGCGCAGTTTAAATAAAAAATGTCGTATGTTTGAAACTTCGGTAGATGATGCGTAGTTTAAAATTCTATATTCTACGTTCTATTCACATTAGTGGACAGATAGATGCAGGATCGTGAAAGACAAAATATTACAGAATTCTAGTCCCTCAGTATATGGTAGTAGGTAGGTATAAGGGCTGATCAAACGCGGCTGTTTCCCTTTAAAAGCAAGTGCTTTTAATTTATTCTTATTAAAGAGATAATAAGCTAGAATTTTACTCGGACGTTTGATGCCTCGCCATTTCAACGTTATATAGTCACATATAAAATATTGTGTTATATTTAATGCTTACCTTATGTATTTCGTTACTGTTAAATTATTTTGTTTTCCTAGTCTAAAGACTTCTTAAAATCCCGTATGTCTACATAATAAATTGATTTCGTCAGAAAGTTTCTGTACAAATGCGTGTAATTCCAGATATTGCTTCCACATAATGCTAGGAACGAATCAAAGGCCCTGCCTTAAAACAAAGGGAACGGAAAGCCTTTGAAACGACGTTTCCTGCTGTTTCTGTAGGAAACCCATTCTCACCCACTTTTGTAAAAAAAGTACCGATTGTTTTTATGAAATAACGCAATTCAAGATTTTCGTCTATGGAATTGCAAACAATGGTTATAATTTATAGAATAATCTAGGTGAATGAATGTTCTCTATTGTAGTGAGTACTTTATATTTATACATTCAATTTAAACTAAACAACAGCTATCAGATTTTCTAAACACGCAACATTTTCGATGTTTTATACAAATAAGAAATTCATTTTCTTGTATCAGGAATATCAGGATATATTGAAATTGCTTTTGCTTTAAGTACATCTAGCTCATATAAAATACGGAATAAATCGTGTAAAGATAAGGAAAACTCTGATAAATCAGCGTGTACACGTCAAGACGTAATTTAGACGAATACAGCCATATTTCAATGCCTCTGAAGAAGGCTTTCATGTCTTATAAGATTTATCTGGTTTCATCTAGATTGTATTATGTGTTTGAATTTATTTCTTTACATTATTTACACGAATCTGATATGAATATACATTACAAAATAATTGTCATAATTGACAACATTTTATATTTTTAAGACTATCATTTTATTACTTTTCTGAATTCTGCTTAAAAAGATGAAGTAATCTCTGTTTTTATTTATTTTCTGAAATGATTATTTATTTTATTATTAATTTATAAAAACATACTCATTTTAAAATGTGGCAACACCAAAACCAGAACTTAATGGAACGTTTACTTTAGTCGGTTTTCTTATTAAAAAAAAACTTAATAAAACTCGGTATGTATCTGCCATCTGTCAACGTCAAATAAAAAAAAAAATATTTTTTCGCTCTTTGGTTTAGACAACAACCCTATTCAGCCCGTATTGTCTTAGATTGCAGTTAGTTGATGTATTTTCTTATATTTCTTTAAATACAGAAGAATAAATTCAAAGATTTATTTTTAAGGTACACGACATAAAGCCCTGTCGATCTCTATATTCATTTCCACCTGTTATAAATATGAAATATAGACATAATTTAATCTAGATGCACGGATGACCTCGTGTAGGGGGAGTCAATGGACGCGGTCTGCACGGGACCGCATTTTGTGGCGAGCTATGGGAAAGGCTTATGTTCAGATGTGGACGGCTGTGGGTGATCGATAGATAGTAGATTTAAGTTTCTTTCGGCTTTCTTCTCAACAGCGGTCTCCTCTTGCGAAATGCCGGTAGATTCATAATCTGACTTGTAAAAGTGCCCCTGTGGCCTACTTACTGAATAAATTATTTCATTTCATTTCATTTCAGATACAATCTTGGATAGTGGATCGCAAGATATATATTTGAAGATTTTAGCACGTTCGTCATATCTATTTAAAATATTTTCAATTATTAGTGAAATTATATAATTTAGCAGCTGAGTGAAGTAGGTAAAAGTTATTGCGCATTCATCGGCATAAAAGATGAAAAGAATAAACATAAACTCACTTTGATAGTTCACTTTGGTCATATATCGTCTTGTTCGCCACATCAGTAATATTTGGATCCGACATTTTGAATCTGAAACAATGCATAATTCGTTATTATATTCATCCATGGTATAAAACCGTATTTTTATATTAAAAAGGTTCAATATTAACTAGGAAAATAAAACTTAATGCTAGTAAACATAGTAATTAAACGTTTTATAATACTTAAATACTTTTTTTAATACTTTTCATATTACACTGTTTTTGATTTGAAATAATTATGAGTAAAAGTGTAGATGAGGAAATATTGGCGGTAATTGCATGATCTTACATGCGACCGGAATGAAGCTCAGTGGGTTATTATAATAACTCATACATTACATACACCATACATACAGAATAAGTAGTACTTTATCATAATGGTTACCTCAATTTGTCACGCAAGCGGTGAGGAAAACCCCAAACTTTTCCCCATCATTATAGTACCTATACATGACCCACTCAGTCGATAAAGGTATTAATGAATTACTTTAATAGTACCCATCTATAGTAGATTACTAAATAATTATTCCAAAACAAGTTATTACGATGGGTAAAAACACATTTTCAGTAAATATTATACATGTTAGTCACAATTTCTAGTGAAAACTCTTGTGACAAATGAAAGCGCGGATTTACCATCTGTACTCTTAATCTGAGAGATTTGAAATTATGCATGTATACCTACATATAAACCTTCCTCTTGAATCACCCTATCTATTAAAACCGCAGATCTAAGCATACATAGGGACAGACAGATAGACAGCAGGCAGCGACTTTGTTTTATACTATGTAGTGATAACAACATTTCATGTTTGAATAATGTTGTGGGTTATTCTAAAATGTCATTCGATCGGAACTGCAGTTAATGAACGCAGTAATGCATGATGTAAGCTAAGGTCGCCGGGGCAATTTGTCTCGATCTGACAATTAAGGTCTGTCGCAGTCATTGCCCATCTTTAGGACTAGGGATGACTTCACATTCTCTGAATAAAACTTACACAAATGTACGTACAGAAATTTCGCATTAGTGGAGGATGATCTAAAGACACCGACACCATTGAGGTTGATCAAGATATTAAGGTTTTTTCAAGCGAGACTATGTGTAGTAGTAAGCCATTAATGATTGTTTCAGCCAAGCAGACGTTTAAAAGGCTATGACTGTTATTATCCAAGTAGTTAGGTACATCAATTATCAATTCTTCGTTGACTAATTAAAATCGTCATCATCACCGCGCCAAAATTCCACGCATTTCACACTGCATAAGAACAAAGAATCCTGACCTACTTTTATCAATTAGGTTTGTCCGTCGTTGTTCATTGGATTATGTTCGGTTACTTTAGCTATTAAACAGCTCACGCCTACGGGAGCTATGAATAATGAGATAGATAGGATGGAGCATTACTCGTACATTAAGAATTAAATTTTTTATCATGCGTAGGCATGACATAAAATTTTCCGACAGAGGAATAATTTTATTCAGAATAAAAAACGTAAACATATCTCAATCCCTATTTAGATGTGTATGATATTAGTAAGGTAATGTATCCTAGTATTTGACACTTTCAGTAGAGATGAGATGACAAACTAGATGCAAACTATTGGAATTAGATTATCAAACATTTTGTAATTTATTTAGTTTATTTATGGGATATACATAGGTATACAAATTTAAAACAACATAAATTATCCTTTTAAATTCCTATTAATAGGTATTACTCGTAAAACAGATGAACATCAATTTGATCGACCCACGATTTAAAATGCTGTCAAAATCAATAAAGCCTCATTTTTTAGGACACGCGTTGTATTGAGTCGATGATTGAACCATTTAATTGAAGCGATACATTGATCCAAATAACTACTAACAAATGAGTGCGGGGTCATTTGTATTGTTGGGATCCGCTCGGGAGACTCAATGGAAAGGTGCGCCTAACATCAGCTACTGAGGCCGTGTACAAGGTATAATTCAATAGGCTAGATTAATGTTAAATTGTATTAAACAAATTTTTATAACGTAGTATACATAGGAAACCTAAATATATATTTTTCAGTTCATAAAAGTAGATGACGGCTGAACAATTTTAAATTGAAATAAATACAATTTTTATTCTGTACTTATTTTGAAACGTTTAACGCTGTCCACCATTTTCACAGCTGTCTGTAAAGGTGACGATCATATTAGCATTAGTGCATGTAATCCTTATTGCAGCGAAATACATTTTCTTTCTTTCTAAATTGACTTAGCGTAATTTTATATTATGCAATAAAGAAATCTAAATCTAAAATCTATGATGATACTTTTTTACCATGGCAAAGAAAATATATTATACAGGCACGAAGTTACGAACACCTTCTAGTATTTAATTATAATAAGTAACTCCCATTCCAACAACTTAGTAGGTACCTACGTCTGTTGCTTTATCAAAGTGCTCCGAAGCGTACGAAGAAGTAACAAACGAAACCAGTCATGTGTGAAACAACAAAAACACATAAAAGTATTGTTGCGCGTTAGTAAATGTAATCAGCCCCGATTTATGCCAGAGCACGACGAATTTGACGAAAATAGCTTTAAATTGTATGTGTATCGTACATTGTGTGGTTTGGTTTATTACTAGGTATCCCTTTGATAATGAATTGTCTTATTGTTATACAGAACGGAATTGGAACTGAATGAAGGATATTTTCTGTTACTTTTCGAGTCTATTCACAATACGGTAGTTATTTGATTATAGTGAAAATAAATTGTATGATTGAAACCGCTAAACACACATAAAAAAACACGGAACCAAATAAATTGACCATCATCATTCATCATTGTCATTAACTAATGGACAATTATACTATTTTTAATTTGACAAAAGCTTTAAGAAGATGTGTTTTGACTCCTAATTTTTAAGATGTCACAAGCCAGTATCTTCATAGAAACTTCATACTAACAAATCGTTTTTGACATTTTATAAAGAGTAGCTGATTTGAATGTATTGCATGTAAAGCGTTTTTACGAATTAAGTATATGCACTGACAGGGCCGGCTTTCATGCGACCTGAGCGAGTTATTCACTGTGTAGCAACCCAAGCACCCTAGACCTGGTTAAAGAAGCACCCTATAGGAGCCAGCGCCTCTGGCAGCCGCCTGAATCGACCGTCTCTACAGCCGCCACGGCGCTTGTCCGTAGAGGCGAAGCCCAAAAAGAGTAGAAATTAAAAAGTGGCAATACTGTAGTGTGGTCCCCGTTTTTTTAGTTTGTTTAGAAAGGGACGACACTACAGTATTGCCACTTTTTAATTTCTACTCTTTTTGGTCAGACTGTATGTATGGCGCGACTGAAATTACGCGACTCAAAACTCAAAAAAATACGCTCGTCTGCCTTCACCCTAATGTTCGTGCTCCCGAGGCATCGTGGACAATGTTCGACGCGTAGTAAACGGACCGCAGAGCTCCACTACATAGGCTCATGTTAGAAAACATGCGCACACACAGCGAAATGAGCTAAAGTCTGATAATTAACGGCGGGCACTCCGGAGCAATTGTTTAAAGCTCCAATTTAGACCACTTAGCGGCGCCGACGCACCCGGCTGATTTAACACTGTATCTCCCGTTTTAAAGAACAACTGGCCAAGTGCGAGTCGGATTCGCACGCGAAGGGTTCCTTAAGAAGGGATGTATCCCGCTATAAATATCACAATACTACACGTTTTGTGAAACTTTATTACAAGCGTTACGACTCATTTGTAGGATTCTTGTAATGGACCACTGTTTAATTTTTAAGAAATGCTGCTGTAGCAGCTCTCATAAGGGACAATTAGAAAACGTTTAACTTTTGACATAGAAAACTCTCGTGAGTCTTGACATATTCAATTATATTATGAAACGGGTTTACTCACGTCGTCCAAGTCGAATAAATATCGCTTGACGTACCTATTTCGAATCGATTTGCGATTCAGTCATGGGTTTTATATGTGGTATTATGCCTCTGAGGTATAATAGAGAATAAAATAAAATATTCTCTCTTTAACGTTTAACAATCCGGAGTGTAAAAAAATATCAGTTTTTCACCAAAAATAACCGTTTTCAACCAGAAGATGTTGTACTTCCGAGAACAACCGAACGAGTTACTATAATAATACTACTTTATTAGTCTTAAGCTACTTAATATTTAAAGAATTATTCCCAAACCATTAAGGAGTTGCATATTCCAGCGTAATGAACTATACCAGACGCAATACCTGAATAACTTTATAAAATACTAGCTTTTGCCCGCGACTACGTCCGCGTGGAACTTGGAAGGATGGAAGCAACCTCGTACAACACGATAGATATCCATATCCACCTAATCACCTTAATTAATAAAAGCACCTTAGCAAACGTAAGAGATATTGTGCTTTTGGTCTAATCATTACATTTCCTACAGGGTCATCAATGTCATCATGAATTACTTACTCACTTTTCAATCTTTTTAGGGATAATTTCCAGGATGAAAACTATCCTATGTCCTTCCTGATCTTACTATCTCCATGCCAAATTTCATCAAAATCACTTTAGGGGTTTAAGCGTGAAGCGGTAACAGACAGACAGACACGGATATGGAGTATGGATAGTATGAATATCAAACACATTGTTCGTGCTTATACTATTTGAAGGTTGCCTTCGATTTCCCTGGGATCCCATCATCATCGCGTAACATATAGAGCCGAATTGAGAAAGTCCTCCTTTTTTGAAGTCAGTTATAACAGTCACATTGATTAATTTTCTCACTGTTTTTATATTCCAAAGTTCGGATTCAAACATTTAGAAGAGCGGCCCCAAGAAACGTCTTGATTAATTTCATTGACTTTTGCCGAACGTCTTTTGTTATTTATCTTGGTGCTCGTTTATGGTACGCTGCACTCTCACGCGTTTTATAAAGATTTAGCTCAGTGCCAATTGTTATAAGGTGGATAATCAATTGAAAATCAGATAAGGTGTTGATTGCGGCTATTGTACGCCGAGCTTAATTTTATACCTCAGGGTTCAAGAGCAAAACAAATAGATACCTAAACTAAATTTTGTCTGTTAAGAGCAATTTGCTACCTCCAACACCCTCGAGGGCTATCAGGGGTCGAGACAAATTTGCCAAATGCGACCCAAGTGAATTGGAATATATTTTTAGTCTAAGGATTTGTGACTCGGATATTTTCGGGAAACCGACCAAGGGGATTTCTTGAAAGGGCTTTACAGTACTTAGGCTTGATTTAACCAAGCTTTAGGTTACGGTTTATTGTCAGAATTAATGTCAAATTTATATGATATTTTGACTCCTTAACTCGGAGTACCTAAGTTTTATTCCAGTTTGGTGGCATCCACTCTCAGCTGTTTCCTTATTCTTCTCTGAGTAACGGAATAACTGACAAATATCGTTTGCCCGAAGGATATAGGAAACAATAAACCCGCAAAATATTACTGCTGCTTTCGTCACCCCACAGGTGATGGTTTACAATCATGCAATTAAAATGATAATTTAGTTTCTCAGAATTTAATGTGTCATATCCACGACAATGGATGGATGGTTTACAATCATGCAATTAAAATTACAATTTAGTTTCTCAGTGTAATGTGTCATATCCACTACAATGGATGGCAGCGTTACGACTCTGTTGAATTTTTTACGATCGGTGATGTGGTTTGGTAAAACAGTCATTGTCAAATTGATCTAGTCCAAAACTAGGTATGTTCCAGAAAAAAGTATATCGTGTTCCTTGACGTATCCGTGAACCTCGCTCCATGACCTTCACGAGCATCGGTCATATGTATGAATGTGTGGCTTTTACAACCAAAATTGGTTTTGAAGGTTCCGTTGCAGCACGTCTTCTAGCATAACTTTGACACGCGACTCTTTGTCGCGCGACAAATACATACCTGCCCTTTTATTTTCATACCGTGCGAGGCAGGTGACGCTGAGTCGTGCGACAAGGGAAGTCGCGGCAAGATTTGATAGCCCGAAGGGCGTGCAGTGCAATCTGTTGTTAATATACATGTAGTTATAGGAAAGCTTCGGACTGCGCTGCCGTCACCTATCTGTTTTGTGCGATCTGACCAGATCGTCGGTCACATTGCGCGGTGTAATATTGATTGCATACTGTCTAGTAAAATGTAAAATAGTGTCGTGGTTATCCTATACTTTGCACAGACATGTATGGTTAATTCTCGGCCAGACTGGGTGACCAACGAGGTGAGGGTAATGAGCGTAGGAAGACACAATTGCCTGAATCAGAGGCAAGTATAGTTTATTATCCTACAAGTAAACTGGTCCGTCCGTAACTTTTATCTGTCTTTTTAGGTGCAGTAAAGTTCAATTTATGTTATTTTAATGTATATTGTACTACTTAATAGCTTAATACTAAACATGAGTAAAGCAGGTTTTGATTTGTATGACCAGTCAAACAATAAGATCGATCTCATTTTAAGGTATTCTAGAACAATTATTTGAAAACGAAAACTCAAGTTATAATGTTAAGTTTAGAGGCTTCCTGTTAAAAAACACAATTTATTTTCTTTTTTCAGAATAACATAGGAATTTTCTTGTCATTCACAACCATGTTAATATTCGCGATCGACAGCCCGCCTGTATCCGGCCGGGCGTCCCTACACCAAATCATCATCATCATATCATCACCATGCAAACTGACGTGTAGCTCACCCGACTTTTCCTGTCAATTACAGCAGGTTCTCTATTCCGCATATAACTACTTGGTACTAGCACGATATCACTGCCTTATACCATACCTCGCTTACCTTTGAATGACGCCGTATGTCCGTGATATGCCCGATACATTGCTCAAATAGCTACATGTCAATATCAACCGAATAAGAGCCCAGCGTACGTGTCTAATACAACCATTGAAAATAAAATAAGTATAAAAACTTGTAGCCAACCTAACCAAACTTAAAAGTTGAACACTGTCCCCAGGCGAGTGCGACGCACGGACAATTAACTAATTTAACAAGACAAATGTTAAACAAAGACCATTGGCTCTAATGGACGCCTACGCTGGTATATTAGGTAAGTATATCCTTCTGACCGGCGCTATTAGATTAAACTTGCCCTGGAATTGTATCCGTTGTGGTTTTCAAATTGAAATTTATTTGGTAGTCGATTAAGAATTTTATATCGAATTTGCAGTGGGTGTGTCTGTTTATTAAATTACAGTAACCTGTGATAAGGCGGTTGTCACACTGCCGCCGTACCGCCACATTCCGCTGCGAATTGAAAAATCGCACGGTACAACACACTGAATCATTACATATATGCTATTTCAAATTGCCGTCCGCACTTCACGCTTCGCAGCAAACGCGGCGCCTGTGTGAAGCCGCCTTTGATTTACTTATATATTTTTTTTAATTCTTTACCTATAACGGGTTAGTTTCCAGAATGCTAAAGAAACACATAAAACAAAGGCACTGTCTTTGAAATCAATGTCACCCCGTGGATAACATAACCCCAGATTTCGGTAAAACTTGCTTCCGCTTTGAAAACCTGTATCATTTAAAAAATATACCGGGATAAAAATCACCTACCTATATCACTATCAATCCCAACTACAAAATTTAGCATTTTCGGTTTTATACAGGAGTTTAAGGTTAAGGATATTTTACTCGTTCTTGATGTATATAGACCAGGCGCTGACCCTTATAAAGTGATCAAAGGACAGTATGCACTTCAAATTTGAATATTGATAGACTGTTATCTTTTGGCACCACAAAAGATGAAACGCTCCACAGCGTTTCGTTCTATTTCTCGCTAGCGTCTTTATAGGCGTGTAAGCCACGTGGCTTAAGTTAGCATATTACGTATATCCAGTAATCTTCCCATGAGTTTACAGTGACCGTACTCGCTAGTGACTGTAAACGATTTGTATGTAGAATTCCGCTGCGGTCACTAATAACATAAAACAAGGTAGCCGGCGTAAGAATGCTCCTACCGTAGCAACATCGAGCATCAGTGATAAGAGCGGGGGCACGAAAACTGCGATTTTACCGCTTAGCCAGGGAATCATCACTATAGAAGACATTGATTCTCAAACTGTTAATAGCGACCCTAAGAACACGACCGGCGAAAATCAGGTGGGGGTGGTAAACAGGAAAAAAAATATCAAGGGGGAAAACACAACATCTGAACTTCAGGTTGCGGAACGCAAGAAGCATTTACATGTATGGAGACTAGCAAACGAGAACACACCGGAACAAATTGAATCCCATGTAATAAATGACAAATGAGGTACAAAGTAACGTGGTAACCACTAAGGGAGCTGTACTATTTTATTTTATTTTAAAAGCATTTTAGTCTTGCAATGTATATGTAAGTATGTTTATTCTTGCAATGTATGTATGTAAGTATGTTTGTTCGGGTGGAGTACGGTCACGTTAACTCATGGCACAGATTATATAATACTCTCATGGTAAGGTTATGTGTTCAACTGGACGTTGAGGATCATTATGTAATCCATTTGTTTATTTCTTAAAGTACCTACTCGTAATCAGGGGCGACTGGACACGTATTATCAGCGAGTTTTCGGTTATTTTAGCGATATAGCCCACAAAAAATTGAGGACAACCCGGCACTTTCCAGACTTTCATGAATATTAAATTGCCGTGGTCATTTGTCAATTGTCACAATTGTGAACTAGGTACCTAGTGCGTCTCGCAATTAGTAAAATTTTCAAACTATACCTAAGTATATTTAAGATTTCGAAGACCCAAGTCGCCATAGATTTATACGTTGAAATTTTTTAATTGCTCAAACAGGTGGTGGATCCGAACAAGAAACGACTGATGATAATTTGGAACTTCGCTCCATTTTATTCGTCTTTTCATATAATTTAAGACGGTTTTCTCTCCAATTTGGACTTCATCAACCTTTTTACATTATAATGGTGAATCGTTTTACTTTGGACTCCATTTAAATAGCAGGTAATAAAATGATCCAGAGTTTGCTACAAAAGGAGCCGTGTTTACGTTAACGTCATCGTATTTGAGCCAATTGGCAGTTCGTTGGCCCTGGGACTCGATTGCTCTTGATAGTGGAGAATAGTGCTTGTTGTTATCATTTAGTCGTTAAAAATCATAACATGTTATTATTTTGCACACATTTATTCAATGGTTTTCATTTTGGAAATAGGTAGGTATACGGTAACAAGGAAAGACTAAAATGTGTCTAAGATTCGTCTTGGCAAATATTAAAGTGTCATAATCAGATCTTAAACAGTATTGTGCGTCACAAAAAAAAGTAGTATAACAAACAACAAATACAAAGCTAAACATCGCGTCGCTTGATGAGACGTCATGAGATCTTAATACAATTTTCATCAATAAATTAATAATCGATAACTTACAAAGTGACTAGTCGGTTATTTAGTTTATTCTTTTTTTTACTATTTCCAGTAGAGCGTAGTCGACTATTTAGCATTGAAGTTAAAAGTTTGGATATTAAATACCAAAGCTTCTAACAATAACGCGATAATCGGAGACTAAGTAGGTGGCTTTTCATTACACTGAGGCGTGTTATAGACAGATTTTCAATAAGATTTAATGATCAGCGCCATTACAAGGGGCTCTCAGCCGTCTGTACAATAAACTTGTAATCTGTTTTGGCTGTAAGTGCGCTATGAAACGTATATAACGCCCCTTTGAAGTTCCCCAGGCGCCAAGAGTTAAACGACACCTGTATACAGCTATAAACGTATTAGAGGAGAAAATTGGTGTGCTCCGAAAATTAACCTTTTACCAGTCCGCTTGTCCGCTAGTGACGTACGGTGACCAAAGGTTAAGGGCCTATGATAGTTGCTTTTATGACGCGATAAATAAGTAACAAAGCATCCGTCACGTATTGACAAAATGCGAGTGTCGAGTAACAGATGCTTTGTCACTTATTCAACACATGGTAAGCGCAACCATCATTGGCCTGTGGAAGACCTATTGCGTTGCCTTAAATATGGTTGTTTACAGTGATTAACCAAAATATATTGCAGGGAGAGGTAGTTTTAAATTGTAGCGTCTCTATGATGTCATCAAAAGATGCATCCGTAACTCACTGGCTTGTTCTCGTCAATTTGAGCAACTAAATAACACATGAAATGTATGATATGTTGGGTTAAGTTTCGCGTTTATGTTTCAGTTTCGTGGGTGGTCTTACTCGTATATTTCTCGTATTATGCAAGTTGCAGCATATTTTACACATGTACTCTAAACCGTCCAACCGATGACATGTATAGAATTATATTATTTGTGTGAAAGAACTTTAAGTCGTTTTTGACAACACAAGGTGCGTATCAGATTTAGGTAATCATTTACTAAATAACTACAATTATTCCAATACTGAAACTGTATGAAGGCATGTAGCCGTAGCTACTAGTTTTGAATTCTTGGAACCACTTACTTTTTGAAACCTCCATTCATTCATTTACATCTCCACCAGGTGATACATAGAACCTTGATGATTCATGGCAAGAATTTGAAAGGCAAATGTTTTTTGCATGAAGAAAAAAACCGCAGCTCTTAGTCACGATTTAGAAAACGCAATGTCACCTCTTTAAGTGACCACTAACGATGCGACATTCTCGCTAAGTCTATGAAATCCAAATTGATTAACATGCCAATTAAGTAAAACTGGAAGTTATGTAAGTTATGTAACTTCCAGTTTTCATTTCTCAGGGGCAGGCCTTAATTCGGCGTGGCATTGTGATATGTAAAATTTTGAAATAGCTCGATTTTTTCACAGCAATATAACGGACGGCACGTCTCAAAAGTACATGTATATAACACATCCAAAATCAAAGATAAGTATAGTGAGATCTTGGAATACCGTACTGGATGCTAGTCAGCAGCTGAAATTGCTGCGCACGCCTGGTGCTCAAAATCATAAGCACACGGATTCCTTTATCTAGAGAATGAAGGTTGTACTTACAGATCATTGCGAGCGTGTTATCTATGATTACCTACTTACTTTTACTACGGACTGTAGAATATTTTTTCTCATTGAGAGTTCACTCTATTTGTATATGCGTAAAATGCTTTCAAATATCTTATCGTGGTAAAGCCGACACATTTCCGAATTGAGAATATTGTAAGGCTGCGGGGGGGGCGGTATTCGACCAATTTTAGAGAGATAATGGAGATCTCTCCATTTCATCGCCATCCGTCACTTTTGACGTGCGCCTACTTAACAAGTGGCGATATCCCTAGAACATCGCAACTTCGTCATTTGCACTTCCTTTGTATGTGACGGCATAAATAACAGGCGCATACTTTAAATGGTTCTCTGCCTTTTCGCCGAATCACCTTTCGTCAAACGTTTCATTTCGCAAAAGTTTCATTTCGCCAAAAGCATTTTTCACTGAAACTGTAAACTATTTCGAATTGTTATAAAACAAACCTAACCTAACCTAAAGGATTATATTTACAACAATCTGAAATAGTTTACAGTATCAGTGAAAAATGCTTTTGGCGAAATGAAACTTTTGCGAAATGAAACGTTTGCGAAACATAATTCGGCGAAAAGGAAGTACACCACTTTAAATTGACCGCGTAGTACTTGAAATTAGTCAGTTACGTTTCGTTCAAAACAGAAATTCATATGCATGAATAACATTTTTGACAATCATTATCGCCTTCGAATTTCCAAAAATTGAGATGAGATATGTCACTTGAAGCTCGTGGCATTTTAATGGCAGTTCAATGGCGATATCACTGTTATCTAATAGAGGTTTGACGTTTGGCGATCACTCAAACGGCATACTCGAATTGGGTCCGGGGGGTATTCGACCAATTTTAGAGATATAATGGAGATCTCTCCTTTTCATCGCCATCCGTCACTTTTGACGTGTGCCTACTTGACAAGTGGCGATATCCCTAGAACATCGCAACTTCGTCAATTCGGACGCGCAAAATTTTCGCTTTCGTAATTCCAAAATTGAGATGAGATATGTCACTTTTAAGCTCATCGCATTTAAATGACAGTTCAATGGCGATATAACTGTTATCTAATGGAGATTTGACGTTTGGCGATATCTCAAACGGCATTCTCGAATTGGGCCCTGCACCTCTAGCACAACTGTCACAAGCGACTATTTCTCGCGCGATTTAATTGCCTGTCTCTTTCTGTGCAGTCATGAGAGAGGGTGACGGGTAGCGCTGTCGCGCGACAATAATAGAGAAGCATAGTTGTACTTGATGGGCTGGTAGTGATTTCCATGAACACAATGCTATAGAGTGTTGAAAGTTGCCGAAGTGTAAGCCACAACCTACAATATAATACAATGATAATTGTCAGAGCAACATCCTCACTTTTGATGTATCATACTGACCCGCTTTCTTACGTTGAGTGATTAAGCTACTTTTCTTAAAATGAGCATAAATTATTTAAATTCATGCTAATATCTTCCATATAAATTAGTGCCATTTCCGGATCTGTGTAGGTGTCAATCAATCTTTATTTCTGGAAAACATTCAAAGAGTAGGTACTTTACTACTATTTTCTTCACTTGATATGAACTATCACATTATTCTTTTTCTTTTAAATATGCTCGAGCTGTCTATATACTTATAAAACGCGGGTACAAGTACACGTAACAGTAAAAGGGGAACGAAATTAGAAATTTCGTTCGTGTATATGTAAGTATATGTACACTGTGGTTATGTTTAAATGTAATTATTATTATCATAACATTCATAACGCAGTGTAGGTAAGGAATAATAACAGTCATAAGCGTCCAAAGTCCATTGTGACTCTAGCCCCCTGTTATTTTTCTTAGCGTGGTCAAGGACTCATTTAAACGACCACTCTACGTTAGGGTGATAATTTGAAAGAGCTTTGGGATATGTTAAAAAAGACACGGTATTTAGCGAGAATTTAGAAGAGATATTTTAAAATTTGAAATATATTTCAATCTCTATTAATTGTACTAGCTGTTTTAAATATTGTGCTTACCAAAAATAGTAGGTAATTTCCACCTACAATACATAACAACAATACTTTATTGCACACCAATAAAGGTTTACAGAAGGAAACAAGACAAATACAATTTATAAATAACATTTAATGCAATGATAAAAATAATATCGCTTGCGATAAAGCGCATACACATTACACATATGTAGAGGTGCTAAAATAGAATTAAGAGTACTGGATAGATCTCGAACAGATGAGGAGAGTATATTCAAAAGGACTTATTTTGTATGGTTTCCATAAATAAATAAGTCCATTAGAAGAGACACTCCTCAGCTATCAGTGCTCTGCGTTCTTCTAATGTTGCCTCACAGCTGATCAGATGCAATATGGTTATACTCTTAGTCAATAATGAATCAATATAGGTACACACCTTAAGAAACTTAAGTAACATGGACATTTGCGATATTACCAATTTGAAACTTCTTTCAACAACCTAAGGTGCAAAATACCTGTCGTCGAAAAGCATTTGTTTAGTGAATAAGAGAATTATTTACAAACGTAACCACGTGAGTCACCGATGACCATTAACTGTGAGAGAATGTCACTGAGTCAGCATCACAGAATAATTGAGATAGGATACTTTGCTAGTGTAATATTGTTTAAGTTAGAAGTAAACATACATACTAGAATATATTATATGTTTTTAATTATTTGACATGTAATGACAAGAAACACAAATTACTAGGTATTAGTTTTTTGTTTATAAAATTATGTCATAATAAAATCATATCCGGTTGTACAACACACAACACGCAACACACGTAGGTACTATTGATGGGACGAAATCAGTGATGACATAATAAAAGACTTTTTTCTTGCTATGCGGCCATATCCAACAAAAACGTATAAATACTTGATAATAGGTAATGGGGCTATACTTGAAATTTTTTAAGAAACTATGTTAATCCATAATCCATTTCTGGGAATAAAATTCTTATACCGCAATAAACAATTAGGTTGTGTTATTATGACACCTCCGAAAAGTTATTCATATTAAATTTTTCGACTTTCATTCGATCTTGCCATTTTTCAGTAAGTTAGGTACCTACTCATGTCCTATGTCATGTCCATTGGTGTAGTCATCTCAAAATACACAATAAACAATAAACGCATCTACTTAATTGGGAAACGGATGACATTAGCTCCTTAGATTGGCCTATGCTTTAAGATTTTTATAAAAAAATGGAATCATACCGCATTTTTTATCAAAATCGTAAAATATAGTTTTTTTTTTGGTATATCCCAATTGGTTAATAGAATAATGCTAATATTAAACTAATTAATCTAGCTAGTAAATTCATTCTCCGAACAGGGACAAGAACCGGTTTAATGTGATTCCCTATGATTTGACTGATAACTTATCAAGCTCGAGTGGATAACTCAATAAGTACTTAACTGTCGATAGTTCCAGGATTATCTACATCGGTTATAATGGACAATAAACATAAACGAAAGACCTATAACTGGCTTGATTTAAGGAAGGAATTCAAATAGCATATTAGACGTGTAGTATAGCTAAGCTGAAGGTAATAAATATGTAACCCTAATAAGTTACTCAAATTCCAAAAAATCCTTGGTTGATGGCTGATCTCTTGCTCAGTTGTACAAAAAATGAAATAGACACATTTTAGAATATTATCGGCGTCACTCAATAAATATAATATAAATAACTGTTCCCACGTTTCCACCGGTGCAGGCGTATTCATTTCGAAATGTTTTTTACATGATAATGTGGTCCCTAATGGTTTTACAATTTCAAGATACCACTCAGCCACTTACCATTAAGATCAGCTATTAGCGGAAAGAGTTTAAGGCCCCTTATCCGTTCAAAAATGGTGATTGTTTTAGAATTTTTTCTCTATGATCAAACATTTTTTTTTTAGATCAAACAGTTTCAATTTTTCATTGATAATTTTTGTCCAAAAAACTACTCGAAATTGACAAAATTCACGCAGAAGACTGTTTTTTTTTCAAGTTATTTTCGACTGCACGCAATAAAAACATGAAATAGCTATGTTACTTTTTAGAACTCAGGGAAAAGTATTATTCACTTTAAAAAGTAAGTTGCAATTATCAATATAGTAATTGTCATAATATGAAAAAATAAATTTTAAAAGCAATAAGGCCTCTTAAGGCTTACTGTACACTGGAGCGGAGAGGAGTTGTGTATAATGGACCAATCACATTCCTCAAATTTAAATGCACTTCTTTTGGACTTCACAAAGACGCAGCCGGATTGGTCCATTTTGTCTCCGCTTCAGTGGACATGCGGACTTAGTGATTGAGTAATCAACCGGATTTTTTTTTGTTAGTTTGTTAAACTTATATTTGTACGAGTATATGGTGATAGTCTCTGAATATATTGTCTGTTTCAAGTGTAAAGTTTAGATATTTTTTGACATACCTATGCCGTTTTTTGGTGATAATTTTGTTTTTTAATTTTATTTCGATATCCACATTTCTTGTAACTGAGGTTGGTTCTTTGTTTGACTTTGGTCTCAATCTCATAGAAGTGAAGACAAACACCGATGTTAGTAATTCCTATCTACCTACTGCAAACTACTAAAGCTTCTATGAGAAAACTTCGTTCAAAGCTTTTAGTTGATAGGCATTTTTCGTGCATTTTATGGAAGATGATATTCAATAATAAAAGATACCAAGACAGTACGTCGGTCGTAAGTCGTAGCCATTACACTCAATTGAGTTAAGTTTGCGCCTGAATCCTATGGCGCTGCTTAGGAAGGAGGTGCAAACTTGTTTACTGACACAGAGCGATTTCCACGCGTGCGGAGCCGCAGGCACAGCTAGTTAAGTAAGTAAAGACGTATCGAAGACCACCCTATCAATTTATTGCCTTTTATAGGCTACCTATCACTACTTTGATGTAAGTCAAATGAATGTTATCAAAACCAAGAAGTCGAGCCAAGCGTGAAGAGGTCCGTCGATTTTTTAGAGAAATTATTAAGTTCTGAAGTAGAAAGAACTACACGTTAACCTGAGAGCTTCCTTTTTGGAGTCGGCTGAAGAACATTTATGTCACACGCCGGACAATACGAGTAGGTACCAACAATCCAAAGACCTACTGTCAATTATCTCTACCTTATACAAAGGTTAGTAAATTGTAGCCAGCCCGTGGCAAGTGATGTTATTTAGGTAAAGGTTGCTTTACTACTCCCCTAAGGTACAGCCACTCAGCGGCTTTCTCAATTGGAACCATGGAAGGAGTTTTATGAGTACCTACCCACCTATTAAGGTAACTTCGTCTATTTCATATGCGAACTGTACATTTTTATATAAAGTTATAACTAGGTACTTCGCGTTACTTAACACATAGCGCTACTTAGTAGTAGACTCAAGAAAAATATTATTCATCCTACACGTCGTAGTTAGAAATCAACTGTCCCCTCTATCAGCATAATATAATCTAACTTAGATAATTAAATAAATATTCGTCATTCTTATGACAATTTTAACATAATATCTCTCTGATTCCAAGATTAAGCCGTCTTTGTTGTTAACGTGCAATACGTATACAGTCACTATTAAGAACGTAAGAAGACAAATGGAGAAAATGGAAAACAAGACTTTACATAATAAGATTTAGTCACCATCTTCACATTTAATCTATCACGGGGTATATTACGTATACGGTACGATAACAAGATAATATGCAAATACCTAACGTGCATAGGAAAACGAGTTACCGGGACGCGGCGATTTATCGATTGAATGAGTTTAATGATTATCGAATTGTAATTTTTTTCATGATTATGAAATTGTATCGATATTCTAGTTGACAGTTAAGAATTTAGATAAATAATAATTACGCGCTTATTGACATAGCGCAAAAAGACATAGGGAAACTTTAAAAAAGCTTTTTTTACTGAATGTCACTCGATGCAGATCAGATGCATGTATGCATTATATAGATATACTAGCATTAACCCGCGGCTTCGCCCGCGTTCCTATACAATAAACATTATCCTACGGGAACGATGCTCTTTTTTTCAGGATAAAAAGTGGGCTATTTGTTAAAGTTAGGGTATAATCTGCTTATCCCTCATGCATATCCGTCTAGCCGTTTTATTGTTGAAAAGTTTGAATGCATTTATTACGGCTGCAGGAGGTTTCCCGATGACTACTCCAGTCTCGCCGCGCCACCCGCACTGGCCTTGACGACTATCGAAATGGCACCAAATACAAATTTAAACATCTATTTAGGATAACGGGACTCATCCCATACCTCAAAAGCAAAAATAAATCCCTTATAGGATCACTTGTAGCTGTCTGTGAGTCCGTCTGTTACAACCGATTTGCTGCAAAACTACTGCACCGATTGAATTGCAATTAGGCACAAATGCTTTCAAGAATTTTCATGTCCACAAATGTCCCAAAAAACATGAAAATGACACCCATATTCATATCACCCACAATCATAACGTCATCGCACCGCCACAGGGGAATGGTATTTCACGTCCGCTACGTTGAGTTTTAAAATAATTGTTATACCCGTAATCAGCGACCTGATAAATAATAAAAATAATACCCATGTTGATTTTCAGACTTTGTCAACACATTTCCCCCTTTTAGGGCTTCAATTCTTGAAAGGCCTGAAAAGCGTGTTTACTCATATTCTTAGAAATACTCCTGTGAAGTTTCGAATAAAATAGTCTAATCTTGTTTCCCCATACAAACTTTGGATCTCTATTTCACCCCCTTTAGAAAAATCGTTTATTAGTGCGCCCCTATACCCTATAAGGAACCTACGTTCTAAATTTAGAGTCTTTAGAATCAGCGGTTTGGGCTGTGCGTTTAAAAACGACACCCATATGTTTAGACATATTTAGACATTTCTACCCCATCGCACCCTAACATGAGAGATGGTATTACACGTCCGCCATGTTGAATTTTAAAATCGTTCTTTTTTAGATTTTTTAGATTAGTTAATCCATAGAAACCAACTCTTCCCTCTTCCCCTTCCGGGATACAGGGTACCAAGTTATCTAATCTTGTTTCCCCATACAAACTTTGAATCCCCATTTCACCCCCATAGGGGGTGAATTTAAAAAAAACCTTTCTTAGTACACCCCTACACCTTATAAGCAACCTACGTGCCAAATTTGGACTCTCTAGAACCAGCGGTTTATTATTTAGACATTTCAACCCCATTTCACCCCAACAGGGGAGATTGTAATTCACGTCCGCCTCGTTGGATTTTAAAATCGTTGCGGTTTTGGTAATTAGCGACCCGATAAACCATAAAAACAATACCCATGTTGATTTTCAGACTTTGTCACCACAATTCTCCCTTTATGGGGTTGAATTTTCAAAAAATCTGAAACACGTGTTTACTAATTTATCGTTAGAAATACTCATGTAAAGTTTCAAATAAAATAGTCTAACTAATCTTATTTCCCCATACAAACTTTGGACCTCCATTTCTCCCCTTTAAGGGGTTAATTTTGAAAAATTCTTTCTTAGTGCACCCCTACACCTTATAAGGAACCTACGTGCTAAATTTGGACTCTCTAGAACCAGCGGTTTATTATTTAGACATTTCAACCCCATTTCACCCCAACAGGGGAGATGGTAATTTACGTCCGCCACGTTGGATTTTAAAATCGTTGCGGTTTTCGTAATCAGCGACCCGATAAACCATAAAAACAATACCCATATTGATTTTCAGACTTTGTCACCACATTTCTCCCTTTTAGGGGTTGAATTTTCAAAAAACCTGAAACACGTGTTTACTCATTTATCGTCAGAAATACCCCTGTGAAGTTTCAAATAAAAAATAATAACCAATCTTATTTCCCCATACAAACTTTGGAACCCCATTTCACCCCTTTAGGGGGTGAGTTTTGAAAAATCCTTTCTTAGCAGATGCCTACGTCATAACATCTACCTGCATGCCAAATTTCAGCCCGATCCGTCCAGTGGTTTGGGCTGTGCGTTGATAGATCACTATGTCAGTCAGTCACCTTTGAGTTTTATATATATAGATAGAAGATAGAAGATGTAGGTACATATACTTACAAAGAAGATAGCGTAACGCGGTCATATCTACGTCCGATATATCCCTCAAATCTTTACCACATTTTCATCTTTCTCATCTAACATCACAAATCCAACAGCGTAATAACAGTTTTCAGAACGTTCCTTTCATTGTACCTTTATACTTTTGCTGACTCGGTGTCGGTCACTGATTTTATCTCTGAAATGCCATCCGCTTACCATTCTCTTAACAGATCCAGGGTGTTATAAGACATCTCTTACCTGAAAAACAAAAACATCACGTCACTATTTTCAGATCCTGGCAAGAACTATTGGAAAAAATATACTTTTCACAGTCACACATAACGCATGTCTAGTAAATAGCTTCAAGAATAGCTTGTGTTGAAAACAGACTTAGGTTTTGGTCATAAAATGCTCTTACGTTCACGTCAGCCTATAAATTTCTAGCTCGGCTAAAGCGAAAACAATAACATCAAATAGGTCAGCGGTAATGTACCATAGTGTCCTTGTTGTTTAAAAGGGCGTATGCGTCACCGGTAAATAAATGAAATCCGGACCTTTTAATCTCATAGGTATTGTAATCTTATGTAGTTTCTATTTCTATAGGGATCAGGTATTGTAAACCAATGAAAATATTATCCTTTTCAGTTTTCTGTTTCTATATTTTGTGGATACAAAACTGTGCCTTCAGCGCCAGGGCTCAAACCGAATCTGTGACAATATTTCGACAAAATGCGTCATGACGTTTGAGGCACAGCCCCTAAAAAAGTATCCTATGATGCTAATCTTTTGGAAGATGAGCTGATGAAATTTCGACTTTTCAGGCTGCGGGCAACAGCAGCGGGATAAAAAGTAGCCTATGTGTTAATCCAGGGTATCAGCTGCCTTTATACCAAAATTTATCAAAATTGGTCTAGCCGTTTGAGCGTGAAGAAGTAACAAACATACACATAAACACACTAACAAACTTTTGCCTTTATAATATATTAATACCATTATTGCGGACAAATCCGCGGTCGCTAGATTATTACGAGTACAAAATGTTTTTATTATTCTTTACTTTATAACCTATTTTTATAGAAAGGTCAAAGAGGCATGCAAGGTTCGCAACCCCTGAACTTTCTGTGTAGGAGTACTTTCTCACCGGTCCAGGAAATGTTGCTCCGTAAACGATTTGTGATAATGGGTAACGATTAACCCACATTCGAGTGCTATGTGAGTTACTTATCAAAGATGCTCCGTAACGTAAATCGTTAAGTGTTCACCCCGATGACGTCACATGGTGGTAATGTGAGTCACACGCATCTATTTGTTACTGTATGTTTTTGTGGCTATTTGCCGCTTTTTATACAGGGTGGAAAAGATCGAGGGACTTTTAAGCAAACAGGGAATTGTTCAGACTGAGTACTTAATTTTTCACCGATAAACTATGTAAACATTTCTATCCATTTTTGAAATACAGTTTGTTAAACATTAGTGTAAAAATCTGCACATATATCAACCCTAGCATCTTTTGAACATCGTTTAAGTTAAAGACAGGTGTCAATTTAAAATGTAAATAAAACCTTTGAATTAGTAGGGGTGTCACTGATATTAAAATATTTTACTTTTAAATCCAGCTTTACCATTTTAATAGGTCGATTGTATTCCACTCAGATGACACTATCCTGTCAGCCGAGTCTTTAGAAATGTTCCACCCTGTATACGTATATATGAAAAGGGGTAATCGTAGGGGTCAACTTTCGTGAAACATATTTAATTATTGCATCAAGCCGATTACATTCACGTCAAATTGTCAAGAACGGCCCGACATTTTTCGAATTCGTATAATGGATCTCTTCATCAGGGAATGCTACCTGTAGGTACACCGGCGTGGCACCTTTGTCAGGAAACATGTGGTGTTCGAAACATGTCGGGCTATTCATGACAATTTCACGTAAGTGTAAACCGAATACATTAATATGAAAAGGGGGTAATTTTCGGAAATCTTTATTTATATTAAAGTTTGATTCCTGTAATATTTCATCAGAAAATAACGTTAAAGAATGATATATTGTCAATTTCATATATGCAAGAGTATACAATTCTATAAATACTCAATAACTACAATCTACCAGTTTATCGTAAGGAGAAAAAATGTTCCCAAATATATATAAATAGGAAGATTTAAATGCCGTGACATTGAACATTTTCCCAATGAGCCTCCTCATTTGCTGCCAACGCTCCGGTTAAGACCACATCAATCTTCCTACAAACCATTATCCTAACGTAACGCCACCAACAATTTTACCAACTTAACTTTACCATTTCTTTACCATCTTGGAAATGTCTCAAGATCATTTTACTTCACATTAATGAATGAGCACGTTTTTGTAGTAATTTATACAACGGTAAAAGTAAGTTGGTGTGGGACCGAGAAACGTTCGCATCGCAGATGAGGATTAGCCATGTGGAAATAGATTAATAGAGCAGTACCGGATCTGTGAAATTGATTAACATTGAAACATGAGTGACGTGGACGCGAAAAGTCGGTCATTGTTGAATTGTGCTCGTGAAACTCGCAAAGTCCCGTCGATAGAGTGGTTAACGACCATACGTTATTATTTGACAGGTACTCGTACCTATGTAGGTAAACGATATCCGGGCTAGAGTAACAAGCCTCAATCACAAATTGATAGTTCTCTTTTGAATTTCGTAAAAAATACCCGGTTGTTTATATGAAATACATATGACGCAATCGGTTTTCGAGCGTGGCAATCCAAGAAATTTTTCTTATATTACTTACCCGATTATATTTCTATCTCAGAATTTTCACCGAAATTGATTGAGAAACCATGGTAAAGCAAACTTTCCCGACAAATTACGATGCTATTCTGACTTTAGTTCGGGCAATTCGGCGCGCGTTCATATCAGACATCGTTATATACAATGATATTATACTTAAATAACGTTATACTTAACAAAAATAGATATTTTGATGTTATATCTGATGTTCGTTATACACCTTGAACGGTATACAAAACAAGCTTATACAATATGAGCGTATATAATATGAATATTATAGTATAAGTTCTTATATCTTATATTACTTACCCGTAGGTATACGATATCCGGGCTAGAGTAACAAGCCTCAATCACAAATTGATAGTTCTCTTTTGAATTTCGTAAAAAATACCCGGTTGTTTATATGAAATACATATGACGCAATCGGTTTTCGAGCGTGGCAATCCAAGAAACCGACGTGTCTGATATGAACGCGCGCCGAATTGCCCGAACTAAAGTCAGAATAGCATCGTAATTTGTCGGGAAAGTTTGCTTTACCATGGTTTCTCAATCAATTTCGGTGAAAATTCGGGTAAGTAATATAAGATATAAGAACTTATACTATAATATTCATATTATATACGCTCATATTGTATAAGCTTGTTTTGTATACCGTTCAAGGTGTATAACGAACATCAGATATAACATCAAAATATCTATTTTTGTTAAGTATAACGTTATTTAAGTATAATATCATTGTATATAACGATCATAACGTATAAAGTTCATAATATCTCAGATTTATAATGTATATTACTCAATACATCTAACACCAAAATGCATAATGCTCGTATAGAATAACCGTCTGCTACTTATGCAATAGTTCGCTGTAAAATTTTAATATATGTACCTACATGCAAGCAAGCATTTTGACGCTCCGCTACCCATGGTCATAAAACAAACCTAACCTACAGTTTTCGGTTTTTGACCCATATTCCATTTTGCCGCAGTTCTTCCAAACGGTATACTCGTATTTGCCAGAATTTCATCTGCCATTATCAATTGTGTACATACGAGTACTTACTTATGCAATAGTTCGCTGTTAAATTTTAATATACCTCCATGCAAGCAAGCATTTTGACGCTCCGCTCGCTTTGCTCGCTCCGCTATCCATGGTCATAAAACAAACCTAACCTAACCTACAGTTTTCGGTTTTTGACCCATATTCCATTTTGTCGCAGTTCTTCCAAACGGTATACTCTTACTTGCCAGAATTTCATCTGCCATTATCAATTGTGAACATACGTATGCAA
The DNA here is from genome assembly GCA_905147355.2 of Apotomis turbidana. Taxonomy (NCBI): domain Eukaryota; kingdom Metazoa; phylum Arthropoda; class Insecta; order Lepidoptera; family Tortricidae; genus Apotomis; species Apotomis turbidana. The sequence continues at coordinate 13,675,811 of LR990295.1, read as the reverse complement.
TAGTTCGCTTTTAAATTTTTTAATATACCTCCATGCAAGCAAGTATTTTGACGCTCCGCTCGCTTTGCTCGCTCCGCTATCCATGGTCATAAAACAAACCTAACCTAACCTACGGTTTTCTGTTTTTGACCCATGTTCCATTTTAGGGGCATAGGGGTAGCAGTTATAACCTTTTTAGTATATCATACGCTATTATATTTTCTAATCATTATATTGAAAGAAAGTATATACTATGATCGATATACGTTATGTATGTTATATCAACAGAATTTAGAGTATTTGAGTGTTATATAAAAAATCATTCTACAACATGAGCATTATGCTAATTGACCGTTATTCCTAATAAAAATATTGATTTTGATGTTATAGCAAAAGTTTATTATATCTTGTGAACGTTATTAATATGAAATTATATATTATGTAGTTATATCTCATGGGACGCACCCAATATAATCAGTACAAGCCTGCCCAACAAAACACGATGGTAAAATTTTATTTACTAGATCTGTATTAATATGCCTAGAATTCTCTCTGTACAATCAGATTTCAGATTTTCTCCAACTTCTATTATCTCTGTTTAGCCCTATGGTTGACTGGTAGGTAGAGAATGCCATTTGGCATTAAATCCGCCATTTGTACTGACTTTTGTTTTGTGCAATAAAGTTTAAATAAATAAAATAAATAATATAATATTTTGTATTGGGCTTAGATGAAATCAAGTAAGGTCAGTATATTCTCACAACATATTCATAAGTATCACAACTTCACCCGAGTCTGACTCACGATGGCTGTTTACACCGAACCGATGACACAAGTCGTTTCGTCAGTGTCTAAACTTGCAAGAAATCCATTTGGCGCGAGGAAAATCGATCAACGCTCTAATTCAACGAGGTATGCTGAAATTCCCAATATAGGGATCACAGGTAATATCTCGGTTTTATCAGCGACGCACTATTCTTCGTAGTCGTGCTCTCTTGGCAGAGTGGTCGTGGTCATGGTTAGGTCGATTCTTTCGCCACCGCTTCTCTCGTGATGCGCCGCCATGTAGCCTATGTTTGGCGGAGTGAGAATTCTCGTTTATGCCGCATTGTGTCACAGATTTTATGAGGTCTATCCATCGCGTTTTGAGAGCGCCCACGAGATCTTTTGCCCTCCACTTTCCCTTGCACCACCAATCGTTCCATGGAGTCCTCGTTGCGAGTGATGTGCCCTAAGAACTTGATTCGTATTTGCACAGCCGACGATAATCTCTCTTTGATGTTGAGTTCTTTCAGGATTGAAACGTTGGTTCGGTGCGCAGTCCACGGGATTCTGAGCATGCGTCTCCAGCACCACATTTCCAGTCCGACAATCTTGTGGCGATCTCGCATCCTCAGTGTCCACGTCTCACCATTAGCGTGTCGCACTATTAGCGGACGCATTAAGTTACAATTGGTTATTTGATATTGTAAATATAAATGTAAATATATCTAAATTAAGTACATAGGGACCATCATAAATATTTACTAACCACTCAATTGCTTTTGCTAACTACAGCCACCTGTCAACGCTCTTCTTTTATTATATGTATAAATAGAATTCAACTCGAATTTCGAAGCAAGTGAGTGGCAAATCATGTACCAATTACTATATGGGCATTGGGTTACTCTGCAGCTTATAGTACAAACTAAGTATACAGTTTGATTAAAATATTAGGTACTTGCGCTTGTCATTCTACAGATACAGATACAGAGATTTATTTATAAAATTCGATATTTTACATGTCATTGTCTTAAATAAACTTAATTAGTCTTTCAAATTTTTCGGTTATTATTAATTACAGTAACATTTTAGTGAAATCATTTTCTCATTTAAAGTAGGTAAGTACCAATTTTTCAATATTTATTTATTCTACGCAGGTTAACGATTCCTATCAAGAAATTCGTTTATGTTATAACACGCCAGGTCAATTAGAAGCGTCTTTAATTTTTTTACAAATAGATTTTAATTTTCGATTGATTTTATATCTGATGGGACAGAGTTATATATTTTTACCCCAATGACACCCAGTGACTTCCGGGACTTTGCGAGTCTGCGTCGAGGAACACTCACTGTGGGCATTCTACGTGTACAATATGTTCTGTGGAGCGGTGATGCAAGCATTCTTCTGTTATATTATGTACCTATATAAAAAAAGTTGGTATATCCATCTGAATTACAAACGTCATTACAGTTACTTCGATATCGGTATTCATACAAACAGACTCATTTGACAGTTCATTTGCTTGGAAGAGTAAGCGAGGTCTGACTCTAAGAGCACGTTGCTGAAGTAACATTACAGTGGTAGTATCTCAGAGATACCTTCTTCTTCTTCTTCTTCATGTGCCATCTCCATCCCGGCGGTCAGACATACCTAAGTCATGCGAAATGACGATTATAGATCCAGGTCCCGATTACACGTAAGATCTTATAACTTCGAATAGATCATGTCACTAAATTAGTAATAGCGGCGGTATCTCAAACATATGCCATTAGAAACGTCGAGCTTTGCCCCGGTTCCCGACTATGTTATCAAGTTCCTTATCAATCACTAGGGAAGGTACAGTAAAAATTGATGACGAAAAATGTTTTCAGCATATTATTTGGAAATTTTCGTGTCACTGACTTTTGATTGATTATTGTGCGTATGTTGGCGGAAGTAGGACCAGTAGTTTCCAAAATATTCAGCTTTAATTGGAACAAGTGACAAGATCTCAGCCAATATTGAACCATCTCGGCGAAAAAGTCTTTCGATTAAAAAAAAAACGCACTTAAATTTCCACCAAACATAGCTAAGAACCATCTCGGCGAAAAAGTCTTTCGATTAAAAAAAACGCACTTAAATGTGTCCATCCGCTTGGGCGTTACGATGCCACAGACAGACACACAGATACACAGATACACATGTTAAACTTATAACACCCCTCTTTTTCGTCGGGGGTTAAAAATAGGACATATTATAGTTTAGAAAAGTCGGTCATTGTTGAATTGTGCTCGTGAAACTCGCAAAGTCCCGTCGATAGAGTGGTTAACGACCATACGTTATTATTTGACAGGTACTCGTACCTATGTAGGTAAACGATATCCGGGCTAGAGTAACAAGCCTCAATCACAAATTGATAGTTCTCTTTTGAATTTCGTAAAAAATACCCGGTTGTTTATATGAAATACATATGACGCAATCGGTTTTCGAGCGTGGCAATCCAAGAAATTTTTCTTATATTACTTACCCGATTATATTTCTATCTCAGAATTTTCACCGAAATTGATTGAGAAACCATGGTAAAGCAAACTTTCCCGACAAATTACGATGCTATTCTGACTTTAGTTCGGGCAATTCGGCGCGCGTTCATATCAGACATCGTTATATACAATGATATTATACTTAAATAACGTTATACTTAACAAAAATAGATATTTTGATGTTATATCTGATGTTCGTTATACACCTTGAACGGTATACAAAACAAGCTTATACAATATGAGCGTATATAATATGAATATTATAGTATAAGTTCTTATATCTTATATTACTTACCCGTAGGTATACGATATCCGGGCTAGAGTAACAAGCCTCAATCACAAATTGATAGTTCTCTTTTGAATTTCGTAAAAAATACCCGGTTGTTTATATGAAATACATATGACGCAATCGGTTTTCGAGCGTGGCAATCCAAGAAACCGACGTGTCTGATATGAACGCGCGCCGAATTGCCCGAACTAAAGTCAGAATAGCATCGTAATTTGTCGGGAAAGTTTGCTTTACCATGGTTTCTCAATCAATTTCGGTGAAAATTCGGGTAAGTAATATAAGATATAAGAACTTATACTATAATATTCATATTATATACGCTCATATTGTATAAGCTTGTTTTGTATACCGTTCAAGGTGTATAACGAACATCAGATATAACATCAAAATATCTATTTTTGTTAAGTATAACGTTATTTAAGTATAATATCATTGTATATAACGATCATAACGTATAAAGTTCATAATATCTCAGATTTATAATGTATATTACTCAATACATCTAACACCAAAATGCATAATGCTCGTATAGAATAACCGTCTGCTACTTATGCAATAGTTCGCTGTAAAATTTTAATATATGTACCTACATGCAAGCAAGCATTTTGACGCTCCGCTACCCATGGTCATAAAACAAACCTAACCTACAGTTTTCGGTTTTTGACCCATATTCCATTTTGCCGCAGTTCTTCCAAACGGTATACTCGTATTTGCCAGAATTTCATCTGCCATTATCAATTGTGTACATACGAGTACTTACTTATGCAATAGTTCGCTGTTAAATTTTAATATACCTCCATGCAAGCAAGCATTTTGACGCTCCGCTCGCTTTGCTCGCTCCGCTATCCATGGTCATAAAACAAACCTAACCTAACCTACAGTTTTCGGTTTTTGACCCATATTCCATTTTGTCGCAGTTCTTCCAAACGGTATACTCTTACTTGCCAGAATTTCATCTGCCATTATCAATTGTGAACATACGTATGCAATAGTTCGCTTTTAAATTTTTTAATATACCTCCATGCAAGCAAGTATTTTGACGCTCCGCTCGCTTTGCTCGCTCCGCTATCCATGGTCATAAAACAAACCTAACCTAACCTACGGTTTTCTGTTTTTGACCCATGTTCCATTTTAGGGGCATAGGGGTAGCAGTTATAACCTTTTTAGTATATCATACGCTATTATATTTTCTAATCATTATATTGAAAGAAAGTATATACTATGATCGATATACGTTATGTATGTTATATCAACAGAATTTAGAGTATTTGAGTGTTATATAAAAAATCATTCTACAACATGAGCATTATGCTAATTGACCGTTATTCCTAATAAAAATATTGATTTTGATGTTATAGCAAAAGTTTATTATATCTTGTGAACGTTATTAATATGAAATTATATATTATGTAGTTATATCTCATGGGACGCACCCAATATAATCAGTACAAGCCTGCCCAACAAAACACGATGGTAAAATTTTATTTACTAGATCTGTATTAATATGCCTAGAATTCTCTCTGTACAATCAGATTTCAGATTTTCTCCAACTTCTATTATCTCTGTTTAGCCCTATGGTTGACTGGTAGGTAGAGAATGCCATTTGGCATTAAATCCGCCATTTGTACTGACTTTTGTTTTGTGCAATAAAGTTTAAATAAATAAAATAAATAATATAATATTTTGTATTGGGCTTAGATGAAATCAAGTAAGGTCAGTATATTCTCACAACATATTCATAAGTATCACAACTTCACCCGAGTCTGACTCACGATGGCTGTTTACACCGAACCGATGACACAAGTCGTTTCGTCAGTGTCTAAACTTGCAAGAAATCCATTTGGCGCGAGGAAAATCGATCAACGCTCTAATTCAACGAGGTATGCTGAAATTCCCAATATAGGGATCACAGGTAATATCTCGGTTTTATCAGCGACGCACTATTCTTCGTAGTCGTGCTCTCTTGGCAGAGTGGTCGTGGTCATGGTTAGGTCGATTCTTTCGCCACCGCTTCTCTCGTGATGCGCCGCCATGTAGCCTATGTTTGGCGGAGTGAGAATTCTCGTTTATGCCGCATTGTGTCACAGATTTTATGAGGTCTATCCATCGCGTTTTGAGAGCGCCCACGAGATCTTTTGCCCTCCACTTTCCCTTGCACCACCAATCGTTCCATGGAGTCCTCGTTGCGAGTGATGTGCCCTAAGAACTTGATTCGTATTTGCACAGCCGACGATAATCTCTCTTTGATGTTGAGTTCTTTCAGGATTGAAACGTTGGTTCGGTGCGCAGTCCACGGGATTCTGAGCATGCGTCTCCAGCACCACATTTCCAGTCCGACAATCTTGTGGCGATCTCGCATCCTCAGTGTCCACGTCTCACCATTAGCGTGTCGCACTATTAGCGGACGCATTAAGTTACAATTGGTTATTTGATATTGTAAATATAAATGTAAATATATCTAAATTAAGTACATAGGGACCATCATAAATATTTACTAACCACTCAATTGCTTTTGCTAACTACAGCCACCTGTCAACGCTCTTCTTTTATTATATGTATAAATAGAATTCAACTCGAATTTCGAAGCAAGTGAGTGGCAAATCATGTACCAATTACTATATGGGCATTGGGTTACTCTGCAGCTTATAGTACAAACTAAGTATACAGTTTGATTAAAATATTAGGTACTTGCGCTTGTCATTCTACAGATACAGATACAGATATTTATTTATAAAATTCGATATTTTACATGTCATTGTCTTAAATAAACTTAATTAGTCTTTCAAATTTTTCGGTTATTATTAATTACAGTAACATTTTAGTGAAATCATTTTCTCATTTAAAGTAGGTAAGTACCAATTTTTCAATATTTATTTATTCTACGCAGGTTAACGATTCCTATCAAGAAATTCGTTTATGTTATAACACGCCAGGTCAATTAGAAGCGTCTTTAATTTTTTTACAAATAGATTTTCATTTTCGATTGATTTTATATCTGATGGGACAGAGTTATATATTTTTACCCCAATGACACCCAGTGACTTCCGGGACTTTGCGAGTCTGCGTCGAGGAACACTCACTGTGGGCATTCTACGTGTACAATATGTTCTGTGGAGCGGTGATGCAAGCATTCTTCTGTTATATTATGTACCTATATAAAAAAAGTTGGTATATCCATCTGAATTACAAACGTCATTACAGTTACTTCGATATCGGTATTCATACAAACAGACTCATTTGACAGTTCATTTGCTTGGAAGAGTAAGCGAGGTCTGACTCTAAGAGCACGTTGCTGAAGTAACATTACAGTGGTAGTATCTCAGAGATACCTTCTTCTTCTTCTTCTTCATGTGCCATCTCCATCCCGGCGGTCAGACATACCTAAGTCATGCGAAATGACGATTATAGATCCAGGTCCCGATTACACGTAAGATCTTATAACTTCGAATAGATCATGTCACTAAATTAGTAATAGCGGCGGTATCTCAAACATATGCCATTAGAAACGTCGAGCTTTGCCCCGGTTCCCGACTATGTTATCAAGTTCCTTATCAATCACTAGGGAAGGTACAGTAAAAATTGATGACGAAAAATGTTTTCAGCATATTATTTGGAAATTTTCGTGTCACTGACTTTTGATTGATTATTGTGCGTATGTTGGCGGAAGTAGGACCAGTAGTTTCCAAAATATTCAGCTTTAATTGGAACAAGTGACAAGATCTCAGCCAATATTGAACCATCTCGGCGAAAAAGTCTTTCGATTAAAAAAAAAACGCACTTAAATTTCCACCAAACATAGCTAAGAACCATCTCGGCGAAAAAGTCTTTCGATTAAAAAAAACGCACTTAAATGTGTCCATCCGCTTGGGCGTTACGATGCCACAGACAGACACACAGATACACAGATACACATGTTAAACTTATAACACCCCTCTTTTTCGTCGGGGGTTAAAAATAGGACATATTATAGTTTAGTTTCAAGAAGTATGTTTGGTTTACCTACTAATATTTCATTCAATAAATTTGTGCTTATTATTCCGTAACCCATGGGTGTTTTAATTAATGAAAAAAGATGAAATTGAGGTTTGAAGGTCGAACTAACTGGAAAATAAGAATTCCTTGCAGTCCGAGTGTCGGACTAAGTGGAAAATAAGAATTCCTTGTAGTCCGAGTGTCGAACTAAGTGGAATATAAAATTCCTTGTAGTCCGAGTGTCGGACAACGCTGTTGAACCACGCGGCCGGAGGGGATTTCCCGATCGATGTTATAAAATGGTTCCCATTTATAGAGATTCATTTTCATTTAGCCTCCTAGTTCCAATGTCTTGTGAAATACTTCATTTCGAAATATTTATTTCTCGTTTTTTTTTATGTGGGTAAATTAACACCACATTTTTATAATTAGGTACTAGTTATTTCCTATATACACGCTCGGAAACATTTCATTGCGCTCAAACGTGGCCCACAGCGGGACTCAAACCCGGTATCTTTGGATTACCGGTCCAACGTCTTCAATAAATAACTTTTTGTATATTTGACAAGACTTGAATCAAACAGACAAATTGAATGCTTGTAGGTAGGGGCTTAATTTAATATATCAATCAATTCCTCGGTATACCTAAATGAATGAATAGCTATTCTACGCACCTGTAACCTTACCATGTGACCGTACTCGTTAGCGACTGCGTAAACGAGGATTGTAGTTCTAAAAAGTGACCACTAGGGGCGCTGTAATATTCTCCATACAAATCGTTTAGGCTGTCGCTAGCGCGAAGTCAGTTTATTCATGGTAAGGGTAAAGAGCAGGAAAAACAAACATAACATTGAAATCGTATTACTCGTATGTACTTATGAGGCATATAAAGCAAGGATGATATGTATGCGCATTCTTTCTTGGCTGCACTATGTAATTTGCGATGTCACTGTCACTGCCACTGACACGTCAATTGAAGACCCCTCGACCTTGCAGTTCACATACTAGTTGCGATGCTTGTTGTTTACCATGACTTTGATTATGCGATTTTACGGGTAATATATTTTATGTATGTATTTTTTTATTCATGTTTTTTTTTGAAGTGAAAAGGTTGGCACTTTTTTTAGATGGGTAAAAATGTTAAACTCCAGATCAAAGCGTCAGATCCTGATCGAAAAAGCGTAATTTTCATTAGATTTTCACAAAATGAATATGGAAAGTAAAACACAAATACGGAATCACAAATAATAATTCAGATTACAAAAAACCTAGCTCACGACGGGGACAGGGCCCAAGATGCGGAGTAATATATGCCCCGAGTCCAGGGTACCTTCTGCCAATTAAGGTGTTTGTCGAGAGTAAAAGAATGCCTAGATTATTCACAGGCAATCCGATTTTTTGGTACTAGTGGTTTCAAATCCCCAACAAGCTGAGCAAATACATCCTAATAACTTCGTAAGTAGAGTTAGACCACGCTAACTCTTCCTATCAAATGAACTGTCAAACCATACAAATGAAGTCAGAATCACTGATTCGGGCTATCGAGTCACATTCGTAAGTGCCGTACTTTTATGGATGCTGCTTAAATCATCTTTTATAGATGCAAGAGGCCAATAATGATGATGAATCACTGATTATAATATATTGTCGGCAAAATAACGATAGCATTACGGTATTCTATTCAACTGCATTCCTAAACACACGCGTGCCTATTAAAATGCAATCGACCTATTGGAAGCGTAGACTTCATTTGAATATCCTCTTATAGTATCTATTCCCGCTACAAACTCACTAGGGACCAATGTGGACGTAGAAAGGGTCACGAGTCGAATTCAACACAACAGACATATCGTCGCGTTAAGTTCCCTATAATTAGGCTTGTGAGATAGTTGTACGGGTTCTAGATCACAGGTCAAACTATACTGGTCTTTATGCAAATCGTCAATTAGACATAAGAAACCGAAAATCTATGATAACAAAATAGTTTTAGCCATCATTTGTATATAGCAAATATGTTTTTTTTTGTTTATTTAACTGTATGACGCCCTAAAGGCCCAATAATTGAATATTATTTCAATGAAATTAAAAAATCTTAAAATAAGCACATGTAATCACTCATAACTTTGGACATAATGATGTAGGCAGTTTTAATAAATACAAACAATATATACAAACAAGTCAAACGGAAAACCAATTTATTTTGAAGCCGGTTAAAAAAATGGTTTCTACGGCTGGGTAAAGTAACCCAACCTTACGGTACTTGATACTAGGGGTTCAAATTAAAGTGGCGGGGAGCTTGTCAGGGTGTGCACCGCGGACTATCATCTTGTGAATAGCTATGTTGATCATATATGGCTGTCTCAGAAGGCTGCGTCTAGTTTAGTATGGAGAACGCTCTGTGACATTGTCCTAGTTTGCTTGAGCGTATGCATGCTTGTAAATGAGTAACAGTAGTTTTTGGCCCGAGGGAGTTACTATTGTAAAATGATGCCTGCGAGTAAAAGTTAACTTTATTAGTAGGTACAGTAAACGTCGTTTAACTTTTAAAATCAGACGAGTGGCTTTGTGAGCTGTTCTCGCGAGTCTGTTTAGAAATTGCTGTTTATAATTTTCAGGGTTCCGTACACAAAGCGTACAAACGGGAACCTATTACTAAGCCTCTGCTGTCCGCCCGTCTGTCACGAGGCTGTCTCTCATGAACCGTAAATAGCATCACGATTCACGATAGATACAGTAATTGCATCCTACACTGATACCGCTCCCCTAATCCCCGAAGGGCGCTTACCGCGAGGTGATGGTCATAATAAGTGCCCGCATGGACGGTGATAATATATCCCAATTAGGTTTTATTGTCATTACCAGGGAATAGCCCTTTGGGTCCGGATTACCCGCAGCTTTAAATACCCAGAAGAGATTTGACCGAGCACCGCGGTCCCTTAAGAAGTAAAGAGAAGTAGAGTTTGTTTTGTAATTATTTATTTTACTAGCTGCACCGCGCGGTGTTACCCGCTCATGTAACGGGAACACTTCATTTTTCGGGATAAAATGTATCCTATGTGTGAATCCAGGGTGTCAGCTACGTTCATACCTAAATTTATCAAAATTGGTCCAGCCGTTTGAGCGTAAAGAAGTAACAAATATACACACAAATACACTCATAAACTTTCGCCTTAGTAATATTAATGTGATATTGCAAAGTAAGAACCTATGTAATAACCTGTTTTTCTCTTCCTAAATAAAATAAGTGCCTATAATATAATTTGATAGATTTATTCTATTAGTTACTTCTAACACTTAGTACCTACTTCGGTACCTTAAAAAAAATAAAGTGTGAGTTTCAACCACGAAAAGGCGCTAAATAAATTACATCGAAACGGAAGACGATGATCGTAATGATTGCACTGAGTCATAGAAAACAGGCATTTCTGCCCGAATTAAAATGGATACGCTTCACTCGGTCGATTATTAGTTTAATAATTTAATTTGAGCCTTTAATACAAAGATCCCATAATATAATACAAAGAAGAGATTTTTTATGTGGTGTACCCACATAAAAAATGAGACATTACAATAAATTTATAATTTAATTTGAGTTCAAGGAATACCTACTGGGTTTTCCCTCTACGTATCCCCAGTTCACAGAAGTTATGTTTTAATGATGTTTTAAACTGTAAACAGCACGAATGTGGAAGTTTTTCTTCGTATTCCAGGAACTTTATAGTCACCATGAAGCTTTACTTTGAAATTTTCACTTTGAATCGTTTAAAAACATACTTTTAAGTATAAAATTAGTCAAAGAAACATGACTTTGAACCATGGTTCAATGAGATTCAAAGAACTGTTAACTTGTGTCTGACTGAATAAAGGTATTTCATTTTACTCATATTAATTTGTATGTGTTTTTGTAAAACTAATAATTGCGTGTTTAAAAGAGGACTCGTTGTTCAATTCAGCGGTGGCTTAGTAATAGGTTCCCGTTTATACACAGACAGAATGTATGTTACTGATACTGTGATAATCGAAAAACTGATACGTCTGTATAAAAACCGGCCAAGAGCATGTCGGGCCACGCTCAGTGTAGGGTTCCGTAGTTGCTCATCCTTCACAATAAACTGCTGTTTTAAGCCCGAGGTTTAAGTTAAGACAGATTTTAAGCTCTATAAAAAGGTCGTAAACGCCCTAGAAACTGTAATCACTTATTACCTTCTGGAAGTCAACTTACGACCTTTTAAAGAAAAAATATGAAATTTGGCGATAACTCAAAAACGGCTTGACCGATTTTGTTCAATATAGTTTTCATTGAAAGTACTTATAAGGCCGCATTAACATGAATTTTTCCATATTTTTTTGACTTGTGGTTCAAAAGTTAGAGGGGGGGGGACACAATTTTTTTTATTTTCGGAGCGAATATTTACAAAACTACTGACTTTATCAAAAAGTAATGTTTGAAAACCCCTATTATTTTCAAGAGACCTATTCAACGACACCCCACACACTAGGGTTGAAACGAAAAAAAAAAATCACCCCCACTTTAGGTGTTCGAGAGGTACCCGAAAAAAAATTTTTTTTTTAGTTTTTATTTTACCGTTTTGTCGGCGTGATACATACACATACTCATACCAAATTTCAGCTTTCTAGTACTAATGATCACGGAGCTAAGCCGCGGACGGACGGACAGACGGACAGACGGACAGACGGACAGACGGACATGGCGAAACTATAAGGGTTCCTAGTTGACTACGGAACCCTAAAAATGTGGCCAAAGATCAAGACCAGACATAAGAATTATAAATGCTTATCGCTTCCTCTGTTGATAAGGAAACGTACCAATAGGATAAATTAGAATCGCAAAAACAAAATAAACGCTAATTAACATAATTACGCGACATCTTTGTTATTCTAAATAAATACCAATGTTTTATTCAAGCTGTAGTTAAAAAAGAACGATACGTAACATGCATAGAGGGCGCTATTCAGGCAGTAATACAAATAATAATAAAAAAAGAACGATCCTACGTAAAATGAATAGAGGGCACTAAAATTATAGGCTAGTGATGGGCACTGACTGCCAGATAGGTATCATACGTGCATCTATATTTAATGCACTATTTTAGAGCGATGATAAAATTATCATCTCTTTTTTTGCATTCATCGAAGACTCAGGTCGTACCGTACGTGTTTACTCAAGTAAACGTCACGTACGTGCGTTACTGTAAAAAATACAGCATTATAAATATTAGTATTCTAAATTCGGAATTAGTTATTCGCTCTAATCTCAATTACACCTTTCCAACACAGTCCAAACAATATTGACTTCTATTACACAAAAGACCGGAAGAAACCGGTAGGCGACGGCCATATTCGAAAGACGGATATCCACCACCAAAAGTTAGCAGCACTGCATGTAACTTGCAGTTCCTATTATTAAATACCCTGCTATTATTTTAAAACGCAAGCACTAACGTTAACGGATTATTTCCGTGATCATGAAATAATTGATGCGAAAAATTGCTCATTAAAAAGTAAACAGCAATTAGTTTACAGGTTGACCGCTATATCGAGTCATAATTAGATTCGTTTGATGGTTCTAGTTAAACTCTACCTACATATTAAATGATGCTTAATAATAATAAGCATGAAGGCGACAGAAATCTATTTTAATTACGCATGACAGTACGACCCACGTCACGATTACCTTTGGCTCAATTAGTTGTACAACGCAACGGTCTGCGAACCTGGTGGCATGGAATAGAAGTATTAACTATTCATTCAAATAATCTCAATAATAACTATGATCACAAATTATTGTTGATGTGACAATATTTCCTATTATGATCTCGATTTTTTTCATAACGTGTTATTTATTTTGTCATAATTATAGTCATCGCGTATCGCAGTTCATGGCCTTTGGGACTGTTTGTGCTTTTACTATTGATCACTATCAATAGCTAAAGATATTTTAAGAAAGTGTAGGTGAGAAGTTTTTATTCTCATTTGCCAATATTCCTATAAAAGATCTTAAAGAACACTATAAATATTTCATCTGTTAATTCATGCCGAATGCTACAAGCCGCAAGTTCTTTGATAACAACGATAATGCGTCATTATTTCAGAAGTCACCGTTTCAATTTCCTATCAAGGGTTGCGTGGTCCCGCTAAGTCTAAAAAAATATGTTCGAAACAAGTTTGAAATAAGAATTATATTCTATTCTTGTTTTCTTATTTCAAAGGTCAACTTTTTGACTTACTGGGGTTGACGCAGCCCTCTCTATTATTTATCTTATCACATTAACCAAAAAAAGTTGAATTTTACTCGATAAAACATACTTTAAAACGCTCTCCAATAACAAATCGTAAAATGTGCCCTCAAAGACGTTTTCTTTCTATCCTCGATATACTCGTATTTATATCGCATCATCAATAGAATCGGCAAAAGCAAAATAATTTATTTCATATTACAGTCTAATTATTGATAATTTCATTCTTACTACGAAGCACGGAGATGAATAGGCATATTAATACAGTTGATTAATTTAGATCATGGATCAATTTAATTAATTGCTCAAAATTACCTTCCTTCAAAGGTAATTTAGCGATATTTGAGTAAGAAAATGTTACACGAATATCCTAGTATTTATGCCTTGTAATCTTAAATCACAATTTCCAGATATTTGCTCATATGACTTAGATTTTATAACCTCGGTAGCAAAATGTCATCTTTACTTCCTTACCTCATACTAACGTCTTATTGTATAACTCTCTTGTTTGTCCTTATTATTAACGACTTGTTGGAGCAATCAACGCATGATTTTTATCGATAGAGTAATTTTTATACACATAGTTGTAATACAGCGGGCCGGGCCCACTATCGTTGAGTTTATCACTCGATACATTTTATGCTTGTCAAAAAGTGACAGGTTCTTTATCGTTTATCTATCGTTTATCACGCGATAAATTAATTTTAAAACTTTCGTCACTCTCGAACTCATATACTTGTCAAAAAGGTGATTTGTCGTTTATCTAACCCGTGACAAACGCAACTATCTCAGCCCCAGTGAGAAAAAGACTATTTCCGAGACATCATGATATAAGCGAGCATGGGTAAGTTTGACGTTTACTATGCATTTAAGTATAATATTTATCGTTTCCGTACATCTTCTATTCTAGTACAGAGTGTAGGAACAAGACAAGCTTTGCTTAGTTTTGAACTAAATCATGTGTTTTAGAGTATTCCATGAGTCTAGAACCGAAAGCAAAGCCGTGTACAAACCCTTGTTAAAATTAACAAGTTAAATAATTGCGGAAGATAAAGACAGTAAGTCAAGTTAACACTATCGCATCATAAACAACGTATTATTTGTCGTAATTAGTCATTGCGTATCGCAGTTCATGACCTTTGGGACTGTCTGGGCTCCACTATTGATCACTATTAATAGCCAAAGATATTTTAAGAAAGGGTAGGTGGGAAGTTATTATTCTCTTTTACCAATATCCCTATAAAAGATCTAAAAGAATACTTACTATAAATATTTCATCTGTTAATTCATGCCGCATGCTACAAGCCGCAAGTTCTTTGATAACAACGATAATTGTCCATTTCTCAGGATTATTATTATTTTCAATGTTATTTATGATTATTTGTGACGTTGAAAGGTATTAATAATTATATCGCAATGTCTTTACGTCGGTTCAAAGAATTTTGCGATATGATTTAATACTATTATACCCCGGTCGTCGATTGATGATTTCAAAAATTCACCTTTAATAAAAAGATCATTTTTATAAACATGATACAAAAAAACTTCACATTCAAGTAATATAATTAGAAATTTATCACGTTTTGTGTAGTGTCCCAGGCATTAATGAGAAATGATTCTCTGACATTCGCCGACGGGGTAAAGTTAGATGTTTAAAGTAATCTGGATAATCATTATAAAATAAGCTTTTGCTTTAATTTACCCACTCAGTATTTTAGATGCCACCCCATGTATCCAATAATTTATCATTCAAATGAAAGTGAATCCTACTAAGACATTCTTAAAACTTTCTTTTACCTCATTAAGTTAAGTATTTATAATTAGGTAGAAACATTACTAACCACGAACAATTAGAAACTTCTATGTTTAATTAACTAAAAGTATCATAACAATAACAGATCCGCATAATTACTTTCAAACTAAATTTAGAAGTAAACAAGTTAGCTCGCCGAAAACTCACTTGTGCAGTAAAGTGGTCCCAAAATGGTCTGTAATTCCACTTCAGTTCGCATGCCGGGAGAAAAGTAGTCCCTAGACAGGCTGCTATTCCCACATTAGTTCGTTTATAGGGCACCTGGGATACATTTACAGTGTTTAGGTTCTCAAGATGCAACACGTGGCTTCGTTAATTGTAAAGAGATCTGGTGTGACTGGTTAGGTTTTTAATCAGTGGTCATGAGCTAAATAATACAGGTTATTTAAATGAGATATGACATACAAATATAATAACTCCATTATAAGTTTAGCTAGCCTTTATCAGACAATTATTTGGGGATCAGAAAAAAAACATGTGAATTGAGTAGTGGCTTAGCTATGACAAAGTTATTTCGATTTAATTCGATGACTATTGTAATATGAAACGTTATACATACGTCACCGATAATTGAATTAGCATCACTATCAATTAACTTACTGTCGTTAACATGAACTTCGTAAATGTATAAATTAAAGATTAATGTGTCAATTGGTCAAGGGTGTAACCCAATTTACTAATAGTTTATACAATGTGCTTATAAATACATGCGTTGAAACGTTGGTAAAAACATTCAAGATCTTTTGTCATATATTGATTGTAAAAAAAATATTACGCATGAATATTTTAAATAGCCTATTCTATATAATGTCAAAGAATATATATACATAATGTGCCAAAACATAATAAGTAAAATCCGCTTGACGATTTCCATGTTATCAAGAAATAAACATACAAACATTAGAACATCCAAACACCAAACTTTTGCATTTGCAAAACGGAAGAAATCTCCTTTTATCAGACAAATATTAAAAAACAAAGCGTATCAACCCGGAAAATTCCTATTTTAATTCGAGACAAGCTTTAAACTTCACCATTGGGCGATGTCTTGTCTGATAATAACGATTGTATGCCAAATGAAGCACAAAGAGGAAATTCACAAAATCTGACTTTCGGAGTTTTTTGGAAATGTTTTCGCTTTGTTGAGCGAAGCTTAACGGTAGACGTTTGATAAGACAATGCTCTTCTCTTCAACTACTTTTATGAACTGGTTGAAACTACAGGTATCTGGGGACTAGGCAAGTAGGCATAGCCGGGAGCTTAGGATGAAATTATCCTTCTGTAGCTTATTCTCGAAAGAATACACTCTTTACGGGAAAACAATAAAATTCTACAGCTAAAACCTGCACTTTGATATAGTTCAAACTTCAGACGTCCTAGAACTATACTTAGATTCAGCATCCCTCTGTGGCTAAAAAAGTTGAACACCAGTTATCTGACAAGTCTAAATTACGAACAAAATATGTATAAAGAAAACATACAACTTAAAAAACAAATGGACCAGATAATAAGAGCAGGTATATAGTTTTACAGAAAATTCCACAATGCCAGCAAAGATTAGTCAGATGCTCAAACAATAGTCCGTTACATCACCCTACCCTAACAGGATGGGTCGGTTGAGGAACTCTACCATTTATTACCAATCATAATGGAAATGTTGTTGTAATATTTTTGCCTACTATGCGTATGCTTTTTTACTTTACTAGGTAGATTTATAGTTGGGAAGCATGCGGCGCCTTCGGATAGTAGTTTGTCTTTCGTAATTCAAAATTGACCAGGGACGGGGGTTGTTGATGTTGAGATGTAAAAATAGAGCAATCAAATAGGCCGAAATATGGTCTCCCTATGGCCTACCTAAGGGAAGATGGGCCCACGTTGCTACATCACATTGCCTAAAAACCTCTTCTTTAATCCGGCCCTGAGTACCTAAGTAGTTAAATACCATTCAATCAATCAAACAATATCATTTATTATCAGGAAACTGAGGCCCATAGATAAATACGTTAAAACTAACATACATATATCAAATAAAACAATAATACGTATAATGTAAAATAAAGGTTGACAGCTTGATAGTAGGCACCCTCACCACAAATAAAGCCAAGTTCATACTGTGCTGTGACTCTAACTGTTCGACTCTCAGGGTGAAGTTGGTCTTTACTCGCAAATACACGACTATATTATCTGCCTTCATCGTGTAATGCAGTCTGGACACATACCACGGTGTCTTCGGGATAGGCTGGAGTAGATGCTGCGAGCAATAGGTACTGCATTTCCACACTGGTTGCGACCAATGGCTGACCCGCATAGAAATAGCGAAAATGTTCTGTTCATTATCGACTTTTATGTTTTTGCTTTAGTTTCTAGATTTTTCTATTCCATTTTCAATAATCTAACAATGTATACTGATATATTTCCTTAGTATAATAATTATAACCGTCATGACAAGTTCGTACGAGGAAAAGAGGACTAGGAAAAGTACAGGTAACCTGACTAACCTTACAGCTGAACAAATAACACTTCATTGTATGGACCCCTTACTATGCGATATACGTTAGTTTAGTTTCATAAGTTTTTGTAAATCTAGTCTGTTAACAGAATATAATGGACAGACCTATTTCAATGTTTACTATTCGATGCATTACGATTACGTAACATTGTCAAATTGACATTTTTATGGAGATGTGGCTAAAGTAATTCATATTGAGCGCGTCTGTCATTTAAATTTCATTGCCATGTACCGCGGCTTTGATTTTCGTCATTGTCATCTTGAATTTTACGTTTATCAAAATAATAAGTACAGTATATATTCATCTCAATATATCGAAGGAAAATGTAATGACGATTACTTCGAATGCGCATTGCGCATAGCTAAAGTAGACGCTCGAAAACATGCCCATTAGAAAGAAAGGTACTAGTTTAGTTCTTTATTTTTGATGTTTACGAATCTTGTAGGTACTTAAGAACTACTTAAAGTAGGTACTTATAATAATAATAACAATATTCCCAATGAACACCTTGAATTTAAAAAATACTACGCAATCCAATTTATAATTAACGAAAAGCTTTGATATCATGGCCACATAAAAAGTAAAAGAACTGAATTTAGTTGGACAGGCGTATTTTTCTTGAGAAATGACATTTACGAGCATCAAAAGGGATATACACCGCAGACCGATCCGGTGCTAAAAGTAGAACTAGCACCGTCACAAAACTTCAGGACCATGACACTGCACCGTCGTGTCACAATATAAGTAGCCAACAGCGATACGGTTGGATCAGTTTGTAGTGCACTTAGCCGGCGGACAAATATTTGTGTGATGAAATCGATGATTGTATTATAAGTGTATTTATGTAGGTATATATATGTACTAGCTTTTGCCCGCGACTACGTCCGCGTGGAACTTGGAAGTATGGAATCAACCTCGTAAAACACGATAGATATCCACCTCCTCCTCTTCCTCGCGTCGATGTCCTCATTACTGAGGGTCGTGATTTCCCCGTAGCTGGGTCATTATGCTCCGGACCGTGTTTCGCCACCTAGATCTGTCCTTGGCTTCACGGAGTGCGTTGTGTAGCTTGGTGTCCAATGATGAGCGGACATTTGGTCAGACCGCCTCATCGGTGACCGGCCCCTTGGACGCTTCCCATCGACCTTTCGAGTCGACATGAGTTGTTCCAAGTTATTTCCACCTAATCACCTTAATTAATAAAAGGGATTATTAAAAGCGCCTAAGCAAATGTAAGAGCAATTGTACTTTTGGTCTAATAATTACATTTCCTACAGGGTCAACAATGTCATAATGAATTATAATATGTTGCCTTTAGATAAGATATTAATGAATATATATATATATATGTAATTGATTTTAAATATGTTTCAGCCCTCTACTTGAGCTAGAACAATTTTTTTTTATTCATAATTGGTAAAAAAAAAACCTTTTTTTTTTACAGTAGCCGGCAAACAACTTGAGCGTGACCTTGACTGCGCAGTAGCCGATTTACGTACAAATTTACATGCGCAGATCCGCCATTTTGGTTCAAGTTGTTTGCCGGCTACTGTAACGTAATTAGTATTAGATTTATAAAGAAAAGGGTTTCAACTTCAAATATTTTGAGCTTATTTCACAAATTAAAATTCAGTATTTAAAAAAAATATATATTTTTAATATTGTTATATTTTTATGCAACAAAATCTTTTATTTCGAGTATTATGTGCTTAGATCAAAATCACTTGACTTTCATTAAAAAAAAAACAAGATTTTGATTAAATTTTTTTTTTCAGTAGGTATGGGCTTGATCATAATATTCAAAATGACAGTAGAGGGCTAAAAGTAGTATTGAATATTTTTATTATTATTTTTCTCGTACACCTGGCAGCCTAATGCAACGTTTTAGAGACGTCCTGAGATGAATTTCAAAAAAAAAAAATCGCTCCACCCTAACATACATCCACATATATACATACATACACATATAATACAATCCGCCGTACATATTATGTATTATTATATTTTATATCGTCGTCTAGAACCCATAGTACAAGCTTTGCTTAGTTTTCAACTAGGTCGATTAGTGTTAGATTGTCCCTTTTAGTATTTATTTATTTAGCATGGCATCAAATGAATCGCTAGGTAAACTGGGGGCACGCTATTGAAAGTTAATAAACTGCTTTCGTGGTTATATTGGAGCCGGACGGGCGCCTTAAATTTAAAAATCCTGATACGAGGAAATTGTAAACACGATATCCTGTTTGGGTTATTATTTATTAATGTTTTATGTTATGAACTATTTCATTACTTACCACCAGTTTTTCGTATTTGAAACAAACAAAATCCCTACTAAAAATCATGCATGAATTACTTATTTTACGTACAGTAAACGGCGATAAAGAATGCACATCGGCAATCATCGCATTTCCGAATACAAACGAATGCTAATTTCCATGTACATCAATTATTAGATTAATCGTTTATCAGAATTTGAATTTAGAACTAAGTACTTTATTGTTGTTTTGTTTTGATTTCACGTGGAATATATAGAGCTGTAAAACTCGCTGTAATTATATATAGTTATTGCTATAATGTTCTTGTTGGG
The DNA here is from genome assembly GCA_905147355.2 of Apotomis turbidana. NCBI lineage: Eukaryota > Metazoa > Arthropoda > Insecta > Lepidoptera > Tortricidae > Apotomis > Apotomis turbidana. The sequence goes on along the minus strand of LR990295.1, from coordinate 13,655,122 downwards.
GAAAAATAATATACATATATATATATATATATTCAGGGTATAAAAGACTAATTACTTATTTTACGTACAGTAAACGGCGATAAAGTTTGCACATCGATCTTTGGAAAGAGGCAATCGGCTAATTTCGACTTCGTATAGCGATATCTGTGTCGCACACACCATGACGTTTGTTTTGTCAGTCGTGGTTCAAATGCGTGAGAGTGCAGTCGCATATCCAAGTCAATATATATATAGAGTTGCTACGAGTATTCAAGCTTTCCTTCTGATAGGTATGCTGTGGAAAATTTGGTAGTGTTATTTATTATATTATCCGCTATCAAACACAGATAATATAAATCAGTATCTTGGTTCCTTCTCTTACCACATAACTTTATACTTTGTGCAGTGATGTTTCGTTACCGAGAATTCCCTGAAACGAACATCATTTTGTATGGAACATGTTCTCCAGAACTTTCTCAAGAACGGCGCATCTCTACTTCTATGTGAGTAGGTATCATTATCATACAACGGCGTGGCTTTCATAGAATTTGAATTTCACCAATTTGGTTATTACAAGGATTTGAGTACGTAACTACCTGTTTTTCACGCTCTTGAAGAAATACTGTCTAATTTTGACGCTTCGCCATTTGTATCATAGTAGTAATGACGTAATTTCCCATTTATGTGGACAGAAGGAAGTCAATACTGCTTGTGCGTCAACATCAGAACGATGTACATTATTTATTGCTTTCATTTTCTGTTATTCGTCTCATTGACTGAAAACCGAATGATTCCCTAAGTGATGGTGACAATAATTTATTATTTAACCTAATTCGGTTAAGATTTAATACAAATAGTCGAGACTTATCTTTGGGTACTCTTAACAGCTCTTCCTAAAACATTCTTGATGGTTTGCTAAGATAATGTTTTTTTTTTGTGTTTTTTGATATATTTGGTCATACTATTGTGTTATAATATCTGGTTCAAAACGCTATCGATTACACAATTTGTGTTGTGTTGTATGTACTAGTGTTGTACCCGGTTTAAGGGGGACTTAGCGTTTATGAGTCAGTGAGTGAGCGACTCGTGATTTTTCTTTTTTAATATGTAGTTATAATCAGCAGTAAATCTAATCGTCACACATTCTCAATTATATTCTAGGGATAAAGATATATCTCAGACAGATCTTGGAAGTTGCGGTGACATGCGAAACTACGTTCAGAAAACTCGTTTAATTCCCTACAAAATCCTTCGTTTCGAGTAAATTTGTAATGCAAATCAGGGCATTCCTCAATGCCTCGGTATTGAATACAAACTAGATCGGGTTAAACTCAGACAAATGGGCAGAAAAGTGGGCTTTGCCTTTGACCGTAATAAATCCTTTGTGAGAAATGACGTATAGCTTTGAATAATGGTAACGGTTTCTAAGCTAATTTTAATGACTATGTCATGCTAATAGGGAATATGCAACAAAAATATATTGTACTAATTAAAGGATAAATTCATATCACACATTATATGTCCCATACTGACCACGTGATTAGGACACTAAGTTCTTCATTAATGTAAATCAAGTACAATTTTCTCTTTATTTATTTATATTTCAAACTGACGGCTTAATTAATAACACTATAGAAAAAAATGCGTAGTCTTTGTGTGAAGAATTTGATACTACCGTATTACTAGTTCTACTAAAATATTGTCATATTTCTTAAGGGTCTCGTTTTTTTAAGTATCTATCTTTATATTCATATTCAAAACGTTTATTGTGAATCATGTGCATTACGCATTGGGCGATATGGTAAATATATGTCGGAACAGGGCAGCCAGTTAGGGCATTACAATTCCATACATACTAAAACTAAACTTGAACAGTTATGTACAAATATAAGTACACTTGAGCATTCATATTTTATTGAGAGGATTTATTTATTAGTGTTAATTTCGCGATTATGGTGAACTGATATAACTAAAACAACTGTGCAGTCCAACTCCATGCATCTTCCCTGTTAAGTAATGCGGTTATTGTGTGCCTGGTGAACTGCTACCGTAATTTCCATGTTTGGACTTCTGTCGTTATTTTTACTAGGTAGGTACCTACTTTGATAATTAACTATTCAGGTTCTCAGTTTAAAAGTCAATTACCGGATTGTTTGATTGGCAATTTATTTTTAATATTAATGAATATTATCTACTAGAGGAGGTCATAAGAAAATGTTAGATAACGATTAAGTTGCAATTTTTTTAGCATATCCAGATAAAATGATAATAATGTTAATTCGTATTTTTTCGGAGTAAGTACTAATTTGTATTTTTCATTTGTCCCGTCTCTAAAAACATAGTGTTATGATTATAAGTATAGTTGGATTTATCTATGCTGAGCTAATCCACTTAAGAACTGAATACCATTGAACAAACCACAACTGGTAAACCGCAAATTAAGATAACGAGCTCGTAGTAAAAGCAGATTGTAACCACCTTGGAAGGTTAATATAGATTATCGACTCTATTTCCTTGGACATTAGGCTACAAAATGCACTAACAGAATAATGGTGATCATAACTTTTTGGAACTTTACAACCGTCTGACCCTGCTCAAGAACGTATTCTCTTGAAAAAGGAATATGATCTCTCGTCAACAAACATTTTAAACCTATTCAACAAGGAATAAGGCTGAAAATTCAATATCCACGCAATGTAGTTCTAACCTTTTTTTGTAAGTAACTGGTTGGCGCCAGGTTCGCGTTTATGAGAACAAAAGCAGATAGGATTGTATTAGACACAATGCTATTGTGAATGCAGGTAAGAGGATTAGCTCAGCTTGTAATACTTTAACTATAACTGCTTAGATGGGAATAATCTTGCTTATCTTACTACAGTTATATAAGAAGCCTTAAAGACATAAGCAAGCATAATGGTTATCGGTGATGCTGGGATATTTGGACAAAGTTCTATTCGGTGTAAACTTCACTGCTAAGTATTGTTCTTATTAGAAAATTTCGCCACTTTCGGCTTCGAAAGTTTTTTTAATTTTATTTAAGGGATATAATATATCGACGCGATTAACACAATTTGTAGTCACTGAAAAAAATAATTAGCTCAACTAGTCTTATTTGAGATATGGCCAAATTGTACTTATTTTTGGTAGTAGCCCTCAGTTTGTCAGATTTATGTAACTAGCAGCTAACATTTAGGCTACTGTTAACAAAATCTTTTTTTTTCAGTGTGAAAGTGATAGGCGGTATATAAATAAAGTTTAGTATCTATGTGTTACTCGTACATTTGGTACGTTTTAAACATTGTTAAGCAATTAAAACATATGAAGAAGTCTTATAAAATAGCTACATAACAACAGTAGAAGGTAGTCGTAGAATTGATTATAGTTTATTTGAAGCACTCACCGTTTGTTTTCAAAACTGCAATCCGATCAGCGTGATTGTTCAAAGTATTCGAACACGTTCAAATATCGTTTTATTTCCTTATAAACACTTATCACAGCATAATAAAGTATAGTTATAAACACAATTCGAGTTATGTACCGGATGGTCTCAGTCATCACAGATTTGTTTTTACGACACTTATTTTTTTACGATTTAGTTACGTTCGCGCCTAAATGATAGTTCAACGCGCATGCTATCAGTCCGGCGGTATGTGTCACACTGACATAACGAGTAGGAACGGTAGCGCACAATGCGTGCGCGCAGGGCATAGAGTAAGCACGCACAGATAGTACACTCGATACCACGCTTGAGTGGCTATGTTATCAGGGTCGATTGCAAAAAAATTGTTCATAGTTAAGGGCTTTAATTAAAAAAATGTTAATCGATTCCTTTGTGTGACGAAAGTTACCCATATATTTGGTATGACTAACTTTCGTCACACAAAGGAAGCGATCGTATTTTATGTTAACTAAGCTTTTAACTATGTACAATTTTTATTGCAATCGACCGATCAGCGTTTGCTGGGTCGGCATTACAAACTGGAACTTTGTCACTTGTTAAATGTTTACGAAAGAAATAAGCAATACCAGCTGAATGCTGACGAGACGTTTACCTCTTACATGCACTCGCAGATATTTTTTTGATATGATAGAAAAAGGAAAGTAATTTTTAAAGTTAAGTTGCATAATTTCTGAAACAGAAATTCGAGGCAGCTGAAAATCCTGTCATAACGCTTGTGTTAACTAACGTTTAGTGAGAAATAAGAAGGTAGGCTAAGTACTGTGTTTAAATTTTGGTTCTACATTTATCAAATCTGTTATATCGTTATGCCCTCGTATGCGGCGTCAAAAATTTGCTAATCAAATTGAAATTAACTGACATTTAACATAAGGTTCAAATGTCCCGCACGGATCCGTGTCTAAGCATACGAGGGTTTAATCATCCCTATATTCTATGTTAAAACATTACGCCTAATTTAAACAATAACTGTCAAATTTGACAATAAGTTATTTTCCTATTCCTACACATTAAAATAATACATAATATCATTTATTTCAAAGCTATCTTTTACGGAGTGTACAGTCTGTACCGTTCTAATCTACACGCCCATTGTCAATACGGAGGGACACCGGAGTGACTCACACGCACCGCCGGCTGCGTCATTCATAACGCCCGCAAAACCTGATTTCGCCACTATGACGTCACACTAAAGCCCATAATAGCTTGGGCTATTTACTCTAATCCGCATTATACTTCGGACTTACAACTTTATGGCTGTAATTATTGAGGTTAAGTTGGAATGACAGTTTATTTTCCTTTTCTGTGGTATTGACAATACGACAAGAATTGGAAAACATGGACAGTCACTTATTGTACAAGTTTACGAATGTAGTTCAATGTTTAGGACTAAAAAATACAAAATGTACAAGCTACTCACGTTATCTAGGAAAATCTAGGAAACTTCACCTGCAACGAATTCATAACAATAAATGAACGTTTTTAGGGTTCCGTACCCAAAGGGTAAAAACGGGACCCAATTATACCTACTGAGACTTCGCTGTCCGTCCGTCCGTCCGTCTGTCACCACGCTGTATCTCAAGAACGATGATAGCTAGACAGTTGAAAATTTCACAGATGATGTATTTATATTGCCACTATAACAAAAAATACTAAAAATAAAATAATTAAATAAATATTTAAGGGGGGCTCCCATACAACAAACTTACAGATAATGGTATGGAACCCTTCGTGCGCGAGTCCCAATCGCACTTGGCCGATATTTTTACATTACATAACATAATTTATGTATTCAAGATTCTCTTCACTACATCTGTCACTGATTGTAGTGATGGGCTCTATTATGCCAACTTCTTTCTCACTGAGAACATTGACATGAAAATCAAAACACATGACCAATTGACCATAAGTCACCTATAATGATTCCATTTTTTCTCCGTTGTAAAACAATAAGGTGTTAATCCTCTTTACGGAGATGCCACGACTTTGAGCGACCAGTGTCGCGGCGAGCGGTTGAGCGAGAGATCCGAGTGCGGCGGCCATACGAGTGAGCGAGACACACGTACCGCGCACCGCTGCCGCTGTCGCGCAGCAATGTCGTGGCATCTCCGTAGTAGTCTAGTATACAGTAAAGGTACCTAAAACCTTTTTTTACATATTTAGTCAGTTTCGTTTTTCACTTGCCTTGACTGTAAAACATGTTCACTTGACCGATTTCAGAGTATAGTCCGACGAGAAAGTGTATGGTCCCATTCTAATGAATCTAAGAAAACGGGCCGACACTACAGTATTGCCCCTTTTTTAATTTCTACACTTTCTTTTCGGACTATACTAGGTGACCGACAGAACAGTTATTAATATCGTAATGTGTAAATCGTGTTTTGTTATCATTTGTGTCAGTTTGAGAGGGTAATCTAACCACATTAGTGTTTTTATATTTGAGTATGGTTTATATCTATGATGATATGCAAAGAATAAGACTCGAGAAGTTGTCGAGGTTAATAATTTAGGTTTTAGCCTTAGAATAAATACTCCTAGAACGAGTCCTCATAGATGAAACTGATTTGCGAAAGATGAAGCTGGTTATGGATTTATGTGTGCTACTACGAACTAATCATAGAAACGTTTTGACATGCGCAAACAGACGAAACTTGAAACCGAAGCCAGTTTTGGCTAACCAAAACTGGCTTCACTTTAATTATTAAAGGTGGTTGCATAAAACGCTTGAGAACTGAATTAAATTTATATGATTACTAGCTGTGCCCCGCGGTGCTACCCGCTTATCCCACGGGAACACTAAATTTACTCGGGATGAAAAGTATCATATTTCCTTTACCGGGTCTCAAACTATCTCCATACCAAATTTCATCTAAGTCGGTCCAGCAGTTTAAGCGTGAAGAGGTAACAGACAGACAGACACACTTTCGCATTTATAATAATATTAAGTAGTATATGTAGTATATTATGTAAGTAGTATGTAGTATGGATTTTTAACGCGCTACGGTTGCAAAACAAAACGAGTTATGACTTATTTCTCAGTGCCTAGAAAACATCCCATAGCAGTCGTATGTCATCATTATTTAATTACTAATAATTAAAAAGTTCGTTTTGTATGAGCGATTTTTAGTGACAATGTTATGGAAAATGTAAACATTTCGTTGTATTGGAAACTTACCTACACTTGAGGCTCTGTATGGAATAATCGGATCAGCGCGATACGAACTTAATTTGAACTTCAAAACTTTACCTAAGTGACTTTACAACTACAGCGTAGGTAAGCGTTACTTTAAAATTACCCAGAAGCTGCTCTCAGAGAAAAACTGACCTGTAATACATATACATATGTCCAGATTAACACTTCTAATTAAGTAATTGCATAATCATAACAATTATGAGTAGTTGGTTTTTAATTATTTTGAGCAATTCTGTCATCATTATGTCATTGTTTGTTCTAAAGATAACTCATCACTTCATCAGTCATAGATGACAGCAGTTAAAATAGGTAAAAACTTATTTACTATTATCATAATTGGCAAAATATAAATTGACAGTATTGAGCATGTTTACCAAATAGATTGCGTACGATTTTAACTTACGCAACATGACGTGATAACAATAAAGAATATCTTTAATAACCAAGTATTACGTTAGGTAAGGATTTATTATTTATTACATACTTAATTTACACTCAACGGTTGGCCGGTGTACGGGTAGCAGACGTAGCAGTCCCTAATGAAGAGCTCCATTCGAGTTCGAAACATGTCGGGCCGTTCCTGACAATTTCACGTGAGCGTAAACCGCTTAATACAATAATTTGCTCCATTGTTTTGTCTTTAATAAATATTCAATCCATTCATATTACCCGAGTTATCTTCCTAAAACCGAAATGCCATTCGTAGAGCTCATGGACTGTGATTTACATCGCAGTAACAGATAACTCTAGAATAGCCCCGACAAAGCGTTGACCCTACCTTGACCCGCCATTTGACACAGACATTAGAATAAGTGACCACTGTTAAGCGTTACATAGTACCTAACTGCTATTTTTTAATCTATCAGCCACAGAGGAGCACTGCTGAACAAAGTCCTCTCCTATAGCTCGCCAGACTGCGATCTTGTGTAGATCGTATTCATCAACTCCCCGCTACCCTTAAGAAGTCATTCGTCCATCTAGTCAGGGGCCGACCCACGCTGCGCTTTCATATACGTGGTTGCCACTCCAGGTCTTTGCTGCCCAACGGTCATACGTTCTCCGGGCTACATGGCCTGCCCACTGCCATCACTTTAATCGTCCAATCCTGCATTTTTCTTATCAACATGTTCATAACTAAAACAAAAGTCTATCTAATCTAATATCTATGATGAGTAATCTTTATGAGTATAAAACCAAACTAGGTACTTCAATTCTTAAAAAATACGGTGTTAGATATTGTTTTTAACCCCCGACGAAAAAAGAGGGGTGTTATAAGTTTAACATGTGTATCTGTGTATCTGTGTGTCTGTCTGTGGCATCGTAGCGCCCAAGCGGATGGACCAATTTAAGTGCGGTTTTTTTTAATCGAAAGACTTTTCCGTCGATATGGATCTTAGCTATATTTGGTGGAAATAGGACCAGTAGTTTCCAAGATATTCAGCTTTAATTAGAACAAGTGAGGAGATCTCAGCTAATAATGAAGTCAATAATTCGAAATATTGGCTAAATGTTAAGTTTTATTAGCATTTTCTATATCACTCAATAAATGAAGGTCTCATGATGACCAGCTAGTTGTTAATGGATTTCAGCCAATATTGAGGCCAAGAATTCAAAATTTTGGATAAATGATAAGTTTTATTAGCATTTTCTATATCACTCAATAAATGAAGGTCTCATGATGACCAGCTAGTTGTTAATGGATTTCAGCTAATATTGAAGCCAAGGATTCCAAATTTTGGTTAAATGTTAAGTATTATTAGCATTTTCTATATCACTCAATAAATTAAGGTCTCATGATTACCAGCTAGTTGTGAAAGGATCTAAGCCAAGAATTTGTAATGTTGGTGAAATGTTAAGTTTTTAATAATTAGCGTAATCAACAGATTAATAAATTTTTGACAGTACAATAATTTGGTACCTTGGAGCTGAAGATGACCGTAGGAACTCCTAAACAGCACAAGATAAACCCATGGTGTTTGGGCTCGTCTGATTGTTCTTGATGAGCAATTAACATTTGTGTAAGAAAGTACAGTCAATAATAAAACCGAGTCTCAAAAAAACTCTTTTGACAAATAAAACTCATTATAATTTCTTCACAGTACTGGGTCACTATTTGAATTATTATTAGGACTATTGAACAGGTTCCTTTGATTGAGGTCACAAATAGCAACACCCTGCAAAATTTTAACGCGGCTTAATGACACGAAAGCTTTAGCAAAGAACTCTTGCCTAAGTGAATAACAGCTTTTTAGGATTTTGTAGTTTGTGTCAGTCTGTCCACAGCTTAACTCAGAGACATAGTGGTTGAATACATTTTTAAAATCATTTTTTGTGTACCTTCCCTACACGTAACAAAAGTGGGGATGTTTATCCCATGGTGTGGGGTATCGATGATTAGGTCTCTTAAAACTTAGTCAAGTTACCTAGCACCAACTGCAATTTTTATGGAGCTAAGTAAGCCACCCGTACCTACTATTTGGATCATGTAGAATAGAAACCTGGTTCGGTTTTAGGCAATAAGTAGCAGGTTCTTGCGACTCATGCAGTGCATTTAAAGTATATATTTTGATTGTCTTGGCTAATAACATCGCCATTTTGCCATTATAAGCATTAACTAGTCTGATTTTTAACGATTCTTTCCCAGAATGTTGCTTCAGGCTATTGAAATCAAAATATATCCTAACTTCAGTCTTAGAGAAGACGGCATTCATTTACCACTGGCTTGGGATCCTGTTGTATTTACCTACATATAGTCAAGGATCAAGCTCGACGAAAGATTGAAAACCCTGGACCTTAAACGGTGTAAAACAAAAATAGTGTCAAAAGAAGAAAATTCCGGGACGAAACTTCTGCTTGTTTAAAAAATATGAAATAAAAATAAAATTTAAATTTTAAAAAACCCCCGACATGACAACCAATAAAAAGAAATAAATAAAATCTACGAAATGTGCCTATACAATGAACAGTAGAAAAAGAATCCAAGCTTCGTTGCGTCGGGGGACCGCTAAGTAAATGAAATGCAATGTACTGAAAATCGTAAAGTCGGAAGCCCAAATGCATACATGCAATTTTGCGTTGAAAAATATATTTTATTTAATTTAGGTACTTAGCGGTCCCCCGAACGCAACGAAGCTTGGATTCTCTTTCTACTGTTCATTGTATAGGCACATTTCGTAGATTTTATTTATTTCTTTTTATTGGTTGTCATGTCGGGGGTTTTTTAAAATTTAAATTTTATTTTTATTAACAATTATCTTTAAAACTGTTGATGATTTAAACAAAAGAATTTCAATGTGTTTAATTGCGAAGAATCGGATTCGTACGGCCGTTCGGTATAGAAGCGTAGATAGAAATAACCCATATAATAATTATGGCTTAATACGCGATCTAACCTGTTTATGTTTTTTTTACGAGTGAAACCTAATAGATAGAAATAACCCATATAATAATTATGGCTTAATACGCGATCTAACCTGTTTATGTTTTTTTTACGAGTGAAACGAGTGTAATTATGTTAATTAATCTAAGTTGTTGTTATAATTCGAGAAGAAGCGATAGTTATTAGGAAGGTAATTAATTAATGTACTCAATTATGAAAATTCGTTTGAAAAATGTCCAGGTTCTGACAGGTTAAATTACCTTTTTATAATCATTAGCGATGTCGTTAGCAATCACTTTGGATATTAGGTACGTTGGACACATTAGGTGAACGAGGGTCGCACGGGCTATCATTATATTTAAATAGTACACTTCAAATGAATAAACCTTTTAAATGTTAAATGTTACTTTTAAAATCACGAAATAAATTATCTATTCGTAAAATGAGAGTAACTCAAGTGAATAGTTAATTCCTGTGCAATTATGTGGGTCTCCGGAAAGTGATCGGAATCACTAAGTTAATTTGAACATAAAATATAAAAACAGCGTACTAATTTCATATAATATCTCTTTGATATCTCGGAGAGATCTCCAAAGTGGCGATATGCCTGGTATAGCGGCACTCCACCAACCCGGTCGCGTTGACGCCAAGAATAGTATACAACGCCCCTAGCGGTTACTTTGTAGAACTACACTTCTCTCGCGACCCAAAGTTCATATTCGGGGATCGTTCTTAACTGTATTGGGAGCTATCTCGTACATGATAACCTTTCAGCCTTTATAAATTAACAAAAGTCTGGCGATCGCAGGCTCTTGGGCTAAAAATATATTGCAATAGTTAAGGAAATAGACGTCCACTGCTGGACAAAGGCCTCCCCTATAGTTCTCCACAACGATCGGACTTGCGCCGCCCTCATCCAATTTCTGTCCGCGATCCTAACTAGGTCGTCGGTCCACCTTGTTGGGGGTCTTCCCACGCTGCGTCTTCCGGTCCGCAGTCGCCACTCAAGAACCATTGGCCATTTTAGTTTTGGCCTTTGTCCAGCAGTGGACGCGTATATCGGCTGAATGATGATGACGATGAGTTTAAATATATTGAATAGATTTCGGATAGATATCAGTGTCCAACGTCAAACAGAGGCCTTTTAAATCAATACATTTTGACATTTTGGAAACATTTGATGAGTATATATAAAGTTCATACAGTTATTTGAAAAATGAAGTATTTGCTGTTTTTAGGGTTCCGTACCCAAAGGGTAAAAACGGGACCCTGTTACTAAGACTCCACTGACCGTCCGTCTGTCACCTGGCTGAATCTCATGAACCGTGATAGCTAGACAGTTGAATTGTTCACAGATGATGTATTTCTGTTGCCGCTATAACAAAAAATACACGGTTCGCAAGTCCGATTCGCACTTGGCTGGTTTTTTATATAATGTTATTTAGTATCTAAGGTAAAAGCTTAAAGGCTAAAAGGTTTTTTAGCCATAATTCAAGTGATAGTTAATTAAATTATTGACATACTAAAGTTCCATCTAACTTTAAAAATTAAAATGCTAGCGAATAGTTCAAAGTCAAATCATGAATAATGTTAAGATCTTCTAGACCAGTATAATTTTCTCAAGCCCAAAAACCTGTATAAATAATGCAAGACTATACGCCCATCCAAACGAAGACGTTTTAATCGTTTACTTTACATTTTAATATCAAAGGAACTCGCTATTTCGCTATTTTACCAATAAATTAAGAAATGTTGAGTTTGTAAGTCACCCTGACTTATTAAAATACAAGTTCAAAACATTGTACATATTAAGAGCTTACTTATATAAAACTGGCCTCAAGTTCGACGAGGAAATTGCGATATCTAGTGGAACAATAATTATGCCGGTACACTAATTTCGTTTTAAGCAACAGAATTGTCCATAGCATTAAAAAAACCATTAAGTTTTTTCCATACAAGAGAGCCACCGAATACCGATACAAAATGAAATTCCCACAAGAAAATATCGGACAGGGTTTTCCTATGAAGCACCCCTGAGACTGGGAGTGAATTAAGGTCAGCCTAATAAGTCATCCATTAGCAGTGTAAATGCCAGATCTAATGTCGAAACGATAACCCCAATATACCCAAAGGCTCTGTTACACTAACATTATGCAATATAGGTCACTTTGAGTCATCATTTTGTACTACATCATTATGGCAAATGGTTGTTTTGGAAAAAAAGTAGATCTACGACCGATGTTTATCGTTTATCAGGATATAACCACTTTTAACAAAAAATAACCGAAGTCAACTAAAAGAAGATATGTTATATGACAATGATACCAACTAGAAAGTACGTTCTTTGAAATAAAAATAGAATTTTCCGATTCGGTGCAGCGGTTTTCAAGAAAATGGTCAAAGTTGAAAAAACTCTTCGACGCTCTTGCATTCTCGTAATTGTCAAAATGTGACGGATGCTTTGTCATTGATCGCGCGAGATAAGCGTCTATGTTTCAACTTGGGCTAACATGCTTTTGCGTAACATGTCCAGATGGCTGGATTGCCAGGATTCGAACCCAGGACCGCCAGTACGAGTATCTAGAAACCAGCAATACCACTGCGCCAACCGCGTCGTTAAAACCTCATCATTTAGTACATAATAGGGCTGTCAATTACGAGATTCTTATGTTTCAACAGTCCTGGGAACGAAAGTCGTAGAACGTATTATATTATAGTCTATGCGAAACACGGGACTTACCCCATTTACACCCTTTAAAAAAATACGCAGTAGTTTGTTAACCTCTGACACTTTTATGGGGTAAAAGGTTATTCCAATAATTCCATTCACATTTTTAAACAAAGCACTGACGTATTTAATCTAAAAAGAGGTTCAAAGCAGGATATTATCCTCCGCAAATGAAACCACAAAACATTGAACTTAGGTATTTAAATTGAACAAATACCTTTATAATTTCATCAGTTCATCATATCCCTTCGTCCACCTGAACGGAAAAGTACTAGTAGGTAGGTATTTGCTGTTTTTTTTTGCATTTCTAACCACCATATCTCCACAATTATGAAAAAAATAAAATAAAAACTCAATAGCCAAAAAGATTTCATGAGTAAAACTTGATTACCTGCGGTACGCTCTCAGGCACTTTATTCCATTTCACAGTCACATGAAGTTTTATAGACATAGTACCTACTTCTTTTATAGGTATTGACAATTCATCAGCTTAAGGTTACTGGTTCAAGAAGTAAATTTGAACATTGTCATAGTGCCGCTAAGTCTAATTTTAGCCTAATAATGTAACATATATTCCCTGTTTATATTCAGCGACTGCAATCCGTCACAGCAAGGTAAATCACTCAATGATTACTATAAAAAGTAAAAACATACCGCGCAAGTTTACGTGAGGTTTGCGACCGACTTCAAAAGGTGATTTAAATGTAATCTGTACATGATCGAGTTATTTTGGCTTTTCAGTTTTTTTGAAGTCGGTTCTTTTTTTGGTAAAAATTTAAATTTTTAATTTTTTGCTTTTTAGTGATTCAAATATACCTAATCACTTTTTCACAAAAAAATAACCGACTTCAATGAGCGAAATGGAACATACTATAAAACTTATATGATTTTATCATAGATGCCTTTATCAGAACTAGGCCAAATTTAAATGGAACCACAAGGGAAGCACCAGCTTTCAAATAAAAACAGAATCTTCAAAATCGGTTCACCCAGTCAAAAGTTCTAAGGTAACAAACTTCGAGCCCTCCTTTTTTTGAAGTTGGTTAAAAACAGTTGCGTCTTCGCGTTTTGTGCATATACGGTGAACTACGTTTCGAAGTGAAGAAGCAAATTTCCGTTAAGAAAGTTTGTAAGTGTCAGCCAACTTTGATTGCAAAAAGTCTGATAATTAAACTTCGTAGTGTAATAATAATAATAAGGCGTAGGGATGTGACGACCCCATCGCCCGCTGGTATTACCAGCGCAATCAGTCACGCAGGGCAGCTTATGGCGAGCTGATGGGGGGTAGCGACCCCACGTACCTGAGTGCTCCTGGGGGATCCTGACGGGGGGTGATGGGTCGCGGCCTCCGCCTCTGTCTTGCCTTAACCGGCCGGCCAGAGTGGAGTCGCGAGAGTTGCGGCTCGGGGGCGGATGTGGAAACGTAAGGAGTTAGTTGGCTTCGGTTTAAAGCCCAGTATTACACCTCTCCGCCCTTAGCCTTCCGCACCGGTACCGGTGTTGCCCTTAGGCCACTCTATGTGTCGCTTTTTATGGGGGCCCATCTAGTGGGAGGCGAGTCATCGTCTACCAGTTTTTTTTTGCTATGAGACACTTTTCTTGGTAGACGTCCGGCTGTCTCAAACAATAGCCCAGTAGTTAGTCCATCGCATTTCATGTAATAGTCTAGTACCATGTTTAGACTCCATACAACCACAATAGTTCTTACATCTAGCGGGCGCTATCTCTGTGTGCGTCCCATGATACAGGCAGGGGGAGCATCCGCATGGTGTACCCCTTACATTTCATTAAATTGTCGAAAGGGCCTCTGCTCGTTGGCTTCGGCTCCGTGCACGCCTCCCAAAGGTCGGGGACACTATTGTCCCGTGAGCGGGTGCGACATACATGATAATAATAATAATTCTTTATTATTTTCAGTTACAAAAAACACGTAATACAACAAAAGATAGGACAAGATTTAGCTTGCCGCCAGCATAAACGCTGTAGACAAATTTTGTCTTGTGATTTAAGAGAGAAACCACTACGCTGCTGGAGGCTAGCTTTATAAATTTATGACATTTGAGAAATGCACTGCAGTAGTACAGTACATTTCTCAATTGCTTCAAAACAGTGTATTGTAGGACAGAATAACAGAGGCCCCCAAACTAGGCTATGCCTGTATCTTGGGGTGCCATTGTGTGCCTAATTACTTTGCATCAAATGCAAACTTATCTATATATATAAAAGAAGAAGTCCTGACTGACTCATCAACGCACAGCCGAAACTACTAACGTTAGAGAGTTGATTTTTGCACAGTAGGTTACTTTTATAACGTGGGCTAGAGATAAGAAGCAATTTTGAAAAATTCAAGGGGGTTAAAAATGGGATGAAAGGTTGTATGTGGTACAACTTTTTTTTTAAGCTAGGAGTTAGACTCTTTGTTAAACGATATTTTATTAAACAACAAGAAAATTCATCCCCTAAGATAGTAAAAAAGGGGTTGAAAGATTGTATGAAGAACAAATATTTTCTTGAGCGCGGAACTTGAATCTTTGTGTAAAGGCATATTATTAGAATACAAGAAAAGTAATTTCAGCGTTTTCAAAAATTCATCCCCTAAGAGGGATAAAAAGGGGTTGAAAGTTTGAATGCATTACAAATTCGTTGAAACTTCTCATAAAGGCATATATTATAAGAATATCAAAATAACATTAATTAAACGTTAAAAAAAATCAACCCCTAATGGGGTTAAAAGGGGGATGAAAGTTTGTCTTGGAGTTCAAATTAAATTTTAAGCTAGGAACTTGAAACTTCCTAAAAAGCTATTAAAATGGAAGAAAAAAAATTTCAGCGTTTTTGAAAATTCAACCCCTAAAGTGGTAAAAACGGGGTTGAAAGTTTGTATGGAGATCAAACCTTTTTCTGAGCGCGAGACTTTTAACTTTGTATAAAAATGGTTGCCTGTAAAGTCGGTTTTACGGGCGAAGGAAGATTTTACGTGACAACGTCTTTTTCTCGGTAGAATATTTATTTGTATCATATCCATTCACAATTTCCCTAACAACATTTCAAGTGTTACTTTCTGAACGCACCCATCACATGTGTCATTAATGTCATTATAGTGTCATTATTTAACATGTTTTAAATCTAAATATGCGATAATCAGACTATTATGCATGTATGTTGTCGATTCCAAACCCTTATTTAGTCTAGATCTACATGTAATTATTCTAAAAATACCGAACCGACGGAACAAACATCATATGTTTGACAGGTAAGTACGAACAGTTTGTATTTGTATGGGAATATAAAATTATCTTTTTTATTATTTCCCACTCATTTATTCAATATTTTCTCACCGTTTAAACCTTCCCTTGACTTCCACGAATATTTCAATACTAAAATTAGCCAAATCGGATCAGCCGTTCTCGAGTTTTAGCGGGACAACCGGCCCTCCTAACAGACGTAAGCGGGCGTTACACTTTTTCATGAGTGACTTCGAGCGCAACCTAATTTAAGACGTTGCCACGTCAAAAATTCCAAAATAACACGTTTAGTAATTTCAACATTGCTTAGATCTGAAAATAATAAAGGTGTAAAATTTTCAAGTTAAGGTTCCACGCGGACGAAGTCGCGGGCAACAGCTAGTTAAAATATAACTTTGTATTTATCATAAAGAAATGTGTACTTATACAATTAACCATAAATCTATTTGTGTATCGGCATGTAACATTTTCACTTAACACTAGATTGCACCAGTATTTATGAGATCTCTAAACGGAATTTAAGATATTTGGATACCTACATTTAGAATACATTTGAGTAAGCAGGTTTTCTGTTGCCAGATAATCTAAGGTGAGCAGCCAGTCAGTGATTTTAATTTTAGCATTATATTTGGAAGCTTCTTTTAGAATACAAAAATTGGATATAGAATTGTACACATAAGGTCTCAAGAATTTCCCGAAACGTCTCGCAAAGGAGGTTTTGATTGAAGGTAGGGGTAATTTAATTCTACGTTTGTTTATTAAGTTGATATTATTGCTATTATTTAGTGTGGTAGTAGGTTTTAAAAGGGGTTGAAAGTTTGTATGGAGATCAAACCTTTTTCTGAGCGCGAGACTATTAACTTTGTATAAAAATGGTTGCCTGTAAAGTCGGTTTTACGGGCGAAGGAAGATTTTACGTGACAACGTCTTTTTCTCGGTAGAATATTTATTTGTATCATATCCATTCACAATTTCCCTAACAACATTTCAAGTGTTACTTTCTGAACGCACCCATCACATGTGTCATTAATGTCATTATAGTGTCATTATTTAACATGTTTTAAATCTAAATATGCGATAATCAGACTATTATGCATGTATGTTGTCGATTCCAAACCCTTATTTAGTAAAATTTTCAAGTTAAGGTTCCACGCGGACGAAGTCGCGGGCAACAGCTAGTTAAAATATAACTTTGTATTTATCATAAAGAAATGTGTACTTATACAATTAACCATAAATCTATTTGTGTATCGGCATGTAACATTTTCACTTAACACTAGATTGCACCAGTATTTATGAGATCTCTAAACGGAATTTGAGCGTTTTTCAAAAAAAGTGTACACGTGACGAACCGGAAAACGTTTTTTTTTTATAACACCGATTTTAAATTTTCTTGGCTTATTCAATTCCCCATAAGTTATAGTGTATTATTTGAGAAAATGGCATTAAAATATTAAAAAATATAGAAAATATCGACATTTTAAACTCAGATTGTGGTGAAACTAGTTCCGGATAGTCACAAATATAAAATTCATTATAAATTGATTGTAGTATTTTTTGGACCCGTTTTAGTTTACACATTTAAAATAAAGACAATAAACTATTTAAAACGGGTTTAATTTAAAGAATTAATGGAACGAGCAAGGTTTGAGGATAAAATAAAGGTCCAGTTCGTCACAATCGCCACCAAATGACTGCTAAAACATGTATTTTTTTGCATTAAAATGCGACAAATCAACGAATAATATTTTTTATTACATTAAGGAATATTCATTTAGTAATGTTAACGCTTAAATATGTGAATTGTTGCACTGCGGCAGCCAGAAATAATTATTTTCAACATCCCAAATCTTGGGACGGTAACTAAACGGAATCTCATGTGACTAACTGGAAAATGTAAGGAATAGTGTACATAGATTGAATATATTGAAATAAAATCACAAAAATATTATGCTATGAATCGTATTTATTGCAACGGAATCAAAAAGGTAGGTATAATATATATTGTTACTAGTTTATATATGTAATAATAAAACATGTATTAAACTAGTAATAATAAATATTTACCATGTATATTATTATGAATTACATAAAAATCTTTCATGAGTAAATGACAATCTCAATATTGAAAGTTTTATTAGTTTTATTTATCTATTTTTATAGATTATTAATAATGTTTTATTTTTATTTTTTTAAATAAAACATAAAATGTTACTATTACCTTTAACAAGTAATAGCAACATGAACATTTCAAAATATAGAATAACAGTCTTAATTCTCATTAATAAAAAATTGGGCAAGTGCGAGTCCGACTCGCGCATGAAGGGTTCCGTACCATAATCTACAAGTTTGTTGTATGGGAGCCCCCTTAAATATTTATTTTATTTTATTTTTAGTATTTGTTGTTCTAGCGGCAATAGAAATACATCATCTGTGAAAATTTCAACTGCCTAGCTATCTGCGTTTTTATAAATGTTCTTGAGATACAGCCTGGTGACAGACGGACGGACGGACAGCGAAGTCTCAGTAATAGGGTCCCGTTTTTACCCTTTGGGTACGGAACCCTAAAAACGGTTGTAATTAAAATACTTACATCGAACGAACTTTATTTTAGGACATCGCTTAGATCGCTGTCTGCCTCTTGTTTTCTTGATAGTTATAAACGAATATAAACCTTAATGCAATATGTTAAGGTTTATGGGTGTATACTTAAGTTTACATCGACATAAACCAATCACAATTTTTTTTATTCATTTCTGACAACAGTTTCAGCTGTCAAGTTAGTTCGCCTAATTAAAAACTCGACTGTAAGCGTGGCCCGACATGCTCTTAGCCAGTTTTTATAAATGTTTTAATTGTTATTTTGCTTTTTAGTCATTTCTTCCGGAGATAACAAATACTTTTCTGAAAACCGCATCAAAATCTGTTCTGACAAATGCGAGATAATGGCGGATAAACATGCATGTATAACAAACATATGGGTCAAACTAAGTAACTCCTTTTTTAGAAGTCGGTTAAAACATCGGTCACATTTCGATTGTGTACTAAGCTTTATAGTTCCAATTCGTCACAAAATCGTTCCGGTAGTATATCACGTCACTAACCGGACGTGACGAATTCTACCTCGACAATTTAAAATCAAAATTTCAACGTGTTCTGAATCAATTCAATGTGTTTTTGGTTTAGTTTCGGATACTACGATAGTTTCTTCTATGTCTAATTGTGTTTAAAAAGTTAATTATAATCTACTTACCGAAAAAACTGTTACTAACTCGAAATCCTATTTTTAGCGCACTGACACAGCGTCCACCTTTCGTCACCGTTTTCACGGAACTGACGTTTTATTTTGCAATGAAATCCGATGCCTATAGCATTAAAATGTTGCCAGGATTGAAAAATTAACGCTTTTTGGGGAATATCGATTGCACAAGTATGTTAAAATCGCTTGTGACTATAACCGGAAGTTC
This sequence comes from Apotomis turbidana, assembly GCA_905147355.2. Classification (NCBI taxonomy): domain Eukaryota; kingdom Metazoa; phylum Arthropoda; class Insecta; order Lepidoptera; family Tortricidae; genus Apotomis; species Apotomis turbidana. Next base: position 13,635,674 of record LR990295.1, on the reverse strand, counting down.
CGGTCTGTCGATTTATTTGGACAGTGGAAAAAGTAGTTTTTCGGCATTATAAACCGTATTTGTTTATAAATAAAGCACACGACTAAAATCTAGACTCATTACTTTATCTGTGTGACCACATTCAATATTCATACAAATTTATTTCGAGTTTCTGCAAGCCTCTGAACATGACTGAGTCGACGTGGGACATACCCATTTTAGCACTTTTCATATCTTTATTTTGCAATAAATCTAGTAATAAATATAATATAATCGTTTTAGAAATATAAAATGAATGCCCCACATCTACAGAATCAAATGATACCACTCATATACCCAAATACTAAAGGTAAAGTAAAAAAAAAACACGTTGAACGTGTGGGACATTCAAATTTTGCCATGTACACTTTTTTTGAAAAACGCTCATTTAAGATATTTGGATACCTACATTTAGAATACATTTGAGTAAGCAGGTTTTCTGTTGCCAGATAATCTAAGGTGAGCAGCCAGTCAGTGATTTTAATTTTAGCATTATATTTGGAAGCTTCTTTTAGAATACAAAAATTGGATATAGAATTGTACACATAAGGTCTCAAGAATTTCCCGAAACGTCTCGCAAAGGAGGTTTTGATTGAAGGTAGGGGTAATTTAATTCTACGTTTGTTTATTAAGTTGATATTATTGCTATTATTTAGTGTGCCGGTGAAAAGTTTAAAGAAACTTTAGTAAATTTTATTAATAGTCTAGAACCTGATCTAATTGTTTAAATCTACAACACACGCAGCAATCTTCCATTTTGAAAATTAAAATATAAATATTTATTTAAATTCCCATGAAACGGGTTTACTCACGTCGTTCGAGTATAAGTCGAATATCGCTCGATATGTTTCCAGTCAAATACTCTGTTTCGCGTCTGATCGGCGCCACAGATTCGAAACATGAGCCGTTTTCATAAAACATGAACATTAAAGGCTTATTAAAAACAAAACTACGATCGCGTCCTTGTGAATTGCAAGTTAGTCATACAAAAGATATGGGTAACTTTCGTTACACAAATAAATCAATTAAGTTTTGTATTAGTTATAGCCCTTAATTAAGAAGGTATGTAAAAGTTTTTTGAAAAAGACTCATAATTGTCGAGTGATATTCGACTTATACCTTCGACGACCATTTCATAATGCATTCTAATATGTCTGAGACTAACGGGACCTTTCTATATAAAATTTATATTATAATTATTATGTACCTATGTGTGAGTATTGTTTTTAGGGTTTCGTAGTCAACTAGGAACCCTTATAGTTTCGCCAATATCCGTCTGTCCGTCCGGCCGTCCGCGGCTTAGCTCCGTGATCACTAGGTAGTACTAGAAAGCTGAAATTTGCTATGAGTATGTGTATGTAAAGCCGAGAGAACGGTAAAATAAGAATTAAAAAAATTTTTTTTCGGGTACTTACCTCTCGAACACCTAAAAGCACCCTAAAGTGGGGTGACTTTTTTTTTCTTTTCAACACTAGTGTGTGGGGTGTCGTTAAATAGGTCTTGTAAAAATAATAGGGGTCTCCTAACATTATTTTTTGCTAAAGTCAGCAGTTTTGTAAATATTCGCTCCGAAAACAAAAAAAAAATAGTGTCCCCCCCCCCTCTAACTTTTCAACCACGAGTCAAAAAAAATCGGAAAAATTCATGTAAATGAGGCCTTATAAGTACTTTCAATGAAAACTATATTGAACAAAATCGGTCAAGCCGTTTTTGAGTTATCGCCAAATTTCATATATTTTTTTTAAAGGACGTAAGTTGACTTCCAGAAGGTAATAGGTGATTACAGTTTCTAGGGCGTTTACGACCTTTTTATAGAGCTTAAAATCTTTCTTAACTTAAAACTCGAGCTTAAAACAGCAGTTAATTGTGAAGGATGAGCAACTACGGAACCCTACACTGAGCGTGGCCCGACATGCTCGTAGCCGGTTTTTTTCTTTCAAATAAGTAACTTTATAGACATTTGCTTATCCAGAGCTCTAAAATAACTAGAATTTAGTGATGTGTAACGTCTGCTAACGTAAACCAAATGTTTACAATGAAGCAAAAAATTGAAATTGAATAATTGACATCTGGTTCGGCGGTCCAGTTGGTAGGACGCCCATGTTGGCCCGGAAAGCCGTTGGAAACGCAGGTCCAAATCCTGTCCGAGCCATTAAATTTTTCGCTTCATTGTAAACATTTAGAATTTAGTGATTATAGTGGTAATACATGTAATGGGTATAAAACGTATCCTTCCAGCTACTCAAGGCAGTATTTATCAGAATATAATTATATTTAAATCACAAAGTTATAAAGTGCCTAAATAAACGAAACAGCTTCAATAAACGTCACTTTTAACATCAATCACTTTCGTAAAAGCTTTAAATCTCGTTAAACACGGGTTAAGCGTCTGAAACAAAATTATACCCCAGATTCATTATAAGTACCTAAATCGAAAAAACAGCTGAATCTGGGACGTAAAAATCTAGACCATTTCTGCTGGCGTCTCTCATAATTCTAATTAAAAGGCCATTTTGTCCCTTCTGAAGGAAATGGCTATCATAATTTTCTTGTCTCCTTTTAATCACGGTCCTTGGACATTTGTGAAGGATAAACAAAAGCCTGCGCTGTCATTTTAATTTAAAAAAGGCGTAACTTTCCTCATTTTCAATGACGCCTATGTCTGTTTTCGTAACAAAGAAGTGCACAGTTGTGCCTTTATTATAAAAAAAGGTAAAATGATTCCGGCGTGGCCCATAAAACACCCAGAAAGGACATGATTACGGGTTTGATATGTAAATTTTATCACGAATTACATTATACAACAGATAAACACATGTTTTGCATACGATCTGCGTTTGCAGGTAATTTCGAACAATTTATCGTTAGGATATCCACAAAATTCGGAGATTGTTTCATTTGCAATATTATGAATCTATTTTGTTGCGTCGTAAAATATTTATTGGAAACAATATTCATGCCGCGTAGATCATAAAGTGACCCAGCGCGTCCATCGTTTCATTTTCATATTTATTTGGTGTTAAAATGATACGTGCCGACCCGCAGACTTCATCATCGGTAATACCGAGATTCATATATTTCATAGCATTCAGCTTTTTTTGTGTGTCGTACGGGGATTTATAGCAAGGCCATTATTGGCCAGATTCTCTTTGAGGTCTCATCACACCAATACGGCTGAACGGATTCTATGAAATTTTCGTCAAGGAATAGATTGGATGTTTTAATAACATTAATAGATTGCAGCTCAAGATTTCCAGAAAATATTTATTGAATACTGATTATTTTTATTTATGTATGATTATTACTTTTGTCTTTTATGGTAGTCGTTCATTTAGTCTTGTTATTATTATGCACCACCTACTAATTTCAAACATTAATTTTCAACTACTCCGCTACCTAAAGGTTGTCTGGAAGAGATCGCTATTTAGCGATAAGACCGCCTGTTGTTTTTAATGTATCTCATGTTGTGTTGTATATTCCTTGGTATTGGAGGTGTGCAATAAAGAGTATTTGTATTTGTATGGTAACTACATAATATGGGAAAATAAGCACAGGTTCGCTAGTGTGACGACCGAGTGGTCGCAGACCCGTAGGATGGCCTAGAAATCGCTGGATGGCCTAGAAGTAATGAAGTCCAAAAAGTTCTCAGTCCAGTTAAGGATGCCTAGGTACATTATTAACTGGCGAGAGCTGGCTCAGAATCGTAAAGCGTGGCGTGATCTAGTGTCGGAGGCCAAGATCCACTTTGGGTCGTGGCGTTCAGTTAGTTCGTTATTACGTATGTTCTACTGTAGTACAGTAAACTTTATACTTAGTATTACTAGTAGTTTGACAAACGCTAGATTAAATTGTTAATTGACGTAATAGGTGCGATAATTTATACCTGACTATGTACGTCGTCCAACATTGACATTCCCTGAGCCGTGTCGTCCAACATTGACATAGCTTTCACTCTACTAATATCGGACATTTCGCAATAAATTGCTTCTTTGTCTAGACATTATTCTACAAAATATCATTTAATACACGTTATTTTCAGAAGTTGCTTAACAAATGTTGTTTAGTTTCAAGGGTAGAATCAATGTTTTAATTTATTGCTCCTATTACAGGCCACACTTGGTGTACGAAACTATATTTGGTATGGGAAATAGGTAGTAGATTTAACTAGGGTCAAGCAATTATGCTGGCACGCATGCTGTTCCATTGTTAAGTTTAGCGCAATGCTATTCTAAATTTCCCAACAACAGTAAAAAGTGCTGCACTGCAGAATATAATTAGCCATTTTGTATTACGCTTGCGCGCTGCATTTTATAGGCAACCGAAATAAAATTTTATGTACCGCCCCGAATGGCTATTTTCTCTGTTTTATGCCACTTTTGTGCAACGGAAAGAGTAGATAAGTGGGAATACTAAATTGAAGTTCGATAGAAGCATAACTTAATATTTTTACTGTTGTCTGGGTTTATATGTCTGATATTTGAACACTGGCCTTTTATATTTTGAACATCTGGCGCTTTAGAATATAGTTTATAGTAAATTGAAAACTGTAAAGATCGTAGATACAAATTTTTCGTTTGAGGGTTAAAAAGTCGTACATAACTACAGAGGCCAGGAAAATAGGGATTGCCGACTGAGCAGTTATAGGTGGGTGAGGTTAGCGAGGCCGGATAGGGATATGAGGCCTGCAATACCTTTTCACGCCGAGGCTTAGAATAATAACGCCTAGAAGGATAGTTTCTTACGGCCGAGGCGCTGCACGTGAGGCATAAAATGGATTCATGTAGTTGTGAACACACAAACACAGCAATAATGTTGCTAGCGCAATCACATTCCCCTGAAATTTGGGGTATACTCTTGCCAGTGGTGATTGGTTACATTCTAAATTTTAATTGAATAATAGACCCGTTGTTGACTTCAAACACTGTTAAATACATTAAACAAAGGTTTTTTATTATTTACTATTATGTATTATTAATTTGCAATGTCAGTTGAAAATAAATAAAATCGTTAATAGTAGGTATGGCCAAATCCTGAAACGGCCTGAAATGACTTTTCAGCCAGCTGTAAACGCTTCTAAAGCACTTTCGACGTTCGAAGTTTTTGACCTAATCCATCGGCGTAACACTTTTATTTGCACAGTCATCATCAAGACATTTGTAACGAGCACGTCGTGTTTATGTGTAATTTAGGAGCTACCTACTATGGCCTCCTTCCGTTCTCATCATCAGACCAGCTTGGTAGTACCATAACAATGCATTGTGACTTGATTTAAACAGGTGTACAAAATTTAAACTCGATTCAAATTTGATTTGCAATATTTGACCCGGACATACTCAAACATACACGGCCAGTCAAATAAAAGCCCAAAAAATAAGTCAGTATATCGTCAGGACAGAATTATGGGTAAAAAAAATCCCTTACACTGGAAACACTACGTTGTCATGCCGCTTATAGAAAATATTAAGTTTTGATTACTGTTTTACGTAAAAATACGAGTTAAAGAATAATATTTACGAGTGAAATGTTATCTTAGCATGTTTATCCTTTTTATCAGTTGCATTGTGAAACCCTATCACTGCACAAACCGCCATAAAAATTGAAAATGTGGGAGCTCTTTACACCTGTCTCGCGTCCTTGCAACTGACGAGCCGATCGGCGCTTTAAGCCATTTCTGGCTTACTTTTAGTGGCCTCACCGTTGCGCGTGAACTGGGTTTCTAGGCGTTATTATTCTAAGCGCCGAGGTATGTCTCGTGCTTGTCTCAAATACTTATGTGGGAGCCCTTTGACTCCTAATAACTAATTTCGTCAAATTAAAATACTTAAACGGGTTTACTCACGTCGTAGAAGTCGAATAGAACTCGACATGTTTCGAATCGATACGCGATTCATCATCAGGAGAGACGATCAGTCGCGGCGGCGGCCAACCGAACACTACGGGCGCGCGCCCTGTCCGCGCGGCTGCTCGACGCGGGTGTCACCGGCGGAGGCGCAAAACTACCCTCATAATCACGCACAATGCCAATTGTCGGGTTGCACACAACACTCACTACGTCATTTGCTAAAGTCTCGTCCACACTAACCACAGATGTAGTATCCAAAACCGTCCTCCAACTAGGGGGCACTGAACATCCACAATCTCGGTTCCGAATTTTAACTGAGATTGTGGATGTTCAGTGCCCCCTAGTTGGAGGACGGTCTGAGACTCACGATAGTTTTCTATGTAAAATTTCGTCAAATGTTTCATTTTACCTAAAAGTCATTCCGTAGATTTTTTATTGCTCTGTAGTCACATTTTTCATGTCTTGCAAATATCATCCTACTGATAGGTTAGGTTAGGTTTGTTTTATAACAATCTCGAATAATTTACGGTTTCAAAGTAAAATGCTTTCTACGTAATGATTTTTCGAGGAAATGAAACATTCGAAGAAAAATAATTATTGGAGATTATTGGGATCGTGCGTGTAAAGCGCACATCTTAGGGTATGGCTAATAATGCGCATAAGCATTTCAAACACATATGACGCAGAGGGCGCTCCAGTAGCGTATGAATTATGGAATGAAAGATTTGGTGTGATTGATGTAGCGACCTAATAGCTCAGTTGGGAGAGCAATGCGCCGGTAACGCAGAGGTCGCGGGTTCAAGCCCTATTTAGATTGTAGTGAATCGCATTCAATTTTATTTTCTTAAATTACCTATGTGTCATTATTTATACAAATAAAAATATGGTATTTCCACATAAAAAATAGAATCGATAAAAAAAATCTATAAATATAATTACTGGAGGTTAATAAATACCCCAAATACAGTCTGACCAAAAAGAGTAGAAATTGAAAAGTAGCAATACTGTAGTGTAGTCCCTTTCTAATCAATCTAATAAAACCGGGACAACTCTACAGTATTGCCACTTTTTAATTTCTACTCTTTTTGGTCAGACTGTAAATAAGTAAATTATTATGTGACGAAATAAAAATTTACTGAGAATGCAATAATGTTGTATCACATATTAATATTGACTGTCTGAAATTTTCTATGAATTTTCTCTTACCTTTCGTCTCACTCACTGCATCTGTCTTGAACAACTATGCTTTGCGACTCTTTTTCTCATATTACTGCACAGAAAGAGACGGGTAATTATCTCACACGAGAAATAGTCGCGTATGAAGTTATGCTAGGGGTGCTGAAACGGGAAACTTCGAAGCTAAGGAACATAACGCTAATGTTTCATTTGATGTTCGACAAAAAAATATATATTCAATGGTACCTGTAGTGTTGCTATCCTTATCTCGTGCGCATACGTCAGACCAACGGAGTGGGGTTACTTGCTACCCGACCCTTGCCGTGACTGGTGGTGTGTTGTCGAGCTAAGTTCTAGCATAGTGACCTATATAAACAGCTGTACTGTGCCTGGCATAGGGTTAGGTATACTACAAGTGGCGACGAGGACAAAAGTGAGTAGAAATCTAATTACGCCTTCAAAAAAAAAAGAGAATAGGCGGGAACACGACAAAAGCAGTCTAACGTGTACTTGCACAGTAAATGTATAATAAATACAGGGCAAGCTCGATAGTGATATGATACATTGTCATTGAAGTTAATTTATCCAAGTTATAGTTTCACTAATAACTGTGGAATAAAAGACATCTACCTAGTGGGTAGCGGTGCACTGCTCAACTATCCCAGTACAGGGATCGACTCGTAAACAAGTTTTAGTTCGTAATGGGCCATTCGTTTAAAAAATAACGGTTATTGCACATTTGCAAATAACTCCTGGCGAATCATGCAGTTTTACTTACTTATAGATATTATTTAAGTCCGATATTTACTAACGGTATTAATGTCTAATATTTTTACCGGAAATGCGTCGATACCGCGACTCGTATATAATAAAAGATGTGTAAACCATAATAATTATGTACCTACCTAGGCACAATAAGAAGGTATTGTTTATAAGCGCAACGTATCTAAGTACCTATCTACTCGCGCCTACAACGTAAAATTAATGCAATTGTACAGTTAAAAACCATTGGACAACATATAATAAATAAGAATAAAAATAATTAAGTGTGATAAAATGTTATATTAGTTATGAAATAACGATCTGACTTAGAAGTGCAAGTTTATAGTCATTTATAATAACGGCTTGTAGGTATATTTGAAAGTTTGCGATGGCAAAATTACTCAAGTAAACTAGCTTTAGTAAACAGTTCAGTTGTCAGAAACATTATCATTAATTATAAATAGACTTCGGTTGCTTCTAACGGAATTTGAGGCAGATTAGATCGGGTGCAGTATAAATTGTTTACGGGGTTGATAAATAGGTAACTTAACTAACTACATTGTAATAATACCTTGCGCTGTGGGGTCAATATGTATGAAAATAAACATTGAAGTGTTTAATGTTTATTTCACTTAGTTATTTACGGGAACGTAATATGTATGATGAAATATCCGTGTAGGTATATGTGTTGATGAATGGTTAAACTGTATGATTGGTGTTGTAAATAAACTTGTAAGCAGAGTATATTGTACCTGGTCATTTAATTGGCAAGAATAAAATGTTTACTAGTCATTATGGTATACTGATCATTCAATTGATGAATAAGACAACATGGTCGTGTACACCTAGCAACTGAAATCAAAAATGTTGTGTCATTTAATTGACATATTGTTTTAACACTTCTAACATTGACCAAGGTCATGGTATAGCAGTAGTTAAGCGGTCGTTAAAACGACTAATGGCTAAAGGGCCAGTACGAACATTAAATTGTTTAGCAAGCGGTTAGATGAATGCTCCGCTTGAATCATTTGATTGATTGGTTCCGGGACGCCCCAAAAGTACCCATGGCAGCCATAACTTTGGAAAAAATCCACTGCGAAGGCGAGACCTCTTCGATCGGTCTGAGATGGAAGCGTTCGAAACGAGCACTCCATGTCTATTTGGAGGTGTCAGCTATCACAGATAGCCAAAAGAAGAGAGCAAGCCTCTTGCATTTCGGAGGAATTGAGCTCTAAGAAATATATTACAATATCCCTGGAGCGGACGCGGAGCCAGGTGTCGGCACAGATGTATTTGCGATAGCCTTAGCAAAATTCTATGATAACTTTGCTCCTGCAAACAAAGTACGGTCTATGAACGCCACGTATTCCGTTTGATGAAACAGGAACAGGACGAAAAGTTCGAGAAATTCCTTGTACGGCGGCGACAAGCCGATAAATGCAATTATAAAGATGAATATGAACACATCATTGATCAGATCACGGAAAAATGCCTAACAACAGTTACGTAAAAATAAAAAAACTATTAAAACACAAGTTTTCGGTTGCTAAATGTAAGATAATTTTATTGTGGGTAGTGTATATTATTTAGTCACGGGGTTCGTGCTGAGGCCTACCCACGACATGAGGCTGAAGCCTACCCACAATGCACCACTGGGTGGAAAGTTGCTTAAATAAATAAGAAAACGGACAAAGTGTATTATTTTGAATATTAATTAGTAGTTGTGCACTCGAGGAATATGAATATTTAGTAGTTTAGCGTTATTCTCGAATGGGTCGTGTTACTAATCTTCGACTGCGCAGTGGCGCAGTGGATGACGGATCACAATATAATAATTATGAACAAATTGGGAAAACGATTGGACTGCCTAGGCGTCTATTTAATTTACACGACTTTTCATTTGTGCGTGCGTAATTGAATACGCTACTTAATACTTTCCTATGGAGTGGGCTTGATTGTTCTGAATTCCAAAATATATTGACGGGTTAAATATTATAGTGTGATAAGCTTAATTTGTCTTTATGTTGAAAATGTATTTTTTGGAATAATTATCTAGAGTATCTTGTATAGTTGATAAACAGTATGAACATCCAGCTTAAGGGTTGTGCATTAATAGGTGCATATGACACGTATAGGTGCATATGTCACATGTAGTCAATTGGGTATAACAAAATCAGTAATTAAATAACAGCAGATACGTCTTGAAAGGTATAGTTTAATATAGGTATAGTATTTGATAGGCCAAACGGGTTTAAAAGTGATATGGAAGACTCATAAGTGCAAAGTCATTAGTCAATATGATAAGCTCTGACTGTATTGTTACTGGAAACTAATAGCTTTATGTCAGGGGTCAATTTGATTTATTTATTTATTTCAAATAATTACACAGCTTTACAGTTAGTACTAATGCACTGTGAATTACAAGAATAATTTAACATAACATGTTACATATTAGGTAGATTTAATTACTGAAAAATTACATCCATCCATCGCCTTACAGTACCTTAAACATTCACGACACACAATTATCCAGCTACTTCCAAAAAACGTCCAAATCCGATGCTGATGCGAGAAGCGCATTATGTTCTCGTAAGGCTCGAACTAGAGGAGAGTTTTTCGCGCTATGTTTCGCGCCTCAGGAGCAGCCAACAGTAGCCGGCAGCGTGGACGAAAATTGAACCTCGATTTAGAAGGGACGAACAATCGGATAACCTGACTGACCAGCTCTGGACAGTCAGAACATCCTCTATTCAGCACATAATTTTGTCTAACCTCGAGGGAATAGATTGATAGACCACGCTGAATTGCCAATATGATAGGCTAAGGCGTTATGAGGTCAATTTGATAGACCATGCTGGATTGCCAATATGATAGGCTAAGACTTTATGAGAGGTCAATTTGATAGACCACGCTGGATTGCCAATATGATAGGCTAAGCGGATTGTTAAAGCAAGCGAAAGGCATTATGAAACGTTTATTTAGTAGACTGCGGGAACCAAACTATTCGTAAGAAAGATACTAAGGCTTAACGGCTAAGCAAATACAATTGCATGGAAGGTCAATTTGATAGACCATAGATATATATTATAAGCGGTATGTAAAGTGCCGCGTTCGTGCTGGAAGGTCAATTTGAAAAACCATATGTATTAAACCTTCCTTTAAATTTATATTAAATAACTCAAAGCGTTCATAAACTGGAGTATGTGCTTTTGAGACTCCCATTAAAACTTGAATATCGATGGCTTCGACGCGTCGATTAAATTGAAATATACTGCGCTTTAAAGCTTTCATTCAATTGAAAAAGGCTGTTGTTTTAGGACTTCCATTAAATTGGAATATCTGAGGTATCAGAGGGCCGCTAACATGGGAATATGACGTGTTCTTGACTCCCATTCAATTGGGATACTCGAGGTCTCAAAGCCTCCAGTGAATTGGAATTGATTGACAACCTTAATTGAATTGACAATAGTTTGGTACTTCAAATGAATGCCTGGATAAAACTGTAATAGTTTGACATCATTTTTAAATTGTCAAAAGTGGCATTTAAAATGAATGCCTATATTAGGTGGGATTGTTTAACAACCTCCATTATATTGACAAAAGTTTAGTATTTCGAATAAGAGCTTCCATTAAGTTCGAATCGTTTGAAAACATTAAGTAAATTGACAATAGTCCGGTATTTCAAACGAATGCCTCCCTCAGAAAGGAATTGTTTATCAACCTTCAATTGAGAATGGTCTGGTATTACAACTAAATGCCGGAATTAAATTGTTATTGGTATACCACTGATTTAAAACATTGATCCAATTAGAAATGTGGCGGTTCAAAAACCTCAATTCAATTGGATTTGCAATTTAGTTTAGTATCTCAAATAAGTGCCTTCATTAGGTAAATAGTAATCGTTTCACAACATTAATTAAATTGCCAATGATGGTCCTGTATTTCAAATGAATGGCTCCATTAAACTGGAATTATTTATCAACCTTATATTGAGAATGATCTGGTATTCTTAATTAATGCCGCAATTAAATTGAAATTTGTTTATCTGTGATTTAAAATCTAGATCGAATAGGAAAAGACGCGATTTCAAAATCTCAATTCAATTGGACTTTAGTTGCAATTTCGAAAATTTATTTGGATTCTCATATTCTTTTGAATGGTATATATCGTAATTTCAGATGACAAATTATAATGATGACTTTAGTGAGAATATTGAACGAGAGTACATGATGACGTGTAAAGCAAGTTAGCTACTTAGAATAGAATAGAATAATTTTTATTTTACCAAAAGAAACATTTCACATTTAACATAATTTAACAGTGACTTCCACACTAGGCACAGCCTGTATCGTGGAAGTCGTATCATACACATCAGGTTCGTTAAGAATGCGGCTATAGACATGCATTAAACAAGAAATTAAAATTAACAAATGAACAGTACTATGATAAATACATAATATACTTCAGTATCAGTTTCATGAAAAAAAAAATTTTGAAGATGGTAAAAGGGGGAAAAGAGCAAGCTATAGTCCTTAAGCGCTTGACAAAGTGGTTGCTGTGAAATAATTATCCAGATAAGGCTACATGTCACAATTCTTAAAAAATCTAGAATGAAGTGTATAACCCTTGTTTTGTATAATTCATTTATTTTTCAAATAAGTTACACAATATTACAGTAATATAACCTACATGCTTTGGAACTACAAAAACACATGCAGACCAAACTTAAAACTAGTTAGATTTAATTCAATAAGCGCCTTAATGGCTTAAGCGACATAATGGCGTGGCTCCTTTGCTTTGTTTGACCTCTGGCATAGCTGTCATGTGCGACTATTTCTCGCGCGAGATATTTGCCTATCTCTTGTAGCTGTTCAGTGTTGTGAGGGAATGACGGCTAGCGCTGTCGCGCGACGGAAACCGCGAGGCGTGGTTATGCTAGACAGGCTAGCGTAGGATTAGGCAGATAGTAGCAGCCTGTAGCGGCTGGGACACGCGTAGCTCAAACGAGCTGAATTGCACGTAGTGACAGGTCTGAAGTGGTACACCTTCATGTCCTGGTGGGACACGGTGTCGCAATCCCAAGAACTGAATTAACCGGCTCGCCTGTGCCACTTAGTCTTGCGGGGCACCAAACGCGCCTTGCTCTTCCTTTCCACCAGTGCGACTCCCTCCCTATCCACATTGGTGTGGGAGAACTTTTCCTTATCACGAACCCGTACGGGGCCGGTTAGCTGCGACAGACTAACCGGCGACTACAGCATATTGCACGCTGAAGCGACTTCGTATTGGTATCCTTTGTGTATCCTCGATGTATCCTCTTTATTGTTGTGTCAACAAGGTTCGCGGCAAGTTTATATTGCAAAGCTAGTTCTAAATCAAATGAGATCACAAATTAAACTACTCGTATTAACCGGTCTAGATAACATAAAACAAGACTGATTAAATACTTTATGGCTTTTGAGTGAAACAACCTTTTTATTTAAATAGATAAACATTCACATATTATTATTTATACGATCACCAATTAATCTAATTTTAATTAAAATAAAAAAGGGATGTAGTGTTGCTATCCTTATCTCGTGCGCATACGTCAGACCAACGGAGTGGGGTTACTTGCTACCCTTGCCGTGACTGGTGGTGTGTTGTCGAGCTAAGTTCTAGCATAGTGACCTATATAAACAGCTGTACTGTGCCTGGCATAGGGTTAGGTATACTACAGTACCTACCCTTTGAATTAAAGCATCTCCAGTCTACGGTATCCACTAAGTTCTTTCAAAGTAAGATAGCATTATAATATAACAAGTTTTAGGGCACTGTAACGTTTTAACAGGAAATTTATTGTACAAATTTCCTGTTAAACGTTGCAGTGCCCTACACAGGGTTTCATAGCGGAAAAGTGTAAAATGTACCATCTTGTAATTTACCTATGAAGGCAATAAATAAACTAATAAACTGACTATGCGACACGTACCTAATCATCGTTTCTAAAATTTAAATAACGAGCAACACTTTTTCATGTAAAAAAGCCAAATTTTACCTATTCTGTAACAATGTACTTACATAAAAGGACTATTTATACCAACATTTTAAATATTCAGATTTTTGCGTGCGAACACGTTATTTCCTTGATTTATCAGACAAGTAACTAATGTTCTCCATTTGTCTTTGTGCGCATGTCTCATCATCATTTATACAGCACAAAAGCGTTGGGAACGTGAAAAACAAACATTTGTAAGGCTTTGTTTACTTGTAGATGGAATTTCATTATGAATTTTAATGAACATTATCATATATCCTATCCATTATTTCTCTGTCGACCTGTCTAGATATACTCATTAAAAAACGCATTTAAAGCCTACGCACCGGCACCTACAAGAGTGCTTGGCTCCACCATCCCCTTTTATTTGCGGGCTTCGGGCGCTCGTTGTACTAAAGGCCCAGATAGACAGCGCCATCTGCTGGTAAAAAAGTCCTTTGTCCTCTCATGACGCCGAAACGGCTGGACGGATTTCATTTTCCAATTTTAATTTTGGGATAGCTAGATCCAAAGATGGTTATACGATACTTTTACCGGGCTATGTTGAAGAATATATGGTACCTATACGTAGTTACAGAGACTATCTACTTGTTAAAATGTTATGAGTTTTAAAAAAACTAGGCTACTAACGGGGTCTGTTTATGAGTAGTCTTGAGAGAATTAACTAAGTCAAAGATGAAATGCGTAATTTCGAATATACACAGCCAAATTCGAGGCTCGGCGACAATCGGATTTAACCGCCAACTTTTCAACTGTCTAGACACTCTTCAAACCCATGGAACGAACTACTTACCTATGCATCGAATTTGATTTGTCATTCCAAAGTTCATGGGCTGAGTTTGATGTTTCTACTGTTCCGGACACCTCTTGGTATATTTTCTACATTTAGCGATGGGATCTTATCGTAACCAGGCATTTTCTTTCATATTGAGATCAATATACTCATTTAGATTTTATTATCATCGCCCTCTGCGTGCAGTATAATAACGCTTTCAGAATGCAGTAAGGACTCCCAAGATGGTGCAGTGCGGTGGGAATGTTTGAAGAAGCGCGTACGTAACGGATTTCCATGCGGTTATGGAAAAAAAAAACCTTTCGTTGATGGGCCGCGTCAGGAGGAGCTACAACAGTGGTGATTGCTGACAGATTTACGAGTAACTGCCCCGTATTGAAGCACTGGATTGAGAAGTTTGTGTTTTGTATTTTCTTTTTAACCTAACATAGTTTCTAAGCATTATAACAAGATATTGTATATTATTGAAGCACTGGATTGAGAAGTTTGTGTTTTGTATTTTCTTTTTAACCTAACATAGTTTCTAAGCATTATAACAAGATATTGTATATTATATACCTAAATAATAAAATATTTGATTTGATATTATTATAATTTAAGATGGCGAGACATATTTCTAAAGTGTAAATGACAGGCGCGAGCAATTTGTAATATTTTTACTGGTTACTAGAAGGAGGAAGTACTACCAAATAGTAATTATTAAAGGCTTCATGGAATCTATTGTCATGGTAATAATTGAGTGGTTTGGCACCAACTTCAAAAGGTGATTCAAATGTAATATGTACATGAACAGGTTATTTTTGGCTATTCAGTTTATTTTGAAGTATGTTGTTTCTTTATAAAAAAAAAATGCTTGTTTTATTTATTACAACATTTACAACGTCATCTATCTTTAGGGTCTCTATCTCTTTGCGAAATCATCCGGCCAAAACGGCTTGAAGGATTTTAAATTTGGTTATTGATTGGATATCTAAACATTGTTATATAGGGTGCTTCTTATCCATCTTATCCGATTACGGTAAAACAGAAGGGTTACGCAGATGAAGGTGCACCTTCTATTTATATTATACTAGCTTTTGCCCGCGACTACGTCCGCGTGGAACTTGGAAGTATGGAAGCAGCCTCGTACAACACGATAGATATCCATATCCACCTAATCACCTTAATTAATAAAAGGGATTATTAAAAGCGCCTAAGCAAATGTAAGAGCAATTGTGCTTTTGGTCTAATAATTACATTTCCTACAGGGTCATCAATGTCATCATGAATTACTTACTTTTCAATCTTTTTATGGATAATTTCCAGGATGAAAACTATCCTATGTCCTTCCTCGGATCTTAAACTATCTCCATGCCAAATTTCATCGTCATCGATTAAGCGGTTTAAGCGTGAAGAGGTAACACACAGACAGACACACTTTCGCATTTATAATATTAGTATGGATTTTGACATTTGGGGAGCGGCAGCTCCTGTGACACGAAATCACCTTGGTCGAAGTGTTACACGCCATTAGTTTATCATGTCCCCTCAGGTTTAATGAGGATGTTGGTCCCTCGGCAGGGGCTCCGTGATCACAGCGGAGGGGACGACAGCAGGCCAGCCGGTTATTATGAGACCATTAATACAAATATCAAAGCTCAAAGAAAAAAATTTAATGCGTAACCTGTCGGAGGAGACTTTCATATCATAAGTGGTTAAGTTAAGTTTGCACCTGGTATGTATAGCGCCCCATATAAATTAGGTGCAAAGTTAGGTATTAAAAAAAATTCTTACTAGTATGTAGGTACATCATATGTTTTTTTTAGATTTTTAATTTTCTTATTTTAGAAGTTACAGGGGGGGGGGGGGACCAACTTTTTTCCACTTTGGAAGCGTCTGTCACGCAAACCATTCGGTTTAGAAAAAAAATATTTTAGAAACCTCGATATCATTCTTGAAGACCTATCCATACGTATGTGTTTGATGAAAAAAAAATTTTTGAGTTTCAGTTCTAAGTATGGGGAAGCCCCCAATATTTATTATTTTTTTTTATTATTGCATCAAAATCTTAATGCGGTTCACAGAATACATCTACCTACCATTTCAACAGTATAGCTCCTATAGTTTCGGAAAAAAATGGCTGTGACATACGGACGGACAGACGGACGGACAGACAGACATGACGAATCTATAAGGGTTCAGTTTTTTGCCATTTGGCTACGGAACCCTAAAAATTAGACATTACTTGGTTCATAAATTTGGTTATTACGAGTACGAGTATGAGGTCAAAATCACTATAGTGTGGAAAACTTACGTCAGCTAGTGGCTAATCGTGCTGAGGCCGAAATCGGTCAGGATACGATGATGATAATGAGTACCTATGGAAAAAAAATGTCAGCCCTGAAGAGAAACTGCCATACATTTTACGTAAAGGAAACGTTATTTTATAAAAAAAAAGAAACAAATAGCTTAGCTCGGGCTGTGTAGTAGTAAAAGATATCAATCTAAGAATCTTCAATTCAAATTTCATTATTTTTGACCGAACGAGTGAAGCGAGAGAAGCGTCTCTGGGTCACATTGGACACACTTGATTTCGTGTGACCGTTTGCCTGGTGTCCAGTTAAACAACGTCGTGTACAGAGAGGTCGCATTTCTCAACTAATTCTCATGACCTATTGAGTTTTTTGTCGATTCAGTTTTTCGTTTTTGTTGTTAAATGGCGAACGTATGCGGGTTAAAATTAAAAAAACGTATTTCAGCCATTTTTAAACTCATTCGTCTACATTAAACAGCGCCTACTGTAAGTAATTCCTGTGCGTGTCATGAACTGACAGGTCGTCACAACTCGCTGTTTAGGCCCATTGTTAATATCCGCATCTGATCTAGATTTGTGTGCGTGCGCGGCAATATTTGTTGATATTATACTGACAACCTAATTTAGAATACTTATGCGTAACTTATTTTGTCCTACGACTTCGCCCGCAATATTAATACTAAAAATAGCACGGGATACAGACACCTGCACATTTCAAATTAGGTGAAAGCTATTTCTAGGTAAAACAGTTTGTAAGACGCTTCTATAGCCAACTGTACTTTCTTTCACAAACGTCAATTGCTCATCAAGATCCATGAAATAAGCCCAAACATTTATCTTGTGCTGTTTAAGAAGTTCCTACAGCCACTTTCCGTCTCCATCATTTCAGCTCCAAGATGCCAAATATTGGAATATATAACTGGAACATATACATTTCATCCCACCAACAACGTTTGCTACATAGAAACAAAACTTTCGTGGTAAAATAACACAACATTTTAAGATCTATAATACGAACGAAAAATTGTTAGAAATACTATAAACGGTAGGATTGATGTAGGTTTGTGATTGAATCATATTATATTATACTTATGCCTCATGTTATACGCCTCCGGCCTCCAAGTAATGCATACGTATCATCCCACCAATCCCATCACCACCATCCCATAACGGCTAGGGATCAGGCCTCAAAGCCGGGCGTTACTGCCAATATGGGATCTAATAGCATCAGGATTTGCGTTACGCCTCCATAGACTCAATAATAAAGCGTTTAATAGAATGTGGGTGCTATAAAGTGCGAGTTTCCGAAAGTTCACCAGTTACACTTCTGAGTTTTTAGCACTCGTCTACCTACATTTATTATGGTTTAAGTCATTAAATTTTTCAAAAGACTAGCGACCCGCCCGGCTTCGCACGGGTGCAATTCTGCTAAATTAGGCATGTATTATAAAACCTTCCTCTTGAATCACTCTATCTATTAAACCGCAGCCTTTAGGCTAGGCAGTTCACCTCGTTTTGAGTCAATTTCGAGCAAGGTCATGTTCTCGGTTCGTCACCTTCTCGGCAGATCATCTTCGCTTCTTGACAATTTCGAAGGACGTCATCTTCTCACCTAGTCAGTTTCTTGGTAGGTCAACTTCGTTTCGTGTCCATTTCAAGGAACGCCATGTTCTCAGCAGGTCATCTTCGTTCGTCATATTCTTAGCTGGTCACCTTCTCAGCGAGTCATCTTCGCTTACTGTCAATTTCGAAGGAAGTCATGTTCTTAGCTAGTCAATTTCTTAGTAGGTCATCTAATACGTTTAACAACTTCAACGTAATTTTCTTACCTCTATTAATATAATTTTTTACAACTTTTACAGATAAAATACAAGAGGTTACTACAATAAGATACCATAAGATTAGTTACAATCCTAGAGAATTTCGTTGAAATAGATTTACTTAGTCGATGACTAACCCAGAAAATGTCGTCCTGCGAAATTGACCCACGTAGAATATGACTAAACTAGAAAATGATATCCTGCGAAATAGACCCTCTTAGAAGATGACAAAAGTAGAAAATTACATCCTGAGAAATAGACCTACTTAGAAAACGACAAATCCAGACAATGTCGTCCTGGACCGAAATGTAACTCGAAATGTAAGGCGTTATAAGTGCAAATTACTTTTACATTAAATTAGTATTTAAGTCAAACGAAATAAGGTTTACTCTTAAACAAAGAGAACACAGATGTTGGTCACTTCATCGTCATCCTATTTAAGCATCGATACGAACTTCACTGCTCTTTCAATTACGAAGTGACCAACATCTGTGTTCTCTTTGTTTAAGAGTAAACCTTATTTCGTTTGACTTAAAGACTAATTTAGTGTAAAAGTATTTTGCACTTATAACGCTTTACATTTCGAAGTGGCAGTTGTGGCCACAGTTAACAATACAGATAATGAGTATTGTTCATCGGGTACAAGGCTTAAGAATAAGAATTAGAACTATACCGTATTGGGTTATTGCGTAGAACGGCTAACATTTGTTCATAAAAAAAAAAAAACAAAAAAAAGAACCGTAAAACTACCCAACTATAGTCCAGTCCTTACAACTATGGTCCAATTTAATCCGAAAATTACTCGTTAATATTATGACAATTATTACGAATAAATTCTAAGGTGAACAACATAATTAGACAAACTTAAATAAAAACGTACCTATAAAATCACTGATAGATATGGATTTTGGTAAAAATAAACGAGTTTTCTTTTGGACCATAGTTGGATGATTGGACTATAGTTGGGTAGTGTTACGGAACCGACTTCAGTAAAACTAAAAAGCCAACAATAACCCGTTCAAGTACAGATTACATTTGAGTCACCCTTCGAAGTCGATCCCAAACCACTCAGTTCTTATATTTATATATTATAGTTTACGCGAGGTTTGGCACCGACTTCGAAGGGTGAGTCAAATGTAATCTGTACTTGAACGGGTTATTGTTGGCTTTTTAGATTTACTGAAGTCGGTCCTTTTTTTTTGTTAAAAAAATTTTTTTTTGCTTTTTAGTCCACCAAATCCTATTAACTGAATGTAAATTCTTGACTTTATCAATAAATTACCGAAGGCGCCGTACATGTCCCTATAACATTTGAAGAGTTCCCTCGATTTCTCCAAGATTCCATCATCAGATCCCGACTTAGTGCCAACGGGACCAACTCGGAGTTATACCCTTTCGATAAAAAAAAAAGAATTGAAAATCGGTTCACGATTCTCGGAGATATCGAGTAACATACATAGAAAAAAAATAAAATTTGTTCGAATTGATAACCTCCTCCTTTTTTGAAGTCGGTTAACAACGTGTTTACGTACTAATGGGGTTAAACGGTAAGCGCCAACTAGGGTGTCGGGTTATTGGACACATCAAAGGGTTTTAGGGTTAGTGTACCCAACTATAGTAATTTTAGTGCCTTATCTAAGGCCTAGTAGGGCATTAACATTAACGTTAACGCTAATTCAGGTGGAGCAGTAGCAATAAACATTTAGTGTATTATACAATAAAATACTGCGCGACAGCACACAGTCAGCTCATGACTAAGAATCGCGAATCGATTAGAAATATTCGGGAGTGATATTTGACTTGAACGGCGTGAATAAACCAATTTTATATGTATTATGATTATAATAAAACAAATCGTAATAAAAAGGAGATTTAATGCCATAGGATTTTTTCTATCAGTCGACCTTCGAGCAAATAGTTACGTTAGGTAGGTATACTATATGTTTTTTAGATCATGTACTTAGGTAAGTATTCTCGAATTGAAAAAAAAGCCATGCACAATAATAAGCGACATTCCTCACATTTATAACACCTCTATTTAAACAACACACCTAACAAGTTTACTATATGAATACCTATTTCTTCAATTGCTCAAAGGTTAACTGGAAGAGATCCCTAAACAGGGATAAGTTCGCCTCTGTACATGTTTTATTAGTTCTGAATGTATTTATAACCATTGTGGTGTACAATAAAATATTTACATAGATATTTTACACATAGAAGGTGACGGTATGAGATCATTGCTCAATGCCTGGAATTACTAGAAATATGGGGATAATATCGGATATCTAATGGGCTTTGAGGATTGCGATATATCTTCATGGGCTCAATAAAGCATTTACCTAATACTAGTAGAATGGGGACGTTACGCCGCGCAGTAATTCAGAAAAGTCAACATTAACGGAGATAAATTTAATGAAACATTTAATGTCTCATTCTTTATCAATGTGGGTACGCACTAAAATTTTTATATTAAACCATTGATAAATCACGCTTGATCAAAGCACGCTAAGGTGTAAAGCCTTTCAAGTAAACAATGCAAAGTTCGACACACAAAGCGTAAGGGAAAATTCGAAAGGTTATCTGGCTTTAGGGTGGTGCAGAGGTTAACACTCTGGACTGATAATCCAGAGGTACCGGGTTCGATTCCCGGTCTCTCCCGCCAGGTGCTTTGAATGGTTTAATATTAACGGAGATGCCACGACTGCGCGACAACGGCACCGGTGCGCGGTACGTGTGTCTCGCTCACTTGTATGGCCGCCACGTTCGGATCTCTGATTCAACCGCTCGCCACGCCGCTGGTCGTGCAAAGTCGTGACATCTCGGTACTTACAGTAGCTTTGTCCTTGAAAATCTACAAAAACAGACATAATAAAAAACGTACATACAAATATTTACACAATTAGCCAGTGGGTTGAAACATCCATAAGTACCTGTGGAAGTGTATGTAATTTGAACTATAAATAATTTTATTAAACCGTACCAAAACTAACATTCCTTTATTCTTTAATCAGTATTAATCAGGCACTGCCTAATTAATGTGAAAGCACATTTGACGACGCGGTTGGCGCAGTGGTTAAGCAACTGCCTACTGAGCCGACGGTCCCGGGTTCGAATCCCGGCAAGGGCAAATATTTGTGTGATGAACACGAATATTTGTGCCTGGGTCATGGATGTTCTATGTATTTAGTTATCTATATAATTATGTATATCGTCGCCTAGTACCCATAACACAAGCCTTCTTGAACTTAATTTGGGACTAGGTTGATTTGTGTGAGGTTGTCTGATACTTATTTATTATTTATTTATTTATTTATTATTTATTAATATTACTGGTTAATTATTATAATTACGGAGTAAATTGATCACGCCTAGAAATGAAATCTTAGTCGTTCTTCGTATTAATCAAAAAAAAATATGAAATTTTTCGAACCAACATATACTTATTTACCCAGGCATAAGTAATTAAACTTGGATCGAAAAATAATGAAACACTTATTCGTTGTTCACAAGGTGAGGTAGACACGATCACAAAACATTAGGTATTTAGTATAAAATGGTCTCTGGAAATCAATGCTTCATTTCAGCAAAAATACTGCATCTAACGGCCTTATTGATATTTGTAAAAGTAATACAAAAGATTCTCAGCCCACTATATTAAAGAATCTCAAATGCATCGGATTTTATAAAACCGTTAAGCAAACAATTTACATAAATATCAATTTGGTTTGATCCAAATGGCCCTCTTAATATGAACCCGGGATTGGATTCGTGCCTCCTTTATTTGCCCCTATTGCGCATCAGAGGAAATGTACCAGAAAGTTAAAACATACGACTACATAAATATTATATTAGATATCTAAAAAGTAATATATGTACGTACCTATTTATTTGCTTTACTGTGGAGGATTAGGGGCTTAAATAAGTAGTTAGCAAATCCTTGAATCCAGTAAGCAATTTAAAAATGAACGCACCTCGAGTGTGCACGTAATTTTAAAAGAAATGCTTGCGTCTCTGTTTAATTAAGCTTCGCAAAAAATTCTTTCGATTGTCCGGGTGTTTGGATGTTCGTATTTCTGGATATTCTCGCCTACAAAAAATAAAAATTTCTCAACTAAATCTCATGAATAATTGTGACAGGGTTTGATAATATATATTTTCCGTCGATATAGTTAAATTTCGGTTGATTTCGAAATCAATTCTCGAGGTCATTTTTAGGGTTCCGTACCTCAAAAGGAAAAAACGGAACCCTTATAGGATCACTTTGTTGTCCGTCTGTCCGTCCGTCCGTCTGTCAAGACCCTTTTTCTCAGGAACGCGTGGAGGTATGAAGCTGAAATTTACATCAATTACTCAGGTCTACTGTCCCTTGAAGCTGTGAAAAAATCAAACTTCTAAGCCAACGCAATCAAAAGATACAGCCGTTTATGCCGCAAATTTTCGACACTTGCAAGGGAATCAAAACCTACAGGGTGCTTCCCGTGAACTCAGAATCTTGAAATTTGGTACGAAGCAACGTCTTATAGCATAGATAAAGGAAAAATTACGAAAACCATAAATTTTTAGTTACATCACATAATATATATTTTTTTAATAATTTTAAACTTACTACCCATTTCCTCATAAACGCGTAGAGGTATTAAATTGAAATTCATACCAAATACTCAGGTCTATAATACCTTTAAGCTGTAACAAAATCAAACTTCTATGTCAACGCAATCAAAAGAAACAGCAATTTAAGCTGCATATTTTGAAACTCGCAAGTACTCGCAAGGGAATCAAAACCTAAAGGGTACTTCCAGTCGACCTAGAATCTTAAAATTTGGCATGAAGCAACGTTTTATAGCACACATAAAGGAAAAATTCCGAAAACCTTAAATTTTTAGTTACATTACAAAATATATATTTTTTTGTAAATGTCGATTTCGATTGTCGTAATGAACGAACTTTGTAAACCTTGCAGGTTTGTACGGAACCCTCGGTGCGCGAGTCCGACTCGCACTTGGCCGGTTTTTTCTTGATGGTGTGCAATAAAGTATTGTTGTATTGTATTGTATTGTATTGTCACAGAGCCGCTGGTTATAATATTTTTTAACAATAAAACTGCAATAATGGAATTTATTTTTATATTTTTCCAATTAAATATATGAATGAGATATCTGTGTATACAGATGCACACTCGCACAGCCATAACGAATACTTTATTTACTAAAATGTTTATAAATAAATGAGACTAACTCGTGTTTCCTCAAGATCTTCAGATATTACAAAAAACAAACCTTGTGATGTCTACGCCTCCGAATTCCTTTAAGAATAAAAATGTCTCTCTCGCCAATCCTATCTCCACGCGAATTTGGAGTTTTATTATGGCAGACGGTAAATAACGTCACTTGTTCACTTCTAAAGAAAAAGCCGACTCTGATTCATGTTCACGCAAAGAAAATGTATTGCATAAAATACTGGCGACAGGGTTTGATGTACTGTTTATACAAACGTTACGTTCTTAAGAATTGTGCAGAAGTTACAAAAAATGCCACTCTATTGAAACTTAGCGGACAATTCAAAACATGATTTTAGTCTCAAGTGTTATTTAGTCACAAAATTATACGACGTATTTGCTTGCACAATGTACTGTACTGATAAAAAATAAAAACTTATAATTACTAACATACTAAACTCAAAGTAAATTATTATTATAGCGTCAGTCGCGCAGGTTTCCCAAAAATTGGCTGCGTTTATCTTCTGGATTGATATGGCAATAATTTGACCGAGGAACACGATGATTTCTAGTGCCGTCTACGCGTGTTTTGTTCAGTTTAAAAGTGTATCGGTACTGTTCACTTATTTATTCACAATCCTAGGACTGTTTTCTTTTACTTTTTAAAACCTTACCTAGTTAGAGTGCCACTGGCAGCGGAGAGCCCAAACTAGTGGTGGCTGCAAAATGAGGAACCTCCTGCCGATGATGCGCTAGTTTGAGAATATAGTTCGAATCACATTTGGTAAGCGAATCCCGTTAGCTTTGTACCCGATGAACAATACCAATATCTGTATTGTTAGCTGCGGCCACAACTGCCACTTCAAAATGTAAGGCGTTATAAGTGCAAATTACTTTTACACTAAATTAGTATTTAAGTCAAACGAAATAAGGTTTACTCTTAAACAAAGATAACAGAGATGTTGGTTACTTCATTGTCTTATAAGCATCGAAACGAGCTTCACTGCTCTTTCACTTACGAAGTGACCAACATCTGTGTTATCTTTGTTTAAGAGTAAACCTTATTCCGTTTGACTTAAAGACTAATTTAGTGTAAAAGTAATTTGCACTTATAACGCCTTACATTTTGAAGTGGCAGTTGTGGCCGCAGCTAACAATACAGATATTGGTATTGTTCATCGGGTACAAAGCTAACGGGATTCGCTTACCAAATGTGATTCGAACTATATTCTCAAACTAGCGCATCATCGGCAGGAGGTTCCTCATTTTGCAGCCACCACTAGTTTGGGCTCTCCGCTGCCAGTGGCACTCTAACTAGGTAAGGTTTTAAAAAGTAAAAGAAAACAGTCCTAGGATTGTGAATAAATAAGTGAACAGTACCGATACACTTTTAAACTGAACAAAACACGCGTAGACGGCACTAGAAATCATCGTGTTCCTCGGTCAAATTATTGCCATATCAATCCAGAAGATAAACGCAGCCAATTTTTGGGAAACCTGCGCGACTGACGCTATAATAATAATTTACTTTGAGTTTAGTATGTTAGTAATTATAAGTTTTTATTTTTTATCAGTACAGTACATTGTGCAAGCAAATACGTCGTATAATTTTGTGACTAAATAACACTTGAGACTAAAATCATGTTTTGAATTGTCCGCTAAGTTTCAATAGAGTGGCATTTTTTGTAACTTCTGCACAATTCTTAAGAACGTAACGTTTGTATAAACAGTACATCAAACCCTGTCGCCAGTATTTTATGCAATACATTTTCTTTGCGTGAACATGAATCAGAGTCGGCTTTTTCTTTAGAAGTGAACAAGTGACGTTATTTACCGTCTGCCATAATAAAACTCCAAATTCGCGTGGAGATAGGATTGGCGAGAGAGACATTTTTATTCTTAAAGGAATTCGGAGGCGTAGACATCACAAGGTTTGTTTTTTGTAATATCTGAAGATCTTGAGGAAACACGAGTTAGTCTCATTTATTTATAAACATTTTAGTAAATAAAGTATTCGTTATGGCTGTGCGAGTGTGCATCTGTATACACAGATATCTCATTCATATATTTAATTGGAAAAATATAAAAATAAATTCCATTATTGCAGTTTTATTGTTAAAAAATATTATAACCAGCGGCTCTGTGACAATACAATACAATACAATACAACAATACTTTATTGCACACCATCAAGAAAAAACCGGCCAAGTGCGAGTCGGACTCGCGCACCGAGGGTTCCGTACAAACCTGCAAGGTTTACAAAGTTCGTTCATTACGACAATCGAAATCGACATTTACAAAAAAATATATATTTTGTAATGTAACTAAAAATTTAAGGTTTTCGGAATTTTTCCTTTATGTGTGCTATAAAACGTTGCTTCATGCCAAATTTTAAGATTCTAGGTCGACTGGAAGTACCCTTTAGGTTTTGATTCCCTTGCGAGTACTTGCGAGTTTCAAAATATGCAGCTTAAATTGCTGTTTCTTTTGATTGCGTTGACATAGAAGTTTGATTTTGTTACAGCTTAAAGGTATTATAGACCTGAGTATTTGGTATGAATTTCAATTTAATACCTCTACGCGTTTATGAGGAAATGGGTAGTAAGTTTAAAATTATTAAAAAAATATATATTATGTGATGTAACTAAAAATTTATGGTTTTCGTAATTTTTCCTTTATCTATGCTATAAGACGTTGCTTCGTACCAAATTTCAAGATTCTGAGTTCACGGGAAGCACCCTGTAGGTTTTGATTCCCTTGCAAGTGTCGAAAATTTGCGGCATAAACGGCTGTATCTTTTGATTGCGTTGGCTTAGAAGTTTGATTTTTTCACAGCTTCAAGGGACAGTAGACCTGAGTAATTGATGTAAATTTCAGCTTCATACCTCCACGCGTTCCTGAGAAAAAGGGTCTTGACAGACGGACGGACGGACAGACGGACAACAAAGTGATCCTATAAGGGTTCCGTTTTTTCCTTTTGAGGTACGGAACCCTAAAAATGACCTCGAGAATTGATTTCGAAATCAACCGAAATTTAACTATATCGACGGAAAATATATATTATCAAACCCTGTCACAATTATTCATGAGATTTAGTTGAGAAATTTTTATTTTTTGTAGGCGAGAATATCCAGAAATACGAACATCCAAACACCCGGACAATCGAAAGAATTTTTTGCGAAGCTTAATTAAACAGAGACGCAAGCATTTCTTTTAAAATTACGTGCACACTCAAGGTGCGTTCATTTTTAAATTGCTTACTGGATTCAAGGATTTGCTAACTACTTATTTAAGCCCCTAATCCTCCACAGTAAAGCAAATAAATAGGTACGTACATATATTACTTTTTAGATATCTAATATAATATTTATGTAGTCGTATGTTTTAACTTTCTGGTACATTTCCTCTGATGCGCAATAGGGGCAAATAAAGGAGGCACGAATCCAATCCCGGGTTCATATTAAGAGGGCCATTTGGATCAAACCAAATTGATATTTATGTAAATTGTTTGCTTAACGGTTTTATAAAATCCGATGCATTTGAGATTCTTTAATATAGTGGGCTGAGAATCTTTTGTATTACTTTTACAAATATCAATAAGGCCGTTAGATGCAGTATTTTTGCTGAAATGAAGCATTGATTTCCAGAGACCATTTTATACTAAATACCTAATGTTTTGTGATCGTGTCTACCTCACCTTGTGAACAACGAATAAGTGTTTCATTATTTTTCGATCCAAGTTTAATTACTTATGCCTGGGTAAATAAGTATATGTTGGTTCGAAAAATTTCATATTTTTTTTTGATTAATACGAAGAACGACTAAGATTTCATTTCTAGGCGTGATCAATTTACTCCGTAATTATAATAATTAACCAGTAATATTAATAAATAATAAATAAATAAATAAATAATAAATAATAAATAAGTATCAGACAACCTCACACAAATCAACCTAGTCCCAAATTGGCTGCGTTTATCTTCTGGATTGATATGGCAATAATTTGACCGAGGAACACGATGATTTCTAGTGCCGTCTACGCGTGTTTAGTTCAGTTTAAAAGTGTATCGGTACTGTTCACTTATTTATTCACAATCCTAGGACTGTTTTCTTTTACTTTTTAAAACCTTACCTAGTTAGAGTGCCACTGGCAGCGGAGAGCCCAAACTAGTGGTGGCTGCAAAATGAGGAACCTCCTGCCGATGATGCGCTAGTTTGAGAATATAGTTCGAATCACATTTGGTAAGCGAATCCCATTAGCTTTGTACCCGATGAACAATACCAATATCTGTATTGTTAGCTGCGGCCACAACTGCCACTTCAAAATGTAAGGCGTTATAAGTGCAAATTACTTTTACACTAAATTAGTCTTTAAGTCAAACGGAATAAGGTTTACTCTTAAACAAAGATAACACAGATGTTGGTCACTTCGTAAGTGAAAGAGCAGTGAAGCTCGTTTCGATGCTTATAAGACAATGAAGTAACCAACATCTCTGTTCTCTTTGTTTAAGAGTAAACCTTATTTCGTTTGACTTAAATACTAATTTAGTGTAAAAGTAATTTGCACTTATAACGCCTTACATTTTGAAGTGGCAGTTGTGGCCACAGCCAACAATACAGATAATGGGTATTGTTCATCGGGTACAAAGCTAAGTGGATTCGCTCAGCCAAAAGAATTACTTCTATACCGCATTCTTCTTCTTATATTTTTAGTTTATAAAAAAAATATGATTACTTTCTACTTACTTAGTCCGATGATGCAGTGACGCAAAGTCTCTCCTCGGAGCCTCGACTCCGATAAGAAATTTCGCCACTCTTGACGATTTAGTGCTGTCTCTAGCCAGTGATTATTTTACAAGTCTACATACATACATTTAATCACGCCTTTTTCCCAACGGGGTAGGCTTAGCACATCTTTCCACCTGCTTACGGTCCTGACATACATCTTTCGCTTCATCAACATTCATTAATCTCCTCATGCATGCTCGTCGGCTTAGAGTACTCTTAACTTGCCCTTTTTTCAGAACGTCTCCAACCTGATCAAAAAACCATATATAATTTATTTTTTTAATTTGGGCAGAAATAATATTTTATAGGTCTAATTATAATTATACCCTCTTTAGCCTGTCTGATGATCAGAAGGCAATATAGAGTGGTGATCTGAACGAGTAAATTTTGAAGGACGACCCGCAGGGGAGGCCTTCGATAATACGAGGACTATTTTGCTTTCAGCCGAGACTGAACAAAGTGCTTTTCACGACTACTGCGGGGCAAATATACATTAAAATACGAGTATTTTATATTTGTCATTAAACTCGGCGACTTGTCGCAGCCTTATTGATGTAAAAATTAGGACTATTATATACATAAAGCTGATCGTGCCCACAGGTTCAAACGACGCAACGACGATTTTCAACCCATTTATGAAGAAATAACAAAAATATTCAAACTTACCTCACTTTCAACTAAATTTAGACATTTAAACATTTAGTCTATGTTACTTACACTCAGGTAAACAACCCTACTATACGTTCTACGCTGAAAAGTAATTGTAACGGTACGTAATATTAACATACGTTCCTAATATTATTTATTTCGTGAGTCAATGTGAACAGTATTAAATTAAGTACATCACAAAACCAACATTTAATATTTACTAAATAATACATTTGTTTTTTTAAATATGGTGGCTGCCCCGTAGCGCATGCGCGCTTCTCACGCAATGGCCCCATAGATTTTCAGCCAAATTAAAAAAATATATTATGAACTTAATATATATCATTTAGTGTTTATTTGTTGAAATATGTTTATTTGTTGAAAAATAAGTAATTGTTGAAATTAGGAAAGTGTTTTACGCCCCATAATGAATTTTAAAATATAATTGTTCATGGTTTTTAGGGTAAAACCTTTTTAACGAAAACTTATTAAAAAGTAAACCTGAGGCGTATTATCTTATTTCAGAAAATAAACTCGTTTGCGGGTATTTATAAGCTTAAGAAAAAAATACACCTCGTAAATGACGCCTTGTCATTGGTCAATTTAATTTGACATGCAGCAGACGATTAAGCTTTGATTGGTTAAATTGTCGTTTAAGCCGGCCGAGAAAATTACTCTGAAATATTTTCTCAATAATCGTATCTTGCTATGAAATTCATGTGTAGATACGAACATTTACCGTAACGTGCTACATTGTTGTCGTGTGGGGAGCTAACATAGATTTACAGTTTACAAATGAACATATATAAGCGGTTTTGTGTACTGGATTCAGGTAATCTATAGCCACATTTTCGAGCAGTGTCGTGAAATAGTACATTACTGCAGAGGCCGTGAAGTAAGGGATTGCTGGACGAGTTTGGGGTAGATGGCCGAGTCGAAGACGAGGCCAGATAGAACGAGTCCTGCAATCCCTGTTCCGGCCGAAGCTTGTATAGTGCTTTTCTCGTCTTTCATGTGAGGAAATATTAAAATTAAAATAACTACTAGATAATCAAGTAAACAAAACAAAATATGCTACGGGAAAAAAAACTATTATTCGTTTTTACTTTTTTCCCGTAGCATATTTTGCATGGCTAAATTTGCCTCCTCATAAGTTCCCCGTCATCCTTTGTTCATAAGTTCCCCGTCACTCTCATCACTAGAAGTAATTTTTATGTCTGTTAAAATTATGTTATAATCACTACGAAATACGAATAAGCAGAAAAAAAGTTGTTCATATTGCTGCCTTTTTTATTTTTTAAATATGTTATTTGATCCAGCTATTTGAGCACCATGTTTAACCGCACATAAATATAGTACCATAGATTATGTTTTTTTTTCATATCGCAAGTATGCTTACAGAGGGCGGTGGTGGTTGGCTGTATGTAATTTTTCCTTTGCCAATTTAACGTTAGTAAGGAAATTTAAAAAGTTAGAGCAGCGGACAATAATGGATTTTCATACTTAAATTTTTGGCCTAGGCCAAGAAGTAATGTAGGGAGCCATAAACGAGAAACTTCATGTCCTCATATCGGGACATTAACGCATACATTTCCGAGCATGTTCGAGAAAAATAACTTCTTGTCTTACAAGGTAGTCACTTAATTGAGTAAGTGACAAAGACGGCTATTATTACCAAAATTTGTAGGCTGTTAATAATTCCCAAACACGGACTGAAGGTTAGAACCTACAAATTATAGCAAATTAATTTGATTGTTATTAGCTTGTCCCAGCGTCTTCAAATTAGAAGTTTAATGGAACGTTTTGATCGAACAATAGATCGGAATCCATTTTGAATTTGGGTCAGCCATTCCCTTGAATGGTCTCAATCTAAAGTTACAATGTGCCTAGTAGCCTCGTAGTATTAAATAAAACACCAATTAGAATCATTTAGAAGAATAAAATTGTAGAGTATATATGGATAGCAAGAATTATTTTAGGTTTGTTTTACTACATATAATTTTAGATTGATAAAGTATATAGTTGCATAAATAGTTACTTAATAAAATTAAATTATACATCTGTATTGTTTGTGTTGTTTGAAAATGATTTAGAATCTGTCATTTCCTCAAAGTTGACTAATCAGTACCTTTCCTCTCACCATCTTTTCGTAATTAATGAGTAAGAATTCCGATTTATTTTACTCGTAGTCATTACTGAAATTATATTTATACTCATAATGATGTTTTGATGAATGACATATTATTGACCCGCCCCGCAAAAAATACATCCTTTTTTATAATACAATCCAAAAAATGTATTGAAGATCAGTTTTCTATGAAGAGGGTTAATGACCCCTCTTATAGTAGTCTACCACAGATAATGCTAAGAACTGCGTTTAGTATAGAAACTTTACAAGCTATACTTCCAGATTATAACGATAATTCAAAATTAAATTTATTAAAACTATTGCAAAATACACTGAAATAATTGTAAAACATAAATATAATGCAGTTACATATTAGTTCAATACACAATAAAATTTGCTAGAAGACAAGTTTTGTTGATACAACAAAAAACCTTAGCTGGATTGAAATCTTCTTAGTCTGAAGTAATGTACGAGTGCGTACTATATTTTTAAAACTAAAACCATACTCCCGCGGGAACTATATAGGCCTTTGTCCTTCAGTACACCTGCATGTAATAACAAATGTGATGAAAAATAAGTTATAGCACAGAATAGATAATAGTACTACTGACAAGTACAGAAGGCACACTACTTTGATCTTTACAAAAGCCGCTTTTTTTAAACGAAAAATATGATTTATGGCCCTTCTAAAGCCGTCGTCTTCAACGCAAGCCGAACGGAACGTTGAGGCTGTGTAATAACGGTGAAAATTAATTGGCTCACTTGCCGCGTCGACGCTAGCGAGGGTTATCAACGATAAAATAAAATAATAATGTATTGTCCATTTATTTCTTGCATTCAATATAGAGAGCAAATTATATTATTTATACATTATATATATTATTTCATAATTTATTTAACTTTAAAATAATAAATATCAAAATTTACACAAATTAATATATCACACATAATAGGTTAGTTGACTCATGTCAAATTGTAATAAACTAATGTTTATTCCGTATAGTATTTAGCAAAGGAAACCTAAATATATATTTTGAATTCAAACAAGTGAAAGATGGCTGAAAAAAATGAATTTGAAAATATGGTTTTTAATCTGTATTTTGAAATGCTTAAAACGCTGTCTGCCATTTTCGCTTATGATAGTGACGTCATTGGTCATGTAAACAAAACTGAAAGTCTACTTTGACGACTTCGAATAGTGCCGTCCCTCTCGATCTCCTGTCAAAAGTATATTGGAGTGAGCGGAATGGCACTATACGACGGTCGAATTTCGAATATTTACAGGTAATTCTATGTCACGCCACAGATTAGCAAAAGGGAAAAATGGTGGACGGTGTTTTTGACTGTTTATGAAATTTCCAATTTTCAATTGATAAAATTTAGCTTTCTAGCTTTCACAAAAATACAAGACATTTTTTTTAGAGCTAGTAAGATCATTATTAACCATTTCAAATATATTTCAAAATAAATTGAACAGCCACCAATTTAAAGACGGCAAAACAGTTTTTAGAAGTTAACCATTTGTAATGTGTCATGTGTACCTATATTATTGTGCGTTATTCATTTATTATCGTCCTTTGTAAACTAAATCAGTATTTTTTTATTACTCCATCGCATCTAAAAAGCTTGGTGTACTGCACAGAGCGAAGCGGTACTTCACTTCTGGGCAAAGGCTACTGCTGTACAAAGCGCAAGTCCGACCCCACATGGAGTACTGTAGTCACCTCTGGGCAGGAGCCCCCGCATACCAGCTTAGCCCTTTTGACTCGGTACAAAGACGTGCTGTGCGAATTGTTGACAATCCTAAACTCACAGATGGAATCGAGCCTTTAAGTCTGAGGAGAGACTTTGCCTCCTTGTGTGTGTTCTACAGTCTTTATAATGGGATGTGTTCTGAGGAATTGTTTGACATGATGCCCACGACTACCTTCTACCACCGCACTGCTCGCCATCGGCAGGGTGTTCATCCTCACATGCTAGAGCCTAAATGGTCGAGAACTGTCCGGTTCCAGAGGAACTTCCTACCGCGAACGCTTCGCATGTAGAATGAGCTCCCTGCCGAGGTTTTCCCCGGGGGCTACAGTATGCGGTTCTTCAAGAGGGGAGTAAATAGGTTCTTAAAGGGTCGGCAACGCGCGCGTGATGCTCCTGGCGTTGCAAGCGTTCATAGGCGGCGGTAACTGCTTAACATCAGGCGGGCCGCATGCTTGTTTGCCACCGTCGTAGTATAAAAAAAAAAAAAAACCACCACGCCCTACTATCGCTATTTTTCTATTTGTTACGTTGCATCAATAGGCTAGTTGACCATATCCGAATTCGAGCAAATTCCTGCATCCCGATGATGCAATATTTCTTAGCTATCTTTTTATTCATTTAAACACTAGTATAAAAAGACAAATGCGGCACGTTCACTTGCGACGTAAATTCGGAGAGCGTGAGCGCGCGAGCAGCGCGCGCGTGCGTTCCAAGACAGAGCGTGGCAGCCACTGAATATGCCGCATTGATGCGGCGACCGGCATGTACTTGTAGCGGGGAACGTAAATCGCGGAGTGCGCCCCGCCTGGTTATAGCTTGTTGAACTTTCATACAAAACTGCGTATTTTATTCCTATTTACAAGTGCGTGAGCTCAAGAATGTGAATTGAGTTTTATAGCTGTCTCGCTCGCTCTTACTTACAATCCAAATAAGAACCTCTCAGTTTTCATCCAAACCCGAAGCCCAATCTGAGAGCTCACGGACTTATACATAAGTAAGTATGGTATCGGAGGTTAAACAACGAACTTGAAAGACGTTGAAAATAGTTTACCACAAAGAAAATTGGTTACCTAAGCGTATTCAAATCACAAAAAAGGAAAAGGGACAATCCAGGCGTTCGAAATACAAAAACGCGTTGGCTGTTTTATTTAAGCGTAAATATAAAGAGCGTCGTACTCAATAGAAAATGTTATGAGATAAAAAAATATATTTGCTTAGGACGAATGGTAATGGGAAACTTCAGACTTCTTCTCATATCGTCAAAATAACTTTTCAGTAATTGCCCACGTCTAAGAACTAAGAAAATAGGTTAAATATTGAATAAGAAAAAGTCGAAGACAGCGCTTCGTACGTAGTTCCCTAGTTTTACATTACCTCTAGCCTTAAATAAAAAATCTTGGATGAAACAATTTACAACATTGCACAATTAAATTAAAATTTAACCTAAAAAGATAAAACTAAAGAACTAAAATCTAAAATAAATTAAATTAAGCTAAAATAAATTTAAAAAACTGTGCCCCCGCGGCATGGTCCCGAAGACGCTGGCAGCATTTCCTCGCTGAATCGCAATGCTGATGCGTTGGGCGAGGAAACTGCTGGCAGTGTATTCAATGAGCCTTTTACTGAGGTCATTAAGGAGTTTGTGGGCATTGGGACCCCACGGACCTATGGTCTCGACCCCAAAAGGAACAAAATTATATTCGGGGCCGAGACATTATACTTATCAATTTTTAATTTTTCGGCCGCCTCTGCTGCCGCCCCCGGCCTGCCTGATGTTCCGTGGAGGTATTTCCCGTATTTCAGCAACAATACAAATTATACTAAATAAGTATTTTAAAGCGAACAGTTTTTTCAAATTTGTGTAGTACGAGTACCTTATATGTATCTATTTTGTCAATTTGCAAGTACGAGACTTTTTAATATTGTTTTTTTTATCATTTCATAATATAGGTATGTTTGGTTTAGTTTAGTACGTTTCACTGGAATGATCGTTGGTCACCTTTTAAAGAAAATTTATGACGCAAAATAAATGTAATCTGGTGTTGTAGTCTCTTTGATAACTTTTTTTTTGTACGGTAGTACTAGCGTTTGTCAAACGCATCGTGTCACCTAGGAGAGGGCTGATTTATTATATCCATCTCTTTTTTTCGTATGGTATATTATGAGATAGATATATAATCAGCCCCATACCCGAGGGGCGCGACTCGCTTGACAGACTCTACTACACTACAAATTATAGTTA
This sequence comes from Apotomis turbidana, assembly GCA_905147355.2. Classification (NCBI taxonomy): domain Eukaryota; kingdom Metazoa; phylum Arthropoda; class Insecta; order Lepidoptera; family Tortricidae; genus Apotomis; species Apotomis turbidana. The sequence continues at coordinate 13,600,154 of LR990295.1, read as the reverse complement.
AAAGTTCAAAAGAGATTTCATTAAATGCTTTATTCACATTCTTTAGCTTAGCTGCCTTTTGAATTTAATTTCTATTTAGCCTACATAAAAGTTATAATTAATTTGGGCGTTCAAACAAAGTGCCCGATTATTAAAGGATCATTCTATATTTAATTTCATTCCGAGGAACAAAATTTCGTATTTAATTTGAATTTCGAATAGCTACACAAAAGCCACAATTTGTACAAATTAAATTGAAATTAGGTTATGTTATGATTTTAGGGAAAGAAAGACACTTTGACCTGTCCTAATTTAACTGACCCTAGCAGCTTGTCAATATTTACAATGCCCGGACATTATGAAAAATTCCCAATCTATCACTTCATCACTACATAGTATAAAACAAAGTCGGTTTCTCTGTTCCTATGTCCCTTTGTATGCTTAAATCTTTAAAACTACGCAACGGATTTTGATGCGGTTTTTTTTAATAGATAGATTGATTCAAGAGGAAGGTTTATATGTATAAAACATGCATAATTTATCAGCATTGCACCCGTGCGAAGCCGGGGCGGATCGCTAGTGGTCTATAAAATATTATACACATGAAGAGTTAACAGTTACAGATCGAATAATATAGGTATTTGAATTTAGTTTAATTTTCATCGAATATGTGCGTTTAAGCTATGAAGTATATATACTCGTACGTTCGTAGTTATAGTCGTAGCAGTGCGCACGCGTTGTTTGGTCGCGTTGCCACGCCCAACGCCCGTGGTTTCGAATTTTGCACAAACAACCAACAAAATACAGTTATGAAGCGACATTAGCGAATATCACAAGAACCATCTTCTTCCAGTGTTCTGTGGTAATTATTTAATGTTTTGTTCTGCAACACGGAATTTTTATTTATTACATCCTGATGAATTCGTATCCTGACCTGACAAGTTGCATTTAAACCCGGGGATAGTGGCTCCACAAACTGCTTTTATGAGGCAATAATATAAACCAGCCAAATGCGAGTCGGACTCGCGCACCGAGGGTTCCGTACAAACACTTTCCATCCCTAAGTGGTTAAGTTAAGTTTGCACCTGGTATGTATAGCGCCCCATATAAATTAGGTGCAAAGTTAGGTATTAAAAAAAAACGACTTACTAGATCTCGTTAATAAACAATTTCCTTGGTAGTTTTTATAGCAATGTACATCATATGTTTTTTTTAGATTTTTCATTTTCTTATTTTAGAAGTTAGAGGGGAGGGGGGGGGCAACTTTTTTCCACTTTGGAAGCGTCTGTCACGCAAACTATTCGGTATAGACAAAAAATATTTTAAAAACCACATATCATTTTTGAAGACCTATCCATAGATACATCACACGTATGTGTTTGATGAAAAAAAAAAAAAATTGAGTTTCAGTTCTAAGTATGGGGAGCCCCCAATATTTATTATTATTTTTTTATTATTGCATCAAAATCTTAATGAGGTTCACAGAATACATCTACCTACCAAGTTTCAACACTATAGCTCTTATAGTACCTATCGGAAAAAAATGGCTGTGACCGACGGACGGACAGACGGACAGACAGACGGACAGACGGACAGACCTGACGAATCTATAAGGGTTCCGTTTTTTGCCATTTGGCTACGGAACCCTAAAAACGTCATGTATATTCACTTTTTTGCATCGCTTTGGATAATTTTTCGCTTTATTTGCTAAAAATTATTAAATATAGTGGAATATTTAATTATCCCTATTATTTTCTTGAAAGAGTATTCTTAGCCAGTAAAAGAAATTAGTCCCACTAAAAACCCGCAATATTATGTCAAGGGCACAGATTATATACCTACAAGTAGGGCTCAAAAGCAAGTCGGGCTAAATCAATTTTCTACGTTGTACCTACCTGTACCTAGCACTTGTAGTTCGTCCAGTTTCCACATCGATCTACGTTGTTTTCCTACGGTTGCGAACGGTTTTGTTAACAAACGAAGGACAAAAACACAGTTTTAATAGTTTCCTAAATGGAAATTGTTTTCCATCTGTGCGAGGTAAAAGTAAACTGGAATCAGATAGAACTACTCTAATTAAAGTTAAGTATTATAAATATTGACACAAAGGTAAATTATGAAAGAAAAATGTAGGTAATGCGACCCTACGTTTCCAGCGTAGTGCTCTCCCAACTGAGCTATCCTATCGTTACGTCAATCACACCAAATCCCTCATTCCATAATTCTACGCTACTGGAGCGCCCTCTGCGTCATATGTGTTTAAAATGCTTATGCGTGCTCAGTTGGGAGAGCACTACGCTGCAAACGTAGGGTCGCAGTTTACTGTATCACTAACTCAAACTCATTTTATTGGCGGAACTGATCACAGGGGGCCTATGGTGGTTGCGTTTATCACGCGATAAATAAGTGACAAAGCATCTGTCACTCACATTCGCATTTTGTCAAAACATGACGGACGCTTTGTCACTTATTTTATTTATCACGTGATAATAGCAACCATCATAGGCCCCCGTCATTTTAGTTATGCTCAAGCTACAAGATTAAATCTACGATAACATTTACAAAAAAATACAATCTCAATAGATTTACGTAACACAATTTCTAAAATAATGTCATATAAATAATAATAAGTATAATTATGTCATATTTTAAATTAATTGGTACTCAATTTCATAAATTGATTTACAAATTAAACATTAACATACTTATATTTAATTTTAATATCATAAGTAGGTGACTACATTAGGTACTGTACTTGAAATATAAAATTTTATATATTATTGAATCGTCCACGAGGTCACATACCAGGAAACAAAAATAGGTAGGAAAAAATATTACCAGTGATAACAGATTGTTTCTAGTATTTTATATTCAAAGGTTTTCGAAGTCCCATCGCGTACCTACAAAGTCATTTATGTTTGTAATATTATTGTGAAAACGGGATATAACCTAATCTGGGGGCACGGCAGTGCCCCCGACAAGTCGAGCAAACGCGCTTGCCGGCACGCCGTAACATACTTTTCTCGAAGCCATTCAGACCATTTTCAAACTCCCAGTATTTCATTACGGACAAAGTAAGAAGCCTGAATTTTTAATGACCATTCCAATTTACATAAACAAACTAATTTACATACATTTGACTAATTTGGATTAAATTGGGTTTCATGCGTGATTGTTCGTGTGTGGCACCTTTGGAAGAAAAGTGACATGAGTTTTGATTTACCTCGAGTTTAATTTAAATGGAATAAAAGTAAGTAGACAGTAATAATCTTATTCAAACTTTCGTGAGACATGTTTAATTATTGTATTAAGCGGTTAACACTCACGTGAAATTGTCAGGAACGGCCAGACATGTTTCGAGCTCGTATTGGAGCTCTTCATCAGGGACTGCTAACTTCGTCACTGTCGGGCCGTTCCTGACAATTTCACGTGAGTGTAAACCGCTTAATACAATAATAGGTAGACCGTAGTGGCAATAAAATATAGCATATTAAGATCCAATGAGGATCTAAATGAAATAGTACTGAATGTGATATAAAAAAACGCGTATTAAAAAAAACCTGAAAATGTCGACGACAATGTCGGAACATTGTCCTAAGTAAGATTGGGTAAGACCATTACCGAGAGACGACTGCCACAGTCCAATAACTTCATATGTTAGTCTTATCCCATTAGACGTTTTGGGAGGTTAGTATTTTGTTTTAAAACCGTTTGCGATGATAAATATATCTTGCATACTAAATACACAGATAATGATGATGGTTTTTTTTTTTACCGCTACTGTAATATCGTTAACGTGGACACACGTAATCATAACATAAACTTAATATATAGGTACTATAAAATTCTCTGGTGTATTTAACTATTCCCTAGATGGTGCTTGAATCCTTCTAAACGTAAAACGTACAAGTAAAACAAATTTTTCATATTTTTCGTTCCTGTATTAAATAAAAAACTATATCAAAACAATATAAATGTTTGCTGTAACCATTTGTATAGGAGCCAGTATGTTTCGTACGCTACAAACTTCCACCATATATTTAAACTGAAAAGTTGGTACTACAGTCATAAATATGCGTTGAACAAGCAAAGGGTAAATTGGAAGCAATAATAACCTCGTTTAATGGAATTCACGATAAATCTGGCTATTTATCATGGCACGAGAATTTATTTAGGGCCTGCCAATTACAGAACGTTTGTGGAATAACAATGCACTGGGATAAGGGCGGAACTTGTCGGGTGTCGGAAATTATGTATTGGCAAATGGGCAAATATATGGGTTTCAATAATTTATATATTTGCGGCTTACAAAGTGGATAGTTGGAGACACTTGGTTCGTGGACCCCAGGCGGCGCACTAGAAACTTTATGATCGTACAGCCTACGGTACCGTCGGTACCTACTTAGAAATACAGTTGTTTGTTGCTTTGTTTCATTTAAATCGAGCTAGTAGTTTTTAAAGTTACTATATTATACATCTCGTACGGCGTGCCATGCGAGCCTAATGCTCATAATATCGATATTTACATCAAGTTGACAAAATCCTATTGCTATCTCACTCATACGTCAAACAAAGCCGCCTATACCTACGACCGAATAACAAAGCCGCCGCCAAAGTTTAGGTAAATATCGATCCGAATTTCCGAACCCTGAGCATAACGTAAGAGGCTTTATTCCTTTTAACATTTATTTTTTCATAATTATTATGACAAATATATTGATAATTTCAACCAACTTTTTGAAGTGAATACTTTTCCCTGGGTTCTAGATAGTAACATACGAGCCCCAATGCAAATGAGTTCGTCTGCCAGGGAAAAAATATTAACCTAACTTCAACATAAAATTCAAGGAGACCTGGATGTTTAGTAGAAAATATAACATAGAAACCATATAGATTATAAATAATATTATATTTACCAACAAAAAAATGATAACTTTCCACAGCCATTAAAAAAAAATATTTCGCAAAATGTAACACCCGCAAAAAAGTTCGTCTTCAGTTCAAACGACGCAGAATAGAACGTCTAGGTACCACTTGGTGGCGTCACCTTTTGCATCCAAAACGGCTTTGATCCTGAACGGCATTGAATCTACTAACTCTACACTATTCAGGGGTAATTCCATTCCAGACACAGGTAAGATCTAAAGGAGAACCTTTAGATCAGCTTCTGACCTAGAAGGGTCCTTCAACTTCTTCTTCATTTTCCACGACAAAGTTTCTATGGGAGACAAGTCCGGTCTGCTGGACGGCCATGACATAGTAGGGATTTTTTTGGACTTCAGCCACGCCATCGTTGTCTTTGCGGTGTGGCATGAGGCACCGTCTTGTTGAAAAGTAAATGCATCTCTAAGTTTCAACTGCGATACTTATAGACGGCAGCAAACTCTCTTCCAAGATGCTTTTGTATTTCTCGGCATCGACAGTACCATCTATAAATTGCAGATGGCCTACACCCTGTGCCGACATACAGACCCAAATCATCAAAGATGCCGGAAACTTCACCTTTCGCTTAAGACAGTCATTATGAATTGCCTCTCCTTTTTCTCGAATGACTTTACTTCGTTCGTCGCCAATTGTGACGTCGAATTTCGATTCGTCGCTCCATATTATTCTTCACCACTGATCGGCAGCCCAGTTTCTGTGTTCTTTAGCGAATTTTAACCTGTTGGTTTTCTGTTTTTGAGTAAGTAACGGTTTCTCTTTAGCTGTGTAAAAACCGTAGCCCATTTTCTTCAGTACTTTCTTGCAGGTATCGATTGATATATTCTTTTTAATTGCGTCACGCCATAGTACGGTAAGTTCGCCTGCTCTTGCACGACGATTTTTCTTTATGATCTTCCTCAGAATCCTGTTTTCTGCTTTGCTGGTTATTCGTGGACGGCCAGTTTTCTTTAAATAGGAGACTGTTCCGTGTTTTCGATGATGCTCGATGATCGTTTGAATTGTAGGTAGATCTTGGCTTAGAAATGTTCGATCCCCGCCTGCAGTGTAGAAGATCGCGTAAAATTTTGTATTTATAATTATTTAATGAACATTGATACTGATATCAATGTTCATAAAAAAGGTACTTAATTATTGATCAGTAAAAAAATAGTACTTAGACTCATTCCTAAGCCAATCAGCATTGCAATTCAGCGGGGAGAATGTAACCAGTCTCATAGGCTTAAAGTAAAGTGCCCACTTTCGATTTTATTCGGGCGCTTCGGATAGATTAGCTAGATTAGATCACAACCAATCAATCTGCCAATATGGCTAACGATCGGAAAACAATTAATGAAGCACTTTAATTCATCGCCCGTGGCTCGTGGGGTCGGATTACCAGGTTTGGATATCTAATAGGCGAACTTTTGGGTTCACGACATATTTCATTAAATTATTGCTTTGCTGAAATCTTCTAAGTTCCCGTTGATTTACTGTATTGAATAATTTTGCGACTAAACTAACACGTAATTAATAATGAGAATCACGTGATACGTGTTAAATCTTTATTTTTAGGACATTTTTAGGATTCCGTACCTCAATCGAAAAAAACGGAACCCTTATAGGATCACCTTGTTGTCAGTCCGTCTGTCTGTCTGTCAAGAGGTATCGAGTTGAAATTAACACTATATACTCAGGTCTAGGTATTCAAATTTCCAATTCTTTCGAAGTTGGCTAAATGTTATACATATTAAAAGATGACTAGACTAAGCCAAATATTGTGTTCTACGCAATGGGGAATATGGACGAAAACCCCTCCTAATTCCTGGCCAAAAGTTACAAAAAACTCTGTACCTTTTTGCAGGGTGCCTGATCGTATAAAAAAATTCGATGTTTTTGATACTGATCCAGTTTCCAATAAAAAGCATCAAACCAATTCGGGTCAAACCAATGTTAGCATTTTTGCCAGCAAAAGTTTCAACGGCAAAGTTTATGGCTACGAGCTTGCAAAAAAAAAATGGCACGCTTTCTGCTTTTGGTTTTTCCTAAAACATCATAGACGAATGAAAAGAAAACGTTTCGCATTCTATACCCGCAGGGTTATTTGGGTTAAACATGTAAATGTGTCAAAATCGAATAGTGAAACTAACTATGTTTTATCGAAAATGTTTCTAAATTCAAATGTTAAAAGGAATTGGGATGTACCATGGATGTACCTAATATAAAAAGACCCTATTTTTTATTAATATGGTAAAATATTTTTAATTATTTCTCTCCTTAGTACCTAAATATTTTGAAATGACGCACTATTGCCCTCACTTGTACTGCAAAACGACAAGGACAAGTGAAAATCGAAAAAAATATAATTCATCATATTCTTATTACAATCGAATGGTTTATTGCGCTATAAGATACCTATTCCCGCAATGGCGTCTGAATAAACATACCTCGGCCGTAAAAAAAATGTATATCCGAACAGCAATCAGTAAATAATAATAACAAGGGTGGCATCCTACAGGTCAAGATTTTTATTTTAAAATTTCTTCTTTGTATTTACTGTTCGGGCCACAAATACCTGCAGCCTGGGACATTCACGAATTCACCGCCAACTATGTAATATACTTTTAACTGTCACGAATTCGAACGGTTTTTTTAGCGTGAGGGCCTTATTATTAATGGTGAATTGCGAGCGAGTTTTGTATCCAAATAAACGTCGCGGCGAGCTTACTGCGTGATCGTCTTCATACAAAATTCGCTCGCAAAGCGCGAGTGTGATAAGGCCCCTAGAAGCAAACTTGCCTGAGCCACAGAAATCTCGCACTCGCAGTTTCAGTCTCGAATATAGTCGGCAAATAGCAAGTTGTAGAATTCCCTGCGAGAGATTTGGCTGTTAGAAATAAATCACTTCGATAAATCTAAGTTTGGATCCGACTCGTTCTAATTAGTGATGGGCTGAGCTAGTAAGATTCCAAATTCATACTCTCAATTAAACTCGGATTTCTAATTCAAGACCAAAAAAATTACGACAGATAGGTACGTCACTGTCAAAATTGACAACACTTAAATGACATCTGAGTTTGTTTCTTGGCTTGCACCGAATGCACAATGTTACAAGTACAATACCAGATTTTGTACCAAAAATCTCCGATGTTTAAGTTTTTGTTATTTCCTCTCGTAATTATGTAATAATAAATATTTCTAGTTATTTTGTTAAAACATAGAGTTAAAGTTACCAATAAATAAATTATCTTAGTGTGTTTAAAAAAGAAAAAGGAATTTACTATTGTTAAATTATTTTATTGTAGTGGCAACCTTGTGGTAGTTTTTTTGGTCTTGAATTAGAAATGGTAGTATAGGTTTCATTTCATGTCAGTTACAATACGTTTCCAAAGTGAAACTTACTCTTAAATTTCATGTAAGATGCCGTAACTCACATACTGCGCTGGTGGTGCTGGTTGCGAATCCCGGCAAGGCCCAATATTTGTGTGATGTATTCGAATATTTGTTTCTGGGTCACTTTTACGATATAGGTATCTAAAATTTAAAAATTTCAAAACGGCAATTATTTTTTTTCTGTTATAAGTATTTATTGTCTACCATTTTCAAATTAAGTTAATATTCAATTGTAAAAAATCTTGTTGGTATGCAAAAAAGTATTGTTGTATTGTATTATTTACGTTTGTATGAAAATACACATACACACCAACAACAAAATACACATACCTACCATTAAAACAAATAGCCGATAAATGTAAAAAAAAAAGAAAAAAGGCGCAGCTCGACATTGTTTTGAACTGACGTCCATCGTTAAACAACCGCCTGGCTGTCTATCTTGCCGCGACTTCGCTTGTCGCACGAGTCAGCATCTCCTGTCTTGCTCGCGCGGTATTGACAGGAAAGTGACAGGTAGTATTTTTCGCGCGACAAACAGTCGCGTGTTAAAGTTATGCTAGACGTAGAGTTGGCTACGCGACTGCTGCCAGTTGTGGAAGTTTCCGATCACAGTCCGCTCTACTGATGTCAGAGGCGTGGAAATATTATCTTTCAGAGACATTTACTGTCAATTTTGTAATAGTAGAAATATTTCACCTTTAGGGAAATATTTATGAAATGTTTCAGAAATTGCCCATCACTAATCCTAATCCCCACCAAAGGCTGTTTACAGGAAAGTGAATTTTGCGGATTCATTGCAAGGATTTACGAATAAAATATTTTATTACTAGTTTTTAGAATAGTCTCCATTTTAGCTTGGTCCAAATTTCTTTCGTAATTTTGAGTTCAAATTTTATTTATTTTTAACTTTTTTATTTATTCTTGACATTTAGCAATAAAACTCATGTCTTCACCGCAAAACACTTGAAAGTAAATAATTATTTTACGACTTTATTGAATTGGGTCTTTATTTTTTTATGCAAATCTAAATTTGTCAGTAGCCCAGGCGCCTGACACTTCCACCGAGAAAATGCTTTCAAATATTTTGTCGCATGTCGAATGTAATATCTGCGCTTCATATGTGACACTTTACAACTTAGGGCACTTTGACTTCATTTCGTACGTTAGTTGCTTCAGCAGGGAAAGGACACGCCCTTCAATTTCATTGCTCGTTTAGTAATATAAGAAATCATACATATTATGTGTATTCTTTTTGAGATAAAACACGAAAATTGGAACATGACTCAAGTGCATTAGGGAGTGATTCTATGGCGATGCTTTTGTATCTCTCGCTGATGAAAACGAGAAATGAAAACCAAAACTATGCTACAGAACAAAACAATAGGAAAGGTGCAAAAGCCGCCGGAGAAATGTATACAGGGTGATCAAACCAAATGGTTCAGTACGGAGATGTAAGAAAGTACCTATAAGATATAGGGAATACTGTTCTTAGGAACCATGGCGTCCATTTAAGATTTAGTAAAAACGGCATTAAGTACATTTTTTTAGAATCTCATTAATAACCCGGTAGTTGCAGGATTAAATAGAATAACAAATAGGACATGCAAATACTTACAGAATTATGATCGAGTTACGTTCATCTTTTTTATATTATTGAGTAAAGTAAAAATTAAGGCCACTATTGACGACGCGGTTGGCGCAGTTTTAAATATACTTCGTCGACCTTTGCATTGTCTATTTGAAAGGCTTTACACCTTAGCTTAGCCTAGTTATATACCTTACCTTCTTTAAAATTCTCACGCTCCGTGTTTTCACATTTACATTAAATGGATACTTTCGTCACACCACTTGCGGTCAAATCTAATTAAACTTTCGCGAATCAATCACTAAGCCGAACGAAACTGTGACACTATTCACAACGCCCAAACTTTTAATAGATTTCCTTTGGTATGCGGATCGGCATATTTTTACGGAAGGAATTTCGATAAGGTAGGAGTGATTTGAAGTTTTTACTAGGACAGGTAAATCTACATATAAAAGTTTTGCAAATACGCCCTTGGTTGACTAAAATTATGTTTTTAATCGTGAAATAATGATAGAGATTGTAAATACTTCAACTGGAAGAAGCGAATGGAGCAAGGATCAGTCACCTTACCGGATTCCATACCAGAATTCAGTAATTGATATAGTAATTTGATTATGTTTTGGCCTTAATTAATAATAGATTGTGATCATGTCTAGTGGGTTAAAGGATCCAGTTGTGTGTTATAATAACCAGACTCTCTGCGGTAAGGATACAAATCAGACGACATTAGCAGTTTATTTAGGACAAGTCAATATTATTTAATAATTATTAGCAGAAGCAATAATGAAGGTTAATGAATCTAAATATACATCTTGGACGAGAAGTAGTGTTAGTTATTTAATTAATAAACAAATAATAAATAAAGGTTGAAATATTTATTTATATGATGCAATGTCTCTGTTCTAACATTTTTCCAAATGACCCAGTAGGAATGTGGATAGTGTATGGCTGTTTAGTGTTCGATATAATACATAAATATATAACTAAAGGGGTTTTTTGTTTAGGAAAGGACAGCCCCGCCCCGCTGTCCAGAAATCGGATTCGTCCAACAAATAAATCCGTCCTTGACAGGATAAAGGGAAGACACATATTTGGAACGCTATAATAAACAGCTAATTCCATTATAAGTTATTGATAGAGATTTCTCACCACCAAGCCATGTCAATATAACTGGTTAATAAACCAAAATAAATATATTCTGCTAAATGGTCATATGTTGATGCAATATAAAATATTGCTAGTGTCTCTTTCAGTTATTAAACATATAGATAGATAATCTGTCCCAGGAGACATGTAACTGATACATGACACTAAAAGGAGCACAAGACCAAGCAGTAAGGTACACAACCTGACAGCTGAGTTGGACAAGTAAAACAGGGGATGGACTCAGCCATATCCTCATGTTAATATCTAGCCACCAAGTTATGTCAATATAAATGGCTATCAACCAAATAAATATATTCTGCCATAATGGTCGCTTGTAAATGCAGTATGAAAATACTGGTAGTGTCTGTTTCAGCTATTATTAGGTATATAGACAGATCATCCACCTCATAAGAGAACCACAACTGAGAAATGACACTTAAGTAATACCAGACCATAGCAATGTATTAACACAACATGGTTGGGTGATGATGATAGTTGATATAACAATGAAACCAGCCGTTTCTCTTATGATAAAAATATCAGACTGTGTCAGGAGAGTCAGAAGGAAGGGTAGGATATTTTACCTTTGTAAAACCTTTACCTATACCAGACTCTTCCCATCAGCATTTCTAAATATTAGAAGTCATATTCAACTTGGATCAAATATGGGTTTAGTCGTCGCCCGAATTAAGACTTATAGTCGATTGACAAAGGGTCTCTGCAAAGTCGATAGTCGCCAACCTTCTCCCTCGTCAGAGAAAACTCCAAGTCTTTAGTAGATGGTTTTAGACACAACAGTGCACAGCCCGAGCCTTCCTAGTATTAAAGCTTATAGCCGATCTCCGGAATTGCTCTATAGAGGACTCCTTTGACCAGCAATACGCTTCGATGCTGGTACTTTGTATGACGTAAGGGTCTTTGCAAACCAGTCGCCATATCAGCTGAGCCTCTCATGTCAATCTGGAACAGACAACCAAACGACTACCAAAGTAGTATATTTCTCCAAGCTGAACATTCTGTTCCTTGACATTGTTTTGAAGGAGAGAGTCTACCACATACCTTATACCTTTCAAGACAGACCTGCCTCAGTATTTATTTTAAACAGAGACAAATCTGTGTACCAATACCAATATTAAAATAGGTGTGTTAAACGTGTAGTCAGTATAGTGTGAAGGAAATGTAATTAATAACACAACTATTTCTGGGATAATTTATCTATCCACAATTACATAAGATATACATGTTTGGTACTTGTCTAAACTACCAGCTGAAACACAGTGCAGATAACTCTCAGCCGCTTAACATCAGAAGTGCATAGGGCCTGTATCTTAACACTCTCGTCTTGAGGGCTTTATTGAACCGTAAAATGAATCATGGAAATGCATCTGGTGTTAAAGGAGGCCTGGCCGGAAAAGACATTTCTCTAAAATTCCTAAATGTGGAAATAAACAACAGCGCTTACCTCTCTCGCAATAAGGATTATTGCAAGCAAACAATCCGACATAATCCACTCCACACCACATCCCACATGACCATCAACTACTTCCGAAACCCAGAACAGCTGATTTTCGATACTTATCCGTCAGGGTTTTCTCTTACACCTCTCGATCCAGACCGAAGACCCCCAGGCCTTCCGCACGTCCTCCACATCCCGAACATTCTCCCCAGAGCCCGCCATCTCGAACCTTCTCGATCACAATCCCTCCAAATCTCCCAATAATCGCCACTGCGTCGGATAGCGGAACTAGATTTGTGTACATGTCTTTTATGTTTCAATGAATTCCCAGTTCCTCATTGGTTGGTATTATATACAACTCACACAAATAAAAGATATCTATAGGCTTATAGGTAGATATACTTTAGTTCCGCTACTCGCCGTTGGTCGCTACTGTAGCCACTGATATTGACGGCAAATTAAACCAAATTAAAATTTATCTTTATTATTATAGATTAATTATTAATCCCAACATAGCTGTCTTTAAAATTCGGTACGTTTTAAAAGTTCCTAATCCTTGTAAGATAATAAGAACGTGACTTAAACGCAATTTCTCCCAAAACGTCACTGACATTTCTATTACACTCGACAAGACCACATCAACAAACCTCCTAGAAACACCAACGCATATCATATAATTAACAACAACTGAGCTTTCCAGCACAATTACAAGCATTGAGATCAATACAGCATGCGGCCTTTAAATTATATTAAAATATTTAATAAACACATCCTTGTTTTATGCTTGTCTATCACAACGCCCTCTAGTGTGAAAGATTTAAACTTAATCCACGCTCCAGCAACCCTATCAATATTTAATTCATATAGTCAGCACCCGTACTCACGAGACAACGTCATAACTACCCACATACTTAATAGGTTTTATACAGATCTATTTTTAATATGTTTTTCTAATCGAATAAATGAGTGTAGTTTAAGACTCTCTTTCCAGAGAGATTCAATTAATTTATCGTCACTTGCAAGTCTTTTTATTGTAATTTTTTAGTTTACTTTGACTGACTATATTATGAAGAGATAATCATTTCGTACAGGTATAAGGTCAATTTGTTACGCTACAAATTGCTGCACATCTTTATCCATTTCCTCTCTTCCTTTCTCTTTCAAAATTGAGTCTCAGTCGTATCGAAGGTACCTAGTCTTTTTTTTACTACCAGGTTTTTATTTCATTTGATTTAATCGACATTTTGACAGCAATAATGTAATTCCCAGCTAGCTCTTTGTTTTACAAATTACCATTCAGTGACTAATTCTACATCTGTATTATCGAATGATCGAGAGACCCAGGATCGCACAACTGAATATTATTAGATCACAGTTATTTTTATCAGACGTGTAATTCAAGGGTTGTTGTCAAACGGTTTAATCAAAAAGTTCGTCTGTAAAGCTCAGAATTCAGTATGATATTATTTATCTGACATAGAATCCAACTACGTGATACTAATTCAATACGTGTTCCCACATTGACGTTACGGCACACATTGCCCTTACAGGATTTATATTATATATTACACCAGAAAGAGGGCAAAGTAGAACGAATCGTTTAGAACAATAAACTATAATCAAGGTAATAACTTTTTACCAAAATAAATTACTGGACAACCTTCAATAGCTCGTCGTCATGACATGACCAAGCAAACAAGCCCAAACATGATGGAGTCGAATATTTATATTACGGAATTCCCACTACCATTATCCGGCTCCATCATCAGACCAACTTCACATCACAATAATATTGTAGGTGCTGTCTTCCGATTACAGAAGCTTGTATTAGGTATCTAACTCAGTCTAACAGGTGAAATCTAACTTGCTACTATTGATTGCACCCACGGCACCCACCAAAACAGGTGAAACTAGAAAAATCTTCTAAAAGCCTGCCCAAAAGCCTGTTCAGTTATTTGTCTTTTGGTTAAATATTACCTGTTTTATGGCACATAATGCTCTGACTAGTCGGTTTGCTTCGTGCCCACCTCCGTAACTAATGACGCCTACCAGTGTACCAGTGCACGAGTATAATTAGTTATATTTGCTGCAACTTTGAGATCAATGCAGCTCCTGCACTTACTCTTCTCATATCTCTATTTCTTAGACAGTTATGCTTGGCGCGTCCGCACGCAAGTAAAGTTTATTATACTTTATTTCTAAATCAAGTTGATTTCTCATATTAAAAACTACCATTAAAACGGTTTGACTTATTTCCCGTGTTTATACTTAATAAACATTAACTTAACACGAATGGTTTACAATTCATGTAGGCCCATACAGCCGTAACATATTCACGCATGGTTTACAATTTCATGTAGGCCCATACAGCCGTTACACCTTCACGCATGGTTTACAATTTCATGTAGGCACATACAACCGTTACACATTCACGCATGGTTTACAATTTTCATGTAGGCCCATACAGCCGTTACACATTCACGCATGGTTTATAATTTCATGTAGGCCCATACAGCCGTTACACGCATGGTTTACAATTTTCATGTAGGCTCATACAGCCGTTACACATTCACGCATGGTTTATAATTTCATGTAGGCCCATACAGCCGTTACACGCATGGTTTACAATTTTATGTAGGCCCATACAGCCGTAACACGCATGGTTTACAATTTCGTATAGGCCCATACAGCCCTAACACGCATGGTTTACAATTTCATGTAGGCCCATACAGCCCTAACACGCATGGTACAGTTTCATGTAGGCCCATACAGCCGTAACAGATATCGTACCTAATGCTGGTCGAGGGGACTTTAGTAAAAGGACATATGTCTGAAATGTAACTTCTTATTATCCGCATAGGTAAGACGTTAATCTATGACAAGCTGAAGTTAGAGATGAAATAATCAAATAAAATCGTACAGTGAACTGTGAATGACTGTTTTATTTTTCAATTTTAGCAGTCATACTTGCAAGCGTTGCTGCGTGTGCATGAAATAAGAACTTCGTTACAGAATGCTACAGTCCGTCAGACTATGGCATTAGTCAAAGAGAGTTGCCTAATATCGTTTATTCAGTTTAATTTAGGAAATATCAATTAATGATAAAGGAAGGGGGCAGAGATATAAAATGACTTAAACTATGGGACCAAAACGCCCCATGTTTAGTGATTTATTTGTCACATCCAAATTTATACTTTATATTTAAATTCGTATAAGTAGGTACTGCAACAAGTAGTAACTGCCCATGAAATGCAGTCAGCCCTTTTACTTCTACATATGTCATTATAAAATTCCAAAATTAAAACGTCTGTACACCGAAGATACTCTTCACAGAAACAAGTGAAACCATACAGTGAGCCACTCAGAGATCACTGAATTGGAACATCTACGTTTTAGATAATTGTGTACCCATATGTCTTTGCGCGCTAATCGCGCCCCCACGACCAGTCCAATTTTAACCACCTCCAGCACACATGCAGCCGGACATCCACACACGGTTACCGGCCACCACGGAGAAGAAAAGTCACAACCCATTTCCTCCTCTGTGCGAAGGAAGCCCGCGGTTATGCTCTATTTAGGATGAATATTAGAATGAACAAATAAATAACGAAATCATCATCATCATCATCATCATTATCAGCCAAAAGACGTCCACTGCTGGACATAGGCCTCCCCCAAAGAACGCCACCATGACCGGTCCTGCGCCTCCCGCATCCAGCGGACTCCAGCGACCTTCACCAGGTCATCAGTCCACCTTGTGGGGGGCCTACCCACGCTAAACAATAACGAAATACCCTACACAAATCGAACCAACCCCACAGCAAGCCGCGGCAGGCCCGTACCTTGGGCACTAGACGAAGGTATACATAAATGTTATTTATTATCTTCACTAATTATAAAAACGGTATAAACTCACGTAAAAATTGTCAGGAACGGCCCGACATGTTTCGAACTCATTTGGAGCTCTTCATCAGGGGTAGCTATCCGTGCTGTTACGCGACTCGCGACCCACTGCACTTTTAATCGCTCTTCTTGCCGCCCTCTGCGCACGCGCAGATAGCGCGGCGCGGGGAGGGCAGGGCTCTTGCGCTGTCACCACTGAACTGTCTGTCACTGCATTTTCACTATTACCCACTGATACCACGCACACTTGACTTATTGTATCAACGACATTGTCTGAACGCGAGATGTTTTTTAACGCCGGAATCACAGGTTTCCATGCCGGAGGTAGAGCCCAACCACCGTCTCGGTTGAAATTCGGGCGCCGTCCAATTTCGATAGCTTCACGTATCTTCCGTTGTACACAGCGTTTCTCACGAACCAACAACCGTGCCTTATCGAAACGTACGAAATGGGACGCACCGGCCTCGACAACATGCTCCGCAACCGCGGAGTCTCTCGTGTCCATTTTTCTGACACTGCGTATATGCTCAGACAATCTTGTAGACACATTACGTCCCGTCTCTCCTATGTACGCCTTGCCACACTCACACGGTATTTCATACACCCCAGGGGTTCCAAATGGATCCCTATCTTTAGGAGACCGTAGCAACTGCCTCATCTTAGAAAAGGACGGAACCAGGTTGTAATGCTATATCTACGGCGTAAAATGTGTCCGATGGTATCCGTCACACCTTTGATATAAGGTAAGTACGCAGGCGCTCTCTCTACAGTCTGCGGGCGTTGTGCTGTACTGGGGCTCGCTACACGCTGACACTGTCTCCACTTATAGCCATTTTTCTCCAATACCTGTCGCACATGCGCTAACTCCCCATTTACGTATTGAGGGTCACATAAACGGAGAGCCCTATTAATAAGCGCCCTCGGGACTGATGACAGGTGGGCCGGGTGGTGATGAGAATCAGCTTGTAGGTATCGGTCAGTATGCGTGGATTTACGATACACCGTATGAGTCAACCGTCCTTCCGGCAAGCGCTTCACCAACACGTCCAAAAACGGAAGTGCTCCATTCGACTCTTTCTCAATGGTGAATTTTATTCTTGCGTGTATCGCATTCAGATAGCTGAGAAACGGCTCTATATCACTATCCGTGACCACCGCGAAGACGTCATCAACATAGCGCCACCACAGCCTAGGTTTAAAGGGACAGTTTTCTAACGCCTTCTTCTCGAAGCTCTCCATGAAGATGTTAGCTACGACCGGCGCAATCGGCGATCCCATCGCTACACCATCGATCTGCAGATAAAACTCACCTTGCCACATGAAATAACCGCTAGTCAGGCAAAACTCTATTAACATCATGTACTCAGTAGGTAGGTCGTTCTGAACCAACATGTCTCGTATTATGTCTAGAGTTTGCCTTACCGGTACATTTGTAAACAGAGAAGCAACGTCGAAACTAACCATTACCTCGTTGTCTCGTATCACGACCTCCTCAAGTAACTGTACGAAGTGTGTCGAGTCACGTACAAAACTGGTCGTTTTCCCCGTTAACGGTTGTAGCATGCTGGCCATGTGACGAGACGCTTTGTACGTCGGGGAGTCTATCTGGCTCACTATGGGACGCAAGGGCCAGTCAGGCTTGTGAATTAATCTATAATCTTCCGCAGTAATAACTACCGATGTCAAATATAGCGTTATTTAATCGGACATATCGATACTAGCAGCGCCGCGCGGCGTCACCCGCCCGTCCTACGGGAACACCACACATTCTCGGGACAAAAAGCAGCCCATGTGTCAATCCAGGGTGCCGCCCCGCACCATAATCCATAAAAACTGGTCCAGCCGTCTGAGCGCGAGGAAGCAACTAACACACACACAAACACACTCACAAACCCTCGCCACAAAACAAAAAGAACCAAAAATGTTAGACTCAATGCCTCAAAGCACTCTCCACCAGTCAACCAATAGGTCGAACTGAAACATAAATGTAGGAAGTTAAAAGACCACACAGATTATGCTCATTTACATCATCATCATCATATATTTAAGAGCTAGGGTCTTGTCTGTGCACTAACTTTCAACTTAATCTACATTCCGATTTTTGTAGTAGTTCTTCGGAATTTATTTAAGGTTTGTGTCTTCTGAAATACACGTATATTATTTACTTAAATGTCGACTTTTGTCTAAAAATATGTGTTTAACAAGTTAAGACGTGTTTCTGTGAAGAGTATCTTCGGTGTACAGACGTTTTAATTTTGGAATTTTATAATGACATATGTAGAAGTAAAAGGGCTGACTGCATTTCATGGGCAGTTACTACTTGTTGCAGTACCTACTTATACGAATTTAAATATAAAGTATAAATTTGGATGTGACAAATAAATCACTAAACATGGGGCGTTTTGGTCCCATAGTTTAAGTCATTTTATATCTCTGCCCCCTTCTTTTATCATTAATTGATATTTCCTAAATTAAACTGAATAAACGATATTAGGCAACTATCTTTGACTAATGCCATAGTCTGACGGACTGTAGCATTCTGTAACGAAGTTCTTATTTCATGCACACGCAGCAACGCTTGCAAGTATGACTGCTAAAATTGAAAAATAAAACAGTCATTCACAGTTCACTGTACGATTTTATTTGATTATTTCATCTCTAACTTCAGCTTGTCATAGATTAACGTCTTACCTATGCGGATACCAAGAAGTTACATTTCAGACATATGTCCTTTTACTAAAGTCCCCTCGACCAGCATTAGGTACGATATCTGTTACGGCTGTATGGGCCTACATGAAACTGTACCATGCGTGTTAGGGCTGTATGGGCCTACATGAAATTGTAAACCATGCGTGTTAGGGCTGTATGGGCCTATACGAAATTGTAAACCATGCGTGTTACGGCTGTATGGGCCTACATAAAATTGTAAACCATGCGTGTAACGGCTGTATGGGCCTACATGAAATTATAAACCATGCGTGAATGTGTAACGGCTGTATGAGCCTACATGAAAATTGTAAACCATGCGTGTAACGGCTGTATGGGCCTACATGAAATTATAAACCATGCGTGAATGTGTAACGGCTGTATGGGCCTACATGAAAATTGTAAACCATGCGTGAATGTGTAACGGTTGTATGTGCCTACATGAAATTGTAAACCATGCGTGAAGGTGTAACGGCTGTATGGGCCTACATGAAATTGTAAACCATGCGTGAATATGTTACGGCTGTATGGGCCTACATGAATTGTAAACCATTCGTGTTAAGTTAATGTTTATTAAGTATAAACACGGGAAATAAGTCAAACCGTTTTAATGGTAGTTTTTAATATGAGAAATCAACTTGATTTAGAAATAAAGTATAATAAACTTTACTTGCGTGCGGACGCGCCAAGCATAACTGTCTAAGAAATAGAGATATGAGAAGAGTAAGTGCAGGAGCTGCATTGATCTCAAAGTTGCAGCAAATATAACTAACTAGCTTGTGCCCGCGACTACGTCCGCGTGGAACTTGGAAGTATGGAAGCAACCTCGTACAACACGATAGATATCCACCTAATCACCTTAATTAATAAAAGAGCGCCTAAGCAAATGTAAGAGCAATTGTGCTTTTGGTTTAATCATTACATTTTCTACAGGGTCATCAATGTCATAATGAATTACTTACTCACTTTTCAATCTTTTTAGGGATAATTTCCAGGATGAAAACTATCCTATGTCCTTCCTCGGATCTTAAACTATCTCCATGCCAAATTTCATCAAAATCGATTCAGCGGTTTAAGCGTGAAGAGGTAACAGACAGACAGACAGACAGACAGACAGACACACTTTCGCATTTATAATATTAGTATGGATTATACTCGTGCACTGGTACACTGGTAGGTGTCATTAGTTACGGAGGTGGGCACGAAGCAAACCGACTAGTCAGAGCATTATGTGCCATAAAACAGGTAATATTTAACCAAAAGACAAATAACTGAACAGGCTTTTGGGCAGGCTTTTAGAAGATTTTTCTAGTTTCACCTGTTTTGGTGGGTGCCGTGGGTGCAATCAATAGTAGCAAGTTAGATTTCACCTGTTAGACTGAGTTAGATACCTAATACAAGCTTCTGTAATCGGAGGACAGCACCTACAATATTATTGTGATGTGAAGTTGGTCTGATGATGGAGCCGGATAATGGTAGTGGGAATTCCGTAATATAAATATTCGACTCCATCATGTTTGGGCTTGTTTGCTTGGTCATGTCATGACGACGAGCTATTGAAGGTTGTCCAGTAATTTATTTTGGTAAAAAGTTATTACCTTGATTATAGTTTATTGTTCTAAACGATTCGTTCTACTTTGCCCTCTTTCTGGTGTAATATATAATATTAATCCTGTAAGGGCAATGTGTGCCGTAACGTCAATGTGGGAACACGTATTGAATTAGTATCACGTAGTTGGATTCTATGTCAGATAAATAATATCATACTGAATTCTGAGCTTTACAGACGAACTTTTTGATTAAACCGTTTGACAACAACCCTTGAATTACACGTCTGATAAAAATAACTGTGATCTAATAATATTCAGTTGTGCGATCCTGGGTCTCTCGATCATTCGATAATACAGATGTAGAATTAGTCACTGAATGGTAATTTGTAAAACAAAGAGCTAGCTGGGAATTACATTATTGCTGTCAAAATGTCGATTAAATCAAATGAAATAAAAACCTGGTAGTAAAAAAAAGACTAGGTACCTTCGATACGACTGAGACTCAATTTTGAAAGAGAAAGGAAGAGAGGAAATGGATAAAGATGTGCAGCAATTTGTAGCGTAACAAATTGACCTTATACCTGTACGAAATGATTATCTCTTCATAATATAGTCAGTCAAAGTAAACTAAAAAATTACAATAAAAAGACTTGCAAGTGACGATAAATTAATTGAATCTCTCTGGAAAGAGAGTCTTAAACTACACTCATTTATTCGATTAGAAAAACATATTAAAAATAATGATGTTTGTGGATCTGTATAAAACCTATTATGTGGGTAGTTATGACGTTGTCTCGTGAGTACGGGTGGGAAGACAGTCACGGGAGAGCCACCGGCTGTGACGGACGTCTGACCTGCTGGTGCCATACATCCATCACAATATATTGCTCGGTTGATGAAGCTTTTTTGTGATTTTAACGTCGGTCTTTTGGGCAGCCTCGAGTCTTTACTTGTCGCGTCGAGTGGATCTTCGGCTCGTGCATGGCAAGATCTTTCGGTCCCGTGACTCGTGATATTCCGCATTTGCATCAAAACAAAAAAAAATATATTTATTTTTTTCTTTCAATTTATGTTATGGTTACGAAAAATTTCGCGCTCGACGCTCGCGTTTTCATCACCTTGATAAACCATATACCTCCAAAATTTTCGCGCTCGCTGCGCTCGCGGTTTACGACTACTTATATCATTCTATATTTATGTCTTTGGTGAAGCTTCCTATCCTCTAGCATGACTGTACCACAATTCCTTTTATCACCCCACCCTGCATATATATCAGCTTGCTCTGCCCCCCCCTGGACCTTCGGCTGGCGACGCCCTTGATTTTACATTCATATACGACCTTATCACCTTCACATCCTTAGTTTTTTCATAGGTCGCTGACGATGCAAATCGTGTTTCGAAATTTAAATATCTTGATACGTAATAGGAATTACATAGGTACTTACTTACTGGATAAATATTGATTCCAAATTTAAAATGTCGCTGTTTACTGGACACTAGTCTTCGGTATTTTCCACTTACTGTAGTCTTTCTAGCGATGGTATGGCAACATTACATGTCATTTTTGAGAAAAAATTATAACGTTACTACGAATTTTATGCCCTTTCGCAAAAATAAATCTCATTCTTCCCTTTTTGATAGAAAAATATCGTCACAATAGCATTTATGCCAAAGATGATGGTGGAAAAAAATCTTACCTGGAACTAAACCAAGATCGTTATGAACAAAACTTAAGGTCGTACTCGTCTCCTTACTTTGAGAAAACGGGCTGAGGATTTAGCTAGAGTCACGTTCTTTTGATATGTTGTGTATAACTTTATAAGCTGATTTTAATGATGGAATAAAAAAAAACAAAGACAACTCGAGTTATGCCCTTTCACGTTAGAGGCACTATTAAGGTACTTATTGAAATTACATCCCTAAGACTCTTTTAGACTACGCGCCGGCAGGTACAAAGAGATCTCCAGTGTCTAAGATCTACAAATAAAAGGCACATAATCACAATTAATCCTAAGCTAAATAGAAGTGCTTTGAATCTAATACGGAGCGATTATTTTATTTTTGAAGATTAAAAAGTGTTAAAAACTACTCTCAATGTTATCGATTGTCAATTTTTAACTACATTTTTGAGCCGACGGTTTTGGCAGGGACCTGGAAGGAAGCTGGTCGAATCCCGGTAAGGGTAAATATTTGTGGGCTGTTACTGATTCATGGATGTTTTCTATTTATTTATCTATATATGGAAGTTTGTATCGTCGTCTAGTACCCATAGCACGAGACCTACTAGTGCTTACTGTGGGGACTATATGGATTTGTGTGAGGTTTCCGATTTTTATTTATTTATTATTCAATATCATCATGCATAATTTGTGGTGTACCTGCCTACTGAGCTGGCGGTTCTAGGTTCGAATCCCGGGGCATATTTGTTCCTGGGCTATGGATGTTATCTATATATGTATTTATATATTATTTATATTTTCATTTAGTACCCACAGTACTGGCTTTGCTTAGTTTGGGACTAAGTCGACTTGTGTAAGATTGTACCTTAATATTTATATTCAATATAATTTTTCCCTTAATATTTATAATTTGTCACATAGTGATTCACATACGATATGCTATGTTGTACTCAGGCCGTATTGGAAAATTAACAGTAGGTAATCAGTAAAATTAATTATGCGATATGACAGAGGGCCTTTTCTCGGAAAGAAGTGTCCTAAACATTAAGGAGACTATAAATTTATAGAACGTTGATAGACAATGTTCCTATTATAAATCAAGTAGGCAATATCCCAAGTATACACGGTTTGTGTTTGTACAATATTTCGGCGGGATTGGATTATAGATACCAGGAAAAACAGTGTTGACAATAATTTTTCGATACCTGAAGGTAATCGGATATTTCGGAAGCATAATCATGATATGAAAAGGAATGTAACCGCGGGGGATTTTGTTGATATTGTAAAGGTTGTTTGTTGTTTACAATCTTTTTATTACCTTCTCTTTGTTTATTTTTTAATGTTAAGTACCTTTCTTTTTTTATTTCTACTTCAATTTTCATAATGAGGTCCATAGGATTGTTTATATAGTATGTATTTGCTCTAACAGTGGCTTTATTTTCGAGGAAATTCCTAAAATTCCAATACAAAAGGATTCATCAAATTTTTTTTATCAAAAATGTTAGTATAAAACTTTACAGCGTCAAGACTAATATTTTCTGTATTTTCTTATCCCATGCCAGCGTTAAAGTTCTTAATATTGTGCTAGGACACACTTAATATCTAGTAAATCCACGTTTACCTTTCCACCAATTCGTAGTTTATTCAACCATTTGACCGCAATTGCGGCGTCTTTAAGCCTGCTTTGGGTTATAAAGGAAAATTACTACCTTCAATATGTAGTTTATGTCCCCGTGTTGTTACTAGTGATGGTCAATAAGTCAACGGATAAGTTTAATTAACCGTTTCTGATTCATCAACGTATCAACAGTTTCAACAGATTCAACTATTTAATTTTATATGCAAACAACGGGAATTAACTATGCCACCAGTGGCGAAAGTCCAGCCCAAATAAAATGTCAGTTTGCAGCTTGTCCAAGGGCCAGCCACGACCAACCTATTGATTAAAAACGTGGTGAAACAACGGACCCACGACCAAGCAAAATTAATTCACCGTTTAAATTAACGATAAAAATTTAACGATCAACTTTTTAACGCTTCTCCGTGTTTTTATAAACAAACAGCGTCTCATTTGTCTTTCAAGCACAGAAATAACGAAATGTAGTTTATCAGCATAGGCCGACCATTTAACCGAATCTGAAAGCCTACAGCAGGGTCTCTCTTATGATCTTAGCAAAAACCGTCTGTATACTCTCTCTCTATTCTATCGGTTGATTATAAATGTGACGCAATCGATTGAAGGCTGTGGTAAGACAACAAGAGGTATTACTGGGCCGGACTCCGGTTGGAAGGCGTCTTAAATTGCTTACCTAGTTGACGTTTGATACGTTAACGTTATCCATTGTTATACGCCAAAACCGTCAATGATCAACCACTAGTTGTTTCACTAGGGAAATAACTGCCCCAACGATGTTGCCGGGTGGCTGTTTTACCAAGGCGATGTTAAACGACATATGTACATAACAATTGTATATATACATATGCCCTTTCTGGGCCTTAAGAAGGGTATTGTTGTCCCGATGAACTTTGTCAGCCACAGCTAGTAACTTTGCCAATGTTCAGTGCTTAGGCAGAATTACGTGATTATCTTTATAGGGGTACGGATTTGTACATTAGAGTTGGTTTATCTAGATTTAGAGCGGATAAGGTAGGTAAGTAGGTACTTAAAGAAGTTGAGTATTTGAATTTATTATTGGAAAATATATATAGTTGCAATTATTCACGTGATTTATATAATGTAGAGTAAAAAGTCCCTTTGCGTTGCCCTCGCACTGCCGTGTTTGTAAGAAAGTGACAGGCGCTTATAATTATTTTTTTAGCCACTATAACAGGCTACTAATGTTAAAATGATGCTGGTGCTGATAGAATAAGACTAAGAGAGAAAGTGCTTGAAGACGAAAGTCTTCAGCCAGGTCGTATTACCGGTGATGAACTACGGAGCCGAGACCGAGACGTTGGTCTCTAACTATGGGCCTTTTAAGAAAGCCCAGAGTCACTCAGCGAGCTATGAAAAGAGCTATGCTCGGGATTTCTCTACGAGATCGAATCAGGAGATTCGTAGACGAACCAACCACGAACCAATCTGAAGTGGCAATGGGTGGGGCACACGCACATAGCTCGAAGAACTGATGGCCTTTGGGGCAGAAATGTTCTCGAATGGACACCACGCACCGGCAAGCGCAGTGTGGGACGGCCAGCCGGCCCATGTGGAAGTCTATTGAGGAGGCCAGGGGACGTCCTGTGGCTGAAATGATGATGATGATATTGATGATTGAAAAATGGTAGACATGAAATTTATTTTTAACTGTTTCCTGACTTGATTGTTTTACCTTTAGTATAAAATGTATACTAGCTTTTATTAAGTTGTCTTATAGTTATTTATAGACTTAACAGCCGCATACGACACGTCCGTGTGGCGACAGGGATTGCTCTATAAACTCATCAAAGCTGTCCCATACCTGAGAATATTTAGAGTGATAGAAGATGCTCTCACAAACAGACCGTTCCAAGTCCACCTGAGTCAGCAGTGTAGTAAAATAAGAGTCCTAAACAATGGCTTGCCCCAGGGGTCTGTGCTTGCTCCTTTGCTCTTTAACCTGTATATCCACGACCTACCTGCCACAACATCGCAAAAGTTTGGTTACGCTGACGATCTGGCTCTAGTAACTCAGCATAGAACAATGAAAACAATAGAAACCATCTTGGAAAGAGACCTTGAGGCAATGGACCAGTATTTCCAACACTGGCGGCTATGTCCAAATGGGTATTTCTACCATTTCGTGCAAATCACATGTTCGTAGAAAAAAAACATGTATTAAGTGTCAAATTAACTTCAAATATTTTTTATGTATTGTGTCAGGTACATGGGTATACTTTGCATCTAAAATATATTATACTATTGCAAAATAAATAAATATAAAAAAAATAACATGCGAAAAATTCATTACCATCACCGTTCAGAACACAAATGTATAGATTAGACAGCGAATAACTAATCTATTTTACATGTATCACATTAAATTTAATCTCTGATATGGTTGAACTATGTAATAAGGGATATAACTTTGAGAGTCTAACAGTCGTATAATTCTTATTTACGTTGATTGTATAGCAAAATATTTTTGTCCATCAAAAAACTTCATTACCATCAATTAAATTTGCAATGGCAACATCGGCCTGTAGACGTACAAAGTAGTATTTTATGCGTTGTCCCTTCCACTCGCGATCCCACCTCAGTCGACTCAGTGAATAGTGAAGAGAGTGGACGCGTGCCATAATTTTGTAAAAAAATAATTCGTGGCGAGATTTTGGAATTGGTACGATTTTTTTTCATTGCCATTCGTGCTGTTTTGATATTAATGCTTTAGAGTTTTATTGTACTGTTGATACTTAAATAAGCAACATTAAGTTCAAAAACTTAGTGTATGAATATACCTACGATTGAAGTTGTTTATAATGAGTAAATCTGCAAAAGGTAAAGAAAATTCATTACCATCCTCTTCATTACCATGATTTACCAGTCACTTTTAGGCGAATGGTAATGAATATAAAATACTGGTAATGAATTTAAGTTTTAAAATTGTGAAAATCCTATCTTCTATCCGTTCCTCTTTTACGTGACAATACGTTTTCAGTGGGTATATGTATGCAGAACGTTATATATATTTTTTGCGATTTTTTTATTTATCTTCGTTATAGGGTTCATTGATATTATCCCTGCATCTGACAATGCTTTTGTAGAACTAAAAGACTTTATGCATCAACGTACCACCGAAAGATTTTTTAAAGAAGTGGAAAACGAGTCAACCTGTCCTTCCCCAATAATAGAAAACTTAACCACTTTAGAACAAACACAACAGTTGCAACATAATATCAGAGCTGCTCATGTCAAGGCGAGTGGAGCTACTCAAAGCAAAACTATCACTTTGCGTTCGAATATAAAACGACATTGGACTAACGAATCTTTTATTAAAACAGATTCCAGTCACCCGAAAAAGAACTGTTGTTGACTCTAAGAAAGAAAATAAAAGTGATCAGAACCAAACGTCATATACGGAAAGTAAAATAAAGAAACTAAACTAACTACTTTAGCGCAGCAACCCAAAATGAGTTTTGGCCTCCAACACAAGAGCACGCCATCTTGCCCGATCCTGCACCACTTCGTGCCAGCTGTCGCTAACTCCTAGCTCACGCAGATCCGCCTCCACCATGTCTTTCCAGCGATACTTGGGGTGACCAATAGGACGTCGTCCAATTGGTCGGCCTAAGTATGCTCTCTTGACATTTCGATCGTCCCCCATTCTCTCGACGTGGCCAATCCAGCGAAGACGATGTGCCTTGGTTTCGCCAATGATCTTAAGTTCGGCTACTAGTTCGGCGATCTCCGTGTTTTTGCGGATCCTCCTGCTTCCATCTTCTCTTTGAGTAGGTCCCAGAATCTTTCTGAACACCTTTCTTTCTGCAACTAACAAACTTTTCTCCTCCCTAGGGGTCAGCGTCCAAGCCTCACAGCCATACATTAATATAGGTCTGATGACGGTTTTGTATATCCGTATTTTTGTAGATCTGCTGAGGAGCTTGGACACCAACACCCTATGAAGTGCCGCGCTGCAGCGTAAGGTGTTCTGGATGCAGATGTTGATCTCGTCCTGTCTTGTATGCGAGTTAAGAAACCGACACAAGAGAAAATAAAGAAAAGTATTGCTAAAACTGGAAAGGGCTGTAAAATACTGAAGGCCACAATTAGTAATGGTTCTTCAGAGGAAAATGATAAAGGAACGAAAGTTGGAGCAAATTATAAACAAGAAAGTACTTCTAAACTTCTAAACACTTCTAAAAAAGTGAGCAAATTTTTCGACAGTTCTTCATCTGACGATGAATTTAACATTTTTTAAGTTTTGAAATATAATCTTAAATCATTATAATTATGAAGAACTTCCTACAGCACGTTGTTTGAAGTCTAATTGAAATGTTCTATCGTGGTACAGAGTATCTATGTTGCGTTCTATTGTCAATACTGTTAAATATTAACCAATTCGTTTGAGTCAAATTCACAACTAAAACTTTGTTATTGTAATATTAATTCGGATTACACAATATAATAAGTAAAGTATTCTAAGAAGTGGATTTCAACTGATGATTAGACGTTAAATGGTTAATTATACACTCAATACTTTATTTCACATAATGGTTTTACAAAACAGGTGGTAAAGTTACAAATTTGAGATCACATCATGTATCCTGAAGTAGGGCGCAGCAATTTGTGAGATACTATTTATGGGTATACAATTTGACATAAAAATAAGAATAGTAAAAAACTTATTCTAGGGACTTATATGGTTTGAAGTAGGTAAAATTGAAAGCAAAAAGTAACATTATTAGGTTAAATTGCACTACACAGTACGTTGTAAATTTAACTCATTTCGAAATTCTGTACTGTTAGGTTATTTAGGCGTTTGTAGAATTAAATAGATGTGGATTTCTATTCATAAAACTACTAAATGTTTACGAATTAGTTTTGAGTATAAAACATATACTTAACTAATACTTTGTTCTGGAATGTTAATGTGTATAATATACAATAACAATCAGAATTTAAAAGATTTTTATATTACGTGAAGAGTTATATTTTTTTTAGTAAAGTATGATAGATCAAAAACATGTGCACTGCTGCACTACTTTTTATGAGACTGTTCTTTTTTTCCTTTTTTGTGAATATGTTGTAATCACTCTTTCATAGAGTAATTACTAAGGATAGGAAGAAATAAAAAAATATCTAATATAGGCTTTTTGCTTAATCCTTCATTACCAACACCACATTTTCATTACCATACCACTTTATATCATTACCATATTCCGTAGTTCATTACCATTCCATTTGAAAAAACAAAATTACTTATATCTCGGTAAATTTTGGGTATAATTCTAAATAGATTATATTACAGTTATTCTTTTTCCTATTTCTTCCCATTGGCATAGAAAAAAATAAATAATAAAAATTTCTCCTCATGTCTGCCGATTTACACGAAATGGTAGAAATACCCAAATGCCACTAAGACTGAGATCTGTTGTTTCCATCTTTCTAATAGGTTGGCGAGCGAACAGCTGAAAATCAGGTTTAGAGTTACGGTGTTACGACATAATTTCTGCCCTAAATACCTTGGTGTGACCCTCGACAGAAGCCTGACATACAAGAACCACTTCGAAAAACTGTGTGGAAAACTAAAAACAAGGAACAATATTGTCCAGAAGCTAAATAGAAATAGAAATAGAAATGTTTATTTGCTGAAATACTTAACAATTAGGTCTTAAGATTATTATTTTTACGGAACCAGTATTCATTGGACATAAAAGTCAACATGTAAATCAATATTATTCCTAAAATACACAAATTAAATACTCTAATGCACAGACTACCCCCACTAGACGGAGCATGTAAGGCACATGTAAGGCGACCCGCGCGCACCAACGATATGGTACGGCAAAACATTAAAGTATCAACACGGCGGCCACCGTTTAGTTGCGTCCATGTTTATGAGGTCTCTCTACACCACTTAACACTACAATTTACCATGTTATTTATTTAATTTCTTTTTTCGTTGACGTACGCATGGATCATAAACAAGGACGCAACTAAACGGTGGCCGCCGAGTTCATACATTAATGTTCTGCCGTACCATATCGTTGGTGCGCGCGGGTCGCCTTACATGCTCCGTCTAGTGGGGGTTGTCTGTGACTCTAATGATACAAAATTGCGAAACAAAACAATTTACAACTATATACAGAATTAAAATCTCATCATTATCAAATACCCTCCTACCAAGAATTTTAATAAGTTAGTCATGTCTAGTTTAAACAATATCAGCAGTTTAACAGGAACATCGTGGGGTGCAAGCGCCGCCTGCCTAAAAACCACTGCAATGGCCCTCGTCTACTCAACAGCGGAATACTGTGCAGCCGTATACTCGTGTATGGATGAACAGTGCACACGTGGCTAAAGTAGATGCGGAGCTAAACCACACCATAAGGATCATCTCGGGCTGCATTATGCCAACACCAACTCACTGGTTACCTGTCCTCAGCAACATTCTACCACCAGGCATCCGTAGAGAGAAATGCCTATCACGGGAATTCGCTAAAATGACCGGAAATCCCCAGCTGCCCGTTCATGAAGACCTGCAAAGCGCCAGCAGCATCCGTCTCAAATCCCGTGAAACCCACCAGCTAAAACCTGCCATACACGAGATCCAACATGGAAGGTGAGCGAAGCGTGGATGGAAGAATGGGAAACCCAGCAATACTTGCTCGGAAACAACCTCTTTCAACTAAATGCCCAAGAGCAGCCCAAAGGGTTTAATGAAAGCGGACAGATATGGTGCAGACTGAATCGCCTGAGGACTGGTATAGGAAACTGTGCATATCTTTGGCAGAAATGGGGACGAAGCGAGTCAGCGTTGTGCGAGTGTGGAGACCCGAATCAAACCATACGCCACATAGTGTTTGACTGCCCCACCACCAGATACCCCGGACCAGTTGAGAACTTCAAAAATTTGACCGAGGAAGCGCGTTTATACCTGCGGCATTGTAAATTTTAGATTTTAGATAATTTATTGTTAATAGAAAATTTTGTAACCCATAAACCAGTGTGCCATATTATATCGCCATACGATAAATAAATTATACTTAGTCTATTTGTTAGTCTGTAATCAAATCTTAAAGATTTAAGCTGAAATTTTCCATTCCTACTTATGTAGATATATATAAATCGGATGACAACGTGATAATATTATGGAGCATTTTGATGATGTAGCTGAAAGGTGGTCAAGGGGACTTTGTAATACAAAGACATGACCTTGTTTATTACAACCTAACATTTTGGCCTGTTAGATTCGTTGACGAGTAATGGACGTTTGTGTAATTCCAATACACTCAGGTCTGTGAGGAAAAAAATCTAAAGTTATTTGATAAACACTTTGTTACTTGCTAGATGGAAAATAAAAATAACATAAGACCTGAATCGAACAAAGCCTTTGATCTGACAAGAGAAGGGTGAAGTGGGATGTAGTCGAGCCCCGTCCAAACATTCTACACTCTTATCCCCGAAAATAAGATTTCAGTCTGTTATTGTTCGTGGTTCCAATAATAACTTAGCGTATTAGCAAAACTCTACCTACTTGTATTAGAATATTAAGTGGTTCTCAAACACTTTAGAGAATATTCGAACTACAATTCCGAGAATCTTGAATATACCAATGATTGCTAGCTAACTTTAGGCTGCGTTTCCACCAGAGCTGGGTAGCGAGGGACGTATTTTTGTTAACCAATAGAATAACTTCATTTAAGCATCCTCGCTCAGCGCAGCTGATTTTATTGGTTAACAAAAACATATCCCTCGCTACACATCTGGTGGAAACACAGTTTTAAGTAGTATCCAGTTATATGAGTAATATTGCAAGGAGTTACACAAGTGACATTATTTTTAGACCGAGCGAGCGAAGAACTCCGTTTCAGCTTGGTCAATACATCTTTGTTCGGACTTCCGACTGTCCTCCCCCACAAGCCGTATCTCTCAACCGATTTCCTTGAAATTTTGTTACCAGCCGGGATAATATATCGTGCCGCGACTTCGCTTGTCGCGCGACTCAGCGTCACCTGACTTGTTCGCACGGTATTGAAAAGAAAGTGACAGGTAATATTTGTCGCGCGACAAAATGTCGCGTAGCCATAATTATGCTAGACTAAGACTCTACATTTAGACGCGACGTCGCTTATCGCAAATAGTACCTATCGTCCGTCTTTCTCGCAACGTGTTGAAAGGAAACGGACAGATTTGAAAAATGCGAAAAAACTCATTTTGTTTTAGGTACAATCAATTGGAGTCTTTTCGTCTTCATCGTCATTAACAAAAAGACAGAAACCTTCTACAATAAACTACACATTCACATATATTACCTGAACGGAAAAGGCAAGTTTCATAATATTATTCCACATGTAATAACGCAATAGTGCTGGAATCTAACGAGTGGGTCCCAGCGGTACACTCCCGCAGATTTAATTGTTTAATTTCCTCAAGCGAGTTCCCGGAAATACAGCCCGTAAACTAATAATGTAATAGATTAAGCAACAAACTGCCGACATGAGTAATGGCTTCGAGCCTACACGGATATGGTGTGAAATTCATAATACGGCCAAGTATACACGGTAAGTAACTCTTAAAGTGTTGTGGTCGAGGGGAAGGATTTAAAAAACTTAGTTTATTTGAGAATGCTCCGAATATCCTGCACCAAAATCCGTACCAATGCCTCCATCCCTGTAGAACTCATCACTCCTGTGGCGCGAAGATAATTACATTGGCGGGTTATACTTCCACACAAAGTCCGACTGGTAGTGAGGGCGGCTAAACAGTCCTGATACTACAGTTCAAGTCATGTTTATTATATTTTTTTTTTAACAAAAACAGTACCAACTTCAATAAAAACTGAAAAGCGAAAAATAACCCGATCATGTACAGATTACATTTGAATCACCTTTTGAAGTCGGTGCCAATTTGCCAAACTACTCAATTATTTAAACTATGAATATAAAGATCAAAGCTTAAAGAAACCACCTACCAGCTACCTTCCACCAGGTAGCTCCTTTTTAAATTTTTCTTTAAGCTTTGATCTTTGTATTCATAGTTTAAATAAAAATTGTGGTGTACCCACATTAAAACAAAATGAGACATTACATGTTTCATAAATTTACTCAATTATTATTATGAAAACAGAAGCCACGCAAGTTTACGTGAAGTTAGCCACCGATTTATGGATGTCTTTGTCAGAACTGGACCAAATTAAGCCACGGGACATTGGACTAAATCAATAATATAAATTGGAGCATCAGCTTTCAAATAAAAAAAGAATCATCAAAATCGGTCCACCCAGTCAAAAGTTCTGAGGTAACAAACAAAAAAAAAATATATATATATAAATATTGAGGGACAATCTTACACAAATCGACCTAGTCCCAAACTAGGCAAAGCTTGTACTATGGGTACTAGATGACGACATACATAATATATATAAATACATATATAGATAACACCCATGACCCAGGAACAAATATTCGAGTTCATCACACAAATATTTGCCCCGGCTGGTATTTAAAACACAGGACCGCGAGCTCAGTAGGCAGCTGCACAAACTGAGCCAACCGCGTCATTTAAAAAAGAAAAACCGTCGAATTTAGAACCCTCCTCATTTTTTTAAGTCGGTAAAAAAGACTATAAGCAGAATCAGGTTTTTAGGGTTGGTTCAGCTAGGCTCTTGATCACGAGAAATAATAGACCAGATCGAGACGCTGACGAGTGCTTCCCTTAACGAATGTGCTCACAAAGCTCACAAGCTATTATTGAACCGGCGAGACATCCTCGACCCTGTAGTCACTTACCATCAGCTGATACTGGGGTCAATCGCCGGTCAGTTTGTAAATAAAAAGAAAAATGTTTAGGCCCGAGGGAAATGGAGGAAGATTGTGCAACGTGCTATTGCCAAACCGCACGAGTAATCACTGCTTTGCCAAGAGCATACGCTTAAGAGAAGAAGAACTGATTTGACAGATACAATATGATTAAAGTGTTTGTGGGGAGGTCGAGACGGAATGATACTGTGTGGTTTTTGGCAATTAAAACACTGTGGTAAGTTGTAGGGTACATGGTGTTACACAGTAATATTGGTTGGGATAGTTTTCTAACGCCATCTAGTGGCGACATGCGTAACTACACTAGCAGATCGTTGCTGTTGGCAACACTCGAACAATACTGTTTCATGTCTTCTCAATCATTTAAGATTAATATTCATAAATATTAAATAAAGGAATGTTTTATTTGTACCTATTCATATGAAATATTAATTTCATAATATAAATCTCAATTAAATTAATTATTAGCTTCGTTTGTCTATGGGATCGGTAAGATTGGCGGACGTGCGTACGCGCCTCTGTGGTTGGTGGGAGAAAAGGAAAACGAAGCGCGGTCGCGTCAGTGCATGCCCAGACGTCTGAGCGCAAAACTGTACTCACTTATCTCAGGAGGCATCCATTTTGTAACATACAACATGTGAACTAGTAAAAGCCGAAAACATCCCGGATATAAGACATGGAGTGACACAGTAAACTATTTGATAACTTTTAAAACACACATCATTCGATGTAATATTTAGGACGGACGTTACTTCGCTTAGCTTTGTCTCTCGCCAGTGATTGTAGCTGGCTAGCTACGCTATACGCTCGTTCTGGCTAGATACGAGCGTGTGGCAGCCAAATACATAGGCCGTCGAGCAGGCGCTTGTCCCGAGGGGACACACTGCGGGCTCACGACTTGGCGCCGAGTGTTGGACCCGTCACGGGCTGGATTTTGCTTGCGAGGTCCAGGGTGAAGACATTTGACGTCGAGGCGCGCGCCGGCAGCGTGACACCCACGTTTTTGACAAGGTGACTTCGTTCCGTTATAAATTTTAGGATTCGATCCTGTTGTCCAAGTTTCAATGTAGTGTTTTAGCCCTCAGCTAATAAATGACTTAAGCCTCACACACAACTAATTCATTATCCAACTTAATTAAATTAATTTAACTTATCTGCGAGTACGCACTAGGTCAGATTCCCTATAGAGTTCTGAATCCTCTGGGGTTAGCCCAAACTGTCTATTAGAATAAGTGTTAAGTAGTAAGACAAGTGTTATTGTTGTGTTATTTATAATTGCCACTTAGTCATTATACATACCTGGTGGTTTATAATTCAAGTTTTGTTTTTATATTTCTCTCCTTAGTATAATTCCTACTGAACTCCTGACCTTTGGAGTATAAATAAAAGTGTCTGGCGCCCTCTCTTTCTCTCTTCTCTCTCATTACATATAATTAAATTAGAAATCCATCCATATCCGTCAACGGCGTCTTACTCACGAAGCATCCCTAGGTATCTCTCGACTGACTAGCATGGTGCACTCCAACAAGTGTGGACAGAGACTTGCTTCTGTCAGATGCCATCACATGCAGGTGAACGTAGGACTCTCTTAGTTTACCCATAACACAGTTGTACGTAACGGTTTGGTTCATGACGTCTATATTTCCCTGAATGTCTAGTCGCCGTACGTTCATTCCCCAATGGGACATCAGCAAGATGAAATGTGTTTATTCGGTTGTTGACTAGTTATATACCTACCTTAGAATTAAATGCACCTGAAAAATGCACCAAGTAAAAGCCTACTTATGAAGGAGGAAGGGCGCAATGATTCGCGTGGCAATAAATTGCAAAGAAAAGAATGACAAAGAAAAGGCCGGGGTTTATTTAGTTCACTCTTAACAGCCAAGCTTTTAGAAAAAACAACTAATTATTCAATTTATGTTGTTTGAAATTATTAAGTAAAACAACTTCGTGTGACGCGAGTGATAAAGGAAAGTATTGGAAAGGTTTCACTCGCATATTCCAAAACCTTATGCTATTGAATTGCCTAAGGCACCATATTGATTTGTGTCACATCGTAACTCCTCTGACCCTTTTTATAGAACATCGATTATGACGGTCCTGTCCTTCATAAAGGCCTTTATTAGAAATGTGTCATCCCTTTCGTGTATTAGGATGTCAGGAACAATAGAAGTAATTATTTGAAATGAAATTATTCGGATTATATGTACAGGTGATACCAGTGTTTTCCCTTGTAAATACAGGTCATGGACACTTATTCAAACGTGACTCGTGAGTCGTTGACTACGGTAGGCTTTTGAACAAAATGCCCTACCATGTATAGTTAGGTGTTAGCACTAATAAGTAACGGCTCGAGCAAGAGATCGATGGCAAGCGTCAGCGGCGAGCAGTAAGTTAGAGCCGAAGGTCAGGCACCCGTTTCAGTATAAGATGGTGCCAAAAGAAAAAAACGAAGCAGGTCCATGAACAGTCACCATCAAAAGTCACTAGGCAACTATGCAACTATAGGCTCAAAATTATCTGCACCCAACTACATAATTAAGACAGTAAAGTTTGCGCAAGCCAAAAGTTGGAGCATGTTGTTGTGCGCAGTTCCTTTTGTTGATTATAAGATATATTTATTAGTTTCAAATGTTGACGTTACCAGGTCTGGTGATATATGGCACTTGATATATGTCTTTTGTATGAGGCAATGTTAGCTCCTCCAGAAGAAGGTGTTTTCCTCACTAAATAAAAGTTCAATTGAATTTGAAAATAATAGAAAATGTAAAGTTACTCGTATGTCACTAGATTTAGCCTATAATGCAGTCTGGATGAAATCATCGTGGAGTCACAGTATTTAAAGTAGTCACAGTTACTGCGAACTTATTATTATAATTATTAGCCTGAACTGTCTCACTGCTGGGCAAACTTGTCTCTTTTTTCCCCTTCCTTTTCCAAAGCAGCAACCGACCAATCCTTTCGGAATGCATGCAGGTCGTCCCGCCATCACTGTCAAAATCTACCGCCACGCCGAACCCTATGGATTTATTAAAATACAAATTCTGAGAAATCCTTAAAAACAGTAACAACGAATTATTACAATAATATTAGGTACAAAAACCGAAACTACGATATAAAAGGAACACTTTGAAGTACGGCAAAGGGAATATACTTCACAAAAATACATTATTTATGCTCGCAATATACGAAACACAAGTCTGATGTAATTACTTTTATGAGCGTCATAACTCTGGTCCACATATTTACTCTGTAGCAAGTAACTCGGAATTTCATATGATTCAAAATTACTGAGTTAATGCTTACGGGATCATAATAGTTTATTAACAATAATAATATCTACACTCACTTTAATAATTATGCTCTTGTACGGAACACTTGAAAATACGCCGTGTAAACCTCTCGCGACGACGAAAAATATCTTAACCTCTTTTTTATAAGTAGTTAGCAAAAGGTTTGGAATATACCATTCCTTTCCACATAATCACGTCATAGCAAACGTTGATACTTATAAATATCCCTTTTTTAGGGTTCCGTAGTCAACTAGGAACCCTTATAGTTTCGCCATGTCCGTCTGTCCGTCTGTCCGTCCGCGGCTTAGCTCCGTGATCATTAGTACTAGAAAATTGAAATTTGGTATGAGTATGTGTATGTATCACGCCGACAAAACGGTAAAATAAAAACTAAAAAAAAACTATTTTTTGGGGTACCTCTCGAACATCTAAAGTGGGGGTGAATTTTTTTTTCGTTCCAACACTAGTTTGTCGGGTGTCGTTGAGTAGGTATTTTAAAAATAATAGGGGTCTTCAAACATTATTTTTTGATAAAGTCAGCAGTTTCGTAAATATTCGCTTCGAAAATAAAAAAATATATGTCCCTCCCCCCTCTAACTTCTCAACCACGGGTCAAAAAATTATGAAAAAATTCATGGACATGAGGCCTTATAAGAAATTTCAATTAAAACTATATTGAACAAAATCGGTAAAGCCGTTTTTGAGTTATCACAAAGTTTCATAATTTTCTTAAAAGGTTGACTTCCAGAAGGTAATAAGCAACTACAGTTACTTTGGCGTTTACGACCTTTTTATAGAGCTTGGAATCTTTCTCGTAACTTAAGTCCATTGTGAAGGATGAGCAACTACGAAACCCTACACTGAGCGTGGCCCGACATGCTCTTGGCCAGTTTTTAATTTTGAAGTCACTCACTGTGAACAAATAGGCTTCCCATACAAACGTTAAATCTTTGGCTTATACTCTTAACGTTTTCTTAATTATTACTTACTTTCGAGTAGCCTACTTTATTGTTAATATTGTCCTGTATTCACCACTGTTTCTTCAAAGTATTATTATGTATATCGTCGTCTACATGTACCAGTTTGGTACTAGGTAGATATGTGTAAGATTGTCCCTCAATATTTTATTTATTTATTAAAGGTAATTTGACCGTATAAGATTCATCCCAGGTTATGTTTTCTGAAAATTAAATGTGTCTGGGATTGCAATTTTATTTCAGAAGCCTCGGTAGCAGATGTGACACTATCATAAGAACTGTATTGAAACCGATCAAATCAGAATGAAATGATGCCTTGCTCTCACAAGTTTTTTCTAATCAAGGTTATGTAAGCACAACATGATAGCAGATTTTTGGAGATTGAAGTAGGATTTAGACAGGGATGCTAGAACAATTTAATTTTAAGAATAAAAATATTTTTATATTTTAGATAACTCGAAAAAATAAAGCACAGACATCTTCGAAATCAAATCAAGTTTAAAAATAACTCACTGATATTACAATTGACCGTCAATTTTGCTTCAACCCACATGGCTATTACATAATAACACATTTTATAAGTAATAGAGCCCATTTGATACTTTGTTAAGCATACTAACTAATTAGGTAACTCCTGCCCATTAAGTAGGGAGAGCTACTTAATTAGTTTGTAAGTACTTCTGGCATGCTAAAATGGAGCAACGCATAGAATATTAACAAAGATATTTATACATTTTTATTTCTATGAAAAAGACTGAGAGATTAAGGTACTGTGAAGGTTGGACTTCACTTTCAGTGGAGTTGGCCACTGATATAAAAATAAATACGTTTTAAAGATTAGAACGGACGCGTGACATCCGTCTATTGTAAAAAATGTATAGATAGTCTTAGACTAATTGTTGCTGAATAAACAACTAAAAGTACCTCTCGCTGCATCTTTTTAAGCTCCCCCACGTAGCCCTACACATTGGTGGAGGTGCGGGGTACTTTTTTGTAATCGTGCGACTCTAGTTATAGACTTCGCTAGACTGCCTAGCACAATTAATCAAAACGCATCAAAGTGCATGGTTACTACAAATGTAGAAATTGATTTGTGTCAGTAAAAATATCTCCATTTGTACTGGAAAATCACAGCCACATAAGAATTTGATCTCATCGACCACTTCTATCCAAGAAACTGGGTTATCACCCAGTGACATATCTGCACGTTTGTCATCACGGGATATGGTATTTATTTCCTACATCGCTCTGAAATATGACCCCGATCACTGGGCGTTAATGGCAGTTCTAAAGAACTATATAAATACTGTGAACTATCATTATATATTTTTCAGGAGAATCTTTTTGAGATCATATTATAAGAAAATTTATTTGAGGGTAAAAAATAAGTTCAATAACTAAAATCCGATTAAATCACGTTGTAAAAAGTATAAAACATTAATATATTCTCATCCAAGATTGTTCTGTATAAAGCAACCACACTCGCGTGCGACAAAGTCACAAATACACCTCCGTTTATCCTTAAGGCTTAGGGTGACGCAAAAAATCATACAGCAGCACTATAACCATGGAGATCACGTATATAGCTGAAGTGTTCAAGCACAAGATTTTCACATTTGCCAAAAACTCGAATTCATCTTCAGCGACAACACGCCTTAAGATTTTTAATTACTAGAGTACATAGTACTCGTATAAACCAAAGCTTGAAAAAATCCTGAAGCCATAAATTCCCCTGTTCGTTGCGCTGACGCCTTGAGTGAGATTATGGGTAAAGTAATTTGTATTCCGACCCATTAGGAGAGTGGAGGGCCTAGGAACTTTTTATTCAATGACCGTCCGCTCACTATCGGGTAGATTAATGTCATAGAAAATAAAGTCTATAGGACGCAGAAAGCCTCTGGAATAATTCAATTTGAAACGAATCCGGTTGTAGTGAAAGGTGCTTGGGGTTGGAGGGTTTTCAAGGAGATTTCATTGGCCGGAATCGGTTCCTATATCTTTAGAAAAGGTATTGTAACTGAAAACATTTTACAGGTATGTGATTGCATGGCGTATATCCTAAAAACTAGCTTCTGTCCGCAACTCTGTCTGCTTTGAATAAATACTTCCTTAATAGAAATTGAATACCCTTTTCTAGGTTAGGTTAGGTTATTACTGTTTCTTAGAATTCTTTGGATATCTTCTCGAATTTAACGTATACGAGACTCGCATAAAGATACAGAATTATTTACAAACCTCAAACTGAAACAGCAATAAAGCACTTATTGTTGAGTTAATGCTGGCTGTTAAGTAGAAACAAGAGCAATTACAAGGAAAACTTCCCATGAGATTTATGGACTATTCTGAAATACTCGTAATGTGAACATCTTACATGTAAGAGATGGATAAAGGAAATTTAGGACATAGTCATAAAAACAAATTATTTATGGCATGAAGTAGCTGTAGGAAACATGGTGGAACGTGAACTGGTGAAATCTGAAGTTCAGAGGTATTTGACATTAAAAATTATGGAATCAGACTTATCCTTTGGTTTCACACGGTCGGGTGCAAAAAATCCCTCGACACTTACCTGCCCAATGAAATTTTTTATTTTAGATAAATTATACCTAACATTTAATATTTTAGTCAAGCTGGTGCAAATAAGATAGCATTGATATTTTACCACAAAGCAGACAAATTCATTAATCTACTTCCTCCTTAATTTCGAAGAGTAAAGTTAGTTCAGTTCATCATATTCTGGTCAAAATAATGAGAAAGTTATCGTGTAGCCTTCGGACTAATGAAAATTTAATATTGTAAAATAATATTTGTCAATACGAATGACAGAACTGAACTGACACCAGGGGGGGTATTCGACCAATTTTAGAGATATAATGGAGATCTCTCCTTTTCATAGCCATCCGTCACTTTTGACGTGTGCCTACTTGACAAGTGGCGATATCCCTAGAACATCGCAACTTCGTCAATTCGGACGCGCAAAATTTTCGCTTTCTTTGTATGTGACGGCATAAATAAAACAGGCGCATACTTTAAATTGACCGCGTAGTACGTGAAATTAGTCCGTTACGCTTCGTTCAAAACAGAAATTTATATACATGAATAAAAATTTTGAAAATCATTATCGCCTTCGTATTTCCAAAATTGAGATGAGATATGTCACTTTTAAGCTCATCGCATTTAAATGACAGTTCAATGGCGATATAACTGTTATCTAATGGAGATTTGACGTTTGGCGATATCACAAACGGCATTCTCGAATTGGGCCCCAGAATTAGCGTATAACCGATATCTATAGTAGAGTTGTTAGTCCGCTGTTTTCTAACATAATTGTGCGCATCGGGTTACAAGCATGAA
Organism: Apotomis turbidana; assembly: GCA_905147355.2. Lineage (NCBI taxonomy): Eukaryota > Metazoa > Arthropoda > Insecta > Lepidoptera > Tortricidae > Apotomis > Apotomis turbidana. Next base: position 13,558,756 of record LR990295.1, on the reverse strand, counting down.
ATTTCTACCACAGATAGAGTGTTCCACGGTGATTATTTTCAGATGTGGAGGGAAGTCAGATTCGTCCCCTGTGAGGCGGGAGAGCGGAGTGAATACGGCCAAGTATCCCTCTTTTCTTTCTTCATTGCTGGTCAGTTAAGTCTACCAGGACGTGTTTGGTATCATTTCCGTGTAAAACAAATTTCAAAATAATTTTTTTATGTTATTTTTGTATAGTTCTATATAAAAATATGGGTGTAATGGCCGAAAAGGTAAAAATCACAACAAGTTTTTTTAATCAGTGAGGTAAAGTAGTTCAATTTCGTGTACATTTTCAAATTATTATTATTATTTCAAAAAGCTCATTTAATCTGGTTTTAAAGATATATGCATGTTGGGCACTTCTCATACAAACAGTAGCTTAACATATATCTTTACGTCGGCGTAACCAACGTAAATCGACGACGCGTTTGGCTCGGTTTGTAGACACCTGCCTACTGAGTCGGCGGTCCCGGGTTCGAATCCCGGCCGGGGCAAATATTTGTGCAAATATTTGTTCTTGGGTCATGGATGTTATCTATATATGTATTTATATATTATGTATATCGTCGTCTAGTACCCATAGTACAAGCTTTGCTTAGTTTGGGACTAGGTCGATTTGTGTATGATTGTCCCTTAATATTTATTTATTTTTATTATTTATTCGTTCGGAGGAACGCATCGTATTTCGCTTCATTAAATACATTAAATAATGATTATTAACATGCTTTTACATATAATATTTACTATATACGCCCTAGAAAAACAAATGTATGTAATTAAAACAAAATATTTTTTTGCTAATGTTTCACGAGCACACGGGCTAATCTCAACATCAACAATTTATTTAAGTTACTGTTTGTATTAAAACTGCCCAATATGTATATATTTTTAGAAACTAGATTAAATTTTCTATTTTTCAGTATTTTTCTTAGTTGTAAATATTCAGGAAATATAAATAATTTATCTCACTGAATAAAAAAAACTTGTTGTGATTTTTACAATTTAGGAAATACAACCATATTTTTATACGGTACTATGAATAAATAACATGGAAAATGAATTGCTGATATCTGTTTTACACGAAAACGACACTACACAAGTCCTAGTAGCATTATCTGATCAGTAATATAAAAAGAAAAAGAAGGCTCCTTTGTCCTATTCACCCCGCTTTCCCGCCGCACGTGAGACTAATCTGACTTCCTTCTACATCTGAAAATAATCACCGCAGATTACTCTATCTGTGGTAGAAATTTCGTAGATGTATCCCGATGTACACAATTTCGCGACTTAGCAAAATGTACTAGAACACGCAGGCTAAGCTTAATATCAACATTTTTTTCAAGGTAATTTTTGTATCAGATATGCCCAATATGTATACATTTTTAAAAACAAGATTAAATTTGCTGTTTAGTAATATTTTTTTAAATTGTAAATATTCAGGATAGATAACTAATTTATCGTTCTGAATAAAAAAAAACTTGTTGTGATTTTTACCTTTTCGGCAATAAACCCAAATTTTTATATGAAACTATTCTTAAATAACATGAAAAATTAATAGCTGATATCTATTTTACACGAAAACGATGTCGCACAAGCCCTAATAGCCTTAACTGATCAGTAATAAAAAAAAGAAAAAGAGCAGTACTTGGTCCTCTTCACCCCGCTCTCCCACCACACAGGGGACGAATCTGATTTCCCTCCACATCTGAAAATAATCACCGTGGAACGCTCTATGTGTGGTAGAAATTTCATGCTTGTAACCCGATGCGCACAATTTCGCGGCTTAGCAACTCTATCACTCTACTACTTTAGCCTTCTTACCGTACGCGATGGCGTTCACCATGTTTGTTCGTTCGTGCGTACACGGGTTTACGATTCTGTGTTCGATGTTCATGTTCACGATTGTTTGTTCGTGCGTACAAAGCTTATGGTTTAGCGATTTTTACCTACTAATCTTGCTATTATTTATAAGTGGGGAGAAACTGTTTCGCCGACGTCCAATTTATTGGAACAAATATTTTTTAGCGTAAATTCTTTCAAAGTTAATAATATTCTAGGAAGTGGTAATAAGCTTCACTTGGCCGCTTTTCGCTTAACTTTTGATTATATTTTTTGACGCAAGATATATAATAATGTTTAAGACCAGATATATAATAATGTTTGAGAACACATTTTGTTCACAAAAATACACATGACACAGAATACTAGACATATCTTAATGTAAATAAAATTGACGCACACTGTGATTTTAGTGAAATGTTGGTATTTATGTACCAACATTTTACTAAAATCTGTTCTCATTTATTATATGTAATTAAATTTACTTTCAACATTAATAATTAAATGACATGATATTTTTGCAAACAGTCATTTTGTCACGGATCCAACCATTAGGTGCCAATAAGACTTTCTGATAAGAGGAATAACTTGCTCAACAAACTTTCACAGTAATCTACAAAAAACGCCATACCTGAGAAGCATAACACTGTGAGTTCATGCCTTTAAGACATGCCTTCTTAAGTACCAAAGAACATGGGTGTTATGCTTTTCAAATATACATTATTAAAGATTCCATTAATCATCACTGTTCTTCAACTTGAAAGAAAGAAGGAGGCCCTTTTTAGAAATCCGTTGAAATTACATACATATAACCGGAGAACAAATTCGTTCAGATGTATGTACGTATATTTTATAACCATGTTAATTTAAAGCTAAAAATAAGGACGTTTTAGGGTACCATTCATAAAAATAATGCAAATTATTTTATAACATTTGCATACAGAGTGCGGGTATGTCAATGCATATGTAATTTTACGAGTTTCCCTCGACATATCGTACAAAATTGTAAATACGGCTTTATGTCTGTTTTCCTTACTGTTTGCATATTGAAAACGTTGTTCGATAAATTGGTACAATTTTCAAATTGATATAGATACCCGTACTAAAATGTCGGGCATTTCATGACGTTGTCACACCTAATTATAAAACACCTAACACTCTCACGAACAGGACGAGAGATGAGAGACGTAAATTAGGACCCTCGTGATACAGCACCACGTTTGCGGACGGTGACATATGTCTACGCCAAACTGCCATTATACAGCCCAAGTATTTATTTAAAGGTACATACATTAGCTTAGAATATAATATAATAGAATACTCTTTATAGCACACCTCAAGAAGAAAGAAAAACAAATACAGATTGCACTACATTGTGCCGTTTTTGGATAGAACATTTTTGTATAAGTTTTATCAGTGCCGTAGCATGCAATTTTCAAAATGGGCCTGGGCCCGTATTCCACTCTGCACTTAGGAGATCATAGAGAAGGCATTTTAATATGATTTGTTGGTATTGGCAAATATAACATTTGTATTTTATTATTCTCGCTAAATATGACGTCATTTAAGGTTTCTCGCAAGTCGTATCCGAGCTGCCAATATTAAACTGTTTCCATGAACGTGTGAAAAATAATTAAATTTCAAAATAAGGAAGTTCAGGATATGTTTCACACTCAGGACGTGACTATGATAATGCATTTCTATTCACAAAGGTAGGCACGTACTTATATTTAAGAGCGCTGCTCTGTATGATTCCGTGCCTGTAAAACACATAATAATGTAGCCAGTCTCATCTCGCTTAATTGAACACTTGAACGCTCATGTACGTTTGAGTACAGTATTTTAAGGGGCAATCTTCCAAAATTCCCGGCCTATCTAATGGCCCTCTAATGCTTATTGGATCTCAATTCGACTACATACGATGTCGATTGGAAAACTTTATGGAACGATTGTTTTTTAATGGAAAAGATTTCGTTATGGGGCCCGATTTACATTATTAATTAATAGAATATGTCAGTTGTGCAGTTCTATGTGAACGGTTTAAGTTTCGTGCTTGTTTGTGTCGCATCTAATTTGACTAATAAATGATAGGCCGACCGATAAAGAATGCTATGTTTCTTCCATAGAGCGTCTAATTTTTTGGAACAAAAAAGTAAAATATTTTAATGTGAGTCAATTTGGTGCCTTAAATCGGTTATTTATAGTTTTTAGCACTAATTCTTTCAAAGATAAGATTTTAGGAAGTTGGAGTAACATTTTTTTCTATGTAAGAAACATAATAGAGCAATCTTTATCGACATGTCTATTATCATCGTGTGATTTTTTCAGACAACTAATTTTCTTTTTGTTTAAATAAATAAAATCAGAATATCTCACACATTAATGGAAACAACATCGAAATATTCAATATTAGGTAAAAAGATGGACGAAACGGAAAGAAGGGCTACTTGTGGACAACAATGAGGACCACTATGATTTGCAGAACGTTAGTGAACAAAATCCTTTATTAGACTATAAGAGTACATTACTGGAGACGCCGGGAAAGAAGGGCTTGCCGGGTGAGTAGGTATAGACATAGTAGGATATACAGAGTAGGATAGTGATACGAAGCCGGCAAGCCCTTTTCACGGCTAAGGCATGTATAGTGCTTTTCTCAAACATTTGCAATGATATAAAACAATACACCACTAAAAAAAATAGCTGTTTAGCCTGTTCATGAACACAAACGCTATGTTTAGAAAAAAGTACTTCCCGGCCTAGGCCTTCAATTGTGTATGAAATTCCTTTACAGTTCTCTCAATTTTTTCCGTCCAAAACGTGATACTGCCCTGCGAAGCGTGTTAAAACGCGCGTTATCACGACATTTCATTGCATGTTTGAGAAAAAGTGTTTAATATCACCGGCTTTACAAGTCGTAATAAAATAACCTTTATAAATCACTAATCAGGCATTATATTCTGTTACTTTGTTCAGGAAAATTGTAAAAGAAAACTGACGAAATACACCCCTTCCCGGCACACAGAGACGGGACATGCGATTCTGCCATTTAAGTCATTGTCAGAGAGTATGGAATAAACAAAGGGGGTTTTTGTTAATATCCATTTAATTAACACATGCTACTTGATACATTCACAGAAATTCATTAGGAAAGTATTTTTGTATAAATTTAAATATAATTAATATTGGCTACATGTTTAAGTTCGACGTTTTTTGATCTAGTGTAACGTTTGGTATAACGCATTTTTTCTTTTGATTTATTTTTCTTTCAAGTCTATCAACGTTTAAATAATCAGATGAGTTGGGTTAGGTTAGGTTATTAGAAACGTGTTATATAAAACATAACGTCAAGTATTACATTTCGATGAAAAATAATTATATTAAGCTTTACGGAGCCCGTTTGTGTATGTGAACCCGTGTGTGATCGAGAGATAACTGTGAAGAGAAGTTTATACAAACATTGATAATTTGTACATTATGATACGCCATTTGAAAGACAGACTCTCAGCTCAAAGTAACTTATTACAGACTAGCAAAAGCAAAGAAGTCGTTCTTGGGAAATTGTATAAAATTCTACAATAAAATTCCAAAACAGATTACTGAACTTACCGATCGTCAATTTAAATTAGTGGTGAAACAAAAACTCAAATCAAAAGCTTATTATAAGGTAAGTGATTATATCATGGATAGGGATGTTTTTCAGTGATAACATCCTGCACGAGTAATCTATCGCATCCAGAAAACACAAAATATACGTAGCTAACTGTAAAAAATATTTTAATTTTATGTATAAAATATACTTACTGTTTTGCAAAACAGCTGACATTCATAAGTGCATTGTAATTATGCCTAAATTGAAGAATAAACTACTTTGACTTTGACTTTGACTTAGACAGGTTTAACTTAACCAAGGGCGCCAAGGAGGGAAATCCTGCGATATCCCACATATACAAATATTTCGACATTCCATTGGAGATAGAAATTTGGAATTTATCTATTCAACCTGCTTTAAGTGACATTGAAATTCGACAATTTGATAATTCTCATGCGACATTTGCAAAGATCAAAAGATCCGATAGATAGTAAACCTTCTATTCATATGTTATTCTTTGTTTTAATATTTTAGAAGCAACTCACACGCGATATTTTTAATCTCATTACAACGCCATTTAGTCACACCTGTGTGGCAATATTTTGCTAATTAGCAAATAGCACGTATATGGTTATTTGGAGGTACACCCTTCACTGAGTAAGGCTACGTTTCCACGTGCGAGGATGCGTAGCGAGAGCGAGGGATGTGTTTTTGTTAAACCACGTTAAACAATAGAATCAGTTAAGCTGAGCAAGGATAAGTAAATGAATTTATTCCATTCGTTAACAAAATCACATCCCTCGCTACGCATCCTCACTGGTGGACACGCAGCCTAAATCGCGGTTAACGTTGGACCGTGTTCTAGTTTCTACGTTTAACTCTTGCTTAGAAATGTTATTGGAACTTGCACTACTAAAGCATCTTTTAATTGAGGTCATATGTGCAGGTTGGCAATTAGTGGCAATGATATTTTATAAGTAGATAGGTTACTATATAATAGCGCTCCAAAAGTGAAGCACTTAATAGGAGTCAAATGGCACTAAATGGTGCTCATACCATGCAACGCTTTTTTTTATCTTGGAAAATGACAGATGCGTATATTTCTCAAGTTCCCCGTAACGGTGTGATCGAAAGAGAATTTTGAATTTTCATCATCCGGCCCATGATTGGCTGCCGTCATTATCTTTCACAGGCTGTATCAAATAGCTTCACCACTAACTAACCTACTGACTTTAGTGACTCTAGGCATTCATCTCCTATCCACATTTTTTTTTTAATTATAATTATAATTAAATTAAATTGTTGACATTACCATCTATCTATATATACGAAATAAGTAAGTTTGTGAAAAATAATTTATCTCTTTTTAAATTAAGAGACAACACCAACAAAAGTTTAAGTTTATGTTTTATGTACAGCAACTATTTGTGAGTTCCTGTAATTGGCTCTGTATTTCTATTTAAGTTTCTATATTTAGTGTATTAGCTGTTGGTTCTCCTAAAATAAATAAATAAATAAATAAAAGAAACTTGACACATTTCCCTCTGTCTATGCCCGGCCCAAGGTTATAATTATATAGGGACAACAGCCACTATATGGCATGTTTAGTATTTAATTCTATTCCATCGGAAATAAGTATGTTACCAATGAACAGGTTTTGTAGGGCTCTGCGAAGGTGGTTAACTGAGCAATGTTTTTACTCGACTCATGACTTCCTTGAAAAAAGTCCTTGTAGATTGAATAGGTACTAATTAATTGAACATTTAGATTACTATTATTATTTCATTGTTGACATATTATTTATTAAATTAATTCTGGCATTTTATTGATGTTAACATACTAAAGTTTATTAAGTCAAAATGTGACATGTTCGCGTTCGTAATTAAGTACTTAATAATAGTTTCAATGTTGTAACTTACACTATAAAATTTGCATGCCGGATTTCCGGCTGAATATGTACCCACTATTCGAAATGTATGATTTACGCCTGTACAACTTCTACATATTCAGCAAATAAATATTTCATTTCATTTCATTTCATTAGCAAGCCTGTAGGAGTGTCCCATTGCTAGGTAAAGGCTTCTGATGCTTCCTCCGACTAGTTGCTGAGGAATAGACGTGGGTCGTTACGTCGTTTTCAAGAAACGTAACGAAACCAGTGACTCGGTCGCCGTCACCCGTTTCATAACTAGTGATTTTTGTAACTGGTTATTTTTATTCTGCTACTGTGATTGTTTGCAAAACTTGACTCGCGCGCGATCGCCATCCCGCTCGCTCGGCTGGCCGGGACGGCGACGGCACGCGCGCGTTCTACATCTCGCTCGCTCGGCTGGCTGTGGCCGGTGCAGAAGGTGAGCTCTCTCTCGCTCGATTACTCGACTCACAGATAGCAGTAATAATAAAATAACGCATTTACAAAAATCACTACTTGTTATTTGACGCGAAACTAGTGATTCGGTTACATGTCGCGTAACTAGTTACTGTAACTAGTGACGTGAAATAACGCCCACGTCTACTGAGGAATGCGTCTATGTAATCCCTTCATCTCCGTCTGGGCCGGTCCCGTCTACGTCGCCCATTTTGGGGCACCCGCTTGGTGACTAGATGCTGGTCCATCTTTCCGGGTTCATATGACAGAGGTGGCCTGCCCAATCCCGCTTAAAGCTGGCAGTTTTGTTGCTGTAAGCTGTGATTGTAAGCAACAGAGCGTACCTAATTTTTAGCTAGCCCATGCTAAGTAGCTGTCAATTTTACTACTTAATTGCTTACCGAAATTGTCAACTACTTAGATGTTCACTGTACCATGTATACTATAAACAAGGGACTAGATTACGGAACCATTAATAGGAACTAGGCATGTGATCGGCAGTTCTCAGCAAGTCGACCATAAACCACATTCCTCGTGCCATTTAACCTCGCCCTGACAGCGATATGAAGTCACAGCCCCTTTTATTGCCTCTCATGCTCTCGGAGGCAATTTTATTACGTTGACACGCGAAAATGGCCAAATTATTCGAATTACTCCCCGCTAATGTTTAGATTTTTTTTTTTTTTTTTATAACGGCACAACATAGTGGCTCCACTTCGCCTGATGGTAAGCAAAAAGGGGAGCCCAAGTCGCAATGGCAACTGACGAGAAACCAACGGTGCCAAGTCAGTTGACACTGCCATGCTGGCCCGAGAGATGCTTCTTCACGCTTCGTTTGAAGGGTCCCAAGTTGTAAGAAGGAGGAAACACATGAGCCGGCAAGGAGTAGATAGGTAATTCGTGAGAATAAAGCTAATGTGAGAATTGGCAAGGGATGTTCAGTGCAAACACGAGATTTTTGTTGACCTATTTTGCAACTAGCAGTTTTTCTGATATTTTTTTAACATCAAAGCGATCCTTCGCTCCTATAGGCTCCCTGTCCACAGAAGTGGAGCTGAGAAAATTAACCAACCGGCAATAAGAAGCCCAAAAGACGTGCATTTGAATCTGAGGAATGTGATTGGTCTATTTAATACAGCTATGCTCCAGTTGACAGTCAGCTTTATGTCGTGGAATAAATAATCAAGCCATGTGGTCAGGCTTGCTACAATAGAAATGACAACCACGACCACTCTGCCAAGAGTGTAACGACAAAGAAGAATAAATATGCAATGAAGAAAACCGGCGAAGTGCGAGTCGGACGCGCGCACTGAGGGTTCCGTACAACACTTATCCCATCTTAACTGGCCGGGTTAAGTTAAGTTTGCACCTGGAATGTATGGCCCCGGATACAACGTTAACGCAACCGATCACGTTTGTTGTATGGGAGCCCCCTTACATATTTATTTTATTCTATTTTTTGTATTTGTTGTTATAGCGGCAACAGAAATACATAAATAATCTGTGAAAATTTCAACTGTCTAACTATCACGGTTCATGTGATACAGCCTGGTGACAGACGGAGAGACAGACAGACATACGGACGGACAGCGGAGGTTTAGTAATAGGGTCCCGTTTTTACCCTTTGGGTACGGAACCCTAAAAAGAAAAATAAATTAAAATGAATATGCGGGGTCCACGCCACGGGCGAAACGCGACACTCAAAAATTCCGAAGTCATTCATCCGAAACCATCAGTATTCCGAATTTTCAAAATTCCGAAAGTGAAACAACGCGAAACAACGCGAAACAACGCGAAACCAAATTTTTTTCTATAGATCTATCATAATTATGTTACATAGGTACTGTAATAAAATTCGGTTATGTTAGGGTTAAATGTGTTATCCCAAAAATAAAAATTATCAGAACATGGTTTTCGGAATTATGAAAATTTGGAATGATGATGCATTCGGAGTATTGTAGTGTACCCATTTTTTCTGTAGGTTTAAATGAACATTTTTAAGAACTTCCATTGAGTTATTTACTATTTTTAAAATCTGTATTTATTTTAGGCAACAGCATTTTGTAACATTATAAAGTAATAATAGACTCTGCCTGCTTGCTACCTCATTTGGGTGAAAGGAAAAGTGATAATTCTCTTTTTAGCTGTTACGCAATCTGCCTAATTTGTAAAATAGGTACCAAAATTTTTGTTCTCAAACATGCAATGAAATATCCTCATAACGTGCGTTATAACAGGCTTCGAAATATCACGTTTCGGGCGGAACAACTCGAGGGAACTGTAAAGGAATTTCATACATAATTGAAGGCCTAGGCCGAAAAGTAATTCTTTTTTAAACATGTCGTTTGTGTCATTCGGTTGTCAACAGGCTATACAGTTTAATTATATTTTTTTTGAGTGGTTATTTTTTTACTTCATTGCATATGCTTGAGAAAAGCACTATACATGCCTTAGCTGTGAAAAGGGCTTACCGGCTTCATATCACTATCCGGCGTTCCTACGTTCAGCCTCGGCCGTCTATACCTACTCACCCGGCAAGCCCTTCTTTCCCGGCGGCTGCAGTAAATGTATAGCCCTGCAAGGGGTTTTACAACCCACGCCATGTTGCGGATTTTCAGTGGTACTTATTATACTTTACTATGTTTAACAAAATGTCAGATATCTCGTATGTAATTGGTTTAGAAATGCGTATGTAGGCACTGTTTCTTCAAGCTTGAATTTCAGCACCTACACAGACCTGATGTTGTAGCTAAAATCATGAGATATATGCTCGAACGGACAGCTTGACATTTGAGCTGTTGAGATTGTATTACAGTTGCCATATATATCCTAAATACATACATATAAACATCTACGAATGAAATGAAGCACAAGAGCGGAAAATTGTTGTCTTAGTGACGTCATTGAGGTCATGTGAGTGTGACGTTGCTTTGTCGCGTCGTCTTGCAATGTAAACATTTACGGCGCCACTACGCGCGACACCTGAAAAACTAGTTACTTTAAAAAAAACTATATCCATGTGTACTTAAACTAATCTTGATATTTTGTTCTGCTAGTTATTTGTTATTAAACATACGTTGGTCGTATATCTTTTTTAATGCGAATCACTATTAGTTACACAACATAAATAGGTACAAAGAGTAAACATGAATAAAACAAAACTGCGAAATTGTTGTTTTTCAAAAAATGTCGCTTGTATTGATTTCTTTCATGTAAGAAGTCAGCTCAACAACCAATTCTATTGTAATAATAGACCTATCACAAAATGAACACTCGTAGCGATGTCCCTGAACATGACAGTTAATTGAAATATATTGGATTGCGAATCAAAGAGCACACGTGACTTACTGTACAGAAGTAATAGGTTTTGCAAGGTGAGTGAGATTTTTTGGCTGTAAATGATAGCTAGGTACTGACTTGTTTCGATAAATTATGCTTGGAAACAAATAGAACATATTCGTCTCAAGTTTACCTTTGAACGTATTCGTTGTTCTCTATACTTTCATGAAGGACCAAAGTTGTAACATCAAACATTATGGTAATTCTGATAAAAAAAAAATTGAATCCCAACTATGAGAAGTCGGTAATTTTTATGAAATAAAATATACTAATTTTATCCGCTTCTTTCTTTTGGATTCCTTTTTTTTGTACTACCTATTATGACACCGCTATCATTTGTTTCACGAACAAAGATAAAACAAGTTAAAAAAATGCGAGTACCTTTTTTCTGAACAATAACATTTTCGGAAAACCACACAAAAATTGCGAAAACCTAAATAAGATAAAAAGATATTATAATACTAACGCTAACTAAACATAAATTGTAATATAGATCCCGTGAAAATCTCATATCCTTCATGTTTACATGGAAACGTCCCTAATAAATATTGAAGGTCTGAGAAAGCAGATATCAAAGTGGATTGTCGTGTCTTCATATTTCGTCAGCGTTTTTCCGTTCGGGGATCGGATATTTGTAATGGGAAAACATACAACAGGCAAATAAACTTTTTTAAGCCATATATAGTCATATAAAATAATTCTCAAGAACTCGGCCTGGCGGATCAAGCTCCACGACCATCGCCCAACTAGCACACATGCTGGATAAGAGCTTATAAACCATATAAAGGCTCTAATATAAGTTCTTAGGGCCAAAGCACAATTACAAGATGCGACAACGTATCGTGGTACGACGCGACGTCGTGCCACCATGGGACGTCGTGAGATTGTAAAATTACTTAATTTTAATTTTGCATCTTGTCTCATGAAGATAAAGTTCATTTTGAATTTATACATTTCCACGACACGACGTCGCATCGTGGCACGACGGCGCGTCGGACGACGATGCGATGTCGTGTCTTGTAATTGTGTTTTGGCCCTTTTGCTACGTGGGCGGGCTCCTAATTTATAAAACTGTTCACCAAATCTTGATAAACGTGGCTCAATCTTATTTGAACTAGTGCCCTTGTTTAACTACGCTCCTATGCGCGTGAAAGTGTTAGGTATTTGGTCCCGAGTCTAGAGCTTTTTAGACCTCGAATTGAGCCAGGCATTGGTAAGTCAATCAATCTCCTGATTGATCCCGTCCGTTGTACATACACTATGTCAAAGTTAGATTGTGACGACAGTTCAAGAGATAAAAGTATCCTATTTCTATCTGCTACTATTTTTGGCCTAGTGTAAGAATTGTCACTTTGTAAAACGTCACGTTCATAGGTATACAGAGCTGGAATAAACAACCGAAACACCAATTATTCCTTTAATAAATACAGTACAGACAAATAAAATTCAATTATTATTATGTACGTATTCACACTAATCTTCATTAATTGATATTGCGTGTTCATACGCTCCTACGCAATATCGAATCGTATTAATGATAAAAACGCCTCTCCAGAACGTAATTTACACATAGAAATAAGATCTCCGTCAATTATCAGCATCCATTGAAGCGGGTACCTACAGAGATTCCTCTTAAACCTCGGAAATGGGACTCTCTTTGTTTCGTCCTTTCCTCTTGTCACTACATTTTATTCGCAAATTCCTTTGTTGCTCGGTATTCAATGTCACTATTCACGTGAATAATGTTCCTTAGGAATATTTGTTTCTAAAGCATGATTTGATTCGAGAATATTCTTGGCTCAATTCTCTCGGTTCGGGCGTTTGGTTCATTTCTTATGTAAAAACGGTTGTCTACCATTCAATTATAATTTAGAATGAAAGTTAATGAAAACGATATTAAAGAATTCTTACTTTTTGTTATATGCCATTTTCTGAATCAAAACCTAACAATGACAACAGATAAAAATGTATATCTTAAATAGTGGAATATCTCAATTTTATAGGTAATCCTTGGCAACTGCAGTACACCTAGAATACCTAGATAGTGTATCTTTTCACTCTCAGTTTAAGCATATCTAAGTTACCTTTATTTTTCGAGAGTAGACAAGACTAGTAGGTAACACGGTCAAGTGTAATATTTTGGGCGGCTGGTCACTCGTCAAGGTCAGTTTTTGAAAACGGTAATACTTCAAACCTACATTCAAAATAACATTTAATAATATCAGGCTAACATATTTTGACAGAAATTAAATAAGGACGTACATTAAGAGTAACATTATTTACCGAGCGAGCGAAGCGTCTCCGTTTCAGCTTGGCCCAAAATTCTTTCGTATGTCCAGATGTTCGGATGTCCAGTTGTCCAGATTTCCGGCTGTTTTCGCCTGCAGGTCGTATTTCTCAACCAATTTTAATGAAATTGTGTAATTTCTCACATCGACCCATATCTCCGCCATCTTGAAAATTTTCGAAAAACTGACCCGACTATTAATTCTATATGTATGAAATGAAATGAAATGAAATAATTTATGAAATGAAATGAAATGAAATAATTTATTCAGTAAGTAGGCCACAGGGGCACTTTTACAAGTCAGATTGTGAATCTACCGGCATTTCGCAAGAGGAGACCGCTGTTGAGAAGAAAACCGAAAGAAACTCAACAGTAAGTCATTTTTTCGTAAATCATACTTAAAACAATTACAATGATTATATTACTGTAAGATTACTGTAAGATAGATGAATATGTACTTAAATTAAATAATGTAAAGGCTTTCCCATTGCCTGAAACACAGGGGCAACCCTAGTTCAGGTTATGTAAATTATGAATTTATTTGTTTTTTAAGTATAGAATTTAACCGTCACCTCTGTACATTATGTTTTATCAATAAATTATTATTATTATTATTATTATTATTATTATTATTATTATTTGTGTTATAACTAATTACACTGGTACACGTAAAGGAGATGTATAGATACTCCAAATCAATGTTAAGTTAACTTAACATTAAAATAAAATTTTCATAATATTAAATATACCCAGAGATGTATAAAGTCTCTGGGTGTCACAACATGCAATAAAATATAATTACTTAATTAATTTAATTCCACAGAGATGTATAAGGTCTCTAGGCGTCAACGTGAATAATTTACAATAGAAAATAATTATTAAACCAAAATTTCTTAGAGATGTATATGGTCTCTAGGCGTCATAACATGCAATAAAATATTTTAAAATTATTAAATTTCCTCAGAGATGTATAAAGTCTCTGAGTGTCATACCACACTAAGCTGTTTCTTAGAGATGTATAGTCTCTAAGAGTTCAAAAGGTAAAAATCAACAGAATAACTTCAATCGAGTACAGGATGAAGTTTCTCACGTTTACTTAATTTAACACTAGTATGCGGTTGCTACATATTTAATTTGGCCCTTGCTAGCATGAACAGACCGGACCCCACAAACGGCACCCGTTCACGAGTATGACGCATATCTCAGCCATCGCTTCCCTCAACCATATTATAGAGAAGGCTGCGACCCGATTAACGACGCCACCGTAAGCAAAGACCTTTAAGCGAGCATGACATGCTCAAGCTGCCGGGCATACTTGACTGATACTATTTGCCCGGTGAGAAACAACAAATTGTGCTCTCATGTTACATTAAAAATTACCTACCAAAATAATGCTTATTTAAAAATTTACTATTGCCACACAACACTAAACTACTGGCTTAAAGGCATCACTGTCGTTTAGAAAGTCATTAACCGTATAATAAGCTTTATTCAATAAGTGACGTTTTATTTGTGCTTTAAATTTGCTACAGGGCAATTTTACTACATCAATAGGTATCTTATTGTAGAAGCGTACACAGTTCCCCACGAACGACGAGCTAACCTTACGGGCAGGTATTGCGAGCTTGTCCTTACTTCTCGTATTGTAGTGGTGAATGTCACTGTTGAGCTTGAATTCATGGAGATTTTTCCGCACATACATTATATTCTCAAGAATGTATTCAGATGCTACGGTGAGAATGTTTGTTTCTTTGAATTTCTCTCTTAGTGACGTACGACCTCCTAGTGCGTAAATTGTGCGTAAAGCTCGTTTTTGTAGCACAAAGATGGTTTGGATGTCCGCCGCTCTTCCCCAAAGTAAAATTCCATACGACATAACACTATGGAAATAACTGAAATATACAATCTTTGCCGTCTCGACGTTTGTCAGCTGCCTGATTCGCCTAACTGCATAGGCAGCGGAGCTAAGCTTACCTGCAAGAGTGGCTATATGCGCACTCCATTGCAGTTTAGAGTCTAAAGTAACACCCAGGTATACTGTTTTTTCTTCAAATTCCAGTACTTCGCCTTTCAGTTTTACCTTGGCACAATTTACTTGTTTCACATTTGGTAATGTAAATTTAATGCACTTAGTTTTCTTAGCATTTAAAAGTAAATTATTTGCAGTAAACCAATCCACAATAGAGGACAGTGCATCATTAATGACATCGAAGTTGTTTTCTTGCCTTTTTACTTTAAAAAGAAGAGATGTGTCATCTGCAAATAGTACTATATCATGTTTATCTCGCACAAGGTTTGGTAAATCGTTAATATACACTAGAAAAAGAAAGGGACCTAGAATTGAACCCTGAGGTACCCCCATAGCAACAGCTGACCCAGTCGATTGAGTCCCATTGATATCTACCCGTTGCGTTCTGCCTGAAAGATATGACGAGACAAGGTCAAGGGCATTGTTTTTGACTCCGTAGTATTCTAGCTAACGTATTAAATTCTCATGATCAACGCAATCAAATGCTTTGGATAGATCACAAAAAACTCCAATAGCATCTTGAGCTCTCTCCCAGGTATCAAAGATATATTTAACTAGTACCACGCCAGCGTCAGTGGTAGAGCGACCTTTGGTGAACCCGAATTGATTCCTGTGGAGTAGGTTATTCCGATTGAAATGAGATATAAGTTGATTTAGAATAATCTTCTCAAAAACTTTGCGTAAGTAGTATTGATATTGATCTAAAATTTGTAGGGTCCGATTTTGTACCTGATTTGAATAAGGGAATAATTTTGCTATGCTTCATCAAATCAGGAAATACTCCAGTATCAATACATTTATTAAAGATATCAGCTAAATATGGTGCAATAGATTCAACAATTGAATGTAACACTTTGACAGATAGGCCCCACAGATCCTCAGTCTTCTTTAAATTTAGCGATTTAAACGCTTTAATAATAGTGGTAAGGGTTACATAAATGAATTTAAAGATAGTTGTACATTCTGTTACATTCTTTTTCAATATTAGTAATTCAGCGACATCGGGCGATGAATTTAAAGACTTTGTTGTCTCTACAGGTATATTGCAGAAGAATTGCTCAAAGTGATAGGCAATTTCAACATCGGAACTTATTATAGTATCGTCGATTCGAAGACTGTAATGGCGATCTTTTGGTTTCGTTTTCCCGGTTTCATCATAGATTACCTTGCAAATAGTTTTCACCTTATCACAGGAATTTGTGATCTTTTTAGACAAGTAATCAGCTTTAGCGGTGGCACACATTTGCTTAAAGGATTTGGAAAACATTTTCACGTACTCTAGGAACTCCGGTCTCTTATCGATTGTTCTTTGTTCATAAAGATCGTAGAGACGACGTCTTTTTTCATAGGTGTAGCCCAGTCGCTGAATTTAGTTTTAACCCTGTCTTGTACTTTCTTTAAATTGAAACAGGCATCAAATTGTCTCAGGTGGTGTCATCTTAATGCAGTTAAACAAGGCCGAACACATACAGTAAACATCCTCTTGAGTAAATTTAAGATAACATAGTCTCCTCTGAATGTTATGGTTAAACAAATCTAAGCGATTTTCAGAGATAGGTCTGCACATGGCGTCTTGTGGATCACTCTCAATATTTTCACTGAAGTTGAAGGAGGCATATTGTCCGCAATGGTCAGAGCTTAGTTTGTTTATGATAGATTTATCAATCGCATCAACACTACTAAATATGTTATCAATACACGTTGAACTGGTAGCTGTGATTCTGGTAGACTCAGAAAACAAATTCACTAGGCCAAAATAATTAAAAGTGTTCAATAAACTCACACTCATAGATGATTTTTCACACAAATTAACATTAAAATCACCACACACAATAATACACTTATTACTTGAGAATACACTATTGGGCACTTCATCCATAGTTGACTCAAATAAACTATAGTCCGCTGATGGGGGTCTGTATACGCATATAATTATAAATTGTTCCAATTCAATACACGACAGTTCAATCTGACGCTCAATGGACATGTTAACAATATCATGTTTTACCATAATCAAAGATCCGCCGCGGATGTGAACTTCTCTAGAGAAAGAACTTACTATACTATGATTGTTAAAATTGAACATAAATTCATGATCTTTAAGCCAGTGTTCAGTTATACACAAGATATGAATATTATGATTATCTATAAATAAACCAATTTCAAGTTCTTTACTAGTAAAACCTTGTATATTTTGGTGAACTATATTAATCGCATTATTATCGAAACTACTACTAGTGTTAAAATCGTCGGAGGGCGCAGAGCCGGCGGCGGGGACACACGTTGTCGAAGAAATCAGTTTAAATCACCCGAAGACTCCGTCCCGGGAGATCCCACATCGCTACAACGTAACGCAAGATTCACCCTAGCACTACCATCACAAGTCATGCTAGTCATGACGGCGTCTATAATATTATATGCTAACAGATTAGCACAATCACGTAAGCATCTTTTCGAAAGATACATACGATTGCGAGTTAGGACAAAGTTTTTAATAAATTTATTCGTATCAAAATACGAAATCGTGGAGATAATACAGACTAAGTCTATAGAATAGGGAATTGAAATATTCTATCTTATTATACATTTTTTCAAACGTTTTGTCCGGAAACGGTAACGCACACACAATGATTTTACCCACACCTCGGTCGAAAACACCGGCGAGAGTCTCGCAGAACTCGATCACGTCACGCTTGGTATGGTATAACCCAAACTGTCTCCCAGCATGATCGCGACGGTGTTGTGTCGGTCGAACGCGTCGGCAGAAATAGACGATGTATAGTAATTATTCACCATTATTTCATGAGAATCGGTTGAGAAATCCAAACATTCGGACATACGAAAGAATTTTTAGCCAATCAGCGGGCTTATGATGGTTGCTTTTATCACGCGATAAATAAGTGACAAAGCATCCGTCACGTTTTGACAGATGCTTTGTCACTTATTTATCACGTGATAAACGCAACCATCACAATTCCCCTGAAAAGGAAACACTGTGCGCTCGGTCTACTAAGTTGGCGGGCCTTGAACGTGCACAGGAGGAGGTAAGTATACTATGCCCCTATTTCAACACAATCTCGACATCAACCCTGTACTGCACTCCGTTAATTAACCGTACCTTGCGACTGTAATTCCAGCTCGTAATTGTCGGCCATTGCTGAGATAACAGAGAAACAAATGGACAGTAAAGAGATTGAGCAAACTGTTATACCTACTTTACGGAGAACTTTGTCTAAAAATTATGGAATTATTAATAAATCAATTCGCAAAATATGAACTAAAACAGAGAGGGCTCATAAAAGAAAGAAAAAACAATGGATTGCCTGTGGAACTGATTAAATGGCAACAAAAAAAATGGTTCATACAAAAAGGAATAAAAAACAAAACAAATAAAATTAATGTAACAAATTATACATAGCAAGAATGACATAAATCTAACAACGGTTTTGACAAAAAATATACAAATAAATGTCGCTGCCAAGCAGCTACAAAAGAACACCATACAGCATTTTATGCCTTCCTATACTTATACATACAATAACAAAGGTGAGTTGCTTCAGAACCTTAAAAACAAATTCGGTTTTGCGTCAAGGCATATTCGGGCACATGATCGACTCTCATGAAGGTCATGAAGCCAGGTACGTCAAGGAGGACTATATATACATACAAATATATTATGAATATAACATCATAACGCCTGTCCTGATGACAGTAATTAGTAGCGTCGTTACTCTTTAGGACAGCAGCTCTCTATTAATTTCGCACTCTACGATCATATTGACACTATTAGCAGCTCATAAATAAATAAAATTATATGCATAATTACATCGTTGCAAACTTTCAAAACGCGAGAACTCAAAAAGTTACTAGAGTGACTATACCCTTCATTATGTAACCTAATACCAATATTATCGATATGTAAGTATCATAATCATAAACATTATACGTCTGCCATAATGCCTATAACGTTTATACCGCCAGGAGCACCAAAGCGGCTTTATAAATAGACCGAATCGGGAGCGACATGATAAATCGCTTTAGCACAGAAAAGGACACAATATATCATAACACAATATCGCAAAATAAAACATAATGGGAGTCTCTGAGCCATTCAACTCGCAAACACAGATGTATTAACCAATGTTTAATTTGAAATTGTGGAATTATTTTACAGCGAAATTTTATGCGTAATTTAGGGTTCTGAACATGGAATATGATAATTTTATTCGTGTCTAATATCCGATCTTTTTTTGATATGGGTCATATTATAAAGTTCTGATTTGCACGTAACTAGATAGTTAGGTAGGTACAGTCTAGTTCTTAAATTTATTTAAATTACATCATTCTAATCACTCAAAAATATGCTGCTAGCAATAGACGCGAGTTCCCTTGTTAATAAAATAAATGAAATGTTAGTACCCTTATTGATAAAAAAAATCCTCATACTTTTTTTAACTCGACTGTACCTTATACAAGTACCTAGTAATTACTTCCACGTCCAATTTATCCAGGACTTATAAGTTAACCTGCGACAAGGAAAAACAGTCTTGTACTTATTTATTTGACGACGCGGTTGGCTCGGTTTGTAGACACCTGCCTACTGAGCCGGCGGCCCTGGGTTCGAATCCCGGCCGGGGCAAATATTTGTGTGATGAACTTGAATATTTGTTCCTGAGTCATGGATGTTATCTATATATATTATTTATATCGTCGTCTAGTATAGAAGTAATTCTTTTGGCTGAGCGAATCCACTTAGCTTTGTACCCGATGAACAATACCCATTATCTGTATTGTTAGCTGTGGCCGCAACTGCCACTTCAAAATGTAAGGCGTTATAAGTGCAAATTACTTTTACACTAAATTAGTCTTTAAGTCAAACGAAATAAGGTTTACTCTTAAACAAAGAGAACACAGATGTTGGTCACTTCATTGTCTTATAAGCATCGAAACGAGCTTCACTGCTCTTTCACTTACGAAGTGACCAACATCTGTGTTCTCTTTGTTTAAGAGTAAACCTTATTTCGTTTGACTTAAAGACTAATTTAGTGTAAAAGTAATTTGCAGGCGAAGGCGAAGACAATAGGCGGTCTTATCGCTAAAGAGCGATCTCTTCCAGACAACCTTTGGGTAGCGGAGAAAACAAATTTAAACAGAAAATAGTAGGTGGTGAGAGTTTGTACCATGTTATTTGTAATAGATATATTTTTTAACTGTTTTTGTGTACAATAAAGTGTTTACTTACTTACTTACTTACTTACTTACAAGTTCGCCTTTGTACCTATATGTTATTTGTTATAGATGTATTTTTAACTGTTTTTGTGTACAATAAAGTGTTTACTTACTTACTTACAATTTGTGCGAGATTATTCCCTAAACATTCCAAAATATTGAAAAATGCACAACGTTGATGTTTAGGTTTTCACTTCTGTCGGCACTCCCGGAGTGCAACCCGTCCTTTTTTGTTTAACGTATCGTTTCTGGGGCCTAGGCAGTTTTTCGATTACACGCCTAAACATAAATAATCATCGGATGTATGTATTTATTGTCAACATAATGTTACTACATTAGGTTCCCTCTACCATAGGCTTGAACCTTGTTCATCGTTTTGCACAATTAATCCTGTAATTCTACATATGTCATCATATCTAAAATAATTATCGCCGAGATATTAACTCGGTCCATTTAGATAAGTACCTTACTTGTAATTTTTTTGCAGTTTAATTATTGTATTAAGCGGTTTACACTCATGCGAAATTGTCAGGAACGGCCCGACATGTTTTGAACTCGTATGGAGCTCTTCATCAGGGACGGCTGCCCGTACACCGCCGAAGCAACCTCGCCCCGTAATACAATAATTAAATATGTCTCACGAAAGTTTTAATAAGATTATTTTAGCAGTTTATATTATCTTATAAGAAACCGGCTACGGAACCCTAAATAAAAGTGTACTGTTCATAAGTTTTTTCTGCGCATTTTCTATTCTAACACCGTATCGCATTGTACTGACGTATAAAATTATTACAAACGTTTTCTTTATTCGACGCTACTTTGTGAATTATAGCCTTAATCACAGTAGGTATCACACCTTGTGTTTGTCGGATTTATTTAAATAGATACAAGTATCTAATCAAGTATCTAATCATATGCCTACTTAGTATACTTTTTAATCTACGTTTTATTTCTGTTACTTTTATCATCTACATTATTCTATCGAAGTTTCTTGGATCATAATATACTTAGCTAAGCTTTATGTATTTTTTTTATTAAAAAAACCCATGTTGCTTCTTCCAGGCTTCTCACATTGTTTTGTGCTTTCCAACAAAATATATATGTAAGTACATATAACATTCCTAAGTAGGTCCATAAAAGGTAAAGTTGAAACATAATCAAAAACCTTTCACTACTTTTACAAAACATGGAGAGATTAAACCTCATTCAATTCAAACGCAATTCATCTCTAATCGTCGTCATTCAGCGGCAAAGTAAGCATCATTATAAGGGGCATAAGAACCTTCATTAGACTGGAAACTCCGCGCAAATAAACCAGCTAGGCATCATATTAATCACTCCGAAAACGCCTCTTAATCGTTCGATGACCCAAATTCTCGTGTTTAACTAAAGTTGTGCCATCAAACTTTCATCAGGAAGGGTATTTAACTCTATTTAACTACTGTTATGGCTTCACAAACGGCTTTGCAAACTTATTTCTTTGTAATCCCCTTTGGATGATTTTAAAGCTTTGTACACACACCAACAGTATTGTAAACAACGGGATTTGTTGTATCATATTTTAGTATTGTCGTATCCCACCGACTGCGCAATATAAGGGGAATCTATTTATGCTTAATTAGTCAAGTCAGTTTGTATATCCACAAATTTTATATTTATCAAAGTAGGTACTACACAGATTAAAGAGCGTTTAAAAAAAATGGGTACGTTTTTTTTGTAGAGAACTGATTAATTAGGCTCCTCTTACGTAATCGTTTGAACATTCGAACCTCTACAAAAAAAGTGTCCCTAGATTACCCTTAGTGAGGTTCACATTTATATAAGAATTAGGGCAAGATGAGCCTATAAAACTTTCTTGTCCATATTTTTTTAAACGCTCTCACACGATATTGCTTCTGTTGTGACTAAAAAAAAAATATTATTTTAACTAAGTACGCGTTAGACTGTAGCTCATTATTCAAAGTCAGGCTAAAACGTATATTGTAATCGTAAGTTACGTACACTATTTGACGTTTTTTTTCATGAAATGACAGCCGTCGGCGCCATTTTTAATGTAACTCGACTTACTATTAAATTTGCGTATTCCAGTTTTAAATACAAATATTACCACGATAGATTAAAATCACATCGAGGTCGATGCCAAATAAAGCCGAGAAATATGCTCAATCATCTCGGATAAATTAGATGACATGGCGATTAAGTTAGCACTTTCGCAACTTTAAGGTAATTTCAGCTTAGCTAGTGATTTATTATGCCCTTCAAAAGCCCTAAGTTTCGAATGATCTAATGTGTTCTTAGCTTACATAGGCCCATTCATCACGGCTCGCAACCAGGCAGTTATGACAACAATTTGTTGGAGTTGTACACAGTTTACAGAGCCCGTCGCGCCATTTGTCGGGGTTCCTTAGGAACTAATTTTCAACCGCTAATGACCTAAACGACCCTCTCATGTAACGTCATAATCGTGGCGGTTAATAAAACTTGGGTGAAACGTTATTACTGGGTATATTTTGGTCGGACACTAATAGGCTTATTTTCTATGATGTATTGAGGGATAGTCCATGTTTATGGCCACCAGTACGCTAATTTAAAGCGTGCGAGTTTTATTAATGCGCCATTATAAATATCTGCTGATGATATTACCTTGTGCCCTTAAAGGTTAATCATAAGTGAACTCATAAATTTTTGATGTTGCGCAAATAAATCAGCGAGTAGGTGCTTAATTGTTATATTGAACAAGGTTTTAGCTAGTAATAACATAAGGTTTCTTTTCATCGCCATTTCAATCCTGTGAAAAAGTAGCTCTGACCGTCAAATATTTACATAGCGACAACAAAATGACAAATTATGCTTTTAAAAATAACTCCATAATTTTGTCTTTCATAGAAACGATGTCGAAAAATTAAATATCAGTAATATTTAACTGTCAATATCAATATGATACAATCTAATTGTTTATTGTGGTCACAGATTATATGTAATAAACACTAGTTGCGGTATAAGATCCTTACTCCATCATGATAGCGACTCTAAGTCATCATCATCATAATATCAGCCAATAGACGTCCATTGTTGGACAAAGGTCTAATCCAAAGTTCTCCAAAACGATCGGTCGTGCGCCGCCCTCTCTTCATCCTCTCATCGTCGGTCCACCTTGTTGGGCGCCTTGCCACTTCCGGTCCGCGGTCGCCACTCAAGAATATTTCTGCCTCAACGGCCATCGGTTCTGCGAGCAATGTGCCACCCCCACTGCCACTTAAGTTTCGCGACTGTCTAAGCTATATCTACAACCTTGGTTCTCTTGCGTATCTCATCATTTTGTGGCTCAAGTATTCCAAATTAATTACTTACCAGAAACTGTCCCTTAAAACTGGTGCTCGTAATAATGAATCACGCCTAATTTAATTATCTAATTGTTTGCAAAGTGGAAATTATCTTATTATTATTCTTAGAAGAAAAAAATAAGCGAGCGTATTTTTGGACCCGATTTTTCAAGTCGAGTGTAGTATACACCAATAGCAAGGACTGCGATTTAATAGTGAAGCCTGCATTTGAATATTTAAAAGTAAAAAAAGCTGATTCCGTCATATCATTTTTGGCATCACGGCATTTGCTGCCATTCCATACCATTATACCCGGTGTAAAGAATGTTACAATATGAAATGCGATTACTTATTATAAAAAAAAAATACCCAGGTTCAATTCCCGGTCATGTATGAGATCTATAAAAATAAATTGGATGCAGTTTCTATTAAATCTAAAATCGACGCCATGGTTCCTATCTCAGAACAAGAACAGATTTCCCTATCTCTTAAAGCTTTCGTTTTCTCTTCTGACCCATTTGGATTGATCACCCTGTATGTATACAGGTAAAATCGAAGCAATAGTCTGTATGAAACTCTTTTCATTTACTTTCCTAGATATTTTTATTTCAAAAATCAACAGCATGTAAATTCAAATTCTAAATAAAGTGTAATTTTTCACACAAAACATGTAACCTTGTTATCGATGATATGAGATGAGGCGGAAAATAAAAATAACTCGTACAGCGTACGGCGTCCGCCAAGCTAAGAACTCTTAACCTTTGAAGCAAAGAAACAATTGCAATTTAAAATTTCTGGCATTGTTAGCAATTTCTTTCGTCTTGTTAGCAATCTAAGACACGTTGCAAGCAAATAAATATACATTATTGAATTGTATATTCACAACCTTTTTTCTACCAGGCTCGCTCGGCTCGCGCGCTGTTGTGGTCGCAGTTCTAACCTAACCTATCCCATTAATCTACTTTAATGGTAGCAGTCCGCTTCTAGCGCTGATTTTTCAGCTACATGATGTCATTAAATATTATAGAATCAGTTGATTCTCGAAAGTAAGCTATATGGAATTTGATATTATGGTATACTGAATATTGATCATTCTAGTAAATGATTATTATGATAATTTACGAAAATTCTGGCATTTCAATTTATGGTAAGTAAATGTTATGGACAATGATTATTATGGCAAATGAAATTATTCTAAGTGAAATTCTGGCAAGCGTAGGTATACCGAGCGCTTCCTCGTAGCACCGTAGCTGCGTAGACTTTGCTACGCTCTGCCACCGTTACGAACAAGTCGAACAATTTGTGCAAATAAACTACCTTTTTACTTACCTACCTATTTCATAATGCCATGTCATCAATTGCAATTGATACTGCTTATAAGCTTTACTTGTCTTTCAGTAACAATGGGAAAATCGCAATTCCGTTCTTATCGCGATCATAAGGAGTATATTTATTTTTCATTTTTGATAGGCGTAAATTCAAAATCATAGGGTCATATTGCTTATTGGCAAATGACACATACATCTTATTTTAATACATTCAACCTTATTCCCTTGAAAACCTGTCCATGCATTGGGCCGTCCTAAAAGTGAGATATAGCTTAATTGGTGATATCACAATGCCTCGTCGAATTAGCCATACCTTATTTTGACAAGACAGATTAAGTACAAGATGATCAGTATGCAAGATACGCGTTCATCCCAAATTACTTCGTATTGGTTATCGTATAGTGATTAAGTTAGTGGGGTTACCTATTTGATGTCTAGTTTACAAGGGAAGCAACCCGATAACTTTGGTCAACACTCACTAAAGGCATAATAATATGACTTTGATAGTAAATAGTGGTATTTGAGATCAAATCATTGTCATAACATAAAACTGGTGATGCTTAAGTATATTTAACTAGGATATCTTCAAGCCGATAGTCAATAAGTATTATTTAGAAAATTGCTTCAGATTTATTATCACGTGGGACTTACCTAATATTTTGTGTAAAAGAATCGAACCTTTATTTAATACTAGAAGGTGCCCAACATCGTCCGCGAGCGCGTGGAAGAAAAATACATAACCCTCTTTTTTACTTATTCGTCGTCGGATAAAAAGTGTCCTATACTCATCTGGGGATGCGCGGGTAGCTGCGTACTGCGTATACCATTTTTTTTAAATCGGTCTAGCCGCTTATGCGTGATGAAAGGACAAAGGTTTCATTGTTACATTTTTATAATATTATAATAAGAGGTGCCCACAACTTCGTCCGCGCATTATTTTTCTTTACCGTAGACGGGTAAAAAGTATCCTTTACCCATCTTGGGATGCCCAGCTATCCCTGTACCAAAATTGGTTAAAATTTGTCCAGACGTTTCGGTGTGATGATAGGCCAAACAATTCTGACCAACAGATAGCGTTAGACTGGTATGGCACCGCACCGCCGTACAAAAAAAGACGATCCTGCGTCGCGCTATTAAGATTTTTGAGATCATAACCCCTTTCCATAGAAAACCGACTTTCAATGCCCATCTAGGATTTTATAATAATAGTATCAGACGCCTTAAAATCACATGAATCATGGGTAGGTAAGTATTGTGACTAAAGCTGTCATTTATTTCTGGAATAGCTATGTAATGTGTATAGATTTTTGCTTGTCAAGCTGCATTAAATGACGCCTCTTGACTTTTAAAGGGAATATGGATTAACATTGCATAAGTCGCGGTATACCTCGACGGAGAAGGCGGGATGTTCTGGACGCGTTCTGCAGAGAATGGCAGAACCGCACTGGCGATAGGATCGAGTGGAGAAAAGAACCCCTTCTTGGCATTTGCCCAGCAGTTGTACGCCTAAACAAGCTATTAAAAAAATAAATAAGTACTAAATATTTCTCCGCTGGGATGGTTAGAACTAGTTTAAAATGCCTACATCTTTGTTGAGAATGCCTGATTTTGTACTTGTCTGTAATGTACAAGATGGTATCAACATAAATCCACGCTAATATTATAAACGAGAATGTGTCTAAACCGACTAAGATGACATTTGGTAAAGAAATAGTTTGAGTCCTGAGATTCCTGAGAAAGGGCAAAGGATAGCTTTTTTCTCGGGTCTCATCCATTAAAGGGGTAAAAATGGGAGTGGGAGTTTATATGGGATATTAATAACTGATTGAGATAAAATTTGGTCTGGAGAGTCCAAAGAAAGGATAAATGACAGCCTAGAAAGAAAAAGAAAAAAACTGCTGGAAGATTGTATGGTAAAGTACTAATTCTACGCAGACAGAGTCGCGGGGAAAGCTATCAAATATTTAAACACAGATTAAGGAAAGAAAGGACATTAAAAAAGCGTGGTTACAGATTTTAGTACGTGCCAACTAGAGGACTACTCCAAAGAGTATCTGTTCAGCGGCTAATTAAATAAAACCCCGTTGTTTAACGAAGCGTATAATTCAAGGTTGACTTAATTTGGCCGCCCGCTTAAGTGGAATAAAGGGGAACAGATAATTCCTGAGGGGCGAAAAGGTTTAGACTTTGGTACCCTTTGGGCTCTCGATCAAAACCCGCCAAGTAAACATAATGATTTAATCTTAGGTAGGTACACGATTTAGGTTACCACAGTGAAAACGGGACTTGTTGCGTTTACATACATACCTATAGTCCTTCGGTGTGTTTCATAGATAAGGTATCAATTCAGTGGAATATCAAGTCTAAGCCTTTGCCAAGAGTTAAAATTGCTTTAAATATTAATCCCGTTTACCTGACTACCTAAGGTTTTCTTCCCGAAGACCTCTATTAAATGTTTTTGTCAGCTCTTGGCAGTTGGTAATCCACCAAAATGACACTATATCTATGACGAACGATAATGAGGTCCAAAACCACACTATAGTACTGTATTCTTTAATGAGATCGTACACAACGCCAACCGAACGACTATACATATTATTTTAATCATCTTGGTTGGCTGCAACGTCGGATGATTAGCCACACAAGGTAATTTACTTAACCTTTAGACAATTACACGAAATAAGATTTCTTCTCGTTGAATTTCGGTTATTATTAAAAAAAAAGGACGGACTGCAGTCCGGGAGTGCCGGCAGAAGTGAAAACTGCGATTTTATTATATCTCACTGACACTTGATTTATCGCGTCGAATGAAGCTGCTCACATAATTGTGATCGAACTTCACTTCCAGGTAAGTTCGTTTGATCCTCAATTTTAATCTCTATTTCTTACTAATGTAAGTTTATGATTACGCTTCACCATTCTGTCACTTACAACATTTTGTTGTTCGAGGGCCCCCTTTCTTTGAAACAGACACGGTTGCTAGGTAACCAATTGTTTATACTTTTTCGATCAGGATCTGACGCGCGGATCTGACGCGAGTTTAACATTTTTTACCCATCTAAAAATTGCCAAGCGCCGCTAAAGAAGTTTTCACTTCAAAAAATAGTAATACGATGCATGATGGTATGTAACGTATGTACCGAGGTACATTATCCTGTCACCTATATAGTCCCCGGTAACAGTGTTTTTCTCTCTGACCTTTTTACTTCGCGACCTTATTTTGCCCAAGTAACATATTTTGCATTGGACCTTTGGAAATGTTTTCGTTTGATTTATTGTTTCGGCTTCGTTTTGACGAATATTGTTAATGCTCTACTTTGGTTTCTTTTGAAGTTGTTTTTATTTCAAGCTATAAAAACATTGCTCCCGTTTTGTAAGGATTTCCATTATAATAAGTGTTGCTAAAATTAGTACCTAAATATTTAAGTTTCTTATCGGAGTCACGAGTTTGGGGATCCGTTCCGCATTCATGAAGCAAAAAATGGCTGTATCTCATTTTTGAATTGCCAAAAATGTGAACGCATCACCATGCGTAGATGCGTTTAGAAGGCGCCAATACGCCTTCTACTTATAGCCAATTGCCCTCCAATAATAAGTTTTGTAATTTACCATTTTATTTTAGTTTTGACGACGTGGTTGGCGCAGTTTGCAGACACCAGCTTACTGAACCGGCGGTCCCAGGTTCGAATCCCGGCCGGGGAAAATATTTGTGTGATGAACTCGAATATTTATTCTTGGGTCATGGTAAGCTATATCGCACGCCTAGATCTAAACAGTATTAACTCCAAAAAGTAATTTTTTTTAGTTAGTTGCATATTCGGATTCTGCAAATCAAGCCGCATAAGCCACAAAAACCGGCGCAACAATATCTTAAGCGTACACCGAATGACAGCACTTTAACCCTTTATTTGGCAAAGACATAAAAAGTGTAAATTTTCTAGTTTTTTATTTTTTTTTGGTCTTTTAGATATAAAATATGATTAGAAAAAATAGTTTAAAAAATCTAGCTTTTCCTGAAAACTAATGTATACCACAGTATACAATGCCAATAGAATGAAGTATTACAATCATATACTAATGTGTACCTACTGTGATATACAATGTCAATTATGCAACAGAAAGGTAATTTTACATAAAAAAACAATTTATTTAGAAACTATTATTTTATTTTGTGCGAAAGCTCAGGAAACATTTTCTCTGTCACAAAACAAAGCTTTACATTACATTTCAGGCAATATACCGTTGTCAACTTCTGGCATATCAACTATGCCCCTTATAATTTGTATGGCATAAAATCCACAAGTTCATGGTCGGTTAATTGAATCGATTTTCCAGTTTTTTCAACTGAATAAATGTTAGTCTGTTCTGTTATGAAGGATATTATATCAGGAGAAAATAATTTGTTAAAATAATCAAGGGATGAACCGTCAGGTATGTCTTCGTAATCGCCGTCATCTTGGTGTTCTAGTATAGCTGCATGTTGAAATACTGCTTTTTTCTTTTTAAACCTTTTTCATTTTTTTTGCCCGCTTCGCCACAGGAGCGATTCGTTTTTTTAGCCGGAGTTTTTCTTGTGGTTGATGGTGTGGCTCGAGGGTTAGCATTGGTTACAGATGGAAAGGGACGGTAATGAAGACATTAATGGCATTTTTAAAAAGTCTGGTTCCTGTGTCGATAAACGGCAATTTTTTTATAATTGTTGGGGTCAAAGGAACATTTTCTTCGGCGCCAGAAGGTCATTTTTTCTGTGTTAACTCTTTCTGTGACGTCTTCATCAGAGCTACATAGTAGACTTAAGCGTTCAAGCAAAAAATCCAAGGCTGGCGTTGAAGACGATTATTTAGGGGAAGAAAGCTCCCTAAAGACTTGAACCTTTTTTTCATCATCGCATTCGGTATGAGGGCCAATATTTCGCAGATTTAGTCTGTACCACATGCTGTTAAGACGCAAAGAAGGAAAAAATAAACTAAAACACCCCAAAACCAAGCTGCATTCATATTTGGCAAAGTATATCCCGGTATACATACAAATTAAGTCCGTTCTTGGCAAAGTATATCACGGTATACATACCTACAAGTTTAGTTGCCTTAGTGCCCGTTCTTGGCAATGTATACTGTGAGATACAAACAACTTTAGGCGATTGCACTTAGTGGCAATTAGTGAAAATCGAAATTAAAATGTGACACAATCCAAAGGCAAACATTTACAATTATACCTAAACCGCATTCCGCCCCAAAACATTGCTATAAATATTTTAAAAAGTAATAAATACTTTGCGAAGCGTGTGTGCTCTCCGCAGGTCCACCAATGTGACCTTCGACTGACGGCTAAAAATTTTACCAGTACTCAGAACTATTTTTGCCTAAATTAGGACAAATTGTGTGACCAGATTAAATATTAAAAATTCACTTAGAAGTTTCAGAAGACTGTGTAGATTTTTTTTTAATGAATGTATCTCACA
This sequence comes from Apotomis turbidana, assembly GCA_905147355.2. Lineage (NCBI taxonomy): Eukaryota > Metazoa > Arthropoda > Insecta > Lepidoptera > Tortricidae > Apotomis > Apotomis turbidana. The sequence continues at coordinate 13,527,943 of LR990295.1, read as the reverse complement.
GTATACGACGTCAAATAAAGGGTTAAGTAGGTATTACTGATTTATTTTGCATCTCGTCAGTGCCATTTAAACCGCAGTATTGTTAGTTGCTGGGCGGACACTGGGCATTGTGCACGTAAATCAATTCAGCAATATAGTGTATATCGACTTGCTAAAGTTTAGTTGACTTATAAAAATGACTTGATGTTGATTATTTTGAATTGATACGCTTTTAATGGTTAGATGTCGATCATTTCACTTGTTGTATTTCTAGTTAAAACAGTTTATAATATTAGGTCAAGAAATATTTTGTGATACCGTAAGGTCGGGGTACTTTGAACCTACAAGGTTACTTTGTCCACCCATAGAAAACCATGACTTGGATTGACTAATCTACGATTGGACGGAACCCTCGGTGCGCGAGTCAACTCACACTTGGTCGGTTTTTTTTTAATTAATAGTTTCGGTTAAATGCATGCATTTTTGTGGATGGACAAAGTAACCTTCTAGGGTCAAAGTACCCCGACCTTACGGTATATTTGGATTAAATTCTCTTTTGATGAAAATAATTCTTACTCTTTAATTACTTCTGTTTTCTTGAATCATCCAAATATCAGGTTTATTTCTTCGGAAATAAAGCGTATTGGATTATTCATTCGAAAAATAGAATTATTGTATAACTATTTACTTTAAGAGAGCATGGAGTCCTATCAAACTTCCCTTATGATTTCACCATGTTTGTCCGTCCGTCCACGTTTACGAATATTGCTAGAACTTAAATATAACCTTTACCATGATGTTCTATGTAGTAGGTCAGCAGCCGAAGATACTATACGTACGCCAGGTGGTAAAAATTATATAACCTTGTTTTTACTGACTCAAAGTCCTGTAAAGGATTCGCGAATGTCTAAGTGTCAATATGCGTGTAAAGTTATGCGAAACTCTCATATTGTCAAAGCTCAATTACGCTGATACAGTCTTCGGAGGATGCTTATTGGCGAGGACCAAGAAAATGGTTCAAAGGATCCAGAATGCCTGTGCGCGATTTTGTTTCCCTGTTCCCCATCGGGGCCATATTACACCCTTTCTAAATAGTCACAATATGCTGAACATGGAAGCGCGGCGTACCCTACACATGGCCACATTACTCTTTGGAGTTATAAAAAATAAGCAACCGACATGCCTATTTCAAAAACTTACCTTTTCACAACGCCAAACTAGACAAGAAGCGCCACGCCTTATATGCCCCTTACACCACTCGGCTGCTTTTCGTGGAAGCTTCCGCTTTGCTTTACACACACACACACACACACACACACACACACACACACACACACACACACACACAGAATAAGGGTTTTTTAATTTTTTATTTATTGTGAGCGTGTTTTAGTGCTTAGCTACTTTTGCTGCTGACTCTACAAAATCTAGTGAGTAGTGAATCACAAACAAAAAAAGAAAAACTTGTTTACCATATTTTTATGACAAAAAGTATAATTTTCTGCTTGCCCGGTTTTAGCACTAGTTTGCGATCTATTTTAACAAACATCTGCCAATAAAGACGGATTTTATTTCAGTACAGGGCGTTGTTAGGACTCGCGGTCTGCCGAGTTTACGACGCGCGCTTAGCGATGTGATTTATTTATTCATCTGTGAAGACATGCTTTAAAATATTGTTTGCAAGGTTATAAATTTAAACAATAATATTGCTTTGCTAATCCGTGATATACTAACTTACTAACGTGCTAGTCAATTAGTGGCTAGTGCTAACCCGCTATACTACTTATTTGCTTGTTTTTTTATGCATTCATGCATATAAGTATAACGGGTTAGCACTAATTGACTGGCACGTTATTATATCGCGGACTAGCAAAGCAATAATATTGTTCTAATGAATATGGATTTCCGCAAAGTAACGCCTGATACAATTAATTATGGAAAATTATATTTAAAGAAAAATGTGTAAAGTGTAAAAAAAATATATTTATATTCAGATGTACTACATGGTCTTATTGAATTTTCCCGGGGTGTGAAACAAAAACTCAGGGCAAGCCGGGTAAATTTTGCTTCCTTTTTCTTCAGTAACAATCTGATGATAATTCGTCCTGAAGTGAGCAAACCGAGATTCCCAGGTTCTATAGACCCCAAACTACTGAAACCTTCTAAGAATCATTACTAAGAATAAATTTAGATTCTTCATAAACCCCATGATCGGACATCAATAGTTCTAAAATAATTGAATGATTTGAGACGTTTAAGTTTTCAGATAAAAAAATATTTTTTAATTTTTAGTTTACCTGAGTAAAAAGTGTAAAAATATCACCATACATTTAAATAATTTATAACTTTGAGTGGGTATGATATTTTTTTTGCAACAGCTAAAAATATTGTCTGTTTGTAAGTTCCAGAAAATATATCAGCAGCGACAGAAAGAGCACAGAACACGGAAGTTATTCCCATTTGTCACTTAAATATTCACAAAGAAACTTTCGCATTTCACTCCATTTCAAAGAAAATGATTTGTGTCAGGATGAAGTCATACAGTTTAAGTAGCTTTGTTCGAATATATAATGATTTTTTGATTCGATTCGATTTGACTCCAACAAATATAAAACTTAAAAATTACCAAACTTAAATAAATGAACATTGTTTTCAAAAGAATTCAGGACTCAAGTTGTTTACAGCAAGGTTTCGTATTTTTTTAAGATTTAATAAATATTTCTCAAGCACTGCGATTTTGCAAGTGTCACCAACACGTGATAGGCTGAGTTATTTTGTTTATTAGCTTCTAAGAGAGTATGTCACTGATGGCCATTTGGTATTTGCCTTTAACCTCTTTCGATCTCCTGCGACAAGATGCTGAGGACTACGCTCAAGTTAAGCCGCCATCTTCATCTGGGCCCGCTGCGTCTGCACCATGGTGCCATGCTGTGTTATCTATCCAGATGCCTACGACAGAAGTTTGCCGTCCAATTCCACTTATGCCATACTAGTGAGATAAAAAATTGACGAGTTGGTTACGGTATACCTTTAAAAAAATAACTCCTTACACGCGTCCACGCACTTTGAGCGAATGGCGACTGATCGGCTGATCGTAACTAAATCGTAGACGTCAAAATGATACCTACCTGCGCAAAAAAAACACACTGTTGTTTTTCTCTTTTTTCATCTTCCCCAACTCATCTTACCTATATTTCTGCTGGTTTATCTTTAATAGAGCTACATCAGCCTGTAGAGCAAGCGGGATTTCGAAAGGGATTTAGTACTATAGATCATAAATACACAATCGACCAAGTGATAGAAAAGTCTCAAGAGTTTAACATACCTCTGTATTTAGCGTTTACTGATTACGCAAAGGCGTTTGATACTATATCTCATATCAGTTTCAATATTTTGAGCTCTTAGTGCGTTCCAAATGGAACGCACTAAGAGCTCAAAATATTGAAGAAACATAATATGTACACATATTAAAGGATATCTACAGCAAGAGCTCAAGCAGAATAAAGCTAGACAGGCTGGGCGTACCTATAGATACAAAAGGGGCGTAAAGCAAGGCGATCCGCTCTCGCCCAAATTATTCATTTCGGTTTTACAGCACATCATGAAGGACTTAGACTGGACATCTAAGGGAATCAATGGAAGATATCTCTCAGTAATTTAAGGTTTGCGGATGATATAGTTATCTTTTCAGAAACCGCGAATCAATAAGAAAAAATGATAAACGAGTTAAACCACGTCAGCAAAATATAGGCTTAGAGTTAAATGTTCAATAAACTAAAATAATGACTAACTCTACCCTAAGGGAAATCACAGTTAATCTATGACCTCTAGAATATGCTCTAAATTATGTCTACCTCAGAAAACTCCTGTCATTTAACAAAAACAGGAATATTGAAGAAGTTGCTCGACGATCAAATTTTGGTCATACAAAGATATTTTAAAATCGAACATGCCAATAAAACTAAAAAAGAAAGTACTAGACACTTGCTTATTGCCAAGTCAAACGTATGGATAGACATGGATATACAACCAGCAGACGAGAACCAAAATACAATGCTGTTAGCGTGCTATGGAAAGAAGTGTTTTAAATTTAAAATTGATACACAAGTGAAGAAACACGGACATAAGACTGAAAACGGGTATACGGGTACGGGGACGCTCTCTCATTCCCACAAATTCTCAAATGGAAATGGTGCGGCCATACAGCTCATCCAAATTTAAAAAATGCTTAAAAAGCATCTGTTGCACTTGAGTGATAAAGTTGTGTATTCAAAGTGTCACTCAAGTGTTTAGCAATAAATAAACTTTGTTGAAATTTTTATATAGAGACTCACACCTGCAGACAAATTATACAAACAGTTTTGCAGGGAACTGTATATATTTAAGTTGTATACTTTAATTAATAAACAACAATAAATAAAAACATTAAAATAGGAACTATAAGTAAATAACATTAAAAAAGATCATTTTTATATATTTCTTTATAATGAAATAAATATATTATGAATAAAAAATAAATAAGATGACCGAAGGTGGGCGAAAACTACCACTTTATGGCAGAGCCCGAGATGATCTAGGAGTAAATTGTAGCCACAGCTGGCAAAAACTGGCGAGAGAAAGCTGTAGACAGTAAACACTGGCTTGATCTGAAGGAGCCCTTCACCCGAAGAGGGGTCCTTATATAATAAAGTTAATTTTGAAAATACGTATTTTACCATATTAGATGTAATAGTAATGTAGTTAGTAATGTAAGGAATTAATAAAGGCTTTTTATTTATTTTTATTTATCTTATGGACATATTTTTAATATTCGACATATTCATTAGCACTTTGTCGTTCTACCTAGTAATTATTTACTAAAGCTAAAAGTCCATTTAGAATAAGATTAATTTACTTAAAATTCATAGAGTTGAGCTGTCAACTGAAAAGGAACCCCAAAGTCCGTGCGATTGTAACATTAATTAATTATAATTACACACAAATTTTGTAAACTTAAGAGCCCTTATTCCTTTTAAAATTTATTGTTTTCATATTATGACAAATATATTGATAATTTCAACCAACTTTTTGAAGTAAATAATACTTTTCCCCGAGTTCTAGGTTATAACATAGCGATTTCATGCTTTTTTTGCGTGTAGTCGAAAATAAGTTGAAAAAACTAATTTTCCGCGTGAATTTTGTCAATTTCGAGTAGTTTTTGAAACAAAAATTATCAATGAAAAATTCAAACTGTAGGTTTCAAATATATACCACCAATAAATCCCAAAAGCCCTGTTCTAGGTAGTAAGTAGTAGTTATGTTAAGAAACGTGTTTGATCATAGAGAAAAATTTCTAAAACAATCAGCATTTTAAAAGGAATAAGGCCTCTTAACCTGGCGTCGGTTTAAATTTAAGTTGAAGAAACTCCCACAAAGTTAATTAAAGTCAATTTGTTGTCACTTCCTAATTCACCACGATATAACTTAGCAGTATACAAAATTCAACATAAGTCGATACATACAGTAAATAAGCACAAAACAATTAAACTTTTGCCTATTAATTTCGAATGCGTGTAGGCGTTTCATTAAAAGTTTTGATAAGGTCTTGTAGGTTGATATTTCAACAATGTTATTTGTTATGGACACTCTCGAGTATAACAACGAATTAACTCGCTTCAGATTTTGAAAATAATCATTTACGATGTATTATACCGGGTGTATATTTAATACTACACTGTAGTAATTCCGAAAATGATTTATTAAATTAACTTTTGTACGTTACTTAATTACATAGAAATAAATGCGTAAAACCTTACTCTAAAAAATGAGTAAAAATTTTTTTTAAGTTAAACGGTTTTATTGAAAATGTACTAAAAGGTAAAAAATAATTCGGTAGGTAGGTCCTAGGTGTAGGTAGTATGCATGAATATGAAATGTGGGTAAGCAAATAAATGTCAGTCAGTCTTAACCCATCCAGTTGTTTTATTAACACACTCGACATGGCGCAGCCGAATTATAAATAGTTTAAAATAGTTATAGCTTCAATAATACGTTACAGTTGCGTAGTTGAAAGTGTGAGTGCACATACCTGCTGTAGGCATTGGAGTTAGCGACGATTTGTGGAAGTATTCCAAACTGATTCGTCATGGATACTATTTTACCACCACCGCCGCCATTTTTGTTCGTTAACAATTTAGAAAATGTAACATCTGGAAACCTATCGAAAGAATGGCAAAAATGGAAAAGTTAATTTCTCATTTACTACGAGGCGTGTGAATTATCAAGGAAAGATAAAAAGGTACAAATAAGTATTCTGTTGCACGTTATCGGCGAGCAGTGTCGTGAGGTGTATGAGCAGTTCGATAAAGCATCTATCACCACATCTTCGGAGTTATTAGATAAGTTTGACTCGTTTTTCTTGCCAAAAAAGAATCTAACGATCGAAAGACACAAGTTTTTCACCCGTGATCAACAAGACGGCGAATCCATAGAACAGTATTCGTTTGAATTGAAGAAGTTGGCAAGTTCGTGTGAATTTAAAGATTTAATGGAAACATTGATAAGAGACAGACTCATTTGTGGAATAAAGGATCACGCTCTTCGCGAAAGGCTGTTACGAGAACCGGATTTAACATTGAAAAAATCGTTGGATATTTGTAATGTTGCTCAAATTTCTAAGTTACATGCCGGAGTCATAAAGAAAGAGTGCGTGGACCATTACGCCTATGCAGTTCAGAAGGATTACTCATCAGAGCATCGCGAGGTGTCGCGAGAAATGGGTTATGACGAAGATAGTGGAGCGAATCGAGTTATGTGGGTATCGCGAAAAGGAGCGCCCGCGCACCGGGGAGCTGCGCGAGGCTGGCCGCGCGGCCGACGTCAGCCGTCGCCGCGGCCCCGCGCGCCCTCTGCCGGCAGTACCAATCCTGCGATACGCCGAGTCCCGCCGTTACAAAGGAATCAATTAGCATATCGACAAGGTCGTGGCAGTGATAATAACGTTTGGTGTTCTATGTGTGGTTATGATCATGGGAACTCGAGTAGGTGTCCTGCTATAGGCAAGCGATGTTTGACGTGTAATCGTTATGATCATTTTTCTCGGATGTGCACCGTTCATGAGATCCAAGTTCACCTAATGATTGGTCTGTTGACTTAATGATAAATCAATGTAAAATAAAATTTAAGTTGGACACAGGGGCCGACGTGAATGTTTTGCCACGAAACTTTTTGCGGGATATTGGTGTATCTGAACAGGAGTTAGGGTCGTCGTGTGTTCGATTACGGGGTTATTCTGTTAACGATATAAATGTTATAGGTCGTTGTAATCTAAAAGTTAGACATCAAGACCGTGACTTTATTCTAGATTTCCTGGTGGCCGATGTAGATTCTCCGCCGATATTAGGTCGCGACTCGTGTACGGAATTGAATATGGTACAGTTAGTTTTGACAGTTATCAGTGACTCGCAGAGTTATATAAAGAACAGCGTGTTAAAAGAATACTCGGACGTTTTTGATGGTGTAGGTTGTATGCCGGGGGAGTACAAAATTGAACTTAATGAGAATGTCAGGCCTGTGGTACATGCACCCAGGAAGCTTCCGATAGCTTTAAAAGATTCCGTTAAATGTAAGTTAGACGAAATGGTCAAGGACGGAATCATTGCGAGAGTTGAGGGTCCGACAGACTGGGTCAACAGCATGACTGTTGCCAGGAAGGCTAATGGAGATATTAGGATTTGCCTTGACCCGCGTGATTTAAATCAAGCAATAAGGCGAGAGCATTTCAAGTTGCCGACATTAGACGAAATTACATCTAATCTTGGCGGATCCAAGTATTTCAGCACATTGGATGCAAAACAGGGTTTTTGGCAATTAAAACTTCACGTTGATAGTACAGACCTTTGCACTTTTAATACAAGCTTCGGAAGATACAAATTTTTGCGTCTTCCATTTGGGATCACCTGTGCGAGTGAAGTTTTTCATAAAAGAATGTATGGGCACTTTGATGATATTCCTGGTGTGTGTCTGTTTGTGGATGATTTACTTATTTACGGCCGCACCAAAGAAGAACATGATCGTAGATTAAGCATGGTGCTGAATAGATGTCTCTTCTTAGTCGTTTCACTCTTTACAGAGCGGTCGTGATCAACTCGTAGTACTATTAGAAGCAGATATTGTTCGCTGTATGATTTTACGCCATTTCTCGCGATTCACTGACATTCTGGTGCACTCATGCAAAGGTCCGCCCACAGCCGATTTGATCTGGTCGGTCCATCGCATGGGTGATCTTCCACGTGATCTGGTTCCCTCCACTTTGCCCTGGACAACGAGACGCTCTATGGAGTCATTGTTTCGCCTTGAAACGTGGCCGAAAAATTTGAGAATACGTGACTGGACCAAAGCGGACAGATGCTGCTTGATGCGGAGTTCTTCACGGATGGAGGCATTGGTCCGAAATTCTGTCCATGATATTCCCAGCATTCGTCTCCAACACCACATTTCTAAAGCATCTATCTTTTTCTTCTCAATGTCTCGAAGCGTCCACGTCTCTGCAGCGTATAAAAATATGGGGAATATAAGGGTTTGCACGAGCCGAATTTTCGTGGCCCTTGTGATGTGTCGGTTCCTCCATACTTTCTTCAGCTTGTCCATTGCCGTTCTAGTTATCCCCATACGTCGCTTTACTTCATCTACGCAGCCGCCATTGTTAGATATTAAAGCTCCAAGGTAAATGTAGGATTGTACCACGTCGCAATTCGCAATTCTAGTCACTTCAGGCGAGTTGTTATTGGCGCGGCCTATTATCATTACTTTGGTCTTTTTGCGGTTTATCTTTAAACCAAACTCAAGGCTCACGCGTTCCATCTTCAGAAGTAGTTCTTCCATATGATGCGGACTAGACGCAAATAAGGTGGTGTCATCTGCATAGCGCAGAAATATAGCCAATAGATGTAGGGAAATTAATTTGAAATTGAACAAAAATAAATGTAAAATCGGACTGTCGGAAATTAAATATTTAGGCCATAAAATCACACCGCACGGCATTTATCCCGACGACGCGCATACGTCAGCGATAAAAATATGCCGCGTCCAGCGAGTGTTAAGGATTTAGAACGCTTTCTCGGAATGGTCAATTACGTTGGTAATTTCATTCCTAACCTGTCGGACAGAACGCATTTATTGAGGGAGCTTCTTAAAAAAGAAATAGAATGGCACTGGAGCGAAAAACATGAGGAGTCTTTTAACAATCTTAAAGCGTGTCTTTCAAGTGTGCCCATTTTACAGTATTACAGTATAGATAAACCTGTAGTTATATCTGTAGATTCTTCAAAAAATGGTCTCGGGGCATGTCTCATGCAAGACAATTTGCCGGTTTGTTACGCGTCGCGATCCTTGACAAAAGCTGAGCAGTCGTACGCTCAGATCGAAAAGGAACTATTGGCCTGCGTCTACGCATGCGAAAAGTTTTATACATATATATATATGGTCGTAGCGATGTTACTGTAGAAAGTGACCACAAACCGCTTGTAAGCATTATTCGTAAGCCAATAGCTTCCGCCCCGGCACGTCTACAAAGAATGTTACTGCGTCTGCAACCGTACAGTTTTAAATTAGTGTACAAGCCAGGAAAATATTTGTTTATTGCTGATACACTGTCGCGCGCAGTAGAACCGATTAGCGGCCCGATTACCGAACCACGCGACTACTTAGACGCGCGTGCGCAGGTCTGTGCAATTGCAATCAGCAACCCGCTTGTAGACACACACTTTGTTCGAATCCAGAAGTTAACACAAGATGACACAGAACTACAGTCATTAGAAAAATATATAAAAAATGGGTGGCCAAGCCACAAGCAAGAAGTATGTATTGAGGTCAGGCCATACTGGGCGTATAGGGATGAATTAACCGCGGCCTACGGTATGTTATGGAAGGGAGATAGAATAATTATTCCATCGGCTATGCGTAGTGAAATGTTAAGGCGGGTGCACATTGGTCACTTGGGCCTCGAAAAATGTAAATTAAGAAGTCGCGAGATTATGTTTTGGCCCAATATTAACTCGCAATTAGCAGATTTAATAAGTAATTGCCAGGCTTGTCTTACATTTAAAAATGAACATAGAAAGGAAACACTAATTCCACATGAAGTTCCTGACAGGGCATGGTCGAAAGTAGGTGCTGATATTTTTCACTGGTGTAATAAAAAGTACTTGATTATAGTTGATTATTTTAGCAAATATGTAGAAGTCATAGAATTAAATTCATTAACATCAGATCATGTTATACAGCATTTAAAAGTGATTTTTAGTCGGCAAGGTATACCCGATGTTGTATTTTCAGATAACGGACCTGAATTCAGTTCTCAAAAGTTTCACTTATTTGCTCAGTCATGGGAGTTTCAACATGTCACTTCTTCTCCTAATTATGCGCAATCTAATGGCCAAATTGAGCGAACTGTGCAGACAATCAAGATTATTTTAAAGAAAACACAAGTTGAAGGCACGGAATTTAGATTGGCTTTGCTTGAGTACTTGAATACTCCTATAAGTAACAAATTAGCATCTCCATCAGAATTACTTAATAGCCGTAAACTGAGGAGCATCCTGCCGTGTTTTCCAAAACTCCTTAAGCCAAAAATTCCAGGACGTGTTAGATCAGAATTACAAAAACGTCAAGCTAAGCAAAAGGAGTACTATGATAAAAATGCCCGCGATTTAACTCCTCTAGTACCAGGCCAAAAAGTAAAGGTTAGAGTAAACAAGCAAAGGGTTAGTGGTACTGTTAAGTCAATACGTGGAGTACGATCATATGCTGTACAAATACTTGGTGGGGGTGTTCTGATCAGAAATAGACGTCACCTATTACGTGACTCTGATCGGAGGCCTGAATCGGAGCCAGTTGGCGCGGTGTGCCCCCTGCCTTACGACGATATCGACGTTCCCGCTGATAACGCCGTGACGTCACCCTCGAGCGCGTCTCCTGCGCAGCGCTTATGCGACCATACCGCGTTCGATTCCCGTTCGGTCCCAGTGTCAAACAACATTAGCACAAACACTAATACTAACATTAATAATTATGTTACTCGTTTCGGCAGGACGGTCATACCACCTGATCGATGGGGCTACTAAGCGCGCTGAGTCACCAAGGCGTACACTTATTTAATGCATGATAGTTTAAATATAATAGAAAAAAAATATATATATATATATAATAATAATTCTCAGAACATATATATTACCTGGTCAATAGCGTTACGAATATGATTGTATTTTTATTTTCCCAACTGAAATAAATTATGAACTTCTATTTTATGTTATAAGTAGGTACCACAGGTAATTGTGGCATTTTTTTTTGTATAAGATTACTTCTCTTAGTTAGGTAATAAAATTGGCATGTAATTTTAAAGATTGTATTGTGAATGAAATATTGTGTAAATAAATTAAATGAAAATGTAAACTATTTATAAAGATTTTATTGTAGGTAATGTATAATTGAGATTAATTTTGATGATCATTCTATCTGTATTTAATTGTAATTTTAGTAATAGTAATGCCTGTTGTATATTATAGTTTTATTGTTAATATGCAAGTAAGATATCTATTCTTACATCTGTATTCTGTATTTATTCGTTCTTGAACAACTAATGCAATTCATTGTTTTTTCTGTTATTATTAATTATTAATATCTTCCTTTTAAATTGAGATGCATTTTGTTCGTGCCTCAGTATTTATTTGTTAATTTTATGGTTCAATGAAATGTTAATTACTTGTCATAATTTTAATATTAAAGTCAAATAGATATAATGCAATAATGATTTGTTTGAAATGAAATGATGACAATGAACTAAATATTATATACCGTCTTTATAGTTAGTAAAGATTCGGCACCTTTATGGAATTGTTTATATTTTAAATCGTAATGTGTATATATATATATATATATATTGTTTTGTTTGTTTGGATAGATATGGTAGCTATTAAAATTATAAAAAAGGGAAGTTGTAGGTAGTATGCATGAATATGAAATGTGGGTAAGCAAATAAATGTCAGTCAGTCTTAACCCATCCAGTTGTTTTATTAACACACTCGACACTAGGTACTAGACATGACACCACTCTCCTCATCAATCTAGGGATCTTGATCAGACAAAAAATAAAATCGTGCAACTTTTCAACGGTATGATTCTGGACGGTAAACGTTGCTCCGCCTGGGTCAGCGGTTCAATCACGTCTGGTATAGAACCTGAATCCAGATTATTCTAGAAAGCCTCTGATGGTGCTATTGTTTTATTACTGGTGACATGTGTTTGGCAGCGGAGACATAACGAAACGAAAAAGTAACGTTGTTCTTGAAGAGAATTCTACAGGTAGATACCTATCTTAATGCGCCAGTATTTTAAATAACGTTCTGTTTGTACTTGATTAGGATAACAACGTTTGGTGCAAACAATGTATAAATAGCATTTTCGAATTGCAGATGATTTCCAGTTCTGCATTGCAGGGTACGCTCACGTTGGTTATTTAAGCTGACTTTGCGTTGCTCAGGTGTTCCGGAAGATACAAGTTCTTTTTGTCTGTCACGTTACCCTGTTTCACATTGCTCAGGTGTTTTGGACGCTACCAGATACCTTTGTCTCTCACGTTGGCCTCACAACCTGGCCTCATGTTGCACAGGTGTCTCTGACGCTAACCGTTTTCTTCGTTTTTTGTAGTCGACTATGAGTTCCAATTTCGCTCTCTTTTGCACGATTTCAATTAGTTCTATACTTTTCTTTCGCTTTATTAAGCCTTCTTTTTCGTTGAGTTGCTGTTTCTGTTTTATTTTTGTTTGTTTTTATTTTATTGTTATTTACCATTTCGTTCTCATGAGTCAATCAACCTGCCTAGAGGTCCAATAGAGGGGCAAGGCTATTAGATAACAAGATGTGCCCAAGTCTAGAACCAAGATCCATGCTTGAACCCGATTCTAAGTTGACGAAGTTCTTTGTATTGATAGGTTGTCTAAATTTCATCATTCATATTACTGTTAAATATTGATTGCTCTAAACTCTACGATCTACTATGCAGCTTTCGACTTGCCCTTTCATTTGACATCCATCACCCATATTGAAACAATTATTAAATCGCCATCGTCATCGCCGGCCATCTTAGATTTTAAATTTGTTAAAGCAAGTTATTACAGTATTCTATTACTCAAAGCCTTTCCATTTGATATCCATATTGAAGGGGTGGTGAAAAAAAAACACCTGTTATCTTCTTGGCGGCCATATTGGTTTTTCATTTATTTTCAAAGTGTAATCTATTCTACTAGGCAAGACCTTTTATTTGATACCCATATTGAAATCTGGCATTTCCGGCGGCCATCTTAGATTTTTGTCAAAACATAATACAGTATTCTATTACCCAAACCCTTTCATTTGATACCCATATTGAAGGAGTAGTGAAAAAAAAACACGTGCCATCTTGTTGGCGGCCATATTGGATTTTCATTTGATTTGCACAAAGAATTCTATTCTACTGATTGAGCCCTTTCATTTGATACCCATATTGAGGAAGTAGTGATAAAATTCTTGGATTTACAATAATGCCGAATGTATTAAATTATATTGTCACCAAAACTAAAGACGCGTACCAAATTTCAGATCAATACGTCGACAGGAAGGGGGTCAAATTTCAATTACTAGATTTGACCCAAATAAACAAACAGGGCAAGCTAAATAAAACCGTTTAAAAACATATAATACTGTAAGACTGCGGGGGTGCAGTCAGATGGGGCTATTAAAAGAGCAGAGGTACGTTCTAGATGTTTATTGCCCGGAGGCTAAAGAAAGACTAATCATTTTTACAATTTCTACAATTATTGACGGACGTCATTCGTCCATTCCGAATTTCAAACAATCTTTATTTCTTAAATCAGTGGCCAACCACCGATAGTGAAGTACAACCTTCACAATACAATAAAAAATTGGGCAAGTGCGAGTCCGACTCGCGCATGAAGGGTTCCGTACCATAATCTATAACAAGTTTGTTGTATTTTACTTTATTTTTAGTATTTGTTGTTATAGCGGCAATAGAAATACATCATCTGTGAAAATTGCAACTGTCTAGCTATCACCGTTCTTGAGATACAGCCTGGTGACAGACGGACGGACGGACGGACAGCGAAGTCTCAGTAATAGGGTCCCGTTTTTACCCTTTGGGTACGGAACCCTAAAAAGGGTCATAAAAAGCATACAGGCATGGTCCCTAGTATGCTGGCGGCGGCGTTACCTCTTTGTATAGTCAAAGAGATTCTCTGGCAGAGGTAAGCACGACGCCTCAATCAGCCGTTTCGACAAGGCCTTCATGAACATTTTCATGTCAGCTGACCATGATGGGCCCAATGTCTCGACTGCAAGCGCCCGCAAGAATGTAGTTGTTGAGCAACGACGAGTATTTGCGGCGCTTGATAATTTGGGCCTGGTCAGCTGCAGCGCCAGCCTTTGAGCGGGTCACCTGGACGTGGGACTGCGCAAAAGTGTCGACACACGTTGCGTCCCACATGCCACACCAGTGCCCTGCCCAGCTTTCGACGCACCGATGCACGACGTTGCTCCGTCAGGGCGCTTGCCATCGTCTCTTGCCATACCCAAGGGATCAAGGACCGCAGGCACAGAGGCAGTGGCAAGCGAACGGCGAACCAAATCGTTAACGGTACCACGGTACCAACCGTGGAGGTATAAGCGGCCGGCGCTCCTTGTGCAAGAGAGACCATGTCGACCCAGCCGATCGACGTTCTTGCCACAGGTGCACGTATGGGGGACACACTGTAGGTAGTTGAATTCATAATAATGGGTTATTCGAAGATGAATAATGGTGGACTATTTCAGATAAGTGTAATGTAATACTCAAAGTTATTGATCGTAAACTAACATAAATAAGTAGTACGATCAAGTGTAAAAATAAGCAGAATTGACAGGTTTGTATGTAGGGTTTGTTTGTAGTTTATTCCAGTAAATCATTTGTATTTGTGGGTTAGCTGACCTGGAATTGTATTAACAAGTTAATCCTAAAACATTGTACGTTTAATTACATTGAATGTGCAAATTGTCCGTAACGATTAATTGAATAATAAACTAACAGTATATAGAATACTAGCGACCCGCCCCGGCTTCGCACGGGTGCAATGCTGATTGCTGATACTAAATATACAACAGAATAGTATTGCATTTATAGGCACGCGCCGTCGGCCCCCCGGCCGGTACCGCCGCAACCGCTATGTCCCTTCATTTTAAATCTGTAATAATTCTTCGAAAATATTAATTTATATTTTAAATGGGCTTTTAAATCATGCTGTAAAGGGCCATATTGATCTGTATTAAATGGACAATGTAGTTAAGGTACCTACTAAATTGGATAAGGATTAATGCTGTATTGCCTAAAATCGCTTCATAAATAAGCTATTATTTCTCGTAAAAAGTAAAGGATAAAAAAATGGTTCTTGTGGGTTATCCCTAAGAGATAGACATATACCATTGCGGACAGCGTTTGCAATGTAAGCGCAAAAAAATGTGTTTATTTACGATATCACTTTAGAAACTTCTAAAATTATCAGCGTTCCTCTTCGATATTATGCATGTATCATACGTGTAAACCTTCCTCTTAAATCACTCTATCTATTAAAAAAACCGCATCAAATTCCGTTGCGAAGTTTTAAAGATCAAAAGCATACATAGGGACAGAGGAAGCGACTTTGTTTTATAATATGTAGTGATAGTGATTATAATAGTAAAGGCGTTGCTCAAATTTTCAGTTGCCTATATATTCCACATTTAATGGTATTTATTGAAATAATTTGAAAACAACATTTTCAACACCATTAATTACGAAAATAGCCCTCCAGAGGGGATGAAAAATTACAATGCAAACGGCCGGTTGACAAAATAGGAGATCAATGGAGATAAGCATTGAGGCTTCAGTGGCCTGTATTATTCTTTTCAATTTACCGAAGCGCTTCGTGATAAATGATCGTGTTTCTTCGTGGGTCGTGGGTAATCTGTTTTCAATCGGTCAAGTAAGAGTTGGCTCGCGTATGGATTCCGTTGAATTTCAACGTTTTTTAACTGCTAGAAAATCATTTGACACATGGATTATGGAATCGTAATTTATATAATATTTCGCAGTAGGTAAAATGGTAAAATCAGGGATTAGGTCAAATCTCTCATCATCATTGGCCACAGCATCTGTTGTAGATGTTTGTTGCAGCACTTGTGGGTTTACGGGTTCCCACATCGCCGTTGATGACTATAGAGTCCTATAGCAGCGCGGCATTTCTTGCCACATCGATCGCACACAAAATGCGAGTCCGCAGGAGGTGGAAGAGCACGACGAAGACTTTTCTGCTTTAGGTTCTCCAGCCAGTCATCGTCATGCTTTGATGTTCCGACTTTAATGTCATGACGCCATTCAGGTCTCATCTCAGCGCGTTTTTCCCACCCGTCTGTCCGAATACCGAAACTATTCATGTCCCGCTTGCAGGAGTCCTTGAATCTTAAAGTTGGACGCCCAACAGGTCTTTTTGCGTCCGCTATCTGACCCAGCATTACTTGGCGTGGTAGTCTCTCCGAGTCCATGCGATGAACGTGACCGAGCCAGCGTAGTCTTCTCTGCTTTAGCATAGCAGTTATGCTGCAACAATGCGTTCTTGAGAGTACTACCTCGTTGCTGATTTTGTCTTGCCAAGTGACTCCGAGTATAGTCCTCAGGCAGCGCATGTGGAAAGCGTTGAGTTTGCGTTCTTGTTTCGCATATGTAGTCCAAGTTTCTGACGCATACAGCAATACACTTAGGACGCAGGTCTGGTGTACAAGGACTTTGGTATGCGTAGTGAGCTTACTGTTCCTCCATACGCGTGCAAAAAGCTTCCCAAAAACAGTTGATGCTCTGCCTATCCGAGTATCTATCTCCTTGTCGCTAGATAGTGATTGGGTGGTGGTAGAGCCAAGATAGCAGAAATGATCCACAACATCAAGTACCGCACCGTCGAGCATGATTCTCGGAGACTGGTTTACGCCTTGCACCATGATGACAGTTTTTCTGGTGTTCACACTCATAGAGAACAGCCGACAGGCGTGACCAAATCGTGTCACCAACTCCTGGAGTTCGTTTTCAGAGTTTGCAACTAGAGCGGCATCATCCGCATACAGAAGTTCTCTAGCAATTACGTCTAGACGCTTATTTTTTGACTTGAGAAGACTAATGTTGTACAGTTTACCGTCCTTTCTTGTATGCAGATGTACTCCGACGTCACAACCCTCAAAAGCAGTCAGAAGAAGCGCCGAGAAAAAGATACCAAAAAGGGTAGGTGCCAACACGCAACCTTGTCTGACTCCACGGTTTACGTAAAAAGGCGCCGACTTTTCGCCATCAAAAATGACTGAAGCGCTCATGCCCTCATGGAAGGACATGATGAGTGACAAAAGCTTCGGGGGACATCCAATCCTGCGCAATACTTCGTATAAACCCTCCCTACTCACGGTATCGAATGCCTTATTGAGATCAATAAAGGCCATATACAGCGGTAAACGATGCTCACGACATTTTTCTTGCAGTTGTCGAAGAGTAAATATCATGTCGTTAGTCGAACGACCAGCTCTGAAACCACACTGCGATTCGGGGTAGATCTGAGAGGCTAAAGTGTCCAGTCTTCGTAAAACAACTTTTGCGAATGCCTTTCCTGCAATGCTTAACAAAGATATGCCTCTGTAGTTATTACAGTCACCTCTGTCTCCTTTGCCTTTATAAAGTGTAATGACGTCGGCATCTCTCATATCTTGAGGAATAGTGCCTTCATCCCAACAACGCAGTAAAAGAGCGTACAGAGGAGAAGAAACGCAACCGATTTTCACCAGTTCAGCAGGTAAGCTGTCAAGACCTGTACTTTTACCCAATTTTAGACTCTGGAGAGCCTCAAGGAATTCTTCACCTGAAGGAGGGTCGTCAAGGTCAGACACCATGGATCGAGAACTAAAATTAGCCAGTGCGTCTGGGTGTATAGACACTTCTTGAGAGAACAGTTTTGAATAATGCTGCGTCCATCTATCGAGTTCCTTAACCTTGTCTGTAATCGGATTTCCATCAAGGTCCTTGATTGCTGCACGCTTTCGCTTTGTCGGACCAATTGCGGACTTGATCCCCTGATACATGCCCCTAAAGTCTCCCACATCCCGGCACTGTTGTATAGACCGGCAGAGTTTAACCCAGTACTCATTAGCACAACTACGACTGATGCGTTGTACATCTGCTTTGGCTGCCTTGTATGCAGCTTGTTTGGCAGGATCTCTGTGGTTGTTCAATAGGTTTATGTGAGCTGTTCGTTTTGCCTCAATAAATGGTAACAGAATGTGTTCATACTCGACAAACCAGTCACTAGCAATCTTCCCCTTCTTGCCGAACACCTTTTCAGATGCTTGCGTTATTTCCTTCTTTATCAGTTGCCACATCTCTTCAACGCTAGTAGATGAATCCAAAATTTCTTTGCTAAGTTTATGTTCAACTAGTTTTTCTAGGTCTTTGCACAAGTCCTTGTCGAGCATAGCTGCGGTGTTGAATAGAATTTTCCGAGGCGCTTTCTTAGCAGAGTGAATTTTCTTTGGGATCAGACGCGATTTAGCCATAATCAAGGAATGATCTGTGTTACAGTTAGCACTATGATACGTACGAGAGTTAAGGATATCTTGCAAATCCACCCTCTTTGTAATAATGAAATCGATCTGATGCCAGTGACCTGAGCGTGGGTGTTTCCATGATACTTTGTGAATAGGTGCGTTCTTAAAGTAGGTGTTCGTCACACACAATGATAGAGAAGCGCAGAGCTCCAGCAAGCGCTGCCCGTTTTCATTGATGTTACCAATTCCGTGATAACCGATGCATTCCGGCCAGTCTTCAGACTTGTTTCCTATTCTCGCATTAAAATCGCCGAGTAATAGGAGTTTGTCAGACGTACGGACATGTTCCAGACACTGACGTAAATCTTCATAGAATTTGTCTTTAACATCGGCGGGGGCTTTTAAGGTTGGTGCATAGGCTGAGACAAGAATAGGACCTGATGTTGACATTAGTCTTAGTGCCATTATGCGTTCGGACACACACGAAGGTGTTTCTAAACATCCAAGTAAACAGTTACGAACAGCGAACCCTACACCGTGCTCTCGTCTTTCGCCATCATGCTTCCCTTTCCAGAAGAAGGTGTAATTGTCTTCACGAATGCTACCCTCGTCTAGAAGACGGGTTTCCTGTAGTGCGGCAACATCAATACGGAGGCGGAGAAGTTCTCTATCTATGATGGTGGTCTTCCTAAGTTCCGGTATACCGTCGGTATACCGGACACCGGTATACCGTTGTACGTTTAATTACATTGAATGTGCAAATTGTCCGTAACGATTAATTGAATAATAAACTAACAGTATATAGAATACTAGCGACCCGCCCCGGCTTCGCACGGGTGCAATGCTGATTGCTGATACTAAATATACAACAGAATAGTATTGCATTTATAGGCACGCGCCGTCGGCCCCCCGGCCGGTACCGCCGCAACCGCTATGTCCCTTCATTTTAAATCTGTAATAATTCTTCGAAAATATTAATTTATATTTTAACATGCTGTAAAGGGCCATATTGATCTGTATTAAATGGACAATGTAGTTAAGGTACCTACTAAATTGGATAAGGATTAATGCTGTATTGCCTAAAATCGCTTCATAAATAAGCTATTATTTCTCGTAAAAAGTAAAGGATAAAAAAATGGTTCTTGTGGGTTATCCCTAAGAGATAGACATATACCATTGCGGACAGCGTTTGCAATGTAAGCGCAAAAAAATGTGTTTATTTACGATATCACTTTAGAAACTTCTAAAATTATCAGCGTTCCTCTTCGATATTATGCATGTATCATACGTGTAAACCTTCCTCTTAAATCACTCTATCTATTAAAAAAACCGCATCAAATTCCGTTGCGAAGTTTTAAAGATCAAAAGCATACATAGGGACAGAGGAAGCGACTTTGTTTTATAATATGTAGTGATAGTGATTATAATAGTAAAGGCGTTGCTCAAATTTTCAGTTGCCTATATATTCCACATTTAATGGTATTTATTGAAATAATTTGAAAACAACATTTTCAACACCATTAATTACGAAAATAGCCCTCCAGAGGGGATGAAAAATTACAATGCAAACGGCCGGTTGACAAAATAGGAGATCAATGGAGATAAGCATTGAGGCTTCAGTGGCCTGTATTATTCTTTTCAATTTACCGAAGCGCTTCGTGATAAATGATCGTGTTTCTTCGTGGGTCGTGGGTAATCTGTTTTCAATCGGTCAAGTAAGAGTTGGCTCGCGTATGGATTCCGTTGAATTTCAACGTTTTTTAACTGCTAGAAAATCATTTGACACATGGATTATGGAATCGTAATTTATATAATATTTCGCAGTAGGTAAAATGGTAAAATCAGGGATTAGGTCAAATCTCTAAGGGATTTGATAAATCCACGGCATATGACGAAATTGCAACCGAGTTTTGTTATTTCACTAAACAAATATGGGGATTTGATCAAATCGCTAGACTAGTTTAGTGAAATTACGAAATTGGATTGGTAACTAAATTTGTATTGCCATTTTACTGGTAAATTTCAGAGATTTGATCAAATCGCCAAACTGGTTTAGTGAAACCGCCAATCTTGTCTTGGGAAATGGCAATGCAAGATGAGACTACTAGCTCATTTTGTCATTTCACTAAACCAGTTTGAAGATTCCTCGTCGTGTCCGACGACGGCGACTCTTACAATCTCCGTTTATATGCTATGGATGTGGCTTGCAAAGCCAATTGGTATCCTCACTTACCATGGAATTTGCAAAGTAACGTTGTAAAACAAATCGTATCAACTGTTATTGAATGTTTAGCACAATATGTCTTATGATTTGATTTAAAAGTCAATTAGTTTCACATGGATCCGTAACTTCTCATAGTTTAATTATATTTTCGTTGTTTTATTCCAGGATATTTAGAGAATATAATTATGGAGAATACCAACTTCTTATTAGTATTTTTTTTATAAGTATCTTTTTGTTATAACCATGAGTAATTGAAAAACTTATTCTACAATTGTGCTCTATTGAGAATAGCAGCGTCTTCTGTATTTAGAAGACACTGTGTAATATCAGGAGTGAAAGGTTTTTTGTGTGTAGCAAAAGCAAACTTTAGAAACGTTAGATAATTTACGTAGGTACATGAACCAATGAGTATTTATTCCATTTTAATATTTTTACGGAACACTAAAAGTGGTTTATTGAACGCTGACCAGGTTTAGTACGTGTAAATAATAGCTTGGGGAGTAATCAAGTACAGTCCTAACATTTTATAGGCTCAGGTATAACACCTCTAGAACAGCAAAATACTCGTATTATTTTTGGATTGTCATAAAACAAACAACGGAAATTAATTTAGGTTGGGATATGTATGTATGCTCGCTGGCCACTATTTTTTAAATTAAAATCATAGCAATGCAAATTATTTACATAAACACATTGCAGGAGCGTTAATTTTTAAATTGGTTTGTCTGATAGGTAATCAATTCGAGTGAATGCAGCGACACGCTATTAATTATGAACCGAAGCCTCGGTCCGTAGTAGGCTTTTCGTCTGTGTCTGAACTATTAAATCGAGCCATCTGTCAATCTAAAGTCGACTCGAAAATGGAATCCTCTGGAATCCTCTTTGGCATAGTAATCCTGCCTGTTCTGTTGGGTAACCAATTGATTAGACACCAATTGGATTAAATTTCACCGGATTAAACTGAAATTTAAAGCAAATTCCGTGTAACAACCACGCGGCATCTTATATCGGACAACCTCACACAAATCATACAGTCTAGTCCCACAGTAAGCTCTAGTAGGCTTGTGTTATGGAAACTAAACGACGATAAATATACTTATATACGTATGTAATTCTTTTTTTGTGTGCCAATAAAGTTATTTTTACTTTTTACTTTTTTACTTTTTATATAGATAAATACATACATAAATACAAATAACATCCATGATCCAGGCACAAGTTCATCACACAAATATTTGCCCTTGCCGGGATTCGAACTCAGGACCGTCGGCTCAGTAGGCAGTTGCTTAACCACTGCGCCAACCGCGTCGAAAGTTGTAGAATGTAGACGTAGCTCAGAAAGTCGCCAAACTTAAGTGGCAGTGGGCGGGGGAAATTGCTCGTAGAACCGATAGCCGTTGTGGCAGAAAGGTTCTTGAGTGGCGACCGCGGACCGGAAGACGCAGCGTGGGAGGCTTCCAACAAGGTGAACCGACCTGGTTAAGATTGCGGGAAGAAATTGGATGAGGGCGGCGCGAGACCGATCGTTGCGGAGAACTTTGGGGTAGGCCTTTGACCAGCAGCGGACATCTTTCGGCTGATGATGATGATGATTCAAGAACTTGCTGGCCCCATCGGCTATCCAATATAACTAGCCTATTGCCGGTCAAGTTGAATATTACGACGACGACGACGTGGTTGGCGCTGTAGCCTACTAACCGCGGTCCTAGGGTCGAATCCCAGCAAGGGCAAATATTTGTGTGACGAACTCGCCACGGAGGTTTCTATACCATGTGGTTCAGGACCCACATGGTAACAGGAGCAAAAAAATCAAACATAGATTTAACTCGTCAAACTGAACAACATCTGTTCAGAAACTTAACTTACCTAAAAAAAAACATTGAAATCGCCTTAGCATAGCTGTCTGTCACGTTACTAAATATAAAATGTTTCGCAATACATTGCTTCTTTGAATAAACTTTATTATACAGGTTTACATTATAAATTAGATATTTTTAAAAGTTGTTTAATAAATGTTGTTGAGTTTGAGGGGTAGAATCTATGTTTTAATTTATTGCTCCTGTTACGGGGCCCTGGTATATGAAAATATATACTTACCTATATAAGTTTGTGTATCGTCGTGCTTAATTACTATATACTAGAGCTTAATTTGAGACTAGATCGATTTATGTAAAGTGTCAACTCTAAACTCGATATTTATTAATTATTTAATTTTCATTGGGCTCGGAACTCACGAAACACAAAATACGAATCAATAGAGTTGAAGAGAAAAACAACACGGGTTTTGACGCGTCCCGTCCTAGCGTTGACTGCTGAAACGTTATAATAGGGAGGAAAAAAATACCAGCAATTTTTACAGTGAACTGTACAACGGTCGCTTTGATAAAAAAGGTGTCATTGAATTTGTGGGTACGGATATTGAATCAAAGACCCGAAGGCTGTCGTTACGGGTAAGGCCACAATCACAATATAATTAGCACAGAGAGTCCGTTTATTCGGCAATAATATGGTATCTATTTGAGCCAACCAGATTTCAATCCTAAACGCACTAAAGCGATGACGTTTGGAATTTATTACGGACTAGAAGAAACCCACAACTTTGTTTGCATATTGCCATAATCCTTGCGTTTGCTTTTACCATACTAAGGTAAACAGTAAACATAATTATATACTAGGAGGTGCCCGCAACTTCCTCCGCGTATTTTTTCTTTACCGTAGCCGGATAAAAAGCATCCTATAGCCATCTTTGGATGTCCAGCTATCCTTGTACCAAAATTGGCTAAAATTCGTCCAGCCGTTTCGTTGTGATCAGAGGACAATTATGACCATCAGCCTGCATGACGCTATTAAGTAAGATATTTCCTGATATCATGACCCATAGAAAAACTGATTTTCAGTACAAATCTAGAATTGTATAATTGTATATAGAAGTGATGTAAATATCATCTGCGGGTTTTGTTAATATAATAATGTGCTATTGAACATTTTCCATTTAAGGGTGTAGCCGTGTTTGTATGGGGGATCGGCCCCAGATGCCATTTTGCTAATTTATTAGCCCAGATGTAAGATGCTATATTAGAAAAAAAAAACACCCTGAAAAACTGCAGGTTTTTGTGAAAATAAAAAAAATATAATTATTTTCTCTTAACTAAACAACGCTACAGATTTTTTGTAACATACTCATTAAGTAAATAATAAAGATGTATTGTTAAAAAAATGGATTTATTTGGAAATCCATTTGTCCTTATTTATTTATTTCCAAGATATTTATACCCACCAATTTTGGCTATTTGAAAATCCATTTTTTTTAAATAATACATCTTTACATAATGTGTATAAGTTACAAAAAAATCTGTTGAATAGTTTAGATAAAAAAAATGAAAACCAATTTTTATCTGAAAAACCTACAGCATTTAGTGTTTTTTTTTGGTCAAATAGCACCTTACATCTGAGCTAGTAAATTAACAAAACGGCAATCGATTTGGCTTCTGGGGCCGATGCCCCATACAAACACGGCCCTTTTATATGGGCATTTTATTAACTCCTTATTAGCGATTAATTCATTCTACGTAGAAAAAGTCGATGATGTAATGTGGATCAAAATAGGGCCTCGCTCCTCGCTTTCTCCTTGGCGGCAAACTGATAGAAAACAAAATGCAATACTCTACGATATGATACGACACGATACGATACGATGCGACACTATACGATACAATACAATACAACAATTCTTTATTGCACACTAACAAGAAAAATATAAGTATAGAGTATAAGCACGGTGCCCACCTCGTGCCCACCGTGAAGCGTTTTGTGTGACTGATGAACTTTGTGCAAGCACAAATATTCAGGTTTACTCAAGGTCCAACTTCACTCAAGACCTACCTATAGACGAGTCATGGTTGTTCTATGAATTTATTTAGAATTACAATATAATATATTATATTCTATGTATTTAAGTATATATTTATCTATGTAAGTACCTATATCATCGTCTAATACCCATAATACAAGCCTTCTTGAGCTTAATTTGGGACTTGACCGATTTGTGTGAGGTTGTCCGATATTTATTTATTTATTTTATTTATTTATTAAATATTCTCCGAAAAGCAAAACTACGCTATTTGAGCTAAAAATTCTAAACCCGTGCGCCCCGAACTAAAAAAGTTTGAGAACCTTAACTTAAATAATGCTGAAGCTGACTGTACCTCGCATTTTTATTTGATTCTTATTACAAGACGACCAGCAATATTGCTTCCCATTTGCCTCGTGCAAGTTTAAATTAGTACCTCAAATTCTTGTATATTCCTGTATATTCTTAATTTTTTTCCTTTTTCACCTTTAGATGCAAGAAACTAGGCTGTTTTTGGGAAATCACGGCAAAAGAAATGAAGAGGTACTGACAATTTCTGTCATATTTTTATCGCAGCAAAAGTGAGTAGGTATAAGAGGCACAGTTGGAATCGAGTTTAATACCCTCTTTAAAATGAAGGCGTTCACTTTACCATGAAAAACGCAATAGAGTGGAAGAATGTCATGTAAGTCTTTTTGGCACTAAGAATACTATTCGAGTGAGCATCTGATATGAGGCATTTAAAGTCTGTTGTCAGACTTTAAATCCATAGGTCACTGGTTCAGATCCGGTTCGCAGGATCAATGTTCGGGGCAGGTCTTGAAGGAAACACATAACATAAATTATTTAGAACTATATATTTCCACTTCCACAATCTGGTAGCTTAAATTTTATGTGTAGCAAATGACGGTTAGCTTACGACTAACTTTTGGTACTTACGCCAATTCGTATGAGCAATCTACCCACATACATACATACATAAATAAGGTAAGGTGGGGGAAGATTGAATGGTTTTTTGTCGAGATAGACAGTGTTGTGTTAAAACCCTTATAGAATAAAAAACTATTTATATCCCTTCAATGGTATTAATTGGAAGGCATGGGCAAGGATTATATTTTTGTATTCTGTTGATAAAACTCGGCTATGCCTATTCTAATATATAAAAATAATAAAATAAAATACACTTTTGTCTAAAAAATAGACCGGTCAAGATGGAATGGTGGAGGGGTAAGATTAACATAGTTTCTAAATACTTTTAAATGAATGCAAACGGTGGCTGTTGCTCGTTATTCTATAGAGTTTCTTACGCTGAACAGATACAGCTGATTGTTGCGTGAATATTCCTGATAGGTAACGAGAAAACGACAGTAGAAAAAAAAAGTATTTCACTCTTACCCCACTATATAGGAAAAAGGACAGTGATTCTCAAACTTTTAATTGGACACTTAAAAACTAAACACTTTTTTATATCAAGAAGATCAATTTGGAATCAAAATAACGGTTTCATGATGATAAATTGTTTATTTTAGAAAATAAATTAAGTAATACAAAAAATTGGGTGTTTTCTTGCAGCATGATTAATTTCGTTACAAATTAAGTCGGATACATGTAAAATATTAGGAAATGAAATATGAATCTGTGTTCCATTAGACATACATTTAAAATCCGCGTTGCAAATTAAGTTAGATTCTAAGGTGCTTACATTTAAAATAACAAACATCTTTGGGAACAAAAAAAATGTTATTGATTATCCAGAGGTCACGACTCAACAAAAGTATTTGTATGAGGCAGCTTTAATTGTTGAATTGAATTAAACTCAACGCGCAAAACAAGTAGGTATCATAAAGGCAAATCTACTCGTAACTAAATGAAATAACAGATATAAGAATTACTCAAATGGAAAGTAGTGTTCCCAAACGAAAGCTTCATAGAGTTATCTCAATCTTTAAAATATTACAAAAACAACAAATTATAAATTACATATCTATTGAACAATGAGTGGGTACGTCGTTTGATCTGACGATTTCACTCAAATCGACTTAGTCACAAACTAAGAAAATATAGGAAAGATTGTTTATTTACAAGAAAACATTAAAAAAACAAATAAATTTATACTAAAAGGTGGCTAATGCTATTAAAAAAAAAAAAAATTATGAGTCTAAGTTTAAGACTCACAATATGTTTCATTTATACTTCCTAATAACTACATATTTACCTTATCATGAGGCCAGTAAAAAAAAATGTGTACGTTAATATTTTTTTTGTCCAAAGTTTGAGAATCTGTCTGTTTTTCTATGACTTTCAAAAACGGGGAAAGATTGAAACATTACTATTTCAATGTTACCCCATTGAAATTGACTGGGGAAAGATTGAAGTTTCTCGTAAATCACAATGTAAGAGTAATAGCTATACCTTGCACTAGTAAATAAATATAAAATCTAAAATAATACATAAATATTCAGTCAGAACTTTTATTCACACCCTATTAGTCAAGTTATGAAACACGGGATAAGATTGAAAATCGACGAATTGACCACGCAATGCTGACCTTCACAAAATAACACATAACACGCGTCTACGCACTCCAAGCGGTCACGGGCGACTGACTGGCGGGTCCTAATAAAATTGATGATACCAGCATTAAAAAAAATAAAAAATGTAGGGAGTTATGTGATACTTTTTATCTTTCCCCTTTTTTCATCTTCCCCCACCTTACCTTACTTCTGTCGTCTATTTCCTTGTAAGTTAAGTTTTTAAAGTCTGTTGATGATCTTCCTCTTATATCATCATCAGACTGTATCAGTCCTCTGCTGGACATAGGCCTCTCCCATGGCACGCGATTTCCCTAATTCCACGCTCTGCATGTGGAATGAGCTCCGTGCCCAGGTTTTCCCCGGGGGCTACAGGGTTTCTTAAAGGTAAATCGGTTCTTAAAGGTTCGGCGACGCGCGTGTGCGCTCGAGGCATTGCAATCGTCCATAAGCGGCGGTAACGGCTTAACATCAGGCGAGCCGCATCGAGGCCGCATGCTTGTTTGTCACCGTCGTAGTAGAAATAAAAGTTTATTTGAATGGTAAACATGAGCATTTGTTTTTTAGTTTTCAACTATTATACGACGTATCGTATTTATTTAAGTATTTATCCCGTTAAGTGACGTAGTCTAGTCAAAATCTTTGTTAACTTGATCTAAGTATAAGATTGTATTTTACTTACAATATCCTGGATAGCAACATTCACATGAAGTTATTGTTTTTCAGCTAAGTTTTTCTATTAGTACAAATTAAGATCCCGGTGGCCCGGGACTACCCATACAAAAAGGCGATAAGCCCTAGTGCAGACGCGAAGATATTAAATTAAAAACTCGTAAGGCCACGACTACATTTCAGTTCTTAAGCGCAGAAATTGCACATTAAACTCCCTCCTAGCAGAGTATCGTACATTAGCTCTTAACTGGATCGTTCCGCATTGCAGGTCGTAATGTTCGTATACTTCGTAATATGCCGGCACGCGGCAGTTAATTAACAGTTGTCGACCATTTCCTTAATATGTAGTTTGATAATGACTGGTGATATTTCGATATAATTAAAACCACGTTGCAGGTTTATACTGAAAAGGAATCTTTCAACAAGACTTGATAGGTTTTTATTCTTTGATTAAGATTCTTGAAAGTCTCGTGAATATGGACTCTGTTAAAAAACAGATAGGTACGGTGTATTAGTTAAAGGATGTTTAATTTTGCATGTTAAATTACGTCTTATAACATCAGTCCATGCAACAGGCCAACACAATTATTTGTGATAGCTGCGATGCTACGCGCAGTGTTACGGGAGCACAATTTGTTTTTTGGGATAAAAAATAGCCTCAATGTTAATCCGGGGTGTCAGCTACCTGGTTTCTTCCCAGAAGTTTTAGTTCTTGGCTGGATCTTGATTGGATTTAGGATGAAGGGGTAAAATATAAGGTATATTATAGTTGACCACACTTTCAGGAAAACTCCACAGCGTGATCCATACCAAATATCAAAACACACTCACGAATTTTCACTTGTATAACATTAGTGTATTAAAACATTTTGTTACAGCTGTCTTGGGAGTTAATTATCTCAAAATGTATTATAAATTTAAATACGATAGAGTACGTACCCTTCAATAATTTCATTAAACAAAATGCTAATTCGGATAAAAATAACATGCCTTCCGCTCACCCTAATCCCTCTACCATCTCCGAGGGTTCGGTCAACCGAATTTCGTAAACGGAAGCGGCCGTTCCGGGGCGGTTTACCGTTATGATTTTTATTTAACTTCAATAGAACTTTAGTAATTACGAGTAAAATACCGACCATTTTGCCCGACACGTCCTTTTCATTCCTGAAATCGGCTTTACTGTGTTTTACATGCTACGAAGTCCTGAAAACTGGTGATAGGAAATTCGTGGAACCTTATTTGTTTTACTTTTAGTGTAATGGGCAATGCGGAGCACATTTTGAGAGCCACTGGTGTATAACAACTGTACATAACTAGGTCTTAAAACACTCGTGTAATCTTATTATGAAACTCGCCTTTGGCTTGCTGCATAAAACCACGCTCATGTTTTAAAGCATTTCATTATACCACAGTTTCATAAACATAAATTGACTATGTTAGAATCGCAACGTAACTTACTAAACGTAAGTTTAATCGCCTGACAATCTGTTACATGCACTATAAAACTTCTGCGAAGTTTTACTTTAAGTAAACGATATTACCGACCACGATCTCGCAAGGCACGCCTCTTGGTCCGATTTACGATATTAGAAAGGCGGTTGGATTCAATAGTTCGTTTCAGCCGTAGAATAAACTTATGTAATTAAATCTAAAGCCCTGTGTCACGTAACTTGTTACGTTGGTAAATGTTTAGGGTCAGCGAAAATTAATATCCATAATGAAGACTTGACAAGAGGCATTGTACAAAGTTTTTACATAAATCATGATTCTCATTGTGTCTAGGGATTATTTTTAAACTTTTAGGAAACCCGGACACCTAAATCACGCCCATACTTCCTTTCGTTGCGGAAAGCAAAAAAAGCTGTTCAGTGGTCACGTTTTCAATAGAAACTGTAGTGTTACGGACAGGTCCGTATACCCATGAAGACTGTATTACCGGGATGATTACCATGGAGAGAAAATAAACACTTTGAAGGAATTTTCAAGATGCGAAGTGTGTTTCAGTGCGTGTGGGCGTGCGGCTGGCTGGAGGCGAATGAGTGCCGGTCCAGGCTGAGCGGCCATTTTATTTCCTTTCTCAGCTTGGGCCGGAGGAGGGGATGGGTGCCTTGTTACCAGGGGGTGAAGGGGTTACCTCAGGAAAGGAAGGAATCGTGTGTTATTGTGGGATTTGTATGTGTATACCATGAGCATCTTCGTTTATTTTATTAAAACATTAAATAATTACACAACAATCAGAAATAAAACACATAAAACGTAAGTATTAAAACATAAACAAAACATAAACAATTCTAGGTAAATGAAACTATTTTTCTTCAACAAAACAAGACAAGTTAGTTAATATTAATGTATATAAGGGAGAATCTTTATTTATTTCCTACGGTGACTTTATTTACTTATAAAATAACAACTTACAATCGACGACTTATATGCTAAACATAAAATAAAAAGGAAACTTGATAAAAAACTGATTGACGCTTATAATCTAACTAGAATCTAATTGTATTCAGTGAGAAAACAAATTGATAACTTGACTCGAATTACATATAACTAAAAGAAAAGAACAATGAACAAAAACAAATTGATAACGTACCTACATAACTCAAATCTCTTATTTATCGATAACGAAAGAATATAGATTGACGCCTACCTAATTACATAACTATTGATTTCTTATGTACTACCTAGCTATTATATACAATTCTCCCCCTCGTGCGCAAGCACCATATAGTTTATACGCTGTCTAACACGATGAGGCGAGAGGCTGGACGACGCATGAGACCCGAAGCTGTTCGAATTTCTGTTACTCTGACCCGGCCATCAGGTCCGGGAAAAACAGATGTTATCTGGCCTCTGGGCCACGTGCCCCTGGGCATGGTCTGGTCCACGATTAACACGATGTCGCCGACTTTGACTGGCTGCTCGTTCGGTGTGTTTCCTCGACGTACTTGTAACTGTGGTTTGTATTCTCGAATCCATTTGCTCCAGAACTCGTCGGCCATGGCTTGGGCTGCCTTCCAGCTGTTCATGGTCATCTTGACGTCTGTGAAACTCCCGAATGGTGACATGCCACATGACCGCCCAATTAAGAAGTGGTTGGGGGTCAGGGATTCTGAGTTGAGGTCAGGGTTGACCGGTGTCGAAGGTCGGGAGTTCACGAGGTGCTCTGCTTCGAGTAGTAAGGTGTGGAGCACCTCTTCGGACGGGAACTTTTCTTTGAGTGTAGTTCGAAGCGCTGTTTTGACTGAGCGGACCATTCGCTCCCAGGCGCCTCCCATGCTCGGTGCTCCAGGTGGGATCTTCTTCCAGGTTATGGATTTGGTGCTGGCGAAGGTGGTCATTTCGTTGTCGTTGTCTCGCAGCGCCTCTTCGATCTCGCGCTGGCCGCCCCTGAAGTTTGTAGCATTATCAGAGTAGATCACAGTAGGCGCCCCTCTTCTTGCCATTAATCGTCGTAATGTAAGTATCATGGAGGAGGCCGATAGGGAGGTGGCCACCTCCAGATGTATGGCACGGGTGGTGAGGCACGTGTAGAGTGCGCCCCACCTTTTCTCATGACGTCGCCCTACTGTGATTATCATGGGCCCGAAGTAGTCGACTGCTATCGCTGTGAACGGTGGCTGCCTTTCCATGAGCCTTTCAGGTGGTAAGTCGCCCAAGGGGATTTTGTGAGGTATCCCCCTGTAAGTGCGGCACCACTGGCATCTGTTGCATATGTATCGAAGGCAGCCGCGCAGTCCCACTATGTAGTAGCGTTGTTGCAGCTCGTTCAATACCGTTTCTTTGTTGGCGTGACCGAAAGTACTGTGTGTGTGTAGTACAATCAGTTTCGTAAGCTGTTCTTTAGCATGGAGAACCGGTATTCGCCGTGTTCGATCTTGAGTCAGTCTGCTGTCTAAGTAGAGTACGCCCTGCCGCACGCCCACAGCTACCCTCTTCAAGGGTGAATTCTTCGGTAGTGGTCGTCCAGCCTCTATGTTCGCGATCTCTTCGTAGAATGAAACTCGTTGGCTTCTTCTTATAAGCAGTAACTCGGCGGTTTCTATATGGTCGGTTCTCATTGATGTTTGCGTCGAACTGTGGAGCAGCTTGGCTTTAAATTTCTCAGCGGCGAGCAGTACGGCGGCGGCGCTACGCAATAGCCTAATATAACGCGAGAATTTATCTATCGGCGGTAAGTAATCGTCGACTATTTTCGATCGCGCGTGTAATACGGGTTTTACGGCCCGCTCCTCCCCCGTTGGGGTTGACGGCGCCGACACTGGCTTCTCCTTGGGCCATGTGTCGGGGTCGTTTCTAATAAATTCTGGACCGAAAAACCATCTATGTGTTGCATTGAAGTTAGACGGGACTCCCTTGGTCGCGTCGTCGGCGACGTTCAGGGCGGAGGGTACCCACCGCCAGTCTACTGGCGCGGTTAAGCTTTCTATTTCGGCCAATCTATGCGCGACGAAAGCCTTGAATGAGCGAGGATCCGATTTTATCCATGCTAACACTGTTTTACTGTCTGTCCAATAATGACACTTTTTTATTTTGTAATCGGTTTCTCGCTTAATCGTTTCGGCTAATCTACTGCCTAACACCGCGGCCTGGAGTTCTAAGCGTGGGATGGAAATCGGTTTCAGAGGCGCGACCCTAGCCTTTCCCGCGACCAATCTAGACGTCCTAAACCCGTTCGTATCTGTGTTTACAAAATAAATTGCCGTCGCATATATTTTTTCGCTGGCGTCGCAAAATACGTGTAATTCCGTTTCGCCTGAGGGCGCGGGTACGTAGCGGGTTATTTCTAATTCTCTCATTGTCTCTAGATTTTTTATGAAGGCTAGCCACGTCTGATGGTGTTCCTGTGTTATGGGATCGTCCCATTGAATGCCGCTACGCCAGATGTCCTGGATAAGCGCCTTTCCTACCACTGTTATTGTCGAAATTAGACCCAAAGGGTCGTAAGCGGACATGACTGCGCTGGTAACTTGCCGTTTGGTGGGGATAGCCCCGCCCTCCTTAATATCTGACGGCGTGTTCCTAAGATTGACGTTGAAACCTAGGGTATCGCGTTTATGATTCCAAATCATTCCTAATGTTCTTTCCGATTCGCTTTTCCCTAAGGTTGTTTGGTCAGTAGTTCGTCTGTCTGTCACGTCGCTTATGACCTCTGGGACGTTGGATGCCCACCCACGTAACTCGAAGGAGGCTGCCCGATGTACCTTGTACATCGCGTTTATCACGCTCTTGGCCTCCCCCTCGTCATCGAATGTGCCTAAATAATCGTCCATGTAGAAATTTCTAACGGTTGCCCTGGCGACCTCCGGGTGCTCGCTGGCATGATCGTCTGCGTTCTTATTTTTCACGAATATAGCCGTGGTTGGCGAGGACGCCGCTCCGAAAATTAAACGATTCATTCTATATTCGATTGGTGGGCCCGTACGGCGCTCTCCTCTCCATAAGAACCGCAGACTATCAAGGTCAGCGTCTATGATTTTGACTTGGAGGAACATTTCCTTTATATCGGCGACTACTGCGATTTTTCCCTCCCTGAATCGAATCATAACGCCGAATAATGACTGCAGGAGGTCCGGACCTGCCAATAACGCATCGTTTAAGCTTTTGTTTTCAGATTTCGCGGCCGCATCGAACACTAATCGAATTTTACCTTTTTGCGGGTGAACGACGGCGAAATGAGGTAAGTACCAAGTTCGTTTGGACGCGGGAGGGGCGGCGGCCCTCTCAGCATATCCCGCCTCTATCAAGTTATTTACCTGCTTATTATACTCTTCGCGTTGCTCTACGTTCCTATCTAGCTTTTTTTCTAAGTTAAACAACCTACTAAGTGCCTGGGCCCGATTGTCCGGCATTTCCTCATTATCGCTACGCCATAGGAGGCCCGCTTCGAACCTGTTGCCCCCGTCAACCCTCCGACACGTGTCGTTTAGCAATTTTAAAGCGCGCTGTTCGGGATCCGCCCGAGGAGTTTTAGGCTCTATACCTAAACTTTCGATACTAAAAAATTCTCTCATCATTTGCATAGTAGCGTCCTCGTTTTGCCTCGACATGGGTCGTATGTGGTTGACGTACGCAACATTACCGCGCTTTAGCGAGTCCTTGCCGTGTAGGACCCAACCTAGACCGACTAAACTCGCCACGGGGTCGTGTTTACCGCCTGTTTTTAATTGTCGGGTCGTTATCAAATGCCAATTATCCTGCCCGATTAAAATGGTCGGTTTCGCGCTATCGTAACATAACTCGTCCGCTATATCCTCTAAATGTTTACATCGTTTGACTAATTCTTTGTCTACCTTTTGCGAAGCTAAATCTAACTTTTTAATCGTGTGGGCGGTCATTGAATGTAAATCACGACTACATGAACCGCGTATTGACACTTTGATCACTCGCGACTCGTGATCATTCAATCGACTCCCCCCTACCCCCTCAATAGTCAGCAGACCTCCCGGTTGGTCGTTGGGCACTATTTTATTCGCTACTGCTTCTTCTATCAAAGTTATCGAGGACCCTTCGTCCAATAAAACATTTAATTCTAAAGTGCCCAATGGCCCCGAGACCTCTACTGGCATTATTTTTAAATACGTATTCGGTTGATGTATGTGGTTCACGGAACTGACCTTGCCGCGTGTCGGTGCTAAGCTCTCCTTTTTATGCTCTAAGTCTCGTTTGTCGTTGTGTAACAATTTATGATGAGACGCTTCGCACCCGTTCACGCCGCAAGGTACGTATTTACACTTAAAAAATCGCCTATGGTCATTCGACAGACACCTGAAGCACAACCTGAAGCGCTTGGCCGTTTCCCACTTTTCCTCTGTGTCTAATTTAGCGAAGTCTGCGCAATCGGGAGGAGAGTGATTGCCCTCGCAAATTGTACATTTTCTCTCTCTCGATTTCGCCGCGGGCTCGGAAGTCGGTGGGGGAGGCCTTGCCTTAGGTTGCCCTTTTTGTGGTTTTGCGCGAGTTGATGCTACATTTTTCGTCGTTTTTTTTAAGCTCGCGACCGTGTACGACGGAGGGGACTCGTCTTCAGACTCTGTACTAACAGAACTCTCCGAATACGTTCTGTGACGTGTTAAGTTTACCCTTGGCTTGGGTTTAAAGCGACGCTCTTCTCGATTATTTTCTGCCGAAAACATCGAGCCGCACTGATCTCCCATTATGTTCAAAAATTTAGCTAGCAAAATGAGATCAGGCGGTCCGCTGTGCGTGGCTTTAAACTCGTACCATTTGTATTTCAATATGGTACTAAGCTTTTCGACTATACGGCTGACGAGTTCTGGCGCGTACAAGTACTGAACCTGATTCAGAGTTTTGATTGTGGCTACGATATTTGATATCTTGTTCGCGAATGTCACGATATTTCGCCCGTCGTCTGTTAATCGTGGCATTCGCTTTATGTTATCTATTTCTGAGAGAATAATTAATTCCGGCCTACCGTAACGACGCTCTAGTGTGTCGATTATCTCGAATGGATCGGTGGCCGTATACAACAACGTTCTAACCGCTTCGCGGGCCGCGCCTCTGACCGCTTTCCTCAATCGCGCTACGTTTTGTACATCGGAAAACATGTTCTCGGTATCGCTAAAAACCGCCCTAAAAGCCATCCACTCCGCTATCGTCCCATCGAAATGCGGGAGGTCGTGGATAAATTTAGGGGGGCCCGCCTTACTATTCCCGTTTGAGTTTACCGCTTGGACAATTGCGTTTGCTAGCATTTGGACGTCCGAATCCCTTTTTTCTACGTTCGGTGGAGGACTCGGTTTCGCCGTAGTATGTTCGATTTCCGGGACCGCGCCTACATGTTTGCTCGCGTTACCCGGCCTAACCAGACGCTGTTCGGACAGCCATTTTTCGATATGCAAAGACCCCTCAACTCGGGGCGGTCCCGCCGCGTCGCTGGAGTTCGCCAGATCACTTATTCTGGCGATCTCCAGCCGACTTCGCGCCGCGGCGGCGGCCGCTTGGGCCCTTGCTAGTTCGGCATTATGTGCCTCTAATTCGGCCATCAAAACTATGACGCTGTTAGCCGGTGTCGCGTTGACCACGGTGCCCGCATCACTATTGCGCAACGTGACGTCATTTGCGTCCTCAAACCGATTCTCTAAGTTTACCGCGTTTTCTAAGCCCGACGTGACTCTATTCTCACTACCGCCGGACTGCTCGGTTTCGCCTGTGCCCTTGCTCCACGTGTTCGTCTCGCCCGAGGTGGTACCGCCAGACTCCGGTGTCTGGTCGGCCCGCGACTTCGACCGTGTGTTGCGTGGTTCCGACATTTCTTCTTGCTTTGCGCACGAGGGTCCCTAAGCTAATCAAATCAATTTTAACACTCCCTACTCGAAATTCACTCCCTAACATTCACTTCCTAACACTAACAGCCTGAACGGACTTCTACCGCGGTGATGCCGTTCAGGAATGGAATGCGGGGAGAGGGAGGGGAGGACAGCCCCCGGCAGAGGATACAATAGCTTAGGGTTGCTACTAACACGGTAGGAACGACCGTGCCAAACTCTTGACCAACCTGTGGCCCCCTTCGCTAATGCACCGTACCGACGCGACTAAGCAATACACTCGCGAGAGTGGACAGATTCGCTCAATTTCTGCCAGCTTACCGCATGTGCTTCTTGACAGTCATTTAACACCGCTAGGTGACTGGCACACACGTTTTAACGAGCCAGTGGTCGGGCAAAGCTAGACCCTGTGACTGACCACGACTCGCACGTACTTGTTTCTTGTTTCTTTCTTGAATCAAGTATACTGGGCTGCGGTTAAAACCACTTGCCGAGAACTCGCGCGTACTTGTTTCTTTCTTGCTGTATCTTCTTTCTTGAATCAAGTATACTGGGCTGCGGTTAAAACCACTGCCGAGAACTCGCGCGTACTTGTTTCTTTCTTGCTGTATTTTCTTTCTTGATGTGTTCTTCAAATAGTTCTTCCAATATCCGGTTGCTCGAAGGACCACTGTTACGGACAGGTCCGTATACCCATGAAGACTGTATTACCGGGATGATTACCATGGAGAGAAAATAAACACTTTGAAGGAATTTTCAAGATGCGAAGTGTGTTTCAGTGCGTGTGGGCGTGCGGCTGGCTGGAGGCGAATGAGTGCCGGTCCAGGCTGAGCGGCCATTTTATTTCCTTTCTCAGCTTGGGCCGGAGGAGGGGATGGGTGCCTTGTTACCAGGGGGTGAAGGGGTTACCTCAGGAAAGGAAGGAATCGTGTGTTATTGTGGGATTTGTATGTGTATACCATGAGCATCTTCGTTTATTTTATTAAAACATTAAATAATTACACAACAATCAGAAATAAAACACATAAAACGTAAGTATTAAAACATAAACAAAACATAAACAATTCTAGGTAAATGAAACTATTTTTCTTCAACAAAACAAGACAAGTTAGTTAATATTAATGTATATAAGGGAGAATCTTTATTTATTTCCTACGGTGACTTTATTTACTTATAAAATAACAACTTACAATCGACGACTTATATGCTAAACATAAAATAAAAAGGAAACTTGATAAAAAACTGATTGACGCTTATAATCTAACTAGAATCTAATTGTATTCAGTGAGAAAACAAATTGATAACTTGACTCGAATTACATATAACTAAAAGAAAAGAACAATGAACAAAAACAAATTGATAACGTACCTACATAACTCAAATCTCTTATTTATCGATAACGAAAGAATATAGATTGACGCCTACCTAATTACATAACTATTGATTTCTTATGTACTACCTAGCTATTATATACATGTAGTATATCTTGTAGTTTAGTTAGTGTTTACAAGTTTTTATTTAGTCTTTGTCGGTCTGTAATCACATTCTGCAAGTTTTTGTTCCAAGTTAATGGTGGCAATGGGAGCTAAGATCTTGAGCTAGTGATGTTTAATGTAAAAAAAGCGCCCAAGTGCGAGTTTGACTCGTGCACCAAGGGTTCCGTATAAACACTTATGCCATTCTAACTGGGCGGGTTAACTTAAGTTTGCGCCGGTTACAAATGAGGTGCAAAGTTAACGCAACCGATCACGTTTCTTGTATGGGAGCCCCCTTAAGTATTTATTTTATTCTGTTTTTTATATGTATTTCTTGTTATAGCGGCAACAGAAATACATCATCTGTGAAAATTTCAACTGTCTATCACGGTTTATGAGATACAGCCTGGTGATAGACGGACAGACAGACAGACGGACGGACGGACAGCGGAGTCTTAGTAATAGGGTCCCGTTTTTTACCCTTCGGGTACGGAACCCTAAAAATGACAGTCACCAATAAAAGCTTGTTTCTAGACTACTCGTTTTAGATTTTAAGAGAGTGAACTGGCCACAGTACGTGGCAATGTACGACGTTCCATAATGATACTGCTTTGCATTTAAAGTACCCGAAGGTCTCAGATGTGCTCTTATTTAAGATTTTTAAAAAGATGCTCTTGAGTATAAATACATATAGCATCGTAATAGCTATTGAAATAGCTATTATGATGCTATTTGTATTTAGGTATACTTCCTACGTACAGTACCATGTAACATTTGCGTTAAGTGATAAAAATGCTTTACGGTCCATGAGCTCTCAGATTGCGATTCGGGTTTGGGTGAAAATAGAGAGGTTATTATCTGGATCGGGTAAGAGCGAGTGAGACAGGTATAAAACGCGAATCTCTTACTGACAGCTCACGCACTGAGTCCTCGGTATCACTCACGTAACTTGGATTTGTTGAACGTTAAATTTTTGTTTTGAAAAACTTACTCGATTGAAAAATAATCCAGTATTTATTAAACGTTAGCATGGACCTTATATAAATCATAATTAAAATACATTTATAAAACAGCTTTATTTTTCACACAGCGAAAAAAGTATCACAATTTACTAAACATATTACTTAGTAAAAAAACCACCAGTGTTTTAATTACATCCAAATTACAAAAACAACGAGATCCTCTTTGAATTTTTACTAACGAAAAACCAGTCGCATATTTCATGTCATTTTTGTTTTTAATCCTGGGCTCATAATCCGAGGGACGGTGGGTATTTCACACCAACGCCTGAGATTTGTGACGTGTCGAGTTGAGACACTGGTAATTAGTTTTGTTCACGGCTTTAGCTGTCGTAAAACTACACTCACGGACAAATAATAAGGGTCACTAACATAATTATCATCATCTATGATCTCCGATTACTCGAACTCGATTAGACCGATTTGGAAAATTCTTTTTTTGTTTTAAAGGGTTTATTTTCTAGCTGGTCATGGGACCAGTTATGACAATGGTGTCAGATCAGGATCTGATGATAGGATCGTGAAGAAATCACAGTCAGTTGTTTTATAAATTTGTGAAACGTGTAATTTCTCATTATTTTTTATATTGAACCATTGATACAACATCAATGCACAAAGAAAAAACTAAGGTGTACCGCCACACAAGCATAAGGAAAAACTCGAAACGTTATCTGGCGTTAGGATGGAGGAGAGGTTAACACGCTGGACGGGTTACACATTTCGATTTTCTTTGTGCTTCGATCTTTGTATCAATGGATAGTTTTTTTTTTATAACTAATAAAGTATTAGTTTATGCACTTTATTTAATTAAAATTAATTTATTTGAACGAGAGAGATGATCCGACGGCGGGTAAAATTTCACACCAACGCCTGAGATTTGTGACGTGTCGAGTCGAGACAGTGGTAATTAGTTTTGTTCACGAGTCAGCTGTCGTAAAACTATTCATAATTAACTTGAAGATTTATTAAATAAGTTACATTAAGGACGCTTTAACGATTAAGTTTAGAAGTTTTAAGTTGCTGGCAGTTAAAAGATATCAACGAGGAGGGATATATTTACTATATCAGCAAAACTTTTAAGGGTAGTGCCAACCCAGCAAAAACTAATGATGATGATTATGTTCTGTGCCAACGATTACCTATATAGTTTACCCAGCTGCCTTAATATTAATATTGGAGCGTAAATCATGATACAAAAATTAATACCACATTCGTATATTCGCATATTTTCTTGAAAAATCAGTGCTAAACTGTGATGAATAAGCTATTTTTATACATTTTTCCACCTGTCAATATGATAAACAATTTAAGCCGCCACGCGCTTGAAATCTTGAAAAGTTGAGGTTGACTATAATAAATTACTTGCGGATTTTTTTTGAGCGAAACAGAAATTAGTTGATCAATTATTGATTATGTGGGCTGTGTCAGTCAGCATGTCAACAACCAAAGTGACTGGCATATCTTAAAGAATCAGTAAGCTGAGATGGCAAAGGACTGGTCATATTTGCTAAAAGACTGATAACCGATGGCGCAGACATGGAGACTGCGTCTCAGCAAAGGAAGCATAGGAAGTCCTTAAGCACAGATCATATCCTTAAGCAAGGTGGAGCGATGATATTCGCAGGCTGATGGCGGCAGCTGGACCAGAGGGGCCGAGGATCGTGCTCAATGGAGCACCCTTGATGAGACCTACGTCCTGCACTGAACTACAATAAAGTTGATGATGATGATAATAATTTGTGAGTATTTAATTTAAGAGGCCTTATTATACGTTTAAAAATGTATCTTATTTCGTATTATGACAAACATATTGATAATTTTAACCAACTTTTAATATATGTAAAATAATTAATGAAAAGTTCACACTGTAGGTTTAGCAATAGCAATAGCCGGCTGTTCTAAGTAGTAACATTGATAATATGTTAAGAATCATGTTTTATCATAGAGAAAAAATACTACAACGTACAACAAAAGTTAATATTTCATCAAACTTATTTGGCATCATTTCTACATAGCGCTGTCCGGTCACTAACCGCTTTTTAATCGCAAAAGCCGTTGCCAAAACTGGTGTTCCATTTTTCGTTCCATTTGTATACATGTTTGTTGCCAAAACCTCCGAACAGCTTAGTCGTCACGCATCCTAGACATTACGCTAAATAACGGAATTGAAACATCAATATTAATGCGTCATTATATTTAAAGACCGTCTTTATGGAGGATCCTAGCCATAATTCAAATCCTACGCAGCACTGTATTGGGCTCAAGGAAATAGTGGTTATGAAGTGTTGGTGGGTTTTAGATGCTTAATAATGGGCGATAAAGTATTCTGGATGTACCTTTTTGGTCGGTTTTTAGTATCTATCATAGGAGTATTAATTTTGTTACCATTTTTTTCTTTGAGAAAATGAACATTTTTAAAAGATACAAATACAAATTTTGTGTTAAACTACTACTACGTATTTATTTACTATACATATACAAATATTTATCTCTAAGTGTCTGTCAAGATAAAACCAATTATTTGGTTTGTGCCAAACAGTACCCAGCAGGTGAAAATTTTAATTTTGAAACCATATTTTCATATTTATTATATTATTGCATTGACGTCGGTTGATTTTTTCAAACAAGTTGGTTACCGTAAGGTCGGGGTACTTTGACCCTAGAAGGTTACTTTGTCCATCCATAAAAATGCATGCATTTAACCGAGTCTATTAATTTAAAAAAAAACCGACCAAGTGTGAGTTGACTCGCGCACCGAGGGTTCCGTCCAATCGTAGATTAGTCAATCCAAGTCATGGTTTTCTATGGGTGGACAAAGTAACCTTGTAGGGTCAAAGTACCCCGACCTTACGGTACCTACTGAAAATACAAACAAAGTTACAAGTATACGAATCAAAATAACTATGATAAATTAACTTCATGCACCTTTTTGTACCCCCTCATCCCACGGGAACCTATATCTTAATCCAGGGTGTCAGTTACCTTCATACCAAAATTTATCAAAATTGATCCAGCCTGTTTGAGCATGAAAAAGTAACAAACACAAACACACAAACACACTCACAAACTTTCGCCTTTATAAGATTAGTGTGAATAGTGTGACTATGAATACGTTCACGGACACAGGACTATTATGAAAATTGCGCAGAGAAAACTCATAAAAAAAAAATAGTCAAAAACGGCGCAGAGTATGATTTGCCATTAAATAAAAACTATAAGAAATATGCGGCTGTAGTTGGAGTGGCAGTTTTGCGAAGATAAAAGTCATCGGCCACAGACGTGGTACTGTATCACGAGAATCCTAATTTCCGTCACTCGGCATATTGTCCGTGAAAGTGTCAAATAAATATGCCAAAGTACTATTGCCCATGACGCCTCGACACAACTTGTCAATCATATC
Organism: Apotomis turbidana; assembly: GCA_905147355.2. Classification (NCBI taxonomy): domain Eukaryota; kingdom Metazoa; phylum Arthropoda; class Insecta; order Lepidoptera; family Tortricidae; genus Apotomis; species Apotomis turbidana. The sequence goes on along the minus strand of LR990295.1, from coordinate 13,485,887 downwards.
GTTGCACTGAACATCGTAAAAAATGTAGTAAAATCTTTTTTATATATTTCCTTTTTTTTGTATTAAGTAAATATGTTAAATATCTGTGTCTCTTCCTTGTAGATATGCGTAAATTAAATTAAGTGGAATTCCACTCGACGTTATTCTCGAGTCCTTAACTTAACTGGTTAGCCTATTCGTGGAGGCTGAGTTAAAAGCCTACCCGAGCTCGTCTCGACGACTATTTGCGGTCGAAATAATCTCAGACCAATTTTCATACATAAGACTTGTGCCTCATATTTGCCTGTTTGTGTCTCGGCATTTTTCAAAGCTACTCAGTCGTCATTTTTGAAGACGTAACATATATAAAAAAACTTTATTGCACTCTAATATAATAGTAATATTACAAAACCGATGGTAAGTAAGCAACCGAGTGACCTTTTTCAGGCACCTATCGAGGGGCGATTATTTTTGGTAAAATGGGTAAAAGTGCACACACATTCGCGAACGAATTATGTGTCCACCTTCTTGTAAGATCAATGTTTGTAGTGAAATTTAACGAGATCTTAAGCTATATCCATCGTCGAACCTAAATCATACAAGACGTGTCTATAAAATATATATTTAAGGGGCTACCCGGCAAATTTCACTATTATCAAAGTGCCAAGGTCATTGAGATGGGGTATTGGCTTAAGTCTACGTACATGATTACCTAAAAATCTTCAGCATCGCTTAATTTGTATAACAAGCTTAGACAAACTGACAAAGGTAATTAATCCTTTATAAGTAGGTACAGACTTTGCAGACGGCAACACGGTGTAAACTAAATTTATGTCCTTATTTACAATATATTATGTAGGAAATTTGGTGGACATTTAAGATTTATCTACACGAATTGGAGCGGTCTAATATTTAGTTGGATTTAGTTCGGAGGAAATTTGGAGCCATTCTCATTTTTAAGGACAATATCACCACACAATCAGCTCTCGATAGAGCTCTCAATGTAATTCTTAATATAAAACCCTTCCAACTAGCTTCAAAAAAGAGGAGCATAAATATTTAATTAAAGCGTACCTATGTTATTTTGAAGTTTGTAACCACAGAACTCTGTAATGATTTATGTTATGAATAGATTCTTTCATTTGGAATATAATGTTTGGATTATAATTAGAACTGAGATGACATGACGGGTTTCATAAAGAATTCAGAGATTTCTTTAGTGTAACTATTATTCCTGATAATTATTTGAGGCGCCAGGTCACGTTATTAACATAAAAGTATGAAAGTTAATAAGGCATAACATATACTTATATATATTACCTTCATTGCAATATTTATAAGTATTTGTAAACATGAAAATTCCTATCACATTTTGTAACGCATTTTGCCTTGTTATTCAGCAACTCACACAAACTCGAATCTTATCTAATTCTATCATTCTAAAATCAATCGTATGCGTCACACGTTTAGCCCTCATAATTCTATATGAAATGGAAAATGTGTACGGCTTAATTAGTAAGTATTTTATTTATATTATACGAGGTCGGCTTATGATGAACCACCCTGGCGATCGCTTGCTGAACTAATAATGTGCATTCTTGGTGTAAAAACGTCACATGCGTCATAAAGTTTTAAAGTAACATGCGTCGTTATGCGAATTGTGATCTTGGACTGACTGTTTATCACTTGAGATGTGACACGTTAATTATACAGTATCTTTGAGAGAGTTACGGTATACCGAATAATCCATCTCCATATTTATTAAACTAGTCGTAAGCAAAAATGTTGGACGGAGAACTCGTGCAAAAAAACGGACAGAGACTGATATAGACACTGCTTGTAGATGTAAGAGAGTGGCATAGTTTTACAAGTTTGAAATACTAGCTTTTCTTCGCGGGTTTGCTCGCAGAAGGATGAAATGTACATATACACTATTAACTCCTGTTTAACCTTCTAATGAACTAATATTCTTATAAATTGTGACCTCTCCTTCAGCGAGGAAATGCTGCAAGCATTATTTGCCATGACGCAGGGGAGTAACTATTTAAATTTGTTTCAATTTGAATATTCGTGCATTATAGTTCTTTTTAGTTTAAGATTTTATTTACTGTTGCTTTCTTTCATGATTATAAGGTATATTGCTGGAAATTTAAAAATATAACACGTAGATTTGCTTTTAACTAGAACGTAATTATAAACTTTCACTTTTATAATAGGCAAGGTAAGACTCAATTGGACGTTGAACAGAGGAGCACCCAGGTGCGTGCGAGTAGGTAGTCTCCAATGTGCGATTTGGTTACATGTTTCTCGATAACTCTGCAGAGACAAGGCTGTTGATAAAAAACCCGTATTCAAATCGGACCATCGTCCGGTTGGGAGTTTTTTTTTTATGTCATAGGGGGCAAACGAGCAAACTAATCGCCTGATGGAAAGCGATTACCGTCGCCCATAGACACCTGCAACACCAGAGGAGTCACAAGTGCGCCTTTTAGGTGGGAATACGCTCTTTTCTTGAAGGTTTGAAGGATGATGCTAGGATGCCACAGACACACGGATATACCGATACATAGACATACAGATACACCATGTTAAACTCCTAACTATATTTTTTATCGGGGTTTGAAAAAAACTAGATAATAGAAACGACTAAACCAAACTGAAACTCGATTTCATTGGAAAGCATTCTTGACAATGACTTATACGAAAATTATTCGTGTCAAATTGTAGGTAGGTTTAGGTAATGTATAAACAAAAGACACAGTCGAATAGAAAATGCCATAACATACATATGTATCGAGTTATTTGAGGGTCAACGCGGAGCCAACTACGTTAGAATGACGCGCCTCAATGAATCCACTAGACTTGTATTAAGCACATAGGTATTTTAGGAATTCTTGCCAATACTTTTAGAATATGTACAGCTAAAGGTTTAAGGTTCAGTGGTTCTGTATTGTTGGCAATTTAGAAATTTAATTGCATTTAAATATCTAAATAAATTCATATATGTACTCTTTATCTAGAAAATAGTGCTACTGACACGTGAACTTAAAAAAAATACAACCGAATTGAGCACCCCCTCCTTTTTTGAAGTCGGTTAAAAATAGTGAACACTTGGGATACCCGTAGTGATATGTGTAGTAACTTTCATAATTCCTAATGAGGATTTCAAATAGAAACAAATAAACAGTATTATAAATATAAATGTGTAGCAGAATACCTCTAATATTCTGCTACACATTTATATTTATAATACTGTTTATTTGTTGATTTTTATCTAGAACTACCTAAACTACGAAGTTTAGCGTTTAGGTTAGCGAGCTGTACCGAGTGGCGCTAAGTTATCCTATTGGTGGATTTCTTAGCTGACCTATATTACTCAAGAAAGAAAGTTATGTGGACAAACCGCAAGAGTATAAAGTGTTAGACAGAAATGTTGTTTAATCAAATGTGGGTCTGGAAGAAAAAAGGGAATATTCAAAGTTCCTAATGTAAACGCTATTTAATTCCGTCAACAATTTTTAACTCTTCTAACCTTACCAGTAAACAATTTAGGTACGTTCCTCGTAAACGAATTTATTTTCAGGTTTGCATTTTAATCATCATCATAAATGTAAGAGCTACTCAATGTCTATTCATTACTTCAGCAGTAAAATCTATTAACTTAAAGCAATCAAAATCGAATAATAGTAATAAAACCCTTTCCAATCAGTCCGTTGTTTTCGGAACTTACGCAGAAGGGGAAGCCTCGACATCTCTCGATTCGAGTTAAGCAGCCGCGGACAGACATCGAATAATAAAGCAATTAATAACACGATCCTTTGTCCTTTCATGAATTATTGATTGATCTTCAGCAACATTAACATTTGCATCATAAACCACCGTCTTATCTAATATATCACCCTTAACTCTGATCCTGTAAGGTTGAGCGTTTCTAGATTGATTTTCTCGAACGGTATGTCAACTTTGTGGCTACCCCCTCATTTTAATCACAGGCTCCTGTTATACCCGAATTCTATACCTTCTTAACCTTCGTACTTGTATGTTAATAAAGCGTCTTGTACGTGTGTATCGCTAGTAATTTAATTGATAGGGAATTTGTAGACGCGCTCTAAATTTAGATGTTCGTACTTTATTGTCATATGTGGTCATTCATCTCTTCTCTATTAATAACCCCTGTATCATAACCCTGTAATATATTAACCAGTGACAAAAGAAGGAACTCATATGCTTAGTAATCACCTCCTATACAATCCTTACGTAAATCACTTCAAGAAGAGTTTGTGTTAAAGTTGCAAAATTTTGATCATGTAAACAATCTGTAGTACTTACTATAACTTTTCATCGCTAGAGTATGAACCAGAATTGATGGACTCTGTAAGTGCTTTTGGATTTATTGGATTTCCTTCCGGGCCGTAGAATTCCTTTAAGGTTTTCAAGTATAAGCACTTTGAGCGCCATTGTTTTTCGCAAAAAACACACGCAACAACACATCAACATCATAAACTATTTACAGTAAATAGGTCTCTCTCGCAAAATGCCTCTTTTTTTATGCAAGTTCTAACACTTTTTCGGAATATGTACCTAATGTTTTAGCAATATCGCGTCGCTACCAAGAAAACCATTGCCAATACGCTTCGTAAAAGTTTTCCAGGGACCGGCGTTCATATCCACTTAGCCGTTGGAAATGCGCCAATGCTGTAAAAAAGAACTGCTCATTGTTATTATGCAAATTTGACCATTGAACAGGATGAAACTTGCGTCTTTTCGACATTATCTCATGTAAAATTTAAGCATTCTCCGTGCCAATACTTTAAAAAGAGATCTTCTCGCCAATAGTCAATGCTTTTACTTTTAGCCTAATTTTATGTTTTAAATGCAAATGTTTATATGCTTCGGGAAGGCTAAAAGGAGAAATAGCGTATTATCGGAAAAATATCTTTTTAAAAGGATATCTATAGAATGGTACTTTTGGGGAAAGCTGTTTAGATTAAGAATACAATGAGGTGATAATCGACAAATCTGAAAGGAAAGGCGAGTGAATGCAAATCTAAAGAATTCGTTAAAACGGTTAAATATTGTACGGTGGAATTTGGCTTTACAATTGTATTTTAAAAGGGGCCCACTTATGGTATGTATGGATGCTATGGTAAATATATGTAATTAGATTATATTAGACATCTCCCCTTACGTATCTTTATATAGCTCGATATATGAAATGTGACAATTACTGTATGTTGTTGTTGAGAACTATCCTTACTTGGAGCTACTCTGGAGCTGCATAACCAAATACAGTCCACGCAAACCCTTAGCATTAGGTGGCATTGGCAACCCTTATGGCTTCGCTTTAGCTCATTCTGACGGGCACACGGGACTAGCGAAGTTGTAACGGTTCTACACTAAACTTCTAGGTAAATAAGTCTTAATAATACAATCTTATTAACTAAAACACTATCCTAATTAAAAACTTAAATCTGCTCATATTAATTATTTTCATTTTTAATAAATCAAACCTCTTTAATCATTCGGCACTAAATAGCTACGTACTGGCCGAAAAAGAACTCGTGGAAAAAACAATGGAAGATCTTGAAAAAAGGAACACGGCGTGCGTGCGCTGGCATCACGATGTTGTTGCGAGTTAAAATGTAAATAATTATTATTTGACTGTATATACTTTACACACTTTAATCATTTTAAAAATGTACTGTTACTAAGTAGGTTAACATATTACAACAAATACTTTTATGTTACAGTTCTTGCTTTATATCTCAGTTAATTTGTAAATAAGCTGCTGTGTTTTCCCCGAGACGGGTAAGTGTGGCGATAATATATTTTACATAGATTAAGTTTACATTGATATCTAGATATCGCTAAATATTATTTCTTTTAATACAAATTTAATATGTTTTAAATGAAATGGTTACAAACTATACTACCTAATTAATTTCTTCGTGTATTATATCGTTTCCATAATGTTTCCATAATATTCCTTAAATGCCTGTAAATTATCTAATTTTCTATGTTGATTTTTAAAGGATTTTGGTTACTTATAGTAAATAAAAGATAAACTTGAGACTGAAATATTTGATGTTATATTTTCCGAGACCATGAGAAGAACGAACAAAAGACGAATGACGTGCATAGACAAAATAGAGCACCATAAACAATAACAAAACTACCAATAAAACTTTATAAAGAAAACATATTGGATTCATAATCCAACAATTTTCTTTCTTTGTCTTACTATTATTTCGCTTGTCACATCATTGATAACTGTAAAGCCTAGGAGTTTACTTAACCAGCCTAACCGGAACTCGCGTAGCAATCAAAATGTCGCAGTCACATGCCGAACTTCATATGTTTACGGGGTTTCTAGGGACCAATACTGGGGCCGCAAGACCTATCCCGGGGCTCCAATACCTATCCTGGGGCCGCGATACCTATTCCGGGGCCGGAAAACCTATCCCGGGGTTACTGATTTTTATCCTGGATTACCGATGCCTATTCTGACGCTACCAAGACGAGCCTGGGGCTTGACCAGGACTCCGTCAGAACTACCAGCCTGGAGCTAGTCTGCCCTGTCAGACTACCAGGATGTCTAGGCCTAACCTAGCCTGAAAGCTGCTAGTATACCCTTCAGCCTGCTGCGCATGTTCGAGTTGCCGCGCTTTCCTGCGACTGCTGCGACGAAGACGACGTGTGCAGGGAAGTGGCTCCTAACAAGGACTTGTCTCGTCTAAAGTGTGCTCAGCTCGGATTTAAAAATTAATTACTCACGACCTAGCCGGTTTTATTATCTTTTATTTTATGTTAATTAAACATTTGTACAGTTGAATTGGAATTTTATTAATTCTGTACTAACTAACCTACCTATAACGGCTTTAACGTACAGACCTATCAGTCGTTATAAAGTTCACCAACTTTTCATATCGCGTGATTTAAAATCTTCAGTCTTCGCACATTATTGATAGGAAATATACTAGCAATCTCTGTCAACGCGACAAGTGGCGTGTCATACTCATAACATAAATTAAGTATGCTAAAGGTTTCCATCCGGCGGTCTCTGTTAAAACACCTTTTTAATAGAGAAAGAGGAGTTGTGGAGTAAATATCACCCATGCTACCATTAGCGTGGATATCGGAACACATAAATGGAGATGGATAGGGTGCAACACTCGTAGAGTAGCGAATATTAAAAGCATCGCTTTCAAAAACTTCGTGAACTCGTGTATAACTTTACGAAATCCGTTTTAATTTCAACTGCTTTCTTAAGGTCGTGCCTGATTATCAAATCTTGATGTCTTTCATATCTCAGTTACAACAAACTCCAAAGTAGCAAATAAATTTAATATTCTCTTGGCACAATTGCAGTGAAACTATACCTACTGCAGTAAAAAATAATAAAACGTCTACTTAAAAATTAGCATAGATTTTCTACAAAGTCAATTAAGAATTTTTCGTAATTGACTTTGATCAGATTCTTTTGCGTCGTATATTTGGTTGCTGGGTTCCGTAAATTTTTACTTCAAACTTCAAATTAACTGAAGTCTTGGGGAAATAAAGACTTTCCAATTATTATCGGTAATTTACCGGCTTTACTGCCTAACGCTTCTTTTGCGTCTATTTTGAATTAGGAACGTTTTGAATCTGTGACAGAGAATATAAATGGACAAAAATTGTAGTTCAGTTATAAGAGGACTTCTAGCGACGTAGTTTCTTTTTAAAGGAGCGAACGAAATTTACAATAGGCTAGTTGGCTCATGTCAAATTGTAATAAACTAATGTTTATTCCGTATAGTATTTAGCAAAGGACACCTAAATATATATTTTTCAATTCATAAAAGTGTGAGATGGCTGAAAAAATTGAATTTGAAATTATGGTTTTTAATCTGTATTTTGAAATGCTTAAGACGCTGTCCGCCATTTTAGCTTATGATAGTGACGTCATCGGTCATGTAAACAAAACTGAAAGTCTACTTTGACGACTTCGAATAGTGCCGTCCCTCTCGATCTCCTGTCAAAGTATATTGGAGTGAGCGGAATGGCACTATACGACGGTCGAATTTTGAATATTTACAGGTAGGTAGGTAGGCTACGTCACGTCACAGATTAGCAAAGGGCAAAAATGGCGGACGGCGTTTTTGACTGTTCATGAAATTTCTAATTTTCAATTGATAAAATGTAGCTTTCAAGCTTTCACAAAAATACAAAACATTTTTTTTAGAGCTAGTAAGATCATTATTAACCATTTGAAATATATTTCAAAACTGGGTCTACTAGCCTATTGCAGTCAAGGTATAAATTCTTGTGCTCGAGGATGTCATATGATCATAAATAAAGTTGTTCCATTATTTGGTTAGTGACCAAATGTAAACAAATTGACCTCCTCCGTTTAACACTACGCACCTTTAGAATTATAGTGACCTAATTAAAAATCTTGGAGTTTTAGAATTAGGTCTCTTTAATTCTAAATATATAATTGAAATAGGAAATGTCGACAATTTTGAATTAGGTCAACTATAATTCTAAAGGTGCGACTAGTGGTCCGCAGAGTTGTCCACTAGTTGGAGTTGGGATGGGAACCACCACTATATAGTTAAATATGATAAAACCAATTTTTGTAATTTTTGAGGCGAGGGTAAAAAATTGCAAATAAAATAAAAAATAGCCACTATGTTCGTAAGTTCATTATTCTTATCCGCGCTTGAATAATGCATCAGTCACTTGCCGATACTAACGATGAGTGAATGTAGGAACGACAATAGATGATCAAACGAACTTCTGGAAGTGAAGTTCGATCACTATTATGTGAGTCGCTTCATTCGAAGATATAATAATTAACCAGGTAGTTTCTTTAACTTGCTAGGCAACGTCACACGTTTTTTAGAGAAAAAATAAATGAATTTTTGATTAAAAAGTACTTTTATTGACTTGTCTTCCCCACCCCCAACGAGTTACCGAGCGCCATATTTAGCCATCATTCCTTTGGAGTAGGAAGCAAAACTTATATGGGCTTTTCAGATATGTTAATTTCTGTAATGACGAAGTCACGGGAGGGAGGGTGCTGATTATATCTTCGAATGAAGCGACTCACATAATAGTGATCGAACTTCACTTCCAGAAGTTCGTTTGATCATCTATTATATTTCGTCGCTTCATTCTTCAGATATAATAATTAACCAGGTAGAGTTTTAGAGCAGCAAGTTTTGCTTCTGTTAAAACAACGTTATAATCAATGATTTGTCTTTATTCAAAAAGTACAAAAATAATAACATGAACGCTACATAATAATATTATGTTTTGATTTAATTATACAAAATGATCAAATCTTATAATCATGGCTTAGATCATTATTTAGTTCGACGTATTACGTCTTATGCAAACAGCTCTTGCAAATACATCATTGTTCCCGTCTTGTAGGGGCCTATCATAAAATTTAGAAAAGGTTTGGGACGAAGATGTCCAACCAGCCGCCTTGCGAATAAGCTCTATAGACACGCCAGCAGCGCGTGCAGCCGACGTGGACGCATGGCGCGTACTATGCGCGCCAAACCTGGACACGTCAAGGCCTGCTGTTTCCAGAACCTGCCTTATCCATCGACTTATGGTCTGGGTCGTGGCCGCTCTGTGAGGGGCCTTGTGCGTTAGTAAAAGTGTGCTCTGATTCCTAGTTCTCCTATTTTGAGTTACCAAAACATAATCTTTGAGAACTTGGGCAGGGCATATGCTTAAATTGTCTCTAAAGTAGGGTAAATTCAATGTAGGCTGTTCACGACCAGGCGCTGAAGTTTTTATAAGGTCCGGAATATAAATTTTGATTAAATTTTCACTTATATGTATGTTTTCCATCTTAATCAAGGCCAGAGTTTGTACTCGGTGTGCCGTACAGATTGCAAGTAAAATAACTAATTTTTTGGTTATTTTTTCCAGGGTAAGTTCTACATTGGGATACCATGTTGACACCAAATCTAAAACTACTTGGGGATCCCAAGTATTAGAATATTTTGGTAGGCTGGGTTTTAGCCTAAATGCGCCTTTAAGTAATCGCTTAATGTAATCATTAGAGCTTATGTCAGGTCGCAGGAGCGACAATGCAGAGCGATGACTATTGAGCGTTCCGTATGAACAGCCCCTATTGAATTCGCCAGTTAAAAACTTTATTATAGACGTTATAGAACTGTTGAGTGGTTCTAGGTTACTATTATTACAAAACTGCCACCAGAGCTTTAGGGATACATTGTATTGTTTTAATGTGTTCTCCGAAAGAGAGGCTAAGGTCAACGGGATGGCTTCCGGTGGAACGCCACGGCAGGAGAATGCTGCGCTGATAGCACCGCGGCAGCCAGGGTAAGGCTGGTGTGCAGGCGATGTGGCCGTCTGCAATGAGATCGAAGTAATGCTTTACTCGGGTTGAAAAATATAATGTTTGAGACCAATAGGTCCTGCAGCAGAGGGAACCAAGGCTGGGAAGGCCAGTAGGGAAAAACGAGAATACCGTTTGCTCGATCATCGATAATTTTCCGTATACACTTTAAAATTAAAGAGAATGGTGGAAATGCGTAGACAAAGCTTGTATTCCAATTGATCGTAAACGCATCAACAGCGAAAGCGTCTGGCTCTTGGAACCAAGAGACAAAAGTATCAGATTTGGCGTTGGCGCGGGATGCAAAGAGATCTATTTCGGGTTGTCCAAAATGTCTGACAATTGTTTGGAAAGCGTTTTTGGACAATTCCCACTCAGTGTCGGGGTTAGTTTTACGCGATTCTTTATCGGCCCGATTATCTTTTGTGTTGACGTACGATGCATACAAAATTATTCTCCGCAATTCGCACCATTGCCAAATTTGTCTACTTAAATTATTAAGGTGCGGAAACTGGATCCCGCCCATGCGATTTATATAACTGATAGCAGTAGTATTGTCTACCCTTAATAAAATTACGCAATCGGTTTCGTTAGCGGCGAAACTCTTTAGACCCAAAAATACTGCTAACAGCTCTAAATAGTTGATGTGGTGTTCTTTCTCAACGTCCTTCCATTGTCCTCCCATGCTACTATCTCCGCATACGGCCCCCCAGCCTGTGCCTGAAGCGTCTGAATAAATTTCCAGCTTAAAACTTGATGTCCTCATATATGAGGTTGTCGAGTAAATATTATTTTTCCACCAAAATAAATCAGCTAAAATAGTATCCGAGAGATTAATTTTTGCCTCATAATTACCGTTATGTTTTTGAAGAGAAAGAAATTTGTATCTTTCTAATATTTTGGTATATAGCCAACCGTAATTGGTGGCAGGGCAGGCGGAGATGAGAACACCAATCAGTTGCGCATACTCCCGAATGGTACAGCGCGGTAACTTTACGAATTTACATATCAAATGGTAAATCTTATCTCTTTTATCTGAAGGTAAGCCTATAGTCATATTTCGTGAATCGAAATTGAACCCTAGAAATTTACATATGTTTGATGGTTGTAAAACACTTTTGTCATAGTTGACAATAAAACCTAAACATTCTAATAGGTTGATAGTGGCAGTGACATTATTGACACAATCGTCGTAACTGTCTCCTATGCACAAGATATCGTCTAAATAGACAACAGACTTAAATCCTTGTCGCCTTAATTGTGTTACAACCTCCTTCATAATTTTAGTAAACACTTTAGGCGCTATAGACAACCCGTAGGGCAAGGCAGTAAATTCGTAGGTTTCAATTTCATTTGAACCATGAGGTATAAATTGAAAACGGAGGTGCTTTCGATCTGCCTCGCAAATCGGTATAAGTAAATACGCCTCTTTTAAATCAATTGAAGCCATAAAACCATTATGAGGTATTAGCTTAGAGGCAGTTCGATAGTCCTCGATTTTAAAATGTGACTTTGTCACAAATTTGTTAAAGGACTTTAAGTTCAGAATAAATCGGTTACTGCCATTAGGCTTTGGAGCTAAAAATGTACTGGAAATATATTGATCATGCCTGGGAAGGCATTTTTGCACAGCTCCTAAATCAATTAATTTATTGATTTCCATAGTCATTTGTTTGGTTTCATCCAATGTCAAGCTCGTTTTAGGTACTATAGACTGCTGTACCTGTTTACATAATGGTATAGCAAAACCGTGTTCGATGTATGATAGAACAGTAGGGTTGGTCGTTATTTTATGCCAACAACGATAAAAATGTTTTAAACGACCGGCGTGTACCTGAGCTACTGCTGCGCTGACGCACGCTGCTTGCTCTGCGCCGGCGGCCGCGTCGTCGCGGCGGTGGTGTTGATGTACGGGCGCCGCGTCGGCGGCGAGGGATTCGTCTTCCGACTTCCTCCTCGCCCCCCCCTGCTCGATGAGTAACGGGGAGGGCCGGACCAGTTTCCCTGAGATGTGGAGGCCCGGGTGTTCATCGTATTTGTCGCAGTTTTAGATGTACTAACACTCTTCTTAATTTGGTGACCTTGTCTTTGTATAGCCTTGCTGGCTTTAATCTTGTCCGATAAAGTATTACCGAATAGGGACTCGTCCCGTTCAGCGTCCTGAATGACATGAAGAAAATTTTTATCGAGGCTAGGCGTGATTAATTTTGTTCTGTCTTTGGTAAAGAAATGATGTAAATCAGACAGAATGCGACATCCATCACTCAAATATTTGAGTGCCTCGATTTTATTGTCGGTCTTTAATAGGACGTCCATGGCTCGATTTACAGCTGAGATTCCATGTCCGAGTTGTTGCTGCACAGCAACATATTTTTTGTCACGTCCACGTACCAATTCTGACACGGCAGCCGAGATCTCGGCGTTTAGCTTGGGTGCTTGTAATAATTTACAATTGTTAGGAATTAGGTATTCCTTAAGGAGTTTTTCCTTGTTATCTTTAGTCATCCCTTTCTTTAAAAGGGGTAGCCAAATATTGGCAAGACTATCGTGGATACTTGCTCCAAATTCAGGTGTATCAGACGTGGATTCTCCCAGCGCCGCTAACAGCATCGGGTCCAAAGTCGGTGCCTCAGTTACGGGAGGCGAGGGCTGGGCCAGTGGCGCGAGTTGATCTTGCGCGGCCGGGACAGATGGCGCGGCCGGACCGGGCGACGCGGCCGGCACGGTCGGCGCGGCCGGCACGGGTGGCGCGGCCGGTGGCTCTGTCGGCGTCTCAGTGCATTCCAAAATGGGTTGTGATGAGGGAACGGGTGGCACTACCTCATGTAAGTCCTCCTGTGTTTCTAACACGGGCTCGTATGCAACTTCGTCCATATTCGATTGATCTCCGTCAATGATGGATGAGTTGGACGATTGATTGTGTAGGTGAATTTCACCTAAAAATAATAAATAAGTACATAAGTACAGGACATATAATTAACACCAGTAACATTGTCTCGCAGACAATATCAAGGTGAAGGTGTATATCTATTTATAGATTGCACGCATTAGTTTTTATTTTAATCGAAATCAACTCGCAGTCGATCTCGTTATCGCAGTTAACTCGCGGTTAACCCCGATGTAATTTTATCTAATGGAGGGTAGATATTTTTTACTCCGACAAAATTTATTAATCCCAGGATTAATTAAATGTATTAAATGTTCTATTTATGCGATGTAGGTCGCACTTATTATTATGTGATTAGGATTGAGATGTGATTTCACATTAATTTATGGGTAAGAAAATAATAATTTTAGTTATATTTTACCTTGCTCATTGTCGTCAGACTCATCTGAAGAAATGTATCTACTACGTTTTATAACGTTCAATTTTTTCACGATTGGTTCGCATTGGCTTCGGCATTTTTGCGAAGGTGCGATCGTTGCCACGCACGAAAAAGGAATGATGGCTAAATATGGCGCTCGGTAACTCGTTGGGGGTGGGGAAGACAAGTCAATAAAAGTACTTTTTAATCAAAAATTCATTTATTTTTTCTCTAAAAAACGTGTGACGTTGCCTAGCAAGTTAAAGAAACTACCTGGTTAATTATTATATCTGAAGAATGAAGCGACGAAATATAATTGCTTTATCTATCGCACAACGAAATACCACGAAAACGGGCGACACTATCTTCCTAAGAAAAAGTTAACATTACATATATTTAATTTGTTGAGGATTCACGATAGAGTTTTTCCTAAGGAATCCTATAAAACTTAGGATATAATTAAATTTATTCGAACTCGTTTAAACACTTCAACGTGACGAAAATGAGCTGAAACTAATTTAGTTGAAACAGGTTGATTTTTATTTTATTACCAGGTTGAAGTCCATTAAGCGCACTTGAAAATTTTATCAAAATTTTAATCTTATTCAAAACTAAAAACTTGAATTTTTACTTGTGACATGGTTTTCCCGCTATCAGCTTGTCCACGTGGTAAATTTTATGCGTCTTTTGGTAATAGTCTTACTTGTTATGGACGGTTTTGGCCTGGAAGCTGCACTTTGTGATGGAAGCAAGCCGTTTTGCACAGTGATAATATAGACCAAAATAAACGATTTCACTCGAGGCGAAATTAGTTTCACCCCTTAGGATGGCGCCACTTATTCTAAAAAAGTTTAAAAAATTCTTAATCCTGAACGGATACTCGGATTTTGACGTAAGAGGTGCCAATCGGCAGATAATTACCCAATTTAACATGAAAAAAATTAAAATCATGTAGAAAATAATTTTGGATACCTAAGAAATAATATTTTCTGAAAAAAATATTTAAAATTTGTGATTTTTGGAATTTTACTCGTAAAAATGTATATACATGGTACTTTTTTTATTTATTTATATTAATACACAACTAATTTTACATTTACGAGAAAAAACCGCATATCATTAGCTCGTATAATTACAAAGTTATTGAAGAATACAGACTTTGATAATTAAGGTGCTAATCGACAGATAATTACTTAAATTACTTTAAAAAAATAAAATAAAAATTCAAATAGGCAAAAAGTAATAATATTTCCAAAAAAAACATACATTTTGAAAAAATATATTTTTTTTTGGGGCTTTTATGTAATTTCATATAAAAAAAAATATGAATATGGCTTTATTTTACTTATGTATATTATAACACTATTAGGTAATTGATCGTTTAATAAAAAACCGCATATCGAGAACTTGTACAGTTCCAACGGTATTGAAGATTTTACTATAGGGTGCTGGTACGATGTTGCCGCCACACGTGCAACTTATGTACATGTATCTAGAAAAGTATTCTCCCGTTTCGAAGGTACTGATTACCCTGAAAATATAACAACAATTGAAAGTACAAATAATAATCATCCCAAGTAGCACACAACACATTTATATCCCTTGTACAGCTTAAATTAGAGTTTTAACGGGTGAATAGGCTCTTATACAACCAGTTTGCTAATACATATCACAAGTATATTCTGCCTATTTTCACTAAACTGTGCATTGTAACGTACATGTTAGGCCGTTACATCGGCTGCAACAACGCATTTTTCCACAGCTCGATTTGCACCCATACTAACTGTTCTATTGTGGATCGCACCTGCAACCTGCTTTCAACGCCATTCCATTCCCAAAAAGAAAGGACTTGGGACAGGATATATCCAAATTAAGACGTTTATTTCACATTTGGCTCGCTTGAAACGCTACACGCAGAATATGTTGTTGAATGGCAGCTGAAGTAGTCGGCGAAAGGCTTGTCGCCAGCTCTGTGAAAGCATCGAAGCATTCAAATTGCAGTCGTCAGTGCAACGGTCTACTAGTAGCAGTTTACAAAACAGTTATTACTTTAAGTAATGAAATGATGACTGCACTTCAAGGCTTTACACAGAGTATGACAAGACGTCTAATTTTAATACAATAAGAAAAGAGACCTGTTTTAAAACTTGCATGTTATACCCTGAAATAACTACTGCTTTTGCAAGTACATCGCTATCTATAGAAATTCTCTCTCGATACGTAACGGCTCATGTGAAACGATTACTTAGGGCCATTTTTGTTTCTTTTTTTTAGGGTGTGTTTACATAATTAATGTCATTCATTATTATAACAAAATGGGATTTAACCGAGTTCAAAAATGTTTATTTATCGCAATTAAGTCCCGTTTTATTATTTTAATATAATGTGTGAAAATCGTGTAAGATTCAATCACCATATTAATGTCATTAATTGGTTCTCAATTAATCGTAACGTTGTTGGTCCCAGATTCACATGCAGGCTATACGATGCTCCAACAGAGCATATATTATTACTGTTAATGCGATTCGAAAAGATCTGTTTAAACTAAAAAACACTAAACTAAACAAGCTTGTGACATACCTTCCATCTATTTCAGCTGCCATTGAATACCGTTTCATGCAAACCAAATGTGGGTTCACGTTTTAATTTGGAAATATCGAGTCCCAAGTCCTTCTTTTTGGGAATGAAACGGCATCAAAGGTGGGGTCCACAATAGTTGAAGGTTAGTTCAATTTGGAAACTCCTTGAACATTATGGATACAAATTGGGCTGTGGCATAATGCGTTGCTGTTTTTTTTTATGATGCGACGGCCTAACTTGCACGTTACAATGCAAAGCCTGCAAAGACTAAAGTGAAAATAAAACGTAAAGTAAGTAAAATATTGATTCAGAAATGCTATTTAGCATCTAATATACTTGTGATATTAGCAAACAGGTTGTATAGGAGCCTATTCACCCGTTAAAACTCTAATTTAAGCTGTACAAGGGATATAAGTGTGTTGTGTGCTACTTGGGATGATTATTATTTGTACTTTCAATTGTGGTTATATTTTCAGGGTAATCAGTACCTTCGAAACGGGAGAATACTTTTCTAGATACATGTACATAAGTTGCACGTGTGGCGGCAACATCGCACCGGCAACCCTATAGTAAAATCTTCAATACCGTTGGAACTGTACAAGTTCTCGATATGCGGTTTTTTTATTAAACGATCAATGACCTAATAGTGTTATAATATACATAAGTAAAATAAAGCCATATTCATAATTTTTTTAATATGAAATTACATAAAAGCCCCAAAAAGATATATTTTTTCAAAATGTATGTTTTTTTTTGGAAATATTATTACTTTTTGCCTATTTGAATTTTCATTTTATTTTTTTAAACTAATTTAAGTAATTATCTGTCGATTAGCACCTTAATTATCAAAATCGGAATATCCGTTGAGGTTTTAGATTTTTTGTAAGATTTTTTGACCCAGCGGCGCCATGTCTGTATTCTTCAATAACTTTGTAATTATACGAGCTAATGATATGCGGTTTTTTTTCGTTAATGTAAATTTAGTTGTGTATTAATATAAATAAATAAAAAAAGTACCATGTACAAACATTTTTACGAGTAAAATTCCAAAAATCACAAATTTTAAATATTTTATTCAGAAAATATTATTTATTAGGTATCCAAAATTATTTTCTACGTGATTTTAATTTTTTTCATGTTAAATTGGGTAATTATCTGCCGATTGGCACCTCTTACGTCAAAATCGGAGTATCCGTTCAGGATTGAGAATTTTTTAAACTTTTTTTGAATAAGTGGCGCCATCTCTGTTCCTAAGGGGTGAAACTAATTTCACCTCGAGTGGAATCGTTTATTTTGGTCTATATTATCACTGTGCAAAACGGCTTGCTTCCATCACAGAGTGCAGCTTTTTTTCATAACAAATAGGACTATAATATTTTTGCCTCGGTTGACTGATAGAGAATGCCACTGGGCATTAAGTCCGCCATTATACTTTCTTTTGTTTTCTGAATTAAACTTTTAATAAATGTCACATAAAAATAAGTAGGTATGTAAGTATGAAAGTAGGTGCAAGTTCTATTGCGGCTTCACACTACTCGCGAACCAACTTCGCCTCGGCTAACTTCGGTCAACTTGCTATTGTGCGATTTGTTAGGCTTTGATGACCTATTAATTGTATTGGAAAATCTCAACATACCTGTTATCTCAGAATATAATGCAGGTCCATGACTACTTTCTCATGGATGCTGAAAGTTAAGGTATCAATATATATGTTAATTATAGAAATTGTATACAGATAAAATAGAACTAATCTAACCTCCCTTTATCGCTGAAACGGAGGCTCATGAACATCTACTATGGTATTCAAACTTGGTCTTTGACAAAAGATCAAAGGTCCAAACTCGAGGTTTGCCAGCGAGCCATGGAGCGCAACATATTAATTTTAAGTCTGTGGGGTTAAGTAAACCTTACATTAATAAATATCCGTCTCAACTTCCAAATATCACAACAACATTTAACATAATTCTCCTTGTCAATAAAATACCTTGCATGCTTAAAATCTCTATGTTAATGTGAAACTACCAAGAATATCATAGTCTAGGCAACGTGGTCTTCTATTACCGACTTATCTACCAGATTTTCTTCAACAACTTTCAAGCAACATTACAGTCCATCACATACTTTGTTGTTTATTATCGACCATCCGTGGGCTGGAATGGTGGTGGAAAGCCAAACAGTCGTGATTTTTTTTATACTACAACGGTGGCATTCAAGCATGCCCGCCTGATTTTAAGCAATTACCGCCGCCTATGGCAGCTTGCGTCGCCAGGAGCATCACACGCGCGTTGCCGACCCTTTAAGAACCTATTTACTCCTCTCTTGAAGAACCGCAAACTGTAGCCCCCGGGGAAAACCTCGACGGGGAGCTCATTCCACATGCGGGGCGTTCGCTGTAGCAATATGATTAAATGTCGTGATTGGATTGCAGCCGAAAGTAAACGTACTCTGAAACTGGAAACATCATAAACTAGTGGCATCAGCTGCGCCTTCCGCACTTGTTCGGTACGTGTTTGTAGCCTGTCGACAAGTAGTTGCACCGCTACCCAATTGCGTCGCATTTTACTTATTTTATGAATACGCTTTTATTAGCTTCCCTTGTAATTCTTAGGTTATTTGTTTGCAACAAACAATCTAATCAAATCTTGGTAGTAAATTTTAACCTAGTTTTACATAGAAAACTATCGTGAGTCTCAGACATATTAAAATACTCAAACGGGTTTACTCACGTCATAGAAGTCGAATAACGCTCGACATGTTTCGAATCGGTACGCGATTCATCATCAGGAGAGACGATCAGTCGCGGCGGCGGCCAATCGAACACTGCCTGCCTATGCCGCATGCCCGCAGTGTTCGATTGGCCGCCGCCGCGACTGATCGTCTCTCCTGATGATGAATCGCGTACCGATTCGAAACATGTCGAGCGTTATTCGACTTCTATGACGTGAGTAAACCCGTTTGAGTATTTTAACCTAGTGCTTATTTTCGTATCAATATGAATCTTTGCATACGACAATACAATACCTTGGTATCTTGGAGGTGGTCTGATAATCAAGATGGCCGGAAGGTGGCCGTAACTCTTAAATAGCGCAAGATAAACCCATCGTGTTTGGACTTATTTCATTGGTCTTGACGAGGAATTAATATTTGTGTGAGAAAGTACAATCGGCAATATAAGCGTGTCTAAAAAAAAACTATTTTGACGAAAACGTATTATCTGTAAATAACTGTAAAGATCTGCAAAAGAGAGATCCTTCCATAGTATTTTATTCTACTTTACTTGTAGGAAGAGGTAATTAACCAGAGTGATTTGTCAGATGTCGTAATTTATGTTTTCGTTATTTAGATTATTCAGAAATAATTTCTTAAAACAATGAATGAGAATACTCTTAATTACTGATAATAGATTAACTTTTATTGATAAAAAGTGATATGTTGAAACCAAATCAAAGTTAATCAAATTGCGCTCGTAAAAATTGCGTCAGTTTACTCCAGCTAATTAAAAATCCGACTTTAGTTGCATGACCAAAATAGAAGAGATTACAAATCCATACTAATATTATAAATGCGAAAGTGTGTCTGTCTGTCTGTCTGTCTGTTACCTCTTCACGCTAAAACCGCTGAACCGATTTAGATGAAATTTGGTATATAGATAGTTTAAGTCCCGGGGAAGGACATAGGATACTTTTCATCCCGAATAAATTTAGTGTTCCCGTGGGATGAGCGGGTAACACCGCGGGGCACAGCTAGTTATGTATAGATACCAAACTCTCCAATTAAACTGAATTCTCATTGATTGGAGTAAGTTCCAGGTAAGTAATAGTAGGAACGCCGAGTGAATTAGAATACGCCTTGAGTAAGTATGTTTTCATCACATTTGCTCGTAAAAGATGGTATTACATGTAGGTGTACTGAAGGACTAAGGCCTATATTGTTCCCGCGGGAGTTATAAATTGTTATAACTCCCGAGGGAGTTATGGTTTTAGTTTTAAAAATATAGTACGCACTCGCAGTTTACTTCAGACTAAGGAGGTTTCAATCCAGCCAAGGTTTTTTGTTGTACGAACAAAACTTGCCTACCAGCAAATTTTATTGTGTATTGAATTAATACGGTACATGTACTGCATTAATATTTATGTTTTACAATTATTTAAGTGTAATTTGCAATAATTTTATTAAAATTATTTTTGAATTATCGTTACAATCTGGCAGTATGGCTTGTCATGTTTCTAAACTAAACGCAGTTCTTAGCATTATCTGTGGTAGACGACACAAAAACAGAAAAAAGTTATAAAATTATTGGTTAGGTACTATTTAGTTTTGTAACAAAATTACTGTTCGTATTTAAGTTTTATAATATATTACGGTGTTAATTATTCCTGCATAATATTGTTATTTGTTTAATGATAGATGGTAAGATTCTGTGTATATTTGTTTTCTGTTTTAAGCCGTTTTGCCAGTGCTTATAGTAAATTAAAAAAATATATGCAGAAAAAAATTAGCTGTCAATCGTTATCGTTTAATTAGTTTAATGTTTATTTTTGTCTTATGTATTTGTTATTTACTCCCAAATGTGATGAAAAATATTGTGTGTATGGCGGGAAGTAAGGGGATTACAAACTCAGGACATTAAAAGCCCTCCGCCTTCGGCGTCGGGCTTCTAATAGACCTTCGTTAGTAATCCCTTACTTACTACCCTTATGACACAATATACTATAGGTGATGTGTGACTCTAATTGAGATCTTAGGTACCATTTACATCTAATTGCACCTAAATTAGGTTATGAATTGGGTCAAATTAGTTAAGTTCATTCTGTTATGCTCTTACGTGTCCTATTTTAGCCTCACAAATTGTCCAATGGAATGTGTTTGAGTTATTTAGCGATGCGATAGATTACACTATATTAACACAATTTTAAACTATTTCTGAAAAATCTATTATTGATGAGGCTTAAATGTATCACTTTGTCACTTTTTGACAAACGAGAATATCACAGGTCACTCCACAGACGAAATCAACACTCATTCGTAGCTAGTCGTAGCGTGCGCCAGCTTTCGGGCGTCTGCCGTTCGTTTCATGCGCCACATTTTCGGTTCGGTTTAAAGGTTATATTATATCTCAAAAAAAAAACATTAATTCACTTACATTAGAAAAACAAAACATTATAATGTATTAAATTAACTGAAGTAATACGGATATATAATTTTACAGAAACAATGAAGAAAGGAATATCAAAACCACGTACTTAGGCAATAATATTAATAACGCACTGGCCATCGGAAATCGGTAAAATAAGTAAGAGTATAAGGCAATTGAATGCTTATTGACAAAAATATACTGTCTGCGTGTTTCGCTATAGTATCATTCGGTGTTGCTTTTCATTTTCTAATATTAAAATTGAGTTTTAACACTCATACCTTTTCACATTACACATTTTTCTCCTAGATCTAGATCAGAATTCTGAGCCGAAATAGCCTACAATAGTATCCAAATGCATAAAACAATAAAATCGACAACGCTGCCTATGTAGACATTAAAACTCTTAAATTTAAGCTGTTTAAGCACTTATGCAGCCTATGTGCTACTTGGGCGCCTACCTGTCATGTGTTCATGCTCTCTTCCGTGCCCTGAACTGTCCTAAATAGTTATCCAAATCAATTCAAAACCAGTCAGACTTAATAAAACCAATACGTCACCGGATTAAATAAATAAGAAGCCGGGACAGCCGATATTCATACGAGATTATTGGAGCGCGGCGATAAAGGCACCCGAAATTTCCCAACCATAAGTAAAATGTTGGGTCGCAATAATTCAGACCCAGGAAACATTGATTCGGAGAAAAATAGGAATATACAAACAAATATTGGGTGTTTTCGCGATAGCGCTAGATTTTAAATATTTGGAGATCGGTTGTTAAGAAGCAAGCTCATAAGATAATAATCATGGTTATTTGACTTTGGCATTTAATGTACCTATTTGTGCTGGCAGATCCCACACGTTCCCAGCCTCTTAAACAATGAGTGCAGTCGCGTGGCGTTAAACAAAAACTCAGCAAGCCGCTGGGAATCGGCTTGTAAGGACGCCACGCCACGTCTAAACACTTGCTAGCTATTTTAAGGTTTTAATAATACATTACATATGTACCTAGAGGGTGGTGAAGTAGTAAAAGTCCCAGCCCGAACCGAAGGTGAGGGCCATAAATATGCGATCTGGGGCTTTACTAATAACCGCCCGTCGTTTGTCTAAACTCTAAAGTTTAACGTATTGCTTTGGTCAGGAAGTTACATTTTCTCCCCACGTAGCAAGAAATCTCGCTCGGGCTAGGGTGATGAAAACAATATTACGATCAAGAAAATTTGAATTCAGTGAAAATAGTAGTTATGAAGACGTAATACAAGAAAGAAATACAACGTGTCCCTGGCCTCTGGACAAACATGAAAGGTACGTGTTGGATTAGGGTATTTCTAACCTATGTACAAAATCCCATGCGGGTTACCGATAAATAACTGATTAACGATTTATTACTTCGGAACAGCCTGTACGTAAATAAATACATTGTAGTTCTTATACATCTTATTACAAGTCATGTTCATGTCATTAGTGTCATCGTTAATCTCAGCGTTATTGACGGCAAACAACTGATACAGTATGTTACTATTTATTGATGATTTGCCTCAATTAAATTAGTCTTTTTTTTTTCTTTTTATCTAATCAAATAAATATTATCAGAGCATACCTGAGACATAACTATTCTCGGGATTGCGGTATTTATCCAAAAGCCGAGGACACGTTGTATAATGTAAATATAACAATGTACCTATACTTCAGACGATATAAATATTTATTGTTTCGCCGAATCTCTAAGTTCTAGACGACTTTTCTTGAATATTGAAATCTCAGACATTATAATCAGTGCCTCTAGTGAAGAACGGACTAAGTCGAGTTATTCCCTTTGGATTTTATTGCACCATTGGATTCAGCTCGTCAAGCTTCATAACATATCAAAAGGACGTATCTCTAGCTGTCTCCTAACCCAGTTTTTTCGTTGGCCCAGTTGGGTGGAATAAAGGTATAACTAATAGTTATCCGGCATTGCAGACGGTTTTAAGGGAATAAATTCTCTCGAGTCAAAATTACTCACGAACCCAAAGACATATTCACAGTTATATTTATGATTAAAGACTTAATTCATTTTGTTCCATTCGCTCTGACATAGTATTTTGACTTAAACACATCTATGCCATTATTCTAACATGAGCATAAAGGCATAACTTGTTTAGTGTCAATGGGCTATGTAACGCCATTGGACAGTTTCGCGTCCATACCGTCTCGCTATTGGTATATTTGCGTGCTGTAAGGAAACAACTAATTGTATTACTTTTAACTGTATATTCTTTTTGAATTGATTAATATTGACAATCCTGTAGTAATTAAACGTTATTTATTTAAAAACACATATTTAAAAGTAAATTTTGAATATAATTGTTAAATGTGCGGCTTAAATTATGAATAAATACTAAACTGACTTTTAGAATTCACTGCATTCTCTGAGCAACGTGAATAGTGCGACGAGGTGATAGTTCTGTTGTGTTTGTAAACTTAAAAATGTATCGCGGACGGAAAATTACTAATTTGGTGATTAATCCACAGAAAAAAGTAAGTATATATTGTATTTTATTAAAATTATTAGTTCGGCCTCTCTCAACGACATTATTGAACTTTTTGTTGCTCGTGATTGTTATTCTGTCCGTAAAGTGTTTTGCTAAGTGGATAGTTAAAAGTAAGTAGACTGAGTTTGGCAAAAAAACAATAACAAATGAGGAAGGTATAAACGCGTTCGATATTAAAACTTTTTATTTACCTTCACATTTTGTATGTTTAAAAATATTGCAAGGAGAATCTGAGCCATATTCCGAGTTGAGTTGAAATTTGGTATACCTACGTAACTTTAACGTTAATATAATAATAATATGGTAACCTGGACCTAATCTGATGATGGGAACGGATAGTAGACATAGTAACTTTGTAACTATAGAAATCAATCCTACCGAGTTTGGGCGTTTTAAAATCGTCTCGGTCCACGTGATGGATGTTTAAAGAAAAGTACTTACAGTCAACAGTAAAAGTTTGTCACATTGTATGTTCGTTTTTGTTTCGTATTGTATATCGCCTATGAGTAGGCATTGCTTGTTTTCGTGACTAAAGTTTATTATTTTATTAGATTCCGCCTGATGACCGAACATGTAAAAATCGTGAACTTCATGAACACATGGAATGTGACTATGATCACTCTGTCATTGAAAGAGCTAAAAAGCGATGTAGTACCATACATCTGCCGAGAGATTATTACCAAATGGTACGATCCGCTGGAAAAAAAGGTCAATTCATAGTGAGAGAAATTACCTTAGAGAAATTTTACAACTTCGAGAAGCTCCTTAAAGAACCCATGGTTTTGCGCAAAATTAACTCTAATAAAGAGAAAGTTCATTGGCCTGATATAACGTGGTTCCAGTAGGTATACGCAAACTGACGAATTGTTGGTGCGTTATAAAAAAAACTTGACAAATAAATCTGACTTTTTGACACTGTCATTTAAAAGACACGGAAGATCAAAAAATCTACCTATGACTTTAACCATGATTTCTGAAACACCGCTGCCAATAAGTGTTGAAAAAAAGTAGGATCTCATAGAGCTATTGCCTTTCATTGATAACGAGTGCCACGATTTCTATAAAAAATTAAGAACATCTGAAAATGAAAGAGCGGAATAAGATCCCGATCTGAATATATTAATGTATAACGTCGATGAAGATCGAGATGATGACGATTAAAATTATTATCTAAGGAGGCCGAACTGTTGCCAAATAATCAAGTAAAAACTGATAATTTCAGTTAAAATATTTAATTTTAAAATACTTTTGTATTATTTTAAACAATAACTACCTGTTTTATTAAAGTTTGTTTAGTAATTCTTATGATTATTTTATTATACAGCCTCATTTGACTCCTTAGGTAACAAATTTCAAACTTGATAAGTCGTATAATTCCTAAAATACCATAATAAATAATGGTATAAGTCGTTTCGCTTCATTTATGCACGTAGATCACACAGGTATAAGTCGTATTATTTTGTTTATTCACGTCGTTCACTATGGTATAAGTCGTGTTCATCTTTTATGCACGTCGTTCATAAGGGAATAAGTCGTTTAATTGCTAAAAAATCGGTAAAATTGGTTCAAATAAGTTGAGTTATGTCTTTAAATACAAGTGAACAAAAGGTATAACTACAAAAAAACGCGAAAAGAACATATTTACAGGGTCAAAATATTAGTTCTGTATTTATGAAACGAAAGCTTTACTCCATAGCTTGTATAAAAATGCTTAAACAGTTAAATTTCTAAATCTCTGCTATTGAAAAATTGTTTTTTGTCTCTCCTGAAAAGTGCCGTTTTTGAGTTATTCCCTTATTCACTGGAGGCACTGTATTATAAACCAATTACCTCTACAGGTATTTATATTAAAAGATAAATCTAAGTAAAATGACGCTATAAAGCCAGACAGTTAAGCTATTCACACTTTCTGTCCGTTTACTTAAGTAAAATAAGTTGACTTATTATTAAACAAGTTTGGCTAGAATAGGATGTGCCCGTATTTAAATTGCAACTTATTTCCAAAAATCGTGGATCTTGTAACGGAACTATGCTCCAGTGAGTTTTAGCCAATGGTTTTATGACGTGAAGCGCCATCTAGTGTTTTATTGGGAGTCTATTGTAAAGGGTCAGCGTCTACGCTGCCTTACCTTACAACGCCATCTCGTAATTCATTGATGAATTAAATATTGATAGGGTTGCTGGAGCGTGGATTAAGTTTAAATCTTTCACACTAGAGGGCGTTGTGATAGACAAGCATAAAACAAGGATGTGTTTATTAAATATTTTAATATAATTTAAAGGCCGCATGCTGTATTGATCTCAATGCTTGTAATTGTGCTGGAAAGCTCAGTTGTTGTTAATTATATGATATGCGTTGGTGTTTCTAGGAGGTTTGTTGATGTGGTCTTGTCGAGTGTAATAGAAATGTCAGTGACGTTTTGGGAGAAATTGCGTTTAAGTCACGTTCTTATTATCTTACAAGGATTAGGAACTTTTAAAACGTACCGAATTTTAAAGACAGCTATGTTGGGATTAATAATTAATCTATAATAATAAAGATAAATTTTAATTTGGTTTAATTTGCCGTCAATATCAGTGGCTACAGTAGCGACCAACGGCGAGTAGCGGAACTAAAGTATATCTACCTATAAGCCTATAGATATCTTTTATTTGTGTGAGTTGTATATAATACCAACCAATGAGGAACTGGGAATTCATTGAAACATAAAAGACATGTACACAAATCTAGTTCCGCTATCCGACGCAGTGGCGATTATTGGGAGATTTGGAGGGATTGTGATCGAGAAGGTTCGAGATGGCGGGCTCTGGGGAGAATGTTCGGGATGTGGAGGACGTGCGGAAGGCCTGGGGGTCTTCGGTCTGGATCGAGAGGTGTAAGAGAAAACCCTGACGGATAAGTATCGAAAATCAGCTGTTCTGGGTTTCGGAAGTAGTTGATGGTCATGTGGGATGTGGTGTGGAGTGGATTATGTCGGATTGTTTGCTTGCAATAATCCTTATTGCGAGAGAGGTAAGCGCTGTTGTTTATTTCCACATTTAGGAATTTTAGAGAAATGTCTTTTCCGGCCAGGCCTCCTTTAACACCAGATGCATTTCCATGATTCATTTTACGGTTCAATAAAGCCCTCAAGACGAGAGTGTTAAGATACAGGCCCTATGCACTTCTGATGCTAAGCGGCTGAGAGTTATCTGCACTGTGTTTCAGCTGGTAGTTTAGACAAGTACCAAACATGTATATCTTATGTAATTGTGGATAGATAAATTATCCCAGAAATAGTTGTGTTATTAATTACATTTCCTTCACACTATACTGACTACACGTTTAACACACCTATTTTAATATTGGTATTGGTACACAGATTTGTCTCTGTTTAAAATAAATACTGAGGCAGGTCTGTCTTGAAGGTATAAGGTATGTGGTAGACTCTCTCCTTCAAAACAATGTCAAGGAACAGAATGTTCAGCTTGGAGAAATATACTACTTTGGTAGTCGTTTGGTTGTCTGTTCCAGATTGACATGAGAGGCTCAGCTGATATGGCGACTGGTTTGCAAAGACCCTTACGTCATACAAAGTACCAGCATCGAAGCGTATTGCTGGTCAAAGGAGTCCTCTATAGAGCAATTCCGGAGATCGGCTATAAGCTTTAATACTAGGAAGGCTCGGGCTGTGCACTGTTGTGTCTAAAACCATCTACTAAAGACTTGGAGTTTTCTCTGACGAGGGAGAAGGTTGGCGACTATCGACTTTGCAGAGACCCTTTGTCAATCGACTATAAGTCTTAATTCGGGCGACGACTAAACCCATATTTGATCCAAGTTGAATATGACTTCTAATATTTAGAAATGCTGATGGGAAGAGTCTGGTATAGGTAAAGGTTTTACAAAGGTAAAATATCCTACCCTTCCTTCTGACTCTCCTGACACAGTCTGATATTTTTATCATAAGAGAAACGGCTGGTTTCATTGTTATATCAACTATCATCATCACCCAACCATGTTGTGTTAATACATTGCTATGGTCTGGTATTACTTAAGTGTCATTTCTCAGTTGTGGTTCTCTTATGAGGTGGATGATCTGTCTATATACCTAATAATAGCTGAAACAGACACTACCAGTATTTTCATACTGCATTTACAAGCGACCATTATGGCAGAATATATTTATTTGGTTGATAGCCATTTATATTGACATAACTTGGTGGCTAGATATTAACATGAGGATATGGCTGAGTCCATCCCCTGTTTTACTTGTCCAACTCAGCTGTCAGGTTGTGTACCTTACTGCTTGGTCTTGTGCTCCTTTTAGTGTCATGTATCAGTTACATGTCTCCTGGGACAGATTATCTATCTATATGTTTAATAACTGAAAGAGACACTAGCAATATTTTATATTGCATCAACATATGACCATTTAGCAGAATATATTTATTTTGGTTTATTAACCAGTTATATTGACATGGCTTGGTGGTGAGAAATCTCTATCAATAACTTATAATGGAATTAGCTGTTTATTATAGCGTTCCAAATATGTGTCTTCCCTTTATCCTGTAAGGACGGATTTATTTGTTGGACGAATCCGATTTCTGGACGAAGAGTCGTTGGAGACACGGTACAGAGCGGTCGCATCTGTGCAAGCCATCCCGAACGACCCAAAAACGCCACTTAAATCTTTGAGCCAAAACAATAGCCCCACGCGAAACAATAGTCCGGCCGTCTGTTCGTTCCAACCCCCGGCATAAAGTTCAAAATTCTCACCGCGCGTCCGATGTTAAACTTGAAAGATTAGTTTAAACTAACTCCACCGCGTTCCCTAAATATCTCCAAACCAAAACCATCGGGCTTATACATAGTGGAGTGCGTCTAGATAACAAATAGCCTAAGTAGCGAGTGCAAACCTAGTGCTGGAAGCAGGTACAGCCGAGTAGAGTACAACATACAGGAGTAACCACGCTGCGCGCTGCCTCAATTACTGACGACACAGCAGTCCAAGCAGAAATCGGTGAGCTCTTTCCATTATCACTGCTTACTTAATGTCAATTCGAAATTGAACTGTTAAATACCTTACATATCTGAGTTGAAAAGCTATAAAGATCAGATCAGATAAGCATGTGCCTAGCAACAGACCTCGTCAGGTCCTCGGAAAATTGCACCTCAAACATTCCCCCGACCTCTTTAAAACCGCTACCCTTAGGTTCTATACCTCCACGAAGGATCTGTAATCTAGATGCACTGATCAACTCCAAAAAACTCCCAGGCCCTAATAAACTAACAAAGAATATTAAAAGCAGATTTTTATATATAAACTTTACTTCACTAATAATTACATCGCTAAATCACAAATCAATAGAGTCCTAAACCTTTTCTTTTTATTAAACTGACCGAAGCGCATACATACATAAATAACCCCCCACGAACGACGAACAGCTATAGTCGAGTCGTGTTCGACGCCAGAAACAACGGGGCCAAGAATTCCAATCCAAAAACGCGATTTTTTTGCTTCGCAAACACCTGGTTAAAGCAAAACCTCATGGCTCATTAATTGGCGAACCGAAACCAAACATGAACTACTACCTATTACCACGCGCCCAACACAACTCCTAAAATACATACACACATTATACCATCACTTCCAACGCAATTCACAGAATCTTGATAAAGCTTGGGTTATAAGACATAATCAAACAAAAATATTCTTTGTTACAACCCACTCACAGCAAAGCACATGGTCAGTCCGGCAAACACCCCGTTTTATTGCCAACCAAAGCAGCTCGACACAAAATAAAAACCCTTGTTAAAGCACTACGCAACAGTACCTCTACCATGAGTTGCTTTCGAAAACTGTCGACACGCTGACTATCCTCGCTTGCGAGGAAACGCAATTCGAATAGAGTTACTCCTACACACGTAAATTGCGGTAGTGTGAGTGTATGAGACACTCGCCAACGTTTGTTCTAACTTCACACCGAATCAATCTGTCTCTTTCTAACTAAACTTAAGAGAATGAGGAAGATTCATAGCGGCCAAAATAAAACATGGCGGATTTACGGTAGCGAGTATCGTTTACGTGACGTGACAATGTCGGCACCATGAGATTCAAATTTGACAGGTTCACCTCGAAACTATCGAAAATTACGCTCACGACTGTAGTTATAACTCTCACTGCCAAATCGAAGGGTGAAATCATATTAGATTTTTTGTTTTATAATGTTTTTCAATTATTAGTGATACAAATAATGTCTGCAAGACATTTTTAGAGTAAAATATGTCAGCGAAGCCTATAATAATATGAAGAATAACCACGCTGCAAGTTATGTAAAAAGTGTAATCCGCTATATGAAAAGTGAACGTTTTAGTGAAAGATGTGCCCTGAACACCCGAATACAATGTGACTGAGTCAACGAAAGTGAAGGCGAAATTCCGGCTTGAGGATGCAAGCATACAGTTGCTTTTTGGATGTGGGTCCGTCGTCGGTCCGATGAGCCTTCATGCACTTCTATACAGTGCTAGTGGAAAAAGTTTACTCTGTCTACAGTGACAGCTGTGAAAGTAAAGGGATTACTCAGAAAAACATTAAAGGGACTTACTTCCCTTACAGTACAGACCACTGCACGTATATATTATTATTATGAATTCATTTCAGAAGCAAAAATGAGGACAATTGACAACTGCGAATTGAATCAACATGATTACAAACATACTGGTATTATGCAATATTGATTGCACTGCTTTATCATTGATAAACAAAAATAAGCCAAAGTAGTGTTAAAAGAAGTTTATTCAGTCTTTCTGCTAGAGTGCAAAAGTCATTTGTATTTTGAACACAATGATTGTGATTCTCTGTGATGCATGTAAATTTTTAATATGTATACTTTACTCTTGTTAATATGGTTTGGATTTGAGTGTGTTGAGTGTGACTGCACAAACATTGGTGTGGTGCTCTTAAAAAAAAAGGCCTCCGATTTCTTACAGGGGTAGCTGTTACTCACAGATCCATGTTTGTAGAACACAAAATTATGACAGTTGTTTCCTTATATTTGTACTGTGTCTGCTTGTATGTATTTAAAAGTAAAGACCAACTAAAAGTCTCTAGACAAAACACATACAAACTCCTAAGAAATAAAAATGAATTTTTAGTACCCAAGAGTAATTTTAAATATTTTGACAAAACTAAGCTGAACTGCAATTAGAACTTATAATAAATTGGACATTAGTATTAAGGAATGTAGTAGCTACAGAGTATTTGAACGAAAATTGAGAGATTATTTTACAAGTAGACCATTCTATTCAATTAAGGAATTTTATGCTAGAGCGCTAGATTAATTTTAAATAAGTATTCAATGTCATTATTTTAATTTTCATTCAAATACGACATGTGTATAATTAAATTTATTTTGTTATCAATAATGAATTGATTTTACTTGACGCTGTATTTATTTTAATTGAGTATTTTTTTACTTTTACTTCTATTTTATACTTGTATTTGCACGCATTTAAGTATGTTTTATTGCAAATAAATTATTGATTGATTGTTATCTTAAATTTTATATGTTAAGAGGCCTTATACATTATTAAATGTACAATTTTTCATATAACAAATATATATTGATAATTTCAACAAACTATTTAATGTCAATAATACTTTTCCATGAGTTCTAGATAGTAACAAAGCTATTTCACATTTTTATGGTGTAAAGTCGAATATAAGTTGAAAACACCACTTTGCTATATGAATTTTGTCAATCTTGAGTACTTTTTGGGAAAAAATTATCAATGAAAAATTCAAACTGTAGGTTTCAAATATATCAGTTCTAACTAAGTAATAACATCAATATATTAAGAAACATGTTTGATCATAGCAAAAAATCCTTAAATAGAGGGCAAAATCAAATCAGATTTTAATTTTTTTACCTTGCTGTAGTGAGTAGATTCCTTCACTCGCTCAGCTTTCAACTTCAACACTAATAACAACTTTTAAGGCTTGCACGTCAATAACTATTACTCATTAAGTTCATGTCTTTTAATTTTTTATGATGAACCTTTTGAACGCCAAGCTGTGAAACTATTTAACGTGCCACTGAAGTCACTACAAAACATAAAGAAGTGCTCCAAAAGTAGTTGTAGCCTTTTTAATTACAAAGTTTTTGATTGAAATTTGGACGACTGTGGCCGACATGGTGGCACGATTTGTAATTGACAGCCACAGCCGTCTTTCACAGGCTATATATGACATGTGTATGTACAGTCGCCATCAGATATATCGCAACATACAAGGCGTTCATAAATATGTGAACATGTACTGTAACGCCCAGTCAATAAGGGTCGTGTTCACATATTTATGAACGCCTTATATGCTGCGATATAACTGATGGCGACTGTACCTAGTTTGCCCAAATGTAAGTTTGGCAGAGAAAAATTTTTTTTCTCAGCTAACCACAGCAGTACGGTACTGGAAAGTTGCCATAGGTAGCCAACACGTCAGGAAGACTCAAATAAAGAATATACATGATATAATCCGTTTAAACTGTTTTATTCATATAATTCCATGTTTTTCAATTTTTTGATTTCTCTTGCAACATGATAACATCTTTAGTATGTAAGCACATGTTAATAGAAACGCTTCTAATAAACGTTGTTATCTTTACAACTCAAAAAAATTAAAATACTTTTTTTTAATTTCTACCAACAGGATATTATACATTACATTCAGTAATCAATTACTTAATCAAACATATACTTAAATGGTTTATATAGGTCACTATAAAATTATACTAAACAACAAAGGTTTCTTTTCAATTAAATGCACAGTATTTTGGAGCACTGGAATTGTTTAAAATTCTCATTGCTATCTGAAACATTACTGTCGGAGTCAGTAACCCTTAATGATGAGGAAGGCAGGCGACGAATGACCCGTTCAAAACAAGACATATCACGATGTGATTTTTCAATTTTCATCATCAAGTACAATTTTTCTCTTAGCCGTTTTGACAACTCCTGACTCAGATCTTTTTGGACGGCATAGAAAAATTTTGAAAGGTGATGTGTGTAACGACAAGTGGTAGTTGCTTTCATTAGCATTGTGGTAATACTTAGATTTTGGTATATTGTCTGCACAGCCTTGCTTCTATAATGTACATTGTCTTTTGTTGTTACTCGAACATTCATCTTGAGTTTTTGGCAATTCTGAAAAAATAAATATTCAAGATAAGTAACATAATTTAAGTGTAAACATAAAAATTATAATTATATTATTAGACTTTTAGGGTTCCGTACCCAAAGGGTAAAAACGGGACCCTATTACTGAGACTTCGCTGTCCGTCCGTCTGTCACCAGGCTGTATCTCAAGAACGGTGATAGCTAGACGGTTGAAATTTTCACAGATGATGTATTTCTATTGCCGCTATAACAACAAATACTAAAAATAAAATAGAATAAATAGTTAAGGGGGGCTCCCATACAACAAACTTGTAATAGATTATGGTACGGAACCCTTCATGCGTGAGTCGGACTCGCACTTGCCCAGTTATTGTAAAATTAGATATCATACCTGGAGGCTCAATTATTTATAGCACCATTCTGTGGCAAGGACAATTTCTCGATGAGATCCAGTATCAGGCAGCCGCCTCTTGCAATCATCTTGACGGTGAAATTAACTTGGAACAGCCTCATCTGTAAGAAATATCTTCTGACTAAAGCCCTTTTTGTACTTCATGTAGTTATTTGGGTTTTTTTCCATCTGAAATTTAACATAACTGATATACCAACTATCTTATACCATATTCTAATATTATATTTATAACAAAACAGCACATAAAATTATAAAGAACATACATAAGCTAAACAACATAATATAAAAATGTTTGTAATTCCCGAGTGACGTGTTGTAATTTTGTAAACAATATAGGGTTTAATAAATCTAAGGCCACATCCAATAGGTTAGGAATTAAAGATGTTATTTTGTTTTGATTTAAGTATACTGATAGTTCTATCCACTAGCTCGTAGGTAAAAAAATAATTGTTACTTACGTGTGATTGAGTGTGATCTTCACACATAAATACATTAATGTGATAGAATGGCATTCGGATCTCCCCGTAGCCACATTTTTCGTCTTTTGCGTTTCGCCGGTAAGAAACAAACAGTTCTGTGGAGTATTTATAGATGTATTTGTACATTGTGGCACTACACACCAAAAAAACACTGCCTTTATACCATTGTATCCAATTTTTTTGAATAAAGTCGATGAATCTCACTTTTCTATTTACGTTTTATGGATGTGACGTCACGCATGTCAAGATTGTGAATGTCAATTGTCAAAGTGACTGGCGCGCGGCGCCATTAAACCCGTTCGAGACCTTCCGATCCGATCCGATTTATCGGAAGAAAAGTCCTAACAATTGCACTACACATTATCCGATTTCTTTCGATAAATCGGACAATTGCACTACACATTATCCAATTGCTTCCGATCCGATTAAAACCCGCTCCAGACCTTCCGATCCGATCCGATTTATCGGAAGCAATCGGATAATGTATACATAGTGCAATAGGCTAGTAGACTCAGTTTTGAAATGTATTTGAAATGGTTAATAATGATCTTACTAGCTCTAAAAAAAGTCTTGTATATTTGTGAAAACTAAAAAGCTAAATTTTATCAATTGAATGTTAGAAATTTCATGAACAGTCAAAAACGCCGTCCGCCATTTTTTCCTTTTGCTAATCTGTGGTGTGACGTAGAATTACCTGTAAATATTGGGAATTCGACCGTCGTATAGTGCCATTCCGCTCACTCCAATATATTTTGACAGGAGATCGAGAGGGACGGCACTATTCGAAGTCGTCAAAGTAGACTTTCAGTTTTGTTTACATGACCGATGACGTCACTATCATAAGCCAACATGGCGGTCAGCGTTTTAAGCATTTCAAAATACAGATTGAAAACCATATTTTCAAATTCAATTTTTTCAGCCATATTTCACTTTTATGAATTGAAAAATATAATATTTAGGTTTCCTTTGCTAAATACTATACGGAATATTATAAACGTTAGTTTATTACAATTTGATATGAGTCAACTAGCCTATTGTCCGATTTATCGGAAGAAATCGGAACCCGTTCCAGACCTTCCAATCCGTTCCAATTTATCGGAAGAAATGAAGCCTGCTCCAGACCTTCCGATCCGATCCGATTTATCGGAAGAAATGTCCTAACAATTGCACTACACATTATCCGATTTCTTCCGATAAATCGGACAATTGCACTACACACTGTCCGATTGCTTCCGATAAATTGGATCGGATCGGAAGGTCTGGAGCGGGTTTAACAATTGCACTACACATTATCCGATTTCTTCCGATAAATCGGACAATTGCACTGCACATTATCCGATTTGTTCCGATAAATCGGATCGGATCGGAAGGTCTGGAACGGGTTTTAGAGTAAGGAAAATTCAATAGAGCTCGTGTTACTTAGTAGAAACCTACGATTATATCTGTGTCTCTGCAAAGCACGTCAATTTTCCGCAAGAAAAAACGAGACGACAGATACTTTGTGACGACGATTTTTGTCAACACGTCGACTACAAAGAAAAAAAACCCATGAGTCAAAGTTTTGGTTGTTAGTGACGCCCAAATAGATTTATCGATGCGACATCGATAAGACTACTATTATATTATATCACTACATAGTAAAAAACAAAGTCGCTTCGAGCTGTCTGTCTGTCTGTCCCTATGTATGCTTACATCTTTAAAACCACGCAGTGCATTTTGATGCGGTTTTTTTAATAGATAGAGTGACTCAAGAGGATGGTTTATTACATAGATTTTGGAAGATAGGGCGTTGAAGACCTCACACCGTTCAAGCCTAAACGTCACAAAGGCCTCTGTCTGTCCAAAAGGCCAGTCTGTCAAGATGTTTATGCTACCATATAAAGTAGGGGAGTAAGCAGATGATAATGACATCACTGACGATTATCTACAATTTTTTTCGCATTAACTCGCTATGATTTGACTTAAATCTTTATTGAATCTTCCGCAAAGATAGCATTCCATAAGCTTGGAACCCTTTTCAAGGTGAGGCTGAATTGAATCGCAAAACTTAATCTTGGAGATTTTTTATAATGCTCTGTTTTTTATCTTTGCACTAAGAAAATTGTAATAAAATCCAAGTGAACCAAAGCGATAACAATAAAATAAACCCGCGTATTTATTTTAATATTATATTCTATATTACAGGATTAAAGTTAAGCATAAGAAGTTATTTTTATGGATAAATCAATTTATTGACATTAATTGTCAAAATTTCATATTTGTAAAGGTGAAAATTAATATAGGCATAAATTCAAGTGTACAAATGCAATACTCTCTGCATCGTGTACACTTGAATTTATTTTTCTGTAATTATGTGAAGAAATGTAAGAAAATACATAAAATAACCGAAATCTACGACAACTATGCATGCATAGAGCTGTAGGTAGTCTTCAACACGGATAGTGAAAAAAATTAACTCAATAATTTTAAGCTCAACCTCATTACTTTTATTTTAATTAGACACTAGACTAAAGTAACCTTTCCATAGTGTCACAGTGATTACGTCCTTTTTCTAAGTGCAATAGAGAAAAGTTATAAAATTGTAGTCTTAAAAATATGAAGTGTTGTCAAATCTTAGCAACTATAATTATAATGATAAATTTTTCGATATCGATAAATCTATTTGGGCGTCGCTTACAACAACAAAAAAGACACATGTGCTGAACACGTCCTTGAATTTGACGTGTTGACAGATATTCTGTCGTCTCGTTTTATCTTGCGGACACTTGATGTGCTACACAGAGATAGCAATAAGATCGTAGGTTTCTACTTAGTAACACGAACCCTATTGATATTTCCTTACTCTAAGGGCTAATATTATTCTTACTCAGCCATGTCAATATAGTTAGAAAGAGACGGATTCATTTGATGTGAAGTTAGGTGTATTTGCGTGACGTATTTTACTACACGTACTTTCGAATCGAGTTCACGTTAGCGAGCTCATACGACTCATGGTGCCGACCGCTTCTGGTAGTTCTATAAGGATCCGCTAGAGGCGCCGTAAAAGTTTTCCATACAAATCCGTCACGCATTCGCTAGCGAGTACGGTATTTGTAAACTCATGGTAGAGCTACAGACCATTTTTTTACCTAAAGCGCACTGCTTCTTCGAACGAAATCACATCTGGCGGCCACAAGTCACCGAAGAGAGTCTGCCAAGCCATATAACAATAGCAATTAAGTAGTAGAAAGTTGACGCAAGTTTGAAAGTCAGGACATCCATCACAATAGATAACTACCTGAAGTCACACTGGAGCACAAAACAACACAGCCGGTGTGCATTAAAAACAAACACTACACCATATAACAATAAGTAAAATACCTAGTAACACACATAAACACCATCCACTAATAACCTAGACTTTAAGCTCCCCCCACAGCGCGCCTCTAGATACCAGGACACGACAACAATCTACAGACATGGAAAGCAAGATGGCAATAAAAAATATACCCGGAGATGGTAACTGTCTTTTTCGAGCTATCGTCCACCAAATCAACGACTTATTTGGATTAACGTTTGATCATCAAGCAATCCGCAGAGACCTCGCACGATATGCCGATGAAAACCAACATGACCAAACAATGCGAAATGCGATCACAAGCAATATTGATGTCAACAAGCCAGACCAACATGAACAAATTAAGCAATATTTGACTGCAACACCAAGAGGGGGTGTGGGGTGGAGCCGATATACTTATATCTGCAGCAGAATACAACAGCATCAATGTAAAAGTATTTCAAGGCACCCCACTAAAAGAAATAATACACCTTTACCCCTAAAACACCCAGCGACGCGGTAGGCACCATAGGCCTGGTCTACAGTCACAACCACTACGATTGTTTTGAAAACCACCTGGGTCACGACACGACTAATACACACAACTCACGCGAGCAGAAATAAACCTAAATACCGGAACGCCAGAGGAGACAGCAGACGCAACTGGATACCGACTGTCACGACCTAGGCCGCACCACCCGGTTCACAATACAATATATAGAACTAACGTGGCAACATAGAACGTTAGAGGAGCAGCTAAACCTAAAAAAAAAAATAGATATTGATACGTTACTAGAATCGAAATCAATACACATCGCATGCTTACAAGAAACTCACGAATCCGATAACTACAAATGGAGTCTAAGCGGAAATAACTCCAACAGAGGTCTGGCCATCCTTATTAGGAAAAACAATGGGCTTTAAATTAACTGGACAAAAACCAATTTGAACAACATGGCAGCGTCAATCGACGTTGATAATTGATAACAAAACAACATTACTCGTCGTCAGAACACACTGATCAAACGAAACATCAGCATCCACAAACGACCTGTCTCGCCTACTCCGATTAATAAAGCTCAAGCCAAAAAACTCGACCCTAATCGTTCTAGGTGACTTCAATACACACATCGGGTATAAAGATGCAAAAACGCCGCAACCATCACCAAATGGGTAAAAACCTATACCGTCCAAACAGCAACAGTAATGGGGAAATACTCACTGACCTAATAAGAATCGAGAAATTCCGATTGGAAACCGTTATTAGGCCGAAGTAGCTCTAAAGTAACCTGGCAATCAGGCAGTAGAAAGTCACAAATAGACCACATAATGACCCAAAACAAGAGCTCATCCAACTTTAGCTTCATCAAAGGCCAGCACACGCCGTTATCAGATCATAAAATCATATGGGGCGAACTGAAACCACAAAAATCGAATAAGACCAACATAAACAAAACCTCCCGAGATAAAACCTCAGACGAATCACAATCCTTCAACTACAAGACATTAGACTACGACATGCTCCAAGATAAAACTACAAAAAAGAAATATCAAAACATCGCACAAGAACTGGCAATGGTACAGAAACGTACAAAAGAAATCCCACTCCAATGGCAAGAAATCACGGAGATAATGAAAACCTCAGCGAAAAAAACAATCAAATTTCATCCAAAGTACTCAAAAGAACGCAGAGTAGCGCTAGCAAAACTGCAACAAGCCAAATTCAGGACAAATCTACGCCCAAGTGACGTAACACGAATAAACAACCTCAGAGAATGCAGACGAAATCTACAAGCAATCGAATCAACAGAAGACGAAGGGAATGCAGAATACTCTTTAAGGGGCTAGCAAATACCAATCCGTCAAAGAGGATGAAAATCACCTACGACTTCTACAGAAAAGGCAAAACAAAAATCAAAAAACACGTTTATTCCAATGTCCAAACGGGAAGAAGAGCTTGCTAAGTCAGAGGTCCCAAGCACTGAGCAAGTAAGCGACGAAGATACAAGAGACCTAGAACCGGAGCCCACACTAGATGAAATAAAGGATATTATTAAAAAGACGCGTAATGGTACGGCCCCTGGAATAGATCAAACGGTGACTGAGCTATTTAAAGCAAATCCAGACGAACTCACCAACCAAATATTAACTCAAATGCGTGCAGCGTGGACAACGAATACCCTGCCGGAGACTTGGACACAATTAATCCAAGTACCGCTACCAAAAACAACGAACCCAAAATCTATAAATGACTACAGACGAATCTCTATCTGCAGCACGGGATACAGGATCTACGCTAATCTACTACTACTGAGACTGGATGAAACCATTGACGACCTTGGAAGCTACCAGGCAGCATTTCTGAAAAACAGATCTACTGACGACCGCATGTTTACTCTACGCCGAATTCTAGACGAGGAATGGAGAGCAGGAAAGAAAACTTTTGTCCTAGCAGTCGACCTAGAAAAATCATTCGACACAAATGATCTCAACGCCATGAGGGACATAATATTATGCACTGAACAAACTAGGCGCTAACCAATCGTATAGTTAAAGACGCGATGAACGAATCTACCTGCATCAAGTGGTTTGGACAACAAACCAGGTGGATCAATAAAGGCAAAGGCGTCAAGCAGGGTTGCCTTCTCTCACCGCGACTATTCACCATCGTAATGGACGACGTGTTCAGAACACTAGAAGAAGAACTGCCCTTCGTAAAACACAACCAAGACGAGGAAATACATCAGTTACCGATTATCTTAGCTTTTGCGGACGACGTGATTATTGTATCGAACGGCCTCCAACAACTAAATGATATATACGCGAAGGCCATATTTGAAGCAACGTAGGATCAAAGCCGGGACCAATCAAAATACACGACCTACTGGAGGGAAAAACAATAACAAAAAGGATAAAATGCCTTCAGATATGCTATTACGGACCCATCCTGCGACGTGCAGCAAGTGGGGTCTAGGGAGACCCCACTTGCTGCATTCCGCGTACCGGCACAAAGCGCAAAATTTCAAAGTTAGCCGACCCAGCTTTACATGGAAAAACTCGTTGCATCACGATATGCAATACCGACAAGAACCCCTCCGAGTGGGCAGAACTTGCATCAGACAAGAACAAATACATCACGGCAGCCCAAAAAATCTACCAATTACAAGAAACCGACAGCGACTCGGAGGATGAAGGTCAGACCAACGAACAGGAAACGTGATACCCCGACGGCTATCCGGTAAACACACGACAAGCAAAGACGCCAACGAGAGCACGCGACAACTCACCAACGCTCATCCCCGATGCTCTACCCCGCCTCACCTAACTTCCAATATTGGCTCAAGGTTGCATAATCGGCTGATTGTGGTCGACCGGTTGCGGCTAGTCGGCCCTCCTATCCCATCCCAGAGCGTGTCACTCCTTATAAATCTGTGCCCCCTGGTGTATCCGGCTTGTCCGGGTCAGGCTACGACCTGGCTGGGTGTGGTGCCTATGTTCATGTTCATGTTCATGGACGAATCCGATTTCTGGACAGCGGGGCGGGGCTGTCCTTTCCTAAACAAAAAACCCCTTTAGTTATATATTTATGTATTATATCGAACACTAAACAGCCATACACTATCCACATTCCTACTGGGTCATTTGGAAAAATGTTAGAACAGAGACATTGCATCATATAAATAAATATTTCAACCTTTATTTATTATTTGTTTATTAATTAAATAACTAACACTACTTCTCGTCCAAGATGTATATTTAGATTCATTAACCTTCATTATTGCTTCTGCTAATAATTATTAAATAATATTGACTTGTCCTAAATAAACTGCTAATGTCGTCTGATTTGTATCCTTACCGCAGAGAGTCTGGTTATTATAACACACAACTGGATCCTTTAACCGACTAGACATGATCACAATCTATTATTAATTAAGGCCAAAACATAATCAAATTACTATATCAATTACTGAATTCTGGTATGGAATCCGGTAAGGTGACTGATCCTTGCTCCATTCGCTTCTTCCAGTTGAAGTATTTACAATTGGTGCCGTGACCAGGATCTATATATTAAATGCCAAATTTAATGGCACAATTGGTTCTGTGAAATGGTTCTGCGGTTTCAAAAAGGTTACATTTCAGACGATTGAGATTTTATTATACTATGGGACATTAGTTATTTAAAATAAGCCATGAACACATTTATTCCACATATTACACTTGCACACACTCATAACAAAAACAAATACAACACCATAATTGACTTTCAAAATCCATGCTTGTATATTAGTCAGAAATAAATTATTCCATGACGATTGTCTTTCACTCCCATCCATTGGCAAAATAGGGCTTTGCAGGTACCTAAAAAGAAGAAATGAAAGGTTAATATAGCCATAAACCAGTTAAAGAAGAAAGAAGAAACACAATTGGAAAAAGCAATCATGCTACCTCAACCAAGTTCGCCGAGCATGAAGATGCATTGCGTATTGCTGCGTTCTGCGGCAGTCTTGTGGCCTTGAGGTGGCGGTGGAGTGGCTTGAGTCTGCGGGGCGTGTTATCATGTTGGCATGTTGTCCGCGGCCGCGGCGGTGAGAATTGAGAGGCCTCCAAATAGTCATCAAGCGAACAAAGGAATGAAGCGCTCCAGTTGCTGCTGTTTTGAATAATAGACGCGTCTCACTGAGTTTATTGTTCTTCAATTCTGTAATTATGGTTTTCTGGGCCGGAATTGACATTTTCTTATTATTTTCCATAATTTTGTTCAAATGGATTTCACGTTTAGGTAAATATTTAAGGTTATTATATTGGCATCTGTCAAATGGTGGGTGATTTTTGGGGTTGCCACAGGAATAGTGATAGAATCCCAACCAGTTTAGATTTATTTTTAGGTCCGTTACAAACTATTTACTGTATAGTTACTAAAGAGCTATCTTATCAGAATGAAATAAATAAGTACGGTTGGAACATAGATACAGTGAATGATAATCATTGTGTATGTAGTTTAAGCCCTGCAATATCCTACGTTGATTTTAATGTTTACTTGGATAATTCTTCTGATCTATAAAATTCTTGCAAATATAGTTATTTATCGTAATCACATGGTAGTTAGGTTACTGTAGATAGGGAATATATATATTTTGTATATTATATAACGTGCATTAAAAATTATCGACATTAATTATGGATCACTAATTAGTCCACACTTATTTCCATGATACGTATTTTATTTATCGCGCTACTTGCGGTATTTTATGCTTCTATCTATGTAAATTATTATGCTATTAATTTTAAATTTTAATTAATTTACTTGATATTTTACTTCATAATTTGCTGGATTTTATGCCAGCCTGGCAACATTAGGACAAAGTCGCGTTCGAATACCATGCCAGTTCTCCGTAATAGTTGGAAATGTTTTAGTTTCTGTATTATCTATTTTTGTAAACTATACTTGTGATTGTATACTGGTTGTTTTCCATTACGATAAATAAATAAGGTGCGGTTGCGTGGTAAGCAGAGTGTCAATCAGGCAATAAAATAAATGTCACACAGGGATAATGCTGAAGGATGAGAGTGTGTACGGGGCGTATTGGATTACTTAGTGAAAAGGTTATGAATTTCTGGACGAAGATGTCAAGTGAGTGTCAAATGAAAATATGGAATGCAGGTAATTTTGTTTGAATACAAGTCGGTATTCATATAAATTCGGCTATTAAATTGTGTTTACATTACGTGAAATAAATAAGTGTAGTGTTCTGTGGTGCATTATGTACTATGAATGTTATATATCACGTGAACTGTGTATTTTAGGTGACTTTGTACCAAGTTCGGGTAAGTTGTGTTCTGAGAGGAACTACTTTTAAAGTTGTGAATATTAGACGTCGAGAAAGGTGATTTAGCCCAGCTATGCGAAATGTCGTACATATCTTATATCTGATATTTATTATTGCTAAGCTTGCACTGCCTAAATTCTGTTTACAGCCTTAGAGTTCTTATGGAAAATGAAGTTTTGTTTTAGGCATTATAATATTTGTAATATTTATTTCAGTTGTAAAGAACCTTGTCCCCTTTTAACTTTAGGTATTATTAAGAAATTGTTATACGTGTAGATTAGGTATTAATTCTATGTGCATATATTTCAATGAAAAAAAAAATATATATTTTAGTTATTTTTTTATAATCATGATTATCATATATCAGAAGGTAGGACTTATTAACTATTGTTAAGTCTTACTGGTCTTGGTAAATAGAGG
Source organism: Apotomis turbidana (assembly GCA_905147355.2). NCBI lineage: Eukaryota > Metazoa > Arthropoda > Insecta > Lepidoptera > Tortricidae > Apotomis > Apotomis turbidana. The sequence goes on along the minus strand of LR990295.1, from coordinate 13,442,383 downwards.
TTTTGGGTAGCTTCTGGTTGAAATTATGTCTAATATTGGATATATCATCTGTCAGTTAGTGGTTGTAAATGATGGTGAATAAATACATTGAAAATAATTAGAAATAACCATGAAAACAATAATTATTTTAATAGTAGGCTGTGGGGGTTGTCCGGTTGTGTTTATTTATGTATTCTATTTTAATTTATATAAGATAGATTGGCATCTTATTTTTATTTTACCTTTAGGACATATTTGTTATTCTAAAGCCTTCTGAATAGTCATTAACTGTGCTGCTTTTCAGCATAGGCCTCCCCAAGGTTTTCCAAGTCACCTTGTTTGGTTTGCTGTACCTAGGACACAATTCCATCACATCTTTAGCTCATTTTCCCTATTAGTTCTTTAAGATGTCTTGTCCAGTCCTATTTTAGCTTTGATACATTTTATTATGTTGGTAACTTATATTCTTATCACATTATTTTGTGCAAGTAAAAACTTGTCTTGTAACTTAATAGCTAGAATACTTCTCTTCATACTGTGTTTATATGTTGTAGAGCTTTGTTATTTGTAAATCATATTCGGTGGAATGTTAGTATCAAATTCTTTCTTTTAGCGTCCAATTGAATTCCATTCCAAATGATAATCATCCTGATATTAATTTCTTTGTTGGTCATATTATTTGTCCAAGATATGTATATTCCTCCGCATCTTCTGCTAAACTGTTGTACGAGGTAATCGGGTTTATATGGTCTGTCAGTACTTTTGTTTTCCTTTATTCTTAGTAAGCCGACCTTTTGCTTCTGAAGACTAGTTGTTTGATCATTTTTATAATTTAATTTTGTTATTTATTTAATTATGTATAATTTACTATAGCTTGTATCCACAAGGGAAGACAGTCACGGGAGAGCCACCGGCTGTGACGGACGTCTGACCTGCTGGTGCCATACCGAGCCAATGAGTGCGGTTCTCCTATGGGTGGTCATGGGATCACTACAATAATAATAACAATTTGAAATTTATTTGTGTAATCTAATTACATACAGCAAAAATGAGTTCAGACGATTCTGATTCCGAAATAGACGGCACTCCTCCACAGTTAAAAGCGGAGACAGAGTTTGTACTTCCGCCTAAATCCAAGGAAAGATATTTAAAAAAATGCAAGAGATTCATTATACTATATGGAAGGAAGAAAATCAAGTTAATAATTGGCCAGATAATGTGTTTCTGGCTTATCTCAACTATCTTTCTGAGATAATCGGATGGCTACAAAGGAAATAAATCACAAATATTTTAGCAGCCAAAATATAGAAAAGTTCTTAAATCAAACTCCAGATGATAAATATTTGGCGAAGAAGGTAAATAAATGCTGCCACTATTTGATAACGATAATATAGTACTATTTTTTATCAAAGTATAAGCTCATAATTATTTTATTTTTGTTATACTTAACTAGGTTGTTATCATGGGTGCTAGTGGTGCCTGCGACGACGAATATCACAATGTGTCCCCGGGAAATAATAAAAATATCTATTAACAAATGGCCGAACATGAATGTCACCTTTAATATTTCTTAAATACAAAGTATATTTTTATCTTATTTTCTTGTCTTTTATTATTTACGAATATTTATTGAGTCCTACGGAAAAAACCCCACTCTAAAAATACATTTGGACAACAAGTAAAGCGTGAGCAACAATCTACCAAGGATGATTCTATAAAAACAGGACTAAACCAACTTTTACTTCTGACGTTTCCTGTCTGAAAGTGTGAAGGGCGCTTTTTTTGCCACGCTGCCGGCGTGGTCTGCACTGCACAGCCACTGGCGGACTTGGTCCGCCCGACCAACGGATAACTATCCTTCGTGCTGCCGTACTCTGCGCTCGAGGTCTGCGTCCCGCAGAGGTGTCACTTTGTGACAGTGAATTTTTATATTTTCTTATTTATTTGTTTACATTTAGTGTTAATTGGTGTTTTTAATGTGTCTAGCATGTAAGTTTTCTTTTTAAATCATTTTTATTATAAGTGTTTATGCCTTCACAGCCCTGCCAAAACCCAGTACAGTTGTTGTCTTGTCCCATATGCGGCGACAATAAACAATTCAAAGGACAGCGGGGGCTCGCTATCCATACGACTCGCCAACATGGCACTCGTATGGTGGTTGATCCCCCGCTGCCCAGCGCCTCTCAACCTGCGCCGTCGTCTTCCGCTAGGGACCTGACACTTCAAACACCGTTTGCTGAAAGACTAGGGCTGTTGAAGGCAAATAAACCGGTAGTAAAGAGAATACCTCGCGGTGCGCGCATAACGGTTGCGAGTTGCCTCACCGAATGCATAGCCAAAGTTGTTTCCCGAAATTCCCTCGAAGCATGGGAGAGCCTGCTCACATTCCCTTACACAGTCCTTCATGGGGACAAATCAAACAAAGCATCACTGACCACTCAAATTAAAAATAATATTTCTCTTGTATCTGTACCCATTATAACCGAAAACAATCAAGATTATAACACGCAAATCGCCAACACCTATTCTAAATTAAAATGTGTAGAAAATAAACTTTCAGAGGGAAATGTGAGTGCCGCTGCCCGGCTCCTTTTTTCCCAAAACGACCTGGCTGTGCATTCCGCCGAAACCTATGCCGCCTTAAGAGTGAAACACCCGCTCCCTACTGCTTCCGCCACGCTGCCAGATCCCCCTGCCCATGATGATCCCACTGTCCACGTATCTGAAGATGCAGTCAAGGCGGCTATAGCAACTTTCCGTATCGGTTCCGCGGGTGGGCTTGACGGGCTGTCCCCTCAGCATCTAAAGGACTTAACTTCCTCGTCCTTGGGTGATAGGGGGACGGCTCTCCTTAAAGAGCTAACGAGATTAATCAATTTAATGCTTTCAGGCCTTGTGAATAGTTGGATCGCACCAATCTTGTATGGGGCCAATCTTGTAGCTTTGGCTAAAAAGGATGGCGGCATCCGGCCCATTGCGGTTGGCTGCACTTTTAGGCGCTTGGCATCGAAACTCTGCTGTCGCAAATTTCACGAGAAATTAACAAACATATTCAAGCCCCGGCAGCTGGGCTTCGGAGTCAAGGGCGGCTGTGAGGCAGCAGTGCACGCCGCACGCACGTTTCTCACTCGTCCAAACTACGATGTCTTTCTCAAAATTGACGTCAAAAATGCGTTTAATTCGGTCGACCGCGGTGCTCTATTAGCTGAAGCCAAAAAAGAGCTGCCAGAGCTCTACTCTTATTTATGGCAATGCTATTGAGCACCGTCAAAATTACTCTTTCGTAAGAAAAATTATAGAATCGAGCATGGGTTGTCAACAGGGAGACCCACTTGGGCCTGCAATTTTTAGTTTAGCCATCCACCCGATCATTTCAAGTCTAAATTCAAAATTCAACCTCTGGTACCTCGATGACGGCTCTCTTGGTGGTGACGCCGAAACTGTCTTACAAGATGTACAGTTATTAATGGATAAATTTTCAAAAATAGGCCTTTCGCTTAACTTCACTAAGTGTGAAATTTATATTCCAAATTCCGTGTCACAGGATCGTAAAATTGAAGTTTTAACAAAATTTAATGACATTTTACCTAATATATCTGTCCACTCTTGCTCTTCACTTACACTTCTAGGCTCTTCAATTTTTGACGATGCAATTCAACCCGTTATTACATGTAAATTAAACCTTTTTAACGACACATCCGAGCTTCTTTTTCAAGTTAACCCACACATGGCCCTTTTCATTATTCGGTTCTGTTTATTCACTCCCAAATTCTTGTATCTTCTCCGCAGTTGCCGAATTCGGAAGTTTCCGGCCATATTGTCCTCGATCGACAACTCTCTCGAGGTAACACTCTCAAAAATTCTTAATAGAAAATTTGATGCAAGGTCTTGGTCGCAAGCGGTCCTTCCGATTAGATTGGGTGGCCTGGGGATACGCACCACGAGTAGCGTGGCATTACCGGCGTTTTTGTCCTCCTCCTATAGTTCACTATCTCTTGTCAATTTAATTCTAAGCCAAACTAGGTTTCTGGACGACGAGATAGTGGGCCTAAAGGAGGCCAGATAAGCCTGGTGTCACATGTGCCCTGGTGAGGATACCCCAGCCACAAAACATCTGCAAAAATCATGGGACTCTCCATGCCTTAAGGCAAAACATTTAAATCTATTTCGAAATAGTTCGGACGATTCAGACCGTGCCCGCCTCCTGGCTGTATCAGCGCCCGAGTCGGGTCATTGGTTGCGCGCACTGCCATCTAAACAGGTAGGCACGGTTTTAGACCCAAGTTGCTTAAGAATAGCGATATGCTTGCGACTTGGGTCTGAAATTTGTGTCACCCATACGTGCGCCTGCGGTAAGAGCGTCGATCGGCTGGGTCGACATGGTCTGTCTTGTACAAGGAGCGCCGGCCGCTTATACCGCCACGGTACCATCAACGATTTGGTTCGCCGGTCGCTTGCCACCGCCTCTGTGCCTGCGGTTCTTGAACCATTAGGTATGGCAAGAGACGATGGCAAGCGCCCCGACGGAGCAATGTTGGTGCCGTGGAAGCTAGGTAGGGCACTGGTGTGGGACGCTACGTGTGTCGACACTTTCGCGCAGTCTCACATCCAGGCGACCCGCTCAAAGGCCGGCGCTGCAGCTGACCAGGCCCAAATTATCAAGCGCTGCAAATACTCGTCGTTACTCAACAACTACGAATTTGCGGCGCTTGCAGTCGAGACATTGGGCCCATGGTCAGCTGACATGACAAGATTCATGAAGGCTTTGTCGAAACGGCTGATCGACGCTTCGGGAGACCCCAGAGCTGGCGCCTACCTCTGCAAGAGAATCTCTCTGGCCATACAAAGAGGTAACGCCGCCAGCATACTGGGGACCATGCCGCAGGCGGACCTTTTGGATGGGGTATTCCTTTTATGACCCCTTTTTTTTCTAATATTGTATTTTAGGTTATTTAGAGTAAGGTTTTATATTTTTTTTTATTTATATTTGTTTTAACTTTTAGATTTAATTATGTTTAGTACCTACATTTTATATACCAAGGCCCCGATTCCATTTACGTATATTATGAAAATTATTTTCTTGTTTAATTTTTGAGAAGAGCACTATAGTTACTTGCTTCGACCGTAAGAGCCACCCTGGCCTCGTATTATAGCCGTACCGAGCCGTCTCTGCCGTAATGTACTATTATTTCAAAGTGATTTATGGCAAGTTATGCCCTTGTTAAAACACTGTACTAATGAGATTTATGCCTTTATATACATCCGACATATATCATGTAGTACCTTTTCAATCGGTTCAAGTAGCGAATTTAAGATGAAAGATTGTTCGTTCTAAAAGCATAAGCGAACATAATTTCTCACACCTTTATTAGAATCCTAATCAATTAAATTGAAGATTCCAAAAATACATATCAAATGTAGAATTTATATCTCAGCATAGGCCGGATTAAATACCTACAGCATCTAAATAGAAAAACACATTAGTATTCATTGCGTGTCTGCTTGAGATTACTTTTCCTAATGAATTGACATAAAATAGACGAACAAAAAGGTCCGAATTGTGGGAACCTTGCGGGTGGTAGACATCTTTTGGGCGGCCGGCCTTATATTTCTTTGTACCAAGGGCGGCTTTGCGTTTATACCAAACCTTATAGGTATATGCGAGTATACTAGGCAATACATCTGCATTTACGTAGGTAAATGCAGATGTATTGCCTTTTTATTATTTATTATTAGCCCTACTGTAGAGTAGGGCTAATAATAAATTTATGAAACATGTAGGTCTCATTATTTTTAATGTGGGTGTACCCATTTTCTTTTAATTGTACCATTGATACAAAGATCAAAGCACAATGAAAATTGAAATTCGTAACATGCGTAAATCAAACTCGGTACCTCTGGATTACCGGTCCAACCTTTCCACCATCCTAACGCCAAACTACCTTTCGAATTTTCCTTATGCTTTGTGCGTCATGCTTTGCATTGTTTACTTATAAGGATTTACACCTCAGGGACCTGTATGTGAATTAGGTTATATTAAAAATATCGCAAAGTATTTATTTATCGTTTGTAACGTTACACGTACATAATATATATTATTACCTTAAAATACATTTAAATACAGTATGTACAATACCTAAAACTATATAAAAACACTATACAACTAATTTCTATACTAAAAAACTACTTATAATATTACATTAATAACTTAATATTTACAATAATATAAAATCAAATCAATAAATTGCGTATTCACAAAAATAAAACTATATCTAGCCACTAAAATGTAACATGAATTCATCAAGCGGCATTCGTATACGTAAACTCGCGCGGTGCAACATTTTAGCGCTCCAAGTAGATCTTTTGTTATCGCTAAGTTAAAACTACAGTACCGGTTGCCCGCGCATGCATTTCTTGGTCGAGTTTGAGTGAACGCACGTCACAACATTTTATGGTCATTAATACGGAGGAGATTTTTAATCTTAAGAACCCGTAACCGTAATATAATATTTACGTGATCGTCACTAAGCGTTCCTTAAATAAATAATACTTGCTGTTATTGTGAAGTGAGTGTTGAACTTTCCCCAAACTGGGTAAGTGGTACATTTTAATATCGCAGGGAATAAAAGTAGTTATAGTTATTAGTGTAAGAAATCTTAATCAAACCTTTAGCTTGTGTTCAGTGATCATTGGTAATAGTAATATAAATCATCTTTATATTGATTTTGCATAGTCATAGTATAAAAAGATTTCATCATCTTTCAATTCCACCCACCTTTTTTAATAATTTCTAAATTAATGTTAAATTCATTGCAAATCATCTTTTTTCTCGAAATTGTAATCTCCGCTTCTGATTGTGATCGGTCCACGGCAACACTGCTACAATTTAGGTACTTTCTTTTAGAACGCAGTGCCCGTGGATGATCGCAAAATTGTACTGGACCGCTTGTAATTGTATTTGATGGCGCGTTCCAGGGTTCAACGCTCGGGCTACCAATTTGGCCGGTATCTCCTCACGGCTCAACCTTGACACCACAAGTACCTGCTACGGGGTTTTGGCTACCCGATCCTGCCACCTGCGGTCGTCAGCGAAATCCAGCACGCGACTCCCGGGCTCACCATCTACGGCGATCACAGGAGAGTACCTAACCGACGAAATCCGAGAACTTGTGTGGATTAGGGCTCAACCCCGCCCCTTAAAATTTTATTTCACCGGGTTTAGTTTTTAAATAAATTATTTATTATGCATGGTGATCTGTGTCTCATTTCTACCTTCAAATAGTAGACACGGATCGAACCGTGACACTTATGTTTATCTTCGTCTAGTGTCCATAACACAAGCCCATAGAGCTTACCATGGGACTAGATCGATTTGTGTGAGGTTGTCTGATATGTACCTACAGTCTGACCAAAAATAATAGAAATTAAAAAGTGGTATCCACGACACGACAGTATTGCCACTTTTTAATTTCTACTATTTTTGTTCAGACTGTATTTAATTATAAATAAGCGCCCAGCCCCGCTATAAGGTCACCTTGGCATGAGGTAATTGCGTCTATTGAAGAAAATGCGTCTTTTGATGATAGCATAGAAATCACGTGAAGAAACGAACACAGAATTTACCTTTTAATATGCCACCGCAGCGCGGACAAACGTGACCGACCGAATTACTCAAACTAGGTGTCTGTGCTGTCTACACGTCGTAACTCAATGAAAATAGCTACATAAATCACCGAATTGCTGCGATAACAGTGTTTTTCTATCGATAATAATGGATATTTGTAAGTTCCCTTTGTGCTAAATATCAATTATTCGGGAGATTTACTGGTGGCGAACTGATTAGTAATACACACTTAATGTTTTTACGAACGGCTAATTGTAACAAGTTCGCTAGTACCCAGCGCATAATATAAGATGTTTTCTGTAATATTTATAATGAAGTTACTAAACGAATATAAATATATACTATCCTATATTCAATTAGGTATAAAATTCCTTTTTATTTTTTTATTTAAGTAGTAACATCTGATCTATTAAAAACCAAATGCTTACAATGAAGCGACAAATTTAAAACTGTAATCGTCAATGCGGGGCTCGAACCCGCGTTTCCAACGGATATATCCATTTAATTAAAGTGTATCAATGTTTCCATTGTACGACGACAAAATGTTAGTTAAATGAGTTAAGGCAGCAAACTTTTTGGTGTTAACCTATTTCCGGGTCTACAAGGGCAGAAGTCCGAATGTGTGGCCGTGTGTTGTCGTAGGTAAGAATACCTATTAGACTCGATGCGAGAACCGTTGAATTTTTCAACTTACATAGCTTAGGCATCTTGGTTTTTACTTCATGGTAAACATTAAATTTCTTATTTTCTTTTTGATATTTAGCACTGCACACCAAATACACATCAAGAACGTTTTCCTTTCACCGAAGTTTTCCGGAAACTTCATCCGCGAATTAATAATAATATGTATATGTAATGTATACTCCAGACATTACTGTCACAAGTCTCATAAATAATTCACGTGCTAACTTCTCACCGACGGGTTCCAGAAATCATACAAGATAATTCTACTTTCTTGTTTCATGTTCGTATCAAATATTTACGCTATCCGTCACTTCGCTTACAACCGGCGTGTTCCATATCAAAACCTAGTAAGCAACATATTTTTGAAATAAGTTTTATAACTTTCTATAACTTACTGGCAACTCCGTCCGTTTACATAATAGGGTAAAAATTATCACCTGGGGGCACGGCAGTGCCTCCGCCAAGTCAAGCAAAACTCACGCGCTCGCACGTACCATCCTTAACCACTTGTATGGAATAAGCCTTAAATACAAAGACACTTTTATGGATGTTCATCCTGTAGGTTAAAAATTGTCGTCGCAATGACATGAGTTTGACGACGCGGTTGTAAGCACCCTTGGCCCGTTTGTGTCCCGGGTTCGAATCCCAGCCAGGGTAAATATTCGTGCGATGAACTCGAATATTTTGTGCTTGGGTCATGGTTGTTCTAAGTATTTAAGTATATATTATGTATAAGTATGTATATCGTCGTCTAGTACCCACAACACAAGCCTTCTTGAGCTTGATTTGAGACTATCAGACTAATGTGGATCGACTTGTGTGTAAAAATTTAAAAACCGAAATAGAATTTATATTACGGTGTTATAATCAATACATTCTACAGATCTAAGTGGCGAAACACTGTCAGACGTATGATGACTCAGCAATGGGGGAATCACGGCCCTCAGCAATGAGGGAATCGACGCGAGGAATAGGAATCAATACATATCATACATACGAAAGAAAAGAAAGCATGCATCACGATGTTACGATTTTTCCCGCAGTCATGTTCTCAGACTCTATTTTAGTTTTCTGTTCAATTTTAGAGCTTTATAATAGTAGGGGCAAGTGCTGTACCTGTGGACGGTTTTACCTGTGGACACTACTCATACCAAGAAAACGAATAATCATAGACCAATAGCAATCACTTATTTGAAAAGCATTTTTTTCATATGGCAACACTAGCTAGTCGCCATCTTTAAGGATGGCAGAAACTGAGTGTTTTGTGGCTGCCGAAAGTTTTTGTGACAAAAAGTAAGTACTTCTTTTTAAGTTTTTTTATGCAAAATCTGCAAATGTTACGGGTGTCTTTGCAGTGCCATATTAAGTTATATGGTGTAAACGTTATTTCTACAAGATTTCGTTAGTCGTAGGTAGGATTAATAGTGACCGGTATGAATTCAAAATAAAAACCGCCGAAATTGTCTGTGGACACCTCCGTAAATGTACCTGTGGACTGTCCATAGGTACAATTATACTGAATGTTCCTGTGGACAGTAAAATTAATACTTTTGTTTTATTTAGTGCCTCGTAGTAACTGGGAAAAAAGAAACAAGATATGCCTGGACATTCTGACTTCAGTAAGGTAAGCCATAGAGACGTTTAAAATCCCAAATTCGAATAATCTTTAAATACAAAAAAAAATATTACTGTCGAAATATTTGTGAAGAAGGTTTAGAACTCCTCAAAAATGATATCAGGAGGATCTTTAGCAATACTGAGGAGCAACAGCTGTATGATTACTTAAAATTATATTGTTATTGATTATTTATTTTTCATAAAGCGCTGCCGCACCCGCGCAGGCCAACGAGATCCTTCACATAGGCTAGTCAAGTCATATAACACACACTTTAATGAAATTGACATCTTCATGATGTCAGACACTGTTTACAAAAATAACGTTCTAATGAAGTTGCAGCGAGGTTTTGTTTGAGCTTGCCGCGGTACTGGAATGAATCATTCTATTTTTACGCCTAGTTTGCTCTGTCTTTAAGTTCTTTGTAAGTAGGTAATTGTTATTCCCAGACTGTTATACAATTTCTGTGTACCTATTGTTGCTTGCGCTCTAGTTATATTATTGTAATTCGAGGATAACGTGATTGGTCTCACATTTTTCAAATTCATTTAAGTTTTGATTTTTTAATCTATGTGTGTTACTGTTTGTTGTCCCAAATAAATAGAAAAAAAAAGAAAAAAAAAAGAAAATGAGGTTTTCCTTAAGAATGTAAAGTGTCAAACGATAATTATGATACTTCTGCTGACTATGGAGGCTTTTTAAAGTTCCATAATTATACTTGAGATTCTGCTAAGAATATTACATTTCAAGAAGAAAAAAGAGTAATTATGATATGCAGAACAACTTATAATTACATGTTGATTACTTGTATGTTGTTAATTACGTTATTTAAGAAGTTTATTCTGTTTAAAAGAATATTGTTGATTATTGTCCATAGGTACGTTACCGTCCACAGGTACGTTGTTAGTGTCCACAGGTACAAACAGTAAGATGTACCTATGGACAAAATTAGTATTTAAATAAAAAAAAGTTTTATCCGCCATCTCCGGATAGCTAGCGTAGAAAAGATATGTGGACTTTAAAGATTGTTTAACTGTGATTAAAACAAAATAAATAATTTATTGGTAATACGCGTAGTTTTTGTCTATCAACTGATTAAAGGTCAAATTCTGGAAAGGGTCCACAGGTACAGCACTCGCCCCTACCTATTCTTATCCACTTAGATGCTCACCTTCGTCTTTGGAGAAATATGCTAGTTTTAAAATCATCATAATTATCAGAAACAATGAACACAAAAAAAAAGTGGTTTACTAATTTATGCAATTTTTAAACCAAAACAGAACTTTTTGTGGCTTTTTGCACTTTGTTATTTTGCTGTCCTAAAAAATTAGGTCTACATACAGCACATACTAGATGTTACTCTAACTAACGGGTAGCCGCGAACTCCATTCATCCGAATTACGCACTATTTATCGTAGATTCATTACGGAAAGCTTATCATCGGCTTTGCGTACGCCCGATGGATTTATAGAGGTAAAATAGGCCACATTGATTCGGCATTACGCTTTACTCTGGTTTGACATGTAAAAACTTTGAAACCAGATTTTTTAGGGTTCCGTACCCAAAGGATAAAAAACGGGACCCTATTCCTAAGACTCCGCTGTCTGTCTGTCTGCATGTCTGTCTGTCTGTCCGTGTGTCACCAGGCTGTATCTCAAAAACTGTGATATCTAGACAGTTGAAATTTTCACTCATAATGTTTTTCTGTTGCTGTTATAGCAAAAAATACTAAAAACAGAATAAAATTAATATTTAAGTGGGGCTCTCATACAACAAACGTGATCAGTTGCTTTAACTTTGCACCTAATTGGTACCTATGCAGCTCCATACAAACATAAAAAAGCCGGCCAAGTGCGAGTCGAACTCGCGCACCGAGGGTTCCGTACCAACACTTCCCATCTTAACTGGCCGGGTTAAGTTTAGTTTGCACCTCGTTTGTATGAGGCGCGATACATTTCAGGTCCAAACTTAAGTCAAGCAGGCCAATTAAGATGGGATGTGAAAGTTTGTACGGACCCTCGGTGCGCGAGTCAGACTCGCACTTGGCCGTTTTTTTTTTTTATTGGATGCGTTTTCTGCACATTTAAAGAAAAAAATGCATAAAATTCGGTTGGTTGAGGGATGCGCACAACGGTGATCCTTATGATTAGGAGGCCTTTGTGACCTCTTTTAGGGAAGGTGTTTGTATGTATGAAAGTGGACCTCTTTCGGCTATAACCTTTCTCCTTCCTGGGAAACAGAAACTAGACGTACTACCTAATATAAACAATTTAAAAGTCACACATTTATCTTCATTCTACACAAACAAAGTTAAACCACGGACTCAATCCAGGCTCTCAAATGGATTGAACAAAGTAAATCCTCGCACAGGCACGTGTAGTCCTCTAAGTGCAGTTTTCCACGGTTGCAGTTTCCGGGCGTCTCGAACTCTCGCCTTGCAGAATATTCTTTAGAAACGTATGTTCCCAATTATCGAACGCGCATTTAATTGATGGGCTTCTACAGTCATTTGTTTTTTTTTATTTTAATCAGCTCCAAATCCCCAAAAAAATGCCTTCATGACTCGTTCTGAGCGGTTCGATACTCCGAAGTTCGATATTCAAAGTTTATACCTACCGCAATATCCACCATCGTTAATTGACTGAGCCAGCGAAGCGTCTTTTTTTTTGTCATTTCAGTATATAGATTTAAAAACGGAAAAATATAATATTTCAACCATTTCGAAACATACTAGTAATGACACGATATTATTTGGACTTCGGACTTGATACTTCAGACTTGACACCTCTCTGCGCCGCCTACACCACGCAGTTTTTTATCTAAATATATAATTTTATATTTCTCTATCCTCCTGACTTCCAGTATCCTACACATAGTTGGTACATAATTACATAAACTTCAATTAATAGTTAACTGTCAACTATTTGTCATAGGGCTAAAATTAAATTGACAAATTATGAATGCTGGTCGTCAGGAGGCTATTTACGCGAATTTCATACGTGAAACTTCAGATTAATAAAATATAAAAATTACGACCGGAATACGCACTCTCAAAAATACTACTACTTTCATTTCTGTTAAGATTTGCTCAAAACGAGATACCAAAAATAGATTAGGTCCTATCAATTAAGTCTTGATCGATAGGCCTGAACAGACCGTCCGAACGTAATAACAAATTTGTTAAGGCTTTGGCCAACTTTCTTCGCCCTCTTTCCTGGGACTAAATTCGACGTTAATAACGGCATGTGCCCGAGATTTCGCAAGAATACGTCTAGTTTAAAGACAAGCACTATTTGAAGTATTTAGGTATCGTTGGTCCGAAACTCTAAAGAGGAAATTGTGTCAGACTGCATTAGCCAAACACAAATTGCTCCTCTAGTTTTGAACGTGCTATAACCGTAATATTTGCGTTCTCGTTGAGATTAATATTTATTACCTACCTACCAATTTTATACTCATCAATTGATCCAGCTCGAATAGAGGATTGGATATATGCAATCTAGTACTTCTTATTTGTCTTATAGTAAACAATTACCTACTTTTATGCCTAAAACCGCCATTTTCTTACAAATTAATGAACCTCTTCTATTATTTTGTTATTAGGCTGCCTATTTTAATTAATTAAATTGATGTACTTGCGAGAAAACTGCTAGCCTGCTGCTACCTTTTGTCTTGTTATTAAATGACTATTTTGAGGTTTGAATCTTCTTTACCGAATAGGACAAGTAAAACCCTAGACTAAAGAACACATTTAGCACTAAAAGCTCACATTTTCTAAATTCACAATTCACCATGCCCCGTCGAATTTAGCTCTGATCCATTTCATTTATTTATGTCAAATCTTTGGGTTACTTTATCCAAACCCTATGAAATAATTGCCGTGACCCGAACATAGAACTTTATTCTTTATGAGCCAAAGTTGTTTTTTCAACTACTAAATAATGCCGGATTACAAGTTAAAAAAGTAACCATTGGAAATGTGAAATAAGGCCCAGTAAACAAATTGCCTCGATTACCGCAAATCGTTCCCTGAAATATACGGAAACTTTTTTAATAAAAACGTTAATGGCTCGTGCAATTGAATAAACAACAAAGTTCGACTCGTAATTTATATGGAAGTAGGTTAAAACATCAATATTACTAATTCTGACTGCCCTGACTGTTTAACCGAGATTTTATACAAACATTTATATTAGGTAGTAGCTTTTTATAGGGCGCTTGAACTCAGGTAAATGTTTACCGATTTTCATTAGTACATCTATATCAGTTAAGGCACCCCACGCAGTAGTGGAGACGGTCTACCATATTACCAATAGAACCATATTACCAAAAGTACCATATTACCAATAGTACCATATTACCAATAGTACCGTATTACCAATGGTACCATATTACAGTCTACCATATTAGCATAGTATCATATTACCAGTACTGTACTGACTGAACCCAAATGCCTGTTGCGTCCCGCTTTGCCGACGAAGCTGCTATATGTATGTACATGCATGTACAATATGTAGGTGCATGTAACGAATAGAATCATCCTTAGTGTCGCCACAACGTAAAATTTAATTCTTCAATATTTAGTTCTAATTGACAACTTTAGCGATCTTCACCAAGGAAGAACTATTCAAGTAGCAACCAGGCTGCACAAGCGCTGATATAATGTAGCCTTTAATCAGCTAAAATTAACAGTATAGGACTGTATTACTTAGTGCTTATGCAGTTGCAGAGTTACGATCGAACGGTACGTTCTATATATATCATATCCTAGTCCATACGTGCGCGCGACAGGAAAACAGCGCCCTCTGTTACATAAAAAAAATCTCCGCACCCCAAACGGCTAGGGGAGTTTTGACCATTTTTGGTACACGGGTAGCTGGACATCCAATAATGGTTATAGGGTTTAGTAGTTTTTGATGCAAGTGAGGAAAGTATGTCATTTTGAAGGAGTCCCGAGGAGTCTTGGCCTGAGCCGCAAGGCGAGGGTCAAGACTCGGGACGAGTTAAAATTACACTTCCACACGTGTACCAAACATCGTTTTTTAATACATTTGCGAAAAATTGCAATAATACAAATTTAAAACAGTAATTGAAAGGGGCAATTATATTTCTTTCTTTCTGATAAAAATTAAAAGTACCTAAAAATTTTAGAGCAATTGTGAAGGGTCGCATTTAAGGCCTTTGCTGGTAAGTTGAAAGTTTTATTCAAGTTGTAAGTAATTCTCTTTTTCTCGTTTCCAGCCAATAAAATGTTCATAGACGGCAATGAAATTTTTCTTTCGATTTTGCGGGTAAAATACTCTCACTTGCAATTTTTTCCTTGGCTCGTATATAGGGCGGTGTTAAATCTATTCTGGTAACATCAGAATCCATCATTCTCTATTAAAGTCTTATTTTATAAAACTTACGTGTAATTTACACATAATTAAAAATAATCTTGAATGAAAAAGAAAGTTTTACTTTTAATTGTAATATTTTTTTCAAGATGGCGTCGGCTGTCATCATTCAGCCAAATCAAAAGAAATAGTTTTAATATTTCAGAAGATATATGATAATGTTACACAGTAATTTAATTGATCCCAAACAATAAACATCGTGAATCTGTTTTTAGTTATTTTTTATTTAGTTATTATTTATTATCTGTTTTTAGTTCGTTACGTTTCATACAATTGTAAATAAATATAATATTATTTAATACACATTAATAGCTTTCATTCATAATTATTATGAATTTATAAAGCAGCTTAATACTGTATTTTCTAATCTGTGACAATGCTTTTCTTGTTAATTTTTTTAGGTCACGCATAATACTCATTTGCTCATTAAATAATAGTCTCTCAGACAAATTGTTAAAACCGTTTTTGAATATTTTTAATAGATAACCTTTTGATTGATCCAATTTGCAATTTAAATATTTTAAGCATAATCATAAGATATACACTTGCAATGCTGTATGACGTAATAAATAAAGTCGGAAAGTGATTGACCTTTGTTTGGATGTATGAGACATGACGTGTTCGTACAACAGAAAATTTTAAAAAAATTAAAAGTAAAAAGCACTAGTTCGAAATATCCAACATTTCGCACGATTTGCAGCTACGAAAAGTACTACTTTTACTTTTTTACTTTTGCTTTTTTGAGCAACTGTATTAAAAAAGAGTTTTACGCGGGCGACGTTGCAGGCATCAGTTTCAAATCTAATATATGTACCTACAATGTTAAGTTCATTCCACAGCAACAAAGTTACAAAGGGTGCAACCGTTAGAAGTGTGCACTTCCTGTCAACTTTCATCATAGAACTATCTGGAACCAACAGCAGACTTTCTATCTTGAAATACAAAACAATCTTTAAACTCAACTGCGAAAGGCACCCGCTATATTAAATTTGTCTAGCCTCTGGTTTGAGGCGCCTTGCCATCAACACTTTGATATTACATTTCTCTCTCCTTTTAGAAAAGAAATAGGTACTACGATTGTACGTCATATTTCTGTGAACAATATTCAATTTTACTTTCCAGCCAGTTTGAAAAGAGCTAAAAGAAACAAAAAATAATCGTCCAAAACGTTACCCGGGAGAGTCGAAAAGACATCCATCATTCCTTTTGTTACATGCGGAGCTGACGTATAAGATTTCCTTACATGCGTGTCTGCACATAAAGGGAGAATAGAAACAAAACACTGGAGTAGGTACGGTCGCTATTTCGGTACACATAGAACTATTCGTACATTTCATTAAGCAAATGCACGATTAATGTATGTGATAGAATGGCAAGTTTTACGGCCAAAGCTATTAATTTACATCTAATTTTATAACCTTTAGCCGATAAGATAATGCGTTTCTGAACGTGGAATAAATTTTGACATTAACGTCTACAAGCGGTATTAGGGATAGAGCGCGTTTCAAGTTTCGTGCTTGAATGAAATTTCCATGTAAGTATGTAGGTAAAGTTGGCGTGATAATATCAAATTATGTTATTTAATGTTGGAACTCTCCGACGACAAAGATTTGAATTATTTATAAATGTAAACTATGTAGGTGCGTTGTACACGTTCATTTGTCGCTATTGAACGCAGAAATACCTATTATATATAGTGACGAGATGTTTTCAAATCCTTTGTACTATTTTGCATGAAGTAGTATTGAAGAGTAATGCGCCATATTGCGTAATTTCACTGGAACTAATGTCTTACACTGGCAATGATTTTATGATGGTTTGATAACAATGTCACTGTCATTCGTTGTGGTTCCTTTAAAAGACAAACATTTAAAATTATCCGAAGATAATACTGAAAACTATTCACAGTCATGGACGTAAGATTATAAATAAAGTGGACACGTATTAACTACACAAAAAACAGTCAGGAAAAGAGTGCATTCCATTAAATGATAATACGAGGTTAACATAGTGGAACTGACAGGTATTTAAACTAATGTCATTATAGTGGGTTGCGATTGGTTGCAAAATTGTTGCCATATTAATCTTATCCCTCTTAACAATCCTCATATATTTCTGGTCAGGCTTTACTAGATACGTGGTTTTGAGATAGGTTATCTTATGTGTAGGCTATCTTATGTGTAATTGGAAGCACCAATGACGACGCGTTTGGCTCGGTTTGTAGACACCTGCCTACGGAGCCGGCGGTCCCGGGTTCGAATCCCGGCCGGGGCAAATATTTGTGGGATGAACTCGAATATTTGTGCTTGGGTCATGGTTGTTCTATGTATTTAAGTATATATTTATTTATATAATTACGTATATCGTCGTCTAGTACCCATAACAAAAGCCTTCTTGAGCTTAATTTGGGACTAGAACGATTTGTGTGAGGTTGTCTGATATTTATTTATTTAATGAACATACCGAATTTTATTAAAATTGCTCCAATCGCCGCCGTGAATAAGTAAACAAACGTTTAAGCACACTCACACACTTTCGCCTTTATAATATAAATTAGACAATCTGGAATTAACTAAACTAGTTTGACTGATATTCTCTAATTTGTTCTCGCACAGAAACCATTAAATTGTTTAGTGGGACATTATTTTATTATGTAATATAATTATAAAAGTTCCTAGTTATAAATAATAAATTGCATCATACGTGATCGTACTTAGTTTAAAGTAATACCTACATACCAACAGGGGAGTTCATTATAATTTGAAACTAGGAGTCGCGTAGGTATCTTGAACCAGAATATAAGTTTTACGGTAGCTAGATGCTTCACGTTCGTAGAACGGTTCAGTGCGGCGAAGGTAAATAAGCAAACTTAATAAGATTTGATTCGCTTTGAGTAGAAGGAAACGTATGAATATTCTCTTTAGATATTATTTCGTGACGGCTCGTGCAAAGACTTTGAAAGATGAAAAATAGTGCGTCGAGGCCCTCCGCGCGGAAGAAGTGAAACTTCGTAATGTGGAAATGAAAGTAGGAAGAAGAAAACCTAACAATCAATTGATATTCACAAGAGACGTACCTTGACTTGACATAACCTTAAATCCGTCGCATTGTCCGTGGGATTGTTGAGTTTAACGTTTAACGCATAACAGTGCTTTCCTACCCCCCTCCACGGCAGCGTTAAACGTTGTTGGAAGTCGCATTAGAAGTTTCACTTCAATAAAAGAAATACAGTAGTTATATTACGGAACACACTTTGGCAACAGTTGTATCGCCATGATTTGTTTACCGGAATGCTGGTCAATCCTTCGTTCTTCAATTGAAATATATATTTAATGTGGATGGTTAAAGCTTTATTTTGCGAAATTTTAACCCGGTTTCCTCTTCGTTCACATCAGCGACATCCTATGACTTTCAACGTCAATTACTGGCAAGGACTGCCAGTAAAAAAAATCACACTAAACATCCGCATTTTGGCGCGGGCTATAAAGCTAGGTACTTCTTGCGCTACGCTTATATACACTTTTCCATACCCTTAAAATTTGACAAAAAAAACGAAGGTCAATTGGTTGATAGTTCAAGCCTCGTTATGGTTGAATAGACCAAACAATTCTGGTTTTAATGCTGCCATGCTCATTATAATGATCCATAACACTGAACACCGGGAACCCGCTCCGTGGGCACTTAGCGAGTTTTCGCTACATACGCATTTCCCCGGCATGTTATCGGCTACGCGCGTAGCGCTACGAAATCCTCGGTTGCAAAAGAGTTAAACAAAAAAAATAAAAAAAGTTCCCTTGTGTTTCCTAGGGATCGCATTCATCAATTAGATGGCTTGCAAAAGGAGTAAAAGCGATTTGCCTTTATGGTATTTTATCCATAGCATTCATTAGAATTAACTTGATTAAAAAAAGTTTATCAAGCTTCATTTAGTAAGAAATTGCCTCGAGCTCAGTTGCCGTTTATATTCGTCATTACTATTACGTATTTTCGCATTGTGTAGCTAAAATTAGAAAGTATATTTTTAGACGTAGAACATTGTAGACACAAGAGTTAATGTTTTAGACAAAACATTGTTGCAGTTGAATTTCAACGTTTCTTCGCCTTACGTTGCATGTTAAATTCTTATGAATCCATTTTAAACAGGAAAGATTGTTGTTAGGTATTTATTTTTATTAAAGCAGTAACATCTGCTAACGTAAACTAAATGTTTACAATGAAGCGAAAATTAAAAAAAACGGTTCAGGCAGGATTCAAACCTGCATCTGCAACGGCTTTCCGGGCTAACATGGGCGTCCTACCAACTGAACCACCGAACCTGATGCCAGAGCCGTTGAATTTTTCAGCCAGTTGCTTCTACATACCTTAGGGTGGCATCGTAGCTCCTGCCTGAACCGTTAAATTTAAATTTTTCGCTTCATTGCAAACATTTTTGTTATTGTTTTGTTGGTGCATTGGCCAGTTCCGGGTATCTTCTCCCTGTTGCGATTTTTTATGGGTGAATGGAATTACAACATTATTTTTTTTCAGCCGAAGGTTATTTAAAAAAACAAATAAAATATCTTTAAGCGACACCTAACCGCGGGAAATAGGTAATCTATCATTTAAAAATGCCTCTGTCTCTGTTCAGGCAATATTCGCAGGGTCCTGAAGACCGGCCGGATATTACGGCGTCTTGTCCCGTGTCGGTGTTAAATGGCCCGTAAATGTTCACCTGAATTGCTTTTTCTATCTCCCAGATACACCCTCTTACTTTAAAAGGCTTATGTATTATACGAAATTCATGTGAGTTAATCCCTTTTATGTTAAACAACACACGGGACAACGTTAGTAATAATGGCGTTGGCGATTATTATAACATTATGTTTAAATGAGTTATCTCGCCGTTAGGGAGTAATTGATTGAAATTTGATGTTTTGTGTACTCATTTATCAGTTTTTTTTTTATAAATGGTCTCTGTGTTTCCGGATGTTAAATGGGCGGAAAAAGTTAAATCATTAGGTCTTTGCCTTACTTAAATTTATCGGCATGATGATCACGACAAAACGATGAAGTCTTGTTGTCAAAATACCTGACATATGTTACCTACATACAATATACATGCCGCAATATATCCATTGCATTACGCGCTATTGGCGCTATATAGACCACGCTTTTCAAGTAAAGAATGCACAACCGATAGATACGTATATATTCTCTTGTTATTATCCGTTACGAGATTGCGTGGGCTCAACTCCACAAGCCACCAGTTTAATAACTCAGGCTTTATTATATGAATATTTATTAGCATCCGATGCCAAAAGTTGATTAAATAAAGGATTAAGTATTCTTCTTAATTGTTTTTGTTATTATAGGGTTGTCGTGATTTACACAAAACCATCGGATTTGTTTTAACTACAACGGTGATTGGTGACAAATACAGGTACAACCTGCCTGGTGATAAGCAGTTATCACTGTATAAGCTATAAACGGATGCAACTCTTAGATCCACGCACGTATTTTTGTCCCTTTAAGAACCTGTTTACTACTCATATGGTAGGGTTTCATGCTGCTTACTCTTGGCTTAAAGCTCATTTGTAAAACACCGTTCACGGTAGCGATGTCCCCTGGAATAACGTGGTGCGCGACCATTTTTTTTATCAATATTTGTGTAACCTAAAGATTCTGAGCCTCATGCTAAGTTTCCATCGCAACAAAATGCCTTGATTGGTAAAGTTAAATATAATCATGTGCCGCAAACACATTGGAGGTTTTTTTTTTGAGTTAAAAGCAAACTTGGGTTCACCTGTCTCTGGAGAAGAGATCAACTATCCCTCCCGCCGATGCGTACGCTGCCTCAGTACCATTCTGTGGGATAAGTTAATATGTCCGGAAAATACATCTGTATAAATAAAGTCACCTATTGGCAAATTCCCAAACATTTCTGCAACCACAACCAGATTCTGGCAGCCCTATATCACATCCAATTTCAAGCGTTAGAGCGAAATCCAATTGACGCATGCCATTTACTGGTTTTGGCAAAATTTGTTTTGAAATTTCTGTTCGGTAGGTACCTAGGTGAGGGATTTGCCGCGTTAAAAATATCGAGGCAATTAAGCCTCCAGATTGAGCGAGCCGTGTTTGAAAATAAATCAATTTTAAAAGTAGAAAATATCGCGCATTTTAATTGTATTTTCCGGACCTTAAACCGACTCCTTTATTAAAAATATGAATCATTTAGCGCTGACAAAATTCACTTTATTTTAAAAAGTTAATATAGGTACATACATATTTATGTATACTATAAATAAAAACCTTTTTACCTATTTTTCTGGCAGCAGTTCAATTCTGATGGAAATTTAGCAATTTGTGTTATAATGATGTAGTATGAGTTTCCACGTATTTTAATTGTATTTTCCGAACCTTAAACTGACTCCTGTACTAAGAATGAAAAGGCAAATTACATTTTTATAATATTATAGATATGAATCCTTTTCGCGCCAACAATTTTCAAAGTTAATATTGACTAAATACGTCTTTACCTACTTTTCTGGTAGCAGTTAAATTTTGTTGAAAATTTAGCAATTTACTGAACTTAAGATTCCTTATAACAAGGTCCGCGACTTTTCAAGAGTAGGTTCCTAAATTGCGAACACTATACAATGAAAAAGCGTCACCCATTGATTACGAAGGACCAACAACGGTGATGACGTAGATGGATAACTTTTCCAGTTGACTGATCCACTACGAAGGCCAATGGGAGGTAAACAAAAATTTCGTAGCGCAATAGGGTCAGGGTAAACATGCCTATTAGTAGGTCGCAACCTACGTACACGTCGAGTAAAGTTTATTTAAACTAACTTCCGGATATGCCCCACATTGAAAACTCGATTTAGTACGTTCAGCTATACTCGTATTTATATCATTAAAGGATTTTACTTTGAAAAACAACACGGAACTTTCCGAAGCTATTTGACTGAGCGATCGAAGCGAGCGAATTGTCTTCGTTTCAGATGGTTTCAGCTTCCAAAAATTATTTCGTAGGTAAGTTCGAATTCCGGATGTCGAATTGTCCAGAATTCCGGCTATTTTTGCCTACGGGTCGCATTAATGAATGTAATTTATTCACTTGAACATATGGTATATATAAAAACAGGTGTTAAATAGTTAATAACAAGAGCTTCCCAATATATTCAGCCGATTAGTAAGTAAGAGTAGTGCCAGCAACCCTTTACGCAAAATAGGCGCATTGTAAGACGTCAAGTTGGAAAACTAGCCCGCGATAACCTATAAGCCATGTGAAAATCGAAATGGCAAAAAATAGTGCCCTTTTTAACAACAAATTGACTGAACTACATAAAGTAGTAAGTAATCTCGTAAAATCTTGTGAGCAGATTCGATAATTATAATGTTTTTTGGCGGAAATATTATGAGGTTTGAAAACATAAACATTTCAGCCATTTTCAAGCAGACTCGCGAGGTCTAGGTACAGTCCACTAGTGCTACTTGGGTCATTGTCAGATTTAGGTGCGTGTCTTTCCGGTGGACATTTGCGAAATTAAGGATTCCAGGGCCTAATTTTATGGTAAAATGCCTGTGAGAATAAAGAACGTTCCCTCTTCTATAATCCGATGTAATAACAACATAACCTAGATTCATAAAAGCTTGTAACTTTTGACCACCGAAGGGACAAATCTTGTTTTTTGAACTGATAATGACCCACTTACGTAGCATAACGCTGACATCCTCTTTTTATGACTATCTTTGCAGATGGTAGTTGCAAGTTGTGGGAAAGCCAAGCACCATAGTAATAGTACGAGTCGGTGTACTAGTGGTGTAGGCTATAGAGTGAAGCGGTGCGGAGCCCCTCTTGATACGAGAAGGTTGTAATATAGCATGTAGCGTAAATGCACCCCAAAATTACAGCTATCGGAATGTCACTTTTTGACAGCTCTCTTGCCCTGAACCTACGACACGGGAAACCAACTCTGCGAACATCATATTCATTATTAACATAAAACCTATTAATAAACCTCGAAGACTCGAAGACAATCTTTTATTTCAAAATCCTACATGGCGCAGCAGTACATTATTATTATTAAAACTTTCGTGTCGACACGTTGAATTTTGAGCATTTATGTCGCTTAATGTATTCGTTAAAACTTGCTTTAGCCGTTTAAGTAAAAGATCTAAAAGGTATCCTGGGGCTTGAATTATCAGTTTTACCTGTCAATTCGTCGCTTCAGTGAACCATTTTTAGTGTAATATACCTGTGAATGGCGTTTTTATAAACACAAAGTAACCAGTCGGTCGCTTCAGTCGGCAGCGAACATTGTGGGGAGGCGGTTGTCTCGCTATTTGCCGTCGCAGACTACTTTAAAAAAAAGTTCTACGTTTTCGTTAGTGTCTATTTTTAATGTAAACTTTACTACTATAATTTAAAGATTATACATATCACTTAGATTACAAAGTTGTCTAATTCAAGACTGATTTTATAGGTAATTGATCTCTTTAAGCCTGATAAGAAGTGATAAGACATTAGCTATGATAAGAGAACTTATTTATTAAGTTATGTTGATTTCTATCCCTGCCTTTAAAGTTTAATATAAAAAATTATGTATGCCATTACTAGCATTAGTGTTATTATAATAAATTACTAAAACTGATAGGAAAAATTAGGAAAAACACAAGAATAATTAAAGAAAGTGGAAACCTGAAATTTAAATAAACATTATCGTTTTTTTCTGTTTTTATTACTTATTCATGTTTTCCCTGTACATTCCTGTTTTTTTTCCCGGTTTTGGGTTGCTAGGTACCCATTTAAGATGACTTAACAATAATTGGGTTTATATTGTATATAAAATATATAATTGATTATAATAGTTGCATAACACATTTCCGGACCACAAAATCTCTTTAATAATCATGAGAAAATGTTTTCCTCACTATAGTTGCTTAAAGTAATATTCTAGTAATAAGTATGATATAAAAGGTCGTTTAATTGTTTTTTTATAGTATCTGCCTAAAAATTGCAATGTCGCTTAGAGGGTTTCTCTGGGTTTTTTTTTCAGGTCAATTTAAATTAAGCGACATTTATATCAGAAGATTCTAAGTTTTTCAGTAACGTTACTATTGGTGGATAGGTATTACAATTTAATAAAATACGTACATAGAACTGAAGTCTCTAAAACGACTAGAAAGAAAGTCACCTTTTTTTAAGAAAATTAATACTTTTAAAACCAAGCGGTGGTAGCCTAGTGGTTATAGGGCATGCGACTTTCGATACGGAGGTCGCCGGTTCGAACCCGGCCCTTACCAATGAGTTTTTCGGAACTTATGTACGGAATGTCATTTGATATTTACCACTCGCTTTTCGGTGAAGGAAAACATCGTGAGGAAACCGCCTAAGCCCAATAAGTCCCCTCTGGGTTTGAAGGTCAGATCGCTAGCGTAAAAACTAGTGCCGACGCCAAATCTTGGGATTTAGGTAGCCGACCCCGATTGAGAATTCATTCTCTACAAAAGGGACAAAGGCTAGGAGGATGATGAATACTTTTAAACGCTCTCCTGTAAAGTTAGCAAAATGTCGCTTAAGGGGTTTCTCCTATCCACCGTCGATAACATAAACGTTGCATTAAAACAATAATACTGTTTTGCTAATCCGCGATACAATACCGGGCTAGTGAATGAGTGCTAACCCGCGTTATACCACAGAATAGATAATAGTAGAGTTATACTCAACTCTAAAGTTCCCACAAAACGCAAATAAATATAACAAATCACCACCAAAAGTACAAAACTCGACACGTGCTTTGTCTATACGAGGCGTCATCAGGTAAAGACAGTGAAATTTTGGCTTTTTATTTAAATCCTTTTTATCTACATATAAATAGGTAAGACATGTGGTATCACCAAAAAATAGGATTAACATTGGAGCGTTTTTCAAAAAAAGTGTACACGTGACGAACCGGAAAACGGTTTTTTTTATAACGCCGATTTTAAATTTTCTTGGCTTATTTAATTCCCCGTAAGTTATAGTGTATTATTTGAGAAAATGGCATTAAAATATTAAAAAATATAGAAAATATCGACATTTTAAACTCAGATTGTGGTGAAACTAGTTCCGGATAGTCACTAATATAAAATTCAGTATAAATTGATTGAAGTATTTTTTGGACCAGTTTTAGTTTACACATTTAAAATACAGACAATAAACTAATTAAAACGGGTTTAATTTATAGAATTAATGGAACGAGCAAGCTTTGAGGATAAAATAAAGGTCCAGTTCGTCACAATCGCCACCAAATGACTGCTAAAACATGTATTTTTTTGCATTAAAATGCGACAAATCAACGAATAATATTTTTTATTACATTAAGGAATATTCATTTAGTAATGTTAACGCTTAAATATGTGAATTGTTGCACTGCAGCAGCCAGAAATAATTATTTTCAACATCCCAAATCTTGGGACAGTAACTAAACGGAATCTCATGTGACTAACTGGAAAATGTAAGGAATAGTGTACATAGATTGAATATATTGAAATAAAATCACAAAAATATTATGTCATGAATCGTATTTATTGCAACGGAATCAAAATGGTATAATATATATTATTACTAGTTTATATATGTAATAATAAAACATGTATTAAACTAGTAATAATATTATTTACCATGTATATTATTATGTATTACATAAAAATCTTTCATGAGTAAATGACAATCTTAATATTGAAAGTTTTATTAGTGTTATTTATCTATTTTTATAGATTATTAATAATGTTTTATTAAAAATGTTTAAAATAAAACATACAATGTTACGATTACCTTTAGCAAGTAATAGCAACATGAACATTTCAAAATATAGAATAACAGTATTAATTCTCATTAATAAAAAATTGGGCAAGTGCGAGTCCGACTCGCGCATGAAGGGTTCCGTACCATAATCTATAACAAGTTTGTTGTATGGGAGCCCCCCTTAAATATTTATTTTATTTTATTTTTAGTATTTTTTGTTCTAGCGGCAATAGAAATACATCATCTGTAAAAATTTCAGCTGCCTAGCTATCACCGTTCTTGAGATACAGCCTGGTGACAGACGGACGGACGGACAGCGAAGTCTCAGTAATAGGGTCCCGTTTTTACCCTTTGGGTACGGAACCCTAAAAACGGTTGTAATTAAAATACTTACATCGAACGAACTTTATTTTAGGACATCGCTTAGAACGCTGTCTGCCTTTTGTTTTCTTGACAGTTATAAACAAATATAAACCTTATTGCAATATGTTAAGGTTTATGGGTGTATACAAGGTTATATCGACATAAACCAATCACAATTTTTTTTCTTCATTTCTGACAACACTTTCAGCTGTCAAGTTAGTTCGCCTAATTAAAAACTCGACTGTAAGCGTGGCCCGACATGCTCTTAGCCGGTTTTTATAAATGTTTTAATTGTTATTTTGCTTTTTAGTAATTTTTTCCGGAGATAACAAATACTTTTCTGAAAACCGCATCAAAATCGGTTCTGACAAATGCGAGATAATGGCGGATAAACATGCGTGTATAACAAACATATGGGTCAAACTAAGTAACTCCTTTTTTAGAAGTCGGTTAAAACATCGGTCACATTTCGATTGTGTACTAAGCTTTATAGTTCCAATTCGTCACAAAATCGTTCCGGTAGTATATCACGTCACGAATCGGACGTGACGAATTCTACCTCGACAATTTAAAATCAAAATTTCAACGTGTTCTGAACCAATTCAATGTGTTTTTGGTTTAGTTTCGGATACTACGATAGTTTCTTCTATGTCTAATTGTGTTTAAAAAGTTAATTATAATCTACTTACCGAAAAAACTGTTACTAACTCGAAATCCCGCACTGACACAACGTCCACCTTTCGTCACCGTTTTCACGGAACTGACGTTATATTTGCAATGAAATCCGATGCCTATAGCATTAAAATGTTGCCAGGATTGAAAAATTAACGCTTTTTGGGGAATATCGATTGCACAAGTATGTTAAAATCGCTTGTGACTATAACCGGAAGTTCCGGTCTGTCGATTTCTTTGGACAGTGGAAAAAGTAGTTTTTCGGCATTATAAACCGTATTTGTTTATAAATAAAGCACACGACTAAAATCTAGACTCATTACTTTATCTGTGTGACCACATTCAATATTCATACAAATTTATTTCGAGTTTCTGCAAGCCTCTGAACATGACTGAGTCGACGTGGGACATACCCATTTTAGCACTTTTCATATCTTTATTTTGCAATAAATCTAGTAATAAATATAATATAATCGTTTTATAAATATAAAATAAATGCCCCACATCTACAGAATCAAATGATACCACTCATATACCCAAATACTAAAGGTAAAGTAAAAAAAAAACACGTTGAACGTGTGGGACATTCAAATTTTGCCATGTACACTTTTTTTGAAAAACGCTCATTGATTTTGTTCAATATTATTAAAAATATTATGCAACTTAGTATAACGGGTTAGCGCCAATTAACTTACGGCAATAACTTACTGTCTCCATACAAATATTGGTACCCATAAAATATAATGACGTCACTATAAGGTGGCCATTTGTATGAGCGTTTTAGGGCTCCGTAGGACTGTTGACCTCTGACTATTAGAGCAGTCTAAGTGTAGTTAGTCCTATATAGATAATTGATCCCCATAAACATATAATCGATTGACATCCTCAAAAAAAAATGTTTCGTCATGCCTATTCAGAAACTGTGAGCTGCGAGCGATTGGCCTCAATATTACCTGATGGTAAGATAAGATATGACGTTTTGTAAACCTATATTAGTATATCCCCTTAGAGTGGCAGCAGGCAGCAAGCAGGGGGTTAGGCGGGCTTAAAATCGCTGTTTAGTGACAAGGCTACCTGTTGTCTTTGGTTTAGAAAAATCTATTTGTGTTTTTTTTGTTTTTTGTTTATAAACTGTTATTGGTGGCAAATTGGCAATTCAGTATTATTGTCTACCCTTACTGGACTACCCTTCACATGGCTGGCTATAAGTACCATATTTACTAATATCGACCTATATCCGATGTCAAATAGTTAATGTATATGAATATTACGCTGAATTCAATTATGCATCAGTCTCCTTTACAGATGTATTAAGAAGTAGTTTTGTCATCATATTGTGTCAGTTAAGCTAGTAAAATTGTCAATAAACTACAGTGAATGACTGAGACAGAAATATAAAAACAAGCGTAACCAACTGTACATTGATCATATTCAACACAAGAAACTGAGGTACTTAAGTAGGTAAAAATCTAAGTAGGTACTGCGAACGAAGTTCAGCCATCAGCTCCAATTCAACTTTGGAATAGGTATTAACTTTGCCCAGTGATTTATCTACAGAGCTAATGATCCAGACCTAAATGGTTTAAGCGATTTGTATTTAATTTCATTCCGCGATTTCAGTTGAAGTTTTAAAAACTTTGTCATTTTAAGGTGACTTCTTTTCCGTGTTTTTTTTTTGTTGCGACATCACGCAATTCATATTCGCGTCACGCGTTTGAAAATTCCTGAAAGTTCATTCGGGGAGGAGAAAAATACCGTTACATAATCCTTCTAATAAACAGTAAGTATGAAAAGGCGCATCATCTTCAAGGCAATAATATTACGGGAAAAATATTTTAGTCGCTTGTCACGGTTCACCCTTGTTTATATGTATACAAACGTTACATCGAATTTTCATTTCATTGAACTTTTATTTATCATCTTTTTTCTGAAGCCATATAACTTTGGGATTTTATAACACAAAGCTAACCTAACCTATTTTCTGAAAAATGTATGACTTCCGGGTTTTTTTTCTATGAAATTAAAATTCTATGAAATGAAGGATTCGGTGAAGTGTTTTTATATGAAATAAGAGGCTCTCAGTACCTATAGGCATAGTAAAAGTAACTTATTCGGATGGTGTAGGTGGCACTTGAAGAAGAAGAAGATCAATCACAATAAACAATCAAAACAAATCTTTGCTTTTCTACTCACAAAACGGGTCAAAAAAGTAGTCAATAGCAATGAATTTATTAAAGAAAACATCGATTGTGAACCCCATACGTGAGGTGAAACCGAGAAAGGGCCGGAATGTGATGAATAGCTCTGTCCTGTGTCATAATTCTTTGTTAGAAATGCTTTCCAAAAGCATTATCAATGGAAATGGAATATTGGAGGGAAATGTAAACGGGAAAGGTCCACTGAGCATAATTACATAATGTATTTATTGAGCCGCGTTCTCTGCTGTAATTTCGCGTAGCTTTGAGGATCGACAGCGGTGATTATAGTGAGGCCATTTGGTATAGATAGATCGTTAATATACGATCAATCATTGTTGAGCGCCACAATTTTTATAGTTAATTGCTCGCTTGAATGCTTCACTCTCTATATTCAACCTCTAAAACGAGTAGACAACTCCGATGCATATAAGCCATCCTGCATTACGTCTCTTGGGTAGCAGATTTGTTGGACGTTCTGCATTGGCAATACAGCTGAACGCCGTTCATACATTTAACATTTATTTAATTATTTATTATGCAGCATTACAGTAATCAAACCAGGGCACTGTAACTACAAAATTACATATAAAGAAACGTAAAACTAGTTTAATTTAGGCAATGGAACTGAGTGGCTCCGTTGCGTCGTCTGATATGGCGCAGGATTCTGCAGATTGCCCCGGAACCACCAAAACCTCCGTTGCGTCGTCTGATATGGCGCAGGATTCGGCAGATTGCCCCGGAACCGCCAAAACCTCCGTTGCGTCGTTTGATATGGCGCAGGATTCGGCAGATTGCCCCGGAACCGCCGAAACCTCCGTTGCGTCGTCTGATATGGCGCAGGATTCGGCAGATTGCCCCGGAACCGCCGAAACCTCCGTTGCGTCGTCTGATATGGCGCAGGATTCGGCAGATTGCCCCGGAACCGCCAAAACACACCATTAGGCCATACATAACGGAGCTGTCACCTGTACTATTTGTTATATATGTATTTTTAGCAGTTTTAGTGTACAATAATAAATTTAAATTAGGATTTTATGTGCAACAATGCTTCTACAAACACGGCCTCATTTCCCTCACTTTATTCCAACTAATTGTGACACGGGACTATATACATTCGTTCCAAAGTCTATAAAATATCACCGTCCTCACAATGACAAAAAGCGGGCTTAGTAGGTACCTACATAATTAGCAACTTTGGCCTCACATTTACTTCTCGTTTTGTACAAGGTCCAACGTTTCACAAAGTAAAGGAGTGACTTCAACGCTGCTTCAAATACGCTGACGGATCGTAGGCGTAGTGCTATTTCGTATTCGTCACGTTTTAAATTATACTGTCCACACAGAGGTTGCATGTGCTATACTATCCACACAAAGGTTGCATATGTGCTATGGTCTGCACAAATGCATGACCCATTGATTAATTAATTCATTCATGCAATTCTGCAGCTCACTGTACGGTGTGATGCGTTGTTAACGTCACGTTTCCTTCATAGATATCTATGACTTCATATTTTGAACTTCAGTGTGGCTAAACTATGCATAAAAAACGTGACGCATACAATACGTCACTATGTAAACGCACCATCAGCGTATTTTCGGTGGTGTGGTAGCTTAACTTCTTGTTGTACAGAGTTCAACGTTTCGCTAAATTATGTTTTTTTTTTTCTTGTAAATAGTTTGACAAACGCATAGGCGTCTGCCTATTTGGTATTTGAGCGTGCGGAAAGCCTTTTACGCACGCTCAAACACCTACCGAGCTCTTGAAATAATACTTTTTATTTACTTTCAAAAGTTGGGGTTCAGTTTTTTGCCAAGCTTCAAAGACTTTCCGACCCGAGGGCAATTTGGTTGGTCGAGGTATTGGGGACGGGATGCTTTTATATTCATTGAATTAAGTAGATAGATTTGATTCAACCTTTAAATACAATCAGCATGAGATGTCTTCAAAGGGAAAAATGGAATCAAATGTCTGAGCTCAACAGTTCTGTCAGGGTTAGAGCCGAGAGGTACATTTATTGAACTTTACCGCTCACGTAGCGTGAGCTCGTAAAAATGTCATTTACTGTCTCATCTGGAAGAAAATATAATAGTTAAGTATAAATCAATGCTAGAAGGTTAAAACTAACAACTTGATCCGCGTATTTTTTTCTTTCCGAGTATCCTATAACTATCTTTGAATGTCCAGCTATCCCTGTACTAAAATTGGTTAAATCCGTCCAGTCGTTTGGGTGTGATATGAGGACAAAGAAAATATTACCAACAGATTGCGCTGTACGGCTAGTGCCACGGTGCAGCATCGCGCTGGTAAGATGTTTCCTGAAATAATAACCCCTCACCATTAAAAATGTATCTTACATGCTATTCATAAATTGGTTTACTCTGTAAATGACTATTCGAGAGTGCTTGTCGCTAGGCCTACTTGAATTTGCCGAAGCGAAGGAAGTAGGCAATCGCTGGCTGAGTATTAATTTTAAACGTAAGTCCTTGAGTCAGTTTAATTTAATACGAAGCCAGAAAATGTCCTCTCAGCTGAACCAAATATAGTGCTTTTCTCAAAAATGGTGCAAGAAAACAAAATAATTACAGTTACAGATTTTTTGAATCAATTTTATTGGTCACTATATAAGTCAAAACTGAATTCTCGCATTGCCTCGCCTTTTTATTTGTTTTAAAAAGTAGAAGTGTATTTTTCTTCC
Source organism: Apotomis turbidana (assembly GCA_905147355.2). Classification (NCBI taxonomy): domain Eukaryota; kingdom Metazoa; phylum Arthropoda; class Insecta; order Lepidoptera; family Tortricidae; genus Apotomis; species Apotomis turbidana. Next base: position 13,410,379 of record LR990295.1, on the reverse strand, counting down.
GAAAACGCCATAGGCTATTTGAGGCAACTAAAAAGTCGCGATAAGACAGCGCTACTGATCTTCTGTTTTGTTAGGACCTATGCATTTTCTTTATATTGGCCCTTTTAACTTTCTAAAAAGTTTGTGCTTCGAAAAATAAAGGAATTTCATACAACATTACTGTCGAGTTTAATACAATTTTAGAATTTAATATAATGTCCGTTATATTGTCGTAATAAAGCCCGTGCCAAATTGAGGATATGTTTTATCAATGTCACGTCGTATAAAGGCCCAATTTGCGCCAAAATTAAAACCCGAACGCATCTCTACGAGGCGATTTATAAAATAAGAACAACGATTAATCATACCTCTTAATTAACGCACAGATTACGGATAAATTAATCACTCGTCTATCATAAATCATAAAAGCGTAATTCCACGCTAGCTCCCAAAAAATATCTCGGACAACAAATAAAAAAGTTAGTAATAACGTTATAAGTTTTAGTCGTAAATTTGGCCCCTAAAAGATTATCTCGTCTGGCCGTGACTTAAGTTTTTACAAGAGAAAAGTGGCCGGTGCTCAGCTTGGAATCTGTCATCTGTAGAGAAAAATTGCTCTAGTGATCTTGACAAATGTGACTTGGGCCGCAAGGGGAGGGCTTACCATCGCGGCTTCCTGAAACAAAGATTACTGACAACGAAGCCGTTTTGAGCGGAATCCTTGAATGCGCCTAGAAAAATTGTTAGCACTTGAAGTGAATTCAGTTTTGGTTAGCCACGGGCTAAGTTTCGTCTATGTGTGCATCTGTCGCAGCGTCAATGTCGCAAGCAAAACGTCTGTATGATTGATTCGTAGACACGCACACATAAAAGCGGCTTCATCTTTAGAAAATCTGTTGTATGAAGACTCTCGTTTAAGTATAAAAGATATGAGTTATAGCTATTATTTAGAAATGTCCGGTCTTAGTATCAGTGATACACCAGGCAGTATGTATGTAGATATGATCAATTTTTATTAAAGCTTCTGCTAGCGAAAACAAAAATGTTTATATAGGAGGGAAAAATTAAAAAAAAAATATTCTTTGAGCGGGATTTGAACCCACATCCCCAGACGGGTCCATTACCACAATTATGCTATCAAAGCCACTAGCCATAACATCGAATTTTTCAACCAGTTGCTTCATTTCTAAATGCCTTAAGGTGCTATCGTAGCGCCATCTACCGTAAAGATAATGTCTTTATGTTCGGCACCATCGTCTCAAATTATGTTGAGAAATCGATAATAACAATGTGCTACACCTTAACTAAAATAATGAATATACAATATTCTTCACTTTCAATTTTTCGCATCTCTATGAAAACATTTATGTAGATATGTTTTGAACGACGAACAGAGAACGGGAAGGCACCTAAAATAAAGGCTCTTCAAATATGGTTGTTTGGAAAGTGTCGTTCCGCGTCCCAGTTCAGCTATATTGCTTCACTATATTGTTCACTTGCAGACGCCTACAAACAGCCGTCCTATTTCTGGGTTTGTTGTTGTTTTTCAAACCGTATAAACGAAACTTTGAAATACCCTGGTCACAAAATGCTTCCTTTTAATATTGTAAATGTGAAAGTTTGTGACAATGTTAGGATGTTTATAACTTGATAAGCGTAATTTGTCGAACAGATTCAATTAGCCTCCATGCCCCGTAAATTACAACTTTTCAATGTCAAATAATGCGGCTTGAATAGCTAAAATATCCGTTGATATTGCCATTCATATGGCTATGTCAGTATTCCGGCATTATTTTTTAGGGTTCCGTACCCAAAGGGTAAAATGGGACCCTATTACTGAGACTTCGCTGTCCGTCCGTCCGTCCGTCCGTCTGTCATCAGGCTGTATCTCAAGAACGGTGATAGCTAGACAGTTGAAATTTTCACAGATAATATATTTCTATTGCCGCTATAACAACAAATACTAAAAATAAAATAAAATAAATATTTAAGGGGGGCTCCCATACAACAAACGGGATTGGTTGCGTTAACTTTGCACCTCATTTGTATGGAGCGCTATACATACCAGGTGCAAACTTAACTTAACCACTTAAGGATGGAAAGTGTTTGTACGGAACTCTCGGTGCGCGAGTCTGACTCGCACTTGACCGGTTTTTTTCATTTATTGAATTGGTTGTATAATTTGCAACTATGATATTATCATAAAAGGAGTTTCACAGAGAAATAGAATTTAAAAAGTCGTTTCAAAACAGGTACACGTTTTGTTGTATTGTACACCAATCCCGCACCAAATGTCTCTGTTTGGCCATATAGTGGCTGGTAGAAAATGCCTCATGGCATGGCATTAACCCTTAAATGCATGGTGTAAGATGCAGTTTACATAAACAAAAATGAATTACTGGTTGAAAACAAAAAACATTTATTTGAAATAAAATAATATTTTATAATATTTTGTTTTTTTAATTCATGCATTTAAGGGTTAAGTCCGCCATTTGTACTCTTTGTAACGTGATAAATATAGATAAATATATACCTAAATACATAGAACAACCATGACCCGAGTACAATAAATAAACATGTTTTTAAAACAGGCCAAATTATAAAATCAAATTAACTTTAGTTAACGCCTTGTTAACGCATAAAATATGAATGCTGAAAGTGCGCTTAACATTGCTTTGCTAACACTTAATGTTGGCTCAAGTTGAGAACTTTGACCTAAATTTGAGATGAGATGTTTAGTGAAGTAGGTAAAAAAAAAAAAAAAAAATATTTTATTACCACAAACCAAAATTGATACAAACATGATAATATCTATCAGACTCCAAACTAGGCTGAGCCTGTAACTTGGACGTCTGCGGGTGCGAATTAACACATTATAATTCAACTAACTAGACGGTAACATACAGAAAGGAAAATATTCAGAAACAGATATGTACAAGTATGTGTGTGTGGGTGTGTGCGTGTGTGTATGTGTGTGTATGTGTGTGTGTGTGTGTGTGTGTGCGTGTGTGTGTGTGCCACGCTTATAAAGCACTATCCTGGTGTTATTTAAAGGCTACCAAATTTTCAGTTTCGTCATAAGATAGAGTGAGCAACCATTTCTGCACAGCGTTTCTGGCTTTAGATACCGGAAGACACTTTATGTCACACATTTTACATACACTGTTGTAGGTACACGGGTGAGAGTACGCTGGAGATTTCCTAGCCATAGCAGACCCAATTGGGGGTAATGGGGGGGAGGTATGAAGGTCAAGCTGTATATGTATGTGTCAGCGGTTCCCAAACTTTTTGGGTCGCAGCGCACTTATAGATTTCGTATTTTGTCTCGGCGACCGAGGATGTCAGTACAATGATAAGCAGGGTCTCGCGGGACCACTTTTTGCGCCCCAGATCACGAGACACTTTGAGAACTCTTGATTTATACCGATACCGCCCCCCGTACATCCTGGTGACCCCAATACTGCGATGCTGCATATTGTGATTGCCAGGGACTAAATTCGACGCGACGTTTCTAATGACCACTGACTGATTTCTCGCCGTTAAGGCATTACTTTCAGTCCGACCAAAAAGAGTAGAAATTAAAAAGTAAAAGCAATACGGTAGTGTCGTCCCTGTTTTCTTATTCATTAGAAAGGGAAGACGCTACAGTATTGCCACTTTTTAATTTCTACTCTTTTTGGTCAGACTGTATCGATGTGTCTCTGTCATATATATATCAATCCAGTTACTTCGAATATTACTCATATTAATTTCTATAATTTTTATGTCATTCCGGTTACTTCGAATATTACTCAAATTCATTTCCTGTCTTCTATTCAAAATGGCGATCTATAACCTTAAAGTAGACAATGGAAACTCGAGCAATATGTCCACTTTTGATACATTGAATCATGGCCACAATTTGACAAGGCCTTGTGACTTCCAGGGAGCCCTTTGGCTCCTGGATAATGATTTCGTCGAATGTTGAATTTCGCCGAAAAATCATTTATCGAATTCTTATTCCTCTGTAATCATAAATTTTTCATAATTCTTGCAAATATCATCTATATTATATACCGGGTGGAATTTTTCTATGGGCCCTGGAGGGGAACTACCTTAAATCCTTTAGTTAGCTCATTTTACTGAAAAGAAACATTCCTTTATTTTTAAAAAGAATAAAATTTATCCAGTAAACTTAGCCCTACACTCATCTGTTGTACGAGATTCCATGAAATTTAATACTTATTACAAGTTTTTTATAAACAATTTTAAGCTTTTCGTCAGAACGCCTAGTGTAAGAAGAAATTGTGCATTGATTTATTATTATTATTATTTTTCTTTCTTGGCTAATCGGCAATCAGTCGGAAGACTATAAGCTGATTTGTGGAGTGGTTAATGGCAGGCCAGCGCCTCTACTATCCTTTTATAATACATCCTTCCTTTTCAGCCTCTTCACAGTAAGAGGAGGTTCTAGAAGTTGAGTTGCCAGCGGATTGGGATGAAGTGACAGGCGTTCCACGTATTTCTTTTTGTACTTTTATATTTCAGCATGAACTGTTGGGACTTCAAGATGTTCGTGTATCTCATCATTTTTTGAGAACCAAGGAGCATTAGCGATGCTGCGCAGAATGCTATTTTGTACACGTTGCAAGCATAATATGTTGGTTTTGCTAGCAGTACTCCAAAGCGGAATGCCATATGTCCAAACTGGTTTTAGGACAGAGTTGGATTTATTATTTATTACCATTTTTAACGAATTTCATTTTTATCAAAATGTTCAACAAGGTACTTAGAAATAAATAACATTAGCAAGCTTGTACTTCATACGATGTCTTTGGATGTTAGAGAGATAAGAAAATTATAACATGTGATTTACTTTTTACAAGTGAACGTGGTCGTATCGTTAATAAAGAACTTGTAATAAGTATTAAATTTCATTGAATCTCGTACAACAAATGAGTGTAGGGCTAGGGCTAAGTTTACTGGATAAATTTTATCCTGAACAATAATCCTACCGATTCGTGGAATAAAATATCGAGGGTTTATTTTTTAATTTTTAGTTGGTTCGATTCCCGGTTGAGGCAAGCAAATTTTGGAAAATCATTGAATACAGTTTTGTTTCTTTTTAAAAATAAAGGAATGTTTCTTTTCAGTAAAATGAGCTAACTAAAGGATTTAAGGTAGTTCCCCTCCAGGGCCCATAGAAAAATTCCACCCTGTATATTGATTAGGTTAGATTAGATTTGTTTTATAATCTCAAATAATTTACGTTTGCAAAGCCATGCTTTCTACAAAATGAATTTTTGGCGAAATTAAATTTGCCCGAAAAATAATTCTAGGAGTCAAGATAGACCACATTGTTTTCCCATATTTTCCTAAGTTTTTGCAATATTTTAACTTCACTGCAGTATTCAATCCAAACAAATGATTAACCTACTTTTTAGTAACTTTTGACATTGAAAATATAACATACCTAAAGGACATATGGTAAAATTTGATATTTCTCGCTCAAATTATTTAATCTTGAGTCTAACTATTTATTCGAAAATGTTGTGATAAAGCCGAGATATATATTTCTGTATTGCGGATATGCCAACGATTGGTCGAATTAGGAATCCAGGAATCAATATGAATGATTTATTTCATATTTTTCCGTTCAGGCACGGGGCCAGAAACGCTTTTTTGTTTGTGCCGCTTTCAAACGAAAAACGGTTTGTGTTTACAAGACTTTTATTGGTGCGTGGTATGTGAATTTACACATTTGGTGATAAGCGGATTTCTCGTAGTGTGTGGGTTTTATAGCTCGGTTATGGAAATATAAAAAAATAAACACATTTAAATAACAAATTACTTTGATTAGCCCTCCGAACCGAAAGTTTCCTTATGCGTTCTTATTTAGGTAAGTGCAATCGAGTTCTTAAATCATGATTTTAAGCAAAAATGTGATAAAAATTCACATATATTTGATCACTACTCGATTTAATTTATGTATTCTTCTTTCTAATAGTCATCTCACTCTTGTCACAGCGGTCGTGGTCCCGATGATGATGTATTTGTGCACGGCTGATCCACTTCCTCGGTCCTCTCGACTCGGGTGGCGATGTTCGCAATTTGTCTCCACTTTACTCTATTATCAGCATTTCAAGAACACTGAAATGCTGGTGTCTGTCGCTGTCTTTATCAGATTCGTCCATCGGGTTGGAGACCGCCCTCGAGACCTCAATCTCTGCTTGCACCACTAGATGCTCAATGGATTGCTGGTTTCGAGAGATCTGTCCAAAGAATCTTAGAATAAGGACGCACCCTATTTTGGTACGGGGCCCCGTCTAGTAGAGGCAACTCACCTTCCAATACATTCTTCATACTTCTTATAGAAGATCCCATGAGAAAGTTTATTCTGGTAGGCACCCAGTTGTCTCAACAGCGCAGCATGTAATCTGGGTTGGGCTGAAAAAACAACATTTACATTTCATTGAATTATTGAAAAGCAAAGGCAATACTTACTCGTTGGCTTGGGTTCCGCACACTCCTTCTTATGGCCCAGACACCATTTTTTGTACTGTTCAATGGGCACACATTACCGGGAGTTGTATTATTGTATTATTTCTACACAAATTTGGAATCACATAATAAAATTAAATCAACATTATGTTAATTTAATACTTCATGACTTTTAAACAAGGACGCCACCAATAAGGAGAAAACTATCAAACTTAATTTTGTATGAAGATTAATGCATTTTTCATTGAGACTTGTTGAGACGTATAATATTATTATAATTTACGTCATGAACTTTGAAATAAAGCTAATAAATCACTCTTTGCCGTCATAAAAGCTTGGGTTTAATAAAATTTTACTTCAAAATATTCTTAACCATTCATAGTATAATAAATAATATGCCTAGAATAATGCCCAATGGACGAATCTTTTCATTTTATTTTAATTCAGGAGATAACAAAGCTTGTTAATGGTACTATATGCAATCGTTGCATAATGAAGGTTCTTAAAGTCGAGTACTGCGTTAAAGCCACGAGGCGTGCAGAGCCAATTACATTGTCAGAATTAATTAACAAATAAAGCCGGTCCAATCCCAGTCAAACTAGCGTACCGAGGGTTCCGTTCGATTGCTCTAACGAAAAGATAAACTTTAGGTACTGAGCGACTGTTTAAGTACGTGGCTAAATGTAGTATAAGACGATATTACTTTGCCTTCCATAGTTCTAGGTCAACGGAAAGTGCCCTATAGGTACGTTTTTATTTCCTTGAGACTATCGAAATATTTTTTTTGTGCGGCATAAACGGCCGTATCGTTTTTTCTATTAACTTGATCTTTTTACAAGGGCCTGTAGACTTACGTAACTATTAGATACCTCCACGCGTTCTCGAGAGAAAAGGTCTTGGCAGACGGATGCTGCACGGACGGACAACAACGTGATTTTTAAGGGTTCCGCTTTTTCCTTTTGAGGTTCGACGAAACAATAAAGTTTGAACTCTTCCAATCGAGTAATAATTAATTTATTTTAGTGTTTAGTTCTGCGCTCGAAACTGTAGACGACTATATCTACCTTGGACAAACGATCCAGTTGGGTAGGTCGAATTTCGAAAAAGAGGTCACTCTCGTCGAATCCAACTCGGATGGGCAGCGTTCGGGAAGCTGCGGAATGTCTTCTCGTCCCAAATACCGCAGTGTCTTAAGACGAAGGTTTTTAACCAATGTGTGTTGCCAGTGATGACATACGGCACTGAAACGTGGTCGTTACAATGGGCCTCATAAGAAGGCTCACAGTTACTCAAAGGGCAATGGAGCGAGCTATGCTCGGAATTTCCTTGCGGGATCGAATTCGAAATGATGAGATACGCAAGAGAACCAAGGTTGTAGATATAGCTCGGACAGTCGCCAAACTTAAGTGGCAGTGGGCGGGGCACATTGCTCGTAGAATCGATGGCCGTTGGGGCAGAAAGGTTCTTGAGTGGCGACCGCGGACCGGAAGATGCAGCGTTGGAAGGCCTCCAACAAGGTGGACCGACGACCTGGTTAAGATCGCGGGCAGAAATTGGATGAGGGCGGCGCAAGATCGATCGTTGTGGAGAACTTTGGGGGAGGCCTTTGTCCAGCAGTGGACGTCTATAAGCTGATATGATGATGAGTGTTTAGTTCAAATACTTGATTGATTCTTGATTCTAACCCAATAAACAGTTGGTTTACGCCAGCAGCCGTTAACTGCTTTAATAAAAATTAAAGATGACTAAATTTAGAGCAGCACAAAAGACAGCAATATTTCCAAACGCCTTAAAAATTACTACTCCAATGGACATTCAATTTTCACGAGAAATCATCGTCTGCCCTCGAATGATAACACCCAGGTGAGTGAACGTCCATTGCCAGCTAGAAATAGAAAATGTAAAGATTATTGATGTGTGCAAAGAAGCGATGACATTGACAAATCGTGTCGTTACTGAGCTCGACCAGTACCCCTACCATGAGTTTACAGTGATTCTACTCGCTAGCGACTGCGTAAACGATTCGGTTGGAGAATAATAGTTCTACAAAGTAATCTCTAGGGGCGCTGTACTATTCTCTATACGCTTCTCCATAACATTCTCGTTTATGCTGTCGCTAGCGAGTACAGTCACTGTAACTCATAGTAAAGGTACGGAGTCCTGATTCGACGTGATTTTGCGATATTTCCACTTGAGCAATTTTTCGGCCTCATAATGGCCAAATAGGAAAATATATACATATTTGGTTAATCGAGTTGCGTTAAATGACTTTAACACGCTGATATTCTCAAGATGTAGCTTAATACATCAATTAGTCATATCACATGCGTCTGCAATTTGCACTGTAACGATATGACTCGTAATTATGAATTTTACCACCAACAAAACGGATCGGTTTCTAATGTAGTGTTAAGATCTCAGGCATAAATGACGGAAGACACGAGTTAAAAAAACTGTATAATGCAGTAGTTAAGTATTTCTTGTTTGCTTCAAAATCTGAAAATGGCTGTTTTTTGGTTGTTGATAAGTAAGCGTGACACCGCACAATTTGCGAATAAAACAATTTTGTGACCTAAATAGCTATACTACGTTAAACAAATATGAATGAGTTTGAACATTATAATACGCCCTGAAACAAAAATTTCACTTAGAACCCTGAGATGGCATAAGAATAGAAAATTTCTTCAATAAATACGTATTCGTTACGATTCTAAAAATGTACCTAATGTTTTTCACGTTTAAATTTACCCAAACCATTAACTCTAGATTGAATTTGCGGAAGCAAATATTTAACAAAATATTTTATTCATGTTCTCCCGGCCGTTTTATTGAAATTAAAATGGATGAATGGCGAAGAAAACCGATGAGGTGACGAAAATAAAGTTAAGTACTGAAGCTTGTGGGACAGAACTGTATAATTCTCCCATAAATTACGCTGGTTGGAGCCATTTTATCCCAAACGTGACAAACGGTGCGTAGAATACGTGAACTATTGTCTGGAATAGGTAGTGTTGAAATCAGTGATTGTGATTTACGGGTTGCAAGGATCAAAGTATGATCATGATGACGAAGCAGATTTGTGAAGCGGGTATTATTTACGCGTTTAGTATATCCAGAAGCGTATTTACATTACTTGGTCAGCACAGGGTATCTGAACTTCTCCATTTTGAAAAAATATGAAAAACTGAATCGACAAAAATCTACATATAGAACCTACTCACAAAATTTGTTGAGAAATGTGTCATGTAAGCGAGAACAGCCAAAAATCCGAACATCCAAACACACGAAAGAAATGTTGTCGAAGCTACAACAAAGACGCTTCGCTCGGTCGATCAAAAATTCAAAATGTATTACTTATATAGTATAGGTTGTTGTGGTTCCAATTAAATTGACCACTAATAAAAATGAGGATTGTCAAGAGGGCGCTATTTATAAGATTTATTTGGCAACAATTTTGCAACTGTCAGCATAGTCCGAAAACATCCGCAAATCCATGCATCCGTCCGCAAACAACGGATATGAGGACATGTTTAGTTTATTATTTTCTGAATCTATAACTTTAAGAAAAGAGAAATTTCATGTTTTAGAGATCATGCACCATAGTTAATTTGATAAAATTTTAGAGTCACACATCATTATTACAATACCAACCAATCCATCGCAACCGCACTATAATAACATTAGTTTAAATTACCTGTCTGTTCCGATGTTAACTTCGTAATATCATTTAATGGAATGCTCTCTTTTCCTGCCTATTTTTCGTGTAATGTGTACACATTATTTATAATATCACGCTCACGACTGTGAATGATTTTCGGCATTCTGTTTGGATATTTTTAAATATTTGTCTTTTAAAGAAGCGTCAACAAACCACCACAAATGACATTGACATTGTTGACAAACGATAATAATTAGGAGGCCTTATTCCTTTAAAATCGCTGATTGTTTAAGGCATTTTTCTCTATGATTTATCATGTTTTATTTATGTTACTACCTAGAACAGGGCTATTGGAATTTATTGGTATATATATTTTTTCATTGATAATTTTTGTTTCAAGAACTACTCGAAATTTACAAAATTCACGCGAAAAATTTGTTTTATCAACTTATTTTCGACTGCACGCGATCAAAGCATGAAATAGCTACGTTACTACCTAGAACTCGGGAATAAGTATTATTCCCTTTAAAAAGTTGGTTGAAATTATCAATATATTTGTTATAATATGAAAAAAATTTTTTTAAAAGGAATAAGGCCTCTCATACCTACATTGAAATTCCGCAACATGGTGCATCCTCATAATTATATTTGTGGTCAGACTTTGGAATTACTCGTATTTTACTATACTATAAGTATACATTCTAGAGTGGAATATACCTAATAGTCTATTTCAGAAGGGTAACAGCAGGCGATCTCTTTGCTAAAAGCATTACGCTGCTTTAAGAAAAATGCCCTCAATAAAAATACTAGGGCACTACATCATTGTTATAGTCATTATTTTGCAATAGTTAGTATTAAAGATTGGTTTTTTAATGTTTTCTTAACAATCAATATTATATTACAAATTAACAAAGCCCCAAAAGACGATTATGCCAAATTAAAAATAATACATGTTGTTACAATAATTCAAACCTTTCTCATTCATCAATTACTAATTTCGAAACTCGCGATTAACCTAGATTAGAATTATCTCCCGTGATATCACATTAAAGAGAGCAAAGATGCCAAAACGATACTAAGTTACCTACTGATAAAAGGCTACTTATAAAAACAATTGTTTCAAAAGAAAAACTTGGGTACCCCAATTAACTACCCTCGCTATGGGAACAAAGGCTGACCAAGTTAAATGACTTACAAAGCTTTTATTTTAACTTTTGAATTAACAATTCAAATGAGTCATAAATTGCAGTTGTTCGGACAGATAAATCACCAAACTGCGTTGTTACAGACAGGGAATGAACTTAGCCTACGGGGAGCGGTGTTCTGATACAAGAGTCGTGTACAATGTAAAACTGTCCCACCCAAAACTCTGAACCGGGGGGAGTTTTATACAAGGCTTATACCTTGTTTGTTATCCAGACTTAAATGAAGATCTTCTTGATAAGTTGGATCTACTTTTCAATAATTGTATACGTTTAATTTTTTGTCTCCGTAAATATGATCATGTATCTTCTTACCGCTCTCAGCTTGGCTGATTTCCCATTCTTCAACGATGTAAAATTCGTATGCTCTGCACTATCTTTTCAATTCTTAATGATGCATAAGCTCCTGAATACCTGAACCCTTTTTTCTGCTATATTGAATCCACTCGTAACCGCAATTTTCGCTCTTCTGGCAATCAAGCCCTTTCTATTCCTCTTCACCGAACTGGTTTCATGTCTAATTATTTCTCCTTGCAAGTGGCTCGCCTCTGGAACGGTCTTCCTCTCACAATCAAACTGGCTCCGAGTACTTAAGTTTGCATTCAAAAGGGCCGTGCGGAGTTTGTTTGCTGGCAGAACTGAAGTCTCATAGTATTTCTGATTGGTTTGTTTCATCGTCGTATACCTATATTGTATGTATCAATTTAATGTTTATTATCCATATGTATATGATGAGTATTTTAAGTATATGAAATTATGTTGCTTATCTAAGCAACTCTGCACCACCTACAATTATTTTCTGCTTTGCCCTAAGGTTGACTGGTAGAGAATGCCCCATGGCATTAAGTCCGCCTTTTGTACGTTTAGTTTTTGTTTTGCGCAACAAAGTTTAAATAAATAAATAAATACCGTCAGACAGCGGCAGCTTAGTCAGAGGGTTCACCGGTTCAGTTAGCACCATTTGGTGCAAGTTATAGTGAATAATAATATGTACTTAGGAAACGGGTTATGAAATAGCAATATCATGGGTATTCGCTTTTGCCAGCAGTTTCGCAGAACCTAATACCTGTGTAACTTTCAACCTTCGAAATTAAAATCGTAACCGTTCTGCTTATAATTACGTAGAGCATTTGTATCTGATCGATCGTCAACAAAAAGTAGTTCTTTACCTAACTACCAAACGTATACATCAAAATGACCATAAGAAAGATCATTAGAAAAACGTAGCCGCCCCACGGGGTTACCAGCAGCTGCAGTACCGAAACTCATATATAGCTCACCTTCGCGGTAAACTTCAAACACCCACGGAAACAGTTGCCCCGCCGCTACCAGCTCACATAGGCCTCCATAAGTCCCGGGCCGTAACATGTCATTGAAGTATTCAGACACACTGGGGTAATTATCCCCGTTACCATCATGGGACAAAATGGCAAACTCTTCCCAATTGGCTGCTACATAGTGAACGATTTCTTCACGCACCTCACTAGCCAGTGACTGTGTGCCATATAATATATAGGAGATAGCTCGAAAAAGGCAAGCTCCGTCTCCAGTTATGTGAATCACGGTGTGAGGCACCACGGTCCCTCTAATATTTAATAATTCGACTACCATATTTATATGTCTATCGCAAATACGGGAAGAAACTCGAAATAATATGGTCAAAACCACGTCTTTCTTGCATTAAAAACCTAGGATTCAGTTATATTGGAAAAGATAGCACACAGGTGATTACGACAAAGGGTGCAATTATATTGATTTAGAAACTTCCCGCGCTGCTTAAATAAAATATATTAGAACTGTCAAACGAAGATTTGAATTTCGATTATTTTTAATTAGATGTACGTACCGGCCAGAATATAAAATGACAAAGCACGTTTCATTTATAGGTATAAACCTTCTTCTGCGTATTATCTTTTAAATTGTTACTGCTTTGTGTTTGTAAGTCCGTCAGAAAAATTCTAATCACAGCTTTTAAATACTAAGATAAATAACTAGAAACAACAAAATGAACAAAGCTTAATTATAAGCTTCCCAGCTTGGCGGACGCCAACAGTAAATAAATAAAACGTCGTTAACAGAAGAAAAATGACCATCCTTGCGATAAACTCAGAATTTCCCTTCAAATGTGGCTTCAGCGAATATTTCATACTGATACCGTCTGAATTAATAGAGCAATTTACAAATCGTTGCCGGATGGCCGCCGGCGGCGGCCCTATCTGCGATCTCAAGGCGTGCTTGACGAAAATCGCGCTGTCAACTTTATAGATAGGCGTCGAGCCACAGAGTAAACTATAGTGTTAATACAGAAGGCTCACTGACTGACCTACTAACTGGATTGGTCCATTGGTAGCCTTAGATGTAGGTACCTACTAATTGGAGGTTCTGTACTACTACGACACAATATATGTACATATTATGGATATTTTAAGAGAAGAAGGAAACTACCCTACATAGGTATATACCCTGCATGCATAATCATCATCACCTCAGCCATAGGACGTCCACTGCTGAACATAGGCCTCCCCTTTGGACTTCCATATATACCGGTTGGAAGCGACCTGCATCCAGCGCCTTCCGGTGACCTTTATAAGGTCATCTGTCCATCTTGTAGGTGGACGTCCTACGCTGCGCTTGTTGGTCCGAGGTCTCCACTCGAGCACTTTTCGGCCCCATCGGCCATCTGCTCTGCGTGCTATGTGGCCTGCCCATTGCCACTTCAACTTGCTAATCCGGTGAGCTATATCGGTCACTTTAGTTCGTCTACGGATTTCCTCATTTCTGATTCGATCACGTAGACACCCCGAGCATAGCCCTCTCCATTGCTCGTTGAGCGACTTTGAGCTTTGAGATGAGGCCGATAGTGAAAGACCACGTTTCGGTGCCGTAAGTCATCACTGGTAACACACATTGGTTGAAGACTTTCGTCTTGAGGCACTGAGGTATGTCGGACGAAAAGACATTGCGTAGTTTCCGGAACGCTGCCCAGTGCCCAGCCGAGTTGGATTCGGTGGTTAACCTCTTTCTCGAAGTTACAAATCATGCATAATAATAGTGACCGACAGTGGTATTTTTGATATACGAGTACAGTGGTCTTTGTGACTTTTAGAGTGTGACGTCATTATCTACGAAAATCTATGTATGATATAGTTATAAGGTCTGACACGGTTTCTGTAGGAAGAGATATTTTTTCCTTACAGAAATACGTTAACGAATTCGATGATTTAATATGTACAATTCTATATGAATCTAGGTATCTTCTTCTTCTAAGTCAGTCCCTCACTGCTGAGGATCGTGATTAATATTTCTTCTCCGCCGATTAATATTTTTGATAGCAGCTCTCCACTTGTCCCTATCGGTTGCTTTTTGGAGCGCGCTGCTTAACGTCGTATCCAGTTGGTTGGATATCTGATCACACCATCGTATTGGGCTTTTACCCCGTGGTCTGGTGCCGTCCACCTTTCCCATCACCATCAGTCTCTCCAAATTGCCAGGATCTTTGCGAGCTATGTGACCAAAGTATTGTAGCACACGTTGGAGGCAGATGGTAGATATAACCTTGGCTGGCTTTCCAGTTTAAGTTGGGCTATTATGGAGACATTAGTTCGGCGTGCAGTCCAGGGTATACGGAGCATTTTTCGCCACACCCACATTTCCAAAGCATCGATCTTCTTCCGGAAAGCTTCTTTAAGAGTCCACGTCTCTGCGCCATATGGGATATGGGAAAGACTAGAGTCTGAACTATTTCAATTTTTGTCCGGTTCAGTATGTTCCTGTCTTTCCATATTTTGTCCAATTGAGACATTGCCGATTTCGCCATGCCGGTTCTTCGTCGAATCTCAGCTTCACAGCCACCCTTGTTATTCAGGACTGCGCCTAAGTATATAAATTCCTCCACTATTTCGTAGTTATCAAGGGCATCCGTTGTTTGTAGATTATTGAACCTATCCACTATCATTATTTTGGTCTTCGATTTGTTGATCGTGAGTCCATATTCCCGGCTAGTGTTCTCAAGGCGGTCTAACAGCGCTCTCATTTCGGTTTCAGATAAAGCAAACAGCGCTGTGTCATCAGCGTACCGGAGGTTCGAGATTTTATTACCTCCCACTGTAGCACCCCCCTCCCAATTCTCCAAGATCTGTCCCATTATGTGCTCTTCATATATGCTGAAGAGGAATGGGGATATGACACAGCCCTGTCTGTCTGAATCTAGGTAGGTATATGATTATGAAAATGAGTTGCAAATGATACTATTTTGATTAATAATTTAATTTACTATGGTAGCTTTTGACACTGCAAAATATATAAATATTACTTATGTTATATTAGTTTAACTTTTGACGATGCAAAAGTGATACCGATTTGAATAAATGTTATTTTTTTTCTTTCTTTCTATCTATTTCTATGCGGCTACCTATCTAAAACACTATATTTTGTTTTCCACATTTCGCGAAATTTTCATGTGTCCGAAAGCTATGTTTTTCAAAACTGTTAATTATTCAGAATAATTATAAAACTAACCTAACCTAATGGGTTCTTTAAAACGATGTTTATGAAATCCTGAAAATATTACGAGTTTAAGGAAAAGATTCTTTCAGACAAATGAAAATTTAGGGAAACGTTTCAGATGGAAAGCAATCTTTCGGATTTGTGATAGGATACTAATATATATGCTTATACATACAAGGTGAACGGCTTTTTACAAGCTTTTATTTAACTTGCATTGTATGTATATGTAAGTATGTTTGTTCGGGTGGAATCTTGCAACTCAATTTTGAAGCAGATATCGTCAACCGATTGAGCTAAACTTTTGCATACTTACTTAAATTTGATGACAAAACAATAATATGGTACCATGGGGCTGATCTGATGATGAAGCCGGAAGGTGGCCATAGGAACTCTATAATAGAAAAAGAAATCCTACCGAGCTTGAGCTCTTTAGAATCGTCTCAGTGAGCATTTGGTGATATCCAAAGAAAAGTACAGTCGGCTATAAAAGCTTGTTACTAAAATGAAATTTTTGACAGAAACTTATTTAAAAACATATTCATACACATAGAATTCTGGCATGTATCTACAGTTACTGAAGGCAAGCGAGTGGATAGGGCATATTTCAGGCGGGTGCGGCGATATGATTTCCTCAATGATTTCCCCAGACGCGGCATTCCCGGATTTATGCCGCACGTTGTCAAATTACATTCCTCACATTGATTAAAATTATCCGCTAATTGTGTATTAAATTTTAAAATAATATTTTATTCCTTTTTTTTTCTTTAACTTGAATGAAATTGCATTTGACAACAATCATGACTGTATAGCCCAACAAGGTGTTTTTCAACCCACGCCATATTGCGGATTTTTTGTATCTCACATATTTCAAGTAATTTTCGCATAATAAAACCAAAACTATTCACAGTGATGAAAGTAAAGTTTTTTTCAATAGGATTCAGTATTTATTTCGCAAGTACAACGAAGGATTGAGCAGCATTCCGGTAAAGAATGTTTTGAATTTGGTTAATGACAAATCCTTGACAATTCGCTACTGACGTTTAATAATGCAAATATATGACGTGTGCTGCACATTATTGCCATATGAAAGCTGTTTGTAGCGCCACAATCCCTGGGCCGGGACGACACTTGATAGGCTATAAGCATTGACGCAGCCTACGGCGAAGCGAGAGAACCCAGTAAATTCATATGCTAAAACTGAACTTGAATGTCAGTGTCAATGTGTACGTGTAAGACGCACAGGGCTGCCTCAGACGCATTGCAACAACTAGTTGGTGTCTTAGTTGCACATAAATATGACATAATGAGATAGAAAATTATCACAACCACACGACAACGGTAGTGGTGGTGATGATGATGGTAGTGTTGAGAAGGTGGAGTGATGGTGGTGGTGGTGGTGGTGATGGTGATGGTGGTCGTGAGAAGGTGGAGTGATGGTGGTGGTGGTGGTGATGGTGGTGGTGGTCGTGGTGGTGGTGGTGGTCGTGGTGGTGATGGTGATGGTGGTGGTGGTGGTGATGGTGATGGTGGTGGTGGTGATGGTGGTGGTGGTGATGGTGGTGGTGATGGTGGTGGTGGTGAAGGGGGTGGTGGTGGTGGTGGTGGTGGTGGTGATGGTGGTCGTGAGAAGGTGGAGTGGTGGTGGTGGTAGTGATGGCGGTGGTGGTGGTGATGTGGTGGTGATGATGGCAGTGATGGTGGTGCTGGTGGTGGTGATAGTAGTGATGGTGGTGGTGGTGGTGGTGATGAAGATGGTGGTGGTGGCAAATTTTAAATTATGTAACCTCTTTGTGCGAAATAAGGTAAGTATAGGCACAGATATGGATGAGGCGTTCTTACGTCCAGAAGTCCGGTGGTAGAAAGACATAGTGGTATCAGCACGTCTAGCATAACTGTAACATGCGACTCTATCGCTCGACAAATAATGCCTGTCACTTTCCTGACAAAACTGTGCGGAAAGACAGGTCTACTACTAAGTCGCGCGACAAGCGATGTCACGTCAAGATATGCTTGCTCCGCAATTCGTTAAGAGTTCCACAGCATGGCAGCAGCAGCACTCCCCGTGTTAAAACCAGGAGGAACTAAAGAGATCTCCCTCTGTCTACAGAGGTCTTATTCGCGAATTGTAATTTAATTTCTATATATGTGGCGTCATATTATGATGTAAATATGTCTTGTTTTTAGTGTTCTTGATGCTCACTTTTACAGTATTATACTGTTATTTCTCATTAAGTGAAATGTTAAATTTCTCTTGAGAAAATAAAGTTCGTTAAACTCAATTGCATTGTTCGAGCGAGCGCAGCTTCTATGTTTCAGCTTGGCCAAAAATTACGAAAGTATAAGTGCGGCTGTTCTCGCCTGCAAGCTGCATTTGCTAAATGATTCTCGTGAAAATTTGTGGGTTTAAGGTATGATCATCGATCGTTTAAAGAAAAAAAAATATTTAAGCCATTTAAAAAAAACGCGAGGTCTACGAATACAGCTCACGAAACCACTAGTTTTTTAAAGGAATAAGTTCTGTAGATATTTAATTTATATCTGTATGAACAAATAAGCATTTAGGTTACACTGCCACTGTACTACTGTACACGCCCGAGGGACGTGACAGATGACATAACAAGTGTGAATCTGACAGCTGTCACGTCATGTCACCACGCGGCTAACGATTCGTATTCGTATCTGAGGGTAAAGGTGAAAGGATTACACACCCAAAGCCTTTTAGGCTACTGGCGAAGGGGAAGGAGTGAAAAAATGTGATTTAACATGGCCGATTATTTGGTATATGTTTTTTATGCAGATTTTAAAGAGAAGTCTTTAAAATTATCTTGTTTGATTAATTAATAAGATAATTTTATGACCCGTTTTATATTTAATACAATGCGTGTAGTAATTTAAGAAAAGGCTGTTTTCAAGGGGTCCATATTGGCTCACATAAAATTGATCCTCCGAATTTTTCTTCTACTACCGATTTCTAGTCAGAATCATCACTCTTCCGAATTTTTAACTTCATACATTTGTCCCTCATAAATTTGTACTACTACCTACCGAGTTCATAATAGACAGTTTTCAGAACATCGTAATTCATAATGTCGTCACTAAGATTATGTGTGTACTCATAATGCTGATTTTCATATTTCTTTTATTCAGAATCATAAATTACGATAAACTTGTCAATCATAACATTTAAACATCGATGCAGTTTTTCTCCATATGTTTTTATTCATAATACTTGTTTTGAGTTATAACAAGTTAAGTGTACATGCAAGCAAGCATGCACGCATTTTGACGCTCCGCTCGCTTCGCTCGCTCCGCTATACGTGGTTACAATACAAACCTAACCTAACCTACAGTTTTCGGTTTTGGAACCACGTTCCATTTTGGCGCAGCTCTTCCTAACGGCATTATACACTTAGTAAATAAAGTTTCTTCCCGAATCCATCCTGGCTCTGCATTTGCTTATAAAAATTTGATGTAATAGTACGTAGATTATTTACAAGTGTTCATGCAAGCAAGCAGGCAAGCATTTTGACGCTCCGCTCGCTTCGCTTGCTCCGCTATACGTGGTCATAATACAAACCTAACCTAACCTACAGTTTTCGGTTTTTGAGCCACGTTGCATTTTGTCACAATCTGCTTATAAAATATAGGATTGTGGAGTTTATGAGTACAAACTAGTCTGCTTAAAAAATGTTTGTCAGTGAAAAATAGGATCAAAAACAGTTATGATGAATAAATGTCTGAAAACAAAAAGTAGTATTAGAGATATTTATGATAATTGACATTATGATTTTAAATGGTTCGGAGTTATGATCGGTAGTAATAGTGACTAAGTATAAATAGTGACTATTATTATGAAAAATTGTATGAGTAACATTTTCGGAGTTCCAATAATCGGGGTTGAAAAATTATGTGAACTTTGGCGCACCCGTTTTCAAGCCTTAATAAAATGCTTATTTGGGCTTGCAGAACAGCCTTTTCTTTCCTTTTTTTTCGTTGAAAAACATTTTTGCATATATTACGTATATGCCTCTAAATATACATATATATAAAACAAAAGCACGATATTTTAATTTCTACGTTGCTATCCATACCAAAAAGTAACATCTATTTTATTTTATTGTAAAGTGAAAGATAATAATATACTTACCTCGTGATACCTACAAAGACAAATATGTTCCCAAAGATTTATTCCCAAACGGATATATCAAAGACGTTCACCCAAGAAACTCGTCAACATACCTATGCCTAGTGTAAGGTCTTATAACAATCACCATTGCTTGATTCTATTCTTAATGGTTAAATTTTACGGTCTTCCTCGTAAAAGGTCGTATAATTATAATAAAACTGCGTGAGTTACGTCATTTTAAATCGAAAAAGACTAGACCTCACCGGTCCGTTCCCATATGTCTCTCGATTGTCCTTTACGGCAAAGCGGTGTCGTGGGCAAAACACGGCGCGGCGTTAGGGCGAATCGTGACCTTTGTGTGTACAAATTGGGACATTTGTTTAGCGACGAGGGGCTTACTGATCACCGATAAGCGTCACGGCGATGTTCCTTGTCACGGAAATTCTACGGATTTAACTTGAACGCACATATTTTTAGTGGGTGGTTGTGGTTATCAGATCATCAATATACTTTTAGGCGTTTTGTTAAAATAACGTTTCTTTTTAATTTGTAGAGCTTTGCTTTAGTATTGGTATTCATTATACGACGAATTGGACGACGCGTTTGGCGCAGTTTGTAAAGCACCTGCCTACTGAGCCGCCGGTCCTGGGTTCCAATCCCGGCCAGGTCAAATATTTGTGTGATGGGCTCGAATATTTGTGCTTGTATCATGGCTGTCCTATGTATTTAAGTATTATATTTATTTATTTATTTAACCTTTATTGCACAAAAGAAAGAACTTATCGTACAAAAGGCGGACTTAATGCCATAGGGCATTCTCTACCAGTCAACAAGATAATTTGTGATATTTATCTGTATAATTATGTATTATCATCATCTAGTACCCATAAAACAAACCTTCTTGAGCTTAATTTAAGACTAGTCGATTTTTGTGAGTTTGTCCGATATTTTTTTTTTTATTTTTTTTTCATTCTTCGGAATAATCCATGGACCCCCGAAATGTCAACGTAATTAATGTAATCAGATAAAATAAATAAATAAATAAATAAATATCAGACAACCTCACACAAATCAATCTAGTCCCAAATTAAGCTCAAGAAGGCTTTTGTTATGGGTACAAGGCGAAGATATACATACTTATATAGATAAATAAATACTTAAATACATAGAACATCCATGACCCAGGCGCAAATATTCGTGTTCATCACACAAATATTTGCCCTTGCCGGGATTCGAACCCGGGACCGTCGGCTCAGTAGGCAGTTGCTTAACCACTGCGCCAACCGCGTCGTCAAGATAAATCATGTTGACACACCACTAACACCCGATTTATGTTGCCAAAGTAAACCTGCGGGACTATTATGATTCCGTTTATCTCCTGATAAATTAATCATAAAGCAAGCGTCACTATTTCACAAGGTATCAGAATATCACAGCGGCAAATGACTAATCATTTATTTATCCCGTGATAAACAGTCATCGAAAGTAAGTACTCAACCAATACAGTGATAAATCACCTGGAATTTTGTACCTATCGTTTCTAACTTTATCCTAATATTATCGGGCCAGCTGTGCCAGCCATTCCATTGATCACTGTCGAATGGCTGACGTCAACCAAAACCGATCGAGGTCTCAGTTTACAGACAAATAGGGCTTTCAGATTTTAGATTGAGAAAATAAATCACTATAACTGCTATTGAGAGCAAACATGTCATTGGACAATGATCGCCAAAGCCAGGGTATAGGGAAGATGTATAGCAATATTCCTGGTAGTTGCATAGTAAAAGTTCGAAGCGTGGCAAATAAAACCCTGACGGCTAAGGACTACACGTTATCATTTTTTTATGACAGAATTATTACTTGTGTTGTTGATACGAGCTCATGTAAAATAAATAATGAGTATTGTATTTAAACTAGGTATTTCAATGTGATACGAAATACGATACACGCCGTGGTCTCAGATGTACTGGTGGTGATGTGAAGAGGCTTGCAAGTACCTGTCTGTGTGGGTAGGCTCCCTGTACACCGTGTGCGCCAACGTGCCGTCCGCTCTGGCCATTACTTTCACATCTAAGAAGGGTAGTGTTCTGCCACATTCTACTTCATAGGTGAATTTCTTGCGCAGCCCAAAGGATGTTATACCTTTCCAAAATCCCGGTGTATACAAGATAAAATGTAGCTGTGGAAGTTCGTATATCGGCCAAACTAAGCGGAGTGTTCAGGAAAGGGTAAAAGAACACACACAGCAGCAGTCAAAAATCGCCAAATACAAAAATCTGCAATAGCTGAACATTTGTTAACATCTGGAACGAATCACTGGATCGAGTTGCACAAACCGAAAATTCTTTCCACAGAAAAGCACTATTATCCACGGATGGTAAGGGAAGCAATTGAAATCAAGAAACACCCAAAGAATTTCAACCGGGAAGATGGTTTTAATTTATCGCAAACTTGGTCCCCCAGTGATTAAAAAATTTAAACCACGGGATATATCTTCGAATCTGTGCGCGGATGTTGTGAGTGTTGTGTGTCCGACCGGTGACAATAATTAGTAAATAAATGGGTGGCAGTCGAACATTTATCTTCCTACCCATCCATTTTATTAGACATTTTCGTCGGGTAGTACTACATTTGTCCGACAGCTCCAGTAACAACTCGCTGTTTCACCAGTACATCTGAGACCACGGCGTGTGCAACCCCGCCGAAACGTTAGATTATGAAGTTAAATAAGAAATATCGCGTTAGACCCGTTATAATTTGTGTTAATTATGAGTACAAACCGAAAGAATATAAAGTGTCATAATTTTGAGCAGATTTTTGAGGACCACTTCAGAACGATAATTTGTATACAGTGACTTAATGAATATGAATGGCGTTTTTCTAGTGCCTTTTGTATTCACGAAAACAAAACGGCGATTTAGAAGATATAAGAAAATATTGAAAGTGGTGCTAGTTTTGCATCATAGGTACATATATCGCCTTAATCTCTAATATTTGTTCGTGTATCAAAAATCACAATCTCAATTCTTTGAACCCTGAGGTTTTTTTGTATCCACTGTCTCATCCACATTAGGGAATAAACAGGGTCCTATACTGCCTTGGCCCGCCAATACTGCCTTGACATCACTGCGTATATAATTGGATTTACACAAGCCAAGTTCATGATGAACACCTGTTGTTGCATTTTGGATCTGAAATGCGGAAATAAAACTGAATTAAATAATTAAGTTCCACCTGTTTAGACAAATCCAGTCGAAGTACGTCGATTTTTTTTATTCAAGCATCTTGGACTTTCTGATCCACCTTACATCAGGTGAAATCGTAAGTAGTTAAAAAATACTGGTAAATTTTTCAAATAAAATTAAATGTATATAACGGCAAGATTAGTTTGGTATCTAATCGGGTTACCTAACTAATTATAGTTAATATTTATAATAATATACTAACGTAACTCTAACTGTCGAAGAAATAAGGAAAACAACAATATATTGTGTCTGCGTTATTTGAATCAGACTACTTATTATTTACCAGCCACAACTACTTTATTCCTATTGATGATTTCCCCATAGTATTTTAATTAACCACGTCAGCACAATAAGTAGGTACGTCAATTTTAATAATCAATCCCGGGTTTTCTGAATACGTATTTTTATCCATACTAATATAAAATGGTATAATATAATATTTGGGGGTGTCTGAGTTGAATAATATTTATTTATATTTTCTGAATGTTAGTTTATGTACATTATGTACCTATGTTTGCATGCATATGTCTTTGTCGTCTCATTAAGCCTAAAACGGCTGGACCAATTTCATAAACAAAAAATGTAGTACACGTTCATATCCCTAGATGGATAGGTTGGTCATTGTTAGTTCAAAAAACAAAATTTGTCCCTCCGGTGGTCAAAAGTTAAGATCTTGAATCATCATGAATCTAGGTTATGTTGCTATTACATCGGATTATAGAAGAGGGAACGCGCTTTATTCTCACAGGCATTTTATCAGAAAATTAGGGCCTGGAATCCTTAATTTCGCACGTCCACCGGAAAGACTGGAACCTGAATCTGACAATGACCCAGGTATAGAATATTTATCTATTTAGGATATCTGCTCTTTTTCCCATACTATCAATTTACGTTGTTTGCACCTAGTAACTATGGCGTCGGGTACAACTAAGGTCCAAACTTAACGTAACCGAGTTATAAAAACCGACGTCGTTCTCGTCTGTTTCCTTCTCCAAAATTTAACCAATCTTTACGAATTTTAGGAATTAAACGAGAATTTAGATTTTTGCGTATTTTAGAATTTCTGGACAAGGCGTCCGTTACGGCAAAATTTTGGCTAGAAACAGACACTTACGTAAACAAAGTACACAAATTACATTATAATAGGCGCAAAACTCTAAACGGTTCATCCTCCCTACATTATCGATATTATAGCTTTTAACAGCGGCTTTGCTCGCTTTAAAACATATACCAATATCCTACGGGAACAATGTTTTTTTCTTCAAAAGCAGTCTACATGTTAAGGTATTAACTATCTCTGTTCCATATTACATGCAAATCCAGCTATATTGGCGAGTAGTAACAAACATACACAAACTTTTGTTTTATGATACTTATTAGTGGGATGGGGTAGGTATTTACTAATTTTCGCCACTAACACTTGCTACCAATATCGTAGTTCAGCCGTCAGCAACTGACCGCAACCACAGACTATAGAATCTACGTCAGTACTTACCACATTAGTCCACGCTCGGTATGATTTTCTAAACAATTACTTACGACGTGCGTTAACGTCCGTACTAAAACACTAAGTTTGATTTTGGATGTAATAATAGTTATAGCCCATCAGGGTGTTTTCAGCACACGCCAAATTGCCGATTATACTCGTAAGTGGTACTAATTTATTTTACTGGCTACGAATTTTTTGTGGAAACTGACGTTGAAAGTGTAAACAAACAGGAAACAGGACTAAATATTCCGTAGTCAATTTACACGTAATTTTGCATAATATAGCCAAAACAATCCACAGTGATAATAGTCAAGTTATTTTCAATATGATTCAATTTTATTTCAGAAATAGAACAGAAGATTTAAGGTTAAACGCATCGCTATTTTGAAAAAAAAAAATGCATTCCAGTAGACAGCGTTTTGAATTTAGTTGATGACATACCGTTATTGTTTTTTTAATGCATATATATATATATAACGTATGCCTTTATTGCCATATGAATGCTGTTTGTAGCGCCACTATCCCTGGGCCGGACCGACACTTTTTAGGCTATAAAAGTTATGGAGACTGTGCAGCGGAGCTACTCAACATGCCACCTTCGTTTTCCAAACGAACGACAACGCCGTGTGAACCTACACTCCATTATCCTGGTGTTCAATTTGCCCCTTGCCATAGCGCGTGACAAAAGGTTTCAGTTAGACCTACATCCCACCTGATGGAAATTGAAAGAAAGGTCTGTATTGTATTGACAAAACTACACAAATTCGTAGTTTCGTCCGTATTTGGCCACTGATAAAGTTCGTAGTATTTAACATATTGCAAACACGTCGCGGTGTCACAACAAACTTGCTACAACTAGCACTAATAGTCTTGCACGAGACATACCAGCAAACTGAGACCTAACTCGGCACGTGTCAAATTACCTACAAAACTAATAAACCGGGTGAAAATAATGAGAATTGAAATAATAAAATGTGCTTTCAGAAGGATAGTGAGATTTTATTACTTTGTACAATCCATACTATCCATACTAATATTATAAATGCGAAAGTGTGTCTGTCTGTCTGTCTGTCTGTCTGTCTGTTACCTCTTCACGCTTAAACCGCTGAACCGATTTAGATGAAATTTGGTATGGAGATAGTTTGAGACCCGGGAAAGGACATAGGATACTTTTCATCCCGAATAAATTTAGTGTTCCCGTGGGATGAGTGGGTAACACCGCGGGGCACAGCTAGTACTAAATAAAATAATACTGTTTTCCATCCTTAACAACAATAACATTCTTAAACCAGTCTTATCATCAGTCCTATTTTTTTTTTCACATAAGTTTTGCCTTCAACTAAACAATATTTACAACATTTTAATAAAAAAACATTTCTACATACAGGATTACTTCAGTAATATGCCCTACACAGCGGCTTAAGGACAGCTTCCTTGTAGTTCACGAATTCTCGCTGCGGAATTTTTTGAGTCCGTCATTCGACTGGTATTAGGTGCGTCGTCACACAAGAACAGACTTTTGTACGCCTGCCGATATTCCCTAGACATCACCACATAAATAAGCGGATGGATACACGCTGGTAAATAATTTAAAAGATTACCTACAACTCTGGCAACTGGAGAACTATCGCAGAACACTTTAATTATCATCATGGGTAAGTAACACACCCAAAAAGAAACTATTATAGTCATAATTATTTGTAACAGTTTTCTATCTTTTGTGCTGGGCTGAATGAAAACTTTGAGTGGCTTTCGGGCGCTCTTTAAAACTGCTAGTGATTGTCGGAAATGTCTACATGCATTATATCCTAGCTGCGTTGGAGTTTTTGTATTTGCATCGTGTTCCGCGGAATTTCCATCCGTAGACAAGGCTGATCCATTATTAAAAGATGGATGTAACATGTTTTTTGGTAGTGCTGCCTGGTCGATTTCCACTCCATAATCTGGAGACCTCACATTTGTAACTGAGTCTGTTTGTAAAAATATAGAAACCTGCCGTTTCCGTGGCCTTTTCTTTGCTGATTTCCGTGCTATCCAAAATATTTTCAGATAGAATATAAGAACAAGAAGACACGGTATTAAAACGAATCCAATGAGAAATTTCTTCGGTGAGCGATTATTGCAATCTGGGAGTATTGAACAAGTTCCAATCAAAGGGTTCATACCGAAACGTCCCCACTTTTCGAACCACGTTGGTATTAATATTCCAAAAGGTATTATCCATGTGCAAGCTACAATTGCCGCTATATAACGTGGTTTGTAGATCCTGGTAACAAGAGAACACGAATGAAATTATCATTATTTAAAATTATCATAAAGGACTTGAATCGGTGAACTATTTAGGTTAACACGTTCACGTGTATATATCATGGCTATTAAATTGTATAATAAGATTCCAAATGACATAAAAGTACTAGATTTAAGTAAATTTCGAAAAAGACTATTTGATTGGTTGCTTGACATGTGTTTTTATTCAATTAATGAGTTCCTAAATTATCAATAAACATTATTTTTCTATGTGACCTCAATATTGTAATAACAATTGTATATGTAAATTAACTTATTCTAACTTTTCTACGCCGATAGAGGCAGAATATGACGCACTAATTGTATCTCGACCATCATTTGTACCATGTTCTAAGAAATAAACAGATTATTATTATTATTAAGATTATTATTACGGACACAGAACCAATTTGAAAATTGCATACTGCGACACAGACAGAACTCATACAAAAAAGATTAAGCCAAAAACGGCACAAGGCATTTGCTTTTATATAAAAACTACGGGAAATGTTTGGCTGTAGACGAAGTGATAGAAGTCGACATCCACAGACGTACAGCGTGTGAGTCGTGAGCTCTCAGATTACGATTCGGGTTTGGGTGAAAACTGAAAGGTTCGTATTTGTATCGTATAAGAGCGACCGAGACAGATATAAAACCCGGATGACATTCTAACAGCTCACGCACCCCGTAGTGCCGTATCACGAACGTTCTAATTTAGGTCTCACGACGTACTTTCCGTGAAAGTGTTAAATTATGATATAAAGTGACCGTTTTTACAACTGCATGTAAACTTACATGCAGTTGTAAAAACTTACTTGCTAACTTCTTGCTAACTTACTTGGTATACATTGTTGGATGTGCTATCAAGACATATCTGTTGACCATGATGGTTAATACTGTCAACAAAGATACTGCTGCTAGTCCATATCCAGCCATGGGGAACATTCGGCACACAGTGACACCGGAGGACCAGTGTCGTTGCCAATACGTTGCAGCAATGATGGGAAGGTTGAAGCAACAAAACAACATGTCAGAACAAGCCAAGTTCATTATGAATACTGTTGTTGCGTTTTGGATCTGGAATATAAATAAGTTTGACAAATAAATTTTTGGCTTTGATAAAAAATAGAATCCGTACATATTAGAGCATAAAGATGCTTCAGAAAGTGATATTCATCAATAATCTCTAGAAATACATAAAGGCAGAATTACATCGGTGCTGCATAGAGTATGCAAGCCCTGAAAGTTTACTATGCGTAACCCGGGCATTCCCAGGACTGTAATACAAAAAATCCCGAAACTGAAAACTATCTATCAAGACGTAGGGATTATTTTTGGGCTTCCATTGATTTTCCAGAGATTTTAAACACAAGCCAACAATAACGTATACCTACACATTAAATGGTTTGATATTGAGAAACATCTAATTTAATGAATCCATTGTTTATAATCCACAACTACTGACGTAATTGTAATTTCCCTTCACGGAATGACAAGTTAAGACCACAAAAGTGTAAACCAGGCCGTTACGTTACCCTTTAGAAATTAATAATGAACTGAGCATAATCTTTCGCGAATAATGATATCTTCAAAAATATTAATACATATTTATCATTTGTTTGTACAATGAAGCGAGAACTGCCTGAAACATGTTTTTTTTCAATTTTTGCTTTATTGTAATCATTTTGTTTGGGTTTTATTATTTGTTTATTATTTATTTTTATTTATTATTTTGTAAGTAAATAAGGTCTTTTTTGGCCAATTCAATTAAATATGCGTTTTACTTCGTGGTACATCATCAGCCTTCGAAGTTAGCAGTCCCGGATTCGAATCCCAGCATGGGCAAATATTTGCGTAATAAACTCGAATATTAAATAAATGTATCCCTGGGTCATGGACGTTCTATGTACGTATCTACCTATACTTGTAAGTAATTGTTTAATATCTTTGTCTAAGTATTACTCTCCAGTCTCCAATAATTTTCTAAGCCTTAGAGTCTAAGGAATATTATAGTGATGGAAAAAAACTATCATATTCGAATATTTTAACTTTATGATTAACGGGATCCAAGGATAAGATCCAAATTCAAAGTAGAATAAGTAAGTAGGTAGCAGTGTAGTAAGTGTCGTAATGAATATAAAATTATACCTACTCTATTTTAGTAGTGTAGTTCCAATATGACTGAATGTCAAATTATTAAACAAACATGTATTTTGAACAAGACGCACCAGTGTTGACGACGTTGCTTTTGATAACAATTTGTATAGAAAATTGATGAGGCGAATATCAGTTTCATGAATTATATTTTGAGTTAGCATTTTTGTCAGTTAATGATTTCGCAATTAATGTACTTACTTCGGAATGCATATTTGTTGAGTAAATGAAAATAACAGTAAGATATATCGGACAATCTTACACAAATCAATCTAGCCACACATTAAGCTCTAGTAGGCTTGTGTTATGGGCACTGAACGACGATATACTTACATACTTAAATAAGTAGAAAACTTCCATGATCCAAGAAAAAAATATTCGAGCTCATCACACAAATATTTACCCTTGCCAGGATTCAAACCCAGAACCGTCGGCTCTTTAGGCTGCGCTACCACTGCGCCAACCACGTCGTCGACAAAAAAAATATCACGAAAGAAACTTACTTTTTTGCAACGTGCTAATGCGATGATGGTAATGAGATTTCCTGGGACACCAAACACCATGTAAAAGACACAACATGCAAAGCTAAATAGCAGTAACTCCTCGGGGTAATCCTTAAAGAGTTCGATCTTTGCCAAATCCTCGTCTGCATACTCCTTGTGAACGTCCGAATTACAAATATTTGGCAATTGCGCCATTTTTAGTGTCCTATTCCCAATGTGTGCATATGAACACGTATTAATTATATTAATTACCAATTAACGTCATGTCCCCACCGATTTTATTCACAAATGAATTATAAATGAAACTACAATACAACTGAACATTAATATAGTTATGATTAATTCTTTACTCGTTTTCCTCGGTAAATGTTTGATGACTTTTTGGTTTTTTCGTCTTAGATGTATCAGGACTTCCACACACGCACAACAATTTTGTCTACTTGAATAAAAACTTATGACTTTTATTTATTAATAATAATAACTAGCATGCCGCCGCTGATCGGAAGGAGAAACTGGACGATAACAATTTTCACAACGGACAATCAATAATGCAGGCGGCCTTACGCTTTGCCCATAGGTATGCATATGCATCTCATTGATACTTAGCAATATACCGATATTTAGTACTGGATCAAGATGGTAAAAATGTGATAAGCACGATTAATTTGGTTTTTTTTTCTATGTATATTCATAAAAAGATGTATCTTTCTAAGAAAAAAGTTATGTTTTCTCCCTAGAAAACAGAATTATAGTTATAGCCTTGAAAGTGGCGGTATATCCCTGGGATACAAATTGCTTTCATAAGGCAATAATGTGCATGCGTCATATATATGCATTGTAGTATCAATATCGATATGTCATCATCATCACCCAAATTTAAAAACTTGACTTTGATCACCTTTTTTTTATTCATGACCATGCTTACAAAACCTTCAGTCGTAACCAAATAAGTCAGTTATCAAATATTCGTCGTTGCCAGTAAAATAAATCAGTAACACGTAATCAGCAATATGGCGTGGGCCGAAAACCAATTTGTTGGGCAATTCAACTAGTTACATCAGCACTATACGTCACGACAACGCGACGTTGCACGTCGTCCCAATATTTTGACGTAACGTTGAATTTTATTTTGACCGATGCGTTTAATTATGTTTACTCATAGTACATAGCATTTTGTTAATTTTGGTAATTTTATTTATCATTTTCGAACGAAAATCGTATTTTTTCCAATTAGTTACCATGTTTCTTTCGCTCCAAATACTTACAAATTTAGCTGGTCCACGTTGCTGCTTAACCCTTAAATGCATGATGATGTATATATACACGTTACTGAAATGACACATGTCAAAACCTGTATATAGTCAATATAAACTTTGGCAAGATTGTCCCTAAGTCTCAAACTGACGTGGATTTCATTGGTAATTACGTCATTTCAGAAATAAAATTAGTGTAATTGTATGCATTTAAGGGTTAAATATTTTGAGTGAGCCTGCGGTTCTGAGGAATTACGGTCAAGAGGGAGTTGGAAATGAAAATCAGTATAATTTGAACATTATAATTTATTTGAATTACATCTTTGGTAAGTACAATGGCTTAGGGTTGGCGTGGACCCAAGAAATTGGTTCTTTGGTACCTATTTTTGGTGCAGGCTTACATAATTTGTCACATATTATTAAAATTGAGTATTTCGCAAAAAAAAAATAGAAAAAGATTAAAAAATATTTTTACCAGAATTGTTCATTATTGTATCTGATTAGATTTTGTACTTTGTATAGTTGTAGATTTTTATAAATGATTGAAACGTAAATAACGCGTACCTACATTACTAAGTGATTACCCAGAAAGAAGACGTTTTTCGTACAAGACAATGATTTCGTATATGTACAATGTCTGAATAAATAATAAAGTTAGAGAAAAGAGCTTTTTCTGAAGGTATGTAAGTAGTTTCATTGTCAAAAAAGCAATGAAACTACTTACATACATTCAGAAAAAGCTCTTTTCTCTAACTTTAAGTCGAAAGGTATTTTTGAAAGTCTGTCTAGTGTGAGTCGGAACGTACTTGAAGGTTATACCTACACCTATAACGGTTTAAGAGTTAGTATCCTCTGACAGACAGGCAGGCAGACGGGCAGCGTTTTGATATTACAAATTTCAACCCCTATAATGTATTGAAAATTCCAAAGGTGTTCAAAAAATGTGTGCAAAAAATGATCACCATGTTTTCCATTACTGAGTGGTTCTTCAAAATATCAAAAACAAGACAGTTAAGAAGTAAAATTAAGTAAAACACTTAAGTACCCTAATAGAAAAATATAAATGCGGTATTCTCTTTATCAACACTCTTCCCTGCTCTTAAAATTATGACATTATGTATGTAATTTGCGGTAAGCCTCGCTGACAGGAATGTCATAACACTTCATGATAACGGAAATTAGGCACCACATTATTACGTCAAGGACTAATGGCCTTCAGAGATACGACATTATTTACGCTTCAGTGTGCACTCTTATTCAACTGGCAGTGGCTAGTTTTTGACCGAAATAGAGATGGGCGTACGTGGGCCCAATCTTCCCAATGAAATACTTGGTATTTACCAGGTTTAACCCAAATTACTGGGTGACGCCCGCAGAACGCTTTAGCCGCCCTTTCGTTTGTATTATCAAATATTTATAACACGATGAGAAAGGCATAAACTTTTGAGGAATGTATATATAAAATATTAGTGACTTATGTTTCCTTTTATTCTCAATTCTCATTTGTTATACACGGGACTGATGAAACGCTCCGCGGCCATAACCGCTGTGGTAAAGGGGGAATATGGGGTATTTACCCGAATTTTTTTGAATTTACCCACGAGCGCCCAAGACCAAAAGTATGAATGTATCCTATGAATGTATCCATGCAGAATATCAAAACCAGAGGGTGCAAATGTACATAAATACACAATTTTTAAAACACATTCTGAAGAATTCTGAAATCGCTAAACTCGCTAAAGTAAAAATATACGTGTAGTATTATAAAATATCTCCATACTCTTGTTTCATATTCTTATTTTCAGCACTTTGCAAGAAACAATTAATTTATAAATTATTGTTTTATAAAAACTCTACTTATAATAGTATACATGTTTCTTTGACAAATCTAGTCTTTTAGAGGGCTATATAGTAGTTAAAATTGTATTTGTTAAATCAAAAATTTTGACAGATGATATCAACAAATAATATTGTAGCCAGATGAAACATTTTCGTATGTGACATTTAAATTTACTTACTAAATAAACCATTAAAACGTTCACATCATTTAAGTAACCAAACCAGTTCTTTGGAAAACGTCTTAGTAACTAAATTTACGAGTATCGTATAAATTTCATCCAAATCACTTACTCATTAATGGGTCGATTTTAATTGTGCTGTCGATTTATTTTTTTGTGATTTTAGTATAAAATGGTAAGCACATAGTCTTTCTGTGTATGTAAAACATAATTTCCCGATGTGACCTACAAATGTTATATATGAAAATTTGCATTGAGTAACGAAAATTTCATATATTTTTTATAACTTAGTGGAAGTTTTCATACGTTTTTAGGACACATCGGGAAATTGTGCTTTTCATGTGGTATGAAAAGCAGAACACTATGGACTTCTCAAGTTTTAGTAAAGTCGGAAGAAAAACAAAACAACAAAAAGGAAATCGGCCCTAATAATAACATTCTTACATCTCTTAGTTATTTATAATCTCAATTACTAGAGGAAGTTACATAGTCGTATTCACATTTAAGTGTTAATTCCTATATACTATATTTGGAATGGTTTGAGTTGACTTTGATTTATAAATTATAAATGCAAGACATCAGAATTTAATATAATCTTTCGCGTTTCTCACTCAAATTAGCAAACTAAATATACCATGCCACTCACTGTTAGGGTCAAGGTCACCAAGCTCTATTAGTCAAATCAGTTGTTATTCAGCTATTAATGACTAACAGACCATGTTGAAATTGGGCAACGACTACGGTGGTTCAGATTTTGATTCCATTGTTTTTTTTTGTATTAGGTACTTAGCATTAGCACTAACGGTATATTGCCACTGACGTGGCTAATGACGATTAAAAGAACATGTCTCAGTAATGCCTGCTTACCACAGTGCTTGAAAACCTGCTTCCCCGTCAATTGAAATAGTGTGGTTGCTCATAGTGCGCTACACACAGATCAGTGGAAATTCACCCTAACAATACTGAGATCGAGGCCAGTATTTCCCATGCTAAATATACGGTAGTGAACTATTAACGTCGATCATGATATTTTATGGAATGTCAATGTCAGTTGTATCGAATCTCCACCAAGCTCCAAATTTGCCTACCGGTGCGTAGACGTCAGCGCCACATAAGAAGGAATAGAGAAAAGTAATATAATTATTTTATGTGACTGATGTAGTTTCTAGAATACATCATAAATAAGTAATCATACGTGGATCTCGGGCAGGATATCGACGGGTTATAATATCTTTTTGTCTCTCACTCTTATTCAATTTCAATTATAACAACAATTGACCATATCACGGCCATTGTTTGTGATATAGCCAATGTATTCCTCAAACGACGAATTGGGCATCATTTTTTTGACGCAGTTAGAATACTCATGACTTTTTATATAACCCGTCAATATCACACCTCGAAAATAAATACGTATAGTGAATTAATAAGATTAAAAAAACTTAACATACAAAATTTAGACCAATATCAAATAACTACTGAAACCTACTTTTATCTCGTTATACAGCACCGTCTTCGATTCAATAATTATCGTTTCGACTATGTCTTTGACATCCCGCTTACATACAATAATATCACACATTGATATTGTACACTTCGTACGTAACTATTATCATTAGCGCTACTTTATATAATAACAATTGTCAACAATTACCGTCTTGGATGTAAACAAAATAACTCCCTTTTTAACATTTTGCTGCGAATATGCTTTATACTATTAGACAACTTTCATTTTTGTGTACATAATTAATTTCAATGAGGCAGAAGATGGGCGCTCGTGGGTAAATTGCTGATCTTTCCGCGTAAATACCCAATCTATTTTACAGTATAGGTATTTACAGCAATTTCCCTAAAAATCTATTTTACAGTATTTTAGGAAAAAACGGGTAATTTACTAGGTATTTCCAACTTTATCCGGGAATATTGGTTATTGATCCACAAGCGCCCTCTATTATGGATGTATTTATTATTTCCAATCTTTAGATAAAATCTATAATCTCATGGATTTACATAATTATTTATATTAATAAAAAAATGTCATACCATAGATTTTTGACATCGATTAAATATTAAAAAAACCACTTGAAAAGATGGATAATTGTACAAAATGACCACGAGCACAAAAATGACACAAGCCTTGTCATATGTTAATTTAATTAATTAAAAATTTGATCTCTTCCATTTAAAAGTTATACAAACGTTACGTTCTGTATAATGTTAATTCTTCAAAATCGATTGGGTAGAGCCAAAATTTAAAAGTGATAATGTTTAAGTACTTTGTAGCTCTTCACTTCAACCTCTTTCGCACTACGTTGCTTTACTGCGACAAAGTACTTGAAAGATTTTTGAAATCAGTCGGAATCGGCCTCAAATTATTATAATTTTCTACACAAGGTGGGGATGAGTCCCCTAAATTGAAATATGATTATAGAATTTTTTGATTTTACTTGAAATTTAGCTGTTCCTATCCTAGCCATATATGATATTTTCCAATGTCAAACCTTTATCGAGCATCCGATAAAAGTACTATTACTAGTGCTATAGTACGGTAGTACTGCTAATAGTAGTATTACCGCCGCAATACTATACTTGATATTTGAATGGCGAAAGAACACCTTTTATTGCGAAATTCTTCAATTTAGTCAGGAATACAACACTGGCGCCAATTATTTAACTAAATTATTCTCATTTTCGACTACAGTAATGGCTGTTCGGCGAACCATTGCCAATCCCAATAGACGATAATTTTATTGCTTATTTGACATTATTGTTCCATTATCTTTGCCTCTTTATTGCTAAGCGCTTATAATAGATACAATGAACATTTAATTGCTAATTTTCAACAAAAACTAAATTCATCCATCAAATGCGAAACCACAGGTTTATCCGCAACTTCTCTAAATATCAATTATAATGTCATGTCATAAATAAGTGTTACAACGAGATTGCACATTAACTTACAGCCTAGTTACTTAGGTATACTTTGAATATCATCACGTCATCAATAACTTACTAGACCAACGCAACTTACACTCTTAAACGTGTCAACATATTATCCCACCTTCATTAGCACAATCACGGACGGCTCGCGATCAAAACGATTTCTATAAAAAAAAAACACTTTTCACTCCCTAATATAACAGCTAGGTACAGTCTCACTAATTTAGAGTGAAGTCCTTTCCAGAACGCGATTATTTATCGGTTTGAGAGCAATGCAATGCATTCTCCCATTGACGAGTAGTCACGGCGGCCGCTTCTCGGTGATGCCGTCCCCCGGCGAGCGTCACGCCTTTCGCCGACACATAAGCAAGTTCTTGTAAGCCTGTCGGTACTCGCTGGACATCACCACGTAAATAATCGGGTTGATGCACGTCGTTAAATAGATTAAAATATACCCGGCGATATTCGCCAGGGGGTACGAAGTGAACTCGCGAAATATCTTTGTTAATGTTATTGGGAGATAGCAGACCCAAAATGAGAGCATAATTGCCATGATCATCTTCAAAAGTTTCCGGTCTTTTGGAGTGAGACGCGGCGGTCGTACCGGCCCTGGAGCTCTTTTTAAGACCGCGGCCGCTTGTCGCAGCCTCTTTGCTGTTTCACCGCCGCTTGGTGTTCGGGGTTTGCCATCTAGAGCACATTCTTCGTCATGCCCGTCTAAAGTGTCTACGCCCGAGGATGAGGACCGTTCAGGACCTGGCGTCGGTGGGCAGTGCAGCACCGGTGGGGCGAGCAGAGCCCTTCGTGGAGGTGCCGAATGATTAGTTCCATTCTCTGGGCCAGGTGATCTTTCCACAGCTGTAGACGCTGAACCCATAGCGGAGTCTTCCCGGCCTGGTCGAGGTCGGTTTCGGGCGGGTGCTCTTGATTTTCTAGCTGCTTCTCGGACTATGCAGAAGATCCTCGCGTAACAAATAACTATAGCAAGGCATGGTAGCATAAAAGCTCCCACGAAAAGGAATTCTTTCGGGGATCTGTGGTTGTCGTCCGGCAGTATGGTACAAGATCCAATATCTACATCAAGACCGAAACGTCCCCACTTCTCGAGCCACGTCGCTATTAGCGCTCCAAACGCAAATGCCCAGGTACTGGCCACCATCACTGCTAAATACTGTCTTCGGTAAAACCTGATAACAAAAAAAATAATTGCAGTTAGTATAGTCGAGAGAAAAGTAACTTAAATTCCTTGACGTAATTTGTCTGATATTTTACAAATAATAATAAAGGGGCATATGTTTTATTAAGCTACAGCTTTTATAGAAGAAATTATAAATACCGAACAAGTATAGACAAAAAATAAAACTAGGTCCTACCCCTAAGAATTCTTTCTTCTCATTAATCGCTTACAACACAACGTCTTAATGATAATGGTGATGGTAGCGATGATGATGATGTCGATACGCTAGAAGATGAAAATACTTACTTAGGATATAACCGTGGATGAGATATCATGACGTATCTGTTGATGGTGATGGCCAGCACTGTAAACAGCGACACGGCCACCAGCGCATATCTGGCCAGCGGGAACATGCGGCATAGCGTCTTGCCGTGCGGCCATGAGCGTCGCCAAAACGTCGAGGCTGCCAGCGGCAGGTTGAAGCAGCAGAACAGCAGGTCCGAACAGGATAAGTTCATTATAAACACCGCTGTTGCGTTTCGAACCTGGAACGAGAAGATAAAGTAAGTATGTAACAACCTAAGTTAAAGTAAAGTAAAGTAGGTACAGTAAAGGAAGTAAGGGTAATTTAGTGCGAATTAAATTAGTTTCTTTTGTGTATTTATATAAAAATAAACGCGTTCCACTACATTGCAAGTGGGCATCGAACTCACGACCTCTACTTATTTGGAGTAGTGCTATGAACCCCCGCTTTATTAAGCCCATCGCGTGAAATTAAGGCTTATATTCCGCCAAAGCTTTTTTTGTCTCCTAATTAAATCGAAAGACCTTCGCGATCCTGATTAGAAAATATCTAAAATATCCAAAATCAAAAAAGCCGGGTGTACAACAAAAAAAAATGGCCCTAAAGTTGATCCCGGAGGATAAACGTATACGGTTAACGCATTTTGTTCGTTGCGCAAAAAGCAGCTGTGGAAAAACCTAGCCTAGTAAATAAAATAATTATAATAAGGAAAGAAAACCTACAAATGAACTATTGTTTTTTTTTTCTAGGAAGCGTCACTTGGTAAGTCCAAAAGACCGCCCATTAAATATTTAGTCGCTGTGAGCAAAGATCACTGATAACAACGTTCAGTGTAGCATAAACGCATACATAGATATGAATATTGCGTCTAGAGGCGACATTCACATTAAACGCTGTTTTTGTACTTTTTAAGGAAGCGTTGTTGTGAGCAGCCACATATTATCAGCGTGTCGTAGACGCATAGAGTAATCAATGTTGCGTCTAGAGACTATCAGATTAACTGGTAAGTATGTACTTTACGTAGAATGCCTGATCTTGTATCAATGGTGCAATAAATTAACGTTTCATTTTTAACTTACTACATTGTGACACGCGACTCTTTCTCACCCGAAATTTATATTAAACACAGTACTGAGAGAGAGTGACACGTGACGCTATGTCGCGCACCAAGAGTCGCAAAGCATAGTTGTACCGGGCCGGAACGGAAGATACCTATATACATCTCAATTGTCGCAACGTCGCTCGTAATATTAATAACAAAAGACAACATTGCTATTTCCTTTGCTGTAGAATACCCCATAGTAAATAAAATAATTGTAATAAGGAAAGAAAACTAAATAATTGACTACCTATTGTTTTTGTACTATTCAAGGAAGCGTCACTTAGTGAGACTAAAAGAGCGCCCATCAATTATTTATTCGCTATGAGCAGTGAGCACAGATAACACCGCTCAGCATGCCTTAGGCGCATAGAATATGAATTATGCGCCTACAGGCGACACTCAGATTGACTGGTAAAGTGGTTAGTTATCATAAGTCCGAATTTTTGTTTCCCACCAGTAACGTTTCGCCGAATTTTCATTTGCCCGAAGGCGATTTATTCCAAAACTGTTAATTTTTCAGAATAATTATGAAACAAACCTAACCTAACCCAATGGGTTCTTTAAAACGATATACTAGTACTGATCAAAAATCCTGAAAATATTACGGGGTTCAGGAAAAAAATGTTTTCGGCCAAATGAAAATTCGGCGAAACGTTACATGTGGGACACAATCTTTCAGAGTTGTGATAGGATACCTGGTCATTTTTGGTAAGGATAAAAGTCATAACTCTCCAATTTGTTTTACTGTTGGCTACAAAGTATCTTTCAGTATCTATCGCTGTACCAAAAATATGAAATCTCGATTTTTTATATAAATATTTTATTTATTTATTTATTTATTTAAACTTACAAAAGGCGGACTTAATGCCATGAGGCATTCTCTACCAGTCAACCTTAGGGCAAAGCAGAGAAATTGTAGGCGGTGCATCAGACAACATAATTACATATAATTAAAATACTCATATTAGGTACATACATACATATAATATACATATATATAAATAGATACATACATAAATATATACGACGATGAAACAAACCAAGCAGATATACTATGATATTATTACTTATGATATTTTACTGCCTGTTTCAAAATTATATGCTAAATAATGAGCATAATACAACTTTTAATGTACTTAGTCGGCGTCGGGTGGCGGTTGAAGTTTATCCAAACTTTTAGAATGTTCTGATGATGGTTGCCATTTTTTTCGACTATGTACAATAAGGATGTTATGATTTTTTTATAGACAAAAGAGGATTATGACTTTTCTCTACGCACGGAAGAGCTCCGCGGGCAACTTAGTATAAGTAAATATAAAATAAATAAATAAGAAACAAATGATAAGAGGCAATCTAACTCTAAAAATCGACCTAGTCCCAAACTATGCACTATGTACTATGGTTACTAGACGACGATATACATAATATGTAAATACATAGATAACATCCATGACCCAGCAACAAATATTCGAGTTCATCACACAACATTTGCCCCGGCCGGGATTCGAACCCAGAATCGTCGGCTCAGTAGGCAGGTTCACTACAAACTGCACCAACCGCGTCGCTAAAAATGAAGCAAAATAGTATATTTAGTCTTACTAGGAGATACGATCTCCAGATGTTTTTATTATTATTACGGTTTCCAGCCTCAATGCCACCAAGAACAATGACCACGTATTATCTACGATGCGATAAACAGACACTAAATTATGTATTTTATGTTGATATTATCTAAACAGCGACGTGTTGATGCCCTAATCTACTGTTTCATCATTTGAGTAACAACGATTACTTATTCGTCGAAATTTCAATGTTAATTTATCTGTTATGTATAACTTATGTAAGTAAATAAAAGCTAAGGCATAATAATCGTTGGGGAAAAATTAAAGCTGAAATGTATGAGGTAAAAACCTTAGGAAATAAATATACTAAGAATACGTTATAAAGTAAATAGGGACAAATATAACATTGGTTAATTACGATAATGTCAGATATGGACTGTTATTTACTTATTACTTAAAAGTCAGTAATATAAACTGCAAAGCCATAGCATAAATTACGTTGATTAATGATCGGGTAACTTCATTACGAATCATAAAATTTACGCAAGGTCATCACATAAATTTAAGACACTTTATAAATGAATAAATACTACAGTAAACATGGAAATTCCTCCGTTTTTTAAGTCAGTTTAAATCTGAAATTGTGTGTCTGAAATATAGTTTGTCTCTATAAGCTTTTTTCATGGCAAAAGACGCTGAGCAAATATGGCTGGTATGAACAAAATAATATTAGTTATTTATTGAATCTTTAGCAATCATGCCAAAATAAATGATAATATTTTTTTTATTTTTGTATTGTTACGTAAACTCATTTACTTAAAAGTTAACTGGAAGACATCTCTTGAAGTTATAAGTATAGCTTTGTACAAGCTTGATTAATTTGAAATTTGTTTCATGTTTTTGGTACAATCTGTGAGTACAATAAAGTGGTACATGTACGTTGTAGTGGAGTTAATTTTGAAATAAGTGTATCTCTAACAATTTTATTGATGATAACCTTTCATTCAACTAAATATAAGTAAATATCACTTCCGTTCCTATGACATCATGCCGAAGTAATTGTGAACTCTGATAATATATTATTGAAGCTACTTTAAACAAACGAAATAGGTACGATGTAGTGATTTGATTTTTTATAAGTTTTATTTTGATGATATCAGCCTGCAGGTAATAAGGTACAAAATGCCAACCTAGTAGCTAGGTAACACAAAAAGAACTAGTTTTGATCAAAAGTCTTTACTTTTTAGTTAGGTACCTTTACTTTGACTAACTTTGTCTGAACTTGCAAATCAAATTATTCAGCTACAACGCTAACTTTGAAAGTTTGCACTCACCTTTTTGCACCGCGCCAAGGCGATGATAGTTATCAAGTTCCCCGGGATCCCCACCAGCATGAAGAGGATACAACACACCGATGCGAACCGCAGCAGCCCTTCAGGATATCCTTTGAACAGCTCCATCCTCGCCAACTCCTCATCCGTGTACTCATCCAACCCCCGATAAGTATAGTTTTCTCTCCCAAACGTCGGTGACAAGTCACCCATTTTAAGTTCCGTAAGCACACATCAATCACATGTCATTTCCACACCAACTTTACACCACAAATGAACGTGTAACGTCATCCATTTCTGCGATTTCCTCAGTTTGTTTAATGAGGTTTAGGTAGCGTGGGGGATCGCCCGCGGTTGATAATTGTCTGCGTACTGAGGTCGGTGCTGCAGTCTGCGTCCTGATAAGGCATTTTGTCGGCGATTCGGGTCGCAGATGGTCAGGAAGCGCTCCTATCAGCGCATTGTACTTCTCACTCGTTCCCGCGCGATCTGTATGGACAATTAAAACACAATCTGTTTCAATGAATAAACTTGGGAGTTATAAATACGTCTGTCGCGAGCGTAAACAATAATAATACTCAGAGATTTGTAAACAAAACAACTACTCAAATTGTTTTTCTCGCTTAATGAGCTAAACGGGCATGTTACAAATAAGTGGGTCAATTTCAACAAGACGCCTTTTTTGTATCATTTCGGTGTGATTCTTTATTTTTGATTATTTTTGAGTTTTTTAAATGTGAAGAGATACTTTAGACTATATTATTAAACATATGTAAAAGGGACCCTGAAATCTGAAATAGTTTTCGAGATATTCGAGATCGAATATGAAACACACCACGGAATGATAAAGGTACACCAGGATGATAAAATAAGTGCACCGCAATGAAATTTCATACACCGAAATGAAAGAAAAGTGGCATATTATGAAAGCAATTTTACGTTTTATATTCGTAATATATATTATATTGCCATTACATAATAATATAAACATATATCTTAGTCTGGCATTAAAAACAAAATAAAAAAAATATTATTATTTCAACAATATCTATGAAAAGTGAAGCTACTTTTGATGTCATTCCGGTGTTTTCCTCATTTTGGTGGGGTTTAAAGTCATTTTACTACACCGGAAACACGGGAATGATAATGGTGGAATGAGAAACACGACATATTTTTATTTCTTAAAAAAAAAGTAAGCACTATATTCTAAAACTAATTCAACTCTTGAAATCACGAGTATGCTTTACCTGATATATATAAATTCCAAACCACGCAGTTAAAAAATAAGGAAGCTATAACAAACTCCGGAATGACATTTTTTTTGTCCCCAGTCCACCGCGATGAAATATTCACGTTTATACAAGCCAACGTATTGCCACTATACACAACCGGCCTCGTCGAGCGCCGCAGCTAGACTAATTCTTTGAAGTGCGTGGGGGACGGGGGGCATACTTGATCAAATTTGGGAAATAAATCGTTTCGAAACATTGTCGGCGGTAATGAGAAGTTTTCTCGGGACAAACGTATATGCACTTATTCAAGGGTATACAAAGGAGTTATAAAACGGGTAATGGGCTTTTTTCGTTACATATTTATATGGTAATAAAATAATGGTAACAGATTTTCTTTGTCATGCATAGTACTTGACTTACCCGGCATTTTACAAACAAAACTGGCTTGGGGACAACCCACCTTGATGAGAAATTCGGTCTAAATATATATTTTTAAATTAGTATATATACTAATATTTTAATTTTAGCTGTTGCCCGAGGTAGACAATGGCGGGCTGTTTCCGAAAAAAAATGGTACTTTATTATTCAACCTTTCTGCACCTGCGTTTTCAATCTTGCCATCAAAAAATACTGCTTGGGAAATTGACCCAAGTAAGCTCTTTAAACAAACGGCCGCGCAAAAATGGTAGTATTATTCATACGTGTATAGTTCCTAATTGGTACCTACCTATTTTGGCCTTTCCTAATGGAGTTCCGTACGAATTCTTGGTCATTGGCGAGGATATGTCCACGTCCGATCCTGTAAATGTAAGGTTGAACGGAATAGATGGATGACCGGATCAGATAATCGACGGGGCGGCCCAACCGGCTGACCGGCCATTTCACAGCTGTCGCTTTGGACACTTCTCATTTGTGGTTCACCGATTCGGATTACCGTTTTATTACCTTTAGACTACAGCCATACACTATATATACCATATTTTTTAGCAGAGATCAAGGATAAGATTTCAATACGGGTTCTTAATAATACCCGGGGGGGGGGCTATGATGTGTGTGAAAATCATCTGTCACTCACCCTCGCCTTTTGTCAAAACGTGATGGATGCTTTATCACTTATTTAGTTGCCTGATAAAAGCAAGGCCTGCAGAACTCTGTTATTTAAAGACATATTTCTTTTATTTCGTATCTCGTCTCGTATAATAAAGTTATCAAATCAATGTTTGCGGTGACACGTGTTTAACTGAAAGTTAACCCTTCGGCTGCCGTGGTAATAGTTGCCCTTAATTTGATTGCCCTCAAAGTGGCCAGGTTGGACCACGGGGAGAATCTATTCCGAAGCTCTCAGACTATTAGGGTAAATATAATTGAGACAATGTCATTATTGACGTACTTTATTGATAACTAGCTTTAAGAATGATAAAATGTGCATACACCAAGTCCTACTCGTATTTAGCACTCAATAATGTCCTTGTAAATTGTAGCCTACGTCCTATGAAAAATATCTAATCTAAATTATAAGTATTACTAAAAAGTTATGTGGAAATCTAGTTTCTTAGTTTTTATGTTTAAGTCGAACCGTACCCTAAAACTATTTGGCGATTGGTTCGCCACAAATAATTTAAAACTAAATACCAACAAGACATCTGCGCTCCTATTTAAGGACTCGTTGCATATTGTTAATGAAGGTACCGCGATAGAACAAGTAGAATCAACGAGATTCCTTGGAGTACACATAGATTCCATGTTAAACTGGAAGCAAGAACTATCTTCGTTGACTAGTTCAATCAGTTCGGCATGTTATGCGCTCCGAAGTTTAAGGGAGGTTTTAAACTTAAGTCACTTAAAGATGGTTTACTTCGCGTTAGTGGAATCAAAAATACGCTATAGTATTAGATTATGGGGTAATAGCTATCAATATAACGTCCAATCTGCTTTTGTTGCTCAAAAAAGATCCATTAGAATTATGGAAAGAGTACCTCAGTC
This sequence comes from Apotomis turbidana, assembly GCA_905147355.2. Classification (NCBI taxonomy): domain Eukaryota; kingdom Metazoa; phylum Arthropoda; class Insecta; order Lepidoptera; family Tortricidae; genus Apotomis; species Apotomis turbidana. Next base: position 13,365,849 of record LR990295.1, on the reverse strand, counting down.
AACTTCTTGTAGCTAGAGTATTTTATAAAATTTGGCATCCTAACTGTCCCCAGCCTTTATATACTAGTAGTACTTAAGGACCTAGTTACCCACTTAAATAGAAGGGAAACATCAGAGGAAAGGAAAGCAAGACTGGCCACTAGAAGAAAGGACTTGCCTCAAACCATAGCAACCAAACTTAAAGTAGTGAAGCATACTGAGAGTTATCAGGGAGTTCATCTTTTTAATAAACTGCCCTTGGAGTTGAAGTCAATCACAAACAGTAATACCTTTAGCAACAAACTAAGAAATATCTTGCTTACACAATGTTTGTACTCAGTAGAAGATTTCGGTAGGACAAATGTATGATTATTTATTATAGTTTTGTTTGACATAGTTTTTATTGAAATGTAGGTAGTTTTTAATTTGTTTTTTTATTGACATTATATAATGCACAGTATGTAGAATTCTAATTTTAGCAATGGGACATTGGAAGTATATGTTTTTATTTTTTATTTTTGCGTAATGAATGTAAATAAGTTGGAATTAATGTATCATTTATAATGCGTTGAAAAAATAGTTAATGTTAATGTTTTTATTAGGTATGTGTAATTAGTATTATTTTTAATCTTGTTCTTTCTCAAATATTGTATTGTAAGACTTATATTTCAAACACAATGTACATTGTTTATGAATAAATAACTATCACTATCACTATCACTATCACTATTATGGACTGCACAAATTTCATTCATTATTCATTTTTGCATTGTGCAATTCTGCAGCTCATTAGACATTCTCACAAAATTTCACGTTTATGATATATATAGATTATGTTATGTAAGGCGGTATGTTAGAGCGAAGAGTATATGGCACTGCAGTTTTATTTATTTAAATTAATTTATTTATTTATTTAAACATTTGTAAGCGTTTGTTAAGTGGATTAAAATATTTGGCGGACTTCATGTCAAAAGGCACGGTTTACCAGTCAACTGTAGGCCAAATAAAAATGGGGTCCCCACCAACACACCACTCAGCGTTCCAAGCAGTCATTGCGTAGGCTATCGCACCCACGACCAAAACTAAATATGCTATATGCGAGACAATTGGCTCCGAATCACTAATTATGTTTACCCTGTTGGTTTTCTGTGTAATTAATTAATGCGTCGCATATTTTACACAGTTCTCAATTATTTATTTTGTGCCCTTATGTACCATTTAGCTATTTAATAAAGCTTCATACATGTGTAATTGTGTATTATGTATCACATATAACAATCAATAAATTCCACAAAAATAAGTATGTCATGTTGATTTTATAATGATGTTGTGTCACAATTTATCCGGTCAATAGTTATGATAAGATTTACATTACGAGCGGATGTTATAATATAAGTATCGTGATGTTAAAATGAATCATGGCGTGTATATAATGTGTTTGTACTGTGCCGCCGGCCTAACAGCTAATACAGCTACAGGCTGAATCCTATGTCGTGGATATATATTTTGCAATTATACGGGTTGGAACGAAACTAGGGTCTTTTCTGCATAGAATTTTAACAAGCTATAACTTGAAAAGTGTAACAGATATCAACATAGTATACTTGGGATAAAATTTTGATCTTCTTCGTTTGTCGCTTTTTTATGGAGTCTACAATGTTACATTTCCAGAAAAGGCCCTCGTTATGTCCTACACTGTATAATTTGAAAATTTACTTTGGAAATCAGTATTAACGACAATTGCATGACATTTATTACATCATAAACCTCATCATCACAATCATTTCGTTACTTAATACCTACTTTGAAAATCGTATCACTAATATGCTAAGTGCACACATTACTCACTACTACTCTCTTTTAAAGTTACTACTTTGACGTCTCGTAATCTTGAGAATGAAGGAAGGCGGGAAAGATAGTTAACGGATAGGGAAGAAAGATTTCACACTAATTTGACGGGACTCCGATGCGATCCCATTGAAACGAGCCTTAAGGTTCACAAGGTCGGCGGCATTGATCGATGCGGTGACCCGACCTCGTCTCATCCGAATCATCGCCTACACAACCTTTCAGCCCGAAATCAACGTCAATCTTTCTTACCCAGGTTAAGTAAAATGTCTTTTGTGTCGTGGATCGTGTTATAATCAAATATCCTGGCTTTTATCCGTGTGCGGAAAATAGTAATTTTAGGTATTAATTATGATTATGAATATAATGTTACAAATCAGAGCATTTATTGTAGCAATTTAAGATACGTAGGCCTTTTAAACTATTAAAGACAATGTACGTTTTTCTGTCTGCGCATTTAATAGCTGAAATGGAAACCTCTTTATCAGTGAAAAAAGGAACGTACCCCGCCCACTCCCATTTAAGCAGCAGATCCATAAGTACCTAACCTATTCATATTAAGTAAGCAAGTCTACCATAGTTAGAAATCAAGTGTAGATACGTTGATCAAGAATACTCGTAGACTAACGAATCCCTTTTTCTCTAACTTCAGCACAGAACTTATTTTCAAAGTTTATACAATTAGGCAAGAACCTTCAAATTTCCTCCCATTCCATACAAAAGGGCTTACAACTTTTATAAGTCCTGTCCCAGGTATCCATTAGTTAACTAGGGTAAGACGGAATGTACCAATAATTATATTTATCCGCCTTTTCTAATTAAGAACGAAAAGGAAGGCAGGGGTGTGAATTGGAGCCTAAAGGCGATCGTTTTGTTTCTCCGCTTATTACGAGTGTCCACCGACCCAAAAGCCGGTTTTTGGGTCGAGTGTTAATGAAATATCGTTTGCCATTCGACTGCTTACTTTATTAGGCTGTAAAAGATGAGCTCGTTTGTGCGTTGACGTCATGACGAGTGAATTATCACTTACGGAAGCACTGGGCGGTATAGGGATGCCATTCACTGATTACGTGAGAATTCACAGCGGAGCAAGATGCATGTTTATAAAACGTAAATGTGATAATACCTTTTAGTTACAAAAATACTTATAGTCTTATTCATATAGTTTTGTGCGTGTGGCATCTGTCATCTCAGCTTATATAACATTATTCGAATAAAATATACGGAGATGACGGATGTCCCACGTACAAATCGTACAATGGGCTGCACAATTGTATGGCCTATTTATGAATGAAGCTCATAGTACAAAGCGAAATAGTCCATACCTACGTAAAGACGCCGCCGACAACGAAAAAGGCCAAAGATGTAATCAAACGAAATATAGATTATTATATTCATATACAGGAATGCAAAAATCTACCTCAAAAGCATAATAAAAGACTACAGAAGATCGTCTCGTCTGATCCGCGCAAAATCCGCCTGAAAACTGTATGTGGTGCGGAGTCAGTCACACGATAACGCGTCGGTGCACGAGCCAGCTTTCCCGAAGAAAAACGGAAGGCAGTTCTGAGCAATTGCTCAGAAAGATGAATTTACTACGCTATCTAATTAGATAGCGTAGTAAATTCATCTTTTCAAAATCGTATCTCAAAGAAAACCCGGTCAAGTGCTAGTCGGATTCGCGCACCGAAGGTTCCCGATCTAATAGGTAAGCTTACTACGAAAGCACTGAAAATTGTTCTAACGAAAGGTAAACTTGTACTGAGGAATTAACTTAATTTTGCAAAAGGGTGGAGCGTAGATGTATGGAGAAAAAAAAATTGTCTGATCGACCGGGAACATTTGTAATATGTTGCCTTTAGATAAGATATTAATGGATATAAATATATATGTAATTGATTTTAAATGTGTGTTAGCCCTTACTTGATCTACAAACATTTTTTTTTACTTTTAATTGGTAAAAAAACTAATTTTTTTTACGTAATTATTACCTATTAGATTTATAAAGAACGGTTTCAACTTCAAATGTTTTGAGCTTATTTCATACTTACGGCAACTACTACGTGAACCTGTGACCCAAATTAAAATTCAGTATTTTTAAAATTTTAATATTTTTATGACTTTCATTAAAAAAAAAAAGATTTTGATAAAAAACAAAATTATATATGGGCTTGAATATAATATTCAAGATGACAGTAGAGGGCTAAAAGTAGTATTGAATATTTTTATTATTATTTTTCTCGTACACCTGGCAGCCTAATGCGACGTTTTAGAAACGTTCTGAGTTGAATTTCCAAAAAAAAATTCGCTCCACCCTATTGGACAATTGGCTGTTTAGACCATCCATGACCTAGGAACAAATATTCGAGTTCATCACACAATATTTGCCTTTAGCGGGATTCAAACCCAGGACCGCCGGCTCATTGCCAATACGACCAGTATTTAGGATGTTACTATCAACAATAATTCTCCATTACAACATGAATGATTTGACAGTATGATGTTTGTAACTCAAACAACAGTATATAAACTGTCGAACGTTTTTAGAAGAATTGAGGCACACAGAGATCATATTATGGGTTAACATATAGGATTATTGAATCATTGATACAAAGATCAAAGCACAAATAAATCATTTAATGCGTAACGTAGCACAACAGACCGGAAATCGAACCCAATACCTCTGGATTACCATTCCAACGTGTCAATCACGGGTGGTGGCACCCCAACGCCAAGAGACCTTTCGAACCTTTTATTCTTACATCATATTTACGGAAAAGTAAAATTATACTGAATGACTACTATTTATTGTCTAAAACTTAAACGTCTTATCCGAATACTAGTTTTCTTCCCATTTGAGTAAGAATCATGTTTTCTTGCCATTTAGGAACAATAGCATAGTCATACATTACCATATTGCTGCTTATGGTAATGCTTGTTGAATATTTCACGTAAGAATGAGGGCCGTATCTATTAGCATACATTACGTCATTTTAGCATTTGCCAAGTAATGCATTTCAATGGGGTCACTTCGTAAAACTGCAACTTATCCTACTCCTCCCATTCATGTTGCGCTTTTCTTTGTTTTAAGGGGTCCATACCTCAATCAGCAGAAATGGGACTGTTATAGGATCACTTTGTTGTCATCCGTCTTTCTCAGGTACACGTGGAGGTATCAAGCAGAAATAAAAATAATCCGTAAAATCAACCCAAATTATGCTAAATACACAATTGTTAAACATAACTAAAACTATACATACGTAGAAGCTGAAATTTCTATTTTTTTTATCCTTATATTATCTGCTATTGTCTATTTCTCGGAGCCGTGAAAAATATTAAACTTCTAAGTCAACGCAATCAAAAGATACGAGCGTTTATGCTGCATTCATTTATGCTGGCAAGGGAATCAGCTGTAATAGGGTTGCATTACAGACAAAACCCGGTATATCGACATCTAGCGCCCATAATAAAAGCCTACAAGAACTTACTGTTGAAGTAGATCGATTTGTGTAAGGTTGCCCGTTATTTATTTATTTCATTTAATATTCAAAATGAGGTCTTGGTTTCTTAGATAACAAACTCGTTTTATTAACTAGTATCGCTTTTGAAATTAAGTGAAGTAAGTAACCGAATAGAGAACTCAGACCGTGTTGCGTCGCCTCGAAACCGTCCGACGGAAATTGGTTTACGTACCCAATTTCCTTGCTTTTTTAATCGCGATGGTACGATGCCTTTGAACATATTTAGAACATTCAATTTGCGGTTTCGATTTTACTGTTCTAGGATTCAACTATAACACGAGCATTCAAGGTACCTATACACGATGATTTTTAATCGGTGATCAGGTACCAACTTTTCTAAATCGGTAATTGATGGCGGTCACGTAGAAGTCGCAATTATATGAAAACAAACTTTTATTTTTCTGATATTCTTTATGTTGAAACTAATTTTGCCTTAAATTCCTTGCCACCCTACCAATCTGTATCTGTGAGCTTGCAACCTCTTGAATAATGAGTATCAGTAATAACTTGTCATTGTCATTGTCATTACATAAACAAAGTCGTAGGACGTTAAATTTCTCGCCGATGGCACTTGACGTAGGTACCTATTGTACTTCAATGTAGGATGACCATGTATCTAGTAGTTATTAGTTTTAATTATGTTTTAACTTTTAATTAATGAAACAGTGAGGTAATTGCGTGAGACCTCGCCTATTAAGTTTAATTTTAACTGGATATTAATATTTTTCTACTCCTGATCACCAATTAAGAATCATCGTGTAGAAAGCTACCAGAATTATTCCGTCCGGACACTTGACTTGTCTGATTGATCATTCTTGCACATCGAAACTCAAAAAAAAAATCAGTAATATTCAGTAATTCCAATCGATTCCATTTCCTCCACTATATGCTTGTAATATATAAGGGAGAGTAGAAGGGGTGGAGGTGGTGGCGACGTATCTGACACTGACAGGTTACACTTTGTAAAGACTGTAGAGTGACTAAAAAATAGAACTACTTTAGTGGCTCTGTGAGCTGAATACCTAGTACGTACGGAATACGAATTTGTTTTGAAATGACACGCCATTTTGAAAAAAATAAACGAAAAACTGAATCAACCAAAAAATCTGTATATACTTATCAAACCTACTCACAAAATTTCATGAAAATCGGGAGAAATTCAGTTTTATGCTGACTTTACCACTAAGTTACGTAATGGGCGCGAATTCTGAGAAGTAATCAAAGCATCATAAAATGTTGTTAAAACTACATTCAGTTTGTTTCTTCATCCGAAAGGAATTATTATACATCATTGTGTGTAAATATGTATTTTGCCTGTATTAACAAAACATGTCAGCCATATCAGTATAACTTTATAACTCATCTTTATAAACCCCAAGTTAATAATGTGGTTCCAGCGGTAAAAAACGTGTTAACATTAAAACGTAAAAGAACCATGAAAATCTTGATAACACTGCTTCAAAGTGTTGTTTGAGTAATAACAATTTCATGATGCGATATTAAAATTATGGATTTGTTATGAGCACTTGACACTTCGGGGTTTTAAATTAATGCGTAAATTGCCTCCTTTTCTTCATAATTATTATTGTAACCGTCTCCATTCCTTGCGGAAACAGAAGTTATTCAACTATTTGTAGTTCATACTACTAACGAAGCTAAGCAGTTTACAGGTTGCAATTACTCCTGTAGCGCGGAGATAAACCCATTAGCGGGTTATACTCCCACACAAAGTCCGACTCACTGTTAGTGAGGACTAAATAACCCTGATACAGTTCAAGTTATGCCTGAAAAAAGGTTATAGGTGCCATGGACCTCTCCAAATTTGGTAAATACATGTCTTGCTTTAACATTATGATTTCCTTATGAGCACTTGACACTTTTCGATTTTAAATTTGCCCTAACCCGCGTATAATGCCTTTTTTGCCATGATCGTGCTTAAAAATATTACTATTATTGTAACTTAGTGAACTTTACTTCTTTACGCAACAAACGTAAGGAAACAGAGGTTTTCCAAATGTTTTAGTTAATACTCCTGACGCACTTAAGTTTGGCATATTCACATACTTACATACACATTGAATAGAAATCAAGATCAAAAGTATTTGATTTGATTATGCAGTGTTGAGAACCGCAAAACTCAGAACTAGACTATTAGCACAGATTATATACAAGTTACTACGTAACAGATACCCCACTTGTTTGGACGGCAGGCGTTGCCATCGCTATCGATGCCCCCTCCCGCGGGTGACGCAACGTCATTGGAATGTGCGCTAGGGTTGCCTCCGTTATGTAAACGCTAGCTTTTTCTCGTGCCTTCGCTCGTTTGGTCAACCAGTCTAGTCAGCAGAGGCGTGGCGTCCAGACAACCCGATTCCCACTGGGTTGCCCACTTCAGGACGATTAAACACCATTCTCTACACGGTTTGAACAGGGTCTTTTTCTTTAAAAAGACCCTGTTCAAACCGTTTGGTTACCTTTGCATCCGACCGTTCCCTCTTTCCGCTTCTCTGCTTTGCGTTCTCCGCACGCCGCTCTCCGCACGTCGCTTTCCGCACGCCGCTCTCCGCTCTCCGCACGCTGCACTACGCTCTCCGCACACCGCTCTCCGCTCTCCGCACGCCGCACTCCGCTCTCCGCACGCCGCTCTCCGCTTTCCGCACGCCACTCTCCGCTCTCCGCACGCCTTTCTCCGCTCTCTTCCCTCTCCGCTCTTCCCTCTTGTTACAGTAATACAAGATTGTTTTTATAGTGCGGTACTCTAAGATGTTCTAGGCAGGGACTTAGACTTACAAAAAGTCTTATCTTATTTTTCCTAATATTAATCGAGAGAAAGTTAATCGAATTAATTAATCGATTAAAAATTTTATCGCTAAAATTTAATCGACAATTAGGTAACTTAATCTTTCGAGATTAAATCAATCGGAACTCGTACGATTAGATTAACTAATCGTCAATTTTAATCGTTAATCGAGATTAAAAAAGTTGATATCGGAACTCGTACGATTAGATTAACTAATCGTCAATTTTAATCGTTAATCGAGATTAAAAAAGTTAATCTTAATCGTTAATCGATTAACTTTTGCCCATCTCTGCTGGGAGCGCGGAAATCATGTTTTTCGGTTTAATTATTAAAATAATACAGATTTTGAAAATGTAAGACGTATACATTATAGTTAACATCTCGTTATGTTATTATTAAAAAAACTGATAACTTTCCCTGCAGTATTTATGACATACTCTAAGGGTTTATGTTGCTTTTTTGAGGTAACTTTAAAAAAAAAAACTATCGAGGAAACTACAAGTAATCGTGTTTCTAAAACATAACGAATAATAGAGTGAATCTTTAAATATTTTACTTATTGATTGTATAACTAAACATTCAGTAATAACAACACAGCATGGAATCAAACCAACACAATTATTTCGAAAAAAAGCTAGGCGCCCCCATAAAGATTAGAGAAATACCCAGACTTTAATAGTTACGCGTCAATAGTGCCCCAGTAAACGTTAATTCTTAAACAAAATCTTTTATTCCGGAGGGTTTAATGTGTTCTGGAACAAATGAAATCATTTTCAATCGTCTTTGTTGCCACAAAAACAATATGCCCGACTTTTATTTTTCGACATCGTACAGCACAGGTTGCGCGGGAAACGTTAACTGTACGCCGTCCGCTCGCCGCGAGGCGTGGCAGCCCACTGGCATTTTGTCGAGCCGGGTTGCCACTTAGAGATTGGAATGTTTCGCGCGGTCGAAACGCGTGGGGATAGCCTGCTATTAGTAGAGTTGTTAGTCCGCTGTTTTCTAACATAATTGTGCGCATCGGGTTACAAGCATGAAATTTCTACCACAGATAGAGTGTTCCACGGTGATTATTTTCAGATGTGGAGGGAAGTCAGATTCGTCCCCTGTGAGGCGGGAGAGTGGAGTGAATAGGGCCAAGTATCCCTCTTTTCTTTCTTTATTGCTGGTCAGTTAAGTCTACCAGGACGTGTTTGGTATCGTTTCCGTGTAAAACAAATATCAGAAATTATTTTTTTATGTTATTTTTGTATAGTTCTATATAAATATATGGGTGTATGGCCGAAAAGGTGAAAATCACAACAAGTTTTTTTATTCAGTGAGGTAAATTAGTTCAATTTCGTAAACATTTTCAAATTGTTATGATTATTTTAAAAAGCTCATTTAATCTAGTTTCTAAAAATTTATGTATGTTGGGCACATCTCATACAAATAGTAGCTTAAAATATATCTTTACGTCGGCGTAACCAACGTAAATCTCCGAATGCATCCTATTTCGCTTCATTAAATACATTAAATAATGATTATTAACATGCTTTTACATATAATATTTACTATATACGGCCTAGAAAAAAAAATTAATGCAATTATAACAAAATATTTTTTGTTAATGTATCACGAGCACACGGGCTAATCTCAACATCAACAATTTATTTAAGTTACTGTTTGTATGAAGAGTGCCCAATATTTTTATATTTTTAGAAACAAGATTAAATTTTCTATTTTGCAATATTTTTCTTAGTTGTAAATATTCAAGAAATATAACTAATTTATCTCCCTTTGTAAAAAAAAACTTGTTGTGATTTTTACAATTTCGGAAATACAACCATATTTTTATATGGTACTATGAATAAATAACATGAAAAATGAATTGCTGATATCTGTTTTACACGAAAACGATACCACACAAGTCCTAGTAGCGTTATCTGAACAGTAATATAAAAAGGAAAAGAGGACTCCTTTGTCCTATTCACCCCGCTTTCCCGCCGCACAGGGGACGAATCTGGCTTCCCTCCACATCTGAAAATAATCACCGCAGAATACTTTATCTGTGGTAGATATTTCGTGGTTGTATCCCGATGTACACAATTTCGCGACTTAGCAAAATGTACTAGAACACGCAGGCTAAGCTTAACATCAACATTTTTTTCAAGGTATTTTTTGTATCAGATGTGCCCAATATGTATACATTTTTAAAAACAAGATTACATTTGATGTTTAGTAATATTTTTTTAAATTGTAAATATTCAGGATAGATAACTAATTTATCGTTCTGAATAAAAAAAACTTGTTGTGATTTTTACCTTTTCGGCAATAAACTCAAATTTTAATATGATACTATTCTTAAATAATATAAAAAAATAATAGCTGATATCTATTTTACACGAAAACGATGTCGCACAAGCCCTAATAGCCTTTACTGCTCAGTAATAAAAAAAAGAAAAAGAGCAGTTCTTGGTCCTCTTCACCCCGCTCTCCCACCACACAGGGGACGAATCTGACTTCCCTCCACATCTGAAAATAATCACCGTGGAACGCTCTATGTTTGGTAAAAATTTCATGCTTGTAACCCGATGCGCACAATTTCGCGGCTTAGCAACTCTACTATATTACATAACTAGTCATCCAATTCACAAATGTAAGAAACATTTCAGGTCAATCAAACCGAGAAAAAGGTAAAATTTAACTAACTTGCAAGATTTGGTTACATATAGACAGACACCGGCCCAGGTGAAACTACATAAAAGCTTGTAAAAAAAACCGGCCAAGAGCATGTCGGGCCACGCTCAGTGTAGGGTTCCGTAGTTGCTCATCCTTCACAATAGACTTAAGTTACGAGAAAGATTTCAAGCTCTATAAAAAGGTCGTAAATGCCAAAGTAACTGTACTTATTACCTTCTGGAAGTCAACTTACGTCCTTTTAAGAAAATTATGAAATTTTGCGATAACTCAAAAACGGCTTAACCGATTTTGTTCAATATAGTTTTCATTGAAAGTTCTTATAAGGCCTCATGTTCATGAATTTTGTCAATTTTTTGACCCGTGGTTGAAAAGTTAGAGGGGGAGACACTATTTTTTTTAATTTCGAAGCAAATATTTACGAGACTGCTGACTTTATCAAAAAGTAATGTTTGAAGACCCCTATTATTTTTAAAAGACCTATTCAACGATACCCCACACACTAGTGTTGGAACGAAAAAAAAAATCACCCCCACTTTAGGTATTCGAGAGCTTAGAATAATAACGCCTAGAATGATAGTTCAAACGGCCGAAGCGTCACACGTGAGGCATAAAATGGATTCATGTAGTTGTGAACAACTCGTATTTACACGCGCCGATACGCACACAAACACACCAACAATGTTGCAAGCGCAATCACATTCCCCTGAAATTGGGGGAATACTCTTGCCAGTGGTGATTGGTTACTTTCAAAAATTTAAGTGAATCTTAGACATGTTGCTGAGTTCAAACATCATTAAATACATTAACCAAGTATTTCATTTATTATTTTAATTTACCATGTCAGTTATGATGTAGGTATAATCTAATCTTAATATGCAATAGAGCAAATCCTGAAACGGCCTGAAATGACTTTATAGCTAGCTGAAAACGATTCTAAATCACTGAAATTGACGTTTGAAGTCAATCCACCGGCGTAACAATATGATGTTGATCCATAATCCACACAACTACTCTGACAAAAAAAAAACTAGTGTCAAAAAAAATTAGACATGATTTTACAACTGACTTTACTTTTATTTGCACAGTCGTCAACTCATCATCAAGACATTTGTAACGAGCCTTAACACGCCGTGTTTTTGTGTAATGTAGGAGCTCCTATGGCCTCCTTCCGTCCTCATCATCAGACCAGCTTGGTAGTACCATAATAATGCATTGTCACCTGACTGAACGGGTGTGCAAAATTTAAACTCGATTCTAATTTGAATTGCAAGATTTGACCCAGACATACTCAAACATACACGGTAAGTCAAATTAAAGCTTGATAAAAATCACGTGATTTATCTTCTTCGTTTTTCATATTTGTATTTTAAACTATAGGCTCCGAATAAATAAGTCGGTATATTAACAGGACAGAATTATGGGTAAATAATTTTGTTACACTGGTAACACTACGTGGTCATGCCGCTTGTAGAAAATATGAAATTTTGATTACCGTTTTACGTAAAAATACGTGTTAAAGAATAATATTTACGAGTGAAATGTTATCTTAGCATGTTTATCCTTTTTATCCGATGCATTGTGACACCCTATCCTTGCACAAATCGTCATAATAATTGAAAATGTGGGAGCTCTTTACACCTATCATGCGTCCTTGCAACTGATAAGCCGATCGGCGCTTTTAGCCATTTCTGGCTAACTTTTAGTGGCCTCACCGTTGCGCGTGAACTGGGTTTCTAGGCGTTATTATTCTAAGTTCGAGAGGTACCCCAAAAAAAAATATTTTTTAGTTTTTATTTCACCGTTTTGTCGGCGTGATACATATACATACTCATACCAAATTTCAGCTTTCTAGTACTAATGATCACGGAGCTAAGCCGTGGACGGACAGAAGGACAGACGGACAGACGGACATGGCGAAACTATAAGGGTTCCTAGTTGACTACGGAACCCTAAAAGCAATATGATACATATTTATGAAACATGTAGTGTCTCATCATTTTTAATGTTTATTAAATTAAAGGCACATTAAAGGTGTAAAACCTTTCAAATTAGCAATGCAAAGATCACATCACAACGCGTAAGGAAAAAATCAAAGGGATACTGGCGTTAATGTGGTGGAGGTTAATACGTTGGACCGGTAAGCCAGAGGTACCGGGTTCGATTCCCGGTCTCTTTCGCCAGGTTACGCATTTCAATTTTGTTCTTTGATCTTTGGATTAATAATACAATATTATAGTTATACTTACTAAATTATAGTTTATTTTCAGTTCTTATAGTTACAGGCATTCTAAAGCATTTCCGAATCAGAAGGCCGCTATGCAATAGGAAAATAAGTGAAAATTAATCAGATTGTGATAACAAGCTTATTCTCGGCTAAAATACAATAATCCTAGCTGAATACTGATGTTAATTGGAGACTGTACGCAATCAACGCGATTTATATCGTATCGTAAGGCGGCTGAACGGAAAAAAAGGAGATTAAATTATCAGATCGTGAATTAGACTCAGATATCTTCCAATGAAAAGTTATATAAAATATCAACGTGTTGAGTCGAGGCTCCCCAAATATGAATAAAAAGTATTCAACTAATTTAATGGATTGTAGATTTGTTAAATTTCCCACTTAATGATCTTTGTTACTTTGTTAGTTATACTAATTTATTGTAATGAATGCGGTATAGTTCGGATGCTATAGGTGTAGATCTGCATTACTCGGTAGCGACGGCGGTGGGGCATGAATGACCAAAATAAGAGATGTTATTTCATAAAATTAAGTCATCTCGGGCGGGGTCGCCTCGCCTCATCGTTCCTTCTCTCGCTCCGCTGGAGCACAGTATAATAAAGAGTACTAACGTACAGTATGGACACTCCCTGCCTCCCACCGAAAGTGCCGCCCACCCGCGCTCGGTTACCTCGCAGTTACCGGCTGGCAAGGACGCGACGACGCGGTGCGCAGAGCGAAGGCCACGTATAATATTCAAATATTAAACAAATACTTTTGTAATGGGCGTGTGTTGTGCTGTGTACGGTTGTTTAAGCTCTATAAACAACAAAAATAAAAGAAAGTTCTGCAGATTCCCATTGGATGAATCAAGGCTAGTACATACCTACCCAGTTATTTTCAAAGTGTATTATGTTTTAGTAGAAAACCAACTTACAATAGGTACTTAGGTATGTTAAGTTTTTTTTTTGCCCTATCCGTTTTCGACCTAAGCCTATCAGATCACACTGAAAACAACACAATATATATATGAACAAAAAATCATGTTTTCAACTTACGTAATATTTTGGTGGCCTGAATCTCCTTACAAAAATTTAGTTACTTCGTTTATACTGATTCAAAATAGGAAACTATTTGTATAAATCGAACTTAGATACCCACCTTACAGCGTAATATGATTCTTATTTCTTCCTAATTCGCGCAATGAGTTTTTAGTCATTGAGGTTATCGAATTTGAACGCGGGCGGAATTAGAAATCGTAGTTTAACATTAGTTTAATTATAAGCACACAAAATTAATTCGACACCACTATTACAAGGTCATCTCATATTGCTGCACATTGTGTTCCCAACTCGTGCGTTCAAAATGGCAGCAACCCTAGCATGTCTTATCTCACTCACACAAGCATGGTATGCGTTCACCTACACGAGCTTATACTGTATGCGTAGCAACGCGTTTCTTTCATACATTTGATCGCCATTGTCCGAGGTGTGGCTGGAGTTACTGTTAGTGCTGAATACTATGAACCCGCCGTCGATTCGTTTCATTAACCCACACTCGTGTTTCAAGACCTCTCATAATGGAACATTTACATGAACTATTATTAAAATATACTTAATTGTACTAAGCGAACATAACCTACAAATTAAATCACACTAAGCTTACAAACTACTTACGACACCTTTCATTTCAAAGTAGTAGTTTGTGTCTGCAATTGATAATGCACACAATACCTATTAACCAATAGCCATTGTTTGTTAAAACAAAGCGAAGTGAATTCGGAGTCAAAAAGTGTTCCTACTATAATTATATATTTGTAAGTTTTTTGTGTATATTTCGAAGATCCCAACGTAAAAGAAAAGTTCCAATTAGAGTTAAGCAATAGATTTAAAGGACTGACACTAGATGAAAATATAGAAAATGACTGGGAAGTAATCAAAAACACCGTAAAAGAGGTTGGACTTCAAGTACTTGGACATAAAGCAAAGAGCAAGCGTAAAAAGTGGTGGAATGATGAGTGTAAGAGTGTGATAGAAGAAAGGCGGAATTACAAAATACTGGGGCCGAACAAGATAGTAAATGGAGCGCCCGACATAGACAGTTACAAATAGAGGCAAAACGAATCATCAAGAGAGAGAAAAGAAAACATATGGAAAATTTTGTGAAGGGCATTGAAGGACTCATGAAAGCCCAAGAATCCAGAAAATTCTTTCAAGAGGTTAACGGAGGACGTTCATGAAAGTTAAACAACCGTCCTCTCAAATGCTAACACACGTAACGTCGTCTGAGGAAATTAAAACGATGTGGCGTGACTACTTTGATCGCTTGCTCAATTGCCCCCCTGTTGAGGAACAAATCATGGTGGAGGTACGCGACAATGACCTGTATGTAGAACCTCCCTCGTTTGATGAGGTCCGATCCTGTATAATGAGGCTGAGAAATAACAAAGCTGCAGGTATTGATGCGTTGCCTTCCGAGGTTTGGAAGTATGGTGGTGGAGCGGCTCAGTCCAAACTGTACGAACTAATATTGAAAACCTGGGAGCTCGAACGACAACCTCAACAATGGAATACAGGTATCATCTGCCCGGTGCATAAGAAAGGCTACAAAAAGAGGTGTTCTAATTACCGGGGATCCGGAGAATTTCTCTGCTGCCGACAGCGTACAAGGTCTTGTCATATGTACTGCTCAAAAGTATCGCAGTACCTACCATTGACCAGATCTTCCTACTAAAACAGCTGATGGAAAAAAGATGGGAGTACGCGCAGAGCATTCACTCACTATTTGTGGACTTCACTAAAGCATATGATAGCATCGACCGGGGCGCCCTGTATTCCATTTTAAGAAGCTTTAATATCCCCAAATTCTGAAATATGTTGTCCGGAAATTACTGACACTGGATTCCGGAATAGAGCTGAATGGAAGACATAGGGTAATAGGGTACGCAGACGACTTAGCCCTACTTGGGGAAAACCGTGAAGAAGTGGCAGTATCGATCGGAATTTTGGAGGAATAAGCAGCAAAGGTAGGTGTTAGGATTAACCATGGGAAGTCGGAATACCTCCACATGAAGCGATACCGGAACAGTCGTGCTAAACGAGAGGACCTACTTAAGGGGGAAGCTCTTACAAGAGTGTGGACAAATTTAAATACCTCGGGTGCACTGTCACGGAACACGGATACGCATACAAGAGATGACGAAGTCAACATCCGCATCCAGAACACCTTGCGATGCAGCGCTGCTCTCCACAAGGTCTTGGCGTCCAAGCTTCTCAGCAGATTTACGAAGCTTCGGATATACAAGACCGTTATCCGTCCCATTCTAATGTATGGGTGCGAAGCTTGGACGCTAACGCTTAAGGAGGAGCATAGCCTTTTAGTAGCGGAGCGCAAGGTGTTTAGAAAAATTCTGGGACCGGTCAAAACGGACGATGGCAATTGGAGGATCCTCAAAAATGCCGAAATACAAGAACTGGTAGCCGAACCGAATATCAATGGTGAGACCAAGGCCCATCGTCTTCGCTGGCTTGGCCACCTTGAGCGAATGGGAGAGGATCGGCAGGTGAAGAAAGCATACCTTGGGCGACCGACGGGGCGTCGTCCGGTCGGTCGGCCAAAGTACCGCTGGATAGATTTGGTAGAGAAGGATCTGCGTGAGTTCGGAGCCACAAACTGGCGAGAGATTGCGCAGGATCGGGTAAAATGGCGAGCTCTTGTGTCGGAGGCCAAGACTCATTTTTGGTCGCTGAGCCAGCGCAGTTAGTTAGTTAAGTTTTTTGTAAACTACGATGTGCATAATGGGCGGCAACGTCATTGCAAAACAAACTTGAACCATTAAATATCTCAGCTTACCGCTCTTGAATCCCAATGTACTTACTAATTTCATGAAATTAATAACTGACTGACTAAGAAGGTAGCTTTCATTGAGGTTCATCTGATGTGGTGAAATTTAACATTTCTGTAGGCTGCTCCCAAACAATTGATTCCAACTTATTCTTATTCAAACATGAATAAATACAAATGGTACGAAATTCGGGTTTTTATGTCTCTCAAAAATATGCTCAGAGTCGATTTATTGCTGAGACGAATGATGTTTGGAATTTAATCGGAAATATTGAGCGGAATTTTTGCCCGCGCGTAAAGAATAAGAAATACCTAGGCCTATTTTGGTTCACTGACTTTTGTCACCCCCTTTGTAGTCAAATTCAATATGAAAAGGAATGGAATACCTATTCACAAAGCTTGTCAAATGTGATACCAGTACCCCTTACCATGAGTTAACGTGACCATACTCGCTAGCGACAGCAGCGTAAATTATTTGTATAGATCCTTTACGCAGTCTCTAGCGAGTACTGTCACTGTAAACTCATGGTAAGCGTTGTGCTACAGCTGTGCGTAGTATAACCCCTGTGGCCTAATTCGATTAACATTGGCATATAGCCGTTCGACCACTGTATCAGCCATAAGTCGATACAAGACTTAAGCGAATCATTTTTTTTCTGTCGCTGATATTCTGTTTTCTAACAGAAACATGTTTATTCTATTCTATTTTTTTAAAAATGGCAACCGGTCACAGTTAAGCGACCATTACTGCCAATGTCTCGTTGCCAATCGCACTAGGCGACTAGATAGAGGATTGATACCACGTTGTACGGTGAGTTGAAAAATCGTGCTTTTTGTAAAGTGATAGCGATTTACAAAAAACCACGCGGACTATCGGGCCTTGACCCAGGAAGGGCTATGAACGCTTCAAGTTGAATTCTTCATTAGCTATTCACTCATACGTTAGATCACTGCACAATACGCTATCAATACTACACATTGAACAACTAAAATGAATAAATAATGAACAACGAAACTTAAACGCATGCGGCCATCTTGAGACACGAACCGGAAGACGAAACATGTTTAAAAAATATAATTACGATAATTTCTCTTAATACCTACTTCTTATTTATGCATCGTTTAACTTTTATATTAACTTCGATTTTAAACAATTTCATACTTATTCTTATCCAATTATAAACAAGGAAAACAAACGATACGGTATTTAGGTTTTTTTGTCTCTTAAAAATATATGCTCAGAGTAGTCAGAGTCAATTTTTACTGAGATACGGATCAGTTTGGAATTGAAACAGAAATACCCATTGAAAAGGACATTTGCCCGCGCCCGAAGACGTAAGAGGCTTTTTTTTAGTTCACCAGCTGTTGGTGCGTGAGAATGTAGACAAATTAAATATAAAAAAAGGGTGCTATCATATTCACAGAACTTGTTAAAAGTAATACCAGTGATTTGTGCTTGTTGATTTTCATTGGTTCTTCATTTAATATATTAACATTTTAAATAATACTATACAAACTTTGCTATCCACAACACGAGTTTCGTCCATACATAGGGTTTACATTCGCCTCAGGGTTCATCAGTAATATTGCTAGAAGCTTCGTCAAATATACATAGAAAATCATCCACAACACGCTTGGATTAGTTATCAAAGTTAAAAAAATAATAACCTAAAAAAATAACGTTAATACAACTAAAAAATAAATTCAACTTTAAGCAAACTTTCGGCACTCCGATTCTGAGTAAAATTTTTCGCTCTTTCAATCAGACCGTTCTAATTTTTAAAGGCCAAGACTTTTAATAAACTTTTAGAGGTTGTCGATCTTAGTGGAGAGCACTGAGATAGTCAAGTTTTTATTTAGCAGAACTTTTTCTTTTCCGTTCGAGTGCCTACTTATTCCGAGCACTTGACAAATTTATTCAATTTAGAATCTTATTTAGGCGTGTTCAAACATTTGTGTGCTGAAAGTGAGTGGAAAATAACGCTGTTAAAATAAAGGCGGCGTTGGCACATTATTAAGTTTCCCAAATTGAATTGTTTACGAGTTCAGTTGGTATGTGGTTCTAGAGCCTGCCAAAAGTTAAGTAATCAGTTATCTTGAAATGTTTATGGACGCTTAGACTTGATTCAACTGGCATTTCCGGATTCAATTTTCAATGCATACTCTCTTTATTAACACTGTTTCATTAGCTTCACTTGTAACAAAGTTTGTTTGAAACTATGTAATCAAATATTAGAAGTCAATTTTAACCTACTTCTAATTTATATTTTATTTCAAAACACAATTTAGTTTTTCGAAATGATTTATAATTGCGGAAAACAAAATTGTGTTTCAAAATCAAATATTAGTAAGAACAGCGCCATCTCTTGTAATAGGAGTGCAATTAAATGTGTACATGTGTAATGCATATTGTTCTCATAGATGGCGCTAAGGTTAAAAACCTATCGAAAATAAAACTATCAAAACGGATGGAGAAATTGAAAGCGTAGGTACGTACTGTGCGTCTCTGGTTGAAAGGTTAAGGTTAAGACGTTGGATCGGTAATCCAAAGATGCTTTCGATTTTTGTATTTGTGGATGTGGTTTGCAAACGTAAAAAAATACAAAAATCTGCCATTTTGAAACAAACTCGCGAGGTCCACAAATCACAGCCACTAGTATTATTTTTGACAACTAAAAGTGTAATAGGAAATTGAATGTCAAATAGATTATTCTATTACGTTATAATCTATTCTATATTTATGTATACTTTTCCAACGAAACACATCTCTTTAATGTGTCGCCCACCCACATGAGCGTCAAAAGATATCAGAAGGTAATATTAACACGTGGCAAGATGCCAAAGTTAATGCGACTGTAATCCGATAACCATTCAGCGCAATTTAGTGTTTATTTGTATTGTATCGCAGTGCAAATGCCCCGCTGAGAAGCCTCAGGGCGCCGAGAGGATTTTCTATAAGTAAGATACCTAGTTCCGTTCGAGTTCACTGACCTTTATCTTCTTAATCGAAGTAAAAAGTAACCGATATTCCTACATGCGAGTATATTATCATAATCTTATTAAAACTTTCGTAAGTCATATTTAATTATTGTATTAATATTAAGCGGTTTACACTGGCGTGAAATAGTCAGGAACGGCCCGACATATGCCCGACGTATTTCGAACTCGTATGAAGCTCTTCATCAAGAACTGCTACCCGTACACCGGCGCGGCAACTTTGTCAATGATTCTTCAATCGACGCTCCGCTCTGATAGCGTGCGCCGGGCCGGAATGTCGGGCCGTTTCTGACAATTTCACGTTAGTATATAAGAGTATATATACCTACCAAATACATCTCTTTAATTAATGTCCCCACATATGCGTGAAAAGATATCACAAGTGGTAATATTTACATGCGGCACGATGCCAAAAGTAATGCGACTGTAATTCGACAACCATTCAGCACGATATAGGTTTATTGACCGAGCGAGCGAAACGTCTCTCTTTCAGCTTGGGCCAAAACTTTTCGTATGTCATATTTGGCTGTTCTTGCCTATATTACCGTAATTCTCTTGTTATTATTGAAAAATATCAAAAAATGTCAAAACATTTTTAGATTTTTTTACAAAATGGCGTAGATATGAAATTAAATTGCAGCCATTTCAAAACAAGCTCGTGAGTCTATTCTCCATCTACACAAGGAGCCGTAGTTTGTATTGTATCGAGTGCAAATGCCCCGCTGAGATGCCTCAGGGCGCCGAGAGGATTTTCTGTAAGCAAGATACGTAGTTCCGTCCGAGTTCAATGAACTTTATATTCTTAATCGGCGTAAACATGTCTCTGGAAAAAAATGTGAGAACTTAATTTAACTTTCGTCTAGCATAGGTAACTTTGTCGCGCGAGGATCACTACCTGTCAGTTTCTTTTCAATACCGTGCAAGTAAGACAGGAAATAAAGCAAAGTCGCGGCAAGATATGCTAGCCCTGCTGGTTTGGCTGCGAAATTAGAGAACTAAATCTATATAAATCCAGGCGATTGCCGGTAGTAGTAAATAGAAAAATTCAAACTGCTACACCTACTTATATGTAGCTACAGTTTCTTAATCATTTTTAAGATGCATCATACCAATACAATACAAAATGCTTTATTGCACACCAAAATAAGTTTACAAATTAAACACAGAAACAATAATTTTAATAACGGTAGACAACGTGCGGGCTTATCGCTAAAGAGCGATATCTTCCAGACAACCTTTGGTTAGTGGAGTTGATCAGTATTAGCCACACAATGAGTAGGAGATCATCATACCTAAGTACGGTGATAATATTCGATGCAAACTTGACGACAAACAACAATTATCTCGGAAGAATGCTACATTTGAAAGGTGAGTTTTTTTTATCTTTTAGAGGTTGTTATCCCATCCTACCGTTTTCCGAAACTGAAATATAATTATACTTCTCACATATAAAGAGATTTATTTATACAGCACAATAAGTTTGACACCACAATTTTAAAAATTACTTAACACACATTTAATAAAACCTGACTCCATTTAAAGTCGTTTAGAAATATGAACAAAATTTTCGTCGCCAAATGTATTTAAATTGAGTTAGCGGTTGCAGTACAAAAGCAAGTCTACATATAGCCTAACCTCTAGAATATCTTGGCTCATTAAAACAGAACCCGTTGTATTTTATCTCGCGTAAAATTTATAATTATGTAGGTAACAACACCAGGTGCTCCATGACACCATTGCACCAATCTGTCCCCAGAACCGCTACAAGTCAATTTTGTTTACACGTAATGTTATATCTGTTGTAACTACCTATGTTTGTTAAGCGAGATAATAGCCCATACTGGTATTGGTGATTTGACGCTAGTGTCTCATTTTAGGCTGTTGTTGATTGTGCAGCACATGCATTCAGCATTGACAATGCTGACTTCTTCTCTCTTCTTTTTGGAGCGTCAAATCGACCACCGATCTAACATAAAATAAACGTACAGACGGACTTCTATCAATGATTAGAGGTCCGTCTGTACTAGAAATATTTTTTATACTGTTTGTTTCAGGCTCGCCTATACATAAGTATTATTGAAATACGCAGCTTTATCAAGCCTACAATTGACTGGTTATTGAATCAACGTTTTCCAAGTGGCAATTTTCCATTGTCAATGGGTAGCGGTTCTGGTGACAGATTGGTGCAATGGTGTCATGGAGCACCTGGTGTTGTACCCTTGTGTACTCTTCAACGGCCAAGTCACACAACATTAACTATAATAATAAAGAAATCGCAGTAAGGAACCTTAGACTTGGTACGACTTTGTCTAGATTTCATTACTTTTTAGAGATAAACAAGCAGCTCCATCGAGACTTGGCTAGTTTTTTACAGAATGTTTTTGGTGGGATTTCACTTCTTTTTGTAGAAACGTGGGCATATTGTTTTATAACAACCTGCTAATTCACTTTAGCAAATCTCACGAAATAATAAGCGAAATCAACGAAATGCAAATAATCCCTCCTAATCCCTAGCAAACGTTTCCGAGCGTAATAGAAGAATGTCGTAAATGACTGTAACGCGGCCGGTTGCCACTTCGCTATATGAGATTATCGGAAAAACAAACGTAGGCGCGTTTTAAAATACAGTTAGCGCCATCTAGCGACGAGTGCGGGTATTACCGCCACTCTTAGTCCAATGCATTATATTTTGACCAAATTTTGAGCGAAATTAATATTTTGGTGTAATTTTTTAATTTAATTTGTGTAATGTTCGAGTAGAATAAAGTTAATCGTTCGACTATTTCTTCTTGTAAACTTGTAAGTATAAGTGCCAGTCTAGTCTTATCCAGAGTTTTCCTTTAATTTTATTTATAAGTATGCGTATTAAAAGCAGAAGGGGAGGCATTCGCCCAGCGGGTACGTATTACAATGCCGAAGTTCAAAATACCGAATTTCATAAGACCTATGGACGGAAGGCCGAAAATTAAAATTTCGAATGTTTATTTGACCGAAAGTTTAAAATCCCGAAAGAACGTTTGATCGAAAGGATGAAATACCGAATATTATAATCCCGAAGACTATGATCCTGCCTGAAGGTTGTAATCCGGAATATTATTTAAACTGTCGAGAATTATATTTCTGTAGTCTTACAGATTCTAATGTTTATTTTATACAAAGAATATTAACCTAAATTACGTAACCTACTTGCCTACTACTATACTTACTATTTATAAGTGAACTCTTCTGTGGAACCGATATGCTCCGGCGCTGCGGGATGTGCAGCTCCTCCGCCCTAGCGTTAGAAAGTGCGGGCATCAAGCGAGCCGCAGCGGCTGAGGCTGTCGCCGAAGTTGACCAAAAAGCCGAAGCTGCGAAGGCGAGCGTAGGTGCCGCACTTTCTTACGCTAGGGCGGAGGGGCTGAACATCCCACAGCGCCGGAGCAGATCGGTTCCACGGAAAAGTCAGATTAGTTTAGTGTCCTGACACTTTTAAAGTGCTCATTGACTTTCGGGATTATAAAATTTCGAGATTTTAAAAATTTCGGGATTATGAAATTTCGAGATTTTGAACTTTCGATTTTCTGAGAATGGGTAATTTGAGCTTCGGTTTATCGAATATCGGCTTTTTGAACTTTCGGTATTTTGACCATCGGTATTTCAACTACTAGGTATTATGAACTTTCGGGATTGTAATACGTAACCCGCCCAGCTGTGGGACGCTATAGGCTAGATTAAATTAGAAGATGTGTCCCACTACGCTGGATTTTTTCAATGACAGTCGATTTTTTAATGTACCAATAGTAGAAGGGGGCATTACCATATCTCTAATACAGCTGGAACCAGCTGAGGGTTCTTCATCAAATAAATAATAAATAAATAAATATCGGACAACCTCACACTAATCGATCTAGTCCCAAATTAAGCTCTAGAAGGCTTGTGTTATGGGTACTAGACGACGATAGACATACTTATATAGATAAAGATATACTTAAATACATAGAACAACCATGACGCAAGCACAAATATTCGAGTTAATCACACAAATATTTGCCCTGGCCGGGACTCGAACCCGGGACCGCCGGCTCAGTAGGGAGGTATCTACAAACCGAGCCAAACGCGTCGTCAAAATACTTCAGACCTTGGATTTTTGACATCAAATGAAGCGGCCCACTAAGTTGAATATTAAAATACTTAAACGGGTTTACTCACGTCGTAGAAGTCGAATAACGCTCGACATGTTTCGAATCGGTACGCGATCCATCATCAGGAGAGATGATCAGTCGCGACGGCGGCCAACCGAACACAACAACAAGTTGAATATTTTTTGTAAAGGCGGTATGTCGATCTCTAATAGTTTGGTTGGGCTCTTGTGTTTTCTAATCAGAGTACCTACTCCAGATCTTCGATTATCCTAGTTTTTAGGGTTCCGTACCCAAAGGGTAAAAACGAGACCCTATTACTGAGACTTCGCTGTCCGTCCGTCCTTCCGACCGTCCGTCCGTCCGTCTGTCACCAGGCTGTATATCACGGACGGTGATAGCTAGACAGTTGAAATTTTCACAGATGATCTATTTCTATTGCCGCTATAATAACAAATACTAAAAATAAATATTTAAGGGCTCCCATACAACAAACTTGTTTTATGGTACGGAACCCTTCATGCGCGAGTCGGACTCGCACTTGGCCAATTTTTATAGTTTTCGCTTTATGTGGCCATTAAACCCTAACTCTGTACCAAATTTCAGCTCTCTGAATT
This sequence comes from Apotomis turbidana, assembly GCA_905147355.2. Classification (NCBI taxonomy): domain Eukaryota; kingdom Metazoa; phylum Arthropoda; class Insecta; order Lepidoptera; family Tortricidae; genus Apotomis; species Apotomis turbidana. Next base: position 13,341,220 of record LR990295.1, on the reverse strand, counting down.
TATGGGAAGTTGTACTAGTTCTTTACTGATGATCATGAGTGAGTGAGTGAATGAGTGAGTGTCGTAAATGCGAAACTTTGCTTTCGCTTAACTTCGGAACTAAATGACCTACAGACTTGAAATTTTGGATTTTAAGTATGTGATTATAGCTTACTGGATGACAAAATACTTCTGCGTTCTGGTCTTATCCAGAGGTGCTCAAATAGGGGCCTGAAAATGCGGTGAAATGGTTCCAGTAAAGGATGGTACGGCAGTGTTTGCTTCGCGCTCGACTTGGCGGGGGCACTGCCGTGCCCCCCGATAATTATGTAGGTAACATAATGTTGCTATAGCAACGTATGAAAAATATACCGTTGACCTTGACACAAAACCCTAAAAATATAAAACACGAATTAAAACCTCATCATTTTACATGTGGTTTCTAAGAGAGACGACATGACATAATTCATCGAGCGTCTCTCGCTTCTACCCGTAAAGGTACTTTTCCACAAGCGAGGCGAGGCATAAGGGGGCGGGACGAGAACATCTACGCAAGAAAAAATACTATTACTTAGTAGTTAGTAGCAACCGCGAGCCAAACGTTCTATGCACGCAATAAAACGGTTCATTATTACTCACGGTATTGTAATTCTCATTTCACACATCCTCGCACAACCAACCATTTCCACCAAATATGCGCTTAGAGAAAATTGAAATTTTGCTATAGAAACTTAAAAGGAAATACCACTGCCCGTCTAGCAAAACTACGCTTTGCGACTCTTGTCGCACGACATAGCATCGCCCGTCACTCTCTCACAGTACAGCGAAGAAAGAGATAGGTAAGAGTCGCGAGTCACATTAAGCACAACTGTTGTGCTAGAGGTGCTGCTCATTTTTCCATAAAAATCAAGGTTTCATTCTCGTTTGTTTCCTCCTACAAATCTTAACCAATCTTTACGTTTTAGGACCTGAATGGAAAGAAAATGTTCTACGGAACCGTTTGGATTTATGCTATTATATTATTATACAATTTATATATAGGCATCTGTTTTTGGCAAAAATTTCCGCCGCAAACGGACGCCTAGTACACAAACACTATAACAATTTGCGCATTTATAACCACTCCACAAATCAGCTTATCTCTTATCTTATCCTATCTTGTCTTCCGACTTATCGCCGATATCCGAGAAGAAAAATATGCGCATAAATCAACACAGTCCGACACAGAACATTTCTTTTTCTCTGTTCCTAAAATTTTAGAAACCACGATTTGTAGAGCCCGGTTACGTTAAGTTTGGACCTTTTATCCGACGCCATCGTTACCAGGTGGTGCAAACTTAACTTAAACTGATAGTATAGGAAAAGGAGCAGTGATATATCCTCTTAATATCCCGCGCCGTCTTGCCGCCTCGCTAGTGGAAAAGCACCTTAAGAGTAAATGTCTTAAACATATTAAGACACGCTTGCATGACAATTATTTACATTAAAATTGTTTGCAATACACTGCTCCGCAGACTGTGAAGTTGTTGCGACTGAATATCTTGTAGCTACCAGACTGAATTTTAATCAACAGCGTAATAACTTTCAGTCTGTGTATTGCGGTGCGATATGAGTTTAATTGAAATGCAAAGCTTTGCACAGTATCAGAAATAATTTTGGTTTTAGTAAGTAATGTTTGTTTGCGTGTTCATTATTTAATTAGAAAACTGATGAGCAATTTCACTAGCGTAGGTTACAAGTTACGATATTTCAACAAAAAATAACATTAAATGTTTTTAAATATTTGTATGAGCTTATTATTAGGTACATTTTAAACTAGTGGCTACTAAACCTCGCGAGTTTGTTATGATATTGCTGAAATATGTAACTATCACATAAATTAGCCATTTTGAAAAAATAAACGAAAAACTGAATCGACAAAACAATTATACTTACTTCAACCTCTTATCGAACTTATAAAGTTTAATGAAAACCACTTGATAATTGCGACCACTAGGAGAGAACAGCCTTCCATCTGGGGGCCTATGTTGGTTGCGTTTATAGTGCGAATTCCTTTTCCTAAGCGAATCCCATTAGCTTTGTACCCGATGAACAATACTCATTATCTGTATTGTTAACTGTGGCCACAACTGCCACTTCAAAATATAAGATGTTATAAGTGAAAATTACCTTTACACTAAATTAGTCTTTAAGTCAAACGAAATAAGGTTTACTCTTAAACAAAGAGAACACAGATGTGACCAACATCTCTGTGGCCACAGTTAACAATACAGATAATGAGTATTGTTCATCGGGTACAAAGCTAAGTGGATTCGCTCAAGAAAAAGGATTATTTCTATACTCACTCACGCTCCCATTTCGTCAAAACGTGACGTATGCTTTGTCACTTATTTATCGCCTGATAAAAGCAACCATCAAAGGCCCGCTGGACATACAAACATCCGAAAACACGAAATACTTTTGGACAAGCTAAAGCATAAGTATTCACCAAATAAATGTTTTTGATTTAAATTTTTTTTTTTGAAGCTGAAACGAAATCGCTTCGCTCGCTCGGTCAATAATTTTACGAGAAAACGTTAAAAAATGCGTAATACGAGTACAGAAGGCGTTAAAATAAGTCTGGGTGTGTTGAATACGATGCTTTACTGATTATTGGTATGAGCTGTGTCCTTTATAGTGATTAATTTTCAAATTCCTAGTCACATATTTTCTAGCTTTTGGTTTTATTTAAATTATCAAGTAACTCCAAAAACCAAAGTTATAATCATTTCCTTTAAGCAATGCAAAGCCAAAAGAAACTTTTGTTGTACACGCTATAAAAACTATATTACGAAGCTTGACCCCGAATAGGATACTTGCCAAGAAAATGATTGATTGATGGGGCAACAGAAAATATGGCGCTTCAGTGAAAATGCAGAAACATACATAGATATTGAATGGCCTTGAAGGAAGAGTATAGTTATGACTTTGCAGGAATTAAGTGAAAATAATATTATTATAATAATGTCCTATCTCTCGAACAATAAAATTGTTGGTAATATTAGATTATGAAACAGTTTTTCATCACTGACTGTATAGCGTTGAGTTATATTAGATCCTTATATATCTAGTGTCTATACATATACCAGGTGTTTCCTGTAATAGGAGCGATAAATTAAAACATAGATTCTACTCTTCAAAGTGAACATTTGTTCAGCAACTTTAAAAAAAAGTCAGTTTTCAGTATTTTATTATTTCAAACAAATTAAATAGTATTTTCAATGTACGTCGTCCAACATTCACATTCCCTGAGCATTGACATAGCTGTCACTCTACTAATATCGAACATTTCGCAATACATTGCTTCTATGTCTAAACATTATTCTACAAAATATCATTTAATATACGTTATTTTCAGAAGTTGCTTAACAAATGTTGTTTAGTTTCAACCGAAGAATCGATGTTTTAATTTATCGCTCCTATTACAGGAAACACCCGGTATATTATTGTATTGCGAAATTTTCGATATTAGTAGAGTGACAGCTATGTCAATGCTCAGGGAATGTCAATGTTGGATGATGTACATTGAAAATACTATTTAATTTGTTTGAAATAATAAAATTGACTTTTTTTTAAAGTTGCTGAACAAATGTTGTTCAATTTGAAGAGTATAGAATCTATGTTTTAATTTATCGCTCCTATTACAGGAAACACCTGGTAGGTATATATGTGTATGTATATATATTTATATATGTATGTATATTTATTTATGTATGTATGTGAATATATACCCATATGCGTACTTGTTTTCTGTTAGTATCTAATTATGTGTTCCCTTCACCTTCTGCTGCACCTACTCTGTATTAAGTAAAAAAAAACATTAATTCACCCAAAGGTTGTCTAGATCGCTTTTTAGCCATAAGACCGCCTGTTGTCTGCCGTTATCTATAAATTGTATTTTTCTTCTTTCCTTTTGTAAAGTTTTATTGGTGGGCAATGAAGTATTGTTGTATTGTTTTTTCCGGATGTTTGGATGTCCGTTTGTGCAGAGTTCCGGCTGTTCTCGCCTACAAGCCGCATTTCTCAACCGATCCTCATGACACTTTGTAAGCAGTTTGAATAATTATATTGTTTTTTTTTTATTGAGTCATATATTCGAAGTTTTCCAAAAATCGGCGATATGTGGATTGAAAACAAAAAAAAAGAAATTTTTTAGCCATTTCGGAAAATAATCCACAGGTCTACATCTCACAGAGCCATTAATTTTAATAAGCAAAGTATAAAACAATAGCTGCATTAGCTATAAATGTTTGCTTATATAAAAAAGTAACCTTTGCCATGAAAACAAACTATCCACCATTATTCGTGTGAATACTAGATCAGCTCGCGTAAAAGCTTTCTACAGTCTACGTTCGTAATTTTGTTATATTGGCCACCAGTGAGTTTCAGGAACCGAACACGAATAACTCCTAGTTTCAGTAAAACACGCCGTAGCTCGTTGCACCGACTAACTTTACACATCTACCCTTACCATGAGTTTCCAGTGGCAGTACTCGCTATAGTATGATTATTTTGTATAGACACATTTGATAGGTACATCACAGGACCCATATAACGTAAATTTGCACGACTTATTGATTTCATAAAAAAAAAAAAAACAAAAGATGTCATAGTGTTTTTTCTAGTATCTATAAACGTTTTTAACTTTCTATTTGATACAATTGAGTTCATGTTATATTTTTTCGTATCACGGTACCTATTGTATTTAACGATAATAAATCATTACATAAGCAGTTACGTACTATGTACTTTTTTTCTTAAAAACTATGTTGTGACTAAATCTTGCTTTTCGATCCATTTGCTATTTCTGTAAATTGGTAGAAATCGATTAAATCGATAACCTGAAGAAATAAACAATAAAACAAATTACTATTTTACATACAACTCTCTAGTGAGTCCGACGGCTCAAAAATTATTTATTTACACAAAATAAAAATAAATACAGCGTGTATATTTGATATAACCGCAAACTTTACGGGGTCTTAGTATAGGCATTTACATATATTGCACCGTAAATTATTAAAAAAATCGAACTTTTTTATATATAAAATAATTCAGCACGCAATGTATTTGTTTGTTGTTTTTTGTTGACACTTAAACATCGTGGTACTTTGGAGGATTGGACAGACGGTGTAACAGTCGGTGGATTTAAGATTGGGAACTTGCGGTACGCCGACGACACCACTCTTTTTGCAACCAGTGAACTTCATATGGCAACCTTACTTCTTAAAATGGAACGAGTGAGTGAAGAATTTGGTCTTAAAATCAATCGCACCAAGACACAGATGATGATTGTCGACCGAGCGAACAATAACCTGCCAGAAGTGACTCAAATTACAAACTGCAAAGTGGTACAGTCCTATGTATACCTTGGCTCTCTCATACATAGTAGCGGTGGTTGCGTGGATGAAGTCAGAAGACGTATGGCAATAACAAGAAGCGCAATGGATAAGCTGAAAAAAATATGGCGGAATAGACACATTACCAAAGCAACTAAGACCCGGCTCGTAAAAACACTTGTCTTCCCCATATTTTTGTACGCTTCTGAGACGTGGACGTTGCGGGAAATAGAAAGGAAAAAGATAGATGCTCTTGAGATGTGGTGCTGGAGGCGAATGCTGGGAATATCTTGGACCGAGTATCGTACCAATGTGTCGATACTTCAGGAACTTGGCATCAAGCAGCGTCTATCTGCTCTTGTACAATCACGCATACTCAAGTTCTTCGGACACGTGTCGAGGCGGAATAGTGACTCCATTGAGCGCCTAGTTGTTCAGGGGAGAGTGGAGGGCACGTGGTAGATCACCAATGCGATGGACTGACCAGATAAAATCTGCTCTGTGCAAACCGTTGCATGAATGTACCAGAAGTGCTGCGAACCGGACGAGATGGCGGGACATCGTTATTCGGGCGACAGCAGCCCCCAAGCCTCCCTCGTGATGACCACGACCGCTCTGACAAGAGCGACACGAAGAAGAAGAAGAAACATCGTGATGTGACAACTGTCACTAGTAATAACTACGCCATACATTGCTGCTCAGAAAATTTTCAAAAATTAATTACGCTATGGCAGTTAACGCTAAAGTAACAATTGTTATGAATATCAGATTATAGTACTAAAATCTCCGTCTGGCTTCAATTTGCGGTTATATTTATTTATTTATTTATATGCAGGTTCGAAAAAAAAAGTTCGTCGATAAAATCGATTCGATCAACCGTTCACGATCGTTAGATTTGGCAAACAATATGTCTTTGCTACATCACTACAAACATCAACAGAGAACTGTCAAACGTGTGTTTAAAAATAAATCCTACTGTAACGGGGTAAGTAATATAAGATATAAGAACTTATACTATAATATTCATATTATATACGCTCATATTGTATAAGCTTGTTTGGTATACCGTTCAAGGTGTATAACGAACGTTAGATATAACATCAAAATATCTATTTTTGTTAAGTATAACTTTATTTAAGTATAATATCATTGTATATAACGATCATAACGTATAACGTTCATAATATCTCAGATTTATAATGTATATTATTCAATACATCTAACACCAAAATGCATAATGCTCGTATAGAATAACCGCCTGCACATCAATTGTGTACATACTTATGCAATAGTTCGCTATACAATTGTAATATGTGTAGTTACCTCCATGCAAGCAAGCATTTTGACGCTCCGCTCGCTTCACTCGCTCCGCTATCCATGGTCATAAAACAAACCTAAACTAACCTACAGTTTTCGGTTTTTGACCCATATTCCATTTTGTCGCAGTTCTTCCAAACGGTATACTCGTATTTGCCAGAATTTCATCTGCCATTATCAATTGTGTACATACTTATGCAATAGTTCGCTGTTAAATTTTAATATACCTCCATGCAAGCAAGCATTTTGACGCTCCGCTATACATGGTCATAAAACAAACCTAACCTAACCTACAGTTTTCGGTTTTGACCCATATTCCATTTTATCGCAGTTCTTCCAAACGGTATACTCTTACTTGCCAGAATTTCATCTGCCATTATCAATTGTGAACATACGTATGCATGCAATAGTTCGCTGTTAAATTTTAATGTAGGTACCTCCATGCAAGCAAGCATTTTGACGCTCCGCTCGCTTTGCTCGCTCCGCTTTCCATGGTCATAAAACAAACCTAACCTAACCTACAGTTCTCGGTTTTTGACCAATATTCCATTTTAGGGGCATATAGGGGTAGCAGTTATAACATATTTAGTATATCATACGCTATTATATTTTCTAATCATTATACTAAAAGAAAGTATATACTATGATCGATATACGTTATGAATGTTATATCAACTGAATTTAGAGTATTTGAGTGTTATATAAAAAATCATTCTACAACATGAGTATTATGCTAATTGACCGTTATTCCTAATAAAAATATTGATTTTGATGTTATATCAAAAGTTTATTATATCTTGTGAACGTTATTAATATGAAATTATATATTATGTAGTTATATCTCATGGGACGCACCCCTGTGTAGTTTTTTTCTGAAATAAAGACTGTTCTCCATAGATAGATTTTCAAAAATTATAAAAGTATAGATATCGTCTTTCCCGATGGGTAGTATTTAAACGCACATCAAAAAAAACCTTTTTCTATGCAAAAATAATCAAAATTTATATCAAAATTACTGATTGCACAGCAAATATTGCACTCAAAATGTTACTAAATGTACTACAATTTATATATGTGGCGTGCATCTATTAATTTAAAAGTAAAGCATATTTAAGTAATGCATAGCTAATATTGACTACCGCACATAATGGAGCGTTTTTTAGGGATAAAAAAAAAACTAACCTAACCTAACCCGGCCGAGTCGGATCTGCTCTGAAAGGTGATCAGGATTAGATGGTAACCTATCTGAAATACAAATTTTTGTTTCCCATCTGTAACGTTTCGCCAAAATTTCATTTATCCGAAAGCCATTTTTTTCAAAAACTGTTTATTTTTCAGAATAATTATGAAACAAACCTAACCTAACCTACTGGGTCCTTTAAAAAGATGAAAAGTAATGTCGTGCTGATGATGTGTATTTTCTAATTATCTGCAGTACAATTTTTGCTAGGCATTTATTTTGTTTGCTGTGCAATAATTAATTTGATGTAAAAAGTATATAATTGATGAAAATAAATTGATAGGCGATTAATTTTTTGCTGTGCCATTAATAATATCCCTTTCCCGATTATTAGCGAGCATTAGCGATAACGTTAAATATACCTACACCAGTGCGTGCGACCTCCGATATTTACAATCAAATGACCCACTCGTATTTGAGTTCTCGCATTTACCACTATTCCAAATTAGATATCGAAAACTTTATGTAGTGTTAGTGCATTTGGTCCTTTGTAGTGAATAATGTGTAAATAATTATATACCAGTGGCTCAGTGAACAAATAAACCTCGCGATTATATTTCGGAATCGGCTGATGTATGTCAATTTTTTAGTTTTTATTCACATCTCCACCATTTTCAAAAAGCTAACAAAAACCAGAATCATCGACAGAAGCCTCCGTTGAAAAATTCAACCTGGAGACGAGGGTAGGCAGCTGGACGTCTGGACTATAATTTTTTACCCAATTTGTCATTCGCTGTCAGATTTGATGTTTCTTTATAAATCGGATCGGAATACGCCTCTGATCCCCATGCTAAAATCATGTCGATTCGGATTAACAGCAAGAAAACAACAACAACAACAGATAAAACAACAGAGCAACTAGCCAATGACTCTGCTGTTTTAACAGAAGGACAAACTAACGAATCAACAAACACATTCATGAACTTGATAGTTCTCGTATAAGTACCTACGTTAAGAGGGCTTAGGTTAACTTAAAGACAACACAACTTCATCGTGAGTAAATTAAAACCAGCATGTAGAAAGATTTATTTATTTATTCGACTTTCATATACGATTTATGTTCTACCAGTCGTTACTCCCAGCGTTCTGGCTCTCAGTAATTGACCAGCAAAATGTCTTACAGAATCTATTCATCCCAGATTGATTATATGTATTGTCGCGTTTCATTCACGATCCTTGTCGGTCTCATCACGGATCGTCAGAGTCGTGGCACGTTCTGAATCCTTCAGTTGAGTCACGTAATCTATTACAAATTGTATAAACGAAATTATTCATACATTGTTTATATTATTTTTCAAAAATGAGTAAAATATCTTGTTCCGTGAATAGATTTTGATCCTTTGCGGCTTCGCTGTTTAGACGCGTGTATGTCGTAGATAAAGTATTGTATGCAACGTTGTATAAGTAGGTCAAAAAATGCTCCTGGCATCTTCTCTTACGATGTTTGCTACGCTCACATATATATCACTCCCTTTTTTGACCCCTCTTATACAACTATGTATTGCATAAAATACAATTTTGCCCGTCTAAGGAGCGAAGCAGTTTTTCCGCGCAAGCGTGAATTTTCTAGTACAGAATCTATTCAACCCAGATTGATTATATTGAATTGTTGACTGTCCTTCCTGAATATTGACGGTCTCGTCACGGGTCATCGGTGTGGTGGCACGTTCTGTACCCTTACCACGAGTTTACAGTGACAATACTCGCTAACGAATGCGAAAACGAAAAGTATTGCGAATTCTAGTTCTACAAAGTAATCGCTAGGGGCGCTGTACTATTCTCCATACAAATCCTTTACGCTATCGCTAGCGTACGGTCGCGTTAACTCATGGTACTGAACCCCTTATTCGAGGGCGGCGAGTCACGTAATCTATCTCTTAAAATCAGAGTCGTGTCGTGCCCGGTCCGGGGCCAGCGTTTCCGATCGTACAGGCAAATAACTGATGTTTTTGATTGTTTTACTAAGATCATGATGGTTTTTAGGGTTCCGTAGTCAACTAGGAACCCTTATAGTTTCGCCATGTCCGTCTGTCCGTCTGTCCTTCCGCGGCTTAGCTCCTTGATCATTAGTGCTAGAAAGCTGAAATTTGGTATGAGTATGTGTATGTATCACGCCGACAAAACGGTAAAATAAAAACTAACTTTTAAAAATAATAGGGCTCTCCAAACATTATTTTTTGATAAAGTCAGCAGTTTCGTAAATATTCGCTTCGAAAATAAAAAAAATAGTGTCCCCCCCCTCTAACTTTTCAACCACGGGTCAAAAAATTATGAAAAAAATCATGAACATGAGGCCTTATAAGAACTTTCAATGAAAACTATATTGAACAAAATCGGTAAAGCCGTTTTTGATTTATCGCAAAGTTTCATAATTTTCTTAAAAGGACGTATGTTGACTTCCAGAAGGTAATAAGTAACTACAGTTACTTTGGCGTTTACGACCTTTTTATAGAGCTTAAAATCTTTCTCGTAACTTAAGTCCATTGTGAAGGATGAGAACAACTACGGAACCCTACACTGAGCGTGGCCCGACATGCTCTTGGCCGGTTTTTTTTTACTAACATGATGTTTTCGATTTTCGCAATTTTTAAAGTAAAATTTAATAAATTTTACTTGTATATTACAAATGCAAAGATAGAAACAGTGAAAAAAAATTAGACCCAGATTCAAATTGGTTTCTTATGCCATGCCGGGGCGATACACTCTGACCAACTAAGCACTGTAGCTTAACACTGACTCTGTAGTCTGGAGCAGTTCGAAGCTGGTTTAAGGTCTAAAAAATTTTCACCATTTCTAACGTCAAATTATTTATTTGCTCAATTTGTGGTACATAAAGATCTATCTCTTTCTATCTTTGTATTTGTAATATAACCTGTTATTGTAATACTGAGTACTTAATGAGTATAGTACCTATTTTAGAAGGCTGTCATTTTTTTGTGGTACACTTGGATATTGAGTAAATCCATAATTGATTAATAATTGCTTTGCTAATCCGTGATATAATTGAATATTCAGTCAAGCAAAAATAAAAAATAAAGTAAATTATGAAATATCTTCCAATTAAAAATACCTACTCAATTATTTTGCGTTAAAACCGCCTCTTGTTATCTTTTATTTTACGTGAAATCTGTGTTTATTTGCAGTCATTTCTCGTTAAGATGTACACTAATGAAAGTAATGAATATTATATATTCTATTCTACTATAAATTAAAACGAAATCACACATAATTACCGCACCGAAAACCTTATTTAATTTCAGACCTGTGCTCAAAATCTGCACGTGTGCTTATTCTCCATTAGGCGGTGTTCACACTGGCCGCGCGCTACGCCATGGAGCACGCGGTCGCTATGCAAAAAAAATGCTTGGACGGGCGACGCAGTAAAATGAAATTATTTATTAAGGAAGTAGGCGACAAGGGCAATTTTGCAAGTCAGATTGAGAATCTACCGGCATTTCCTTAGAGGAGACCACTGTTGAGAAGAAAGGTGAAAGAAAAATTATTTTATTAAGTTATATCTGATTATCGTATTACGTAAATTACATTAGAAAAAGTAATTTTTCTAGAGATATATAAAGTCTCTAGTCGTATGGAATACAAATAATTTATTTCGTATCCTGCTGAAACTACCACCCTTCTGCAGCGCGAAAGGCATGTTCGCGGACGCGAGAGTCCCTGACTTCTTCGCCATCTTAATAGAGAGGTCAGCAGCTTTCAGAGAGAGGCTTCGGGCCTCCAAAAACGAAATTTTGTGTCTCATTGGCAATGACTACACCGATGAGTTCAACAAGCATTGGCTCAAATTGCACCGGTCTGGGAATGGGCAGTTGTAATTTTATTTTTAAATTGTAACTGTTTTCTTTCTATGTTTTAGTTTGTAAGTTTTATTTTTATCTCTTAGTCTTTTACATTTTATTTTATTTTAAATTGTATGTAACTATGGGTTTTTCGCCTGAAAATAGATGCTTATTATTATTAAATTTCACTAAGATTTATGATAATGTGCCGGGAGTTTTATGGGCATGTTTTTTATACAAATAAAGAAATATCGGAAAACTTCACACAAATCGATCTAGTCCCAAAGTAAGCTCTAGTAGGCTTGTGTTATGGGCACTAGACGATGATAAACATACTTACATTACATATATATAGAAAATTACATACTTACTTAAATACATAGAACATCTATGACATTTGCCCTTGCCGGGATTCGAACCCGGCCCGCCGGCTCAGTAGGCAGCTGCTTACCACTGCGCCAACCGCGACGTCAACAAAAAAAAGATAAGTCCTGTCAGCGTCGAACGTCAAATTTAGGCCCAGTGTGATAACCACCTTACACTTTCATCCCTTCTCCATTTATCCTGTTTACGCAACCCGACCACGTGTCATGTGTGCTCGTGAAACAAAAGAAAAAGTAGTAAAGCTCTTCCTTTCCTTTGTTTTAGACTTTATGAGATACTTGTGACGGTTGAATTTATTTCAAGCAAGGCACTGGCTATGGCTGTTTTATGTTCTTTTGACGTTATCGTGTGTCTTCTCATCAAAGTCACGTGTGGAGCATGTGAGTTCATTAATTCTATAATAACGACAAGACGTTTATTGCGTTATGATTTTGGAGTTTTCAGACATAAGAGTCGTTTTCAAAATATGTGTACATTACTACTAAAATGTGTGTCCTCATAAAAAATCCTCGACAAAAATATGGTTACGATTAAAATAAATCAGTTTTTAAATTTTACAGACTAATATAAAGCATACTGCATATTATTTCTGATAAAAAGCAATGAATTCAAATCCGGACATAAGTTTAATGTGAAAAAAAAGTAACAAATAAACTCCAAACATTTTTTATTGTCCCCCTCTTTGGACGACATTGAAAACAATATTTTTAACAGAATTTTTGTACAGAAACTTCCTAGTTTTTTGTATCACAATTAAAAAGCAATGTTTTAAGTGTTATGTCTGATAGATAAACTATTAAAATTTACCTTAAAGAAACTAAAAATGATATATTAAAAATATGTCCTTATCAATCATTACAATTTCATGACACTGATTTATTGACATAATTAACTAACTTTTTGTATCGCAAAGAGTAGGAATCTAACTTTAATCACTGGCAAAACTGGTCTTTTCACGAAAAGAAACATCACAAGGACGCGCCACCATTTTTTTTGTCGTTGAGACATGAAAAAAGTCCTGTGGTTCATTGTGAAAAAATAAATTTACCTTTTCCTAACGAAGTATTCTCAACAAAAGTAAGTATGTACATTTTCAAGGATTCACCTACCGCAATTGTAATAAACTTAAATTATGACTAGAATAATAGATTACGCTTTCAATCTACTAGTAAATGTGATTATGTTTTGTGTAAAAGTATTTTTTAAGTTAAGTTTTACATGTTACTGACGAACAATTTCCTGACATTTACTAACGTCAGTAAATTGTAGACGGTAAAGCTGTGGTCTCATGTGTAAAGTATGAAAATAAATAAGATATGAAAATGCGTGTTAAAATGTAACGAATAAAAATAAAGGAGAGAAATAATACCTGTTTACAGATTATTTTTATGTAACTAGATACATACTCCAGATAATTTGAAAGAAAACTGAATATGTTTATCAATAGGTTACCGCGCGCAAAATTAGATGAAATAAAATATATACATATTATTCAATGCTAAACAAAGAGTCTGTATACAGTATGTAACAGAACGAAAGGCAAAGAAAGAGACCCACCAATGTTTAGACCATAAATATGACTATGGTGCCTGGCTTATGGAAAATTAGCATCTTTTTACAGCAGTAGTACTGCAGGAGAGAAAAATAAACCATTATTTTATAACATCCTGTATTAATTATTTACAAATCTTATCAATCACAACTAATAAAATGACATAAGTGCCATATGCCAGCTGATAATACCAATAACCAATATCCAATACCTGCTCTTCCTCTCTCACGTGAAGTCGTTGACGCCCTTCTCGATTAAGTAATTGGTACCGGCGCGTTGACCTCTCCACGCACAGACGAAGAGCGGCATTCCCGATACTCCTACTTTCTTCGTAAACAAGGATCATATCCACAAATTCCTCCACAGAAAAGTTTAAAGGCATTATCAGTATTTTTCAGTTAAATTTCTACCTAGATTCTGACACACGAACGTCAAACCTCGACTTGAAGTTTAAATTTAAAGAAAAAAGTCCAAAAAAGTGATTTAACCTAAACTCTTTCAAGATAATAATTACAAGGTGACAAATCTAAAATGTCAAAGTGAACTGAAGTGAACTACAATGTTATGTGAATTCCCTGTAATACCTAAATAATTTATGTTCTAAATGATGATTACAGTAAGTGGTTAGTGTTTCTTACAAGGCATATGTGGTAGTGCGGTCATAGTTGAAATTGCAGTAATCTGATATGATGATTAGTTTGTTTACGTTAATAAACTGACGTCTTAGTTTCTACAGGATGTTATGAGAATCTTTAACCGACTGCAAATAAGAGGACCTAAAGTCATGTTGAGATTGAGCAAATTCACAAAAACTACTGAAATTTAATACTATGAGTATGCTATTACAACATACTCCACTTAACCATCAACCAGCTTTCAGCTTTGCTTTTCGTTCTGATACAGACTGTATTTATTAATTAAGTACTATTTGTTTTGATTTATTTAAATGAATATATTTAGTTATACGTAAGTTACCAATGTGTATCTATATATGTACATAGAAAAAAATAATTTATACAATAAGTAGGTACCTACGAAAATAAACTACCTTAAAAACTATACAAGATATTATCAAATAAAACTTACATAACATTAAAACTAACTTAAAAAAAAACCTAGAAACTAAACAAACCTAACCATTGTTTTTTTTAAATTTTGATTTTATCTTCCCTATCAAACTTTTCGAAAATACTAAATTTTCTTTGTATGGAAATACTGGGCTATGTCTAGAAAAAGGATATTTTTTAACGCTTACCCTATTGCATTTAGTGTTGATCGCTTTGCTACCCACACTAGCGATACTTTTTATTTTTAGTTTTATTTTTAAATTCAGAATATAACAAACTAAAAAAGTTTCAGAATGCCGCTAACCGGTGCCGAACGGCAAAAAAATACATTGAAAAAGTAAAAGAGCAAAACCCTAAAAATATGAAGTAAAAAAAATCGTCTAGTGAAGTCGTCTAGCTAAAGATACTTAAAACCATTTTTTATAATGTTTTCATAATTAAATAAATATCAGAATAAATAAACAATAAGCGATGTTTCCTTAATACAAAATCAATTGTAAGAATGCAATAATGGTTATTTTTTGTTCTTTCTAAAGAGGAACCAATAAGATATTCCTCATAAATATAACACCGTTACTACTACAATATTACCTAATTATGAATACAGCCTTACTTTTACAACTTCCTGACATTTCCTAACGAAACATTTTACTGACAATTTCGTGACGTACACATATTTTGAAAACGACTCATAAAATGTGATTTAACCGAAGTCTGTATGAAAAAGTCTGCATTATCTTTCACAGCACATCACTTTCCGTAAATATAAAATGAAAATTATGTTTGTAAAGTATTTACCCATTTGAACTATTTTAAGAAGTGTTTTTTTAATAAGTATTCATTTCTCACTTTTTATAGTAATCACTAGTTCGAGAGTTAAACCGTCTTTTTAGTATTATTAGTGATACATCTGTACTGTGAACGAAAGATAAGATAACATAAGATAATATTTTATTCATCACACAATGCGTAATACATTTTATGTATTTATGTATCCATGAACACTGCTATACTACTGCAGGTGTGACTAGTCACTTATTACATATTATTTGTAGACATTCATTCAAAATAAAATATAGATATATATATATATAAGATTATACATTGCAGTCTTATTAATTTGATTATATTTGAAATGCATTAATAATGTATTATCGTTTTATTAGTTAATAGATTTTTTAATTTATTACGGAACACCGTCAGTCGTTGTTCTTCCTTCATCGATTCTGGCAGTTTATTGTAAAGTCGTCGTTCTATGACTCCAGGCATCAACAAAAGTTCCAAAGATATATTTTTAATTTTAGTTTACCAGTTATTTGCCTGAACGATCATAAGCTTTGCGACCGGCAACGCTCAAGAAAGAAAGTGACGAAGAATATTTTTTTCTAGACAATTACTCTGCGGTTTAAGAAAAAAGTTGATGAGTGCGTCCGGGTTCGAGTGGTACAAAATAAATCAATTAAACTTTCAAAGTCCCACAAGTTTACTCCATATTTGGAGAAAAGCACTATACAGGCCTCGGCGGGAATGTCAGTTCGCAGGTTCGTATTCAAAATCATCCACGAACTGACTGTTTCCTGCCTCTGCATGCAAAACGCATAATTTGGACACTGATGTTGAAAGTCGTGAACATCACTGATGAAAAGAAAGAGGAAACAGGAGTAAATATCGCGCAAAATTCAAGTATTTTCTGCATAATAAAGATTAAGTTTTCTATACTTTCCACAGTGATGAAAGTCGAGATTTTTTCAATACGATTCAGTATTTATTTCGGAAGGACGAAGAATTAACCAGCGTACCGGTAATATTTTGAATTAGTTTGATGAATGATGACAAATCGCTGCTGCCAGTTTACTTATAATGCAAATAAGCTATTGCTAAGCGAAAGCTGTTGGTAGCACCTATCCCAAGGCAAACCCGTAACTTGATAGGCACAACTATCTATCGAAAGATCGTCAGTTTCTTCTCTAAAATCTGCTTATTTTCTCATAAAATACCACCATTGAAGATCATAAACGCTATGTCATAATTCATTTACAGATCCGTCGAGATGACGCGGACAACAGCGTAACGATTACGAGTCAGTGACCGGCACACTTGCTCAACCTATATACCACAGATTAGACACATTTTCACTGTTTATTTTATCAATTTATGCTTCGTATAAAAATTCGATGGATCCATAAGATTTTGTTAGACAAAGTAAAAAATCGGTGAACCAAAACTTGAGGGTGGTTTATTTTGTTGTTTGGGAGCAAGCTGATGAGCAGATAAAATATGCAACGTGTGTAAATTTTACAGGTAGAAGGCATTCCTGCATCCTCGTTGTCACTTAGGGGCTGAATTTCACGTTTCTAATAGGAGCATTCGACGCTTCGAACGGGAACGTATCGTACCCATTTTTAGAAATCGGATCAAACATACCGAATAAATTGAGCGATTTACCAATCGATTGAATAAACCAGATTGGCAATGTGATCTATTTACTCTTAAAATGACAACTTGTAAATGTAACTTATTGCAGCTCGATGAGAAAAAAAAGCAATCGTTGTTATATGTATTGTTTCGATATAAAAAGATTAAGATATGTAAAAGAAAATTATAATAAATGTGAAATTCTTAAAAAAAAAGCCGAAAAATACAGCCCACATCGCTTGAACAATAAATGCGAAATTATATGGCCATTATATGAGGTAACATTTGTACTTCGCGGAACCTGTATTATTTAAAAAAGGTATTTCTTTATGGGTCTTACCTTCGTCAGAAGCTCAAAGGATACAACCGTACCGGAAACATCACAGACGATTTCTTTTTTAAATTACTTCCGTGTATCGTATTAAATATTTCTTAGAAACAGCCAGAAAGGGTATGACAAATAACATAGAACGTTTGTTGAAACTCGGGTACGACTTATTATATTTTTCGAATCAAATATTCTTTGCAGAGCACGGACCGGTTCCGTGGGAATGTCGAACTTTAACAGTTTCTGACAATTCTGACTCTTACATCTCTTCTCTCTAAATGTATTTAGTCCCATATATAGACATTAGATAACAATAAAAAATAGGATCGATTGACATATTCAAAAAACAGTACCTACTCGCTAGCAACTGCGTAAACGAATTTTATAGAGAATAGTACAGCGCCCCTAGCGGTTACTTTGTAGAACTACGATTATCCATAAAAATTGTTTTCACTTCTCATGCTCTAAAAGTTCGACTTTATGCTGTGCGTAGGCGACATAAAGTCGCTTTTTATGCTCTAGAGCATAAAGTAAAATCGTCGTCGAAGGCCAAGGCGATCGGTCCAACAGCCACACGAAAGGTCCTTAATAAACAGTAAAAAAAAAAACATAAAACATCATACAATAAAACCCGTTCCAGACCTTCCGATCCGATCCGATTTATCGGGAGAAATCGGATAATGTGTAGTGTATAAGATCCTAACAATTGCACTACACATTATCCGATATCTTCCGATTAAGGAGATCGGATCGGAAGGTCTGGAACGGGTTTTAACTCTTTATTTTATTTCGTTTGTTAGTATTCTAAGACCAAGGCAAAGATACCAACAGCCAAAGTGCACAATAAAACTATTTCTCATTGCTATTAGAACAATGAGAAATATTTAAAGTAACATTAAATTTTAATTAAATTTGTTTTTAAGTAGGTATACATGATATGTGTATATGTATATGTTATTTACATGATACAGTTTCATTTTCATTTCCTCGCAATCGAAGTGAAAAGTAGAGTGTGCAACTCGTCCATAAAACGCATTTTACACTCGACTTTATATTCATGGATAAACGTCTCGTGTAAAATGATGCGTTTTATGCACTTGTCGTACAATCGCAGTCGCTAGTGAGTACGGTCACAGTAAACTCATGGTAAGGGTACTGAACCTAATCTGAAACACGATATGAATGAATGAGGATTGATCGGGTCATATTTAAGGAAGCGTTTGAACACCCAAAACCTCTCCCGCTACGCCAGGTTACTGCGGTAAGCTTCGTTAAATTGGATTAATTCTTATTAACTCGATTGTGAAATTTTTAGACATCACCACTAGGCATCGGATAATCGGGTTAATATTTACCTAAACTTTTGCGGCGGCTTTGTCGTTCAGTTGTAGGGATAGGCGGTTTTGATGAAGGTCTGAGTGAGATAGCAATAGGATTTTGGCAACTTTAGGTAAATATCGATCCGATTATCCGATGCCTGATCATCACTAACTTTCGCGTTTACTTACATGTTAGTGGGATTGGGATAAACTTTTGTGATATAAATATAGGCCGTATGAATTTACGGCGATATTATTGCAGTACAGAGTCTTGCGACAATCTGCCCCGGGTTGTCACGTAAGCTCCGGCTTTTAACTGGAGCAATAACTGGGCATGCCTTACTAAATAAACACTTGGTGTCACTGCCTTCTTTGCAGAGCCTGCACGTAGGCAGAGCAAACAGCCGCCCACATCATTCTTGAATGTCCTGGAGTGGCCAATTACCGGATACAACGCCTTGGGTCGCCCCAGGTCACTCCCAGAAGTCGTCGGCAACATAGAGGCCTAGGTTTTCGGTAGAGTTGGGTTGGCAGAGAGAATTGAGTATCATCAACCCCTCACGCAAAATAGGCAGTAAAACGTCGATTTGCGAAAACTCAGCTCAAGATTACCTATACGGCCGTATGAAAAAAAACACGTTACAAGATTTGAGCCAATAATGCAATAGTATTTTATGCAACCGTTGTATAAGAGGGGGCAAAAAACGCGAGTGGCATGGGTTACGATGTGAGCGCAGCGAACATCGTAAGAAAGATGCCACGAGCGTTTTTTGACCTACTTATACAACGTTGCATACAATACTTTTTCTACGACTCGACATTTCATAAATAAAATGCAAATAAACAACAAAGAAAATAATTACATGTTCCCGCTCGGAATCAACAAAATTAAAAAGAAAAATTGTCTCTGATAAACTTTTTTTTTATTGACATCCATCTGTCAAAAAAATATTAACTTATACATAAAGGTATACGATCACCATACTAAACATCTGTCAAAAAAATTAAACTTGTACATAAAGGTATACGTTCACTATACTAAACATCCATGCACTGAAGATAAAACTTTTTTTAAGTTGGCAGCAATGCCTTAGTACAAAAGTTTTTTTTTAATTTGCAAATTGTGTGAATGCAGCTGTTCATCATGTAATCTGAGGTACTAAGTGATGGTTTTTTGGCGACATTATAACATCGGTTAGCAGTGTGTTTTTGAGCAGTAGAGTATAGACTTTTACAGACTTTCATAACTTATGTCTTTATATTAGAGTTAGTAACTATATAAATGACAGAAAAAAGTACTGGAGTAGAAAAATAAATAAATATCGAACAACCCCACACAAATCGATCTATAGTCCCAAATTAAGCTCAAGAAGGCTTGTGTTATGGGCTTATGAGTACTAGACGACGATATACGTAATATGTACTTATATAGATAATATAAATAAAAATAAAAAAAATCCATTTATTCTACTACATTAAATCAGTTCATTATACATTTATTAATTATGCAGTAGTCGCCTCTTTGGCGTAGGCCTCCCCCAATTCCTTCCACAGCTCCCTGTACCTTTTACCATCCAGTGTGGCCCCAACCTTTCCGTAAATATGTCTGCCCACCTCTTCTTTTGGCGGCCTCGCTTCCTTGATCCGTCTCTCGGGGTCCATTCTGTGACTTGTTTTGTCCATTTGTTGTGACTCAGTCTGCATATGTGACCTGCCCAATTCCATTTAAGGATCCTCACTCTTTCAATTATGTCGGTCACTTTAGTAATTTTCCTAATGTTTTGGTTACTGACTCTATCGGATATTTTAATTCCCAGCATGCTCCTTTCCATCTTACGCTGACATACTGCCAGTTTATTTTCTTCACGTTTCCTTAGAGACCAAACCTGACAGCCGTACGTTAAACATGGAAGGATCGCTACCTCAAAGAGCTTTTTCTTAATACTGATATGGACGGATTTGTTTTTCATGACCTCCTTAAGTCCTCAATATTTTTTCCACGCAATAGCGATCCTTCTATGAACCTCTTCTTCAGTGTGGTTAGCAAAGGAGACAGACTGACCCAAATAAACGTATTCGTCCACAACTTCAATCCTTTGGCCTTCCACTACTACCTATATTATGCTGGTCGGTGCTATTCGTGATTATTTTCGTTTTTGACGTATGAATGGCCAGGCCAACTTTTTTACTTTCTGCTGTCAACTCTTTTAGCATCTCCGTCAACTCCATCAGGTTTCCTGCGAAGACGACTGTCATCCGCAAAACATAAATGACTTAAGTAGCTACCGTCAATGTTTATGTAATCCTTTCGTCGTCCAGTCCAGATTTCGGAAAACTGTCTCTAGCACTGACTGTGAATATTTTTGGCGACAACGGGTCGCCCTGGCGCACTCCTCTTCTTATTGGGTATATAGATAAATATATACTTAAATACATAGAACAAGCACAAATATTCGAGTTCATCACACAAATATTCGAACCCGGGACCGCCGGCTCAGTAGACAGGTGTCTACAAACTGCGCCAAACGCGACGTCGCGTCGCAAATGAAGCTAAATAAGAATTTATTGTTAATGTATATCGCGATTTGTTACTTTTTTAGCACAGTTTACATCCGATTTGAGGTTAATTTAAATATAGAATTCGTAAATATTTAGCAGGCCGAGTTCGGTTTACGTGCGTGTTAAATTTTATTACCTGCAAATATAAACTTGCCCGCAATTATCGCAAATTATGTGGCGTTTATAAATCGTTTCATTGTCTTTGATCGTTTGTGTAATGTTACGATTTATCTGAAGATTGAATAACGGTTTATTGAAATATTGAAGTTGCGCATTATAAATACTTAATATGTAATTGTACTTATTTAACACTTTCACGGACAGTACGCCGAGAGATGTAAATTAGGACTCTCATGATACATTACCACGTCTATGGACGGCGACTTTTATCTTCCCTGCACTGTCAACTTCGTCTTCGTCTAAATAAAGGCAAATGCCTTGTTAGGGTTCCGTAGCCAAATGGCAAAAAACGGAACCCTTATAGATTCGTCATGTCTGTCTGTCCGTCTGTCTGTCTGTCCTTCTGTCCGTCCGTATGTCACAGCCATTTTTTTCCGAAACTATAAGAGCTATACTGTTGAAACTTGGTAGGTAGATGTATTCTGTGAACCGCATTAAGATTTTGATGCAAAAAAAAAAATATTGGGGGCTCCCCATACTTAGAACTGAAACTTAATTTTTTTTTTTCATCAAACACATACGTGTGGAGTATCTATGGATAGGTCTTCAAAAATGATATCGAGGTTTCTAAAATATTTTTTTCTTAACCGAATAGTTTGCGTGATAGACGCTTCCAAAGTGGAAAAAAGTTGCCCCCCCCCCCCCCCTCTAACTTCTAAAATAAGAAAATTAAAAATCTAAAAAAAACATATGATGTACATTACTATAAAAACTACCAACGAAAATAGTTTTGAACGAGATCTAGTAAGTAGTTTATTTAATACCTAACTTTGCACCTAATTTATATGGGGCGCTATACATACCAGGTGCAAACTTAACTTAACCACTTAGGGATGGAAAGTGTTTGTACGGAACCCTCGGTGCGCGAGTCCGACTCGCACTTGGCTGGTTTTTTTTGCTATAACTCTCTTGTATGAGTTTTGTCTGTGCCGCAGCATACAATTATCAAAATGATACTGTGTTCGTGAACATGTTATTAAACTTAATTCATATTCGGGTTAATATATAGGCCTTTGCCAATGTTGTCATGAATACCAAACATACATTTACGCTAAAGAATCCGTGTAACGCTTTGGTGTATGAACTGTCATGTTACATTTTATGTGATTCAATAAATAAATAAATCCATTTTATTATATATAGGTACAAAATTCATAATGTTTTACAATCGAGGGGTAACAACACTGTCAAGTCATTGTGCATTGTGCAACTACGGCATTCTGTTATAATTGACAACGTTACTTGCAACCACGTATAGGAAAGCGAAGCGTGGGTCGTCCCCCGACTAGATGGACGGATGACCTCGTGAGGGTAGCGGGGAATCAATGTATGCGGTCTGCACGGGGTTCCACTTTGTGGATGTCTGTGGCTGATAGATAGATAGATAGACTGCAATCAAGGTCATTCTGCTCACTAGGTCTTAACTACGACATTCTTAATCCTTACGAACCTAATCCAATTATATTAAGAAACTGTATGCCCTATCCCACTTGAACTGTATGCCCAGCCTATTGCAAATCCGTCTGTACGGGGTGTACCCCTTCAACGTGCCTACTGTTGGAAACATTTATAGATTTTATAGCTTCATAGAACTTCATTGTAATAACACGACTATTATAAACTAATTAGGTACTACTATTTATAATTCATAACTCATATTTCTAGGTATACGTGAAATATGAAACGTCTTGCATTGGGTAGCTTCTTTCTTTTCTCAACACGCAGTCTTACTCGTAATTGCGATTTTAATACTTATCCGACTTTTGAACTTAATTCATTTCGTATATACCTAGTACAGCATATATAAGACTTGTTTTAATTAAAAATAGCACTGCGCATACTACATCACTGTCACCAATCGCAGAAGCTACATTAATCACGGCTGGAGCACTGCAAGGGCTCTGGTTTTTATTGTATTGCGTGGTTTGTAATTAAAACGTAGCTATAAGTACCAAACCTAAACCACAGTAAGCGCATTTGGAAAGCGAATTATTTGGTCTGATTACGCAGAACGCACATTTGTATACAAAGTAGATAATTAACATGGGGTAAGCGCACCAGTGTGCGCCCTTGATCCCAGTTTTTAGGGTTCCGTACCCAAAGGGTAAAAACGGGACCCTATTACTGAGACTTCGCTGTCCGTCCGTCCGTCCGTCCATCTGTCACCACTGTCACCAGGCTGTATTTCAAGAACGGTGATAGCTAATAGACAGTTGAAATTTTCACAGATGATGTATTTCTATTGCCGCTATAACAACAAGTACTAAAAATAAAATAAAATAAATATTTAACGGGGGCTCCCATACAACAAACTTGTTAAAGATTATGGTACGGAACCCTTCATGCGCGAGTCGGACTCGCACTTGCCCAATTTTTGGTACCCATTACAAAAGTGAATTTATTTCTTATACTACTACTGGGGCGTCAATTAAATCTTTTATGGTTTTGTCCGCTGTTATGGCAACAAATGTATCTTTTTCTTTATATGTGAAAACATGATAAAAAGCATAATTCACTGTGTTGTGATATTATTAACCAAAACCATAATGTGGTAAGCAGTTACTTCATAAATCGAAATTCGAAGTTCGTGTCGCACAAATCAAAGTATATATAGTTGTTTGTTTGAATGTAGCTACCAATAGTAGAGTTGTTAGTCCGCTGTTTTCTAACATAATTGTGCGCATCGGGTTACAAGCATGAAATTTCTACCACAGATAGAGTGTTCCACGGTGATTATTTTTAGATGTGGAGGGAAGTCAGATTCGTCCCCTGTGAGGCGGGAGAGCGGAGTGAATAGAACCAAGTATCCCTCTTTTCTTTCTTTATTGCTGGTCAGTTGAGTCTACTAGGACGTGTTTGGTATCGTTTCCATGTAAAACAGATATCAGACATATTTTTTTTACGTCGTTTTTGTATAGTTCTATATAAAAATATGGGTGTCGTATGGCCGAAAAGGTAAAAATCACAACAAGTTTTTTATTCAGGGAGGTAAATTAGTTCAATTTCGTAAACATTTTCAAATTATTATTATTATTTTAAAAAGCTCATTTAATCTAGTTTCTAAAAATATATGCATATTGGGCACTTCTCATACAAACACTAGCTTAAAATATATGTTTACGCCAGCGTAACCAACGTAAATATCCGAACGCATCCTATTTCGCTTCATTAAATACATTAAATAATGATTATTAACATGCTTTTACAAATAATATTTACCATATAACATATTGTCCTAGAAAAACACATATTTTTTTAACTTTAATTAAAGCAAAATATTATATCACGAGCACACGGGCTAATCTCAACATCAACAATTTATTTAAGTTACTGTTTGTATGAAGAGTGCCCAACATGTATATATTTTTAGAAACTAGATTAAATTTTCTATATTGAAATATTTTTGTTAG
Source organism: Apotomis turbidana (assembly GCA_905147355.2). Classification (NCBI taxonomy): domain Eukaryota; kingdom Metazoa; phylum Arthropoda; class Insecta; order Lepidoptera; family Tortricidae; genus Apotomis; species Apotomis turbidana. The sequence continues at coordinate 13,316,295 of LR990295.1, read as the reverse complement.
TTGTAAATATTCAGAAAATATAACTAATTTATCTCCCTGAATAAAAAAAACTTGTTGTGATTTTTACAATTTCGGAAATACACCCATATTTTTATATGGTACTATGAATAAATAACATGAAAAATGTATTGCTGATTTCTGTTTTACACGAAACCGATACCACACAAGTCCTAGTAGCGTTAACTGATCAGTTATATAATAAGAAAGTGATGATTCCTTTGTCCTGTTCACCCCGCTTTCCCGCCGCACAGGGGACGAATCTGACTTCCCTCTACATCTGAAAATAATTACCACAGAATACTCTATCTGTGGTAGAAATTTCGTGGTTGTATCCCAATGTACACAATTTCGCGACTTAGCAAAATGTACAGCACGCAGGCTAAGCTTAACATCAACATTTTTTTCAAGGTATTTTTTGTATTAGATGTGCCCAATATGTATACATTTTTTAAACGAGATTAAATTCGCTGTTTAGTAATATTTTTTTGAATTGTAAATATTTAGGATATATAACTAATTTATAGTTCTGAATAAACAAACTTGTTGTGATTTTTACCTTTTCGGCAATAAACCCAAATTTTTATATCAAACTATTCTTAAATAACATCAAAAATGAATAGCTGCTATTTATTTTACACGAAAACGATGCTGCACAAGCCCTAATAGCCTTAACTGATCAGTAATAAAAAAAGAATAAGAGCAGTACTTGGTCCTCTTCACTCCGCTCTCCCGCCACGCAGGGGATGAATCTGATTTCCCTCCACATCTGAAAATAATCACCGTGGAATGCTCTATGTGTGGTAGAAATTTCATGCTTGTAACCCGATGCACACAATTTCGCGGCTTAGCAAATCTACTACAAAGCGTTATCTTATCAAATAAAACGTGCACCTAAAACACTTCGCACTTATAAAATCGGTTTCCCACTGGAATACTATCCTGGCAAACAAATGCTGTTCTACCCAGAAATGTGGACATTTCATTATAGTAACTGTGGTCCAATAACAAGTTTAAACCCAACCCACTTGGAAACTTGTCGAGTTGTTCTGAACCTTATCTTGATTGCAGAGATATTCAATTTGTATACGCAAGAGTTGTTTGCAGTGTTAGAATTGCATTAGGGTATGACAATGTGCTTTCTTGAGAAGTCTATTTATTTACCTTATCACTATTATAGTGCTTTCCGTCCGTTCGTTCCGTATAATACGGAACGTCACTTGTGTGAACGGTGCTTCTGGAACATGTTTACGTATTTTAGAGTAAACGATCTCAATTTTTTTTGATTGACGTATAGATTTTACGCGAAGATCTGTACGTTATGTTACGGATAAATATTTTGTGTATTGTAACTTATTTGATAGTTCTGAATAATTTAATCTTAACCTTGTTAGGATTTGTATCTGTACGCATCTTCATGGATAGGATACAGAGATATCAAAAATATATAAAGGTAAATTAGGGCCCAGATTGTTTTGAGGATACCACATTATGTCATTTATTTATTTGTTTAATTTTTATTGCGCAAATGAAAAACAGATCGTACAAGAGGCGGATTAATGCCATTAACCTTTTCTACCAGTCAACCATTGGCAAAACTAGATAAGTGGTGGGCGGTGCAACTAACTTAAATATGTTTTGTAGTTAAATATATACTTAGATAAATACATTATATTTATAATATACTATATCTGAAAATGAATCAAGCAAGGATTTTTTAAGATTGTCATTGAGAAAATCATAATTATGCTGATGTTGTGAGTAATGTTGCCGTCATGTATTTGTTGAAAACTTATTAAAAGGCTGTATCACGTATTTAATGGCTTTCTCTACAAGTTACAGTAAAAAAGACAGACAGAATTATAAAAATACGACAGCAAAACTTTATTCGTTACATCTGTACCTACTACACAATTACACTTCGCTGAAATCTAATTGGAACCCAAAATAGTATGTTTACGATTTCGTAAATGGTTTTACAGCTAAGAAATCCGTCGTGACGCGTCGACTTGCGAATAAGTATAATTAATTAGTCCACAATAGCGAGTTAATCCTGTGTTTTTATTTCGCCGTAAACGTCCTCGTTCTCAATTAATTTATTCGTATTTTACTTCATTGAGAACACAAACAGTGCTGTTTCAATTAACTATTAAACTTTTATTATCGTTTGCAGGGGGCCACTTTATTAAGATTTTTGGAGATTAGCATTGATTTATAAGCCTTGTATAAAATTAATTCAGGTCAATATGAGTATTCATGAATAGACTTGAGCGACTTATACTTCACCACACTACTTACTACACTACTCGCGAAGTTGGGCGAAGATGATAGTGTGGAGAGGCACTTCGATGGAGAAAACGGTACTTCGGCCAACTTCGCCTCGCCCGACTTCGGTCAACTTCGCGAGTAGTGTGGAGCCGCAAATGCATTTATACCGGGTGTGGCCTGTAACTAGAGCAATAAATTAAAACATAGATTGTATTCAAATTAAACAACATCATTTGTTTAGCCTTACCCATTTCAATTTGGCGGTCCTAATTGGGCTACCTCAACTAGCCGACTTTTTTTAAATATAGCGATGCGATATGCGATATTAATCCTGCCAGTTATTAAATCCTTGCCTGTGAAGTCTTTTGAGAAAGTCTATTTACCAAAGGATCTAGAACTTTCTCGAAAAACTTACACAAATAATATTCAAGCGAAGAATTTTCTCACCAAAGTTTTGAGAAGTTAGTCTTGCCGAAACTTAATAAAGTCTTATAGAGGGGTAGCATACACGTGTAGGCTCTACACGTGTAGCTGTACACGTTAGTTGGGATATTTGAGGTCATTGTCAACCCAAAATAAACCGGATAAATATCAACACATAAGTAGGTAGGTACATCTCTTTAATGCTCGTATATCCTAGACGCATTCATTCCACGCGACATTTTTAAAACTTGTAGGTTAACTTAATATTAACTATTTAAACGTCGCAAAATAAAAAAGAAGCCCAGGTTCAAACCTCGGTGCCGCTAAAAATAGTAAAAAAATCTGTTTAAGTAAAACATACAAAAAGATGGTACAAAAATATGTATATCTCGCTAAACATCGTGAAATTAAAGATTAATGCATGGCGATGCCAACTTTCTCAATCTAAGTTTATTTACCTCTCATTTATAATACACGTGGACGTGTTAAACTTTTCCTGTTTACTTTGTTATTGTTTGTAAAGACGTTTTGACATTAATATAATAAATTGTACGTAGAGGTAATGTTGGCTGAATATTCCTTTTAAGCCCCAAGGTTACTTTATTAGATATAGTAGATTTGAAAAAAATACATTTATACAAAAGAGTGAAAACTTGAAAGATCGTTTCTCATGACTCACACTAATATTATAAAGGCGAAAGTTAGTGAGTGTGTTTGTATGTTTGTCACGCACAAACGGCTGGACCAATTTTGCTATATTTTTTATTATAAGATTTGGTATGGTGGTAGCTGACACCCTGGATTAACACATAGCTAGGTAGGTACATAGGCTACTGTTTATCCCGAAAAAAGTAATGTTCCTGAGGGATAAGCGGCTAACACCGCGGGGCTCAGCTAGTATTCCGTATGAATAGGCTCAGTAGGCAGCTGCACTACCAACTGCGTCAACCGTGTCGTCAAGTAAATCATTAATTTCAGTTCTAATTTTTCTTTGGCGATGTGGTTGGCTCGGTTTGTCCTGCCTACTGAGCCGGCGGTCCTGGGTTCGAATCCCGGCCGGGGCAAATATTTGTGTGATGAACTCGAATATTTGTTCCTGGGTCATGGATGTTATCTACATATGTATTTATATATATTATTTATATCGTCGTCTAGTACCCATAGTACAAACTTTGCTTAGTTTGGGACTAGGTCGATTTGTGTACGATGTCCCTTAATATTTATTTATTTAAGATTTATTTTGTACCTTGTCGAGTAAAAGAGCTTTATATTTATAACTAGGAGGCGCCCGCAACTTTGTCCGCGTATTTTTTTTCTTTACCTTAGACTAGTAAAAAGTACTTACCCTATAACCATCTTTGGATGTCCAGCTATCCCTGTACCAAAATTGGTTAAAATTTGTCCACCCGTTTCGTCGTGATGAGAGGACAATGGAAATTATGACCAACAGATGGCGCCACGCTGGCATGGCGGCGTGCGCCCATACAAAACAATTGACGATCCTGCATCACGCTATTAAGATTTTTCCTGAGATCATGACCCCTCTCCGTAGAAAACTGATTTCAGTGCAAATCTAGAAATGTATAATATTTAGTATAGATGTTCTGGTTTAGCTCAGCAGTAAAGTTAGGTCTTAGCTAAATTGAGCTAACTATTACTACAGCCATTAGCTGTTCCAATAAGTGATTTATGTTTATGTCCTTGGCCTGAGAGCTAACATGAAATGTTACGTCAATGCATGACAAATTACATTTAAATTCCATTAACAAACGTCTAAGGGCTGTGACAAAATGGAGGCATAATTTCTTGGAGAAGTAATTTATATTAGACGTATAAACGACGCGTGAAATATTTAGGCACACGTTCTTGTTCATGGCCTTCGTGGGCGACGTTTATACTTCGGGTTTAACCTTCTTTACTTTAATAAAACTGGCGGTGGCACACGATAAATACACACACGTGTTGTTGTACAGTCAGCACCAAAAGTAGCTGATAATTTTAATATGCAATTTGACATAAGCCAGTAATAAAATGGCTAGCCTAATAAAAATAGCATGCCGACCGTTCACCAATCCTGCTCCAACAATGGCCCTGTTTTGCCTTATAGTTGACTGGTAAAGAATTATTAGGTATGAACTTGGCCATTTATATATTTTTGTAATATCCATTAAAGTTTGAATAAAGTAAATAAATAAAACACTGCTGAAGATTCTGCTTTTTGATTTTAGCTAAGGCCACCTGAGAATTCTATTTTATCGGTTGTTTGTGTAAAACGCCATTGGTTGTGGAGCGTGGCGGCGGGATCTAACGACGTGTGTGCGTCTCTACGTCTTACTAGCCGTAGTGAGTCGTTACTACCCACCACCATTTTGTCCGAACAAAACCGGAAGACGCTGCTGAGCACCTAAGTGTGAGCTAGTGCGTCGGCTGTTAGCGCAGCGTAGTGGGCCCGGGTGGCTTCTGAAAACATTCTTCACTTAAACAGGCCATTTAAAAAAAAAATATAGTCCGTTACCTAAATTAATAAAAACAAATTGTAAACGTGTTTTTTATTGTGTCAATACAAAAAAAAACTACGATATCAAGACAATGTAGTGAAACTACACTAAATAGCACCAAACGCTACCGATCAATCACAATATGAGTCCTCACGTATCCGAATCCCACTTACGAGCTTGTCAAATTCGAGTCAATTGATTTCGAAAAACGTCGTGACCGCGCTTTCGCTCTAAGGATAATGTCACGGAGATCCGCATAATGCGTTGGACGGAAAATAAGGCCGGTCACGTTTGGAACACACAAACATGTTGAAGACTTTCGGCGTGGTTAACCGTTGCTCCCTCAATTTCCTCAAAGGAATTGTAAAGAGTAATTCGGCACAAAGGCCAAAAAATATTCTAAGCCTCAAGTCAAGATATCACCTTGGATTCTTAGGCTTATATAGTAAGACTGTCTATCAATCACAACACAATACCTATGAAAGAGCTCGTCATACTCACACTCGAGCACAGATTATATACAAGTTACTACGTAACAGATACACCACTTGTTTGGACGGCAGGCGTTGCCACCGCTATCGATGCCCCCTCCCGCGGGTGACGCAACGTCATTGGAATGTGCGCTAGGGTTGCCTCCGTTATGTAAACGCTAGCTTTTTCTCGTGCCTTCGCTCGTTTGGTCAACCAGTCTAGTCAGCAGAGGCGTGGCGTCCAGACAACCCGATTCCCACTGGGTTGCCCACTTCAGGACGATTAAACACCATTCTCTACACGGTTTGAACAGGGTCTTTTTCTTTAAAAAGACCCTGTTTAAACCGTTTGGTTACCTTTGCATCCGACCGTTCCCTCTTTCCGCTTCTCTGCTTTCCGTTGTCCGCACGCCGCTCTCCGCTCTCCGCTCTCCGCACGCCGCTCTCCGCACGCCGCTTTCCGCACGCCGCTCGCCGCTCACCGCACGCCGCTCTCCGCTCGCCGCTCTCCGCTCTCCGCACACCGCACTCCACTCTCCGCATGCCGCTCTCCACTCTCCGCACGCCGCACTCTGCTTTCCGCTCTTCCCTCTCCGCTCTTCCCTCTTCCCTCTTGTTACAGTAATACAAGATGGTTTTTATAGTGCGGTACTCTATGATGTTCTAGGCAGGGACTTAGACTTACAAAAAGTCTTATCTTATTTTTCCTAATATTAATCGAGAGAAAGTTAATCGAATTAATTAATCGATTAAAAATTTAATCGCTAAAAATTTATCGACAATTAACTTAATCTTGCGAGATTAAATCAATCGGAACTCGTACGATTAGATTAACTAATCGTCAATTTTAATCGTTAATCGAGATTAAAAAAGTTAATTTTAATCGTTAATCGATTAACTTTGGCCCATCTCTGGTGGGAGCGCGGAAATCATGTTTTTTCGGTTTAATTATTAAAATAATACAGATTTTGAAAATGTAAGACGTATACATAATAGTTAACATCTCGTTATGTTATTATTAAAAAAACTGATAACTTTCCCTGCAGTATTTATGACATACTAAGAGTTTACGTTGCTTTTTTGAGGTAACTTTAAAAAAAAAACTATCGAGGAAACTACAAGTAATCGTGTTTCTAAAACATAACGAATAATAGAGTGAATCTTTAAATATTTTACTTATTGATTGTATAACTAAACATTCAGTAATAACAACACAGCATGGAATCAAACCAACACAATTAATTCGAAAAAAAAAGCTAGGCGCCCCCATAAAGATTTTTAGAGAAATACCCAGACTTTAATAGTTACGCGTCAATAGTGCCCCAGTAAAAGTTAAATCTTAAACAAAATCTTTTATTCCGGAGAGTTTAATGAGTTCTGGAACAAATGAAATCATTTTCAATCGTCTTTGTTGCCACAAAAACAATATGCCAGACTTTTATTTTTCGACATCGTACAACACAGGTTGCGCGGGAAACGTTAACTGTACGCCGTCCGCTCGCCGCGAGGCGTGGCAGCCCACTGGCATTTTGTCCCTCCGGGTAGCCACTTAGAGATTGGAATGTTTCGCGCGGCCGAAACGCGTGGGGATAGCCTGACTCGAGTTAAATGATTTGCCGCAAAAACGTCGTTTCCTCGCTAAGGATAGTCTCGGAGATTTGCTTAATGCGGAAGGGTTCTACGTATGGGGAAAAATAAGGCCGGTCACGTTTGGAACTCTGAAACACGTTGATGACAAATTCAAATCAAATTCAAATCAAATTCAAATTTCTTTATTGTACATGACTATCATATTAATGTTATACAAAAAACTAATTTCCACATATCAACTAAATGACAATAACATGCACCTAAAACTTAACAATTTGAGATTTGGCCCCTAGGAAGCCAATTCAGACATGAGTTTACATAATTGATGCGAAAAGCTAATAAGATGCCACCATTAGGGAAATGAAATAAATACATAGTAACACGAATTGTATATATAAGACATTCTAGCTCATTACAATATCGGTGCGTGTAGAGGTGTGTAGTGTATGCAAATGTGTATATCTGTGTGTGCGTGTGTGTCAGTGTTGTGTTATCACTTAACTACTCTAAATAGATCCTTGCTCACGATTTTTTCGCTCCCTTTTGATCTTTGTAAAAACTGTCTGAGAAATATATTTTTCATCTCTCCTGTTCGGAAAGTGTCATTTTCATGAGTAGATAGCCGGGTGGAAAATAGGTTTTCCATCCCTAGGGTGGAAAGTAATTTTTTTTTATTGCCTCGGTGTCAAAGATAATTGCCTTCTAGATGCACGTCGTGACCAACTAAATTAGGTACAATCTAGTCGGCCGTGGTCAGTGGCCATTGAAAAAAGGTCTCCAAAGGTTAGATATAGGCAAGCTTAATTTATTTATATCTAATTATTAAATATGAATATGCCTTATATTCATAATACATACATATAATTCCGTCCCACATGTATTGATAGATCGTACATTTATTTAAAAAATAAAATTGAAACCATTGGATTGTTCTTTTTATAACTTTTTAAATGTTGGCGGTACGTATATCTTAACTTTTTTTATCTATTAAAAAAAGAAGAATGAAAGTTTGCAGAAGAAGAATGAAACTCACTTATGACATATATGTATTGTATGTAGATATATATATCTTATAAATAGTATAAATATATGTGTATTATTACTTACTTAGTTTATGTACTTATTATAGGTTTATTAAGTATAATATAGATATCTTGGTTGTACGCAGTGTAGTTTGCCTATTTTCTTCAAATGCCCATTCCTTCAATTGCGCAAAGGTTAACTTAGAAGAGATCCCTAAAGGGATAAGTTCGCCTTTGTACATATTTCATTTGTTATCAATGTATTTATAACCAGTTGTTGTATACAATGAAGTGTTTACACTCATACATACATACATACATACATACATATATTATGTGCGTGTATAGTATTTTATATTCCTCGCAGTCGAAATGAAAAGTAGAGTGTTTAACTCGGGTGAAATTACCCATTTCACCCTCGAACTATTGGCGCTTTCACTTTGTTCGAGCGCCAGAAATATCTCGGGTGCAATGGGTCACTTTCTACCCTTGGTTGACTATCTACTATTATAAGGCTTAAGTCAAGACGTAGGTACTTGGATTTTAAGACTACACTAAGCACAGACATTACCGATCAATCCTAATATAATAAGATACGAGCTTGTCACACTCGAGTGACCGCTCTCCCTCGCTATAAGGGTAATGTTTCAGAGATCGGCTTAATGCGCTAGGATTCTACGTTTGAGGGAAAATAAGGCCGGTCACGTTTGAAACTCAGAAACATGTTGAACACATTCCTTGCTCACGATTTATTATCTCTTTTTTGATAAAGCAAAAACTATCGATGAGACCTGTATTTTATTTGTTGTTTGTGTAAAATGCGTCGCGATTGGTTGTGGGTTGGTGACCCGATTGTATATATGCCGCTGCGACTGGCTGCGAATGCCTATTTTGCACGAATAAACATGAAAAGCTAAGACCCTGGTGTGCACTAGCGTAGTTCTGCTTAGTGAATCCGTCTTGGTGGCAATTGGCAATCCTTATTATATAGCTATTTAGAGAGCTCTACTGAGTTATAGGCGTTATAGCCTATTAAGGTTTATTAAAGCCTTTGATCGATGTAAGCCTAACTCCTGTTATATTACAAGGAATCGATTTTCATTGCCGTAAAACGGGGTTACTTTAAAATGCAGGGGCTACTTTGGAAAATCGGTTTTACGCTATATCCTATTTTTTTTTACTATCTGTGGCAATGCAATACCTACCTTCAACAATGACTAACCTTTTACTTCATTTGCTCAATCGCACTATGAATATTTGCGTTTACAAGCATTTTAAATCTATCAGAGTAGCCCCAAATTTTCCTAAAGTAACACCATTTTACGGTAATCAGAAATCGCATCGCAATCAAAATATCAAAATGCGTATCTTGGTGCTGTTTGAGTAAAAGTATTCCTCGTGCGGTAAGAACCGCAATGTCCAAAATTCAATAAATCACACCATCCTAGAATAAAACATCTATGAGGGTGCACCCTCAATGCCGAGCATTCGCCTGCATTCTGCAATGTAACAAAAAACAAATGAGATTTCAGATAATTATGTTTTTGCTACATTACATGCAAATGTTTGCGGTGAGTGAGCACTCTTACGTCATTTTAACAAAACGTATTTCTAGACCTGTGTTGAAAATAGCAATTGCTTGTAGCATTTGCAGACTAAAGTGTTTGCGTAGGTAATTTACGGTACTATGAAACAAATCTCGATATCTCAGTGAATTAGGCCCTCGACCTTGACCTACTCGATTATATTTACACTGCGTAACATAGACCTGACTTTAGTAAACAACAACAAAAAATAACAAAACACATTAACATAAGCAAATGACGTTTTCGTGGAAGTTCCCGAACCGTATTGACTAGCAATGTCGACGCTTCGATAGCAATTTCTTGGTCAAACAAGTAACCAGTCGACTTGGGTACTTCCTTGCTCTTCACAGTCCATTTGAGCCTTTGTGGAGTCCGATAGACTTGGTACACGCGTCGTGAATTTATTGGGGCTAATGTTCATAAAGTTTTTACGATATTTTGGCGTTTATTCGACTTTTATGCCTCATTTATTTCTTGGCTTAGTATGTAGTGGTTGTCGTCGTTACATTTTGTTTCTGCTGTTTCATCATTGCTTAACCGTAAAGCGCCAAAAACTCAAATAACAAACTAAGAATTGCATAAGCAATCGCGTTTATCTCACCCTTTATTTACACTTAGGTATATTGTTACATCTTGTACAAGTTCAGATATTATAGGTAAAGTTTTCAATATTATTTATATCATAAGTAATACTTTATACATATTACTTTACAGGAGAAGCAAATCAGTGATTTATTTTCATAACATTACGATATATGATGACATTATGGCGGCCTCGCGCGCGCCGCCGCGTCATTAATTCCTCCGCGGGAGTTACTAGTAGGTAACTGGTAAGACTACTGAGTACTTAACGCCTACATATGTAGAAGAAAATCTATGATATGACTATAAATATGCGTGTAGATAAAGCAGTGTATGCACCTTTTAAATACCTCTGGTTAAACGATATCTAACAGTTGCATAAACTGCCATTAAGATCGTATGATTGAATGATAAAGGTTAATTTTGTTTTCATATAACAAGTCTAGAAAACATTCTGTCTTTCATAATTAGATAATCAATGAAGTTAGATTGCGAACGAAAAATAATACAGATTTCCAGGATTTCACGAGACGCCCGTTTTAAGCCGAAGTCAAATTGCGGTTATTTTTTCACGCAAAATAATCAAGCCCCGACTGCCGTCCGCCAGAAAACTCCCAATACTTCCCCGCAGGCCCGATATTTTTCGGGCATGGAAATTTATGCTCGGATACTAAAATTTGGGTTGAAAACAATTTATTTTAGGGCAAACAAAAACGTTGTTTCGGCGAAATTTGGAACCGGCCTGATTAAATAGCAGATTATATAAACCCTTTACTTGGGGGTGTAACGCCGAACATTGCTTTAAGATTACGCGTAGCAATCAAAATAATTGTTTGCGAGATAATTCTTTAATACACTGTGTCTCGAGATTTATCGTAGCACTTCATTTGAATATAATTCACCTTTTTTTAAGCTAAACATTTAATAATGAGATTTTTTAAATCAAGCTTTAAAGATAATTTAAGCAATTTTTAGAGTCTTAAAATACCGTTTATTTAATCGGCGCATTTAGTGTGTATCATAAAACACGGCTCACTAAAAGTAACAATTTCTTAACGCTTTCATGAGGCATTTTTATTACACTTTAGAATGTACCTACCACGTACAAATATTATGAAATTACCTATATAATTATTAAGTTTTGGATACCTAAAAACTATTTAATTGAAACCGTTAAAATACACGTTTAAATTATTATTATGAAAATTGGTGCAAGATTTAAACTCAATCAGTTATGTTTGCCCGAACATCGAGTTTTTGGGATAAAGTATATTGACGTCTTAAAATTTAAAAGGAGAGCTGCTTCTAACAGGAAAGTTAGTAGACTTCAGCCATAAAACTCGGGGTACAGCAAAAATATAGTATCAGTATAATGACTTCGTACAAATATTGTCTTCATTCGTCAATTTGAAAAATATCGAGGGGATGGGCGAACCAAGCTCAATTTTGTGTTTCTATTGCTGATGCAAAATAGTCGCGTCAAATTAGACTGAAATAGAAAGTCAAACTTTTACCATTTTAAAATATTTTAATTTTGGCGTGCGAATGACATTTGTAAGTTATTTTTAAAATGATAGAAAATCTATCCACTGCAGCTGCAGCAGCAAAGGTTGACTTTACTTCCTCGTACGCTGCGTGGTTTAGCATATGACAATAATGTGCATAATTTATATTTCCATTATTAAACGTCAATAGAGATTTGTCAAGGATTTCTCATTAACAAAATTCAAAACATTGTTTACCGGAATGCTGCTTAATCCTTCGTTCTTTTTATGAAATAAATACTGAATCCTATATAAAAATGTTTTCTTTCATCACTGTGGATAGTTTTGGCTTTATTATGCAAAAATACTTGGTGGAATATTCAGTCCTGTTCTCTCTTTGTTTACATCAGTGACATTCACCGTCTTTCAACGTCATTACCAAAAATTTGTCGTTGCCAGTAAAATAAATTAGTACCTACCACTAAAAATCCGCAACACGGCGTGGGTTGTAAAACCCCCTGTTAGGCTATACACTGTACTTACTGGTACTTGTACACTGTGTTGCATCGATTACCCGACAGATATGAATTACAGACTCCGTTCGGAGTGGACTCTTTATTACGTGAAAATCTGTGGGAAAGCAACATTCGGTTGATTTATGACAGTAATTTATCGTACGCAGCGCCCTTTATTGGCTGCGTGAGATTTCTCTATGGAAGTACTTTCATACCTCGTGCAGTTTCCGACTTTATTTATCCGTTTCAGGGTTCCTTGTCTCACATTCGAATGGGCGAGTATATAATGTACACTCCTGTTCTATGTGTAAATATTACACGAGACTCATTCTTGATTCAAAAAGATAATTTCACTATTTTGCCGACCTACGAATACTTTTGCCTCTTAATATAACTAATTGTTTTAGAATATGGCGACTATCATTCTCATATCAGAATGATTTCACTCACGGTAGCTATTGTGTTAAGTCAAGCATTACTTAAAATTTTAGTGAAATCTCACTACTCAATACCTCAATAGTGTTTTATTTGTTTACAGGAAAACAAACTAATAAATATAGCTAACATAATCCATTAACGTCCATGTAACTTGAAGACAACTACGGAACCCGACGAGTTTAGTACGAGTGTATAGTGCGCGTGGTAAAACTCACAATGGTTTTCATTGGAAAACCTAAGTAGGTTAAGTAGCACTTCAAGCCCGGAATATCCGCTACATAGTTCTTGCTTTTATGGAGTTAAAACTAGGATATTACGTTGAAACAGAACAAAGCTTAGATATCATTTATTTATACATTATTCAAGTAAGATAAACAGCATTCGTCGTCGTAAACAGCTTAATTTGGGACTAGATTGATTTGTGTGAGGTTGTTAGATATTTATTTATTTCTTCTTCAACGGTTTCACTCCGGAGAGAGTGCTCGTAGTCGTCATTTAAGATGTTAGTGGCAAGCTTCACAATTCGCCGCCATTCTTCCTTGATAGCCACACACACAGCATTAGACAGCATTAGAGTAATTCAACTAAAGTACTGTGACAAAACTATATTTAATAGTATAATACTGCAGACGCCGGGATAGAAGGGCTTGCCGGGTGAGTAGGTATAAACGGCCGACCGTAGGGAGGTCGGATAGTGATACGAAGGCATGGCTAAGGCATGTATAGTGCTTTTCTTTCTAATGAAATATAAAAAATAACGACTCAATAAATTAGAACTGGTTTGAGTTGGGCGAGACGTAACTGTGTGGTCAATGGTCATGCGTGCGTGGCTGGTGATCATGATATGTATTATTTGTGTTTTTTTTGGATATGATATGTTGGGCTGGTAAAGCATCCGTCACACAGTAGTAGCAAAAAATCTGTCATTTGTATTAGAGTTGGGGACTCGTTTATATGACACAAAAATGTACAAGAGTAGAAAAATGATTAAAAATCTCAGTTACGATATGCTGCTGGCATGTAGATCATAACTGTTATTTAAAGTCTGTTCACACGCCACGATGATTCGTAATGTTGGTACTTGATAGGTTTTATGATCTTCCTAATTATTAACTTTTAACAGGGATAACTTTTTTATGGGGTCTGTTTAAGGAGCAACAAATGGTGCCTCTGTGACTGATGCAACACTCACAACAGTCGTAAAATTAAATTTAGGGATATGGAATATTATATTAATTAAAACATCTCTATGATAACCATTTTTTCTGAAATATTAACCAGAAACAAAATAATATTATTTAAACTTTGCTATTAGAGTGAGTAAAAATATGAACAATAATAGTATTAAGACCTCGTATTATTAACACGCCTCGTCATCGGCTCGGCCGATAAAGTAGATACTTAATACTTTCAACATGGTTTCAACAGTGTTTATGAGCATAGGTCGGACTTATCATATCGAAAACAAGAGTTAAGTATGTGATATATGAATTACATTTTTAAACCAATTTTGGCCAAACGTTTTGTATTTCCGTTAATTATGTTCTTAAGTCTTTTTTTGCTATGATTAGTCCGACCTATGGTAATGAGTTTGAAATATATAGGTTTTGTAAATCTACTAACTTGTTAACTGTATTTTTGAAATCAATGAACTGTAAAGGTGCTGACAGACATGCGCATTCACCTGTAATAAAACAGCGAGCCGGACCCAGTATATAATCGCCGATTTTAGTTCAACGCTTGCCCAAATGTTTTTATCGAGTAACAAATATTCACTGTGTTTTTATAACTGAACGCTTAGTCTATCACTTCTTATCAGCACCATAATAGGAATTTAGTATATTATTGTTGTTTAGGCCTGAGATAGTATTTATATTACATTATGAAGTATCCGCATTAAACAACCTGCGTGGCGACGTCCATGGTCGCCAAAAATAAGAAACAAATTTATCTCAGTGTCAATGTCAGTGCGTGTCGTCGTCGTCCAAAAGAAAATTTATATCGCTTTAAAATAATAATATTAATAATATCATCACCCGCATAAACTATTATATTTAGAGTGTTGTTCCTGTTCCTGTTTCGGTGCCTGTTCCTGTTTAAAGGTTAGTGGAACCTCACATTGTTTCATAAATATTATCTCTAGTTCTATTCTTCTCCGCTCTCTTTATTTTTCCAAATTTTCTAGGATGCCCACGAACCAGGATTTACAGTCCATTTAAAGCTACACCATATTTTTTGGCCTCCGACCCGGGTATCCTAGCTTTTCGAAATATCTTTCAAAATTGTCTTTTTTCAAAATTATACCGCCGCATAATCCAGGAGTATTAAAAACCCTGCATTCTTCTTAATAACATAAAACGCATTTATTTTGCGTATTCGCATACCGCGTATATTGTAATAAAACCGCTTTGAAAATTTGAATTCAAGTACTATGAATTTCTGCGTACATTAAGTGTCATTGAATTACTTAGCAGACATCTTTGAATTTACTGTTAAAGTCGACATGTTACGACGTTCCGCTCGCATCTATGGCCTTTTACGGTGTAATTGTTATTTTCACGCGCTAGAATCTATTTAATTAGGTTTGATATTTAATAATTATCGATATTCCATCTTTGACATTTTATAAATATGGAAAATTCGGAGATGCAAATTTCGCTTTTAATTAGCAAACGCGATTCGTATTTTGAGCGAATCAGGTCAATTTATAACACCATACCGAAAAGTAAACGAGAAAAAGCTACTTTGTTTTTGATGAAAGCTCATCAAATAGATAAGTTACGCGATGAATATGTTTCTCTCAGCGACTCAATTCACGCCCATGCCTTGACCCTAGATCCCGAATATAAAGCGGATTATGAAACATTTTGGGTGTTTGACGATATGTATTGCGCAATTAAAAGTGCGTATAGTTCACAGACTTCTGAGCCACAAACACAAACTATTACGCCGCCATTCAAATGGCCGCAAATTGACATACCTGAATTTCATGGTGACATTCAACAGTTTCCGCTTTTTATTGAATCGTTTCGCACTGCTGTGCATGAAAACCCATCGCTAAGGGATTCTGAACGCATTCAATATCTTATCTCGAAATTGAAGGGCAAAGCTCAGAGCATTTGCGTTGGGATTGTACCTGCCCCGGAAAACTACAGCGTTTTGTATGACGCGCTCATACAAAAATACGAAGACAAACGCGCTATCGTCGTGAGCTATTTAGAAAACATTAGAAATTTGAAGCCTTTAACTGCAGGCAAAGTAAACGCGACAACTTTAGAAACATTCATCGATCATTTTTCTACATCAGTAGCTGCCTTACGTCAGCTTGACATAAAGTTGTTGGTTGATTTTGTGTTCATACATCTAGCGCAGCGTAAGCTAGATTCTGATACATCGCGAGCCTTTGAAATGTCTCTTGGTAATAAATCGGCATTTCCAAAATACGACGACTTCGTAAACTTCGTTCGCAATTAAACTAAAATATTGCAGAGAACCGCATCAAATACGTCGTCATCGTCGCCTTATACAAGTCGCACTGTTCGCAATGAACCTTCATCTATACACGCACGCATCATGCACATACAAGCATGCAAACATTTCATGTGAACAATAACACCTCTGATCAAGCCTGTAGCTACTGTAATAGTAAAGGACACGCACATTTGTATCAATGCGAGCCGTTTTTGAAATTATCACCGCTTGACAAGTATAACGTCATAAAGAAATGCAACGGCTGTGTGAATTGCTTAAGTCTTCGTCATACATGGTCAATGTGCAAGTCAAATACGACTTGTAAATATTGCAACAAGTCTCATCACAGTCTCTTATGCAGAAATGAGAATTCGAATGGATCAAATTATTCACAAAATTCTGGCAATTGGTATAATACTCAAGCTCCACCGCGAGTTCCCGCTTCCGCGCCACCGCGCACCGAACCACCGCGTCCGCCACCCGCGCCCTCTACCTCTGCACATCCAAGCGCCCCGGCCGTTCCTCGTAATGACAATAACATGTCAAAGAGTTTTTCTGGCACTGCTATGAGTCAACAGAATTCTCGGAAAACCGTTGTTTTGGGCACTGCTATTGCTCAAGTATTAGATGCGTATGGCAATCGCCGAGATATAAGAATCTTGGTTGATATGGGTTCGCAAAACCATTTCATCACGTCACGTTGTGCACGTACTTTGGGTTTAAATATCGCACCTGATAGCAAAAATACATTGGTCCATGGCATTGGAGAAAGTTCTCAGTCAATTAAAGGGACGTCAAACATAACTTTGTACTCACCCCGTGATCAAACGTTCAAACTTGATTTGCAGGCCTTGGTGATTGACAAGGTTTCGGGGAATCTTCCTGAATGTCAGATTGATACTGCCGCGTTGGATTATTTGAAAAATATCCAACTTAGTGATACCCAATGGTATATGCCGGGTAAAGTTGATTTACTGTTGGGAGCTGAAGACTTCATAAAGTGCGTCTTGAAGAACGACCGCATCATCGGACCATCAGGTTGTCCTGATGCAATTGAAACCGTTTTCGGATATGTCATTTCCGGTTCCGCTTTCACGGCTAATCAACAACCGCGTACTAGTAATAACTTTTTTGTCACTACTGAGAATGTTGACATCCTTCTTAACAAGTTTTGGGAGATTGAAGAAGTTCCCATCCGCAAGCACTTATCTGCCGATGAAAAGGCATGCGAGCAGATTTATGTACAGCAAACGACACGTGACAGTTCTGGCCGTTATGTGGTACCTTTGCCATTTTGCCGTGACCCGAAGGATTTAGGGGATTCTTTGTCTACAGCAATGCGTAGATACAACGCCCTGGAGAGATATATTACATAAACAATATGATGAAATCATACGCGACTACTTGACGAAGGAATATATTTCCGTAGTGAAAGATCTGGATACTGATTCCAGCTCGTATATTATACCGCATCATCCCGTTGTCCGCGACGACAGGTTGACAACCAAGGTACGACTTGTTTTGGATGCAAGCGCCACCACATCAACAAATGTGTCGTTGAATGACTGCCTGCACACTGGCCCTAACCTGCAGTCAGATCTGCTAACGATCATTTTCCATTTCCGATTGTTTCCTGTAGCTATAACTGCAGATATACGCCAAATGTATTTGAGGATACTGGTGTCACCCGAATTTCACCGCTACCTTCGCATATTATACCGTTTCTCTGAAGAGGACGAACCGCAAATGTATGAATACAACCGCATCTGTTTTGGGCTAAAATGCAGTCCTTATCTTGCAATGCGCACTATAAAGCAGCTTCTTATTGATGAAGGGTCCGCTTACCCTGCCGCATCTGCAATAGTATCCCGCAACTTATACATGGACGATTTAGGGACGTCTGTGATGGACGACGCCACTGCAATTGAACTGTCCCGCGATTTGATTGACCTTTTCTTAAAGGCTGGTCTAGAGTTGGTTAAATTCTCTAGCAACTCACGCGCACTACTGGAAACTATTCCTGAAGAGCATCGATTGACAGCTTCGGTTGACATCTCAGAGACCGATGAATTGAAGATCTTAGGATTACGCTGGTGTCCTTTAGAAGATCAGTTTTCCATTACTGTAAATTTGGACCCGCATAACATCGTAACAAAACGAACTATTTTGTCTACGATCGCCAAACTTTGGGATTTAGTGGGTATTGCAGCACCGATTGTTCTGCATGCGAAATTACTCATCAAGTCTCTCTGGTTGCTGAAAATGGATTGGGATGACCAACCACCCGCATCTACATGTAAACAATGGTTGCAGTTCAAATCTGAACTTCCGCTCTTACAAGAACTCAGAATCGCGCGTCATTTGGGAATCAACGCACATGATTGTGTTATTACCCTTGTAGGTTTCTCAGACTCTAGCACTGCTGCATATGGAGCTGTAGTATATATGTGTGTGTCACATTCAAGCTTTGCTCACAACATTGTGAACATTGTGTGTGCAAAATCAAAGGTATCTCCTGTGAAGGTACAAACATTGGCTAGGCTCGAACTATGCGCCGCTTTGCTGTTAGCCAAACTCTTACGTTATGTTTCTGACAATATGTCAGATAAATGTCACATTTCAAATGTGTATGCTTTTACGGATTCTAGTGTAACCTTGCAATGGATACACTCATCGCCGCAACGATTTAATGTATTCGTTATCAATCGTATAGCTCAAATTAATGACTATTTGCCCGCATCGCATTAACTACCATGTCTCTGGTAAAGAAAATCCGAGCGATTGTTTATCTCGTGGCCTTACCCCAAAACAGTTGATTGACCATCCGCTTTGGCTTCATGGTCCCGCATGGGTCAAACAACCCATTACTGAATGGCCTCTAGACCATTTTGTATTTGACGATCAGGTTAATCCACCTGAAGTTAAAGCCAAACCGCAGGTGTTCTGGACTACAGAGAAAGAAAAATCGTTTTTACACGAATTGGCATCGCGATTCTCCTCGTGGAGTAAATTTCTTCGTGTCATTGTGTATATTTTGCGCTTTGTCAAGAAATTGAAGCGATCAGATTGTGTTTCGCCTTCGGACGTTCAAATTGCCGAAGATACTGTTCTCAAAAAAGTTCAATCATTTCACTTTGGTGAAGATATCAATGACATTTTAAATAATAAAGCACCGTCTAAACGCATGCGCAAATTACTTCCTTTCATGAAAGATGGTCTTCTGCTTGTTGGCGGTCGATTAAATAAATATGAACCTGAATCATGGGAATCAAATATACGCAGTACTAAATTGCATTTAAAACGCGCGATTGGAGATCAACTGCTGACTTACGAGGAGATGACAACTGTTTTGACGCAAATAGAAGCCGTCTTGAATTCACGACCTTTAACTCTGCTGAATGCAGATCCTTCCGAACCTACTGCATTAACCCCATCACATTTTTTAACACTCGGTCCATTAAATTCATTATTTATCGCAGATGTATCGAACGTTTCGACTAATTTAATAAAACGCAAATACTTACTTGATAAAATTATAGAATCCTTTTGGAAACGTTGGAGGACTGAATATTTGCATACTCTCCAGATGCATCAAAAATGGAATACTTCAACTAAACCTGTAACTAAAGGGACTATTGTCTTACTGAACATAGATAATGTTCCACCATTAAAATGGCCATTAGGTGTGATCGAAAATGTCTTTCCTGGTAAAGATGGTGTTATTCGGGTTGTATGTGTACGCACTAATTCAGGTACTTATCAAAGGCCTGTGGTAAAAGTTTCGCCTTTACCACTTCAATAGACATTGTTTATTTATATGTCACATAAGTTTCTGTGACATTCTTAAGAAGTTCATTCTTTATTTTAACTTTCTTTTCGCGTGGTTATTCTTTATCATTCTTATGCTCTTTGTTTAGTAGAAGAACAAAGAGATGTTTGTCCTTCTAGGCGGGGGGAATGTTTAGGCCTGAGATAGTATTTATATTACATTATGAAGTATCCGCATTAAACAACCTGCGTGGCGACGTCCATGGTCGCCAAAAATAAGAAACAAATTTATCTCAGTGTCAATGTCAGTGCGTGTCGTCGTCGTCCAAAAGAAAATTTATATCGCTTTAAAATAATAATATTAATAATATCATCACCCGCATAAACTATTATATTTAGAGTGTTGTTCCTGTTCCTGTTTCGGTGCCTGTTCCTGTTTAAAGGTTAGTGGAACCTCACATTGTTTCATAAATATTATCTCTAGTTCTATTCTTCTCCGCTCTCTTTATTTTTCCAAATTTTCTAGGATGCCCACGAACCAGGATTTACAGTCCATTTAAAGCTACACCAATTGTGATGCTATTTGTGATTCCCGTTCAAAGAAATGAAGTCTTTTATGAGTTCATATTTACATTCGAATTTCTTTTGATTACACCTCAAAGCTGACATGAAACAAATAATGAATTCGTGTACGGGAGAGTGTCTGAAACCTTAAAGGAAGTACAAACCAGATCATCGGAAATGAGTTTTCCGTCACAATATCAAAAGTATTGCCGACAATTTCCTTCCTTTCATGTTTAAAACAAAAGGTCCAAATTGAATATCGGGAGACATCAGAATCAGGACGAGTTGTGTCGTTATCATGATATATGTCCTTTATTGGGAAAAGAGGAAAGGAGTGAAATGGTTATCAGTGAAAAGCGGTACTTTCAGCAAAACTTTAGATGTAAGCTAAGCTAAACTTACTAAAGTCCGACCAAAAAGAGTAGAAATTAAAAAGTGGCAATACTGTAGTGTCCTCCCTTTCTAATCAATATAAGAAAACGGGGACGACACTATAGTATTGCCACTTTTTAATTTCTACTATTTTTGGTCGCACTATGATAGTCACTTTTTCATAAAAAAATAATCGACTTCAATGAGAAGAAACTGTATTTCGGAGGACAACTCAACGAGTTATATAAGAAACTCGGAAGTCGTCATAGAAGCGCCTATGATATTTTGGTCGATCTCGTCATCAGATATTTACGAACATTTTATGAGACCATCTTGGCTTGCCCACTCGAAACATATTTATTGAAATCGGTCCTTAAATGACAGAGTTCGGAGGAAGAAAAAAAAACCAACCAATTACCAACCTAATCTTTTTTGAAATCTGTTAAAAATAGCTCTTGTAGAATTATACTCAATCATCAATTCCTATTATTTTTATTTCCATTAAAAACGAGTAAGAAAGCTTTTATGTAAGCTTTCACCAAATGGTTAAAGAAAGCTAACATTGATCCGACAATGAACATTGGACAAGGAAAACTCCACAGTTCCACTACTACCCTTCCCATGAGTTGACGTGACCGTACAGCCCGACACAAAAGAGTAGAAAACGGATGAAAAAGAAACTAAAATTTTTCATACAAAATTGTTACCATATTCAAGCACTTTACGTCAAAAATGTGACAGTTGCGAAGGAAGTGGCGCCCTCATTTATTTTCTACTCTTTTGTGTCGGGCTGTACGTACTCGCTAGTGAAAGCGTAAAAGATTTGTACGGAGAATAACAACGCGCCCCTAGCGGTTTCTTTGTGAACTACAATTCTCCATACAAATCGCTTACGGAGTCGTTACAGTGGGTGCGTCCCATGAGATATAACTACATAATATATAATTTCATATTAATAACGTTCACAAGATATAATAAACTTTTGATATAACATCAAAATCAATATTTTTATTAGGAATAACGGTCAATTAGCATAATACTCATGTTGTAGAATGATTTTTTATATAACACTCAAATACTCTAAATTCAGTTGATATAACATTCATAACGTATATCGATCATAGTATATACTTTCTTTTAGTATAATGATTAGAAAATATAATAGCGTATGATATACTAAATATGTTATAACTGCTACCCCTATATGCCCCTAAAATGGAATATTGGTCAAAAACCGAGAACTGTAGGTTAGGTTAGGTTTGTTTTATGACCATGGAAAGCGGAGCGAGCAAAGCGAGCGGAGCGTCAAAATGCTTGCTTGCATGGAGGTACCTACATTAAAATTTAACAGCGAACTATTGCATGCATACGTATGTTCACAATTGATAATGGCAGATGAAATTCTGGCAAGTAAGAGTATACCGTTTGGAAGAACTGCGATAAAATGGAATATGGGTCAAAAACCGAAAACTGTAGGTTAGGTTAGGTTTGTTTTATGACCATGTATAGCGGAGCGAGCGAAGCGAGCGGAGCGTCAAAATGCTTGCTTGCATGGAGGTATATTAACATTTAACAGCGAACTATTGCATAAGTATGTACACAATTGATAATGGCAGATGAAATTCTGGCAAATACGAGTATACCGTTTGGAAGAACTGCGACAAAATGGAATATGGGTCAAAAACCGAAAACTGTAGGTTAGGTTAGGTTTGTTTTATGACCATGGATAGCGGAGCGAGTGAAGCGAGCGGAGCGTCAAAATGCTTGCTTGCATGGAGGTAACTACACATATTACAATTGTATAGCGAACTATTGCATAAGTATGTACACAATTGATGTGCAGGCGGTTATTCTATACGAGCATTATGCATTTTGGTGTTAGATGTATTGAATAATATACATTATAAATCTGAGATATTATGAACGTTATACGTTATGATCGTTATATACAATGATATTAAACTTAAATAAAGTTATACTTAACAAAAATAGATATTTTGATGTTATATCTAACGTTCGTTATACACCTTGAACGGTATACCAAACAAGCTTATACAATATGAGCGTATATAATATGAATATTATAGTATAAGTTCTTATATCTTATATTACTTACCCCTACACAGCGCAATGCAGGATTTGTAAGGGCACGCAACGCCGGCCGTACAGTGCCATCTGTCGTTAAAATTTTCTTTGTCCTCATGAGCGTGATGACACGCTAAAACGGCTGCACGGATTTTCACCAATTTTGTTAGAGATTGCTGGACGTCTAAAGAGAATTATAGAATATTTTTACCCGATAAAGGTAAAACAAATACACATTCAAATTTGTATATAATTAGTTGTACTTAGTACCTTTGCTCTAAATTAGCATAGCAACGTGCGAAAATTACCAGTATTGCATGTTATGTTAGTAATTGGAACCCCATGCTGAAACTAAAGCGAATAGAGGCAGCACCTCAACATAGCTTAATTAACAGCTGACAAGCATTCAAAATCAAAGTCAAAGTATTATAACACTGACTATTCAAATATCTTGCTCTAGATATACTCAAAGCTTTGCGTCACATTTGTTTGGACCGAAATAATGATCGTATTATTACCACGGAATAATATACCTACACATGGCTCTCTCTTTGCGATCTGCATTTTTGAGGAAACGAGTAAGTAGGTACGTACTTGTTTTTGTCTTAATTTTTTTTTCATCGTACTCATTATGTAAATTCGAACCACATACAAGAGAAAGTGTCCCATAATTTTGTATGAAAAATATTTTTCAGGTGCGTCGCGTTCATAAATGAAATAAAAAAAACATACCTACCAAAAAGTACAAAAACGTAAGGATGTTATGAGATACTTTTTCTTGTATAAGCTTAAAATGCATAACGATACTGAGTATGACTAACGTAACAAAAAAAAACAATTTTCAGGAAAAAAGATTATTTATTGATGCCTAACGATCGCATAAAACAAGCTACGAAAATAAGGAAAGCGTTTAATAAAAACATCTCCTTATGCCCATTGATTTGCCCGTTTCTGCCCTAATTGTTCGATTCGATGTCGACTAGAGGACACGGATTACGTGTCGACAAGCATTGTCTTTGAATACAAATCAGGCAGAAACATTTAATTTGATCTGAAATTGTAATTCGTTTTTGATCTTGCGGAAAAAAATAAATGTAATATCAAATAATGTTTTTGAAAATAACTTCACGTCCTTTAAAAAACGTTTTGTCCATTACATACTTTTAACTCCAATTTAGCCCTCTTACGAGATGATTATTTAAAGATTGTACCATTGGTCCTATTCTGATTTCGAATGTAGCTTAGCTGAAAAGTTTTATCGAAATTTAATTTGTTACTTTTGTGTTCTAACACTACTAAGTAACTACAAAAAGACAGAACTCTAGTTTATCTGCAAGATCGATACAGAGAATCAATGATCCGTAGAAGAAACGACACGCATTTTCCGACAAAGATCGAATAATTGCAACACTTAAGTGGCAAAAGGCTCATAGCACCGATGGATACTGAGGTCGACATGTTCTTAGGTGACGACAACGCATCGGAAGACGCAGCGAGGCCCGTCCCCCGGGGGGACGGGCCTGGTCGGGACTCCCCCCACAAGACGGACTGATGACCAGGTCGCTGGAGTCCGCTTGATGCGAGTGGTTTTGATGGTGTTGTTTGAAGGAGCCCTATGTCCAGCCCAGCAGTAGACGTTTTTTTAGCTGATTATGACGAATCTTAAAAACCATCTTCACGATTAGTTCACAAATTCTTCCAAAAATCGAGTCGACTTGATAGTCCAAACGTAGCCTTTACACACATTTGTTCCAATTATGTTTAATCCTTTGTGATAGCGGCCCAGTAATTCGCGCTGGCGGCCATAAAAGCCTCTTCAAAAACGCTTTTGGTTAATTTTGTGCTGTAATGCGCATGTAGGTTACGAGATATTTTTAAACTAATTGCTTTTAACTGTTTGAAAGGGAAATTGATTGTAATACATTTTTATATTTTGATTAACGTCATGGAATAAGAGACTACAGAAACTTCTCTCTTTTGGTCTTCGCAAAAGCTGCCAGAGAAGAGTACGAAATGCGTCGCAATTGGTCGAGGGGCGTGGTCCGGTTAGCATAGGGTATTCACTCCAGGTCTATTCCGTATGGAAGATCGGAATAGTAATCATAATTTATAGTCCGAATCTGGTCTAAGCATGCGTTAGTGAGTTTGCCAGGATTTCCTATTAACAGGTATACATAAAATACCTTTTCTAAGATCGTATCGTGCCATGCTTGCAGTCGAAAAGACGATTGTGTTTGATAATATGGACTGACTATGGAATAAATAGAGAAATAATTAAGGAATTGAAATCATATAAAAATTCCATAAGGACTTACAAGTCTAAGTCCACCGATGAGAAGGGAGGCGAAATGAACTCTACAGTCAAACAGGCTAAGATTACCATGAGATTACCTCTACGTTCGAGAATAATAATCAGTAATAGTACTCTCAATACTGGATTGTTAATTTCTTTTATATGAATAATCATTTCCTCATCAAGCACCCTCACATGAAAAGGGACAAAACAATCCAATCCTATCATTCGGTAAGTATTTCGTTTTGTAAGTCTGAGTGATTCGTTAGGTAAAAGCCGCAAAGGAAAACAAGTAAGCGGAAATGACAAATCGACTTAATTATTCCCAAAGGTTAAGTGAGAGCGAGCATTCGTCACGGGTAACAAATAACCACTTACGGACCGAGGTCGGAAAACTTACTTTTGTTTTTAGCTTTTTTGTAGTGTAACATTTTTAGGGAAAACTACCTTTTTTGTCAGTCAATTCCGCATGGTAACGACCCAATTTGTAGGTAATTATATCGTTAACTAGGTGAATTGTTCGAGCTTTTCAACCCCTTACATTTAACGCGAAGTATACCTTATGTAGATTTAGTGGCATTTCGAATTATTTGGTAAAAATCCCGAATGTTAGTAAATAAGACATACGAGTAGTCTAAAATCTAATTAAAATTAACAAAACTTTTAACAAAAATATTCTTTGTACATTTTTATACTGTTGGTACCTTTTCGAGATTTAAAATAAAAGTCGCATTTTACTCCCATTCGCACGCTTGCTATTTTGGGTTGAATTCTAAGTATTTATAAAAAATGCTGAGACCAGTAATGTCAATTATATACGGTTAGCATCGAAATAAGCTGTCTTTACTACTGGTTTATGTCAAATTGCATTCTATAATGGCTGACTTACATCATGTTACAGCCCCACCGACCACCGTGTACAAGGTCCATACCTCGGGCAGTTAATGTTTCAGTCACAGACACAGACCTATAACTAAGTCTAAACTGAATATACCTATCATGTAGACCTGGTTCTCAAACTGTACACACTGTACGTCTAGCATAACTTTGACACGCGACTCTTTGTCCCGCGAGAAATACTACCTGTCACATTCCTTTCAATACCCCTGCGAGCGAGACAGGAGACGCCGGCTCGCACGACAAGCGAAGTCGCGGCAAAATATTCTAGCCCTGCTGCTGGTGCGCCATAAAGAGAGGTTAAGATCGATTTACTCCTCTCCGAAAAGCAAAACTAAGTTCAACTATCTAAGAGGATCTACGCCAATGAACTTGTAAGTGCACCGCGAGCATAACTTTAAAAGCCTGTACCTATGTACCTAGATAATGGAGTTTATTGATAATTACTTGCACTTGGGTCCAACACCGCCATACTCTACTAGTATTTTGTACAGCTAAATACGCCTAGTCGACATTGATAAATTGTGGAATGGGCCTTAAACCGATGTCTAGTAATACATCCGTCAACTTTATCATCATTTATAGTCTACAGCTGCTACTGACAGAAAGTATGGTCCCGAGCTAACTTAGTTTGCCAAGTCTGCAAGAATAACGAGAACTACAAGAGAACTCGAGATAATAATACAGAACAGTAACTATATATCATGATCTGAGAATTTTCGCGACAGTTGTTTATGCGACATCGTTACGTACCGCCGGGATGGTAGAAAAATAAAGTTGTACACTTTTTAATACAGTAATTTATGATGTTTTCTTTTTTTTTTTGCTGACTTGCGAGCTTCACGAGGTTGTAATAACTTTTCGTCTGGCGAATATATCATAAATCTGAGATGATTTGCAGTAGAATTTAATGTGGACACTTTCCTAAGTCTATGCACTCTGAGTAATAATGACTTATCTAAATCGTTAGCAGGTCACTACCAGCATTTAATATATATTTCAAGCGAAATTTTCAAATGCCATGTGAAACACTTGCTGCTGCAAATCACGTTTTTGTACTAAACGTATTGTGTAACTGAATAAAATCAATACAAATCGCCCATTCCATTGTCAGTTAGACTTCAACGACCTAGATCTTTTAAAATGTTTTATTGGCAATATTCTCGATCTCGAACCTCGCAATCCCCGATTCCTTATTAGCTACGAAGCTTTTCAGCCATGGCAAAACGGCACAACTACCATTTTTTGTGAAATCAAATTCGTTGTATATTCATAATCAGGTAAAAAAGGCACATCTATCTAATTTGTTGTAAAATTCTGCAGAACAATGTTAGTTGAGCCCTTCTGCGTTACGATAGTCACTTTTCATTGTATTTGCCCCAGACTTATTACTGTGAGTGAAATCAGAACAGAGGGTTTCAAGTGTAACAGTAATAGAAATTGCTTTGGAGCTGTTATTTCTGATTTTATTTCTCGCATTGCAAAGTTATATTGCTGGTATTTCGGTTAAGTGTCTAAAGGATCAAATGATCATAACTTAAAGAATTATAACAAAATAAATTGGGGGATAATATTGTATCGACCAAATGTACAAAAGACATCCATACAAGAGCTTATCACACAATATATTTGCCGTAGCCGGGATCCGAAACCGGGACTGCTACCTCCGTAGGGAATTATGTTACCACCTATACATATGTGTATTGCCTATGTATTTCTTTATACTTTTAACTATTAAGTACTATCTATAGAATGGGGCGTATGCTCTTTTGTTTTTGGCCTAAAACGTATGATGACTCTGAAACTTCAAAAAGAAGGCATTTCTACGAGCGTTTTATCCAGTCTTATTTGTATATTGGCAAAACATGGTGGACTGATAAGTGAAAAGGGGGAGCCCAAATCGAAATAGCAACAGACTAGGAACCAATAGCGCCCTGTCATTTGACACTGCTGTGCTGGCCCGCGTGATGCTTCTTTATGCATTTGAAGGGTTCCATGTTATATCCACTCAGAACATCGTGGTTTGTGGTCAAATTTTTCCGGAAATCTCAGGTGTCTATACAATAACAAATAATTGAATTGCATTCTAATCTTTTGTAGTTTGAAACATGGAAATTTAATGGTGAAAACGCTCCAAAGGACTGAAAATAGTTTACCTCGTTGACAGGACGCGGCACACCGACTGAAATCTGTAACAAAAAGAAACTAATTTAGTGAAAAGCAATAAGTCGAGTACAGTTAGTATCTCGGGTAGCCCTCTTAATGGCTAAAAAAACCTTTATCGCAATCCGATTGCAAATCCAATTACCCGAATCGTCAGAATTGGGTTCTGGTAAAAAAAAACCTTTCCGTTTTCCTTTCTTCATTTCAATAAACCCATTAACAATCGTAATTAGAGAAGCAGATTGCTTTGAGGCGAGATTGTTTCAGTGATTTTTTAAATGTTAAAATTTTCGTAACTTTATTAATTCAATGTTATAGTTATCTGTATTGAGAAAATAATGCTGGCAATATTATTGAATTGTGTAGTAGAGTCACTAAGTACATATAAGTCTTGCGCTTTTTTCTTTGCAAGTGTGTGAGCTTTATTCCGTACCTATATCAAATCGTATTTTATATGAAATTTAGTAATATTAGAACACCCTAGAACCTAGTATTGGAGCATCAAATGCCTTAACTGTATATCAACTTCCTTTTAATAATGTTAATAAAAACGTACTTCATTTCGTACACACGTTATGTTACATTCCCGATATGTTCAAAATAACTCAAATGCTATCATCACCATGGGGTTTCTTCGATGGCAGCATAGAGCGATAAATACATCCATCAGAAAGTCGCTGATGGTTATAATACAACTTTTCCACTCACACAAACTTAGTTGCGGGGAATTTTTAGTTGCCCGAGCGAGCTAAGCCAAATTCAACTTGGGCAATTTTTTTTTCGTATGTTCGAATTCCGGATGTTCAGCGGATAGATCTCATCAGATTGTAAGCCCTATTGTATAGATATTTTTTTAGTTCTTTCAAAATGTTTCTAAAACGGGAAATATGGTATTATTGTATAATGTAAAGAGAATTATATTCCAGCCATTTCAAAATGATCGCGTGGTCTACAGGTCACAAAGCCACTAGTGTTAAATAAATAAATATCGGACAGCCACACACAAATCGATCTAGTCCCAAATTAAGCTCAAGAAGGCTTGTGTTATTAATTTGTACTAGACGACGATATACATTCATATATAGATAAATACATAGACAAACCATGACCCAAGCACAAATAGTCGAGTTCATCACACAAATATTTGCCCTGCCGAATTCGAACCCGGGACCGCCGGCTCAGTAGGCAGATCTCTACAAACTGCGCCAAGCGCGTTGTCAAAAGTGTTAAACAGTGTTAAGCAGTGTTAAATATCAACAACTATAGGTAGAACAATTTAAACGGATTATATCGCGTATATTAATTATTTGAGCCTCCCTGACGTTTCGGCAACTTTCCATTTACCGTTGTCAATGGTTGGCTGAAAACCAACTCAAAGTCAAAACTACATAACAGTCGCGGAAACCGAAGAAAATATTAACTATAGGTAGGTACCAAACAAAGTGGAAAAACAATCTCGGTCTTTTCCTTGGCCGGGGGCATAATTGCACGGATTGAGTAATAAAGGAACGCTGAAAATTGATAGCTGTAATTAAATGCCGAGACTGGATAATAGATTGTTTACATTTCCATCTAAAAGCGTCCCCGAAGCGCGAAACGGTACCGCGTTGACGATCATCGCTACACGAGATATACGAGGGGCATATCCGTATACTTACATTTTATAGGCGTGTAAAAAGTTTCCATATAGCCCAAAGTAGCATAGTTGTATTGTTGTTTTGGTTATTTACTGTAATTATTCATATATTCTGTTTACCCTGCATCGGCATTAAATCTAGCAATCGATCAACTCGTTTGTTTGCATGATACATACAAGATGTTGGTAATATTATCATTTCGTCGGAACTGCGAACACGTGTATAAATATACGTAATGTGTGTGTACGTTATTCCATTTTTTTTGTTTCATCATCATCATCATCATCATCTCAGCCATAGGACGTCCACTGCTGAACATAGGCCTCCCCTTTGGACTTCCATATATACCGGTTGGAAGCGACCTGCATCCAGCGCCTTCCGGCGACCTTTATAAGGTCATCTGTCCATCTTGTAGGTGGACGTCCTACGCTGCGCTTGCTGGTCCGAGGTCTCCACTCGAGCACTTTTCGGCCCCATCGGCCATCTGCTCTGCGTGCTATGTGTATTTTTTTGTTTAGCTGCAACTAATTAGGTAAGTGTTTCTGGCAAAAGTCTCATTACTGAAATAAGTATCAGGACTTGGACGTCTTCGTTGGCGCAGTACAGCAACTGCACTACAGCTACCTACTGGAGCCGATGGTCCTGGGTTCGAATCGGCAAGGGCTAATATTTGCGTAAAGTACTCGAATATTTGTTCCAGTAATGGATGTATATTCTTTGCATTGAAGCATGTAGTGATCTATATACTAATGTATATCGTCGTCTAGTGCTCATTACACAAGCCTGCTTATGGCTCTGTTTCATTGGTCGATAACTCGGTCGATATACGACATGCGAGGACTCCCCGCAGGCGATATAATAACACTTAGTGAAACTCACAATGGCATACGTTGTGGAAATCTATCGCACCCCGCATGCGGACCCTATCTAGCTACCAACTAGCTAGCTAACTGAGCCTTTACCGTCTCTGGGACTAGGTTGATTTGTGTGAGGTTGTCCGATATTTATAAGTTTGTATCGACGGGTGAAAAATGTGCGGTTTGTTTGTTTCCGTAGTATAAACTGGCACGGAATCTAATAGGTAAATCTACTTCCGCATCTTGTACTCAACACACACCTACTCAAAACAAAACATTACTATAGAAGCACCTACTTGTAAACGAAAACGTTAGGTCGTTTTAGCGCGGTCGTTTGTGGGATGCTCCCGTCGGATTTGATGATAAAATGCCTCGTTTTGACAATTTTCACTTGAGTGAAGTGTTTGCCAGAAGAAAGCACTTCCTTTGTGCTCTATACAAAACGACATTTACGAAGGGTGAGATTCCCCCGCGCGATTTTTTCAATTGAGTGGCATTTGACTGGAATCTTTCAGAATTTCTCTCAATTGGAAATAAATATACACAGGTTTGAAGCAAAGAGTATGGCGATATTCAATAGACTGATATCGCATGTTTACGCAGCGAGCGAAAAATAAGGGTATTGATATTTCACAATGATGACTAATGTCAGGTGACAACAAATTATTCAAGTACTACGACTACTGCGAGGGGGTGGCTAATATGAAGTGCC
The DNA here is from genome assembly GCA_905147355.2 of Apotomis turbidana. Lineage (NCBI taxonomy): Eukaryota > Metazoa > Arthropoda > Insecta > Lepidoptera > Tortricidae > Apotomis > Apotomis turbidana. Next base: position 13,284,603 of record LR990295.1, on the reverse strand, counting down.
GAAATCTACAAAACTTGTGGACATCAAACTGTCGTAGACTCGTGACAATTGTCATGGCTTTGAAAGAGGCGCTTGGATCTGTAACAATATTGACAATGCTGGTAATCAGAATGAAAAAAAAAAAATTTATATTACAATATAGGTAGAAAGTTGTTTAACTAAGAAAGAAACAAAATTTACTTTTAATCCCTCTGTCGGCCATTAATCACCGAGCTACATTGCCGATTGGTCCGTTCAAATGTTTTGGCTAAATACAAATCCAGCACCTTTTCAACCCAATTCTCATCTCTGTATCCAATTGGATATTAAACTTTATCATCGTCGAGCTAAGCGCGTTTTTTAATCATGTAACTTGATAAGATATGAGCTTGTCAAAGTACACGGGTGATTTTAAGCGCCGGTCGGAATCACCGGCCCCGCAAATGTATAATTTCTAGTAATCTGGGTGAAATTAACTTTATGTCAAGGGTTTAAGAAGTTTTTGAAGGCATGGGTTTGGCAAACGCGCAGTAAATAAATCAGAGCAAAGGGTTAGCAAAATCGCTGAGAAAAATTACCTCGTGGATTATGGTATAACCTTGTTGGAGCCCGTATGGGCTCGTCTGCTGACAAAACGTGATTTCTGACGCTTTATCAATTATCAGAAATTTTTGTTTGAGTTTGCCGATTTCGGGGCTCTTAAATAAAATAAAGTTCATTGATACTTTTAAAGTGAAAACCGCAATATTTTTTTAACGACGGTGTTAGTGAATGAAACTTTTGATTATGCATTACTTTAAAGCTTAATAACGAGTAGAGGATTTTATCGATGTGTTTCAGTGTAAGTCATTTATTATTTACTTACTTATTTTTATTATTTTGTCATTTGATATGTATGTTAGTATTGAGGTATTTATCTATACTTGCTTGAAAATAAATGTTGTAGATTGGAAATCGCAGAAGAAGGGAAAAAATGCCTATTACTGATTACTGAAACAGTTGACTTAAACGAAGACCATATTGTAAATTAATCAATATTACAGATATTAGTTATTTCTACCAAAGATTACAAGGCGTCGTCGCTCTAGTAAAGAAACTGTTTTACTGGTATACAAGTGGCCCCAAAGTATTTTCTGGTATCAGAGGATTTTATCTTTTGAAGTGTGCTAAAATAGTTTGTGTAATTCGACGCTATTGGTCATGAGATGTGGCGAGGCGAACGACTGATGCGAGCGTTGTCTGTGGCCGAGAACGCGCGTTCTAAGTGCGCGAACAAAAGAGGAAGGCAGAGCCAAGTAGCATGGTGTGCACCAGGGCGTAGGCTATTAGCACAACACGTGGCGCATACTTAGCTGCTCTTGGCTAAGGTTGGGGTCTTCGTTTGAGGTCATACGCTCCTATAGAGTAAGCGTGTTAGATTAAGTTTATTTTCTCAAACATGTAATGAAATGTCATCATAACGACGCGTTTGGCTCGGTTTGTAGACACCTGTCTACTGAGCCGGAGGTCCCGGGTTCGAATCCCGGCCAGGGCAAATATTTGTGTGATGAACTCGAATATTTGTGCTTGGGTCATGGTTGTTCTATGTATTTAAGTATATTTATTATATAAGTATATATATTTTGAAATTGTTTTAATTTAGTTGCACCGCCCATAAATTATCTGCCATAAATTATCCCAATGGTTGACTGCTAGAGAATGCCCTATGGCATTAAGTCCGCCTTTTGTACGATAAGTTCTTTCTTTTGTGCAATAAAGATTAAATAAATAAATAAATAAATATATATTTATCTATATAAGTACGTATATCGTCGTCTAGTACCCATGACACAAGCCTTCTTGAGCTTAATTTGGGACTAGATCGATTTGTGTGAGGTTGTCCGATATTTATTTATTTATTTTATATATTTATAACGTGCATCATAATATAACAAGGCTTCGAAGTATCACGTTTTGGATGGAATAACTCGAGAGAACTGTAAAGGAATTTCATACAAAATTGAAGGCCTAAGCCGGGAAGTATTTTTTTAAATGGCGTCTGTGTTCGTGAACAGGCTAAACAGCTGCATTATATATTTTTTGAGTGGTGTATTTTTTCTTATTGCATGTTTGAGAAAAGCACTATACATGCCTAAGCCGTGAAAAGGGCTTACCAGTTCGTATCTCTTTAACTACTCACCCGGCAAGCCCTTATTTCCTGGCGTCTGAAATCAACATTCAAAGTAAATTGTAGTAGAAAACAACACATTATTGCAGTAAAAAGCACCTCGAGCACACCCTTGATATAGCGCCAGTGGGCACTCGTAGATATTGTGAATGCAGCTTAGTGCAGTGTTTGGTGTAGTCGTGTAGTTCACGACGTTGCAATAATTGAGGACAGCGAGCTGGAAATAATTGCCGTTTTATGGAATTCTCGGTATCTACATGTGTAAATAATTCTTTTTTTTGCTTTATGGATGACAGATAAGCATTATGAAAATACACGGTTTTTAAGACATTAAAACAATTATTGTAGATTATACACCAGAAGTTAGTTGCTCAGTGAAATGAGAAGTGACGCTGATCCTGAAAGTCAATATTTATACGCTTATACTGTGTAAAGAGAGACGAAAACCCTTCGAGCCCAGAGCAGATTTTTTTTTTTTATTCACAAACTGACCGGCGATTGTCCTCGGTATCACCTGATGGTAAGTGACTACGGGGTCGAAGATGTAGCTCGCTAGTTCAGTAACAGCCTTACACTCTTACCTTCAAGAGACAAACGATGGCGATTCTGAAAATACACACGATGGGAGCGAGTTCCATTCCTTAGCGGTTCGCATTAGAAATGATGCAGCAAATAGCTTCGTGCGAATAAGTGGTAAACTAACAATATAAGGATGAAATCGCTCCCCTCGCCCGTTTGTCCGATGGTAAAACGGAGATGGCAGGATAAAATCAAACAATTCCTGCGCACACACTCCAAAATATATCCGATAGAAAACTGACAAGCTGGCAACTTTGCGGTGATGTTCAAAGCTCTGGAAACTAGTTTTGGAGGTAAATGTATTGAGGCGACAGTTACATGTCAAAGAGTATTTGATTTAAGAATACTCGGACTTGGAAACCAGCAACTAGTGGAGCTTATGTACATATTACAATCACACCATATTTTCCAATGACGATGTACCTAAACGTACCGTATAACTACCCAAATACAGTCCAGTCCACACAACTATGGTCCAATTTAATCCGAAAATTACTCGTTAATATAATGACAAACGTATTATTACGTATTATGTATTATATTGACTGTTTGCCTATCTCTCTCTATTTTGGTTTTTTGCATTTTCATGTGTAAGTATTATTGTTTAATTATCCTCCTTCGTATTGTACATGTTGCTTTGGCTGTCTACCGTTTACATTTGACTTTAGCACTCATTTACTCAAAGGTTAACTGGAAGAGATCCCTTAAAGGGATAAGTTCGCCTTTGTACATGTATTTCTTTTGATTTAATGTATTTCTGTTTTTGTGTACAATAAAGTGTTTACATACATACATACAAACTCTAAAGTTAACAACATAATTAAACAACCTTAAATAAAAACGTATAAAATTACTGATAGAATATAGACTTTTATATAAATAAACGAGTTTTGTTTTGGATCATAGTTGGATGATTGGACTATAGTTGGGTAGTTTCACGGTACCTTTTTCTAGACCTACTTTTCTGTAGAAGTTACGTATATAGTAATGTAAAATCGGAAATTGTATGAATATGCTCCTTGTAAAGATCGCTAGACGTAGAACAGACTTTCATGTGCTTTCGTCGGGCAGCCTGTCCACTAAACCGGAGCGTAGAAAATGAACCAATCAGGCGCCAGCTTTGTAAAGCCAAAAGGAGTGCATTTAAATCTGAGGAATGTGATTGGTCCATTTCACTTGACTCCGCTCCGCTCCGCTTCAGTGGACAGGCAGCTTTAAGGATAGTGTGTCAGGTTTAAGGTAGGAATAGTCAAGAATAAAGCAAAACGCAGAAGAAAAGTAAGAAACTAAAGCCTACCAAAGGAACATATTTTGTGGAGCCAAGAACTAATAAACGCCGATGGGGATGTGACGCAAAGTTTAATAACGGTGTTATTTCCTTTATACAAGATGTAGGATAACTTTCCACACGTGTATAAATATGTTATAATTAATAACAAGTTAACTGCGTAGACGTAGATTTATAAAGATTATAACTTAAATATAAACAGCTTCGTAAACAGCTGCAGGAGTGTAAACTGTGTCGCAACTCGCAATATCAATACATGGTATATAACTTTAAACTAAAAGCTAGCCATATCAGAGCCCACAATATATAAGTTCTTGCATTGTGGGTCGCTTCTCATCGAAATCGATGAGGAGGATTATATATATATATATATATTTATTTTCCAATGTTGCTTCAAACAATTCTATTTAAAATTTTATATATATATATATATACCATGAAAAGTATCTGTAACTGTCTTCAGTTCTTCAGGATATACTATCTTGGTGGTAAAATAATAAGCGGACTGTAAAACTTATAAACTGGTATAATATTTCTAAGTCAAAAAGAACAGAGACAGCAAGTCCGTTACAAGTCGAAAAGCAACATTGGAAAATTCAGCATCTATACCAATCAATTAGACATATTCAGGCCCAATTGCGCTATGGTTTGTTTATTATTAATAAGGGCTGGTTACAGGTGTCAACCTCTACCATGTAAAAAGCGTGCTCCTCATAGTATTTATAAGCCTTTAACAACTTGGTAATAGAGCATGGTGTTACTGGACGTGTTAGGAATAATCCTATATATACCAGACGCTAAAGATAAAATGACAAATAAGTGTGTATCTCTTTTAATATCGACTTACCAATATCAATGTCACTTAGCGTAACTCGAAGTTAGAATCGCTGAGAATAACCTAAACTGGGTATACTGCAATACCAAGACGAATCAGGGCTCTGATTGTAATCATATAAACCCGTAGATTGCTAACATGACTTTCCCATTCATCCGTAGGCGTATCATCTAAACACGTCAATCGTTTTTAAATACAAATGTCAAACAGCGCTGCAGTACTAGGTAAAAAGGCGTATTTTACTATGAAATCCATGTCAAGATATGACCTTTTATTGTAGCACGGCACAGCGTTTCACCGCCCTGACCCGTTTCGCGTTTTATTACGTTTTCGAATCCATTTTATTTACTCAATGAAACAACCGTTATAAACCGTTACTTCCGAATATGGGCCAAACAGGCGATTTTCAACTGTTTTTACTACTCTAAACCAGGGCTTCTCAAATTGTAGGGGTACAACTTAGATGGTCGACAGTCCTCATCTGTGCGTTACCTACTCCAAAAACATCCTGCCTCGCACAGCTAAATGGAAACTGTCGCTCGCAGTATTTCTAGACCGACACAACCATTAAAACTTCAAGAAAATGGCGTATTTGAAAGGCCGGCAACGCACTTGTAGCCCCTCTAGTATTGCAGGTGCATGGCGATGGTAAAACCAGGCGATCCGGCTGCTAGTTTGCCTCCAATGTCATAAAAGAAAAAAACTGTACGCCGCGGCGCCTTGGTGGGGAGGAAACTAAACTAAAATCGCTATTTTGACTAGCTCGGGCGCCGATACAATATACTAGGGCATGAATGCATAGGGTTCTGATTTTGTATGGTGAGAACCGGGAAATCCCGGTTCCAGTACTGGATTTGTATAGAGAAAAGACTACCGGGGCCTATCTCTCTCTCCGGGCTCTGTCCCCATGCCTCCTGCTCGTAGTTAGCATCAGAATTGCATCTGTAGCAGATGTTCTGCCTCCACCAGTTACTGCACGTGGTGTCTCTTTTAACCGTGCAAAATTATTTTTTCCAGATGGGTGTACCCTGTATTCTTGAGGGTTTGGAAACCCCTGCTCGAAACCTTAGCTTGCGTTCCTTTTACGACAAAGACTCGACTACTCGAAATCCGAATGTGGCCTGTTTCGGATTTGACATGTGTTTAAAATTAGATCAGCTTAACGATAACGTATTCGCGTTTTCTGTCCTATTTGCGTTGCTTAGTTTTATTTATGAGCCTTTATTGTCTTTTTTATGGATGCTTACAAGTAGGCATCCAAAGTTGAGTTGACAGTAGGTACTTATATTATTTGTATGGAATTGGAATCGATAGGCAGCAGCATAAACACAACACCTCTCATATAATTGCTTTAACAAATTATTTCTATGACAGTTTCATCAGCATGTAGCCATCAAACGAAATAAATGGATGACTCCAATAATTTCGCATCGAGAATTCTTCAAATTATAATATAGTTTGAAGAATTCACGATCAACAACTTTCATACATTTCTGCATATTTGGTAAACGTTTTCGTCAAAAAAATGCAATTATGACGTCCACCCAGCTAACTAGCGAAGTAACGTTACTTACGGAAAATTATAACGTTAATATTTTTGACTTACTTGGCAAGTATTATGGAAATCTATGTTGCTGTTTTGGAAAATTTATCAAAATATATCAGATTTCGATCGTTTTGGATAGCTGATTAATGTAACTCGGATAATTATGACCGTGTATCGGACTAACCTGATCTATGCAATTGGATCGGATCGTGTGACAGGGGCTTAACATGACAAATCAATGCTGCTACATATCGACAGCAAATAACCGGAACGTAGTAAACGCTCATGGAACCCTGGCATGTACTACATTTCTGTAATTGCCGTCGATATGCAAACTGACGATAATTCGCATAATTACTGAAGATTCGCATAATTACTCATCACTTTACTAATACGAGTCGAGTAACATTGGTTATTTACATGCCTGTCAAAATTCGTAAGTACAGTCCTCATTAAAATTGTGCCCCTAATGATAATAGGACATTTATCATTAGGTCGATAAATTAAGTGATATTACTTTTACATTTCGATGCGATAAATACATACATGTAAGCTTCTACTATAGAGATGACATCTTATTTAATAATAATAACTATAATAAGTAAAGAAATAATGAAATAAATATTTAATATTAGTCACCAAATTGATTAAACAACTACAAGTTTATTTTGCACTTGAAAATAATTAGTTCAAGTTTCTTCTTCGTTAAAAGTAGGTACATATATCTGTTTTAACTAATTAAATTAATATAAGTAAATTAACATAACCAAGATAGTACGATGAACTAGTTCGGATGACTCAAAATCTATGTCATCCGAATCATTAACCGTACAATAAATGAGAACAAGAAAGTGCTGAAAAATCCGTTGAAATTTACGACTACCGGTGACATGACATGTCCCCACCTGAACCGCCCCACATACCGCCGTCTCATTCACAAGACACTAAATCTATTTTAAAAGTACACGACAGCCGTCAAATCCGGCTCGTAAATAGGACATCCTGGGTACTAATTCGACAGAGAATTGCGGTGTCTTCAAATTAGCAATATCTCGGTCTTATAATTGCGTGATTTGGCATTACATCGTGAATATTTAGGTACATCCATTTGCGCCGATTTAAGGTAACATTTGAGAGATGATAATGATATGGTAATTTACATTCTTCTCACTCATGTCATTTGTGCCTTCACGATGACTCGTTATTTTTAATATTATAATGCCTATTAAAATAAATTATTTCCATTTCAATAAGAACATGTCATGACATGACACGGTCATCAGTAAATAACACATATCTTTTTAACTTTAACTTTACACAAATCGATCTAGTCCCATAGTAAGCTCTGGTAGGCTTGTTATGCTCTGGGCACTAAAAGACATACTTACACAAATAAATATAAACGTAAATACATAAATATAACATCCATGACCCAGGAACAAATATTTGAGTTCAATTGCCAGGATTCGAACCCAGGCCCGGCGGCTTAGTAGGCAGCTTCCTCTACCACTGCGCCCACCGCGTCGTTAGTTAGTAGAAATATAGTGGAGGAATCTCAGAAATATATGTCAATGCCAACCTTCGAATTGAGGCCCTGACCATCTAGGCCATCTCGTAGCCACTTCGCTGTCAACGCGCCATAGCTCTCGTCTGTTATGGAACCATTAGCGAAATTGAGCGGATTCCAGGAGCCCGCAGCAGATAATTGAGTCCGTGGTGCCGTTTTACGACCAATTTATCATTTTTTTGCGGCCCAAAGCGGTTAACGATTGCTTCAAATGTGATAGGGCACTTTACCGATAAAGGATAATTGACTGCGAATTACAGTGTTTATTTTATGGGCGTGTGTAGCATGTGATTTCTAAAAAGGGCTAGGCTTCCTAGTCGTTCTGATGAGCCCGTCAAATAATGACTCGTTATATGAAAGTTTGTACCAATTGCATTATATTATAATATATGTGTTTGCGATCAGAGAGGGAGCAGGTGAATATTATTCAAACAACGGATTAAATTATCTATATTTATTATAAAACATAATATGAAACAACAAAGGACCACACAATTACCTACCATTATGCACACACACGTAAGTACACCTCATGTTATCACTGCAAAGAACACCAGCGGAAAGATGGCAAGGCTTTTTTTTTATTTTTAGGGTTCCGTACCTCAAAAGGAAAAAACGGAACCCTTATAGGATCACTTTGTTGTCCGTCTGTCCGTCCGTCCGTCTGTCAAGACCCTTTTTCTCAGGAACGCGTGGAGGTATGAAGCTGAAATTTATATCAATTACTCAGGTCTACTGTCCCTTGAAGCTGTGAAAAAATCAAACTTCTAAGCCAACGCAATCAAAAGATACAGCCGTTTATGCCGCAAATTTTCGACACTTGCAAGGGAATCAAAACCTACAGGGTGCTTCCCGTGAACTCAGAATCTTGAAATTTGGTACGAAGCAACGTCTTATAGCATAGATAAAGGAATAATTACGAAAACCATAATTTTTTTTTTTAATACCTAACTTTGCACCTAATTTATATGGGGCGCTATACATACCAGGTGCAAACTTAACTTAACCACTTAGGGATGGAAAGTGTTTGTACGGAACCCTCGGTGCGCGAGTCCGACTCGCACTTGGCCGGTTTTTTGTATCCATGGTTGCTTGCGGGTCCGAAGGACCCTTTGCACTGCTGGTGCCAGGCGTGCTACTCCGCTTGGAGAAGCACCGGATAGATGATGGCCTGGCGCTCTGGCGCAGCCCTTTTATTGATTCTCAATCCCCGCCGCCGTTACACCGCCCGTGGTGGGACCCCGACTTCATCCTTGACGAGTAGATGGCGCCACTGGCGGCGCTGCAATGCTGATGTACTTGCACCCGCCGCCACCATATGTACGTGTATGCAGCTGATTGCATCTCGATTGCAGCTTTATTCGGAACTATTGACCCAATAGGTTACGCGTGAGTACAGTGCGTCATTGGTCAATCATTGATTTTGGAGTTTTCACTCTGGTTTTTTTCATGAAGCAATTACACTAGCACCAACAACATTTTTACCATTTTTTTGGTCGTTTGAACTGATAGTTTATTTTTGCGAGAAGGGAGGAAATCCTCATAGGATACTGCCAGGCCATAGTTTACACTTCGAGTCCCAGCTTAGATTCCGCTGGTGTGGAAGTTAAGTGGTTCTAAGGGTGTCTGGTTATTAGTCAACTGACAGTTTAGGTTGAAACACTTGAAACTTTCACATGTTCAATGTAGCCAAATGCTACAACTCGTAACAGTTCATCGCCATGATGTCATGCATGAGAGGCATAGTTACCTTTACAGCAAAATGAGTGTGTCGTATAATAATCATAACAGTTTTAATTATAATACATCATATATCATCACCTTTAAATGCTTATCACCGAGATCCTGTAATGTAACAAAATGGCGAATGCTCGCAGTAAGAAAAATCCTGATGCTTTATCTACATTTAATAACTACTCTGCCTAAACTAAAAGCACTGCCCTATTAAGAATCTCGGCTGGAATAGTATACTACTTCCTTTTTTGGTCGACATCATTTTAGGGAATATAGTCATTATCGTTAACCGTTACGAGCAATACGATTCAGTGCTAGAAAATAATGTTCTAACTACCTATAAAAGATTAAGATAACACTCATTATTAGGGCACCCGCATAGTCATTAGACCGTCGTAGAAAGATCAGTGACCAGAAGATCAGTTGCGTAACACCACTGCTGTCGGTGGCATATTTTCATGTCGAATTTCAAACCAACTAACGATATTTTAAAGTCGTCGAGTACACAATAAAAATAAGCTTTGGGTATTTAGGTGTTCGCTGGGAATGCCAGTTCTGCTTAGTAGTCGGTCCAAGAAAGATAACATTTTCCCCATGTTTATTCTTATGCTATTCTAAATAAATATCGGACAACCTCACAACAAGTCCAAGAGTAAGCTCTAATAGGCTTGTGTCATGGGCGATTAAACAAACTTTCATTGATAAATATATTCTTCAATACACATATAACATCCATGACCTAGGGAAAAAGAGCTCATCACACAAATATTCGCCCTAGCCGGATTCGAACCCAGAACCGTTGGCTCAGTAGTGTTATTTTTTTACAAGCCTACTATGAGCCACTCATGGGTCAATGGGTATTTCTATTGGTCTCTATTTCGATTTATATTTGGTCAATCCTTCAGCAAAAATATTATGCATACTTATTGTATATTTTTTATTCTTCTGACCCAGAAACTGAATACTTTACCGACTTCAATATTGACTTTCTTCATAGAATCTATTTCAGTACAACTTCAACTCTCAAAGAGTTCTTTAATTAATGAAACAACAAGCAACAATGCTTTTCTTTTCAATAACTGGGGTAAACAAGAATTAATTAAAGGTATTCATTAATGCAAGACTTGCGCATAAATATCAAGCTAGTGCTCTACAAATCTAGAAAACGGTTATATAAACTGGAAACTCTACATTTTGTGTTAGCCAACGAGTGCGGAAACTATGTAGCCCGAGTTGGTGTCTTTATTCCGTGCTCGAGTTTCATTTCACAGCTTGAACAAATCCAGGTAACTTCGAACCAGTGAAATATTCCCATTGGTATGCAAAAGGTTTATTTAATAATAGAACCGTCAAGATCATTTTATCAGATATATTTATAAGGTAAATGTCCCTGCGGTCGACGCTTTTAGAAGTAATACGTGTATCGTCTAATAATGAAATAACGAAGTGCTAACATAAATATACAATTAACTTGATAATCGCCTTCTTTTTTGCAGTGATAAGAAACATTTCCTTGTGCAACATAGGAACACAAGGAAATGTTACACACAGTGTTTACACTATTGTGTTAGTGTTTTACACTATTTAATTGAAATTGCAAGCTAGGAGGACCGGACGCAGAACTGATGAAAAGTTGAGTAGTAGTTATTTTAAGCAAATTGATTGAAACAAAACTAACCAACTTTTGAACCCAATTTAAATAATCCGATAGGTATTGGCTCCGCCAATGATGAAAGTCCCTCTTGTTAAGTAATCTAAATAAATCTAATTAAAAAAGTTGTATCAATAAAAAATTGGTAAAATAATAAAGTTTTGTAAAAATACATCCATAAACCCTTTTCACCAATTAAAGCTAGATGGGATTTGTAAAAGTTTTAAAGAGATTTCTATTACAAGTCTAAAATAAAGTTACATTCAGTATAGTAAACACGCAAGATTTTTATGACTCATAATAGTTTTGTGTAAATAATATCTGAGCGAAAATATTCTTTGATAGTAAACATGAGGCTTTGATGTCATTACAAAAGGTCAAATAAAAATCAAAGTAGTAACTTTTTGAGAGTTGCTAGACTTGGCATTGGGTGGGGGCTGATTTCTCGTAGTACCGATGGCCGTTGGGACAGAAACGCTTCTTGAGTGGTGATGGCAAGGCGCAGCGTGCGTGACCTCCAACAGTGGAATCGATCAGTACACTCCTTCTTTAAATAGATATACATAGGTACACTACTCTATATAAATAAGTTTTCATGAGTAATCAGCCGTTATCCGTGACATATCACGGTAAAATCGGCCCCTACACTGCTAATTCTCATTTTAACGCCTCAAACAACGCGACAATCAACAACATAGAGGTATTAAATTTGACCTGGTTCACGTACCACTGAAATTATGCTCAATCATGTGGATGTGAGAAAGTTTTCTCACATTTACAGCCCAGGCCCACATTTGCATACATGCCACAGAAGTCAATTCAATTTACCCCAAAAGTCTCACAGCTTCTCTTAATCCATTAATTTCATCGGCCGCGCATTGCATAATAATGTGAAGGGCACTTGTCATGGAAATTCGCTTATAAGTAACAAGCAGACCGCTATCACGGTAATTTCATTTCATTGCTGCATTTTCGTGGCTGAACATAATTATGGTCTAGCGAAACTTCAATTCGCGCGTAGCCACATTGGCGCTTTCACATTGGCCACGCGCTGCGTCACTGAACTCAGGGCCACCAGATTTAACATTGTATGCAAGTATCTCCTTTATATACAAACACCACAGCAGTAAAGAAACGGAACAGAGACTAAGCTTCTAAGGAGCGTTCGAAATTCTTACCTATTTTAGTAGGGTTGGCAAAGGAGAATAAAATAAAATAAACGAAATGCTCATTAGCTTTTAATCATGTACAATGAGCTGCAAATAATTGCTCTAAATATATAAAAGAAGAAGTCCTGACCTGACTGACTCATCAACGCACAGCCGAAACTACTTATGTTAGAGAGTTGATTTTTGCACAGTAGGTTACTTTTATAACGTGGGCTAGGGATAAGAAGCGATTTAGAAAAATTCAACCCCTATTAAGGGGGTTAAAAAGGGGATGAAAGGTTGTATGGGGTACAAGTTTTTTTAAAGCCAGGGACTTTAAACTTTATAAAAAGAATCAAAAATAAAATGGAAGAAAATTAATTTCACCGTTTTTGAAAAGTCATCCCCTAAGGTGTTAAAAAAGGAGTTGAAAGTTTGTATGGAGATCAAATATTTTTTTGAGTGCGGGACTTGAATCTTTGTATAAAAGCAGACTATAAGAATATGAAAAAAGATATTTCAGCGTTTTCAAAAATTCATCCCCTAAAAGGGTTAAAAAGGGGTTGAAAGCTTAAATCCATTACAAATTCTTTGAAACTTCTTAGAAAGACATATATAAGAATAAAAATAAAACATTAATTTATCGTTATTAAAAATTTCAACCTCTAAGGGGGTTAAAAAGCGGATGAATGTTTATCTTGGGGTTCAAACTTAATTTTAAGATAGAAACTTGAAACTTCATAAAAAGGTATAATTTAAAATAAATAAAAAACAGATTGCAGCATTTTTGAAAATTCATCCCCTAAAAGGGTTAAAAAGGGGTTGAAAGTATGTATGAAGATCAAAAAAATTTTTGATTGCGGGATTTTACTTTGTATAAAGGCAATTAGAATACAAGAAAAGTAATTTCAGCGTTTTTGAAAATTCTCCCCTAAGTGGGTTAAAAAGAGGATGAAAGGTTGTATCTGATATAAGTTGTATTTTAAGTTAGGAATTAGAAACTTTGTAAAACGGTATTTTATTAAAAGATAAGAAAACTCATTTCAGCCTTTTTGAAAATTCAGGCCTGTAGGTGGTGAAAAAGGGGTTAAAAATTTGTATGTAGATCTAAAAAAAATTTAAGTGCGATTCTTGAAAATTTGTGTAAAGGCATTATTATTCGAATCAAAGAATTTATAAACGTCGTTCTTAAACTCATCGAATTTATTCGTTCGTAGATGTACCTGATTTTATAATGATACGGCGTAATAAATAATTTTGACTTTGACTTTGATTAGAGCTAATTAGCCGAAAGTGTGATTTCAAACGCAATGTAAATTGTTAAATGAATAAATACTTATGACTTATTAAATAAAGTAAAAAAAGGCCAAGAGCGAGTCGGACTCGCGTACGAAGGGTTCGTTCCTATGTACATATTTCGTAAACAACTGCAAAAAAAGCACGTTAAGCAATTTCAACATTACTTAGATCTGCCCCTCTAGCACAACTATGCTTCGCGACTTTTATCGCGCGACACATTATCACCCGTCACTCTCTTACAGTACTAAACAGAAAGAGATGGGTAGTATATCTCGCGCGAGAAGGAGTCGCGTGTCCCAGTTGTGCTAAAGGTGCTGAAAATAATAAAGATGTAAAATTTTCAAGATGTTCTACGCGGACGAAGTCGCGGGCAACAGCTAGTATTTAGTTAAATACTCAAAATCAATAGCAAAGCATTCACATGGCATATTAATGTGGAGGGGGCAAATTTTATGTGGAGGGGGGTGGTTTAAAAAAATACCTTTATAATAACTCCCCTTGACTTCCCACACCCGATAAAATAAAAAAGTAGGGGTTATGCGGAATACATTTTTCGATTAAAATTTTTCTCTTTTTCCTATTTTTTTTTTTATATCCGCCTATTTTTTTAGCACAGCTCTTATTACACGCAAAAAACTCTTAGTTGTTCATTTACTGGGAGGTGTTCATTTAATGAAGACATTATATTCCCAATTCCTTAGGAAAGTTGAAATATGAAATATCTTCCTTTTTTCTGGTATTGTTCATGCAAACTGCTCCGAATCTAATAATTTACACTTTACTCCACTAAAAACAGTTTAAACAGGAGCGCGAAACAAATATGACAACCGTTGCACATGCACAGCCCTCAGCTTGTCTACTGGCCGAACGTGTAAACCGGTTTTATCCAGTTGCGGCGTGTACGCGACGCAGCGGCTAGTAGACACGCACACATGCACTGCATGCTTGTAGTACCTACGACAGCGCGGTTATTTGAAGCTTAGTCTCTTCCGTTTCTTTACTCCTATGCAAGCACGCCCAGTACAAAACACCGCATCTGGTGTACAGTAAAGAAAACTTAAACGCGGTCAGAGGTCGAAATAAATTCCGATCAACATACAGATCCACAAAGATCCACAAGTTAAGTCGTTCTTTCCCTTTTATTGTTTTTCAGGACTTCAGTAATATTCTGTCCCTCATACAGATAGTCAATGACTTAAAAGCTCAAGTCAAGTGTATGGTCGGTCATACACAGTTTTTAGTATGAGTTAGTTACCTATGCGTCTTTCCTGTTAACATTACAAAATAAATAGGATTAAAGCCTAATTTTCTTGTTGGACTTCCATTCCTTGAAAGCTGAGATGAAAGCATAAGTAAAACGTTACCCAATCGTTAACTTTTCCACAGGAAAGATGCCTGATGTCTGAAAGAAAATGACCCAGATATATCATTACGAATAGTTGAAAGAAGTTTAGTGCTGATGATGAGATTAGAGTGGTGACCCGGCAGCGGTATGAACCATGCGAGTATTACTTTTACTAAGCAACTATTGTGAATTGAAAGCCCTTTGAGCCCCATTATTAGATACTAGATAATGTTAAATTCACCACAAAACAATCCAACATTGCTTAATAGTTGTGCCTACACGTAAAAGCCTTGTATCTAATAACATGATGTCAATTCCTCGTTACATTTTGACAGAATCTCAATTAAAAATACAAAATAGGAAACATATTACGTCCGGCCTCTGTCACTCTTATATTCAGTGTTAATCAAATATTCCGTTGAATTTGTTGGCATTGATAAAATCTGACCCAGAACATGACATTCGATGAAATCAGCTCCCTGTGCCCGGCCTACTTGAGCACAAAAGCACAACGCATGACTGGGTCCTTTCAGACATTTGATTAAAAGTTGGACTCGCCCTACGTACACTCAACACCAAAATCGAATGGTCAGTTTTCAGATCACAATGAATTTTGATAACGAGTACATATTCAATTGTTATATTCTTATGAAATAATCGACTGATCGATGTGAATTGTACAGAGTACATTTAGAGACATACAACCACCACACCAAGTGTACCACATTAAATGCAGTAGGTAGTGTTATATCTATTAAATCTCCAACTCTCCAATTCTTAATGCCAGAAATCTTGTCAATAAATTACACCTCCTTCAATATAGGTTATATTATCTTAAGTATAATACTTCCACTATTTACTACTACTTATCCTATCCTATACACTAACACTGCTCGCCATTTTAAGTAAGTATTTAATATATTTTATTTTATTTATATAAACGAATACGTCACAACACATACATATGTATTACATGCGCTGGAAATGTAAACACACGTCACCATTTGCTGTTCCCACCTACCTGCTCGCCCTCTGGGTGCCACGGAAGACCAGCGTTGCGACATCTCCTGGATGCCGTAGCATATGCTGAGTGGTGTCCTTTTGGGATCTGACATGACAGCACCATTTATCTGTATTTCGTTATTTTAAATTACTTTGTTTTACTTTTTCTGTCTACCCATTGTTTAGATTTAAGTTTGAATATGTTTTCTTAGATTAAGTATGTTTGAGCTGTATGATCTGTCTTTAGTCATTATTATTATGATTTATGGTTTTGGTGCTGTTTAGTTTGTCTCAATAAATTTATTTTCTTTCTTTCTTTCTTTCTAGTGTAGTAGTAACGTAGTACGATAGTAATTTTTTGCGCAATCGACTTAACGACTGATTTCAGTATTGTCAGTATGATTTGCTATGCGATTGTTTTGTACCTAGTAAGAGTTTAATTCCATAGATATTATCATACGACTATTAATGGGATGCATCGGTTATGTCACGGATGTAATGAACTAATGATGGGCACAATATAGCTTCATTTAATGGTAAATAGAGAACATCACTAAAGAAGAAAGCAACCTTCTTGTGTCTACTTTTCTTATCAGATCAGCACAAGAATGGCACTCTTTTCCTGCGCATCTTTTAGGATCTCTTCAAGTCGAGAGTGCGTCCGTTAGGCAGGCATCTACTAGGCAAGCATGCTCCATCTAAGGCATCATGATCGAGGTTAAATGCTTGGCTATCTAGAAAAAAATGCAAGTAGGAAAGAGGACTTAAAGTTGCAAGAGTCGGGATACCGTATGTAGCAGAAGAGAGCATATCGCTAAAGAAAACATGACGCAATAGCTGTCATTATAAAAGTCAACTTACGCCGCAGTAGGTAGTACAAATATTTGTAGGTACGAGTATGTCATGCGTTTCTATTTAGGGTGTAAAATTGTTACTCTCTCATTAAAAATGATATTACGGAGATATAACATAAAACGGTGACTCGGCGAACAAAAAGCAACAGAATTTAATGGTCTGAAATGTTAAAGTTCAGTGAAAAACATCATACAAGTTGAAAGCGCTGTCAGTCAACGTCTGAAAATTGCATTTTTAAATTGAATCCCTTTGTCGTTAAAGCATAAAAACTTTACGAAATCACCTCACCACCAGTATGTTACTTATTTTGTTGTAGAACTGTAAATATTCGGCTAGCCATTTGTTTTGTTTGTTTGTCTATTTGAGCAGGTCACAAAAACTACATATAAAAGGTGCTTTACTAAAGTCTTTTACCAATAAGTTATTGCCATTTTAACAGATTTCCTTATATATCTTCTTACCGGATACCCTTGAAATGTCGACAAACGTTTCACCGAATGTTTCATTTTGTCGAATTTTCATTTCGTCGACAAATTTTTACTCGTAAGTCATAAATTTTTCAGTAATTTTGTAAATTATAACCTTTAGATTAGGTTACGTTAGGTTAGGTTTGTGTTATAACATTCAATAATATATTATGGTTTCAGAAAAAAAAAACTTTCGATGAAATGAAAATTCGACGAAACGTTTGTCGACATTTCAAGGGTAAACCATCTTCTTACCATTACACACGTGTCCATTTTGCATGCGAATTCAAAATTCAAAGGAAACTTGGCAGGACAAAGGTTTTTAAGAAAATCGGTCTATTTGGCATGTGTATTTTAGTTTCACAAATAAATATCGAAAAATGGTCGTCGTTTGGGCACAGAATAAAACAGTACGACTACCTATAGCTTCATTTTCGCAAAAACCCGCCTGAGAACTGTGTTTTATTGCTTAGTTATGCAAAATGCATGTCGATCGGTCGTGGGGCGTGGCGTCGTGACCTTCGAGCCTCTACGACTGGGTACAGCCGCACGTCGATTGAATCGGAACAAAAGTTGAAGGTGCACTGCCTTTCCGATTGGTGCACGCTGACGTGTAAGCGCGACTTGCGGCGCGTAACTGGCATGTCACTAGGAAGGACTTGCGGCGGCAAGCGGCGCGACAAGCGGTTAAGCGAGAGATCCGAGCGCGGCGGCCATACGAATGAGCGAGACGACGACTGGTGTCGTGCCCGGGCCGTAAGTGTTCCTGAATGACTACTCCGGATATAAGTTCGAAGTTTGTGTTTGTTTGTTTTTGAGGGCTTGCTCGTACTAACTTAGGCCACGAGGCATGCCGAAAAACGCGGTACCAACTAGATTTTACGAACGATTGTACAAAAAACAATGTTTAAGTATGTTTTTATGAATTCAATTTTTCAATGTTTGCCAACAACCTAGGGACCATTATTCCAATCCAGACTGTAGGTACAAGTTACCTTCCAGGTTTACTTTGTCGTAGATGGTATGTTTGCTTTCCATCAGCTCGGTTAGATTGTGGTCGGTGTTTATCTATACTTTGTGAAAAAGCTTGGTCACATTATACAGTGAATCGTAGTACTAACAATTGATTAGACTAATAATTAAAAAGGTAAATAAATATACATAACCTGGTTGACTTAAAATAGTTCAAGTCAACTCGCCGATTTAAATAGAATATTACAATCTAAGTACGATCAGCATCAAACGTACCTGACAATTGTACTACCAGCATTATGTCAATTGTTTACTAAGATTGTCAGCTACTACCAAAAAAATATGATAACACCTAAAAGTAGCACAGAGCATAATAAAAGCCTCTATACATCTTAAATTAAAGTTATTATAATGGCTGTATAGGCTTCTTATAGCATGTTTGCTGCTTGCGTAAAACTTGAAAAGCTAGAGGTACCACTACTACATGCAGCCGTAAATAAACAGTTAGACTTACATATTAAATACATACATGCTGCACACGCTTCCTGAGTGGTTTGGCCTTTAGGTATATTTAGGGTATTGGAGAAATAAAGCATTTTATGTATATACCCTTTAGATGGCATACTCTTCACACTTCACTTTAAGGTTCCCCCTATTTGTTCACACGGAATCGGTTCAAACCGGTCAAAAAACCTTTATATCAATGCAGTAAGAGCGAACAATGTCGGCGGGTCATCGAATGCGAGCCGAGCCGAATGACCTTTTCTTCTCCATTAAGTATTTTATTACATAGAAATGAAGGTTTTTAGGGTTCCGTACCCAAAGGGCACCCTATTACTACTCCGCTGCAGTCCGTCTGTCCGTCTGTCCGACTCTCACCAAGCTGTATCTCATGGACCGTGATAGCTAGACAGTTGAAATATTCTGTTGCCGCTGTATCAACAAATACTTAAACACAGAATAAAATTAATAATTAATACGTGATCGGTTGCGTTAACTTTGCACCTCATTTGTTTCCCTCCATTTGGAACCCTCGGGGCACGAGTCAGACTCGCACTTGGCTGTTTTTTATAACATTTCAATAAAGTTTTTTTTTGTAATTCTGAATTATTACACTATTTTTAAGCGGGTTTTAAGTTGAGATTCTGATATGGGATTCTGATGCGTTATGGGATTATGTTGTGACGTCATCTACTTTTAGCTTTGTTGACGTATTCCGTACTATGCGAATATACACCTACACAAATATTTTACTTGACAACATCCCTATACTATCAAATTATTCAGTGACACCAACATAATTAATGGTTCAGTCGACAACATCGTTAGCATCAAGTTGCATTTATGCATATGGCTTTGTTCAAGGATTCTCAAACTATGCGTCGCAATGCCCCGAACCAATGGCGTAGGAAGATGAAAAAGGGTCCCGGGACAACAAGAAACGTCAAAAAAAGTCAGTTCGAGGCTTGCTCCAGGGCCCCTCCCTGTGAGTTTCAAATACCTATTACCCTATTTCTCCGATACTATACGTTACTTGGGTTCAGAATCTACGATGGCTTTATTTTTACGTCCTAATAAATATATTTTTTTAAAACCTAGATGTGGCATTTGGAATGATTTGTTCGATAATTTTCACAATACCCTTTTTTCGTAGTAGTGAATTTTCACATCGCGTTTTTTCATGATCGTCAATTATATTATTCGTCTTTCTTCATGTAGCGTTTTTTCGTGTAGCGTTTAATAACGTTCTCGTTTATTTCCCAGAAATAGAAGCCCCACAAAGTGGGGCTCCGTCGACATAAGACGTATGTTGCCTAATGCTGCTAGAAATAACAGTTCTAAAACACAACGGAACTTATTCCGATCGCTTTTTTTCTAAGGCTAACTAAAAAGTTCCGTGTGCGACAAAAATTAACGACACAATAATGAACCTCAAAACAGTACCTTAAGGTACATTATTCGATGGTTAATTTGTCGTCGTACAATGGAAAAATGTATACAAATTTTAATTAAATGAGTTAAGGCAGCAAACTTTTTGGTCTTCACCCAAATAGAGGATAACGCTAAAATATTTCGAATATATGTCAACAGAAGTCACAACTTATTTCCAGTATCACAATAAAAACGGGATTTGGAAAGGCCTGTTTTAATTGTCATGATATAATGCACGACAACCGTGTGCTTAGATCGATAGTTTGTTACTCAAAATTTCAAGTTACCATCTCCAGTGGCCTATTAGACTTAAGGCGGTTCTTAGTAGTTGTCGGTCTATAATTAGAGTGTCGTTCATTAGCGCATCCCTCTAATATACGAACACAACGCTCCCACAACTCAAAATTAACAACGCTGTTTAAATTATGTTTATTATGAACAATACAATTACACCAATTACTAACACTGTGCTACTTGTTTTTCTTATCAAATATGTAAAATGAAACGTAATTTTTCTCGAAGACTTAAAGTGTGTCGTTTCTATGATATTTAATTAATGTTATCTTATCTTATCTTATCTTATTATGGGGGTCCTTACGGATACACTTCGACCCAAAGGGATCTTTTGTGTAGTTACCCCTTGTTGCACCTACTCAAAGGATTGTTCCACCCCCTCCATATATCGGATGATGGAACCAGTTGGTAGTGCCTGGAATTCCTTCGGTTCTGGGTACCCAATACCGAATTCCTTCATTCGCAGTCTGGCGAGGGCATGACATCCACACAGTATGTGCTTCATTGTCTCTTCCTCCTCGCCACACATTCTACAATATGTATTGTCAGACAGTCCCAACTTGGCCAATAGTCATTTGACCCCAAAGTGACCAGTAAACACCCCCGTTATGATTCGGACCTATCTTTTGCTGTATTTCCATAATTTCTTGGTCCAGCCTGATTCTATACTTTCCATGAATAGCTTTGAGTGCCTCAAGCCTGCCATTTTCCTCCACTCTTGTTGGTGCTGGTTTTTGGCATAGTCCTTGATGGCTGTTGCTATGGTTCCCTGCGAGAGACCCACACATGGTTCAGGTCCTATGAAACTTGTCGCAGACCCTTTTCTAGCAAGTTCATCTGCAATTTCATTACCGATGAAGCCTTCATGCCCTGGGATCCATACCAGTTGCACCTTATTGTGCCTTTCAAGCTTGTTCAAAGCTAGGACGCCATTATACACAAGTCTAGAATCCACTTTAGGCGCACCTAGCGCTTTAAGTGCCGCTTAACTGTCACTGAGTATGTAGATGTGCTTCCCTCTGGTAATTCTATCTATGTTCTCCTGGGCACAGGCGATTATAGCGGAGACATATCTCCGCTTGGAACAGAACAGTCTCATAATCTCCCATACTTGTACTTGCATCGAAGTCGTTTGCATGAATGCCTGCTCCCGTACCTGATCCCATTAATGTTACTTTTTTTTCAATAACTGAAGCACTGATTAAAATTATCAATAGGTTTTAGTCACTATTAATTTAGTCATAATTTTAAATCAAATTTTATAAGGCTTCTTATAATTGGTTTTTGTTCCGTGTAGACTGAAGAAATATGCGCAGGGTACGCTTAAATAGGTCGCTCTATGTCCTTTATCGACTAAATAAATATGTCGAGCTAAGCCGGTTGTTTTTTGTCCTTAGTCAATTTGAATGCCCGACTTGGAGTGTTTGCTGACGCCCTCGGGTTCTACCCACCCTTTATACGGATCTACATATAGGTACGTGCAAAATACCGTTATTACTACAAAAGTAGATTTTATAAAAAGTGATAATTCATAAATATTGACACAAAGGTAAATAATGAAAGAAAAATGTAATGTGATCTACTACAATCAGCAGGACTCGAACGTGCGACCCTACGTTTCTGGTATAGTGTTCTCCCGACTGAGTAATTAGATCGTTACGTCAATTGCCGTCCGATCCGCCATACCTTTACTTCTGTATTTTGTGCAATAAAGTTTAAATAAATAAATATTATATAATCGAGTGAGTAGTAAGTATGCATACATATTTAATACTTACCTGATGTTAAATTGCATAAATATAATGACCTAGTTGACTCAACCTATCTTGTTCTTCTAGCCGTAACATGTTAATGTAAACAACTGGAACAACTAGAATAAAATGTTTAGTTTAACATTGATCAATGGAATTCAACGATCTTGTTATTTATTTTCGCATTCCATAATGTCTATACAAATGTAATGAAACAGTAACACTTTAGCGGATTACACAGATAATCAGAACACTAATAAAACAGATAATATGGGTGTTGTGTGTTACGAAATCAAAAGTAATGTATTTGTGAACAAATAAATGGGTAATACTAATGCGGACTCTTTTATCTAAAGTATCGATTACGAGTACATCAGCTAATAATACGACAGAATAAGTTATTTCTGTTACAACATGTTCCAAAATATGTTCTTCTAAATGTGGGGAGAGACGACAGAAACTGTCTAATAAAAATTCATTCCCGAATTGAGAGACAAATGTTTTGACAGACTTCGGGAAGTGTCACCGAATTCCAAAGCGTCGTTCGCGCTCGAGTTATCTGTGTCATACCGTCACGATGTCAGGTAAATTTTACAGCAAATAGGTCACTTCCAATGAAGTTTCTACCAAAATATACCAGTTTTATTTTAGTTGCTACATGAACCAGCCATAAACGGCAATTTCCTTTGAAAATGAAGCATTTGTCAAGTTTAGTGCCACCCCTAATTGGACCGATGCTGAGGGCAAATAGCCTTAATCCTCTGAAATCCTGAGCGACATGTTCTCCGCAATGGGACTGGAAGAAAAATGGGCAATAACGGTTGCTAAAGAGTATAGATAAAAGAGTTACTTCCCCTTCTATTTAAAGTCGGTTCCGCGGTTGCTATCGACTATTTGTCTGCATGTGCGGCGGTTATTTGTATGCAGCGATCGTTTTTTTAATTCCATTGCGCGTCTCGAGCGGGCTTATTTTTATACGTTTTATGGGCTTTATCGGTTAACTTCGTGTGTGAGATTGTCTGATAGCGCCTGTAGGGCCGACCACGTACTGAAATATATATCGTGCAAAGGATGTTTCTGTCCCGTTCACACTTATTGAGTTGATGAGAGACAGCGTAAGTTTATTGTACCTTTTTATACTTACAGATGCTTCCGTAAACAGTGTAGATACCGCTTTCGTTTTTATTGTAGTCGCAGAAGAATAAAAGTACCTACCAGATGTTTATGTTGGAAGTTATCCGACCGTTAAATTTTAGGGTTGTTTTAATATATAGATTTATTTTTCTTTTACGGTAGATTTAGTACGTAGGCAAATTTTAATTAACTACCAGTCTTTATTACTTTTAATATAAATATGTGACTAGAATGTTAGGGAACATGCATGCAACGGTGTACATTATACGCATTTACTCGTAACGTCTCTGTTGCCAATAAGTAAATAATACATACATGGAATATTTTTCTGTGGAAACTGAAACTTACCAATGCTGAAACTCTGAACTTGAATACGAAATTAAAATTATCCAAATACGGTCAAAGGTAAGTGAACAAAATATGAAAAATATTATTTAAATAAAGAACCTAAACTAATATCCAACACAGTTCGAGCCACAAAAACTAGTTAGAAGGAAACAGGTAAGGTCCATATTCTCCAAAGGGCAATCCAACAAAGTTGGTTTTATTTATAATCTCCTCAGAGAAGTAAGTTTGGAAACATAGCCGAGATTAGAGAAGTTCTAAGCACTTGTACTGAGCGAAGTCCAAGGGGAACAATTTGACGATATTATTCCATAAATAAACAACACAATATATGAACTATTCCCAAAACTAGAAGTTGGGGCAAAAAAGGATAACTTTTGTACGTACACTAATATTTTTATTTCTTTTACTCTAAAAATAGTATCTTAAAACCGTTTTGAATGTGATACATTTCTACCCTTGTGTTTTACTCTGCATAGCCGTTCTAAGTACAGTTGGGCACTGTCATTACCTGATTTAACAGATTTTCTTAGTAGGTATAAAAAAGGAGCAGTAGATGCTTCGTATCGATATCGATCCTTAATTTCGTTCACTTCGAACTTCAAAGTGCTTCAATGTAAGTACTGCCATTTTTACAAGTTTACTCGTATATTAGTACAAGAATTCACAATCCAAATTTATTATCATTGGGTTGTCAAACAAATGTTTCTATCCTGAAATTGTAAAATAAAATAACTAACGCCCTTCTGTCGCATGTGTATCTGTCTTTACACATTAGGCCAATCTGTTAAGTATGTACACCTTTATTTTTAATTCATATTTATAAATATGGGTAGTTTGCAAAAAATTAAATTTGACAGAGAAAATTTGCGTTTTTCTCTGTCAACCTTTGACAACGGTAGCTGGAAAGAATATATACGCTCAAATAATTAATATACGCGATATTATCCGTTTAAATAGTTTTATTTAACCCGGCGAGCATGACCCAGGGTATGACATACCCTGTCATAATTAAAAAGAATTGGCATTTTCTAAATCTTTGCCTGGCAACACTAGCCTGCTTGCTCAGTAGCTGGAGGGAGGGGTGTTCGGGATGGGATAGTGGCATGACAACAGTGCGACGCGCGGCGTCGGCCGGAATATTCGTACACGGACCTGCTTCGGGTATGTCACACCCTGCGTCATTTTAGCCGTATTTTTTTTACGTAGGCATTTCAATTTCTGTTTTTTATTATTCTCAGTTATTTTAAAGGTTTCAATGTATGTTTGAATTTATTTTAGTTTCTTTTTTAATTATTCTTAGTTTTTCATCATAATGGACATTGAAAGGCAAGAAGTAAGGATTCGTGCCATGTTAGAGGAGGTGGGATCAGATTTTTTTGATGAATCCAGTTCAGAACAAGAAACTGATCACTGTAGTGAGCACGAAGTGAATTGTGACTCGGAGCAAGAGGTCGACGATTTGGTTGATGATCCAGCCAATTCTAGACAGGAAGAGGCTTTGAATCTTGCAGCAAGCCCATATGGAGCATGCTGAATTCATATGCAGAAATTGTGCTGAATATCGATGACAGTGATTACCTAACCAAAATCTTCAATTAAAAAAAATATTTTTATGTTTTCTTAAGAAGAGGATCTCATTATCTTTTAGTTAAAAGTAGAAATTTATTCTAAATACTGTTTATTTTGTTTATTTGATGATTTTTGTAAACCTCTAAACTTTTATTCGTATATTTAAATAAAACAATTTAAACGGATTATATCGCGTATATTAATTATTTGAGCCTCCCTGACGTTTCAGTACCTTTACAGATACCGTTGTCAAAGGTTGACTGAGAAAAACACAATTTTTCTCTGTCAAAGTTACATTTGTGCAAACTACCCATTTTGTAAATATTAATTTAAAATAAAGGTGTTCATACATGCCAGATGGGCCTAATGTGTAAAGACAGTTACACATGTGCCAGAAGGGCATTTATTATTTATTATTTAAAATATCTACCAGCGGTTCACTAAAGGCTTACTGAGGAGAAAGAACCGCCAAAGAAAACTCCCAGATTGCCTTATTTATTACTATAAAATACTTTTAAACAAAAACTCTACATATACTACTTTTAACACTTATTTGTTTTACACCGTTCGAGGCCCAAGGTTTCCAGTCTTGTGTCTTGCTTGATCCTTGATAAGATGTACAACGGGATCCCAAGCCGGTGGTAATGACAAACCATCTTCTCTATTGAAATTGGGATATTTTTTGATTTCAATAGCCTCGCGCAACATTCTGGGAA
Organism: Apotomis turbidana; assembly: GCA_905147355.2. Lineage (NCBI taxonomy): Eukaryota > Metazoa > Arthropoda > Insecta > Lepidoptera > Tortricidae > Apotomis > Apotomis turbidana. The sequence continues at coordinate 13,258,425 of LR990295.1, read as the reverse complement.
AATATAGTTTCTCTCTGGCAAGGATTGAAGTGTTATCAAACTTAATTGAATGGTTTGGTTTGTCCATGACATGCTCGCAGACTGCAGACCTGTTGCAACGACGGTGCTTGACATCGGCTACATGCTCCTTAACCCGTGTAGCTATACTACGTTTCGTTTGGCCAATGTATGACAGACCACACTCGCAGTCCAGCTTGTAAACACCAGCACTCTGCAGAGGGATGCTACACTTCACGGGCCTCAGGTATTGAGACATCTTCTTCATCGGTTTGAAATATGTTTTAATGGAAGCCCGTTTCAAGATGTTTCCAATCCTATCCTCCTATCCTATGAAACGGGCTTCCATTAAAACATATTTCAAGCCGATGAAGAAGATGTCTCAATACCTGAGGCCCGTGAAGTGTAGCATCCCTCTGCAGAGTGCTGGTGTTTACAAGCTGGACTGCGAGTGTGGTCTGTCATACATTGGCCAAACGAAACGTAGTATAGCTGCACGGGTTAAGGAGCATGTAGCCGATGTCAAGCACCGTCCTTGCAACAGGTCTGCAGTCTGCGAGCATGTCATGGACAAACCAAACCATTCAATTAAGTTTGATAACACTTCAATCCTTGCCAGAGAGAAACGATATTTTCCCAGAATGTTGCGCGAGGCTATTGAAATCAAAAAATATCCCAATTTCAATAGAGAAGATGGTTTGTCATTACCACCGGCTTGGGATCCTGTTGTACATCTTATCAAGGATCAAGCAAGACACAAGACTGGAAACCTTGGACCTCGAACGGTGTAAAACAAATTAGTGTTAAAAGTAGTATATGTAGAGTTTTTGTTTAAAAGTATTTTATAGTAATAAATAAGGCAATCTGGGAGTTTTCTTTGGCGGTTCTTTCTCCTCAGTAAGCCTTTAGTGAGCCGCTGGTAGATATTTTAAATAAATAATAAATGCCCTTCTGGCACATGTGTAACTGTCTTTACACATTAGGCCCATCTGGCATGTATGAACACCTTTATTTTAAATTAATATTTACAAAATGGGTAGTTTGCACAAATGTAACTTTGACAGAGAAAAATTGTGTTTTTCTCAGTCAACCTTTGACAACGGTATCTGTAAAGGTACTGAAACGTCAGGGAGGCTCAAATAATTAATATACGCGATATAATCCGTTTAAATTGTTTTATTTAAATGTGTGACAATCGCGGAAACCGAAGAAAATATTTTATTCGTATAATTACATAGTATAAGGTAAACACGAATAAATGAAGATAATTTCATGATCAAAACTTTTGTTTGATTTAAATTCATTAAATAATTCATTATTAAACAGTATAAATCACAAAAAATAAAATTATATTACGGTACATTACATTTTGGGAATGTCATATCCTCATGCTAGATGTAACTTTTTTCCACGTCATGCTCGCCGGGTTAAATGCGTGACAGTCGCGGAAACCAAAAAAAATACTAAAAAACTCTGCCTTAGCCAAATATCCGTAATAAAATAATAGTAGATACGATCTGAAAATTTCAATGTCAGTACAATTAGGCTCCTGAATCCGTTCTATGGACAGTCATAAAAAGGGATATCCACATAATCCTCGTATACTAGGCATATACCTAATCATTTTACGGTTTCATTATTAGAGTAAATGTTTTGTTACCGCCTGGATCGGGTTTAATATTCAATGGGCGGGTCGCCATTGTTCAGGACAATATATTTGATGTCGCTCCTTTCTCCTTCATCCTTTACTTATTTAGTGTCTAATGTGAGGACGCTGGGTCTGAAGAATTTCGCACAGTGACATTGACGGCCGAGCCGCCAGCGCGACAGCCATATTATTTATTTGCGTGCGATAGAGATAGAATGGCAGGTCAATGTACGAAATTCTTCGTGCTTAGTGTCCTTACTTTAGTCGTTGCGTTGGAGTTCACTCGGTTTACGTCCGAAAGATATATAGGGTCGGTGAATGTTGACAGTTTAAATAAAGGAGGATAGGATTCGAGGACGTGCTTATTGGAATGCGGGGTTAGTTTAAGTTTAGTTGATAAAACTGTACTGTGTGTTTTGTAAAATGCTTTGGACAGCTGCCGTTAGGCGATAAAGGGTAACTATGAGACTATCTCAAAATAGATTATTATTAGATAAATATTTTTTGTTAGCCCCCATTATGAACAGCTTTTGTCCAGCTCAACTTAAGTACCTATTTATGTCTACTATGCCAAGTCTAAAATTGGATATCCTATATGTATATCATCATTATCACATATGGAATTTGTGTGAACTATATGTATATAATTACTATATTTAAGGCCTAATACAACGACAAAACACGAGATATTCTATTGTTCTATCAGTTCAGTAGAATACGAGTAAGAAGGTCGTGGAATAAGCCATGTAACATAATTTTCCTAAAACACACAAGACCTAGGTATATCAGTTATTAAAATAAATATTTGAAGAGAAAATATTCCAGAAGGATTATTATGTTGGAACTAGATTGGAGTCGAGAATATTACAAATTCGTAAATTATTCAAAGCTCATTTCAAGGTAACTGGAGAAAATTACAACTTAGCTACTCCAAGAATTAATTTTAAAGTAACATACTAATTAAGAGAATTGTTATTTTGTGTGTGCTTCAAACTTAACTTGTTTTGTGTTGCATTCAAGCACCTATTGACTTTTCAGTACACTGAAGTTTTACTTCTCTTTATTCCAATTAAGAAAAAGATATGGAATCCTTAATTTTATACGAAACTTCAAAACAAACGATAGACAACAAGTACAGTTGAACGAAAGTCTGTAGCCTTACCATGAGCTAACGTCACCGTACTCGCTAGCGACAGCGTAAACGATTTGTATGGTGAATAGTACCAGCGCCCCTAGCGATTACTCTATAGAACTACAATTCTCCATACAAATCGTCTACACTGTCGCTAGCGAATACGGTCACTGTAAACTCATGGTAACGGTACTGCTCTGTCTTAACCTAAGAATAATTTAGACGACTACCGAATGCCACATGTACATGTGAATGAATTCATGCATAAACGGGCCATGCATTTGTGCAGCCCAGCATGATCAGCATTTAAAGTTGCAGCCAATTTTACTACTGGCTCATATCAAATTGCCGCGACGTCCAGTATCTCACTGGACATGATAGTACACTAGAATCACCCAAAGAAAAATCTTTAATCTTTGAGGGATCCTACTGGACATAAATATGTACACTAAAATCACCCATATGATCGTGCTGGACATGACATCCAATAGAATCACGTGGGTGATCCACTCAGGTGATACTGGACGTCGCGCAAATTGCACACTAAAATAATCAGCTACTTTTGATGCTGACTGTACACATATGTAAGCTACCATTAATACATAAAACACAATCCAAGATTATACATCCAACAATTTGCATATCTGGCGAGAAGCGTTAAAAAACGTTCAAAGCAACCGTTATTAGGCCGGGGTCTAAAGAGCGGGATTCGCCCCTCGGCTACGTGCCGGCCGTGGGTCAAATTACGAGAGATTTTTTCTAGGAGTAAGCGTTACACGTTCCTGCGGACATTCCAAAGTTAACGGGCTTTAAACGCTAAATGTTCTTGCGAATCCGAATCGGTATATGTACATTTTATGTAAGTACATAGGTACCTAATCAACTAGTAAAGACTTGTGCGATGCATAGATAGGTACTAATAAAAATGTGAAAGTAAGTAACTCTGACTGTCTGTTCCATTTTGCCGAGGGTTGCAAGGTTCTCGATTAAAAAGATATTTCTGTTTCCGTTTCTGTCAATGCTGAGAGTCGATCTCCGCGAATTATTATCGACGATCGACTTCTACTTGTTGCTGTCTTCGGCTGTGTGTAATGCTTCGTGGACTTCTGTTTCGATGTCGGGGTTTGAGAAAATGAGAAGATGGTTGTTTCACCAACTCAATCACCTAACGATTACAATCTTGCGGACGGCACTGTCACTGTCACATCAGGCTCTATAGGCATTTCCAAAAAAAATCCTCAGGGGACTTTTTATGCAATCTGATAAGAACGTGTAGTGTAGGCCCGTTTGGTGAATAAAATTATCTTAACCAAAATTATACGTCTAAAGAAGTTGTTATTCCCAAGCAGTATTTTTTGATGGCAAGACTGAAAACGTAGGTGCAGAAAGGTTGAATAATAAAGTACCATTTTTTTTCGGAAACAGCCCGCCATTGTCTACCTCGAGCAACAGCTAAAATTAAAGTATTAGTATATATAATAATTTAAAAATATATATTTAGACCGAATTTCTCATCAAGGTGGGTTGTCCCCAAGCCAGTTTTGTTTGTAAAATGCCGGGTAAGTCAAATACTATGCTTGACAAAGAAAATCTGTTACCATTATTTTATTACCATATAAATAGGTAACGAAAAAAGCACAATACCCGTTTTATATCTCCTTTGTATACCCTTGAATAAGTGCATATACGTTTGTCCCGAGAAAACTTCTCATTACCGCCGACAATGTTTCGAAACGATTTATTTCCCAAATTTGATCAAGTATGCCCCCCGTCCCCCACGCACTTCAAAGAATTAGTCTAGCTGCGGCGCTCGACGAGGCCGGTTGTGTACATATAGTGGCAATACGTTGGCTTGTATAAACGTGAATATTTCATCGCGGTGGACTGGGGACAAAAAAAATGACATTCCGGAGTTTTTTATAGCTTCCTTATTTTTTAACTGCGTGGTTTGGAATTTATATATATCAGGTAAAGTATACTCGTGATTTCAAGAGTTGAATTAGTTTTAAAATATAGTGCTTACTTTTTTTTTAAGAAATAAAAATATGTCGTGTTTCTCATTCCACCATTCTCATTCCGGTGTTTCCGGTGTAGTAAAATGACTTTATACCCCACCAAAATGAGGAAAACACCGGAATGACATCAAAATTAGCTTCACTTTTCATAGATATTGTTGAAATAATATTTTTTTTTTATTTTGTTTTTATTGCCAGACTAAGATATATGTTTATTGTTTATATTATTATGTAATGGCAATATAATATATATTACGAATATAAAACGTAAAATTGCTTTCATAATATGCCACTTTTCTTTCATTTCGGTGTATGAAATTTCATACACATTCCTTTATCATTCCGTGGTGTGTTTCATATTCGATCTCGAATATCTCGAAAACTATTTCAGATTTCAGGGTCCCTTTTACATATGTTTAATAATATAGTCTAAAGTATCTCTTCACATTTAAAAAACTCAAAAATAATCAAAATTAAAGAATCACACCGAAATGATACAAAATATGCGTCTTGTTGAAATTGACCCTATTACAAGGACTTCCTCTGTTGTAACGTCAATTAAAATAAAGGACTTTCGGCCTTTACATTAACCGCACAAACTCATCCAGATTATTCAAAAAGATTAAGTGCCTTGCCTTGTCAACCTTGAACCAAGATGAGGTCTACACACAGGAATAATATTATTAGGCCGAGACTGCGAACGTTGGCAAACACAACCGCCGGCAAAATTGAATGTGACCCTAATAAAAAGTTCGCGGTCGACGTACGGCCCGTTCACACGTTGAGGCAGCAAGATAAATTAATAAATAGGGGCAAGACGCACTCACTACGTACCGTGACACGCGTTACTAGCCTACACGTACCGGCGCACACTTGAGCGCTTAATTCCGCCTTCCGCTAATGTTCATGATAAATCGGCGCGCGTTTGAAGCCTTTCGTAGCGCCATGAGATCCCATTGATAATTAGACGTGTAGTGTAATTTAGCACACCATGCTCTAGTATCAAAATATACTGGCCTGACAGCCACTTAAAAATTGACTAATCGTAAGAGCAAAGTAGACGATCGACATCTATGATTAGGAGCTCGGCAGAGTTGCACACAGCGAAGGTATGTCGGATATAATCATATTAAGCATATAATAATTCCATAATCATGAGGAAGTGTTGTGTTAGCGTATGCATCCAAGTTTGTGTGTGATCAACATAGTGACATATCACTACATAGTATAAAACAAAGTCGCTTCCGTCTGTCTGTTTGTCTGTCGGTCTCTATGTATGCTAAATATGCCAAAGACTGGGTTGAAATGTCTCTAAATGGACTATTGGGGGAAAATTGCCGTGTGGTAGGTATCGATCGAGGTAATGTCTGAACTAAGTTTATATCTTGAGTAGGTACATAGGTAGATGTGATTCAGAAATTACCCTACTATATTAAGAATATATCTAAGTATTTTTTAATAATACCTACACTTAGAAAATACTAAAATTCGTCAAAGTCCATCCAATTAAATAGTTGAACAATTTTTTTTTTATCAAATTAGTATTAGGTATATAGAGACAGACTTAGACTTAATGCATACAAAGTTTAAAAGTAGGATTACTCCAAACTTCTAGCATCCTAAATGAAATCAGGGCTTTGAAATTGTTTTTCACTGAGAAAATCTAATTACTAAAGAGCTCACGCAAAATAAAATTACAGCAGGAACCGCCTAGTTTATGCCTGCTTTTAGCGAAATTCAATCCAAAGTGAAGATAGAAAATACTATTTATGAAAAAAGTTGTCCTAAGTATCAAGGAGGGGTACACTAAACTGCGCCATTTATTAAGATTCTGGCTGCATCGCCTCAGATTTTCCTTAATATCCCATTTTATTTTTCATAAAACCTTTGTTTGCCGAAGTTATTTGATTCCAGAATGTGTTCAGTCTGGCATTAATACCCTTTGAAATATCTGAGATATTTGTTAGCAAGTCGTTTGATATCAATAAGATGTCTATTTTATTAAAATTTATAGCATTCACTTTATATTATTGATTTCGTGGAAATATCAGAGGGATAACTTTATAGAGCAGTTACGCGGATCGAGACTTGAGATAGTTTTGGATGTTCGGAATTTACGACTAGTAAGGTGTAGTAGTTAAGCCACAGACAGACAGCAGAAGGTGCCAGTTTTATTACAGAAGCTTAATGTTAATGATGATTCAACGTTTCATGAACGTAACTTTAAAACATTCGACTTGTTCCAGTTGAACAGTCTAGCGATGTTATCCCGTTATAGTCCACCCAATCCAAGTCTTAAGTTATTCAGAGAAGTTCATTACATATACATTCTCTATGGCTTTGTAAAATAGTTGAGTAAACTGAACACTTTAGTTCAAAATGCGCTTACACATGATGAATCGCAAATGAAAAAGTACCTACGGAGCATTTGATTTCACAGAAAAAATCGTACTCACTTTCGAGAGATAAACTGACTCGTAAAACACTGAACTTACAAGAAAAGTTTTCCAGATTTATTGCGTTTTACAACCGTCACTTTTTAATAAGATTTTTTACAGATACTTTCACTTGTCGCGTCACTGCTTGGACATTAAATAAAATGCATTTGCCAAGTTTTATAGTCTCTGGTACCCTCACATTTAGGTATAGTGGGATTTTTAAGGCTAGGATTAAAATATAAACTCGCGTCTACTTCTAATATAAACAAAGTATGATTTATTTATTTGTATACTGTTTTATGTGACAGTATATGCACAATAAAAATTTAATGGCCGCTATAATGTTATGCTAAGCAAGCAGTAACATTATCGATATGTTTTGGATCGTAAAAATAACTAATCAAATATGATTCAGTTTATGGTTATATTCTATCAGCGCTTTATAGTCTGGTTGTTCAATAACTGTTTCCTGATATACATATCGGTGGCGTGACGTTAATAGAACCACCCCTTTTCCACCCGGCTTGCCTAAATTGCCCGAGCGAGCGAAGCGTCGCTGGCTTCAGCTTTGCCAAAATTTCTTTCGTATGTCCAGATGTTTGGATGTTCGGATTTCCCGCTGTGTTCGCCTACAGACCACATTTTTCAACTGATTCTCATGAAACTTTGTGAAACTTTTGCGAAAATTTCATAATGGCAGATATGGGGTTGAAATTTAAAAAAAAAATCTGCCATTTCGGAATAAACTCGCGAGGTCTAAAGCTCACAGAACCACTTATGTAGTATTTTACCGTTGTCAACTAATGAAGTATTAGTTTCTCAATTCATTGGTATAATGTTTGCTCTGGTGCTGCCATGTCGTAGAATTTTCACTTCGCATTTTTGTTCCTCTGTACTCAAACATTTCTTATGATTATTGCAAATATCATCCTATAGATTAGGTTTGGATAGATTAGGTTTGTTTTGATAAAAAAACCCAAATAGGTAGTGGTTTCAGAGAAATATGTTGTCTTCGAAATGACAATTCTGTGAAATGAAACAATTGACGAAACATAATTCTGCAAAAGGTAGAGAACCGTTTGTTTGCTCTATGTGTTTTTTTATGTACCTATGTTCTCCCATTACTAAATAAATAATAAATAAATATCAGACAACCTCACACAAATCAACCTAGTCCCAAATTAAGCTTAAGAAGGCTTGTGTTATGGGTACTAGGCGACGATACACATACTTATTATATAGATAAATAAATACTTAAATACATAGAACATCCATGACCCAGGCACAAATATTCGTGTTCATCACACAAATATTTGCCCTTGCCGGGATTCGAACCCGGGACCGTCAGCTCAGTAGGCAGTTGCTTAACCACTGCGCCAACCGCGTCGTAATAACAACAAATAAAAAAAAAATACTCAACAGATAAAAAAAAACTTTGACTTTTTAGCTGGTTCCATTAACATGAATTTAGGATCTGGTAATCCTGGAGACATTGAGGCAATTCTAGGCATCTTGTCGTGATATGGGTTTTTTTTAATAACTCGTACAGTTTGTTTCGCTTCGTTGGTGTTAATGGTGTTGATTGGTTCGTTTTTTTTTGTTAAAAAGTGATTATTAATACATGCGAACTTTTTCGACAGCATACGACGATAGCAAAACACTGTTCACTATAATCTGTATGCAGTACTTAGTCAAGGATCTAAACTAAAGGATATATAAAACATGAACTTTCTTTACACATTCAACCTGGTAGTAAAATTGTATCCGGTGCAGCACTTCAGCTTCAAAAGGTCCTATGTTAACAGAAGAGTAATGTGAGTTAGTCTGTTTACTAACAAAGGGTAGTGGAGTATCCCAGTCTATTCTTGTAGCTCGCAGTTACGCCATAACTTATTTTTATTATACACTCCTACGATAACACGTGCGATATTCTAACGCACCACCTCGTTCAAAACTTTAAACTGATCGCAAAAAGATATTAAAACAAACTATATTATATTGAATATTAGAAACGGTTTGAACTCACTTAAAAGTTGTCAGGAACGGTCTGACATGTTTGTCGTGTACCTAAGATCTAAATTATTTTTATTAAAGAGCCTCAACTCAAAGGAGTTCGAAACATGCCGGGCCGTTCCTGATATTTTTAAAGTGACTTTAAACCGTTAATAATAATAGTTAAACATGTCTTACGATAACTATAATAATATTATATTTGATTTATGTGTCTTTCTGTACTTCCAGTTATATACCATTGATTAAAGTAGATTTTAAACTTTTTAACCGATTTTAAGAAAGAGGACGTTCTCAATTGATCGGAATGATTGTTTTTTTTTTTCAGTAAAGTGTATCAGTCTTGAAAAAACAACATATTCCCTGCGGGTCAACTTATACCCTCGACAAATTAAAAACCCCACTCCCTGACACCTGTATATAAGTGCGAGTGATGCTTTATCATTATCTGTCACGCGACAAACACGACCATCCTTTAGCCCGCTGGTTTCGGTAGCATGTACGTGAAGCTACTTTAAGACGAAGTTTATTATAAAGTGCTTACAAAAAATCATAGAATAAGATATTGTACCTGTATAAAGTTATTTAAAGAATGTTTGGCCTCTACGTTCAACTAATCTCTAAAATACAGGTGTTCAGATAAATTGTTGTCTATAATGAATTTTATGGGGATTATGAAGAAAAGAATGATTCATTCATAGCAAGTTTGTCACGTTTTTCGCAAAAAAACAACTGGAAATGTGAAGTATGAAAAGTGAATTTGTTACAACAATGTCTTCTACAATTTTAATGTAACATTAATTTACCTACCCGTAATGTAACTCGATACAGTCAATGGTGGTTACTTTACCCTACTCCCTTAATTTGGCAGTGTATGGCAGGGTGAACAAATTCTTTGGCCATCTTTTCCATTTTTTCGAACCAGAATTGTTTGCTCTCTTTTACCATAACGAGGCTTGAACTAGCGACCTTCGTAATTTTTTGTCAAATTAAGGGTTCTAATCCAGTGAATAAAGGAGGTTTATCTTACAAACGGACGTTGGCTACTCAAAGATATAAAATAATCGTTAAATGAATTTGCAACAGTATTTTTTTTTTTTATTTATTTAATTGTTTTGTTTGTTTTTTTTTTTTTTAGGTTTTCCAACAGGTACAATACTATATAACATACATAAAAAACAAATGCAAGTACGAAACATATCAGAGTATTTACCCAATTACAGGCAAACACAACGTGCGTTATGAACAAAAATTCGCTTACGTTAATAACTGACTTTATGTTCAATAGGTAGCATAGAAAAAAAAAACACTAAATTGAATTTAAATTTACAATATTTAAAAAGCTATTGCACTATACTTAAAAGACTAAAGTGTCATATTTACGTATACACAATTCTAGGAATAGGTAGATAACTAGATGCATCGAGGGAGGGATCAAAACTACTCAAAAATATTTAATTATTTAGACCAGCCTTAAATTTATATAAATTATTTTTAAACATATTCAAGGAAACGTTTAAAATGTCTGTTTGACTTTCCTTGAAGAATTTATTGTGCTCTTTGCACATTCTGGGTATGATGTTATGACAGCCAACATTGGTCCAAATGTCTTAATAGCAAATGGCCTGAAATTACAGGTGCGAGCACGGGGTCTAGGAACAGTGAAGTTAATTTTCTGCAATAGCTGAGGACAATCTATACCACCGTTTACCACTTTATAAAGTAAAACCTGGTCGGCGACCCAACGCCGATCTTCGAGGTTAGATTGAAAAAAGTTAGTCTATCTTTATATGTGTGCAGCGACTGGAGCTTTTTCTCGTGAACTGTTAGGAAAAAGAGAAATCTTTTTTGTACTCGCTCAACCCGCTGTATATTACATTTGTATTGAGGACTCCAGATATTACAACAATATTCTAGCAGGCTACGGACCAATGCAAAATAAGCAACTTTTAGGCCAGATACGTCTTTAAAATTCTTACAACTGCGCCAGATAAAGCCTAGAAGTTTATTCGACTTATTTAGAATATAGTCAATATGAGTGTTATACGATAGTTTACTGTCAAGCAATATCCCAAATCTTTTATGTGAGAAACTTCTTCCAAGGGCACGTTATCGATAAAATAGGTAGTATTTAAAAACGTTTTCTTTTTGGTAAATTTTATATGTTTACATTTATTAATATTTAGGGGAAGTTTGTTGACTTGTATTCGGCTCATCTGTAATTTTATCTGAGACCAGTAAAGATATATTTTTCTATTTTTTCTTTTGTGATTTATTTGTACTTTCGTTTATAACTTGCCACATACCTTTTATTTTATTTTCTGATTTACAAACTTTTTTGATATTTTGAAGCTTTTTTGAAGTTTTTATTGCAATTTTCAGAATTTTTTCATACCTTTCATAATACTTTTTTAGAACATCATTGTTTGTTTGAGATAACATTATTTTTAAAGACCGTTTGTACCCGCACTATTTTTTTAGACCTTTTGTTAACCAAGTTTTTCTTAATGTAGTTCTAAGTTTAATTTTTATTTTCGGTATTATTTTATGAAACACATGTAACACTTGATCTAAAAAGCATTTGTAATTTTCGTGGATATTTTGTTGTGGCGAAAATATTGAGGTCCAATCAATTTTTTGCAATTCTGATTTAAATTTATCTATTTTACTTTCATTATATAATATTTTCTCGCAAAACCAAATTTTATTGTCCCTGTCAGGCAGTGGCAGAGTAACTAAGACGCCTTTATGATCTGAGATGCCATATTCTTTAACTACGGTCAACAGTTTTTGGTCGTGAAAATTGGTAAATAATAGATCAACTTTTACAGGATTCAGTAATACGTGTGGCCTCTTTTATGTGTTGTTTAAAATTATGCTGTTTCAATAAATTTAATATACTACGAGTAAGTTTAGTTTTGTCTAGTGCATCAATATTGAAATCGCCACCTATTACAATATTTTTACAGTTATCTGATAATAAAAGTTTACATAGGAGCTTTTCTAGGCAATTATAAAAGGTTAAAAATTCTCTATTTCTTTGCGGCCAATATAAAACTATTAACAAAGTGTTATATTATACGATTTCTACAGTAAAAATTTCAAAAATGTACTCAATACTCATATTCGTTAAATCTTTTCTTTCTATGTAATCTATATGATCGCGCATAAATATACAAACGCCACCGCCTTCATAATGTTCTCTACAGTAACTTGATGCCAAGTTGTACGTTAACTCATAGTAGGGGTGCTGCTATCTGGGACATTTACAAATTGACCGCCCTAGGTATGTAATGTACTATTTAATAAAATGTAAAACATTTATACTAAGAATACTGAAGTAATTAAACAATTAACTTTATTCTGTAAGTAGACCACAAGGGCACATTTGCATGTCTGGTCTACTAAATAAAGACATCATTATTTTGATACATAGTAAATACAAAACATTAGAGTGCGGATTCATTAGATTACAATACATAAATGAGAATAACCTTAAATTACATTCCGTTGGTAAAGTGCCTAGACTCTCACAAAACAGAGACCACAATTACTTCTATTCCCTGTTTTAAAACGGGCGTTATTATGTGTTTATTTGCATAAATAATAGAATTCAGCCAAGTGTGAATGGCGCAGGCAATATAATTCACATTATTACAAAATATTTCCTTATAACATTTCATTTGGAAAATATGAGCGAGATGTCGTACGAGACGAGTGCCGTGTAATGAATTCACAAATTCGGGCTTATAGAAACATGTTATACAAACCGTGTTTACACATATTTACATAAAGTTAATAAAGAAACATTTCTGTTTGGATGGAATTTTCCCGGTGTTAGGTGTTCGAGTAAGACGGTTTCAAGGTTCGTGTGTTTTCCAATTAAGTACCTAGGGAATAGTATTTTGTGTACTTTATTTTTTTCCTGTAAACTGATAGTTACATGTTCAAGATAATTTGTTCTTACACAGAAACGAGGCGAGCTCACTTCACTCCGCCTTCTGATTTTGTTCAGAGAAAACAACACGCGTTCGTTGTCAGGTATATAGGAGCGTGAGCAAGTCTGTCGGTCGCGTCAATACGCTCTGCAAACATTTGCGTTGCATTTTACACAAACAATCCATAAAATACAAATTTTAGACAGTTTTTGTGAAGATTTAAAGACAATATTAAGGGGCTGTTAACAATAAAATAACTAAAAAAAGTGTGTGTGTCAGCTCCGACGCACGACTAGAGTTTACTCTTCAGGCCAGGCGCGCACCACTTTTTTGTCGCAGAAATAAGCGTACTTATGGGTTTATGAAAATCATGGTGCGCGCACTCTCATATAAACCCATATCTTGCATTTATGCGACAAAATTATCGTGCGACTAAAATCTTGGTGCGCGCCTGGCCTTAAGAACGTTTATAAAATATATACTCAATACGTTTATTGCACATAATGATTATACAGGTGAAAGTAAATAGTTTAAGTATCACATTATGTACCCTGTTGGGCGCTGCAAACAAGAACGAAAAGGTAGGCACACTTTTTGTGCAACCTGAATTCGAGCGCTGCGAGGAACTCGTTTGACCACTGGAATTGAATGTTTAAGCTCACTGATTTTTTCAGAAAAAGGCCTGATCTGTCTTGGTTGTGAATTGTTTGCCTGGTGGCGACGTAATTGCGCCAGCACGAATGCCATGGGTTCTACTGATGTGTATATTAAGTCCTTTCTGACCTTTAAAGAAACGAATCTGGGAGCAATGTGGGCACTGTACGGAATTCTCCAGCGACAGCGACACAGACCTGGAAGCGACATTCTGAGAGGAGCCCGTGCTATTAGGATTCATCAAGTAAACTATTAAAAAACGCAATAGATAAAAACTTACGGCTACGATAACAAATAAAGTATTTAAAAAAACCGCTCCAAGTTTCGGCATACAAATTGCCCCATAAAGTTCCTGGGGGAAGCGGTGGTTTATAATTGCACATATAACTAGATAGTACTCATGCACTGATAGCTCACATCTCTATCATGCATATCATTGCGTGAATCTCTAACATGTTACACTCGTAACATGATAGAGATTCACGCAAAATATTAGCAAAAACTTGAAAACATAAACACATTTCTCAGCTGTTGTAGATTGACAACTGTCAGTCAAGCTGCCCGATGCGCACTTGCGCAGCAACGCGCCGCCGTGTAGGCCGCCGGCTGCCGCCGCAGTCTCCGCGGAGAAATTATGAATATGTTTCTTGTCTAATATGTTATTTGTTAAGCCTCTTGTGGTAATTTAAAATAAATAAATGGCAGAGAACAATTAATATTAATTTTATCTAACGGGAGCCATGTTTTCCCGTTGCTAAGTACATTTAAAATACATTTCATGAAATAAACATCTCGGTGAAGGTCATTTTATATAGGGATCTTAGTCTATAACGCTTAACGTAACGCATAACCTGCTAAATTAAGAAGTCGTATTTTTACCCCGATCGTATACTGAGATACGACTTTTTAAATTAGCACGGCAGATACGTTCGATTTTATACCCCATAATTTTCATACCCCGGGCTTATATATGAAAATCGATTCTTAAGGAGTAAACTCCAATAAACTCCAATAAACTCCAAAAAGTAAAAGAAGTTAGTAGCTCGCTTATAAAAGTACCTATAGCAAAGATAATCTATGTTACATGATATCGCATTAAAAAAACGAATTTCTTGTAATCTTTATTGCAAATTACAGCAGTCGGTAAATATATAACTGCGGCATAAGTCACATTTATTTTTAACTTTCCGCTTTATGATAATTCTCTGAACCCCAAGTTTGCTCAAACATCCCTAACATAGATAATATATGTCGTGTAATATACACGACGAAAGATATAGCCTAAAGCGACGTTTCTAATGGCATATGTCCGAGATTTCGCCACTATGTCCATGTCTACCTACTTTTTAACGGTACGTGCTCTATTTGAAGCAACATACTCAATTTTGATGAGCGTTCCCGCATTTTAAATGATGGATCATTTGAAAATACCTTCAATCGCGAGCAATATATATTAAACTGATTGATTTACCTACTATTATTTTATTGAGTTCTTAATCGAATATCGTTACATTGCGAATTTCACAATGCCTTGTCGAATCTGAGCCGAAGTTTGCACCAACAGCTCAAACATGAATACACAGGATTATACAAAGACATTCCCGGAACACATAATAATTATATCGTAATTCGACTTATAGGGGTTTCCAATTCTATTACGTAGTTGGGGGTCGAATTATATTATGGGTATCACTCTAATGCCCTTAATATTCCTGTTATAACGATACTTGGGAGTAAATAGGTTCTTAAAGGGTCGGCAACGCACGTGTGGTGCTCCTGGCGTTGCAAGCGTCCATAGGCGCAATCAATAAGGAACGATAGAATATAAAACACGACGAAATTAATTAGAAACTAGAAATATGAAATAGTTACAATAGTTTGTAACTATAAACACATTTAAACATATTAAATTTGTATTAAAAGAAATGCTATTTAGCGATATCTAGAAACTTAATCTAGGTAAAATATATTTTTGCAACACTCACCCTTATAGGGGAAAACACAGAAACTTATATTTACAAATCTGACATATAGTAGAGCAAGAACTGTACCTACATAAAAATATTTGTTGCAATAAATATGTTGAAGTCGGTTCTTTTTTTGTAAAAAAAATAGTACATTGTTGTAGAGGCTGTAACGTAAGCAATAGATTAACGAGTAAACTTCGAAGGCCGACCCGCAGGGGATGCCTTCGATAGTACGAGTTAATCTATTGCACTTTCAGCCGAGACTTAACATAGTGCTTTTCACGACATACGAGTTTTTCATATTGGTCATTATTCATTAAACTCGGCACCTTGTTGCAGCCTCATTGTTGTAAAAATCAGGGCTATTATAAACATAAAGCTGATCGTGCCCCCAGTTTCAAACGACATGAAGACGATTTTCAACCCAGTTATGAAGAAATAACAAAAATATTCAAACTTACCTCACTTTCAACTTAATTTAGACATTTAAAATTTAAATATTTAGTCTGGGTTACACTCAGGTAAACAACCCTACGATACATTATACACTGAAGGGTCATTGTAACGGTACGCAATAATAACACACGTTCCTAATAATTATATAATATTCCGTGAGTCAATGTGAACATTATTAAATTAATCACATTATCACATTACAAAACCAATTTTAATATTTACTAAACAATACATTTTGTTTTTTTTTTTTTAATACGGCTGGCTGCCCCGTAGCGCATGCGCGCTTCGCGTCTCATCGCAATGGAGTCATAGCTTTTCAGCCGAATAAAAAAGAATATAGTATGGTGAGGAAACAAGAATGTCAAAATACTTAATGTGCGGTGCGGATGTTATACCCTCGCCAGACCACGCCACACTTAGAATAAATAGGAATTAACTACCCAGGTCCGAAGAAATATCAGACACTTAGGTATCACCGGCACTGGCACATATTCGGCTTCGCACTTCTATAATTCGATATAATTTTGAATGTGATGGAACAAGCCTTTGAGTATTTGCCTTAAGAGGCCTTATTCCTTTTAAAATCTGATTGTTTTAGACGTTTTTCTCTATGACCAAACATGTTTCTTAACATATTATTGATGTTACTACCTAGAACAGGGCTATTGGGATTTATTGGTATATATTTGAAACATACAGTTTGAACTTTTCATTGATAATTTTTGTTTCAAAAAGTACTCGAAATTAACAACATTCACGCGGAATATTAGTTTTTTAAATATTAGTTTTTAAAACCATGAAATAGCTACGTTACTACCTAGAACTCGGGGAAAAGTAATATTCACTTCAAAAATTTGGTTGAAATTATTACTATATTTGTCATAATATGAAAAAAAAAAATTAAAAGGAATAAGGCCTCTTAAGTGCAAGTGTAGACACAAAACATAATTCCATATTGTTATAATATTAAGCTGCTCCATATATTTAATAACTACAATATGTTATAAATTCGACCTTATATACAGACTCCCCATATTTCATTCCATAATATTATGAAAGGAAATAAGGATAGTTAGGTGAATGTGTGCTGAGACACACCCAAATTAACCCAATATCTTCCCCTCGCGTTTCTAGGACAGTCCCCATTATGGATATGCCTTGACCGTGAAGCGTGTTCCAGTTTGACATAAATAACGTTGTTTATGAACAGTTCCCGCTCTTCAAAATGGCCAGGTGAAGCGAAAATATCCACCTGAGGCAGATATTTTCGAAACAATTAGTACCTCCGTCCTACTTATTATGTTTTTTTTTTAATTATTAGATTCTTCGAGTTTTTTGCCAGCGTGACAAGCATTTGAAAGCTGACAATATTTTTTATTTTTATTTAGAATTCCGTACCTAAAAAGAAACGGAACTTCGTTGACTGTCTGTCAGCACAAGACGAGAGAATCAAATCACGTAAGCATTGTATAAGCAACGTGTAGTAGCACAAAAGTAAAAGATTTATCTCTCATTCTTCCCCGTGGCCCGATCCCGAGCAATCACCCACCAATCTCGGTGAAAAGCATCAAGTTCGTCTCGTCATCTTCTTCGGGACCTAGCACGACGTCGGATGCTATGGGAGATGGAACCCACTTGGTAGACATATAAGCCCACAAGTCGTTCGCTATGCGAGATATTTGCCCTACCCAGTCCCATTTCAGCTTTGTGGCTGTTTAAGCTACATCAGCTATCAGAGTTTTGGAACGCAGTACTCTCTTCTGGAAAGGATAGAAGTAAAGATAAAGGTTTAAAAAAAAACATTAATGTGGATCAAAAAATATTTTATGATGCGGAACACTCGATGTTGGAGCCCGACTGGCATTTGACCGGGTTTTTTTTTATTAGTTTCACTGACTTTTTTTATACCACAGAGGTGGCAAACAAGCGTAGGGCCCGCCCGATGGAGTCTTATTTGATTTCGAGTCGGTTAAAATTATAGGACTCTATATATTTATTTGTTATTTATTGTGTGGCAATGAATGCTTCTCTTCTTTCTTTCTTCAATAAAGATATTGAAAGTAAATCGGAATCATTCATCTTTCATTTCTAATTTTGAAATTTTTAATACCAAAGTTCGATGAACTCCCAAAAATATCATGAAATATTACTGTTATTTTCTCGGACAGATTTTAGCAGGAAATCTCGTTTATATTCCCAATTCATAGTTAATCGAATTGGGATTTGTGCAAATACGATTATACTCTTTTTCGGCACAAGCAAGATTTAGCTGTATCGAGTAATCTAGCATTTACTGTTCTAGGAACTACGCCATTATTTTCGTTAATGTATATGGGATAAAAAAAAAGGCTTTCTGAAAAGGTTCGAGTGTTGCTTACTGAATCATTAGTCCTCTCACAATTCAATTATTGTGACACAGTATACGGACCCAGGCTTTTCGCGAAAACTGCACATGCAATACAAAGAGTGCAGAATGCCTGCGCGCGGTTTTGTTTCAACATTCCACGTAGGTCGCATGTCACACCTTATCTCAATGAGAAAGGAATCCTCAAAATGGCTTTGCGTAGAGAATTGCACATGGCCTCGTTTGTACATAAAATAGTGTATAAAAAAAGGCCAGAATATCTTTTTGAAAAGATTAATTGGGTAAGAGACCAACATAGTTTTAATACCCGCAGTAAAATATTAAATAAAGCCGTCATTCCTAAACATAAAACTAAAGGGAGCAAAGGAGGGTTTAAAGTTAGAGCGGCTAAAGTTTGGAATGACCTTCCTCCACCACTTCGTCTAAATATGTCCCAACCATTGTTTAAGTCTAAACTGAAAACCATGTTGTTACACAGGCAAACTGACAGCGTTTTTTAAAGGACTGGCACCCATATTCACTGTTTATAAAAAAAAAAAAACTACATATCTGAATTAACTAATATTGCAGTAGACTGATAATTTCTTTTTTATACAGCTTTCTCTTTTTTTATGTGTTTCGTTAAA
Source organism: Apotomis turbidana (assembly GCA_905147355.2). Lineage (NCBI taxonomy): Eukaryota > Metazoa > Arthropoda > Insecta > Lepidoptera > Tortricidae > Apotomis > Apotomis turbidana. Next base: position 13,239,179 of record LR990295.1, on the reverse strand, counting down.
TATGTTAAAAAATAGTAGTGTATTAGTCGCCGAAAAGTCACTCACTGGGCAAGCTGAAAATCAGCGCTGGAACTGCGCCGCACCGCAGCGGCTGGGTTTCCAGCACATTGCTGAGCTTGTCCTTTTGCCAGTGTTCAATTATTTGATCTTTTTTCTTGGTGTTTCTTTTTTTTGTATTTTTTTGATGTACATAAAACTGTGTTCTGTTATTTTGGCAATAAATGTATTTTCTTTCTTTCTTTCATAAATTAATCGCTCTGTAGTTGAATATAAAATAATGATTTATGTTTTCTCCTCTTATTACGATGGGTATAAATCAAATACTGTCCGTCGCACGCCTCACAAAATATTCAAAGAAAGCAAACATGATAGATGATCTTGGATTTGTAGGTACTTATCTACCTAAATATAATGTACCCAAAAGATACAATTGGAAGTAAACAATAGTTTTATCGGTGAATAGCAATCTCTTCTGGACAACTTGAATCTGCATAAACGAAGTACATTTTTCAACTGTAATACAAAACTTTAAGATAAGAAGATAACTTAACCTAATCATAAAAAAAATACTTATTTCAAAATAAGCCTTTAAACGCCAATACAACCAACTCGCCGACTCGCCAAATTAAACAAGACTCTTTATCAAAATATACAACATTAAGATGCCAAATAAATCATCAATCTATCATTGAAAGTTTTTTGATCCCAAATTAAATAAACCCCGCGCCATCGCGAAAAACTCCCTCAGAATTTAAAAACCACTAAGAAATTTCCTTTCAAATAATTTCCTGGAACTGAATTCGCTCCGCGAGGGCGTGTGATTATTAAATATGAAATATGGTTCGAATTCCCTGTCACTCTCAGTCGGTCCTAAGGGCTCATACAGACAAGTTAGCAAGCGGTTGATGACGGTAAATGGTAGTGAAGTTTGAGTTGTGTGTGTAGCATAGTTTGAGGGTACCCTAACCGACATGCCAATCATCGAAATAACTTTCTATCTGCCTATTATAAGTTTGGCTACTTTTTGAATGTCAGGCGTGATCAGGGTAGAGCATCTACGAGATGGTCTGATTTGTGATGAAGACCTTTGGTGACTGCATGCCGCTCAGTCCACACGGCTTACGAACGCACCCATTAGAGGTCTATTATCCAGTCAGGTTAACAATCAGGAAAAAAGGTAGACATATAAAATCTTTTGAGCTGGGCGTATATCTGTGGAGATATCTGTAACTTCGACGACGCGGTTGGCGCAGTGGTTAAGCAACTGCCTACTGAGCCGACGGTCCCGGGTTCGAATCCCGGCAAGGGCAAATATTTGTGTGATGAACACGAATATTTGCGCCTGGGTCATGGATGTTCTATGTATTTAAGTATTTATTTATCTATATAATTATGTATATCGTCGCCAAGTACCCATAACACAAGCCTTCTTGAGCTTAATTTGGGACTAGGTTGATTTGTGTGAGGTTGTCTGATATTTATTATTTATTATCTGTGATGAAATCTTGATGGATACTACTCTGTCCCACGAACGAACCATTTAAACAAAAAAAATACCAAAGTTTAATAAAAATCAAAGATAATTCCAATATACGAGTAAGTATGTAACGAATACAATAAAATGTTATTTTCCCGGTCTGAAACTCTGAATTTTCCGGTCATCGGACTTCTTATAAAAAGCAAAGCTGTATCACGCATGGAAACTGTAAAATATAGCGAATATAAATAAAATCCCTTTCGTATCGGTTTTTGTATCGTCAGAATTTACGAGTATTGGTTGGCTTAAAATAAGTATTCGCTACGGCAGTGTAGACGAACCTTTTCAGATGCAAATCGGCAAGTTTGGACAAGTTCCCCGTCCGCCACAGGTTGAGTCGGAGTAGAGTCGGCGTCGACAACACGTCAATCACTGCCTATTGGAGATGGAGCCTTGAACTCCAACTGTCGGAGGAATCAATAACACCACAATATGTTTATATCGCAGAACTTCCAAGTTGGAACATTTGAAGGAGTTTCGGTCGGTTTATTACCTATATGAACTTTGTTTAACGTTGTTTGACGACGCGGTTGGTTAAGCAACTGCCTACTGAGCCGACGGTTCTGGGTTCGAATCCCGGCAAGGGCAAATATTTGTGTGATGAACTCAAATATTTGTGCTTGGGTCATGGGTGTTATTTGTATTTTACTATGTATTTATCTATATAAGTATGTTTAAAAAAAGTCTAAAGTGTCCATAACACAAGCCTATTAGAGCTTACTGTAGGACTAGATTGATTTGTGTGAGGTTGTCCGATATTTATTATTTTGGTTACATCGACACAAATTAAATAAATGAAACATACGTAATTTTATGAAACATGTAACGTCTCATTTTTTTATGTCGGTATACCACAATTTTATTTAAACTATTAATAAAAAGAGCAAAGCTTAAAGAAAAATTTAAAAAGGTGGAAGAGACCGGGAATCGATCCCGGTACCTCTGGATTACCGGTCCAGCGCGTTAACCACTTCGCTACCCTAGCTCCAGGTGGACCTGACGAATTTGACGAATCGACACTGGCATTTTAAGGGAAACTCGAATGTGTTGATAGATGCTGAAATCATTGTAGGCACTATTCATTGTAAAAAAAATTGCGAATGAAATTAAATTTTTTAGAGATCCTTAACTCTAACAAAATGCACTTTTTGTCCGTGGGTTTGTCCACGGCTTAGCTAAAACATTGTTAGTATTTATGTACTAGAGGCCCGTTGCGGCGTCGAACCGCCGCTAGAATATGGAAATCCGGAAGTGTTACCGAAAATAACTAATTTATCGATAAGAAGTTTTTGGCGAACGAAGAATAAATACTGGAAAAAAACACGATAAAACTATGTTTTTTTTTTATATATATATATATATTTAAAGGGCATTGTCGCTAAGCGACCACATCGCAATTTCGCAAAATTATTTTTTAAAAACGGTAAAACATACCAGGCTAGAGCTAGGCCTGATAGCCAACTGCCAGCTTCATCGTGCCAACTTTTTCAACTCTTGTAAAAATAACTTGTGCATTAATGACATGTGATCTGCTGATCTGTTTCACAAATAAAATGCATATTATTCGATTTATGGAAAAATTTAATTCATAAAAATAATCCCATATCTTAAAAAAATAATTGACATATTTTCATAGGACCGAACATAAGATTGGTAGAATTTAATTTGTTGTTCTTTCTTCAGGGCATAAATTTATCGATTTGATCGATTTCTATCAATTTCCAGAAATAGCACATGAATCGAAACGACAGATTTGGGCACTCACTATTAAAAATAGTGATAATAAAAAATGTTACATAAACTCAATTGTATGAAATAGAGAGTATAAAACGTTTATAGATACACGAAAAACCACTATTATCAATGCTTGTTTTTTTTATGAAATTCAATATATCGTGCAAATTTTCTTAATATGGGTGCTGCCATGTCATCATCATCAATCAATTTATTCAATAACAATTACACATTGTGTTTGAAATTCTTACGCTAGGTATACTTAATCAAACCCTATTTACTAATCTAAATAAATAACTGACCAACAATAGGTACTCCACCATAAAAAAAATCCAATATATAAAACAGCTAAAAATGTTGAAAAAAGAATATTAAGACATATTTTTTTCAATAAATTTAGAGCTGAAGGCCTTATACCCGCGAATTCCAAAGTCAAACTTTCGTCTTTCCTCTTATTGAAATAGTGTCTGACAGAAGAGTGAGGGAGATGCTATCTATACTCTCAAGTCTATGATATAAACCAAATTTTAGGGTTCCTTACTAAAGTCGGTAAAAACGGAAGCCTTATAAAATCAATTTGTTTTGTTGACAGCATAATTTGTCAAATTTTATTTTGAATGAGTATAAGAATGATCAGCCAGACGTCATTAATTCAAATATGATTTATTATTGAGCGCGTCGATTTTTTGAAATTTGCATTATATGTAGGTTATTTCTACCACCAAGTTTCTCTGTAACTCTGATCCTGCACCGACTACATATTTCTGTTTAACCCAGTGGTTGACTGGTAGAGAATGCCTAAAGGCATTAAGTCCGCCATTTGTACTTACTTTTTTTTTGTATTGTGCAATAAAGTTTAAATAAATAATAAATAAATAAATAAGTTTCGCATGTTAGGGTAACATGTTAATTATTCCACATTGCCAACTGGTCCACAATGTCAGCTCGTCTATATTCCCATCTGGGTCCCAATGCCAACTTGTCCACACACCCAACACGTCCACATTGCCAACTCGTTCATACACCCAACTCATCTGCATTGCCAACTCGTCTATATTACCAATTCGTCTCCATTGGCAACTCGTCCATATTCCCAATTTGTCCACAATGCCAACTCGACCATATTTCCAACTCGTCCATATTTCCAACTCATCCACATTCCCAACTCGTACACAATGCCAAATCATCCACATTGCCCACTCGTCCATAAACCCAACTCATCTACAATGCCAACTCGTCCATATTACCAACTCGTCTTTATTGCCAACTCATCCATATTGCTAACTCGTCCACATTTCCTACTCGTCCATACACCCAACTCGTCTACAATACCAACTCGTCTTTATTGCCAATCTCGTCCATATTATCAACTCGTCCGTATTACCAACTCGTCTTCATTGCTAACTCATTTATATTCCCACTCATCCACAATGCCAACGCGTTCATATTACTTGCTCGTCCACAATGCCAACTTGTCCACATTTCCAACTCGTCCATATTCTCACCTCATCCACAATGCCAAGTCGTTTATATTACCAACCCGTCCATACACCCAACTCATCTACATTGCCAACTCGTCTTCATTTCCAACTCATCAACAATGCCAACTCGTCCATATTGCTAACTCGTCCACATTTCCAACTTGTCCATAGACCCAACTCGTCCACAATTCCGAGTCGTCCACATTTCCAACTCGTCCATATTCCAAACTCGACGATACACCCAACTCGTCTATACAAACTCGTCCTTATTACCAGCCCGTCTTTATTGCCAACTCGTCCATATTCCCAACTTGTTCATTTTGCCAACTCATCCACATTCCCAACTCGTCCACGTTGACAACTCGTCCGTATTACCAAGTCGTCTTCATTGCCCACTCGTCCGTGTTCCCAACATGTTCATTTTGCCAACTCATCCACATTCCCAACTCGTCCATATTCCCAACTCGTCCACATTGAAAACTCGTCCATATTACCTACTTGTCCGTATTACCAACTCGTCTTCATTGCCAACTCGTCCATAATGCGAACTCGTCCACATTGTCCCCTTGTACATGTTCCCAACTTGTCAATTTTACCAACTCATCCACATTGCCAACTCATCCACATTTCCAACTCGTCCATATTCCCAACCCAACTCGACGATACACCCAACTCGTCTACAAATACCAACTTGTCCTTATTATCAGCTCGTCTTTATTGCCAAATCTTCCATATCACCAACTCGTCCGTATTACAAAGTCGTCTTCATTGTCAACTTGTCCGTATTACCAACTCGTCTTCATTGCCAACTCGTCCATAATGCGAACTCGTCCAAATTGCCCACTTGTCCATGTTCCCAACTTGTCAATTTTACCAACTCATCCACATTGCCAACTCATCCACATTTCCAACTCGTCCATATTCCCAACTCGACGATACACCCAACTCGTCTACACAATACCAACTTGTTCTTATTATCAGCTCGTCTTTATTGCCAAATCTCCCATATCACCAACTCGTCCGTATTACCAAGTCGTCTTCAGTGCCAACTCGTCCATATTCTCAACTCGACCACATTTACCATCCCGTCGACATGCAAGCGGAAGGACTTAGTTTTTTCTTGTAAAATACCATTTAATTTACCATGACTCATGCCATTTTCCTTGGAATTATTTTTTTGATGGACTTATATAATCATATTTATAATAATCTATAATAAATTTACTTATTTGAATGACGTTTAAATTAGTTTTACTACATTTTTTCTGCTTTGATTTATTGTAAAACGCCTATAAAAATAATCTATTCTTGAATGACGGTCAGTTTTTCTAGTCTTTCGAGTACCAGTCCAACTCGCACTTAACCGGCTTTTTTCTCCACATTTTTAACAGGTATGCGAAAAAAGTTTCCATATGAACATTTTAAAAAGAAAAACAACCTGGCAATTTAGAGCATTGACATAATAGCCCCCAATAAAAAAGACATTAAAAGTTGTCAGAATATGGTTACTGTCATTCATTGTCAACAACCTGTAAAATTATTTTTGCATATTCGTACATGTTTTAAGTGTTGCGGATATTATGTTGTCGACTCAAAAATAATATTTCATCATGCTGAACAACTTACTCAGGTTTGTGAGCAAATCATGCTTATTATTATTTGGTCATCTTATGTCAAAATAGGGATCACGTGGTTAGCGCACAGTAGTTTTTTCAAATCCATTTTTCAGTACCTTTTCAGGAAAAAATTAAAATTCCAAGAGTTTTATGCACCTCTCCAGCATGAGACGAATCTAATGACATATCGTTTATCAAAATCGGACCATAACTGTAGATCTGATGGGATGTACAAAAATCGGCCTCGCGTAATATATATATAGATGTGCAGATGTAAATTGATAAGTTCCCTGTCTTACACAGGATCTGTCTGTCTGTAGGAGTACAGTCGGTATCGACAACACGCCAATCACTGCGTATTGGAGCCTGGAAGTTCATCTGTCGGAGGAATCAATAACAACACAAATATTTGTATCTCGGATGTTCCAAGTTTGAAGAAACTTGCGAGAGTCTTGTTTACTAAGCGGAGCTGAAACTTTGTTTACATTAATAGCAGCAAATTTGAGAGAAACTCGAAAGTGTAGCGCAAAATGCGAAAATAATGAATTTACGAATTTGCACTATTTAAGTAATTCTCTTATTTTACCGAGTATTCATAAATCTACAATTACAACATTTGTCGCCTACCGTTTTCTAGTATACCTACTCGTAGATACTTATTATAGTTTTAAGTTGTGTGAAGTCGTATATATATTGCATTGCATCCACAATAAGGAATTGACTGACTGTTGTTTTGTTTAGTTTGGTACCTATTCCTATCACTATAATTTCCAACCAAGTTCACCCACTTCAAAATCAGTTTATTTTGCATAAACAAAGCAAATACTATAAATAGAGCAAACGAAAACGAGCGCAAGGCCAGTCATTTGATTTGACTCACTGCATCGCAGAATTCAATATTTAAACACTGATAACTTATGCTTATGACAGTTCACTCTTTCAGTCGCCACACCCACAGTGAATAAGTTATTATCAAGCATCTTTGATTATTTCATGAATCCCAGTCATGAAGAATATCAGTGGAACTGCTAGATCACTTGAAACTTTATAATACACTTGTTTTGCATCTTGAAAACATCAACAGCTAGCCGTAATAAACTTTTAAGAGGCATGTAATGATCTAAGTGCCATGGAATTCATTCTAAAACTTGGGGAGTATCGTTAAGAATAATATGTTCCACAGCTATCGATCGCCACGAGGTATGAAAGAAATAAAATAGCATAAAACAAAGAAGGAAGATACTAAGTCCATCCAGTAGCGTAGCTGTGGATTAAATTAAAGTCATCATTATTTTGTTAATTATATACATTGATACATAAGTCCAGGGTTCTTGAATGTTTTGGTTCGTATGATAATCTTACAGCGCAATCATCGCATCTAATCCCGTAGACGAACACACATCAAAGCCGTCTGAACAAATACAGTTTGTGAGCTATTAAAATAGCCTTCAGGTTATGCCTATCTCACTCGCTCTTAAGCTTAAGTCGAGATATTAAACTCCTGATATTACCCGAACTTGGAATTCTAAGAACTCACGGACTATACGCAACACAGATAATAACTTAATATTTTCTTTAACGTCAATATTTACATCGTATCACTGAACCTTAAGATTACTCTAGAATTATTCGCGTGAAATCTGTTTGAACGATCGTATTTAGATAGTGCCGTCGACAATCGCGCCTGGGGTGTGTTGGTTGTGTTGATCAGTTATTCACAATCATTGTTTATTTGAGTCTAGAATTATCAAGTGCTGACTACTATGTGTGTACAGAGATTAAATTCAACTCAACAGAGCTACTACGGTCGACGCAATGTGTTTTGCACAATAATAAAGTGGTTGAGACTGTCTGAGCCACACCTAAGAATCAGTTTACTCCGTTTACAATTAAGTCACAATGACTGTAATAAGTACAGCCAAGGAAATTGAAACATGTACCTTTTTCGCTCATGTCACAATGACAATAAGAGTCAAAAAGATTACTTTATTTTTTCACGTTTTAGTGAAAAATGATTCACGTTTCAGTTTCCTTTACTGTACATGTATCGACAATCGATACGATACCTTCGAGCTATATATAAGGACGTCTATATCTACTAATGTAACACATTGTTAGTAAATTTTTGATCTTAAATTAAAAGTCAGGGATTTATGTTCTAGAATATAATTAAATAGGTAAGTATATGAAAGTAGGTGGTTGTGCATTTCTTTCCCAGGCTAATAGGGGCGCTCTCTAGTTTATATATTACTTACTATATTAAAATAATTTGATCGATTACCATTACCACGCCATCCAAGTATAAGGATCTCCACAACTTGTCCCGCAATCTTACCCTCATCCCACGGTTTCCTTCGATAGTGATCAGACGAACATAACATCCCAAAAATATATTACAGAATCTATTTTTACAAAACCCAACTACCGTTTTACCTTATTTCTCCTGTTTACAATGGTTTATTATTATGTTAAAATAGACTGTGACACAATTTCCAAGCCGCAAATAAAATTGTGTACATGCCATTGTCTAACAAACGATACAAGGGACATTGTTTCACGTGTACTATGTATCGGGTGATCAAAGCAGAAAGCATATGTTATGGCTTTGAGACGTTTAGAGCTATTATCCTCTAACGAAGGCAAGGAGGGTTCACTTCGCGCTGCGTCTCAAGAAATATACCTACTTTACTTTACCGGCCCGCCCGTCGCTCCGCCTTTGTTCGGCTAAGGTTGGTACGTTCGAAGCAGAGCCAACGCATCGATTATATTTATATATTTTTAATTATTTTTAACCGAATTTAAAAACGGAAG